>CM070829.1:13578345-14848345 GCA_036326025.1 Chrosomus eos
ATAGTCTTGTACACCTAGGACGGCTTGAGGGTGAGTAAATCATGGGGACATGTTCATTTTTGGGTGAACAATCCTGTAAGAGTATCCTCTTCATGCAGTCTGTGTATATTCTAGTGATGTAGTACTCGAGTCCGGACTCGGACTCGAGTCCGGTCTCGAGACCGATTTCTGCTTTCTCGGACTCGTCTCGGACTCGTTCCTTCAAAGACTCGGTCTTGACTCGGACTCGACCCTTCAAAGACTCGGTCTTGACTCAGACTCGGCAAAGGCGGTCTCGTCCCCATCACTAGTATATTCCGTCTATGAACAACTACCATGAGATCACAATATATAGGCTTGTTTTTATTTCTTTTTGATATGTAATAAATTCCTGACAGTGGCTTTGTTCATTGATAAACATCTTATGAACAAAATAGTGCATGCTGTGGCTCAGTATCAGCTTGTTTTGCTTTGCTTCTTAGCCTCTGGCTGTGAAGTGACATCATTAAGGGGCTTTGCTCACACTCGTTTACATGCACTCCTCTGAACAGCCTTGTTTTTCCTCCTCTGCTTTGCCTTCTGATCTGATGGCCAACAGCCCTCACTTTCTTATTCATCCCTCTCTTTCGTCCTGCCTCCCTCCCTCCCTCCCTTCCTCCCTCCTGAGCTGTTAAGTTGGGCATTTTGATGTGTTTATTTAGTGTGTGTGTGTGTGTGTGTGTGTGTGTGTGTGTGTGTGTGTGTGTGTGTGTGTGTGTGTGTGTGTGTGTGTGTGTGTGTGTGTGTGTGTGTGTGTGTGTGTGTGTGTGCGTGCATGCATGTGTGTGTGTGTGTGTGTGTGTGTGTGTGTGTGTGTGTGTGTGTGTGCGCATCTTTGATCCAACCTGGAGCTGAAGAAAGGGACAGAAGGAGAGAGGCAGACAGGAAAAGAGAGTGTGATGGGAAAAGGTTTGTCAACATAAGACACACCTGTGAGAAGTGTCACATCTGCTCTCTGTGAGGAAAGGCAGGCCGTGAGAGGAAGTCAAAGGGGATGCAGGGAAAACATACTGGAATATCCAAATCCAGAGAGGAGTGCTGCTGGTATAGTAGCTGAATTTCCCAAAGGCACTGTTGAATACAGAGATCACCATGGTTGCTGGGAAACTTGGCTCAGAGCAACAAAACAACTATCACAATCCTTTGAAAGCGAAGTGATTTCAAAAATCATCCACCTTCATAAATTGATCACAGAGCTGTATTTTCCAAGACCAAAACAATTCTTGCACTTTTCCTTAAATAACTCTACTGTATAAATACAGTGGAAAGTCTAAAGAGGTTAGAAGCCATAATATATGCTGTCACAGTCCATCACTCCAAAGAAAAATGCAACTGAGCTTTTTCAAAAACACACCTTTCAGAAACACACAGACAGCAAATTGCATTATTCGGATCGGTCACTGCATATTAATTCAGGAAGATCAATAGTTCAGTGATGTTTGAAAGCTTGCTTTCATTTTATTGGCAAACACTGTATTTGTTATTACTTTGGCTAATGGCCTAATCTGGCTTAAAGTAATGAATGCCCATTTTTGCACAGCAAAGCATGTTTACACAGCACTATTTTTTATATTTAAGTTATTTTGGATAAAAGGTTATCACACAATAATTCAGTTTTCAGTTTGTATTTCCGTTATAAGTGCAATTCCTAAATTCTAACTAACTATTTTAAGCTAAAATATGTCATGCTATGCTTTTTGAAATATTACCTTTTATGCAGTGCGTCATATACTGTAGCTGTGTGTGAATGCAATGAAATATATAATGTAATATGTATGTTCTTACAGAAAACATGTACTGAGCATTTTAAAACCTAAGCAAATATTTCCCTGAATTTACATGTCTTTTAAAAGTTGATTCTCTTAGGTTCTTAGATTTACATAATCTAACTAGATATTTGTTGCAATGGTGGAAAATTTAAACTCATGACAGCTTAATATTTTAACATCAGTAAGTACATAATTCTTAAAATAATTCAGATTTAGTCGATTTAGTAGAGAATTCGACTTTTTTAGGTTCTATGAACAGAATTCCTTTCAGTGTTCACCTAAACATTTGTATTGGAGATATGTGGTTGCTGTAGCACTTCTGAAGTTAAGGATCATGCACTCTGTGATATTTTAGTTTAAACTCTATTGATTATTGAGAGACTCCCTTCAGCCTTTCTAGCACACAATTACTCTCCCTCACACACATACAGTTTGACCTCATTAAGGGGTCATGGGAGGAAGTCATGGAGAGGCATGTGACGGACTGTTATCTGGACAGAAAACATTCCTATCACACCTCACCTGATACGGATAACCTTGGGGCACTTAAACAATTCATAAATCTCCCTGACAGGCATCCAGAGAAATTCTCAAGACCTTTCCTGTTCCAGCTTCCAAATGATCTGGTAGTTGCATGAAGAGGATCCCATATCTCCAAAACTGAGGCAGATGACACAAATGGGCCCTAAGATACGTAAATATATCATGATAACATGCCAGGCCTTAGTTCAACATACTTTATGGTTCCAAAAAGGATTTGTGCATTTGACCTGACAAATCAATGGAAGACTGTTTCTAAATCACTTTAAAAAATATAGAACTATTACTCTGACTAATGTGCACATATTATATCAGCTATCAGTTTTAAATGATAGTTCACCCAAAAATGACAATGTTGTTATTGCTTACTCACACTCAAGTTGTTCCAAAACTGTATGAGTTTCTTTCTTCTGTTGAACACAAAAGAAGATATTTTAAAGAATGTCAGCCCGTTCTCACCCCATATCATATAGGTGACGCTCTTTTGACATTCGTCAAAAACTGACGCATATGGCACCCTTTAGCGTCAATATGAGACGCAGAACCCAAGGCGTCATATAGGTGACGCTTTTGACATTTCGTCTAAATCCGACGCACATGGCCACCCTTTAGTGTCAATATGAGACGCAGATCCCAAAGCGTCATAACCCTAACCCTACCCCAGACCTAAACCTAACCATAACAGTGCGTCTCATATTGACGCTAAAGGGTGTCATGTGCGTCGGATTTATACGAAATGTCAAAAGAGCGTCACCTATATGACGCCTTGGGATGAGAATGCGTTGCGAATGTTGGCAATCAAAAAGTTGATGGAAGCCATTGACTTCCCTAGTAAGGAAACTTCCCAGGAAACTTTTTGGGAGATCTTACGGAATTACAATTTTACAAGCAATTGTCAGTTTTCAAAATAGAAGAAAATTATGTGTCCGTTCTTCAAAGACATCAGTACCATTGCTTAAGGCCCTGGGCTCCTGACAAGATGAAGTTATGGCCTAACCTTAGTCATGGCAGGCGACAGGTTTGACTCTTTCCCCCCAGTAGAAAGAGACATCTGCCTCAAAGACAGGCAGACTGGATCAAAGGATCAAAGAGATGCTGTAGCATTAAATAATAATGATGAACTCTCATTGTGCACTGTTTATGAAGCCTCAGTCTTGTTCAAGCAGATCATCCTCAGATCTTCCCCTGCCTTTCCATCCCTCTTTCTCCTGTCCGGCCTCATCAGAAAGACACCGGGTCAGTGCTTGGGTCTCTTTCACAGAGGTGCATGTGTTGTACTCCATCTCTAAACAGTCAAACCAACAACTTTATGATTTATCATGCGGACATAACTCTATGTCTTAACATTGGGAGTGACCTGTGTGTAAGTTCAACTCTTTAAGTTATTGCTCACTTCTCTTCTGACCCGACCAGCTCAATTCCTGTCTATTGAATCGCTTCATCCTTAGACATTTATGCAACAATCTGGGATCCTCTTGTCATACATTTATTCATTAATCTGCTCATTGGCTCTCTCATGAATACAAATGCAACTGTGACCTGCTTTACCTAACCCAAGACGTTTACAGGGATTTCGCCACAGCTTTTGATACCTGCTCTCCTCATGCATACACATCACATCAACAATAACCAAAGGGCCGGGCACGCTGATAACACAAGGCGGAATTGGACTTCCTTGGCTTCGCTTCGCTTTACTTTGCATGGTCCAGTTTTCATTTGCATAGATCAAAATACAATTTGATCTCATTCCGTTTCAAGGAGGAAATACAATATCACGCTATTTCTAAGAATCTGATGGCTGGAAGCTGAAAACACATATGCCTGTCAGAAAGACGAGTAACATCCTAGATTTAATATAGATGTTCTTCTGATGAAAGGTAGGGTCTTAAACTAAATGGGAGGTCTATTGTTTTGCAACCAAGTTTCTTTTGTTTTTCATTTGCATGTGTATTGGCTTTCACATCAATTTGGTTATTAGCACAACCAAAACAAAACACGAGGCTTACACTTATGCAAACCTTTAACAGAGACTAGAGACACAATGACGGAAAAGATGGAAGCTTCATGTCTGTGTGTTTTGTTTTTAAATAATTTATTAGGGAAGTGATGATGATCTGGTTAATGGCAATGCTAATATATTGGTAATTCCATATATTATATTATATTATATTAAATGATATTAAATTAAATAATATAATATTATATTATATTAAACCACTTTTTTATCTTTCTTTCTTTATGCCTTGTTTTTCTTCAGTTGTCTTTTCAAAGTGCTCATTGATCACTCTTTTTTTATCCAGGACTTTCTCTCTCTCAAAATAACTAGGTCTCTTTCACCATATTCAAACATTTCAGTGTCTTAATTAGCGATGGTTTCTCTTAGATATTATCCTCACTGAAGGTTACTTACTTAACAATGATGTTTGGGTTCATGTGCATAACTTTGATCTGCCAAACTTGAAAAAAATAACAGTGAAAGAGCATCACAGTTGATGCTAAAACCCAACGCCCACAGGAAAGGCACAGCATACAAAAGAGAGCAGCTTTCCTACGTTTGAAGGTAAGAGCTGTGTCTTTGAACTGTCATTTGGCTGTGTTATCTCTCTGATCATGTGTCACACACTCTTCCCAAATGGCCCAGGTGGGGACCTCCAACCTCTCTGACCTCTCACACACCTCATTATTTAATCAGACATTCAAGCCAGGCAACAGGTGCCATCTTTATAGCGTGACCTTGTGACCTTTGACCGTAAAAACAACCCACGTCTGCACACTCCCCTTGTGAAAGCGAAGTGTGCTTAATTGTTTGTATGTGCACTTGTAGCATACTTCAAATATTAAACGTATATTTAAAAAAACTACTTGCAGATAATATAATATTAATGAAATAACCCACTTAAGTGTACTTTCATGCACTTTCATTGCATACTATATGTGTCTTAACGCACTTTAAAAAAGTGCACTTTTTAATTGTTTACTTAAAGGGATAGTTCACCCAAAAAATTAGCCCATGATTTACTCGCCCTGAAGTCATCCTATACGGTGGCCGAGAGAGCTCAACGTGCTGCAAACTAAAGACGACGCATGCAAATAGAAAAAAAACGCATGCAAATAGAAAAAAAACGCATGCAAATTGAAAAAAAACCACCCGCAAATTAAAAAAACATCTTCATCAGTTTCACAACACACGTGCTCCAAATACTCACAACACAACCAAATACAGAAACGCGCTGCAAAAGTTCACAACACAACCAAATAAGAAACGCGCTGGAAGTAACACAGACCACAATGGAAATGTTTCTGGGGAACCAAATTAGTGACGAAGTGGGACGTGCTTATTGCTCGTGAGCATCCCTATGCCCTACTCCCTTCGAAGGGCAAACGCCAGAGCTCTTCAAGTGGGACTTTGGAGTGAGCATGGCACTATTGTGCCATTTATGTAGCCGTTTGGAACCCACTTGATGAAGGGAGCAACGAAAGACAACATTATTTTTCCTCATTATTTTCACTTGGGATGTTCCCAAGACAATGCAGCACGTTGTCCATCAGCTGAATAGCTGTTCTGACGACAGAAATATAATGCTGTTAACATAACGGTTGCAAATACTTTTTTTTTTTTTTACTTTACAAAAAACTGTTAAAATATGCGTTTTATATATCTGTTATATATCTGTGTGTCAGTGTCTCAACTTTAAAACTTTGGATCATTACCTATCATTTCTTATGAAACTTTTCTTTATGAAAATTTTAACATGAAACAATTTGTATAGTGTAACTGATGTATAGATTAATATCTTGTCTTCATGTTCTTTTTTCTCTATCTTTTTTATTTATTTTAGTTTTCAGCTCATTGTTCTTTTCTCATTTGTATTATGATGACATTTAACATATTGTTAATACATTTGGTATATTGTATACAAGTTGTATGTCAAATTTAATCTCTGTATGTTTTGCAAAAATAAAAAGTTAAAAGAAATAAAATAAAATAAAGTAGAATGTTGAGCTGTAAGCAGAGTATAGAAGAACTATATATAAAAAAGTATAATATTATAATATTATTTATATATACAATATATTACAATATTATTTTAATATTATAGTTTATTTATAAAAAATATAGGCTTCCACTTCTTGTCAATAAACGTTCTTTGCTGTAAGCATGTCCTGTCTATGAGCACGTCCCAGCCAGGTTCGTCACTTATTTGGTTCCCCGGAAACATTTTCATTGTGGTCTGTTACCTGCAGCGCGTTTCTGTATTTGGTTGTGTTGTGAGTATTTGGAGCACACGTGTGTTGTGAAACTGATGAAGATGTTTTCTTAATTTGCGGGTGTTTTTTCTATTTGCATGCGTTTTTTTCTATTTGCATGCGTTTTTCTATTTGCATGCGTCTTCTTTAGGTTGCAGCACATTGAGCTCTCTCGGCCACCGTAATCCTAGGTGTATATGACATTCTTCTTTCAGACTAATGAAATCTGAGTTATATTAAAAAATGTCCTTGCTCTTCCAAGCTTTAAAATGGGAGTGAATAGGTCTATGTCTTTGGAAATCCATCAAAGTGCATCTATCCATCATACAAGTGTTCAATGCAGCTTCGGGGGTTAATAAAGGCCTTCTGAAGTGAAGCGGTGAGTTTGTGTAAGAAAAATCAACGTATTCTCATCCTTTGGCGTCATATAGGTGACGCCATATGACATTTCGTCGAAATCTTACGCACATGGCATCCTTTAGCGTCAATATAACACGCACTGTTATGGGTAGGTTTAGGTCTAGGGTAGCGTTAGGTTATGACGCCTTGGGATCTGCGTCTCATATTGACGCTAAAGGATGCCATGTGCGTAAGATTTCGACGAAATGTCAAAAGCGTCACATGTATGACGCCTTGGGATGAGAACGGGCTGGAAAAATATACTCCATCAACTAAAATAACTAGCTTCCGGCAGACGGCCATACGCAAGTTGACTTACACCAAAAGAGTAACACTTGACGATGTATGGCGTAGGATGTAGGAGTGGCGTAAGCTTTGATGCCTCTCGGGGGTTCAAACAAACAGGGCTGGGCGTTCGTCATTACGTTGTGTGTCAAGGTCAAGAGTTACTCTTTCACTGTAAATCGATGCGTTCGACGCTAGTTATTTTAGTCGGAAAAGTTTTAAATATGCATAGGTCTTTTTACATGAATGCAACGCTTCAATTCAGAAGACCTTTATTAACCCCCCTATAGCCGTTTCGAGCACTTAAATCACGGATGGATGCGCTTTGATGGACTTCCAAAGACATACACCCATTCACTCCCATTATAAAGCTTGGAAGAGCCAGGACATTTTTTAATATAACTCCGATTTGATTGGTCTGAAAGAAAAATGTCATATACACCTTGGATGGCTTCAGGGTCAGAAAATCATGGGCTAATTTTCATTTTTGGGTGAACTATCCCTTTAAGTACATCTTAAATCATTGTTTTAATGATATTTTTTTATGCTTTTGGAAATAATTTGATGTTTTGACTAGCATACTAAAGCATATGTAAAGTACTATAATTTGTAATGTTTTATTTGATGTAAAATTTAAAGTTAATACATTTTATACTAAATTGCAATTTCATCATTACAAAATTGTAAGTACAAATACATGACGCAATTTTTAATATGACATTAAAGTATAGTTAGTTTACCATAAATGCTTGTCAGTACATTTAGCAGCACCCTTTAAGAATATTTGAAAGACAATAAAATTTCGAAATTACATGTAAATATGTACATAAATGCTTCTAAAGTAGGTGAAAAGGCATTCTAAAGCTCAGATAATTGATCATTTAATATACCTTTTATACTACAATACATTTTTTATATAATTTGCAATTAACATGAAATTTAGTGTCCAAAACATTCAATTCACATTTAAGTAAATTATTTTAACGTATATTATTTCTGCAATGAGTTACTGTTTTTTTAAGGTATGCTATAACACTTGTCTGTAAGTCTTTACTAAACTGATATTTTAACACCAGACGCTGAAACAACAATACCTGTATTTAATATTGAGATATTACTATTGATTCAAGGTGTTGAGGTCTCAGTGATTTTAATAACATCAACTGCAAAAATGAGTTATTGGCAGACTCGATCATTCTTCATTACTGTGTAACATTTTCATTATTGTTTATTATTACATATTTGCTTAAAATAACATAGCAGACTTAATTTCTTCTGAAATGTTTTGAACAGTGATTATGCTACTTCTTGTTCTTTATGAGCCTGGGCCTGCATTCTGCCCAACTGTTTGTTTTCCAGCATTTTTGAAGCCCCTCCTTCAGTTTCTGGCAACAAACATCACCTTTCTTGCGCTCTGTCTACTTCAGTGTAGACAGATGTCGTGTTATTCATGAATATTCGGCGCAGAGGCAGCGAGCCTGGCACTATAGACAAGGCTTTGATCCTCGTTTCAAAGAGGTGGCTGTCTGTGGCCCTGCCAGAGACGCCCTGTGACTCACTGTAGATTTGCCGCAGCGACCTGTTTGTTTTAGACGAGGCGCAGAGCCCCATTGCTTGCAGGGACGTGGGTAGAACGACAGCCACCTGCGTTAGCGCCCACACTGCAATTCGCCAGTGAATATATTATCCACGTGACAACAGTACGTCAATAAGTTTGTATATATTAATGAAATTAGACATATATTTGTGCTTTGTGCTATCTGACAGTAACGTCAACAATGCCGTGCACATGCACGAGTAAACAGGAAGCAGTGACAGGCTGACTATATTATCAAACACAAACGGAGGAGTAATCTCCTCTCGTCGCCGAGCGAGCCGATACAATGAGCGAATCTCATTTTCCAAAAAGATTACGGGGTATGTTTCATTAAAAACTCTGACAGGCAAATACACCGACACACTGTGTGCTTGGAGCTCGGCAAGTTTGTGTCGCTTAATCTGTGGTGACATTCACAAAAAAAAAAAAAAAAAAACTGTAAATCAGCCCATCTGTCTGGCCGACGTTACCTAGTGAGCATTTCGAAAGCATTTGCGGGTGGGTGTCTGCGGTGCTCTGTGACACTTTCCCATTAAAAACAATGAGAAGCCGCCATCTGCAGTCTGAGAAGCTACTATGTGCCCGCGGCCCCTCTCGACCCCTGTAAGAAAAAATAAAACACCCAGTGGTCCATTCAATGCTGGGATCTTTTCATCCTGTCTGCTCCTCCAGTGTCGCTAATGATATTGGTTTCTCTCATCGAGGCATTTGAGAGGCAACCCGGTCTCAGGCTCTCTTTTGTCATGGTGAAGGAACGGAGGGTATCCTCTTCCCATCTGCCTCTCCCAGAATGCACTACAGAAGAGCGAGGACCTTGTTGGCACCCACCGATTCTCATAGTTCCTCACCTTTAGTATACTGAACAAAAGATTTCTGAGCAGTCCTCCACAGCTACGTTTCCATAGGCCAAAATAATTGCCTAAAGAGCACCTGAAAATATTTGGTGAGTGAAACCCCTTAGCGGATGAGTAGCAGAGATGTTGTTAGTTCTCACAGACTTATTTTCTACACTACTGTTTAAAAATGTGGGCTCAGTTAGTTTTTTCAATGTCTTTTATGCTCACTAATGCTGTTTTTAATTTTAATCAAAAATACATTTATCTTTTAAAATATTTATACTCATCACAACACCAAGTAGTGTACATATAGCAGACAGACGAAGATTGAGGAGAAGATAATTCCAATACGAAGTTTAAGCCAAACAGATAATGATCTCATACAGGGGCGAGAAAACACACCGAACGTGAACGTGACTGAACAGAGCACAAATGTGAGGGTACAACTTAAGTAGGAGCACAAACAAGACTAATTAATTAAACACAGCTGAAACTAATGTAAACAAATGAGGAGCGGGAAAACTGAACAAAGGAAACATGAGGCTAATGAAAACATACTAAAAGTCTGTGAATAACAAAACTAACAAAACACAACTGTGAAAATACTATTGAAATAAATATAAAATAAAATACAATTCTATATTCATGTCTTTATATATAATGTCAAAGATATTGACATTATATATAAAGACATGTCTTTTTTAAACTTACTTAAAAAAAATTATATATTAAATTCTATTATTAATAAATTAAATTATGTATTTTTTTTTTTATTTTACTTAAAAAATGTACTGTATGTGCTCAAAAAAGAAAAGCCAGTCAGTGCTTAGGTGCGTAGAACAAAATAAGTTATATCAACCAAAAGTAGCCAAAGTTGCCTGCACAAAAAAAGGTCTATCAAAAATGTATCTTTAATTTTAGGTTTTGCATGCGAAAATGTGCACAATGTATTAAAAACAGACCAGAGACTTCCGCCCATATCTTTCTTCAGTGCTCATCAAGCTTTCTTGGAAAAAAAATAAACGTACATTCAAATTACTAATCACAATAAACGGCTAATTTTAAAGTTTTGAGTGTGCCACATAAATAGTCAATTTAGTTTTTGCCATACAATTTTCATTCACAAATAGTTCAAATATCTTAAACAAAAGAGCATGGCACTAGCAACCCTAAAGTCATGGGTTCAATTCCCAGGTAATGCAAGAACTGAATTCTGACATAAAATATGTACCTTGAATGTTGAATGAGTCTTAAGTCAATTTTAAAGTCTGCGCTTTATAATCTGATGATATGTATGTTTGAGGATGTATTTTGTATTAATTAACAATAGTATAGTTTTCTGGCCTTTGTTCTAGTTTCATATATCAAAGTTATGAATTGAATTAACCGATAATTACTGCCATTAAGATGTTTGAGGCAAGTTTCACAGCTTTAAACATTATTGTGTTATCCCTGCTCTCCAATTATGTGGATGTTGTGTAAGTTGAACTAATGTCTATTTTGATGGACAGCGGAAATAACTGTTAGACAAATGACAACATAGAATGATATTATACTTGTGTAGCTTTTGGACCTCCTCATGGCTGTTTTCTCAGTGTGATTTATGGGCTCCGTCCAGATGTAATGCTTAAATCAAGACTGGAGATTGGAAGGAAATCGGCCTTTATTGAAACCTCTGACCCAATTGCAACTGCTGACCCAGTTTGCCAGTGAGAAAAGCCATTAGTAGCCTAGCCAGTCAGTAGAGCCCAAAGCAGATGCTTCTCATTGTTATCATCCTAACTAAAAGGAAGAACACAGGAGTTTTGGCAGGAACTTCTGTGCGCTCAGTAGAAAACAAAAAGAAAAAGGCCAGGAGAATAAAGCAAGTCAGAGAAAGAGGAGAATTGGGGCCTGAACGCAGTCTGTTGCCCTAGGCCATCTTTATGTGTTTTACAGTGTTGACAGTTGGTCGTATTGTTTCGCAGAGAGAGGTTATTTGACTGAATAAACTTCAATAACAGGAATTATGTGACATCAATTTAAAAGAATGATATAATCTGCATCACCACATAGTGCTATCAATCAGCATATTAATGAAGATTCTTTTAAATTTGCATAAAAAAATGAATACTAGCTCTTGTTTAGTCCAAGACTAACCACAGCATTAAACCAAGCTTTGTTTACCTCATTAATAACAGTGTTCTACACAGACCTGTCATTACCTCATGCTAATCAGATGATGGATTCGCATATGCTAGCCTCAGTGTGCAGTAGCAGGACACACACACACACACTGGGACACAGTGATTAATGTTTCTTCCCCTGTTTGTGTATTCGTCTATTTAGGCATTTCCAGAGCAGACCTCAGGAAATGTTGATTAAGTACTGCAGGAGTATCTCTCTCTCTCTCTCTCTCCTCTCTCCTCTCTCTCTCTCTCTCTCTCTCTCTCTCTCTCTCCTCTCTCCTCCTCTCTCTCTCTCTCTCTCTCTCTCTCTCTCTCTCTCTCTCTCTCTCTCTCTCTCTCTCCTCTCTCTCTCTCTCTCTCTCTCTCTCTCTCTCTCTCTCTCTTGCTCATTTTCTCTAACAGTCTCTTTGACCTCAGCCTGATTCTTCAGTAACGTGCCACCATCTAATTGGTGCTGGCAGGACACAGACTGTCCAAGCTTACGATGGGGGCTAATTTAGCAGACGTATTAGCTCCGGGTGACACGTCCAAAGTGTGCCAAACAAAAGAATGAAGAGCTAAAGCATGTGCAGTCAGACACCTGCTGCAGCCCGTTCATTTCTATTTCTGGTCAGTGGAGGGATAGGGTTTAGCCAGTTAGCATGGTCCTGTTAGCCCATGCTGGTTGAGGATGTACAGTAACTACAGTTTCTGCTTGTATCAGTTATAGCTAATAAAAAGAGTGTTTCTGATTATGTTAATGCTATGCTAAGCTAACACGCAAAGTTGCTAACTGAAGGCTGACTGAAAACATAAATATTTTTTTAGCAAGCAAAGTTACCGTTCTAAAGTTTGTCAGTTTGATTTTTTTTTGTGATAGTAAAGACATTTAAAATGTTACAAAATATTTTTGTTTAATTCAGTTTGTTCATTTGAACTTTCTATACATAAAAATAATCCTGAAAAGTTTCCACACAAATATTAAGCAGCACAACTGTTTTCAATATTGATAATAAGAAAATTGTGTTGACCAGCAAATCATCATATTTGAATGATTTTATGAGGGATGTTAGGATCATGTGACACTGAAGACTGGAGTAATGATGATGAAAATTCAGCTTTGCCATCACAGGAATAAGCTACATTTTAAAAAGTATTAAAACAGAAAATAGTTACTTTAAATTTTTTTATCAAATGCAGTCTTGGTGAGCATAAGAGACTTCTTTCAGAAACTTAAAATTAAAAAAAAATATAACACCAAATACATACATATATGGTTTATTTTTATTATAATATTAGATATTTTACCAGTGCCCATTTTTGTTTTCGAAGCCTCAGTCATCTTTAATTATGTAAGTTTCCTGTGGAGTATTTTATTTCTGCCCAGGAGGAATTAATGAGAACATATTATGGCAAAATGTTGGGCAAAACTAATATGCATAACCTTATTGTAAAGTGATAGTAGTACGTCTATGTTTTAACCTTATTGTAAAGCGCTAACAATAAGTCTCTATATGGGCTGGAGAGGAATTTCTGCAGTCAGTGTCAACTGCCGCACATCGACCAATAGTTCTTCTGTTCAGCCCAGGCATCAGATATTATTTTATATAATGACAGCCACTTTTTGTGTGACGAGGATTCATTCTTTGAAAACAATTGAAAAGTAGCAAAATTTCTTGGAGCTCAGGGCTGATGAATAAAACATGAAATGGCAAAGGAACGTTATTTGGGTGAGGAGAGAGAGAGAGAGAGAGAGAGAGAGAGAGAGAGAGAGAGGAGAGAGAGAGAGAGAGAGAGAGAGAGAGAGAGAGAGAGAGAGAGAGAGAGAGAGAGAGAGAGAGAGAGAGAGAGAGAGAGAGAGAGAGAGAGAGAGAGAGAGAGAGAGAGAGAGAGAGAGAGAGAGAGAGAGAGAGAGAGAGAGAGAGAGAGAGAGAGAGAGAGAGAGAGAGAGAGAGAGCTTTGCAGCAGTAGCTTTTCCTCTGGAAGTGCTGAGGGCGGCTTGTATAGAGCCAGAGGGCTTTGCCTTTGAAACCCCTAATGAAGATCTTCTGCTGACAGCAGCCCGCACAGAGTGGCATCTGTAGCCCACATGTAGTATTTTTAAAAGGCATGTTGAAACATAGACAAAAACAGTCTCGGACAACAATACACACAGGTACACAATCTGACAAATATATATAAACACCACACACACACGCACACACACACACACACACACACACACACACACACACCGCCACACACACACACACACACACACACACACACACACACACACACACACACACACACACACACACGTGCAATATTACAATTTGAAAATAAATATTTTCATATATTTTAAAAGGGAATTTATTCCTGTAATACCAAAAAAGCTCTATTTTCAGCAGTCTTCAGTGTCACATGATCCTTCAGAAATCATTATAATTTGCTGATTGGGTGCTAAATAAACATTTCTTATTATCACATGTGCTGCTTATTATTTTTGTGGAAAGGTCAAATAACTGTAGTTGTTTTAAATAGAAATAAAATCTTTTGTAACACTGTAAATATCTTTACTGTCACTTTTAATAAATGTGTCCTTGGCACCATCTGAAATACAGTAGCAAAGTCTTCTAGAACATAAACACATGAAGTGTATCTCATATAAAAGCCCACATTTTTCAGTGTTGAACTGTGTTAGAGACTTCATTGTCCGTGATTCTTTACCGATGAGCTATGTGGTAAAGTCCTTTGAATGAGCTACAAGAAGTCATGCTCTGAAAACAAGTAAGGCCAATATTGTACCATTGTAAGAGCAGATAAACGAGAACTTGTCTGAGTGCCATGGATTCCAGCGTTCCACCAATGAATCGCGCTTGGGTGTGGTCTGGGTGTATAAAATGTGTATGATACTGCAGTAGCATCTAATTTCACATAGAGGGAGATTATACACTCTGAGCATACACTGGCACACACTGAAAAACGGGTACAACGGATTTATAAGGACATATTGAGAAAAAGCGGGAGGTGGTAAAATAGGCGCAGCCTAATAAGCCTTTCTACACTGCTCGACTTATGAGGACATTAGTGCTGTCCTCGTAGTTACGGTATGTCCTCATAGAGTCGGTATGTATCCATGGTTTTTGTCCTCATAATCCGGTCGCACCAACGCACACACACACACACACACACACACACACACACACACACACACACACACACACACACACACACACACACACACACACACACACACACACACACACACACACACACACACACACACACACACACACACACACACACACACACACAGTGTATCTTGGGTTAACTTTAAACCTCAGGTAAAGAGTCAAGCATAAATTAGCCAATCAAAGTAGTATGTAAGTATGCAGTAAATCTATGCATCCTTAACAGAATAACAACAATACAAAAAAAATGTTTAACACATTGGCGCACTGCGATGCATTAAAACAAATTATACTACAGGGCTGTTGAATGCTTGATTCTGATTGGTTGAGAACATTCTAAGGTGTGCAATTATTTTCAGGGAAATGTACGGCTAAAGTAGTTCCAGGCAGGTTTGACCGCATTACAGTTCCATATCACTGCGCGCAGTTAACTGTAATAACGGAAAATAGGATACAATTCATAACAAGAAAAAACGCGCGCTTGAACTGCAGTTTTCGATGTCTAACTTCACAATCAATGGATACACTGTAAAAAAATTCCGTAAAAAAACGGTAGATTGAACCATATAAATTTGAAGGAATTTTCCGTATTTGTCTTTTACAGGTCATTTACCCGTATTTTGAATTACGCGTTGCATTGTGGGAACAAGAACCTGCGGCCGCGAAAAGTGAAAAGACGCAACCGCCATTACACACGCAGATGACCGCAGCCAAAGTTGCTTATTAAAGTCGGATTTCGGGTGTGTGGAAGCCATTCTGACACTTCTGTGGTAAAATACGAAATTTATGTTTTGCTAAATGTCAAATAAGCTATTGACGTAACGTTATTTAGTTGCCATCTGGCATGTTAGGCAAATGAATGTCGGAGCCGTCGCGTTTGTCATTTTATGCATATCGTCACACATTAAAATATTTAGTTTACACTCGTGGAGGTTCCCTGATATATGTGTTATATTGTGCCCTCGTTGTAATTTGGTTTAATTACTTTTATATGTCGAAAATGCAGTTTATTTCTTGACGAGCGCATCCGTTAACCAGCTGTGATTAAATGCAGTAGCAGCTAACGTTACTAACGTTAGTTTTTTTCGGAGCAATTTAATGCCTTCAAACAAAAGCTACCAGAGGAATCGTCAAGAAAAGTAAAGGCCATTAAGACTTGCTTGATTTAAAAGGCATGAAGATACAACGTGAAGATGCTGTGTGTGAAGATGAAGTAACTGTTACAGCTGGATCATGGAAAACACCACCAGTTTTTCTGCCAAATGAGGTAAGTTAACGTTGTTTGCGTTAGACTTTTTTTTTGTTTTAGACGACACACACAAACACACTCACGCGCACGCGCGACTTTAAACCACAAATAATGACCACGAAATATTAATTTACGTTTTACATGACTGCTGTCTACTCTTCTGCCTGTAACGTTAGTCATTCTTAAACGTTACCATATCCCTCCTCAGTTTGTTTCATTCATAGTTTTTCTGTTGTTTTCTTATCTATTGATAGGACATTGCTGTTGTAGTTTGCATACCAAGCACCACCTGCATGCTGCTTATGGGTTTGTATTTTGTTTTATTACCATTTTTTATTATTAATTACTACGAGTGTTCAATACGGGCAACACACATTCAAATTTAAAGTCTGAGGAAAAGTGTTGATAGAAAAAGGTGGTTGCTGAATACCCCCTTCAAAGATGTGTATGCTTACATGATCAGTAGAAATACAAATTGTATAGTGACGATTTAAACAACTATGTTTAAAGGGATAGTTCACTTTAAAATGAAAATTCTGTCATCATTTACTCACCCTCAATTTGTTTCAAACCTGTATGAGTTTCTTTCTTCTGCTGAACACAAAGATATTTTGAAGAATGTCAGTAACCAAACCATTAACTGAAGCCATTGACTTCCATAGTATTTTTTTTTCCTACTATGGAAGTCAATGGCTCCAGTTAACGGTTTGGTTACTGACATTCTTCAAAATATCTTCCTTTGTGTTCAGCAGAAGAAATAAATTCATACAGGTTTGAAACAACTTGAGGGTGAGTAAATAATGAAAGAATTTTAATTTTAAAGTGAACTACCCATTTAAAGCAGTTTTCTGAAGTGATCGTGTAATGTAATATCTTTATGATTGTAATATCATTTTGTAATATCTTTTTTGTTTAAGGTGGTGGACAATCAGGATTGCTGTCATTCAAGAAGTTATTATTGACCACATCTCTACCCCATTGAGGCAGTGAGCTACAAAATACCTGAAGAAAATGCAACTACAACTTTTCCTGGAGTTCATATAAAGGTAAGCAACACATTTTTAATTAAATGATTTATAGATTGTTATTGTGTTTCTGTTTATTTAGTTGAAAATAATTAAACATATTATAATGTATAGTTGAGCAGACAAGCTAACATGACATGCAATTGGAGTCCACTGAAAACAAAAGTCTTAGCATTGTATATACAGTGTTTGAATTTGAAAGGATGGCATTAGGGATGGCTGATTATTTATAGTTGATAATTTTACGAACGTAAAATACTGTACAATTGTTTTCCTCAACCTGGTCTGCATGATATTTTGTAGTTAATTTTCCTTCATTTAATTTCTTGTGTAGCTAAAATATATATTTTTTTTCTTCATATCCAACTTTTCTGTGCTGAAATCCTGAACGAAGGCCGAAAAGACTGAGATGAAGGAAACCAAATGTCTACACATTCCTCCAAGACTGCTGAAGTTCCTGTATGAACAACTTTGAAAAACAATGTAAAGTATTAGCTTTTGTCAAATCTCAAAATGAGACTTTAACTGAACATACCGATCACTCCTTCATCTAGGCGATAGACCGGGATCAGCACTTCCTCATCAAACAGATCCAGGATAATCTACCTGATGAACATCTACGTCCAGCCCTGAACCCTCTACCTGTGTCGGCACGGAGAGAACAACGACAACCTGGAGGGACAGCTGGGCCGTGATGCAGGCCTCTCGCCGCGAGACAGACAGGTACGGTTAACCGCAGACAGAACCATTACAGTACACGGTAACTAAATTTGAAACATCATGATGGTTTGGCCACATACTGTTCTCTCCCCTCTGTAGTTTTTGGTGGCTAAACCCAAGTTTGCAGTCCTACCAGGACCTGGTCCAATCAGTCCGGTGACTCTGAAGAATTTACTACACATTTCTTGGTGAGTGAGTTTTTCCCACCTAGAATCTTTGTTTTCTTTGTTTTGACACATTCTGTATGTCAGTAATAGTGTTTTGTATTTCTTTTACAGCCTTCATCTTACCTGAAGACAAGAAGAATACACTTTTCCCTTTTGTGTTTTTTTTTTCCTTTTATATTTTAGTTTTCATGGAATTGTTGTAGATCTATAAGTAAATAAAAAATATTTTTAATCACAGAAGATTTGTTTGAAATGTTTTCAACAAGAGTTATCATTACACTGTTAACTAACAGAAAAGTAACAATTCTATTTGCTGTAGGTATATTGCCTAAATTTATCTGTTTTATTTTTACTGTAGGAAATCCATTTTAGGCTTGATGGAAGTGTCCGTAAATGGTAAAGAAAAAGTCAGGTAAATCTACGGAAATATCTGATAGGGTTTACGGAATTGTCCGTACAATAACGCAAACATTTACGGAAAATACGGAATTTTCCATTTTAGGTTTAACGGAAATGTCCGTCAATGGTACAGAAAAACTCATATAAATCTACGGAAATATCCGTTTTGAGGTTTACAGAAGTGCCCGTACAATAACGGAAAAAGTGCTGGTAATTAATTACCAGCACTTTTTCCGTTTTTTAACGGAATTTTTTTTAACAGTGTACATACAGTTTAATTTTAATAAATAAAGTATGTAGTCCTATCTATAATAGGCTAAATAGAAAATTAAACTGAATAGGCTATATAAATAAATTGATAGTCCTGCTGCACGGGTTTTCGTAATTATTCCAAATAATATATTGCAAATAAATAATTTTTGACAGGCCTACTCGTTAAAAGGGCTTTGTGTGTTTGATTTTTAGGTTATCTACTGTCAATTATAGAAAACAAGAATGAACGAATTAATTAAAACAAATTTAATTATAAAATAAATAAATAATATTGAATATGCTTCTGTCTCATTATTGCAACTCTCTCTCTCTCTCTCTCTCTCTCTCTCTCTCTCTCTCTCTCTCTCTCTCTCTCTCTCTCTCTCTCTCTCTCTCTCTCTCTCTCTCTAATAATTGCATTAATAACTGTATAAAGCCGGGACACACTTACTAAGGCCAGTTATGAATGTAATTTGAAACTTATGTTATGACTGATCATGCCCAAACGCGTGTTCAGCGCGTTCAGTCTGTGTTCGCAGTCGGTGTTTAAGACATGCAGTCGATTAAACAGTCAGTCTTCGAATGTTTCAGCGAGTCTTAAGTGTGTGTCCATCATTATTCTGCTGTCAGTGGCTCAAACCTCCGTTACTAACTCTAAAATGACATGGGCATGGGATTAGATGCGTAAGAAATTAGTCCTACATACAAGAGCGTTTTAATGACAAAAACTTGACAAACGTCTTGAAGTGCATCATCTGAACAATGTTTTGAGGTGTGGTAACTGTAGTATAAGCGGAATAATTGACTTCAGGTCAATTGACCCTTCGCAAAGACCCGCCCTCCTTAATTACTGTCGCTATGTTCCGACATGCTACGCCGCTCTCACGCTCTCACCATGTTCTCACGCAGTGAAAAATACATCGCGGAGCAGAGAGGAGACTGACAACACGCGGGCGGACAGACAGGACAGACCAGGTTACTTTTCGGTTACTTTTGATATTAAGCATATTAAACCAAGTCTCACCTTTCAAATATGGTCATTTTTTTAAATAAATTTAAACAATAAATACCGTTTTGTGGCTCTTTAATGTGCCGTGACAGATCGCTGTAGAGCATCAGTTAAAGCTGCTCGTGATCCGATCATCTCTTCCTTCTAGTTCATTTATAGCATCAAATAAACATGAATTAACATAAGAAGGAATGTTGTTTTAACCGCGGAAAAGCGCCAGTATTCAGTTTTTCAAGTTCAAATCCTCCCATGTTAATCTACTATCTCTCCTGACTGCTTTGTCCGACAAAATGGCGGATGGCGAAGTATGATTGGTCAGAACACCTGTCAATCAAGCTCCACGCGAAGGGTCAATTATTCCTTACATGACTGCTATTATAATTAATTAACAGAGAAACTTAAATTTATTCATTATACTTAAATTTATTTTATAATTATTTTTATACCAATGAATGTTTGTTTTATGCAAAGGATGTTATTTTCAGCTGATTTAATTTTCATTTTACTGTTACCGCAACTGCGGCATCAAGTTTACAGTTAGTCTTTGTTCATGGTTAATGTAGGAAATGACCTTATTGTGGAACATAACCATTTTCCTGATTATCAGTATAAGTTATGTTTTGGGAAATTAAATACTGGTCAAGATGGTCACGCATCATACTGTACAATGGTCTACCTGTAGAAATAGCCAACTTAACCAGCTTTATTTTCCTATATGTAACCAGTTTACACTTGTCCAAACTGGTTTGGTGTTTTTTAGCAAGGATATTACAAGATCAAAAATAAATCAATAAATAAAACAAGTGATGAGATGTTGATCACTTTTTCTGAAGCATTGCACTGGATAGCCCCGCCCACCGTTGAATGTTATTGGTCCAGAGTTACACATTCAATCAAATGTTTTGATTGGCTGTGAACATTTGACCAAACTCATAAGTTTGTAATTTCTGGTATTTATGAATATGAAGAATCCTCGTGTTACCCTATATTCTATGGCTGTGTACAGACATGCAGTCTGCTTCATATGACCTTCTCTGGCACATAAAGATTTATTACCGTACCACTCCATATCAACAGCTGCATTTCACATGTCTTAAAAACACGTCTACTGCTGATAGACCTATTTTGCACTCAAGGTAAGAGACAAAAATGTATGTAAACATGTCAAAACATGCATTAATCTCCTTTACAAAGGCTCTCCTTTACAAAACTCTCTCTCATATCCAAAACCTTGATGAAAAGATAATAGCAGGTCTCAACATAGGTGGTTCATTTCAAGTATGTGACATTATTTATAGCCGAGCATCAGTTCTTCATTAATTTAAGTAAATAAACAGCACGTGTTTTGCGGGTGGATTTGTACGCACATATTGAGCTGGGTGGGTAAAATGAACACAGCTGATTTTCAGCTGTGAAAAACTGGAAACTGGAATCCCCTTACAGGTTGGATGGCCAACAATCACACCATGGGTGTGATAAATAAATAATAATACATTTAAATTTACATTTCTTCTTCTTCTTTTTATTTGACACACTTTTAACTAGAGATTGACGATATTGACTTTTATGACAAATATGATTTTTTTTTTTTTTAAAGTACCCCTGTTATGCTATTTTAAAGGTTCCTAATTTTGTTTTGGAGGTCTTGAGGTTTGAAGTGTATGTCCATCAAAACACTGATGTGTATATTTCTAATTTATTGGACTGCACATGAACTGTATTTACTGTATCAATAACAGTGCATTCATTAGCCGAGCACTAATGTGAATGACTGATTTAACATTAAAGTTTGCTAAACACATCTTGCTCCATCCTTTATCTTTACTCAAAGTAGTAAGAACGACATACAATCTACATTAATAGACACAGTTTTAGGTAATAGTGGCTCACAGATGATTCGCAGAACTATTTCAGTAAGACAGTAATAACATGAGTTAGCCGGTTAGTTGGTTAGCCGAAAAAGTACACAATATAAAACACAAAACGACATAAACAAAACACTCGGTAGAAAATATATACATCATAGGCCTACAGGTTGTGATTCTGAGGAGCAAGCTGGTCCAAATAAACTGGGGACTGACACATCTTTCCACAGCAAATGTTCTGTGAATCCCGCATTGAACTCCGAGATTTGAAACTATAGTCATCAATAAAATAACGTGTTTGAAGGAGTGATTGTTTAAGGGCAGACAACATACAACATAGGCGTGCATTATGCAAATTTCGTATCTGACGTAGAACCATAAAGCAGTGGAATTCGAATTACAGACGACTCGCTTAGTCACTAAGTAGTAGCTTAGTCACTTAGTAACTTTTTCTTTCTCGTTTTTTCACGTCTTTTGTTTTCTTTTACTTATTTGATTTGTGTTATGTTTACATATTTCTCACTTGAGAATGATTGACTCTTATATAAAAATCTTTTTTAATTATCTGTACTTTTGTTGTGAATTCAATGTACACTTTCATTATTATGTGAGTTTCCTGGAAATCAAACTCATGTCCTTGTGTTGCAAGCAGCATAAAACACTGGATTCAGACATATTCCTTAAAGGGTACCTATTATGGCATTTAAAATGTTCCTAATAATGTTCTGGGAGTCCCCAACAACAGTTTTACATGCATACAATGACAAAAAACACTTTTGTTGTCTTATAATATGCATTTATTTTTACCTGATTTGCTCACCGACTCCCTAATGATTAGTTTGACGACTCATTTGTCCAAACTCCTCCTTTGCGTGACGCTAATCGGCGGTGATTGGTCAGATGACACAGTCAGTTATATTTTGCGTTAGCCCAAAGCTTAAACATATTGATAAAGCACTGTAGTACTACAATACGCTTCACATAATTTCACATATTTCAAAAAACAAAACAAAAATGACATTGGAGACCTAGAAGCTGCTGAGCGTAACTCTCACTCTCTCACACACACACGCACGCGCGCACGCAGGCACGCGCACCGCGCACACACACACACACACACACACACAAAAGCAACAATTATTAATAGTACTTACAGGTTGTGATTCGGAGGAGGAAGCTGATCTAAATAAACTTGGTATTGAACCTTCCTATATCAGGCGACTCGCGAATCCACTTGAAAGCATTTGTGTTTGTGAAGCGATCGTCATTAAAATAACGCGAACACAGCTCAAAGTGGCTATACTTGTGTGGTATAGTTGTAAATATAAACTCTAGCCACTGAGTCTTCACATGCTTGTCCCTGGGCACTGAAAAAAAAAGTTTGCTTTTGATTCGCACTTCAGAACAGTCTCGTCGACATGATGTTGTCAGGTTTCTCTGCACTGAGTGGGCGTGTCGAATTCAAATAACTTGTACAAGTGACGTACGAAAGCTAGAGAGAAAGCATCGTTCGTCTATCGATTCATATCAGCGACTCAGAGTCGACTCTTACTTTTGAGAGACAATAACTTTGTATGCGGTGAACTTTCATATTTAAAACTTTGCAGGATGTTTTTGTTCAATTAGATCTATGTTACACACTACATGAAAGGTAATTTTCAAAATTCCATGATAGGTACACTGTAAAAAAAGTTAACTCATTATTTTGAGTTATCTTTTTGCATGGGTTTTTTTTAGTTTAACTAACTTATTTCGATAAGTTGAGGACAAGAAAACTTAAAATTTCTTGTTGTCTGGACAATCTAGTTAAAAAAATAAGTTGAAATAACTAAATTGCTAAAATATTTTTTACAGTGTACCCTTTAAATGGTTTTCATGTATAGGACAGTCATGTTGGGAAATGGATTGTCATTTGAGAGACCATCAGAGCGTCCCATAAAATCCAGTGGATTATTAAGCCATTTATGAGCACATTTCCACATTGGACTGTTGTATCAGAAGGTCGCCTTTTAATAGAGAAATATTTATGATTTTTTCCCTACATTAGTTCCTACATGCTGTTTTATGAATAAACGACAATGTGTTGTGTCAAGAATCTCATTCATTTTTTATTAAAAAGTCATCAGCTGCATTTTCACTCTGTTTCAAAAACAGGCAGAAACCACTGCAGGCCTCATTTGCATTGCCATTTTTAAGGCAAATGATATTTTAATGACTTAATTATGTTTAGTAACAAGAGTAATGCAATTCTGTATTCAGTCGGTGACTAACCCCAATCTGTTGGCATAGAAAACTGGCACTTTTTTCCTTGTAAGCACTGCATTTTTGTTTAGAATTGATGTGTGTTGATTTATTGTTTAATTGTCATTTACACAGTGCTTGTGGGTGTTTGTATGAGCGAATGTAAGTGTTACTGTGGACATGTGTGTGTGAGAGGAGGTGAAAGGGAGAGTGAGAGAAGGAGTGGGTGAATGTGTGTATTTGCATGTCCATGACGTGGTCACATATCAAATTTAGTGTAACCGAGACAATCGTTGTCTTTAATGTCACTGGGAGAAATGGTTAATCAACCCCTTGATTTCTGTTACAGAAGCATAAATGTTCCACTTGCCTTATCACAGAACTGCTGCAGTGTGTTCAAATAGCATGCAGTCGCTCTAAGTCTGTCATCTAATGGCCTCAACTGTGTAAAATGCAACACAGGGAAGGTAAATTTCAAATGGCAGGCATGAAGAGCAGGGAAAAGAAGTAGACGATGCCGATTTGGTTTGTATAATCTACCCATTTCTCTCAAAATGGCATTGAGTGTATCGCTAGTGGTGTGACAACATTTCTTTTTGCTGAGTGAGAGGCCAAATCTGTCAAAATTAACTTTGTGGTTCATTAGAATACTGCATTTAGATAAAAATCTTGAGAAAAATAGGGACGTAATTATAACAATTACTACACCGTAAACTTGCAATAGATGCCTTAAAAAGTTATTTCTACCTGATTTGTCCCATAAACATACACTGTAAAAAAAAAAGTTGGATTAACTTAAAAAAGTAAGTTACCTGGTTGCCTTAAAATTTTGAGTTAATTGAAATTAAAACTTTGAGTTAATACAACAAAGGAGATTAGTTTAATAAATAGAAACTCAAAATATTATGTTATCTGAACTACATTAATTATCTAAGTTGATTTGACAAAATATAAAAAGTTGTGATAACAAATCATGAAAATAATTTTTTACAGTGTAGTTTTGTTGGTATGTATTCACATCAAGCGGCAACATTCTAATCTGAAAAATGAAGCCTACCCGGAAGTGCGAAAAACTGCAATACATCGAAAATCCGCTAGGGGCAGGTCCCAAAAGGGAGTAAAAGTCATTTTTTAGTAATTTTTTTCTAACTCGTTAGTTTAGATTGTATTTAAATGTAAAATGTATGACAAATAAGGGCGTGGTTAACTTTGATTGACAGCGTGATTGACAGCTGATAACGGGCTGCGACGAGTGGAATTCCTGAAATTTGACGTCTCGGCCATGATCTGACACAACACATCACACCACCTCTGTATCCTTTCTGAAAAGATTTTCCAAGTTGGCACCGCCCATACCCCCCATAAATGGCCTCAAAACCGTTCTTCAGAAAGTCTATGGGTGACATCACAGACGCTTTGTCCATATTTTTTACAGTCTATGATTCACATACTTAGATTGGTTCAGCAATATTACATTATATTTCTGACTAGTTTATTTTTATACAAACAGTTTATTTTTAGTGCAACTCTTCAAAATAAACTCCATTCATTCTTGTATTTTGAAGATGAAGAGCCATTCAATGAGGTTACAATTTGTCTATTCCATCTTTGAATAGGTCAGTCTGGTCTGTGTGCTGGTTTTAGAGTTCCCTTTATCGAAAAAGGGAACTTCGAGATGCGTCGAACGACACGGTGGGAACGCCTCTTGCGTGATTGCGTCTGAAGCATCTATGCCAACTAGTCCAATGGAATGAGAGAATGAGCGTCACGGGCGGGTGACGTCATGAACCAGGAAAGGATAAGAGCACTTCCGCTGCTCGCCGGCATTTAGCTTCTGTTGCCTCAGCAAGCGATCTGTGTCAAACTGTCTCTGTCTATTTATTGTTGTCTGTTACAATATTGTCGGAAACATTATGGCGAAACAAATGTACAAACAGTGTGTTCCTCCCTGCCCGCGTTTATTTAAACGGGTGGGGACACACACAGCTTTGTGTCAGTTTGTTTGAGAGTAAGAGCATGCTGAGTGCTAACATTGTGAAAGTGAAACTACCAGATTTGCATGCTCTGCTCTCGCCTGTCACTATGATAGTGGCAGGCTCGCGATTCTCACGGGATACAGGACCCGCGTTTGCCGAGGCGGCGCGGAGAATGCATTCCTGGGGATCGCAAAAGGATCTTTTGGAGGGGTGGGAGAACGGTCCGAGGGCCTTTTCTTTCTTCCTTGCCCGGAAGATCCAGCTCTATCTCCCCGGTGTTGGAAGCACGCTCTGCGGTTTCTTCCGCTCGGGGAGAGAGAGCCCTTTTTCCTTCATATTCTTCCTCCGAGGAGGTTTGTGTTTGAGAATGTTGAAAGTGAAAGCAAGCACACACACTGTTGAATTAGATTCGCCATCTATTTTTCCAGTATATGATGAACTGGTGGAGGTTTTGTCCCGTGCTGTTAGTAAATTAAATATTTAATGGCCAGCTGAGAAAAAGGAACGCTCGTCCTAAGAAACTTGACGAGCGTTTTCTTATTTCTATCACATTATCTCCACCACGAGGCTTCCATTTTTTCCCTGATTTACACACTGAATATTTAAATTATGGAATAAACCGTATTTATCACTACTTTCAGCCCTCGTGTTAAATGTTTATTCAAGATTAGAGGGTTGAAAGATTACGGTTATGATATGATGCCCCAGGCTGAACAGAAATAAAAATAGGAAAATGCTATTTTTTCACCTGGTCCAGTATCATCATTTAAGCCTCTGCTTTGCTCATAAGCCTATACTAAAGAATCTCGCGTTTGCCGAGGCAGCGTGTAGGTTTAATGTTGTAATCAGAATCTAGCTCGGATCTCGCGTTTGCCGAGGCACCGCTTAGATTTCGAGTGTATTTTGCAAAAATAAGATTCTGTGGCTGGGATCTCTCGTTTGCCGAGGCAGCGCGTAGGTTTAAGCAGAACTACTGGTTTTATGGGTAAAGCTTATACGGCAGCAGGTCAGCTGGAGAATGTTTATAGAAATCTATATTATTATGCTCCAGGCTTATCAGGCCGATCTGCTGGGGTTCTGGATATAGCGAAATTTGAGCCTTCGGGTCTCTTCAGCGACGCATTCCATGCGGTCGTTGTTAGGTGATACAAGATATATATATATATATATATATATATATATATATATATATATATATATATATATATATATATATATATATATATAAAAATATATATATAATAAGGTTTCTCCCTCGCTGTGTCCAGCCCCCCTGGGGCTGCTGGGCGTGAGCAGCCCCAGCCGTCGAGTTCATCATATTATGTGCACAGAAAGAGAGTGCTGCGTCTCGTGTTCCTCCATGTAGATACTGGAGACAGACGCAACCCTCTCAACCGAAGTCGTCTAAGCCTAAGCCGGATCTGAGGACCGTTCTTCAGGCGAAGAAAATTTCGGTTCAAGGGTCTTGACGTCTAGGCGTCAGGCCTGTTAGGACAGCCCCGACCGAAGTAGAGTGGTGTACACCTCATTTCACGGTGCCCGTTCCATTTCGGGGTCCTCACGAGACCCTCCTGCCAACCCTGCCACCTCCGGTGCTTCAGGGCGCAGCGGTCTCCAGCGAGTCGCTGATGCTATGCTGCGGTACAGCATTGGTTTCGCGCCCTCTGAGGGGGGCTTTTGAGTAGTCAGGTCAGGTAGTTCCTGCCATTATGTTTCAGGCTCCAGATTTGGCTCCCTCAGTAACACCAGAGACCAGCCTCGAGGGGCTGGTTCCCTTAGTAAATTTTCTGGCAGCGTGGATGCTTCTGCCGAATATTTCTCATTGGGTCCTGCAGTTTGTAGAGAAGGGATACAGAATCCAGTTTGGCTCTCGTCCTCCTCATTACAGCGGGGTGCTGCCCACAGTGGTGCATCCCGAGCAGGCTCTGGTAATGGGACAAGAAGTAAAGGCCCTGTTAGCAAAGAAGCTATAGAACAGGTGTACTCACCCGTCAGAGAGTCGGGTTTTTACAGCCATTATTTCATTGTTCCAAAAAAGGATGGAGGGTTGCGTCCCTTTTAGATCTTCGCCTGTTTATTCGGTCAGTTCAGAAACTAAAGTTCAAGTTAGCTGACCCTCAAACAGATCGTGACCCAAATCAGATCCGAGGACTGGTTCGTCACGATAGATCTAAAGGATGCATACTTCCATATCTCCATCCTCCCTCAGCACAGGAAGTTCCTGAGGTTTTCTTTCAGGGGCAAAGAATACCAATATCGGGTTCTTCCTTTCGGCCTAGCTTTGTCACCCCGCACGTTCACGAAATGCATGGATGCAGCTTTAGCCCCTCTCAGGCTTCAGGGCATACGCATTCTGAATTATATCGACTGGCTGATTCTAGCGGAATCAGAGCAGTTGGCGGTTCGGCACTGAGGTGTCGTTCTCGCTCATATAGAGATGTTGGGGTTGAGGCTCAATGCCAAGAAGAGTGTACTTTCTCCAGTACAGAGAACCACTTTCCTTGGTGTGGTATGGGATTTATTATCCTAACAGCCACAGAAGAGCTGAGGCTAGGCCAGTCACGCACTGTAAAACAGTTCGAGAGACTGTTGGGTCTACTGGCAGCAGCGTCCAACGGAATTCCTTTTGGCATGCTGTACATGAGACCTTTACAGTGCTGGCTCAGGACCAGAAGGTTCTCCCCGAGGGGAAACCCACTTTGCATATCAAGGCACGCGGCGATGCTTTCGTGCCTTAGTTATATGTAAATTCTGGTTCTTAACCCAGGGTCCGGTGTTGGGAGCTCTTTGCCATCGAGTAGTGATCTCGACAGATGCTTCTCTCACCGGCTGGGGAGCGGTAATGGAAGGCCGCTCGGTTCAGGGTCTGTGGAAAAGCCATCATCTTTCTTGGCACATAAATTGCCTGGAGATGATGGCCGTCTTCAATGCGTTGAGACATTTCCTTCCGGACCTAAGAGGCCATCATGTGCTCGTTCGAACAGACAACACACCAGTGGTCTCTTATCTGAACCGCCAGGGGGGTCTGCGCTCGCGTCCGCTTTGCAAACTGGCGCACCAGATCCTCCTGTGGTCTCTGGGGGAGGTACTCTCTCTGAGGGCAGTGTATATTCCTGGGGACCAGAATATAGGAGCAGACATCCTGTCGAGGCAGGAGCTGAGGCCAGGGGATTGGAGACTCCACCCCGAGGCGGTGGAGAAAATCTGGGAGGCATATGGTCAGGCAGAGGTGGATCTGTTCGCGTCTCAGAACACGACGCACTGTCCTCTCTGGTATTCTCTGACGCACCCAGCCCCCCTGGGGCTGGACGCCATGGTGCAGACGTGGCCGAGGCTACGTCTGTACGCCTTTCCCCCTGTTGCTCTGCTCCCAGGAGTTCTGGAGAGGGTCCGTCGGTATGGAATAAGCCTACTGCTAGTAGCACCACGCTGGCCAAGTCGGATCTGGTTTGCGGACCTGATCCTTCTGCTAGACGGGCCTCCATTGGAGATCCCTTTGAGGAGGGACCTTCTGTTCTAGGCCGGGGGCACAATATTTCACCCTCGACCAGACATGTGGAATCTTTGGGTTTGGCCTCTGAGGGGGCCCAACTTATAGATAGTGGTCTTTCAGCTGAGGCTGTTGAGACCATCCTAAGCTCCAGAGCTCCAGCTACGAGGAAACTGTATGCGCTTTAATGGAGAGTTTTCTCCTTATGGTGTCACCGACATCAGTGGATCCGGTTAATTGTTCTGTCAACACAGTAATCGAGTTCCTGCAGGAGCGCTTTGTGTCAGGTCTATGTCCTTCCACACTAAAAGTTTACGTGGCAGCCATTGCGGCTTACCATACCATGGTGGGAGGTATATCTTTGGGTCGAGACCCCCTGATTACACGTTTCCTTCGTGGCACTTTGAGGCTGAGGCCTGCAATTCGCACTAAGGTGCCAGCTTGGGATTTGACTGTAGTTCTAGTAGGCCTGTCTAGGGCTCCATTCGAGCCCTTAGATTCTGTCTCAGAGAAGTTCCTTACTCTTAAGACCATCTTTCTGCTAGCTATTTCGTCCCTAAAGAGAGTTGGTGACCTTCAGGCTCTTTCGGTCTCCCCCACCTGCCTTGAATTTGCACCGGGGATTGTCAAGGCGTTCCTATATCCAAAACAGGGATATGTCCCTAAGGTTCCAACCTTGACTCCGAGGCCTATTGTGCTGCAGGCTTTCTGTCCTCCTTTTGCAACTGCGGACCAGGAAAGACTGCACCTTTGTGTCCAGTGCGAGCACTGGACACTTATGTACGGCGGACTTCCTCAATCAGAAAGTCCGACCAATTACTGATTTGCTTTGGATCACCTAAGAAAGGTCTTCCTGCTTCAAAACAGACAGTCAGTAAGTGGATAGTCGAGGCTATTTCACTGGCATACGAGTACTCGGGCCAGCCTTGTCCTTTGGTGGTCCGAGCTCACTCGACCAGGAGTATGGCGGCTTCTAAAGCCATATTGCAGGGGGTATCTCTTCAAGATGTTTGTGATGCGGCGGGCTGGTCCTCTCCGCTCACATTCGTGAGATTTTACAGTTTGGACCTGGATGCTGCCCCAGGTTCTCAGGTGCTGAGTGCTTAGATCAACAGACTGACACTCAGGTACTTGTAATTATGGCGGGTTGGGTATTCTCGTTCCCACCGTGTCGTTCGACGCATCTCGAAGTTCCCTTTTTCGATAAAGGAAACGTCTCAGGTTACTATTGTAACCATAGTTCCCTGAGAAACAGGGAACGAGACGATGCGTCCCCCTGCCATACTTCCTGCGTCCCTGCGATCGGCTTGCTTCGGCAACTGTCGAAGCTAAATGCCGGCGAGCAGCGGAAGTGCTCTTATCCTTTCCTGGTTCATGACGTCACCCGCCCGTGACGCTCATTCTCTCATTCCATTGGACTAGTTGGCATAGATGCTTCAGACGCAATCACGCAAGAGGCGTTCCCACCGTGTCGTTCGACGCATCGTCTCGTTCCCTGTTTCTCAGGGAACTATGGTTACAATAGTAACCTGAGACGTTTTTTGGGCACGTTTCAGCTGGTCAGTCTGAGAGTCTGGTGGGCCAACTAAACCAGTCAGCTACACTGGGAGACCATCTTATAGCAAAGACCAGCTTGGACAGTTTTAGACTGTTTTTACATGTAGCGGAAGTATGATATTGCTTTCACACAGTATATAAACAAGAAACTCATATCAACATGTTAACTTTTCTGTCTGCTATACAAAACCAGAAAGTCCAGAACTGCAACATCTTTCTTTATTCAACTTTTGCATTTCGACCTTCACTCCAACGCCATACATTCTGATGCTAGAGATCCTTTAAAGATTAAATAAGTGTTCACAGGTAAACATTACTTTATCCCATTAGGTCTGTCTCCATGGCTCATTTCCATCATCATTCCTGTGGTAATACTGCATTAATTCTGGTGGAATGTGCTGTCATTATCTGCATTTGAAGAATGAACTAAGAACCCAAATATGCTGCTAATGAATGGAGGAATTGTGAGTATTTTAATGGATGTCAAAGCTCGTGGAGTCCAAGTATGAGACGGAGGTTAGGAAAAGGTAATGGGGGCCAAGGGCACTTTAGCTCATACTGAACACATATTCCTTGGGATATTGAGGAAGTTTGATGTCACCTTTATACAAAATTTCTGTAAACACGAAAATAATTTCCCTCCTAAACATTGAGCTTTTTGTCATTGTCATAAAAAGTAAATACTTCCTTTACTTATATTCCTCCAGTCATGGCTTCAAAACATTCCCGGTGTTTTCAGTTCACCTTACAATGTGTGTGATTGAATACAGACCCAGTTTAATGAAATGGGATGCCTCGGTTATAGTCCCAGAACCAGGTTGGTTTAGGAGACTTCTGTATTTCTTAGTGTTGTAGCTGAGAAGACAGGAGTTTTCTACTTATCTCTCCGTTTCACTATTTTTTCCGCAGTCTCCCTTTTTTCCACAGTCTGAGCTAGAGAGGCTTAATAATATCCCAGAGGCACGGATGAAACGCTCTCTCTCCACAGTGTCTGTTTACCAAAGAGAGTGTTTGAAGTTGAGCTCAAGATGTCTTCATTTCTCCACCAGAGGAATGTTCCAACAGGGAAGATTCGTTATTCAAATGGGGGGTTACGACGAGGAGAAAGGGAAAGAAAAAAAATAATCAGCCAGTGTTTCCTAGATGTGCTATAAATATCGCTCAACCAGAGGATTTTGTGGTTGGAAGCATCCTTGTTTATATATATTAGAGAAAGCGTGTTTAGGAACTAGCTTCTCGCGGCATGATGGTTTAGCATTAGTCTGAGTCTCCCACAGCAGCATTAGTCTGGCCATCATCATCAATTCATCGCACATTTCACTCTCTCAGGACCTCCGTTCAAAAATCTCCTTCATTTTAAATCTGAATACAAAGGTCAAATGTCAGATTTACTCAACTTTTTGATAAAGTGATGTGCACATTAAATCAAATAAATGGAGGATAACATAGAAGTAATAAGTATGCATGAAATGTGAAGTGAACACATTTCTAAAATTAAAATGAGCACACTTGCAGTTCATTTCAATTAGGGTGACTCAGAAAGTTACATTTATTTAAGTAAAATCAAAGGTTGTCTCGCTCCGAAAACTCTGGAAATGGCTGTTCATGTATTTATAACGTCTCGGCTAGATTACTGCAATACCTTACATTGCGGTATATCAAGTTCTCAATGCTGCGAACAGACTTATTCATAAGTGTTGCAAATATGACCACATCTCTCAGATTCTCAAATCCCTACACTGGCTGCCAGTTCGATAGTGAATAGATTTTAAAATTCTACTCTTTGTTTTTAAATCTCTACATAACTTAGCTCCTGCCTATCTCTCTGAACTTGTTCATCCTTACAATCCATCCAGAAGACTAAGATCCTATGATCAGGCTCCGCTGGTAGTCCTTCACATTAGACTCAAGTGTAGAGGGGAGCGTGTATTTGCTGTGGCGGGCCACGACTCTGGAACACCCTGCCTCTGGAGATTAGAACGGCCCCTACCCTGTCTGTCTTCAAGTCTCTGTTAAAAACCTACCTGTTTTCTTTAGCATATTGATCTCTTTTCTTAGGTTGGTTTTACTATTTTATATTTGAGTCTGATACTGTTTTTCCATTCTATATTTGAGTCTGATACTACTTTGCCACTTCTGTTTTTAGTATTTTATATTTGAGTCCGATACTGTTTTGCTACTCCTGTTTTAAGGTTGCTCTTAGCTTTGCTGCTTTTATTTGTGTTTTATGTGTTGTAATGCAGGTATTATTTTTCTTATTATTTATCTGGTTGTTCATTAAAGCACTTTGGTCAGCCTGGCTGCCGTAAATGTGCTATATAAATAAAGTGAACTTGAAATTGAACTATTTATACAACAACAAAGCCTTAAAGGATAATTCCGGTATTTAACACTTTGAGTCTATTATCTAGTTTGTTTTGGATGAACTAGAGTGGTGGACTTAGAAATTTTGACAATGGGTCCTGTCTCGACTTTTTGACTATTTTAGGAAAGCCTCTGAGTGCTTCAGAGTGGTTGTCTACGAGCATACTGAAACATGTCCTTAAAACAACCCTTAACATTAGTTCTCAAAACTGTGCAACTCACCGAGTGATTAGTGGTGTTCGTTGATGATCCAAAACAAGTAGCGTAGCGAAATACAGCCTCAGTGCTCGTTGATATTACTGCGCTACCGGAGACCGAAAGGGGTCTGTTTACATTTGGTTGTAGTCTTTTCGCTCTGTACTCCGTCTCTCAGAAGGCTAGCGTGAGCAGAGCAACTGCGGCAAAGTGGTTGTCGCCATCAAGTGGTCGGGGGTGTGCTAACGCTTCAGACTCAAATATTGAGCAGAAGTTTATAAGCGGTTGTGAGGTATCTGAAAATATAGTTCCACTATAGTAAATAACACGGATTGAAAGCATACATTGCGCCGATATATTTGTTTTTAATCATCAACGAACACCACTAATCACTCGGTGAGTTGCACAGTTTTGAGAGTAATGTTAAGTGTTGTTTTAAGGACATGTTTCAGTATGCTCGTAGACAACCACTCTGAAGCACTCAGAGGCTATCCTAAAATAGTCAAAAACTCGAGACAGGACCCATCGTCAAAATTTCTAAGTCCACCACTCTAGTTCATCCAAAACTAAATACCGGAATTATCCTTTAATTTTCAGAATCAAGTCAAAAATAGTGCAGTGCATGCAGGGACTCGAATTGGTGAATCATTTTTCATTGGACATTCCAGTGCTAAAATGTGAGAGAGAACAGTTTGTTTAACTGAATCACTAGAAAGTGATGAAACATTTTAATGCTACATCCACTACAGAGAGAGGACTGTCTGAATGAACTGACTGTGTAGAATAAATTAATCGAAACAGTTCTGCGTTTGAGAGATAGAGCTGTTTAGATGAGCGCACTATAACGTTTGGTCACGCTACATGGCTATTTGTTGGAAAAGTAGCTTGTAACCCATATAAAATGCTAATTTGAAAATAACTCACACTACTGAAAATGTAGTTAAGTTAGCAACATTAGTTAATTCTGTCTGGTTCTGCCTTTACTATGCTTGAGATTGACAGATGGCTAAGCCTCAATGTCTTGTTTTCAGTTGTCTTCTGTTCACTCATTTTTTTCTAACTCTAAAATAGAATATGACATTTAAATTGATACTATTTTAACAGTTTTTAGCACATTATATATTATTTCCCTTTGGTTTTGAATGCACAGTAAAAAAGGAGGTCTGGACTCCAATGAAATATGTAATAAAATAATTCTACCTTTCACAACATCCGATCCACTGCACAAGACCATCCCCATTATTAAGGACCACAATGAGAACAATTATACCTATATTTTGTCCATAAAACATGTACAACCTTTTACAAAAAGACACACCCCACTCAGGGTAAGTTGTAGCATAATGATTTTGTTATTTGTGCTGTCTATGTATTCAGCATAGAGGAAGAGAGAGAACAACTGAGACTAAGCCATCGAGCGCCACAGTATCGGCCTTCTGTCCTGCGGCTGAACAGCTACTTATCAGGTCACATAAGCCACCCATTGATTCCCATTACTGAATCTTGTTATTGTTGGTTTGTATGGCTCAAGGGAGAGTTTACCGCTTGCCACTTAAATCAGTTGACTTACAGTGTTCCATTTGTGCTCATTAAGGCACGGGTCATTGAAGGGCAACATGCCTTCGTCACAGTTTGAGGAAAATAGATAATTTCACACTCAATTTACAGCACAATAGAGTGGCATATGCTCATGTAAACATTTGCATTTCTATTACTCAAAACTATATCAATTGCATTTGGGAGTTTGGGCTTTGTTTGATGTGCATGCCAGTTTATATTACTTTTGGATGAATGGAAACTCTGGCCACAAAATCTAGACCCATTTCCAAAAATGTAGAAGAAGCTGTAACATGTAGCAGACCTGTTAGCTAAAGGTCTAGATTGTGAAACTATGTGAGACAGCTTTACATAAGGCAGGCTCATGACATCTTATTTGAAATGTTGCAGGTTTCACTGATACTATATGTGATGTTTCTTCTTCTTCCAAGCAGATTTGAAAGACGGAGCGCAGAAAGATAATGCATTCACCAGAGTCTATTACACTGTACTTCTGACGGTTTGAACATCCTGTGACCTCGCAGTAAAGCGGTCTCCGCTTCTGACGGCAGAGATGAGTCTAGATCTGGATGCCGGCTCTGTCTGGCCTTGGAGGAGAAAAGAAGGTGGAGGCCGGGGTCATCATCATCATCTGTTGGGCCTTCCGAGAGACACGATCACAGGCCTGGCAGCTCCTCTGACAGTACTGAGAAGCCTCTGATTGAAGATGCTCTGGAAGACAGCGAGCCAGAGAGGGAGACAGAGAGAGAGAGAGGTGGAATATGGTCGGAGGGAATGAAATAAGCAGTCAAACTGTCAAGTGAGTCGTAAAATAGCTCCCACTTTGCCGAAGGACACTGCTCATCCTTTCCTGACAGCTCTCTTTCTCTTCCACCCCTCCCCTTGTTTTTTTCCCTCTCTCTTTGCTCTCTCTTGTTGTCTTTTAACAATCATCCAAAACCTTATTTATCTTTAAAAAACTTAAAAACACATGTATATAAACCAGCACAAATTTTGAAAATAAGTACCCACACCTAAATACACTCTATTTACAGGAGATATGGAGCTTGCTGTCATATTTTTTTTCTCAATATACTGTAGGTTTATTTTTTGAAAGACAGTTTCTATAAAGACATATTCCTTAATGTCTGGGCAGCAAAAAAGTTATTGAACATTTCTACAGTTATTGCACAGGGAGAGAAAATATATTACATTGAGGTTCAAAAGTTTGGAATAATTGGAATGGTATGACATATTAGAATTATTTCTGAAGGATCATGTGACACTGAAGACTATTGCAAAGGCTGTTGAAAATTCTGATTTGCCATAACAGAAATAAATACAATTTTTGATTAAATAAATGCAGCCTTGGTGAGCATGAGACTTCTTTCAATGTTAAAATCCTTAATTATTCCAAACTTTTGATCTACAGTGTAGATATATTGACCAATAGGGCATGTTGTAGCACTATAAGTTGTCACAATAGAACCTGCCAGTTAACAGCCTATTATATAATTTTGGCTAAATACAAACATTAAGACAATTTTGAAATCCTTAACATTTCACGAAACATCAAACCTATTACGTAAACCATTGCTTTAATCAACAAATATAATTAAAAGTGCCATTGGTAAAAAATATGCTTAGACCTGAGAAAACGGTTCAGGCTTTCAGTTAAAATCTATAACCAACAGCTATAGCAAACATTATGATAATATTGACATTTTTGTTTGGAGGGCAGAATTCATAAATTCTTTTTCTTGTTGTATTTTTGACTCCAAACCTTATGGTTATTTGGATATAGCCCCAGTGACAGCTTCCTAGAGTGACAACTAGCTTCTGTCTCGCCTTCATGACCTTTTGACCCAGGAAACTTTCTCTGCTGCCTTTCCTCCTCTGGTGCTCTTTCTTCATTTACTTTCCCACACACGGTCTCTCTTAAATCCCAGAGCTCTTCTATTTCTTCGCACTAAAAGAATCAGTGTGACGTGTGAAATCCCAACATGATGCAATAATAATATGATGAAACATCCCTGTAAATCTCTTACTTATTATTTCCCTTAATCTACACTTAAACAAACATGCTTATATTGGCAATATACCGGTAAAAGTGATATAAGTATGAACAGATTTGTCTTAGTTTTTTCTTATTAAAATATGACTGAATGTTTTTTTCTGTGACGCAGACATGTAAGTTTTTTTGTTTATATATATATATATATATATATATATATATATATATATATATATATATATATATATATATATGTTGTGTGTGTGTGTGTGTGTGTGTAAACAATGGTAACAATCAAAAATCAGCTCATTATTAAATCCTGACAACTTAGCATGAGGTTGTTTTTTGTTGCCTGTTTTGACATCAAAATGTAAACAGACATTCTTATCATCAATTAAAAATTTAACTATTAAAAATAATTTTTGGTAACTGAAATGAAGCTGAAATAAAATACAATTAAAGCATTAAAATGATTAAGTAGTAAAATGATTTAAACTAAATTAATTATATATATGTATATGTATATGTAATTTTACTACTTAAAAGCAAATTAGAAATGTCAACTGAAATAAACTTTTTAACTTAAAATTTTAGACCTGATATTTGTATTTAATTTTATTTCAGCTTTATTTCAGTTACCAAAAATGATTTTTAATAGTTATATTTTTAATTGATGATAAGAATGTCTGTTCACATTTTGATGTCAAAACAGGCAAAAAACAAACAAGTTGTCAGGATTTAATAATGAGCTGATTTTTTATTGTTACCATTGGTTACATGTAAACAGTTAATTTCAAAACCATAACTTAATTCCTCTGCCATACATGCTGAAACACCTTATGCAGTTCTTAAGTAAGGAATAAGTCTTCATTATAAAATAGTGATTCAGCAGAGATGCTTTACACGATTCAGCAGATACAGCTAAAACAGCTAGAGGGGGGTATAAAGAGTTTCAATTCAGCTGGGAAACTCTCTCTTCAAAACACCTCATGCATCATTACTTATTCAGAGCTCTAGTGATACATTGCGCAAGTCAACAGTGCACAGTGTTGGAGGCCTGTTACCAGCTGATTAGATCTGGAGAACAGTTTGAGCTTTCCTCACATAGTAGGGCTACATAAAGTTTTGGCCACTGGAACCTTTGCCAAAGTGATAGATGTGGGTAAAAGGCAAAGTTCAAAAGAAAACTGATAAAAGATCTAACATAGATCATGGATCAAAAATGTATTATTTTTACATGACTGTATTCCCATCGCTTCCCCTTTATTATTCTGTACTTCAGTGCAATTACATCATTATAAACCTGTGTGATGTTCATTTTTCCATGGAACACAATAAGAGAATTTTTCACATTTTCAACTCAGTGACCCATTCTGTTAAGCTTTGAAAATAACAAACACCATAGAAGTGGCCCAACTCCATTGCAGTATATTAGCTTCTGAAGCCATAGTTCTAAGAAACAGACAAATTAAAGTTTTAAATCTGAAGTACATTTCACATTATCGACCACATTTCGTGTGATCTTTTTAAATTCTCCGAATAAAAAAGCAAAAGAACAAGCTCTGCAATTGGAGTTTCCAAACAATGATCAACCTTGTCATCTCTCCATCATCCTCTGCTGTCCTTCAGCAAACACTTTGCCAAAACCAAGAAAAAAAATTGTCAGAGAGAACAGAAAATCACCAACGTCAAAATCATCTCTCAGCAACTCAATTTTGATCCAAAACAGTGAATGTCAATCCATCTTTGGAGATTTATTGACATCGCCGCTCCTTTGTTCTTTTAACAGGATTTTTTCAATACATCCACTCAAAGGCCTATGAAAGCAAGCGGCCTCTGAGACTGAGACGCCGTGGGATGAGCTGATTGATGGATGTTGGGCATGCAGGGGGAATATAAATGCTGGCCTCTGATTCCTGCTTCCCCAGGGAGACACAGGACTTTTTCCCTTTTATGACCGGGAGCTTGCAGTGATTCTTCTGCTGCCTGCAGAGACTCCTAACTGAGCCTCACAGATTAAGCTGAGGAACAGGACACTAGGCAGATGAGATGTTCTTTGTTATGTGCTAAAACCATGCAGGTGGGTGATGGCTACAATATACAAATGTATATAAGTATATTTACAGTAAGCAAATAGTTATACTGTTATACTAATTATACTAATCTATCTGTGTCTGTCTGTCTGTGATAGATAGATAGATAGATAGATAGATAGATAGATAGATAGATAGATAGATAGATAGATAGATAGATAGATAGATAGATAGATAGATAGATAGATAGATAGATAGATAGATAGATAGATAGATAGATAGATAATTTCTTAAACTGATTAATTCTTGCAAAAATTGCAGTGACGTCCCTGTCTTACCTTTGTTACCTTCCATCAATGTTGGATTTTTTCACTTAGACTGCAGCTCTCCTGGTAATGGCAAACTGTCTCTGTTCAGACAGTTCAGAGAGCTTCTACAGAGCTACGGGATTATTGTAACTTCACATTTTCCTAGACAATTTAATAAAAGACAGTTTATATCCACCGTCATATTCATGTGAAGGGGATTTATTTCTGAAATGAATTACTGTTGATGTGTAGAGCAGCTTACTCAAGAGGCTGAACGGGGACTTGAAATAGTGGTATCTCAATGAAAATAAACTGCATAACCATTAAAGTTGCTTTTTACAAGCCCCTTAGGTACGTACGTGTATGTTTGTGTAAAGGTACAATATATAAGCGGTCCCAAAGGCTGTCAACAAGCTATATATTCACTCGCTCACTTGCTTGCCGTTTGAAGCATAACACCATACAATGTTAATGTTACAAAACAGACTGTAAATTCCGATTGGGAGTCACATTTGAAATCATAAAATGACTACACTGACCTAAAAAGTAGTATATACAAACTAGTAAATATAGTAAATACAAACTTTATACTAATATACAGTACAGTATGATACTATTTGATGTAAGTATTATTGCTGTTACCAAAGTTTTATAAAAGTAATAAGCCAAGACTGTGTGTTAACTGTGGTTTCAGCCCGTACCATTTGTACAAGGTAAAAACCCTGTTAAAAGCATCCTTTCATCAATTATTGCTTAATTTACAACAGCCAAATTACGGATTGATTCACCTGGACCCAGCTGCCCTGCAGCCACAGGGAGTGCAAGTGATATGATACCTTCATCATCTCTTTCATTTTTCCTTTTTTTTTCTCCCTCTCCCATTTCAATTTGTTTTTCTGTTTCATTTAGTATCTCTCCCTCTCACTCGGCTCTCTCGTGGAGGTTGGTGCGGGGCTGGTCAATATACTGTCAGAGCTCCATTTAGCGGTGACGGGGATGGGGAGGCCCAGAGATGTGCCTGGCTGACAGAGATGGATGCTACGGGCCGCCACTGCCTGCAAGGACAAAGGGACACACAGGCAGGCAGGCAGGCCAGCAAGAAGGGGAAGTTGCTGCAGTCCTGCATTACTGCTCTTTGCAATAGCCATCATCATCTGCAGGGAGTTGAATTGCAGTAATGGGGGGCGGGGAAGGGGAGGTGTGCTGAAGAAGAGGGACTCGTTTTTCTGACACCTCTAGTTTTGTCAGCTCCGCACGCATTATTCACTGCTGTAGGGTGAGAACAGGGCAGTCAATTACACTGATATCACCCCGCAACGAGAGAGATGCACTTGTCAAGCAACGCAGTGCTGAACTGACAGTGCATTTGAGTGACTCAATGATCAGTACACGTAGATATGAAGCTGCCAATAAATATGCAGCCATTGGCTTTGAGGAATTCGATACGATTTCGGTATTAGTTCATTAAGTGTATTATAATGTAATGCAATGGTGGACAAATGACAGTGATGTTAGAGATTGCATAATCTGAAGACAAATGTTGTTGACAAATCATGAAAATAACAGTAAAAGGAGCAGATCTGCATAATAATTGAAAAAGCCTTATACTCTATGTCTTTATCAGAAGTTGATGAATATATAAAAGCAAATATATATATATATATATATATATATATATATATATATATATATATATATATATATATATATATATATATATATATATTATATATATATATATATATATATATATTGGGGTAATCTGGCTGTAATCAACTGACCTTTCTTTGTATTAAACCCAGAATATTCTTTTTTTTATATTTAAAATTTTGTGATTTAGTCTTCCGATAACCAATGCGAGGTTTTGCTCATTGTGCGCATTGATAGTGGATAAACTTCCCACTAATGAAACTATTTAGACTGTGTGAAAGATATTTATTTGGGTCTCACATTTGCATTAGAAACCACATTCTCACTCATGTCATCCAGAAAAACATGTGAAGAAAATGTGGTGACCAAAAAAAGAACATAAATAAATAAAATGAAAAAGAATCCTCTCCAAGAACTTGCTCACAAATACCAGAACAAAGTTTTTGAGCAGTCACACTTCGGGATGAAGTGTGAAATTGTTGTTGCTTTTACTCAGATGAGGCACCTGGCACTGCGGATGTGTGAAAATGAGTTGATATTGCTCTTTACATGACAGTGAGCTCATGTAGTAGTCAGGACGATTAAGTTATCTCATTACTGTATGTAGGTAGGTCTTGGATCCATCCCATCAACGCCTCCTACTGCAGAACAAATAACTCACCGCACTAACACATCACACACAAAGAGCAAGTGAGAAACAGATGGAAAGAGAGAAACCCTAGGGGTCTAAGCTTACAAACTAAAGTATCATTACTACATATAAAAAAAAAAAAAATTAGGTAACCAGTATATACTTTACAGCATCGGCTAGAACCTTCTGAATTTTAATGTGAAAAAGTGCTTTCTCCACTTAGTCGCTTTGAATAAATGTTTTGCTTTTCTGAATACATTGAAATTTAAAGTAATTACAGATTGACAATTTATAATGTTATATGTTCTGCAAGAAAAGGTTTTTTTTTTTTTTTGCAGTGTATGGATGTGGAATAAATTGTTTTGAAAAATTTTGTTTTTCTTAATAATTGTATTAGCCTACAATTTTTGTGAAGACTTTCAAAGAAATTTATAAAATGAGATTACATCAAATCAGTCACAAGTGAATTATAAGTACTCATATACAATAAGTTGTAATTACTTTTTTTTCAAGGCAGCAGGTTTTCTCAATTTAACTAAGTAGACAGAACTCAGAAAGACTTGTTAGTTTTAAGTTAAGTAGATTACATTTTTTAAGTAATTGCCATTTGATTCAATTAAGTTAGTACAACTTAAAACAAAAAGTTATCACAACACATTTATTTTGTTTCGATAACTTTTTCTTGCTAAAGTAACTTGGAATTGTCAAGTTTGCATAACTTAATGTTTTCAATTACGTATAATGTTTATTTACTTAATAATTTTAAGGCCATGTGCCACACTTTTTAGTAAAGTAAAGTCAACTGATCACTTTTGCAGCCTATGAACTTATATCTGTGGATGGAAGTTGTTTAGGTTGCCTCCACTTGGAATAACTCCTCTAGATACTCCAACGGTGCTTTTTCCGTTATTATTGAGGTTGATTTAGCACAGATTCAAAGGTCAAGATATGCAAGATCTATTGATGGTATTCAACACTCGCCTCTGTTGAAGAACCTCTGAGAACCCTCAAGCAACACTTGACCAGTTGCGTGACCACTAACTCTGTTAGGCCTGCACTGACAACGTGTTCTTCCTGTGATTGAGAGGTTATATTTCTCCAACCTGTTTCCACAGACAAACTGTATATCCTTGAAGAAAATACAGATTACGTGCAGTGTATTTTATCAAAATCCGTCCTGTACTACTATAAAAGGACAGGCTGACTGTTAGAATGCATGATGTGTGAATTAGTTCAGGATTTATTGTGCTGTTATGTTATATAATAATATTCTATAATTATAAAACAAAAAAGTATACACATATTATAAATTACACATTTTATTTGTCATTGTTATAGAAGATTATTCTGCACTGACAAAACATTTAAACAATATATATATATATATATATATATATATATATATATATATATATATATATATATATATATATATATATATATATATATATTAGTTTAATTGTTTATATATAGTTGTAAAAAAATTATCAATCATTTTAACTAAAAATAAAATGTTTTGTCTATTGTTTTAAGAGCCTTTCCTGAGAAGGTATTAAAGCTTCACAAGTTCACTGTCTGTTCAGGTTGTTTAAATATCTGTTATCTACATTTCCTCCCTATCGGTTTAGGACACAGAGCTTAGATCCTGATACACAGAGGCTGATTCTTTGGAGAACAAGGTCTTTAAGGCAGCCAGCCATTCTGTTCTTGAGTAAACAGAAAAAGGGACTGTTTAACTCACTCTTTATCTAACAAGATATGGACTTCTTTCCAATCCTGTTTAGTCCAGATAAAGCTATGCTTACATTTCTGCTAGCTTAATCATGCTGAAACAAGACAGACTTTCTTTTTTTCCCCTTCTCTTTTTTTTGCCCAACTGATATTTTATGACGTTTTTATTAAGTTTGTATACATGTCCCAGAGTCTTTTTTTGTGTGTTTTTTTAACTATGTAGTAATATCATATCTATAAAAGAGTGAATAATGCAGGCTGTGATTAAATCTTTTTTATGTGTGACATTTTGTGGAACAGGACCTGTTAAAGGCTTTGTAAAAAGCAGTCAAAGTGTTGCATTATGTGTTAGTCACCCACAGGAACTTCTCCACCTACATTAGTGTGATTTGTCACATAGCTTCTGACGATGAACTGGATCAATATCACACACAACTAAGGTGTTTCGAGCTTTTCTAGGTTATTGTGAATGCGTTGCATTGAGAGGTGGGCATAAATCTTTTAATAATCCCTTGATATTACAGCAATCTGCATCAACACGAATGAAAGCAACTTTCAGGGGGGCGACATGAACGCGTGTTGTGATACAATAAAGTTGAGAAAAAGTTGAACTTTATGCAAATAAACAGTGATGCAATGCAATGACTACTAATGGTATGGGAGTCAGTGAAGATATGAACTGCGTGTCTGCAAAATGTGAAAATTAACTTTACTGTGATATATTTCAATTATTTGTCTCTTCCCACCTAAAGTGAGTTTGATATTCATTTATTTTGCTCATGATATATTATGCCCTACTGCAATTTACAGAAATGCAGAATGTTTATTTTTTGTAACTCTCCAGAATGTTCATTTTTAGCATCAAGAAAACTGATTGGTTGTCATTAGCATAATATTTACCTCTAATCAAAATAGGATGTTTTCCGAGGTTATGGCCAGTTTCAAGGCCCACCGATATCGTTAGGGGATCCAGTCTTCTAGCGACATATTGACCTCCAGCGATAAAATCGCTGCCAGTGATGCAAGCCAACAATGTACTGATGTAGAAGGTAAAGAGAGAGAGAGAGAGATATGGAGAACAGAAGCAACAGGTGGGCACCAGACCAGTGGATAAAAGGAGGCTTTGTGTGGAAAACAAGATGAACACATGCAAGGAAGCTCCAGGGAAGAAAAAGGAGAGTCAGAGAGAATGTCAAAAAGTGTTATAAAGAGGTAAGAATGATTTGAAGGTCTCGAGGGAAGCTTTGAAATAAAAGAAAACCCTCAGAGAAGACCAGCTGAGGAAAACACTAAACCTGAATCAATCAGCAACAGGTGCTATATACAATCAAAATCTCAATTATATACCATCACTAAGGGCTGTAGATAAGTTAATTGAGTGATATTCACATTAGTCTTCAGTCCTACCCAGGCTTTGGTTTCAGTGGAAGAAGCAATCATAAAAGAGAATCTATATGGTCAGAATTTATCATGTATTTCTGCTCAGTGTTTTGCTTGTGGGTGTCAGGTGCTGAGTTTGGTGTATTCTTTTGAAAAAAAAAGTAGCCCTTGAGCAATTTGTTGGGTGAATACAGAGACCCAAAAGAAATTTGCCATTGCTTGGAAGTCATTGAAGTGTTTCATGATGAGGTGCATGCAGGCCCTATCTGCAGGGGGGAAATTTGATAAATAAGGTTGCAAGTTGCCCACATTAATCTTTTATTTTGTACCATGTTTAAAGAATTGATGTAACTATTTTCCCATGAGATCCGTACTGTTTTTCAGAGCAGGGCTTACAGGGTAGAGTAATGAAGTAAAAGAAGCAGAACTCACTTATTAAAACAACATTTGAAATAAATCAGTCTGAAAAGAAGAAAAGAAAGAAAAAAAGAAAACAGGATGACATAGCAGGTCTGTGGAGGTCACAGAACATATGGTCCCATTATTCATTCTAAGCTAGATAATCTGCTCTTTTCACATATTACTCAGCCACTGGAAGGGAGTTTGCCATATATTCATACATTTTTTAGCAGGGATTTGATCATGATCATCATGCAAAAACTGCCACAAGTTTGCATTATTGCATTTAATCTACACAATTTTCTTCTATTTGTATTACATTGTTGTAGCAATTTTGCAACATATCTGACTATGGCTGTCACTAAAGGGTTGAAGATGGATCTTGAAAAAGTCTCAGAACATCCAACTGGCATGATTCCTCTTCCAGTTTTTTAAATTGCTACCTACTAAAGACCTACTCAGATTCACTTTATATACCTAATCTTCAGACCAAGCACATTATAGCCTATGCTTTACACTCAGTTTGCAATTTTAAAGCAAACTTTTTGCAAAATGATAAACCCAGTTCCATACATTAGACACATTATTCAAAACTAGCAGCTCTTTTGTTTCATTTGGGAAACACTGCCATTCAAATGCCACACTCATTACCTACACCCAGTGATCATATGTGGATTTTTGAACAAATTGGTTGGGGGACTAAATCAACGACTCACTCCAAAAGACAGTTAAAGGCCGCCACACACTACAAGATATTCGGGGCGATTTTAGACAGATTTCTCCCTTTCCGATAAAGTCCAGATTATCTTGATGGTTCTCCAGATTATTTTTATCAGATTTTCCTGTGATGTGAAGTGTGTTAAAAGTGACTAAATCTGATCGATAGAACATTAGAGTCCCCCCGATCTCGAATCGTAAATATTCAACATGGACAAATGCACACATGCACGATCTGGAGATTATCACGTGAAACGAACACCCAAACAGAAAGCAAGATGACGGAAGATCCACCTCCTGCTTGCGCTGCAACATGTAAAGTCCATGTTCACACCGTCTCCACGACTTCATCAGAATAATGTGTCTAATGTAGGGAACTGGGTTTATCATTTTACACTCAGTTTGCAATTTTAAAGCAAATTTTTTGCAAAATGATAAACCCAGTTCCCTACATTAGACACATTATTCAAAACTAACAGCTCTTTTTTTTTCATTTGGGAAACACTGCCATTCAAATGCCACACTCATTACCTACACCCAGTGATCATATGTGGATTTTTGAACAAATTGGTTGGGGGACTGATTCAACGACTCACTCCAAAAGACAGTAAAGGCCGCCACACACTACAAGATATTCAGGGCGATTTTAGACAGATTTCTCCCCTTCCGATAAAGTCCAGATTATCTTGATGGTTCTCCAGATTATTTTTATCAGATTTTCCTGTTGTGTGAGGTGTGTTAAGAGTGACTGAATCTGATCGATAGAACATCGGAGCCCCCCCGATCTCGAATCGTAAATATTCAACATGGACAAATGCACACATGCACGATCTGGAGATTATCACATGAAACGAACACCCAAACAGAAAGCAAGATGACGGAAGATCCACCTCCTGCTTGCGCTGCAACATGTAAAGTCCATGTTCACACCGTCTCCACGACTTCATCAGAATATTTGTCAACCCCCTCCCCCCAACCCCAACCATCCAACCCCACTCAGCACATCAATGTAACAGCTACCACACCATCTCAATATATTCAATATTTCAATTTTGTTACAACCCTACTGCTAGCTCAGAGAGGGTTGCAGGAAGTGATGTTAAGGGCAAGTAATAATTTTCCAATTTTAGAAGCCATTTGTTGTGTTTTCTCATAGGGCAACACATGACTTTAGCCTAGAGACGTGAGACAAGAGGCCAGTTCCTTCACAAAGCACTGAAAATAAATCAGATTCTTTCTTCCTGCAGTGGGATGATGGGGTGGTATGCTGCACAGCTCCTAACATGTTTGGCCATGTAAATTTACAGCTGACGGCAGCAGTGGAGAGGGGAGAAAAGGTTATTTCAACCGTTGATTAATGGGCCATATCTGAGGAATCAATAAATGTAAATCAAAAGGAGAAAACTCTTTCTTCAGGACATCACTCAGTTCCCTTGTGAGAATGAGCACATGCAGCCTGCTTTCACCCTAGACAGATACCTGTTAAAATTTTGTCAATTCTCATTGGAGGATGAAAGGAGATTGATAGGCAGGAATGCCCATGAGACAGCAGTGAAGCGGGGTCTCGGAAGGTAAGGAATAATTTAACACACGGTTCTCTGAATACTTGATTCTGATTGGTCAATCACAGTATTTAGAGGTATGATATTTCCTAACATTTGCCATTGTCCATGGCAAAGATGTACATAATCTAACTGAAACCAGTGCTACTTTCTTGTCAGGTGTTACACAGTGGACTCGTTCTCTCTTTTTTGCACCAAACACAACTGGCTCATTCTGTGTCTCAGTGACTGATTGTAATCAAATGACATCAGAGTACTTTAATGACTGATTTGTCTTGTTGTTAGGCTGAGTGTTTCGTTGCAATTGTTGTATGTTGAAATTGCTATTTTTCTTAGCAAAAGCTTTTAGATAATTTACAATCAATTTTTATATATTTAATATTTATTTATTTGGTGAGTAGCCATGAATTAAGTAAGATGGAATACAGTAATTCTCACAAAATAAATCCCAACAATGATCAGGACCTCTATTTAAAAAAAAAGAAAACCATCTCAATCTAAAATCTGAAATCAAAATAAAATAAAAAAATTAGATGAAAAACTTAAATGCACATTAGAAATGTTGTTTTGGCAACTAACTGAAAATAAGTTGAAAATACAGTACCAAAAAAAATTGATGCAAGCACATAAAGGACCAAACCGTTTAAGCTAAAATATACAAATAAATGCTATTAATAAATACTGTTTTAATATAATACTAAAATAACACTGCTCTGATCGTACCAATCATTTATGCTTCTAAGTACATATCTACATTTCCAGGAAAATTATGACAAAATTACCTGTAATATAGATTTTGTAACATTTCAGGCACCCATCTTGGTTTATTAATTAAAATAACAGCAATAACTAGACCAACAACAAAGATAACTGACCTTTATACAGACCCGTTCTGCATGTAAATGGTTGTTTTCAGAGCCAGCACACCAAGCATTAACTCACATCCAATGAGTTTCGACTTCCATTGCCCACACAGTAGCACTTGATAATAACATCAGTTGTATTTTTGTAATGGAGGTCACTGTCAGTGTCTTTCAGGTGATGGCTGGGTCAGGTTCAAGGATGAGGAGGATGAAGCTCGTTTGAAGAGAGCATGATTAATGGTTAGTGTAATGTCGGTGACAGCACCCCCTACAGCTGTCTCTTGGTACTCTACACATCTGTTCCTGCTCAGATACCAGGGTCATGTTTGCAGATGAGATATCATCAAGCAGACTGGCTCAGGAAGGATTTGATGAATAGTTGTGTAGCTGTATGTGACAGCGCCCCTGCTGGCCAGGGTCTGGTGTTTATGGGTGGTGAAGAGACCTCAAACTGTGAAACCATGGGGACCTAGAGACACTAGGTCATGATAAATGTGTGCAGGGACTGTGCGTATATTTGTGTGTGTAGGCTGATGTCTGTTTCTGTGTGTGTTTAATGTGTCTGAGAGAGCAAATGGATGGGATTGTGTGTGCTGGGATGTACTGTAACTTCCCTACAGGCCTTGTTTTCCATCATCATAATCTAGGCTTAAATACCCACACAAGCACACAGAGACACACAAACTACAACAGCATACAGTAGGGCTTTGTCCTAACCAAGGGGTCAACTAGCCAAGGTATGGATGGTTCGCATGGTCCTAATGACACTGCTGGTATGGCATAACTACAGAATTATGGGCAAAAAAACATATTTTTACAATAACATTTCAAGCAACAAATTTGTATTATATTCAAATTTAATTTGAATATAGTATACATTGTGCATATATCCAAAAGGACAGTAATATTAACCACTGTTCAAAAGTTTGGTGTAAGAGTATTTTTTATGTTTTTGCAGGATTTATTTGATCAAAAATACACTAAAAACAGTAATATAACGGTTTTCTATATTAAAATATCCCTATTATGCTTTTTATATTACTTCTCGCAGTGTGTAATACAGTATATAGCTGTTTGTAAATTTAAAAGGTCTGCAAAGTTTTAAAGATAAAAGCGGATAACAAAGTTATTGTCTCCTAAAAAAAAGAATTGAATCAGCAATTCCATTCTCACTTTCTATTACACTACGTAACACATTTGCATAATGCCAGCCCATAGGGTCTATTGGCTGCCCGCCAACAACGTCTACATTGACGCGCCCTCAAACACTGTAGTTGTAGCTAAGGCCTGGAAGAGTTTGGTTTGTGTTGTAGCTGAATATTCAACAGCCAGGACTCGAGTCTTAACCCTTGTGTGGTGTTCATATTTTTGTTATTCAGCCAGTGTTCGTGGGTCTGGTGGACCCGCTGCATTTTTGTGTTTTTAATTCAACATAATCAAACAATTTATGTTAAAATACTCAACAGATGTTTACTTCATCCCAATTACAAGCAATATAAACAGCATATATGGTTAATACTTTCCCTTTACCTTTGTTAGATCACATTTAAGAATTGCAACCTTGTGCGGGAACGGCAGGGTAGAAACAAAACTCATTTTTGTACTCACACTCTCTCACACTTACACACAATCTCTCTCTCACATGCATGCACGCACACACCACACACACACACACTTGGATATGTGGTTTTATGGAGACTCTCCATAGGTGTAATGGTTTTACAAATGTACAAACTGTATAATCTATCCCCCTACACTACCCCTACCCCTAAACCTACCAATCACAGAAAACTTTTGGCCTTTTTGAATTTCAAAAAACACCATTTAGTATGTTTTTTTAAGCCGTTTGGTTTATGAGGACACAGATGTCCTCATAAACCATGTTTACGTTGTAATGTCATTATACACATTTGTGTCCTCATAAACCATATACAAGAACACACATACACACACACACTAACAGCAAGCCCTGACTTTTCAACTGGGGGCCGCTGACAAGCTTTGCTGATTTCCACATAAATACTTTATAATAGTTGGAGTGGTTTACCATATTCATGAAGCATGCATTACTTTAGTGGATCTCTGTGCCTTATTTCTCCAGAGGGTCTCATTAGAGTAAACAGATATGAGTAAAAGGTTTATGTGAATGCTGATACACTTACATCCCACTTTACATAGCAAAAGCTAAACACACAGCATCCAGGTCTTAATGCAGGTGAAATCAAGCAATGATTTCATGATTGCAAATTAAAGACCTGCTTTTACAGTAACTGTACTATAATTGCTTAAGGCATGTGTGGCTAACCAAAACAGTTAACTTTTCAATAAATACTTATGTTTTCATATTCTGTGCAACAACAGGGAAACATTTTTTTATAAGGCTTCATAAAAATGTAATTTATGAAACTTTTTTTCCTGATGGCAAGAGCGAGGGCCACACAGGCATTAAAAATAATATTAACCACTAAACTCATAGTCTAGTTTTCATGATCTAATCATATTCTTATCAATAAAATCAAGCCCTATACAGCTGAAAATTGTTATACCAGAGTTATTTTAGTATTATTTATATAGCCTATTATTTATATACTATTTATCTTTATTTTGAATTAGCTTTATTTTATTATATTTTACATTTCCAGTTTTCATTTTCATTTTAGTTTAGGTTTTATTTTTGTCATTCTATTTAGCTTTAATTTTTTATTATTTAATTCATTATTTAGTATATAAACCACATAGTATTTTTAGTATACCAAACATGTATAGTTATATATATATATGTATATGCTGTTGCATATATATATATATATATATATATATATATATATATATATATATATATATATAGTTTTTAGTTGAGAATAACAACACTGCTTTCCTCAAAAATATGTCACATTATGGATGCTAAATGCATTTTGAATGTCATTTCCTATATATTAGAGGTTTGTAAGTATAACTACACGCTATGCTGCCTGTAAACAAAATGATTGCTGTCATTTTGGTCTGAAGCATTCCCTCTTTAAATAGAAGTCTAAAGATGAAAAACACACAAAGAAAGTCACATGGCATAACTGATCAATAATGTCATGTTAAGAGATACTCAAAGCGAGCTGATCCGAACTGAAAGTGAAATTGCCTTGGGTCAAAAGTGGTGGGTCATTTGATATTTGCTTATCTCAAACATAGCATGTTCTCTCAGGACCACTGCATATGTGTACATGAGTGTGTGTGTTTGGTAATTAACCTCCTTTCAATCATTTGGGTTTGATTCTGCAACACTGTGTGCTGTTTGTTGTCTCCTTGGTAACAATGGCTGCACGAAACTTAATAAATGTGTTTTAAAAGATGTGGGGAGTGTAAGAGAGAGAACGCTTAAACATGAAATCAATATTCTGCTTGGCAGAGGAGTTTACCCACACCACTGTTTGTAGTGGCGGAGGGGTCACAAGGACACCCACTCACACATCTATCATGGAGGAGCTGGAGCCAGATGAGGAGAGAAGGGAAGAGAGATAGAGAGTGTTCAGAGGAGGTGAACAAGTTCAGAAGTGGGTGAGGATGAGGAGGATTGTGTTAAACAGGAGCTTGTATACTCCCTGTGCAGCTGCTCTTGTCAATGTTAGCAGGAGCTGTATCCGACTGGATGAGCTGAACTAAATTGGGATTTTTATGATGACATGATAATACTGAAATGAGAACATTACCACTATGGCCTAAGGGGGTCTATAATACCTGGGACCTATCTGTTACCATGCCCATTCATCTCAATGCCAGCTGGTCAGCTGATGCTGGACCTCCAGGAAGTGTCTGATTTCAAATCTGACATTTTTGTTCATGGGAAGTTTTTATAGCCATTCACCTAAATCTTAAATAGGCTGAGACTAATTCTGAAGCTGTGGGAAAATGACATCATGACAGTAATAAAAAAATAAAATAAAAACATATGATACAAAGCTGTAAAATGTTATACTGTCTATTTAATTTGATATACTCTATATTTAAATAAATATTTTAAAACATTTTGTTGTTGAAATAACATATGTAAAATGGCAATGTGACATTTAATATTAATGTAATTTGCATTTGCCTTTTACTACACTAGTGATACAATTTACTGTAATTTAGGTTCAAATCGACCATGTTTCATATACACACTATTAAGACATGGGGGGGGGGGGGGTTAAACACTTTCCTGTATATTTGAGAATAAGACATTTGATCAATCAATGACATGAGTTTAGGGCGGACTATTTGTTTGGATGGCCACTGGCAGGTTGGATTTGCATTTTATTTAAGCAAACTTATCTATCTTGCAATTCTGTCTGGTGACACTAGCGGCACAAAAATTACACACTTCACCTTTGGAGCAAATAAAGATAAATCTTATAAATATAGTTTAAATAAATAGCTTAACACCTAATGTTCCTCCCTGGTGTGGATTATTCCTCAGTCCTCATGGTCATTGTCAGCTGCTCTCTATTTTAAAGCCAGATCATACAGTGCTGGGCAATGTCAAGCAGACGTCGGAGGGGTGGGAGGTTGACGTTAATCATTGTGAGATTGCTGGGTAGATAGCGTAGTGACTAATTTCTGTCTTTGCTGGGAGAGTGATTAATGTTGGGTGCTCAGGTTGCAGGAGATAAGCTTCAGCCTTCTGTGAGGCTGCTAGGGAGGATAAAACAGACCACACTTATCAAGGGCATGATGGGAAAGTTAGGGGGGCTCTAGAGAGTTTTGATGCATATGGTCATCAGCAGATATGATCAGCCAGTCAGTGGAGTAATCCATTAAGCCTAACTCAAACTATAGACGCCCTGCCACTGGAATATGAGGAACAATAGAGTGTCATGTTGAATGATTCACAGGAAATTCAATTGGATAAAGCACAGACTCTATAGATTCATGTTTACACATTTGCTCAGGGTCTGATAGTGTTGAGACTGACGTGAGCTTTTTGTACTTTTGCAAATGTTAACCCAGCATAATTGTAAACCCTGGGTAAACGTAATCCTGGGTTATCTTGTAGCCTACCATGTTTCACACTGTTTCACATCTTTATCCAAGGCTAGTAATGAATGTTCAAGTTTTGAGTTTCCCCCTGTATATTTGTTAATGATGAGTTAACATTCTTAATTGCATATTTGAAGTCAGCAACACAGTCTAATGGCAATTTGTAACATTAATGTTTTAGAGAATTGGTGACCAATTTATATGAATTCCCACCCCAGTGACAGGTCTACCTTCATGCTTATAGTTTGCCTGCAAATACTTACAAATGTAAAATCATATTCTAGTAGTCGTTTTATTCTGTTCAGCTGGTTGTGTCTCTCTTTAGCTCAAAACATTTCACCATCCAAGTGGCTTCATTGGTTGTGGCTTGTAAAACAATGTTCTCATGTTCTCTTTAGTCAGCTCTCATTCAATGAGGACCATCCCTTTAAGTTGTTCTTTTTGTCTCTCATCATATAATTACTTTAAACCGATGCCACACAACCCTTCACTTAGAAAGCTCCGCGCCAGCTACATACTGACATCTGATGGTTAAACAGGGTAAATTAATTTGTTTTGCTCTTACTTTTGTCTCTCTCTCTCTTTCCCTCACACACATTCACTATTTTTTGCTCCCGCCATGCTTGGACAGAAGCTGAGCCGTCCAGAAGGAGGGGCAGCATCAGATTCCACCGCTGAATGTGTCTCACAATGATGGGAAAAGGAAGGCACATGTGGTTTTGTGATGGGACTGTGGTGAGATTCTTCCTTTCCCATGTCATGAGGCTGAACAGTGAGCCAGTTTTGACAGATCTCCTGCTGCAACGGTAAACAGTTTTACCCAACCACAGCTCTCAGCTCAAGATGGGCCAGCACAAGAAGCTCATCACAGCCATCTGTACTGCATTCAAAAAGACAAGTGTTGCAAAACTAATTGTTTTGCAGACAGTAAACATGGGAGAAGTTTAAGTTAGCAAGGTGTGTTGTCCTCTGATTGCGGTTTATCTAGTCATGTCTGTATACCCCAGATTTTTGGTTTGAATAAATCACTGCAATTGCATGGACATAGTTGCACATGCACAAATCACATGCAGAAGCTGTGAAATGTTTTTTTTTTTCAGACTTCAGACACAGCCGATAAAGTCCCACCCTCACCTGCGCCACGTGTCGTTATTGGCTAGGGCGACACACCTACTGGCCAAAGGTATAGGTAAGAAACATTTTAAAAAGTCCATACAACTTGTACATACATGTTGCTCACATATTATGTTAGCCCAATTTGTGCGAAATAGAGTGTAATTACAGCTGTGTCATTAATATGTTTATAAGCAACTGAAAAAAGCACAAATGTCAGGGCATGTCAAAACATCTCAAGGACCCCAAAACCACCTTAGGCCCCAGAGGGTTAAGTGACAGCACACACCTAATATTCCTACTGTTGTCTGTGTCATTAATATTAATCAAACAAAAAATACAACTTTGAAAATGTGGTAGCCAATGCCAAGAAGAGAAATTAATCGGGGTCATTACGGAGTCATAGCTAAGGCCTTTACCAGTGGCCATGGAGTTCTTTCCTTCATAAACAAAGAAATTCCAAGTGTAACCACTGATTGAATCTGCCAACACAAAGAGTTTGTAGCCCCATTTTGTTGGCTTATCCTTCTTGTACTGTTTTAGTCCTTTTCTTGCTTTTGAAGCAACCATTATTTCATCTACAGACAGGTGTTTTTTTGGTTGGAAGTATGTCTGGCATGATTGAACAATGTCTGTGTACAGAGGTTTTACCTTGAAGAGTTTATCATAATCTGGGGTTCCCTTTTTCCTGGAATTCTGTTCATCCTTCTCTACATCACAGAGGTGCAGATTCCATGAAATAGCTTGAAACCTTGGTCTTGACATCACAGATCGGGGAAAGGGTAAGTTGTAAAGGGTTTTCTTTCCCCAGTAGTCAACAATGGTTTTTGCGTCAACCAATCCCATGTAAATGACCAAAGCAAAATAGGAAGAAAACTCCTGTGCTGTCAAAGGAACCCATTGGAACTTCTTCCCAGCCTCAGACATTTTTGATGCATACCTGTTGGTGTTTCTGACAATTGTGTCAATTACAGAGGTGGTGAAAGTGCCTTATATTCGCCCTATGAAGTCATTTAATTGCTTTATGTAAAGACAAGAACAAAGGTTCACTCAAAATCTTTTTTCCTCCAACTTTGGAAACTTTGGCTGTAAGTATGTTTGTTTATTTTGTTAATTTGTGCAGAGGAAAAACACCAGACAAGAACTTTGGGTCTTAAGTTGCCAGACAAACATCAAATTAATGACAATGAAGTAGGCTCAAGCTGTCTGTCTTGTGTGTCTGTCAAACTCTGAATCTTCTAATTAGACCCAGCATGTTCCCATCACTCGCATGGAAGACTGTAACTATGCTACTGACTGCACACCCAATTATTTTAATCCTCGGCCCACTCCTCCTGAGCGCCTGCTCTCAGATAACGCAGCTAAAGACACCCGCAGAAGCCAGCTCAGCAGCCACGTGGCCCAGCCTCTGCCTCACTGCCCTGGGGCATCTGTTATGCTGGCCCCGACTCCTCCAGGCTCTGGGAGAGCTGCCTAAAATAAGATGTCAAGGGATTGTAGAGGCGGTTGTCAGTATTCTCTGAGACTGTATACCAGTGGGGAAGACTTGGTGGATTAGATGAGGCTATCTTATATTTATCAAACTAAACATAATGGACAGTTGTCAGTGACACTGGGTGTAGTTTGTAGAAGGGAATGTGACACCTAGGGGAACTTCCTGCAGGCAGAGTGAGGAACATTCACTTTTACAGTTGTGTTGACGTGTTGACAATTGATGTCAATCTGGAATGACATTAATGATAGTAGCCAGTCTAATGATTTACTCACTGAGAAAGACTGTAGTATTCAGTATGCTCAGTATGTCATCAATCATCCACAGAGTTTTAGTTGCCACAACTTTCAATTCTTATGTAATACGACACACCTTGTATCACCGTATCACTCGTATTCATAGAGAGCTGTCTTATCCACAGTGCGCATCTCTATAGACCCAAGTCAAACAAACCTTATAAAACCCAACTCTAGCCTCATGCTCAATGAAGCCCTGAGGCAGTGGAATAAGATACTGCACAGCTTCATTAACAGCTCAAACACTTTTACTTCGCTACTACTTCTTATATGTGAGGTGCTATTGCAGTCAGAGTTGGGGAAAATTCAGAAGTAAATTCAATTACATATAATTCATGAGTTGGAATTTGAATTTAATTGGCCACAAGGATACAACAATGCATTAAATTGATCACAACTGACAGTAAATAAATGTATAATGTTACCAAAGATTTATATTCATCATAGTATCTTGAAAAAATGTATCACAGTAGTTTAGTCTTACTGCATGTCAATAATTGTCTGTTTTTATTTCACCTAAGGAATTTTAGGATTAACATATGAAACAAAGATACTTCAATAAGGCCTAAATAAGTAATTCCATGAAGTCTCCTGAGCAATGAAACAATACATTTTCCACTGGGACAGTATGTGCTTTGTTTAAGTCTGCTGAGACAAGATAATCACTGTCTGGTGGGTCAGTTCCCGCAAAATATGTGGAGGTTGACCAAGATGAACCTAGTCCAAAGAGCTCTTAGGTGAGCTTTTTAGAGCAGGTAAACCAACAACAACATAGATTGAATAGGTTCATAATAAAGAACGCAAAACCATTTTTTATTACACACTACACACTTATTACACACTACCAGTGTTGGGAAAGTTCATTTTCTACATGAACTAGTTCAAAGTTCAGTTCACACATTTTAAAATGAACTAGTTCAGTTCATAGTTCATACTTCAAAAAATGAACTAGTTCATAGTTCTTTTTTTCTAGTTCATAGTCCATATGTTGCTGCGAGCTTCTTTTTTTTTATTGCCACAGCCCATATACAACCACAGACAGCAATTATTTTATCGACTGGCAAAGTTTGCACAGAAATGTAAGATTTTCCCATCCTCACCGACCTTGTCATAAAACTCGTTTAAATGATCATACGACGCCTCGCTCGCTGCTTTGTCGACTACAGGCTGCTTTTTGTTTTGATGACGCATGCGGCAGTGCGTGCGACACTGGTGGCTGATGTTGCCAGATTGGGTGTTTTTTTTCGCTACATATTAAGGCGTTTTCGCCTGGAAGGCTTTATAGAAATCTGGCACCCTATTGAACGAAGTTAAACTGAGAGAGCGTGCGTTCACAGACACCAGAATGAACGCGTTCACAGTAACGTTCATCAGGCAGTAATTCAGTACGTTCAGTTCACGTTCGCCCAAAATATGAACGAGTTCATGAACTATCGTTCATTGAACGCGTTCAGGCACAACACTGCACACTACATCTCCCCCGAGCAAGACTAAACTCTCACACTGCTGTCACATACATCTTGTTTTATTGAGACAGTTATTTTCAAAACACCAGCTTCTGACGTATACCTCAAGGATGCAGGCAATTATGTGAAGTGAAATGAGAGATCATGAGCAATAAATTGCAACTCCTGCTCTCAGCGCCTCAACTCTCAGAGCAGAGTGTGTTTTAGAGTCCTACAAACGTATGCTTTCTGAGTGGAATTAAACATTAAAGAATGGATGAGATTAACAGACTCGCATTTCATTATCCAGCTCTGAGTGTGAACAAAAGAAAAGTGAAACTGGAGAAACCAAACTATTTCAAGTTATTGCTTCCAAGGGAGGGAGCGAGAGAGAAAGTGTGGATACGGGACACATTAGCGAACTCTTTTTGCCAATACACAAAGCTCACACTTAATTGATTACCTAATATTCTGTAATTGATTGTGAGTCTTGGAAATCAAACGGCTATAAACGTGTGTAGACGGGGATTCAGATTCAGGAGAGGCAGGACAGGCATCTGCCCTGAATAAGGATGACTCTATCCTGATTGCTTTTGAGGTCGCAAATTATATTCGAGGAATCTGGAAATTCTCACAGCATTGTTGCAATGAGATTACCTCTGTCTATATGGATACACTGTTAGATGCAGATATGATAGAAATGATGCCAATATAAAGCTGACGGGGAGTGCAAGTGGGAGGGTTCCTTAATTCGTCATTTAAAGCAAGAGGTCCATTAATCAGGCATTTCTCTATGTGTGTTCACACCAAGAGTTACTTTCCCATGGGGAGGTGAGATGGAGGAGACACAGAGAAAAAGGATGGGAAAAACATCGGCAAAGAGCCTAAATCATCCGGTCCCCAACAAAATCCAACTACTTGATGTTACAGATGAGGGATAAAAAAGGATTATGCGCTCGCTGATTAGATCTCAGTCACTTTGTTCTTTCCGATAACACATTATTATTATTATCAGAGACATCTTTTCATTGCTGATGGAATAAAAGTGAAAAAGGAGAAAAGAAAAAACACCGGTGACATTGAAAGCTGTGACGTGCTCTTAAATCGTGCCCCACCCATCCCCCTTCATTCTGACTATGATGGCTTGTTGTAAATATTTTAGCGTGCTAAAGTTATCACAGCAGAATAAGCCATTAATCACATTCAGGCTTGTTTGCTTGGAGACCCTTTCTTTGTGGCCTATAATCCACAGTCTGAATGAGTTCTCAAAGGAGCTTCTGTGAAGTTGTTTTCAATTACAAAGCCATTTAAGTGGCTGAAAATGAAGAGGACCAAGCTGAATCTTTCCCTGTTTTCTTTACAAATTAAACATGCTCTAATCCTCTCAGCTATATGCCTTTGCCCTTGGATTTAATTTGTAGAAATTTCAAATCGCTAATTACAAAAAAGAAAACTTTAATACTTTCCTGTCATTCTCAAAGCAGAAGAAAGTTGTTCGCTTGGCACGTCCTCTCCGTCTGCTGCCTATTTTCCACCGTCGCACCTTTTAAACTTGTTTTTTTTTCAAAGGAGCAGTCACAGCCAAAAGGTGGGGGGCTCTGGGTATAATGATATCAAAGCTAGCACAGAAAGTGACTCCATTGATGTGAAGCCTGATTTGGGTGAATCTGAGGTCAGGCCCTGGGCCCTGTCAAATGCAGAAGGCACTTGATGCTGTCAGTGTCACTCAATAATTCAGAGTCCATCCTGAGGGAAGGCTGACCCTATATATCTTCTCCCACACTGTCTCAGCCTGATTTTCACCTCTCATCGGACCCCTAACAGCCAGGCAGGACACAAGCCTTGCAGTGCAATCTTTGAATTATCTAGAGGTGACCACTGGTCAAACTGCAAAAAGTGAAAAGGAAGATGAGGATATTCTTACTGCTACTACTACTACTAGGAGACGATTGCAACAAGGTAGTTAAAGTGATGACACATATTCAGCAGATGCTCACTAAAGTTGTATATCTGCTGGAGAAAAGGAGTATGATAATTTCAAATGAAGGAAAATGTTAAAAGTTAAATCTCTTTTTCCATTAAAAAAATGTGGAAATGTATCATACAATGAAATGTGTAATCTTATGGCGCTTTTCCACTGCATGGTAAGGCTCGGTACAGCTCAGTACGGTTCGGCGCGGCACGGTTTGGCTCGCTTCGCTTTTCCACTGTGTGGTACGACTCGGCTCGGCACGGCATGGCTCGGTTAGCTTTAGCTCGGTTTGCTTTTCCACTGCAGTTAGTATCGATTCAAATATTTTATCCGTTCCTCGGATGAACACCTCCTGAACACGATTCAGCCATTTCTTTTTTGGAAGTTTGTTTTCTTTCTTTTTTCTTCAAGCAAGTAGTTTTAAAACATGTGCTACTGCGGTGACTGTTACTAGCTATTTAAATCTAGTGGATTTGATGTCTCGCAAATACAATGACGCAGGCACGCAGCGCGCAAAGTTTTTTTTTTTTTTATACGAGAAGGAATGGCGGAAGGCAGTGACTGTGCTCAGGAGACTTTACAGCCTTGTTGGTCCACCTCAGGACCAAATCTGAGGTGTGGTCATATTTTGTTTTTTACAAAAGTCCTGAGGGAAACTTAATCGAGAATGGTCACCCTGTCTGCCGAACATGCACAAAAAAGTCGCTTCAAATCTGCTGATCGTCTTGTGTGATCATCGTGATGTGACCATCACCCACTGTTGTATAGCGAGCGCAAGGCAAGTTAACTTTGACCCCAATACCAAAACTAACTTACGTCTGGGAAATAATTGGGCACAAAATGTTGTTATGAGTTGAAATATTTTATCTCACTCACTTGAAATAAACATTAAGCTTCCGCGAAGAAAAGTTCTCAGCAAGTGGTTTTGAGCCAAAGACGAACGAACACGTTAAATTAAGAGTGATATTTAAGAGATAATAATGTATATATTTATTGTACACTTATTATATAGATTTTGTTTTACAAAATACGGGGACATATTGAATTGAGATTAATGTTTTAAATCTTACCTGTTAACTCCCTTTTTGTACAGTGTACAAATCTCATCCAGACAAGATGGTCACAAAAATATTATCAAACTCTGTAAATAATAAATCATCTCTGATTTCATTTTCAATACAATCAAAAACGGAGACGCAAGACTCAAGACGGCAAGTTGTATTTGAATGAAATGAGAGAGCACGTGATGCATGGATGTGCGCTGCTATTATGTGTTGCTATTGACGACCGTCATTATAAGGAAGGAAATGCCACACAATAGAATCTTGCTTTAAAAAGTGCATTGAGCTGCTTGTTTTATTTGTTGTTTGTAGATTTAATAAATATAAAACTTTTAAAAATGTTTTCAGTGTGAGCATAAGTTCCTTTTGAACACTTTCATCTCATTTTAACAAAACCGTGATAATATTGATAATCACGATACTTTTGGTCACTATAATCGTGATATGAAATTTTCATACCGTCCCATAGCACCACAAGTGAGCCGTACCGAGCCGAGCCGTACCGTACCATGCAGTGGAAAAGCACCACAAGTGAGCCGTACCGAGCCGAGCCGTACCGTACCATGCAGTGGAAAAGTGCCAAAGCGTGACGTACCGAACTGTGCCGTGCCGTACCATGCAGTTGAAAAGCACCATTACATACAGATAAAATAATTAGTACCATATAAAGGTGAAACCTATTGTCAGGGTTCTGTCACTTCTGTAGTCTATTTCTTGGTTTTGTGACAGAGCCCTGACACTCCTGTTTTGTCTTTGTTTTGTGTGCTTTCATTTCTTGTCTTGTGCTGCACACAGCTGTGTTTTTACTCTAGCTGTGTGCTTTCATGTTGTTTTGTGGAGCACATGGCTGGTGATTTGTTTTACTGGCCATGTGCTTGTGTTCAAGTCATGTTTGGTGTGAGCACATGGCTTGTCATGTAAGTTTCCTTGTGCCATGTGCTCTCATGTTGATTGTCTAGCCCCTCCCTCCTTGTTACCTGATTATTGATTCATTTGCCCCACCTGTCCTCCCTCGTTACCTCCTTTGTTTGGTCTCCCTATTTATTCTCCCTGTGTTTGCAGTCCAGTGCTGTTTCGTCGTCATATGTACCTGGTGTGTTACCCCTTGTGCCAAGTCGAGCCAAGTCAAGTCAAGTCTAGTCAAGTCTTCTGTTTTCCCCTACGGGGTAGTTTTGTTTGTATTTTGTTTGTTTTTATCATTAAAAAAGCCTATTGTTTCCTGCACTTGAGTCCTCGTCTCATCTCCTCAACCCCACACCTGACAGTACGAAACAGCCATCAGAGGACTCAGCAGAGAATGGGCATCTTCTTGTTTCCATCTCCCAGCCCTTGCCCCTCCACTCGTCAGACGATGGAACGCTATGGCAAGCTCTTTTCTCTTCGCCAAGGGGACTCCACAGTAAAAGAGTATGCCCACCAGTTCATCATCACTGCAGAGGGGCTCGACCTTAACAACACTGCGCTTAAAGACATTTTTAACAGCGGCCTGAATGAGCCTGTCAGAGCCTGGGAGATGGAAATGTTGGGGATACTGTCTTTTGGCAGTTTGTGGGGTTTGTATACAACCGTGGGGAAGAGGGTGGACTTCCGCCTCTTGGCCCAACTCCCATTTACCTCACAAACTGCCAGGTCCCCAGTCCTCCGATGACCCCTTCAGGGAGAGGGAGGAAGAACAGTGCCACCTATCCTGAGGTGCATGTGAATGCTGCATTTCCCCCAGAGGTGGCCGTGAATGCTGCATTTCCCCCAGAGGTGGCCGTGAATGCTGCATTTCCCCCAGAGGTGGCCGTGAATGCTGCAATTCTTCCCCCAGAGGCAGCAATCTCCACACCATCGCCTTGCAGACGTAAGCGGAGGAAGAGAAGGAAGGCTTCCCCAGTGTTGGCCAAAGTGGCTGCAGCGCCCCCAGTGTTGGCCGAAGTGGCTGCAGCGCCCTGTGCCAAGTGGTTGGCCGAAGTGGCTGCAGCGCCCCCAGTGTTGGCCGAAGTGGCTGCAGCGACCCCCAGTGTTGGCCGAAGTGGCTGCAACCCCCCAGTGTTGGCCGAAGTGGCTGCAGCGCCCCCCCGAAATGTTGCGCGCCCAGGGAAAAGGCTGCATCGCCGCCTCGCTCAAGGAAACGGAGAAGGTGAAGTCCTCCTGCTTACCACTGGGCCCGGAGGTCGTTCTAAGCCTGCTGTCAGCCTAGAGGCCTTCCCCAGGCTCATTGACCTGCCGGTGCCACTCCAGTGCCTTGCCCTTTCGTCGCCGCCCCAGCGCCTTGCCCTTTCGTCGCCGCCCCAGCGCCTTGCCCTTCCGTCGCCGCCCCAGCGCCTTGCCCTTCCGTCGCCGCCCCAGCGCCTTGCCCTTCCGTCGCCGCCCCAGCGCCTTGCCCTTCCGTCGCGCCCCAGCGCCTTGCCCTTCCGCGCCGCCCCAGCCCGCCTTTCCTTCCGCGCCGCCCCAGCGCCTTGCCTTCCGCGCCGCCCCAGCCCTGCCTTGCCGGGTCCGTCCGTTCTGCAGTCATGCTGGTTCCGCCAACTCCAGGATGTTGTCCCAGAGCCTGTGCCAGCCGGAGTCCGTCCCAGAGTCACCCAAATGTCTTGTCCTGCCAACCCAGTCTTGCTCCCTGACCCACCCTGGCCTTCTGCCAAGTATTCCAGATCCGCCTGGTCCACCTTGGCCTTCAGCCTGGAATCCTGAACCGCCGAAACCCGCCTGGTCCGTCCCCCCGGCCCGCCCTGGCCTCTGCCAGATTCCAGACCCGCCAGAGTCCCCCTGGAGCGTCCCTCCGCACCGCCATGGCTCTCTGCTGGGACTCCTGACCCGCTGGAGCCTGCCTGGTCTGTCCCGCCATGCCCTCTGCTGGACTCCTGATCCGCTGGAGCCTGCCTGTCTGTCCGCCATGGCCCTCTGCTGGGACCTCAGACCCGCCTGAGCCTCCCTGGCTCAACCCTCCTGTCCCTCCCTGGTCCCTTATAGAGACTTCCAGGACTGTCATGCTGGCTCTGTCTTGGTTCCCCTCTCTCCCCTCTTTGTCTCTGTGTTTTGATCTACCCGTCTTGTGTTGTCTGTTGGCGAGTTTTTATGTCATGTTCCTGTCTTGTTTTTTGGTGTTCCTCCTTAGGGACGCCAGGTGGCGTCCTTTAGAGGAGGGGTAGTGTCAGGGTTCTGTCACTTCTGTAGTCTATTTCTTGGTTTTGTGACAGAGCCCTGACACTCCTGTTTTGTCTTTGTTTTGTGTGCTTTCATTTCTTGTCTTGTGCTGCACACAGCTTGTGTTTTACTCTAGCTGTGTGCTTTCATGTTGTTTTGTGTGAGCACATGGCTGGTGATTTGTTTTACTGGCCATGTGCTTGTGTTCAAGTCATGTTTGGTGTGAGCACATGGCTTGTCATTTAAGTTTCCTTGTGCCATGTGCTCTCATGTTGATTGTCTAGCCCCTCCCTCCTTGTTACCTGATTATTGATTCATTTGCCCCACCTGTCCTCCCTCGTTACCTCCTTTGTTTGGTCTCCCTATTTATTCTCCCTGTTTTTGCAGTCCAGTGCTGTTTCGTCGTCATATGTACCTGGTGTGTTACCCCTTTGCCAAGTCAGTAGGTCAAGTCTTCTGTTTTCCCCTACGGGGTATTTTTGTTTGTATTTTGTTTGTTTTTATCATTAAAAAAGCCTATTGTTTCCTGCACTTGAGTCCTCGTCTCATCTCCTCAACCCCACACCTGACACCTATTCAGTGATAGTATTACTCTGAAGTTATTCTTATTGAGATTCAGTAATTATGTAATTGTACTATGTACTATTGTAATATGTAATTAACTTCTATATTAAAATTGACCACTGTTACATGTGCAAATGTAACACTCTTAATTATTTGTACTTACAGTGTACTTACCTAGAAAGTACTGGCTAATATAAGGTAAGTACATGGGTTAGGGGTAGGTTCAGGGTTAGTATACCTAGTTATTACCCAGTAATTGTAATTACTAAAATAAGTACTGAGTATGTACATGGGTAACTGGACTGTAAAAGGAAGCATTACCTATAAATGTTCAAAAGATGGAAGCTAGAAAGCATAACAAATATATATATAAAAAATGCCCTTATTGTGCAATGATGTGTTTTGGAGAGAGATACTGTATGTTCTATGTAATTTTGTTTGTGCAAATATGTAAACCTACATGCTTCAGTGCTCTTGTTGATAGTGTATTTGAAATGGAGCAGAGAAAATAATACAAATGCAAACAATATGAATGGCTCATTACATTTGAGTATATTTTAAAGACATATTTAGACCCTTGCAGTTATTTTACACTGTAACACCTATTACTGTAACTACTTTTTTTTGCCTACACATAAAAACCTTGCTGTTTGTGGACACCAAACACAAGAACTTTCCTTAAAACTTGATCCAGAAAGCCAAAAGAGCTGCTTTCACAATACTATTCTGAAGTAGTACATATAATTACACCTGGTGATAAGGTATTGTAAAATCAGAATGGTTGTCATGGGGAGTATAAATATTCTGACCTGTGGATTTAAGGTGACCTTTTTCTGAAGGAGCATCTTCTAACCTTCTGTCTCACATTCCTCTGGGCTGCTGTAAAGCTCACATTAACTGCATGGCTATTATTTCAGCTCTCAAAGGGAAAATAAAGCCACTGGCTGTATGGATGCCATTTTGAGGCTCATTTTAACGCTTGATTAAAAGCTTTTTAAAGCCCACACTCCTTCACAAAATCTCCAACACCGGTGAACGCAAAAGAACAAGGCGTGAATGCCATTACCTGTGATTTATTTGTGTGAATTGTACACTCAGGGTTGACGCAGGCAGCTAATTTCTGTTCTGTTCAGGAGAAAATATATAGCCGTGTGAACAGCTTTTCCAGTATGCTCAGTATCTCAACACAATGCAATTCATGAGCTTAAACATAAACTTGCTCTTCATTTCATTTATGGTTTCTTTGCAAACCCTGTCATCACCTCCCTTCTGAACTCTCCAGGATGAAAACCACGTCCTCTTTGACTTCCAATACCCTCAGTCATGGACTCAGTGCTTCTTTATCCCTCTTCAGAGGGGCTGAACATATATTTACTGTGAGGAGGTGAGAATAGAGGGTTTGTTGTAGACTGAGGAGCTGAGAGAGCAGCAAGAGTTGATGGCTTTTTTCCCCTCTCTATCCCATCTGCCCAGCAGGCTCCCGGCTGCCATGATCTCAGCTCCATTCCCCGCCAACATTCCTCCCCAGGCCACAGCCGACATAATCAGATCCCCCGCACCAACCCATCTCCCATCTTTACATGTTAATATGTATCCTGACCAGAGGGTCTGTGTCAAATGGGGGGAAATGATGGCTTGCGAGGGGGCAGGAGGAGATACAATACAGTACACCTGCAATACTTTCAGCACCTGGTGGACACATGGAGGGGTTTTCACTGCCTGTTTAAAACAAACATTTATTGGGGACATTAAATTCAATGTCCATGTGGCCATATGGATAGAGTTTGTGAAGGGAGTTTCAACCTTTATTGGTCTGTAAGACATATTAAGTGCCAAATTCTTGCAATACCCACATATCCAACTTAATGTCACGGGTGGCTGCAGGAAGGCAGACGGAGACGAGGATATAATTAAACAGGTCAGTAGAACACGTAAAAACACACACTAAATATAAAGATCGGACCAAGGCTGACTGAACAGACGAACTTAAATACAAACACAGATGACACTGATTAACAGAACACAGGTGATACAGATGATGATGATGAACTAAACACGGGTGATATTGATAATGACAGAGAACGACATAATAACTGATAATGACAATGACTGAAGACGACACGTGATGTGATGACAGGCAGACAAGTCCAATGAAAACAAATTAAACAGAACACAACTTTGACATAATGCCCCTCCCCACAAGGCTCATCATCGCGCCGTAACGAGAGTGATGAAGGTGGGAAGGTGGAGAGGTGGGGGTTTGGGAGGAGGAAGAGGAGCAGGCGGAGGGCTGGCAACAGGAGTGGGCGAAGGGTTGGAGAAGGCAGGCAGAGTTTCTGGAGAAGAAGGGCTAGGTTGAGAGGTGATAAGTCCAGAGGGAAGGATGAAGATCCATGGTGGAGCCGATGGATGGAGGAGCCGTGGAAGCTGAAGGGAAGGGGGTTTTAGGGCGATGACGGACAGAGGCGGAACCGATGGGGGAGGATTTACAGGAAGGAGACTGAAGTTTGCCATGGTGGAGCAGAGGGTTCAGAGGGAAACGGGGAGAAGGACACGGGGAAGCCACTGGCTCGGGCGACTGAGGTGTAGACGGGGACACAGAAGGGCGCGATGGAGACAGAGGGACTGAGGACCAAGGAGGAGCAGAAGGTATTGAGGAGTCCAATGGAGTCGGGGGGATGAAGGAACTGTAGCTGCCCAAATGTGTAGCGGGTGAGTGATGGGGCTGACAGGAGGCAGAGGATGACTGTTGGATGATGAGAGGCGGCGGGAGAGGGAGGTTGGGTGGGAATTCAGGAACAGACTCAGGGACAGGTCTTGGAATAGGAACAGATCAATTGGCAGTTCTTGGAACAGGAACACGTCGAGACACAGGTGGTACAGGTGATACAGATGATGATGATGACGATTAACTAAACACAGGTGATACAGATAAACTGATAATGACAGAGGATGACACGTGATGACAGGCAGACAGGCCCAATGACAACAAACTAAACAGAACACAACTATGACACCTAACAGCAAAACCATATGGCATCATGAGATATTATAAATAAGGGTTTTTTTAAAAATATGTAATAATAATACATTTAAGTAAATATTCTCATTTAAAAGTAAATACATTATAATGTCATTTCATTTAGTATAGTTCTTTGTAGTAAATTTCATAATTATTGACCCAGCTACATTTAATTTCTCTAAAATAAATAAATAATACAGATTTTTTTTTTTTTCAGATTTTTTGTGGCATGAGCCAAGGCTCTCTTTGTAAATAAAAATTGGGCCACACTTTAACTACTATTAACTACTACTTTTGCCTCAAACTCATAATGCTAATTAATAGCATAACAAGGTAGTTGTAAAGTTTAGGTATTGGGTAGGATTAAGGGATGTAGAATATGGTCATGAAGAATAAGACATTAATATGTTATTTATAAGTAAGGGATAATGTACATCCTGCCGGTTGCTATCTCAGGACCCCGACGGGAAGCGGAAAGGTCTTGCTTCGGTTTATTATGAGATAACAACCGGCTGGATGTACATTAGCCTTTAGAACCAATCAGCTGTGCTCTATAGAGAATGATGTGGTGGCAAGCAGATTGAGTTAAGGACCTATATGCCTGTACATCTAGAGTTTCATTACAGAACTTTGTAGTAAAGACAAAATGTAAAGATACTTTTGAACCATATGCAGCTAGATAGTCTGAATCCTGCTATGCACATTTCACTCAGGCCCTGTTTACACCTGGTATTAAATCTTGGTCGTTAATTTTCGTATTTAAAATTTTTGTCTCTTTTGTCCACTTTCAACCACATTTGTCCTGATTTCTTTGAGGGGAGGGTCTAAAGGATGAAAAAAGCTAATTCAACTTACACATGAACATGAAAACATACGGAGAGAATTTGTTTACTAGTGCGGTTCCAATAATGTTTACGCATTAAGTCAGTAGGCAGCGAGAATGCAGTCTTTTATGGCTGTTAGAACACATTCGACCACATAAGAGCTCATACTACGAAAGTAATCTGATCGACCAAAAACACATCTAAATACCTGATGCAAATAGGGCCTAAGATACAGTTGATAGAAATCCCATCTACATCATCTCGACCCCATCCATGAAGGTCTGAGAAGCTCTGAGTTAGAGATATTAGGCTTATATTAACAGTAATGCAGAGGGATATGACTTTCAGGTATACCTTAAGGACAGACTAATATTTCACCTAATTAGTCAAATTGTCATTCTCATCATCAAGTGGAACTGCAAGATCCTTTTAGCGAAGGAGAGGCTTGATATTATGAATTGTGATTTTGTCTTGAGTCTTTATGGTGAATTTAGATATAGACACTTCCTTCATGCCTTTCACTCCTTAAAGAACCATTACACAGCAAGAAGCTTCCTTTCATTTAGGAAACGGTAGCCATTATCTTGTATTTTAACTTAATCAATCCTTCACCCTCCTCACTCGTCAGAGAATCATTTAAATTCCTATTAGCTTTTACTGCCATTTGAAAGATATGAGCTTGTCAGAAACTAGAACAACGAGCACATTTTATGAGCTCTTAATCTGGCTAAATGAACCCCAGAAATGAAAGATTTCAGTAGAGTTTGCAGATGGGTACTTGATGAATTTTTCATTCCTTTGTATGGAGACACATCATCCCGATATAAAGTGCAGTCAGGATGATGGCACCAGGTGGAACAGGAATAAACGAAAATCTCATACTTGACTTCATGAAAGCTTTTTAAGAAGCACTACAAAGGTGACCTTTTACCAGAGGTCAAAAACTACTTGTACTCCACTCCACTCCAAAAAAAAATATATATATGTCTTCCATTCTAGCTTAGTCGGTTACATTACAGAAAAAAAAAATCCTTTCACTATCAGTGCTAGTCATTTCTGAAAGACACTCAACACTGTTGCAGAGACTCTCAGTCTGATAATGGTCTGTTAATGGAGTGTCTTATCTAAAATTCGTGTAGCTCTGAGGCATCTACGAGGGGCCCATGTGGTTTTCCTGGAATCATTTTACACTGAAAATGCCTCCACACATTTTGTGGTGGATGAAGCACACATATACTATCACGAGTACAGATGCCCTAATTAAATATTACTCCACTAAAGGTATTAGAACTGTTTTTAAATTTTGAAATGTAAAAGTACAAAAGTACTTATTTTTGATGTAGGTAAGCATCAAAAGTAAAACTACTTATCAATGGATCATGTTTATTTTTTATTTTATGCATATTTGCCTCAGTCTTGCTGCTCAAAATAGTCATTTAATGAGAAAAAGATTATTAGATGTTAATGTTTGCAAATATTTAATTAATTAACAAAAGATCCCATACTCTATTAAAAGTTAAAACCTTTAATATCAAATTAAATGTCACTAATGAAGCTCGGAAGCAAGTTGCAAGTGAAACTCACTTTATTAACTGTAATTGTTAAACAAGGAAAAGTCCTGGGTGACAGTCTAGTGGCTCAGGGACTCCAATAATCAGATGAATTCGGTGTGAGAAGAGTGCCAGAGTGCTGAACAAACACGACGAATCCAGATAACATCCACAGGAACACGAACAGGAACAACGAAGGCACAGGACTGGAACCAGAGACAATTTATATAGAGACATGTCACTTTCTCAATCCTCAATAGAACTATATAGGGAAAACCCGTAACGCCAAAGATGGCGGTTGTATGCACATGTCCCGCCCCTCCCACTGGAAAGCCAATCGTATGCTTTTAACAGTCAAGCCGGGAAACATTTAAGCCTATCGTCTGGTTCCTCTGACGCATGCGCATAGTCAGCCCGTTCTCATCCCAAGGCGTCATACAGTTGACGCTTGTGATATTTCGTCGAAATCCTACGCACAAAATACATTACTGTTTGAAAAGGCAGCAGATTTGATATGCAGTGTATGTGTGCGTTGTCTAAATATCAGACATCCAAGTCTCCCGCATATTGATAGCGGCTCCCTGATGGCCGCAAATTTGTTCAAATCTCCGAGTGTGCTTCTAACCGTGTAGTGCGCGCACGGCAGAGAGGGAGAGAGCGAGAGACCTTGCATGTTGGTGTCGTGAACCCTTGCGCATGCGTAGTAAAAGTATAACCTGTGGGGGAAAAGCCGTTTTAAACCTTATTTTGGGGCAAAGTCATCAAACTTTTTTAGCGATTTTTATCATATTTTACTGCCGTTTCTATACATGCAGTTTTTATGTCCCGGTGACAAGTGAAAGTGCAGTTCTGACTCTCTGCCCATTCATTTAGATAGGAGCCTGGTCTTGTTAGTCCCAAATAACTGCCCAGAGTCGTTGCCAAGATGGCGGCCGAGTGGCATGACTTGCCTAAAAGGACTTTGCTGGAACTCAGAGGGATCAACACAACTGGACATCACAAAACAACAATCTGACAAAGGAGATGAGAAAGTGGTGAGTATTTAAAGGGTGATGAAATGAGTTGCAGCTGGTGAAGAGAAGTGATTGCAGCTGATCGCTGATCACGTTAATGAGTCGTCACGCCCACCACACATCCACACACACACATGTCCTTCCTTTTTCACAAAAAATGTGAAAAAATGGTTTTCTTTATTTTGATCTTTTGAAGATTTTTTGGTAACCAAAACTTTTTGATTAATACAATTTTTCAGAATATTTTATGTTATGTTCCACAGAGGAAAGAAAGTCATAGGCTACAAGTTTGAAGTGACATGAGGTTGAGTGAACAATGACAATGTTCATTTTAGTGTAGACTATCCCTTAAAGTTATTGATAATTTAAGTGTGTGAGCAAACATGTGAACATGACAATAACAAAATATGCCATGATATTGTATTTAATTTTTTTAAAATGTTTTTGAGTATTAATCAAATACTCTGCACACTCAAACTCTGAGGATTATATTACTAATGGTTTTGTTTCAGTTTAGTCAAAAATGGCCAGCTCAGAGAGTTGTTTTGGAGACGCACTCCGACTGAATTATTCAGTCAGTTGATGACTCGAGAACAGCTACAAATGGATCAGTCCAATTTTAGAATGAAGAATTTTGAAGTGCATTTTGAAAACAAGGTGTTGAAATCTTCTGTTTAAAAATAATAAGGAATGTGGATGTGGATGGTCCTCGGGGAGCTTCGAGGAGTATGTGGAGTGGGTGCTGTTGCAGTGTGGCTCACCTTTTACCGTCTACCCCAGAGGTCTTCATTCCTGTTCCTGGGGACCCACTGTCCTGCAAAGTTTAGCTCCAACCATAACCAAACACACCTGATGCAGCTAATCAAGCTCTTCAGGATCACTTGAAAATACATTGGCAAGTGTACAATACAAATACAAAGCAGATAGAAAATAAACTTTGCAGGACAGTGGGTTACGAGGAACAGGGTTGAAGACCTCTGGTCTATCCCGTCGAGGAGGCCCTTGCCAGCCTCAGTCCAGACCCAGAGCCCAGCCAACCATCAGACATTCCCATTGCAAACCAACCTTAGCCCATCGTTGACTCAGAGCCTAAGCCTGCCAAGAAAACAGACCCGAAGCAATCGCAAGAGGCAACTTTCATCCTGGGGCCTTTGCCCAACATGGAGTCTGTCCAGGCGAAAAAAAATAATGAAAGCTGGAGCTGGACTGATTTAATACTGGATGAGGAACTATTATGTGATGAGCTGGATGAGGTGTTTGCTGGTCTTCAGACACTGCTGGACCCATCCAGTTCCAAGTCATCTCAGTCATCGCTGGATAAGTCCAGTTCCAAGTCGTCGCTGGACAAGCCCAGTTCCAAGTCATCCAAGTTGTTGCTGGATAAGCCCAGTTCCAAGTTGTCCAAGTCATCTCTGGATAAGCCCAGTTCCAAGCTGTCACAGGTTAAGCCTAGCTCCATATCTTCACTGTTAAGTTCACCTACAAGTTGTCTACATCATCCAGCCCTAAGGCTCAATCCCAATTCCGAGGTCTTCGGCTATGCCTGGGTCTGTTGCGCTGTCCTTTCCACCAAGGCTCCACCATGGCACCTCCCTCCATCGGCTAGATTGTGTGGACCTTCATGTCTCTGCTCTGGGTCATCCTCCTGCTTCTGTCATATCTGCTCTGGTTCCACCTGTCTCCACCTTAGCTCATTCCACCTTTATCTCCTCCATGGTCATCATCCTTAGTGTCGTCCACTGCTTGCTCATCATCCTCTATCATTTGCAGGACAGGGATGGGTGGGGTTCTTTTTTTAGTTTCTAGTCTTAGTTGTCATCGTCTATATTTGCCTGTGTCCAAGTCATTCATTAGTTGTCATGGATTTTTAATAAGATCTCACCTGTTCCCTGTTCTGCTGATGATCATCCTCCTGTATATATTAGCCCTCTGTTTCTTTAGTTCAAGGTCTTGTGTTAATGTTACATTCAGAAGTGCTCTTTCATTTCTAGTGTTTATCAAACGTTTTATAATCATTCATTCTGCGTCATGCATTATCCTTGTTTAACTATACACGCAACCCAGGACAATAATAGTAAAAGTTTGACAAAATAAAATATATATATTTTAAATTAAAGATACTCACTGTTTTTTATATGATTGATAAAGTTTTGCAGGAAAACAAACCTTGACAACAAGAACATGGAGGGCTGTTAAAAATGCTGAGACTAAAGAACCATTTCTTTCCCCCCGGATACTAAATAAATTATCATATCTGCAGATCCAGACAGGTGACAACCAGACCTTGTTTGATCATTGGAAAAATTCCCAGAAAACTGTCATTCACATCCTGAGTTATAATGGAGTCTTATTTTTATGACATCTTCATCATTTCCACAGTAAAACAGTGTCAGTAAAAATTGAATGTGCTGTGCTGATTTGCAGCTAAACCTTTAGCCCTCTCAGGCCCTGAGGTTTTTTCAGGTATGAGAGAGTCAGAGCCTGAGGGGCACCTGCTCTGAGTTAGACACTCATAAATAATATTGGCCTGCTTGTTTAAGCCTCGTGTACGGTTCCAAAGCTCAAAACCATGGCCGCACACGCATGTTATAAGAACACAATCAACACCCCGAGCTGCTTGTAACCTTCTCACTGTTTAACCTGGCATCAGACACAAGATTAATGGCATTAAAAGCACCATGTTTATGTTGGTTAGAAAGCATTTATTTACACATCTGGATGAAACAAAAGCAATGAAGCATGTTTCTGAGTTTCTAAACATAGCTGTGTCTTGATACACGATATTTGCACATGCATTCTCTGTTTATCTTGATACTGTATGTCAGTGGACTGCTATGAACAGATGGACATAACCTTACATGTGATTTACATTAGTCGCTCATATTCATGTGCACGCATATGAACGCAACACTTATACAAATTCAATGAATTCCTTTGAAGTGCAATTTTATCTAAATACCACTGTATTGTCCTTTTTTTGTTAACAAGCTAAGGTTGTCAGACCGCAATTTATGGCTAGAATTTGAACTAAACAAATCTTTCAATCCTATATGCCCTGTTTAGCTGTAAGAAACGAAAAAAAAGTTTTTTTCACTGTTTTTTCTTTAAACAGTGCTTTATTTCTTTTTGATACACCACAGCTGCTTTATCCAGATTATTTGCTAAATAAGTGAGAACAAAAATAGTATGCACATTTTGACAAAATGCTGTCACATGATGTGTGCAGCTTTACATTCAAGCAAACAAACATAAAATAATAAAGCCATCACAATATAATTCTAGCAACCGATTAATTTAGCAAATCGACAAATTTTGATAAAAATATGAAAAACATGATTCTCTGATTAACGAGCCCCGTCTCAGCACATATTCACATAAACACAGTTGGTTATTTTTTAAGTGAAACAGTTAAGCAAGAACAAATCTCATGTATAATTATCTTCAGTCTATTATCATATTGATTATATTGGATCCGTGCATTAGGTCATGAAGTGATAGCAGCCTATAAATACCTGCTGCAGTATGTCAGTAATGTTAATTAAACAACAAAACACAGCTTTAACAAAGATTCATCAATATTTATTTTATAAAGTGAACATTATGCAGTGTTATCTGTACCTGAATACTACTTTTTGGTAGCCTGGCTAACGCCAGACCCAATTCTCGTTGAGACTTGGGTCTGGGAACCACATGTACATTTTCTCGTATTTGAGGCGTGGTTTACGAATGCCCGGCGCTGTTTATTGGGTGCTAAGAATGTCTATCAAATGCTCATAGCCAACATATGTCGTCATCGTCTTGCTGTTCCCTCCCCGTTCTGTGATCCCGTTCTGTGATTGGTTCCCTAAATGAGGCGAAAAATCTGGCCATGGTATCCAGACTGCCTTTCAGCGTGAATTGAATCGCGCTGCGGTAAGGCAGTATGGGGAAACCCAGGCTAACTTTTTGGGCCAGTTCACACAGAACGTGTTTTTGCTGTTAAAAAAAACGCAATGTTTAGAAACGCATTATTTAAAAGTATAACTACTTTTAACTTGAGCATCGCATTTTAATGCCACATCATGCACGAGACAAGCGTAATGGTTAAAAACGTCTGTCGTGTGAACGTATTCTGTGTGAACCTTTTATACCCACACGGTGGGGCGGAGTTGTGCTATGCAAATTCCTCAGACCATGGCATTTCCTTGCCATTGGCTCGTTTTGTAGAACTCGAAGGTGATAGGCTTCTAAGAGAAACCCCCATTTCGTCAGTCACTGATGTAACTCGGATTGACTGAATGAAAGGGAACGAGGGTTACATACGTAACTGAGACGTTCACGTGCGCACAGGAATTTGTTTGCGTTACAATTTTCTGTTTATGTATACTATAACCTATTTAATTTGTGTGTCTGCCATTTTACTATGAAGAAAAAGAGAGTATGGATGCACATGAAATAATAAAGCTGTATTTGCTCAAAATCTCTAATATCACAGCCATGTCCGCTACCACATCCTCTGTGACATAAAAAAAAAAAAATTCTCCATCAAATGAGCTGATGGCGCAATACGGCTGTGTGCATTGTCCTATTTGCTAAGTTCAAGGGTCCATTAAAAAAGGCTGATACAGTAAAAAGTGCTCAAAATTTGTCTTTCGTTAGGGCAGTGCATCATATTTCAAGGCCTTATGTCCACTTTAATGAATTTAACTCTGTGGCGGCTGAGAAACTGCGCTGTAAAATGGGCTCAGTGTACAAGTTATATGGTTCATGAAAAAACTTTGAGACAGTAAAAATTATTTTTTAAAATGGTATTTCGTTAAGGTAGTAGGCTATATCGTCCCATATAAAAATTACTGGAAAAATAAAATGTACAAAATTTTCGTATTTCACAAGATCAAGACCCCCTTTATTAAACCACTTTGTCGGATTTAACGCATCCTTAGCCTACAGGTGGCAGATAAATGCTAATTTTCTTCATTAAATTCTAATGGGGCTTATTGTGAGCAGATAAACACCATGAACATAAAAGACTTTAGATATAAAGGGGACAGGGGAGGCTCACAAACGAATAAAGCTGTATTCATCCTTGTACAAGACAAACTGCTCTGGCCAAATCAAAAATGTTTGCACTTTTTATCAGCCCAATGCACACAGCCATAGTGCTAAAATTTTGGATTTGGCCAGAGCAGTTTGTCTTGTAGTGATGTTTCACAGCCGCCACAGAGGATGCATTAAAGCGAGCATAAGGCAAACGATACGATATATTAAAGCTATACGAAAGGCAAATTTTGAACAAATACAGCTTTATTAATTCATGTGCATCTATACTCTCGTTTTCCTAATAGTAAAATGGAAGTGATGCTCAAATTAAATTTATATATAGTATACATAACCCGGAAATTGCAACGCTTGAGCACGCAAAAAAAAAGAATCTCATGCATTTTTTTACCTCCCCCTTTTTTTCTGATCTGAAAAAATATCCTATCCGTGACTCAAAAACTGTAATGTGATTTTGAAACGTGAGTTTTATGATCCCTGCACCCATAATATATATTATGAGCTTGTAGTTTGAGAGGCTATAGTTTTAGAGCTTTCCCAACACTACTTAGGTAAGTTCAGCATGCTGGAAGATCAGCAGGTTTACAGTGTCTTTGTGTCTCTGGGGAAACATGGTCTGTGTTGTTGCTTCAACATATAGCTCTGCTTTACAGATGTGATAGCAGAATGTGAGATCACTTGGCCTTCAAAAATGATGAAAAAAATCAATGCTGTGTCAGCCTGCTACAGTAAGTGAAGCTCGGGGTTGTATCTGACATGTGCATGGCCTTTAAGATACGAACTGCTAGTTTTTGACTTATTGTTATACATATAAATGCACTCCTTTTGAAAGATATTATTTTCTATTTTTAATAGCGAGCTAAACTCCAAATCTTAAGGCTGCATTGTTGAGTTAAATTTGAAATCTATGTACTGTAGGTCAAACGTTTAAGCTATATGTCAAATGTTATCATAGTACGCTCTTCAGAATTTCCCCATTATCCCAAATAATGGTTCTTCTGACAGCTATTGTACGATGACAATGCATAATTACTGCAATGAAGAGTGGCACAGCACAGCTTAAAAGCATCAAAAAGAACAAGTCTTACATAAAGTGCATTTGGCAACATTTACTGAATGTTTTCCATTTAGCCTTTATGGCCTGTACCTGCTTTCCCTGCATCACACACCCCTGTTATTAAAGACAAGCCATGAAAGACCCTGCACTACTATGAGCCGTGCTAAAATACAGTCATAACCAGGGCCTAAAATTAACACTTGTTAAGTGCCAAATACGAGTAAAAATCGGCATGGCAAGTATACATAACTGTGTAATATAAAAATAATTAATTCATAAGGATGTTTAATTTATACAGTGCAGACTATGCAGTGTTAATTTACACTTGCCTACTTTATTAAATTTCGGTACCTGAAAACTACTGCCAGACCTACATGAAAAGCACTTTTTATTTCATTTGTCTCTATTTGATTTATTTGAGCTTTTGCTTTTAATTCGATTATATGTTTTTATTTTACTACTGGCTGTTTACTTGTTTTTAATGTTTATATTAGTAGTTTTAGCTGAGGTATCTAAATTGAAATAAAGAATTGTGAATTGTCACTGGTATCTAAAATTGTGGTGTCATTACTGCCCATTTCTGCCCAAAATAGATTCATGGCCTGTAAAAAATATGTATTGCCGGTAAATTTTCTGAAGTCACTGGCAGATGTGGCAAAAAAAGTTAGCTTTAGGCCATGATCATAACCATCACTTTTTAACAAGGCAATCATAAACAACACCAATCCTGCCACAGAATGGCAAATAAGATTCTATCTGGGGCTGGTGCCACTGAGAATTGCTTCTATAAATGCATGATTCCATTCTTTCAGGATATGCTGCATGATTCATAGCCTTACCTGTCACAAGAGAAACATTTTTAATCTTCTAGCATCTTCCTGCAGCGCTCCTTCCTTCAAAAATAGATAGCAAAATGTCCAGCATAATGAGTAATTTTGCCACGGAATAAACGGTTGTTATTTTAAGTTTAACTAAAAATGCACATCAAAATTTTATTATTGCCTTGGGCATTTTTGGAGGAACTGCTCAAATCGCTTTTTGATGTTGTGGTTGACATTTATATAATGGAATGAGACATTATTTAAATGTACCGTGACCCTGAAATGCAGAGAGGCCATGCAGAGGCCGATGTACAGATATTTCAAATGGAGGTCTATTTAGCTCCAGGGCCTCCATCTTTAACATATACATTTAACAATTTTACACCATTTTAAATATGTTTAATTATTACTTTTATTTAGCAAGAAAGTGATCACAGTGATGACAGTAAAGACAATTTAAATATGATATAAAGATTTAAATATGATATAATATAAATGTTTAAATAAATGCTGTTCTTTTGAAATTTCTATTCATCAAAGAATCCAAAAAAAATATCATGGTTTCCATAAAAATATTAAGCAGCACAACTGTTTACAACATTGCTATATTTTTTTTTTTTTTAAATACCACTCGAGCACCAAATCAGCCTATTAGAATGATTTCTGGAGGATCATGTGATACTGAATACTGGAGTTATGGCTGCTGAAAAAGCTTTGCCATCATATTTTAAAATATATTGAAATAGAACACAGTTAATTTAGATTTGATAATATTTCACCATAATACTGTTTTATTGAATTTTTGATTTTAAAAATGCAGCTTTGGTGAGCATAAGAGGCAAAAAAATAATAATAATAAACTATATATATATATATATATATATATATATATATATATATATATATATATATATATATAAACATTCTCATGTGAATAACCAGGTGTGTGCTTGTTTGATTCTCTAAAGAATCGACTCAGAGTCAATAGTTCCATCTACTCTGGGGTGCATTTCCCAAAAGGATCGTTAGTCAACTATGGTCGCAAGTTCCGTCGTTATCAACATAGTTCAACCAGTCGTTGTTTCCCGAAACCATCGTTCCAACGAACATTCGCAAACACCATTGCAAAGTTGTGTGTTTTTAGAACGACAGCTCTCGATCTGTGGTTAGAATGTCTCGGTTACGTATGTAACCCTCGTTCCCTGAAGGAGGGAACGAAGGCGTAGTCGATGTGTCGACTGATTGGGATCACGCCAGATAGCCAGTCATCTTCGAGTACTATTGAAACGAGCCAATGGAATTGACCCTTCGCAAAGACCCGCCCTCCTTAGTTACTGTCGCAATGTTCCGACAAGCTATGCTTCTCTCATGCTCTCACCATGTTCTCACGCAGTGAAAAATACATCGCGGAGCAGAGAGGAGACTGACAACACGCGGACAGACAGGACAGACCAGGTTACTTTTCGGTTACTTTTGATATTAAACATATTAAACAAAGTCTCAGCTTTCAAATGTGGTCATTTTTTGAAAGAAATTTAAACAATAAATACCGTTTTGGGGCTTTTTAATGTGCCGTGACAGATCGCTGTAGAGCATCAGTTAAAGCTGCTCGTGATCCGATCATCTCTTCCTTCTAGTTCATTTATAGCATCAAATAAACATGAACGAACATAAGAAGTAATGTTGTTTTAACCGTGGAAAGGCGTCAGTATATTCATTTTACCAAGTTAAAATCCTCCTAACTCTACTGGCTGCTTTTTCGGACAAAATGGCGGATGGCGAAGTATGATTGGTTAGAACACCTGTCAATCAAGCTCCACGCGAAGGGTCAATTGGTTTGCGTGAAATGCATCACACACTCCGCCCCGCGGCCCGGGTATAAATACGGAAGTGGATGCACGCTCTAGTTGCTTTTCGCTGAGGAGCCGAGTGCAAGTCGGAGTCAGCGGTGGTCCAGCAATAGTGGCGACAGGACTACGTACGATGTAGTCAACGTGTTGACTGATTAGGATCCCAATTAAAACGCCACTAGTGCTGCCACCATCCAGTGCCTAGACAAAAGCCACCCAGGTGGGCACATGCATCTTGGGAGCCTATGATTGAATAAAGCAAATAACTGAGAAAAATATTAGATAGTCCTCAGATGCCATAATGTGCCAGATGTCCACAATTTATAGCAAAACATCTAGCATTAATTCGATCTCAAACAGATTCATTAAAATAAGTTATTACTCCACCACTTGCGTGACATCATTAACCAACGTCGTTGAACCACCAATTTGCGACAATACAGTTTCGGGAAACAGTCGTTACTAGCTAGTTGATTTCTTCAACGATGCATCATACTATGTTAGTTAAGCAGCGAATTACGTCGTTGTACGGGAAACATACCCCATGTTGTATGGTTTTGCTTCACTAAACGAATTGATTCATAACAGTCATTAATCAGGAATCATACACTGCTTGCGCTCTTTCAGGGCTGTAGACTAGCAGTGGGGTCGTGGCGCCGTAGAATAAGTGCAGGAAACTCAAAGTCACAACATCAGAAAAATAATACATGTGTGAGATCTGCTTATGGAAGAGAACGTCATTCTGAACAGTTCTGGCACCATTTTTCTTTTTCTTTTATCTAACAACTTTATCAGTGGGGATATAAAATATCTTGCCGCCTAGGCTAATTACTTCTTATTGTAATCCTTGTAAGGGCTTGAATGTGTAATGTTCCTCGTTTTGGCAAAGGTCTCTCTGCTGATGCTTCATTTTAGTAAATATGCTGATTGCTCTCCCATAGTCCTGCCATGAACCTTTGCCCTGCCATACCTTTGCTCCTTATTTGAATATATAAAAAAATTGGTTTATGAATGTTACATATAGTGTGCTACTTTCAAAGCTAGAGAATAAAGACAGGTTAAAGATGTTCCTGCAAATCTCAGCTGTTATATTGCTCAAATTCCCTTACACAACTTAGGGTGCTTTCACACCTGGATCGATTGGAGACGTTGTTCCGAAACAAAGAGGTGTTTCCCTTTTGACCCGGTTCGTCTGGTCATATGTGAACACAACAATCGCACTCTGAATCGGAACAAAACAACCGAGCTGAGACCGCCTAGAAGAGGTGGTCTCGGCTCGATTCCATACGAACCCTGGAGCAGTTCGTTTGTAGTGAGAACACAACCGACCCACGAACCGGAACAAATCAATGTGTTGCCTGGCAACAGACGCCAATAGATCGCTTGTCAACATGGAGCTTCGGCAGCGTATTTTGCTGATTTGTTGCGGTATGTTGTTGTGGTTAATGTATCAAATGTGCTGTGAATGAACAAAACAATCAGTTCCAACCAGTCCAGACTTCGACAAAACACTGTCCTGATGGCCGTAATCAGAAGACAACCTTCTGACCTCTTCCTCAGACAACCTAGGTAATAACGTTTGTTATATGGCAATGTAAGTGCTCTGATTATATGTTAATCGTGTGTTTATATGTCATAAAATTTTTAGGCATTAAGTCTAGTTCATAGCTTTGTTCTCTTTTTTGTGCAACAAAGAGAACAGGGTTGAGATAAATCATTGGATTTATTGGATCATTGTCACTTCGGTGTTCTTGTGTGTAGTGTCCAACATCCGGGAGATGTGTTCTTCTGACCAAATATCTATGAGGCAAGTCAACCCGCGATTCATTTTGTGTTAGGCTACTGTTGTCATGGCGATGTCCCACAATGGAATGCGTGACCTGCACGCATGAGGTAGTGACGTAATGGTGTAAGGAAAGCCCTGGAAGGGTGCGTGATTTGGACCGCTTTACAACAGTGTGGTGTGAACAGAGTGAAATATTAAATTGATTCGTAACAAAGTATTCTGTTTCGGATCTGTTCCGGAACAAAACAAATCGATCCAGGTGTGAAACCACCCTCATACAACACCAAATTCTGTTTTATAAATTTATTTTATGGGCTCTTTTAACTTTGCCTATATGTCCTATGTTCATCCTTTAAGATTTACAGCAAAAATTTGAGCACAATGGATGCCATGTTTGTGCTGCTCATAAAAAAATGTCTTTAATATCATCGGAGCTGCAATGTTAGCACGTACGCTAATTGGTCACAGATCACGGTTGACCTGATTTGTGCAACGCTCTTTGTTTTTCCTTATTGTGTTACTCCCTGTCATGTATTGAGCATATAAAAAGATGAAGAAACTAGCACAGATGGTGTTTTATGGGAGAGGATTTCTCAGCAGACGTTTTTTGAATGCTTATTTAATGTTAAATGCAATATGTGTTAGGGGGTTGGGAGGTTGAACAGCCTTTGTTTCAGAGGCAAGTGCTCAGCATATCAATCAATGAGGGAAAGCGAATAGTTTCATAAATACCAATGAACACAGACACACACTTGCTCACAGTCTTAGTACATACCAGACTGTTGGGAATTAGCAAGCACGGACACACACACAACCAAAATGACTATGATAACATGTAAACACAATCAGATGGAATATGGCCAGGGTAATTTTGTTCATTGTTCGGTGAATGTGTGTGGAGTGGACGTCTGCGTTGTGTCTGTCAGAAAGTATTTATTATTCTGTTTCCCAGAAGACACTGCTGTGTTGTGTAGTACTTACCTTTTGTCTGAGCTCTTCAGAGGAACTCTAAATTAGATTTTTAAAAAACTATAATTTATATGATTTTGCAGGACTATTTGGATATTTCTTGGCAGAGAGGACGTTAGATTGCATCTGCCTGAATGATAAGCATACTTTACAATGTAAACCTGTTTACACACACTGAAATCTGAGGGATGTTGAAGGTTTTCCTAGATACATACAGTATGTTCTCAGAAATACACTGGGAATGACCTGGACTAAATTTCAAATTAGTATGTTGTCACATCAGCTCTAAGGTTTTTATTCAGACATTCAATTACACACATTGGCCCTCATTTATCAAAAGTGCGTACACCAAATTTCAAGCGTACACCTGGCGTACACCCAAAACCACGGTGACTTTGAGATTTATCAATATGGACGTTGGCGTACGGCACGCTCAAATCCCACGCCAGCTCAGGAGGTGGTGTACGCACGTTTGAGTTAGTGCGGAAATGCGCAGAAAAACAATTCCTAACCGCTCCGTACACTGACAAACTAAAACATATGACAAAAAAAAAAAAAAAAAAACAACAGCAACAACATAGTAGGCTAATTATAAACTTCAGTGTAAAAATCTGTCACAAAGAACCGGCAAAAGTAATGATTATGAATATGTAAAATATAGCAAGGAGATATTTTAATTGTTTATTAATAAAGAAGTGTTTTCTTTGTGTCGGCTGCAAAGATGAAGTTGAGATGCTGACTCGTGATCTTCGCAGTATGAACATTTCAGATTACATAAGCAGAGAGCAGTCTGCAGTCTGTTTTCTTTCGTTTTGAATTGTTCTGTTTAAAAGTAGACATGTCTGAGGCAAGTAGGGTACCTTATACGCCGAGTTTCGGTTCATTTATGAGATGAGCTCAGTTCACGCGTCCTCCGTTTCATGATTATCTATCATCTGCTATTTACTTCTTATTTGTTAAATCCAGGTAATTTGTTGATGAAACATTAAGTAAAATTAAGATACAAGTAATAAAAAACGAAATTCAGTTTAAAGAAAGGTTTTGTGCTTTGTGTTTGATGTCTCTGTGAAAGTTTTAAAATATTTTTTAAGTGCCGCTTTCAGAGCGCTCACGTCCGTATCATTGTTTTTTTCCTCATAAATGCGAACACGAATAATAATAAGAATAAGAATATAACAAATGGACAAGCAATTATTAATGTGAATGAATGGTACTTCAAATCACATCATCATCAATATTGTACGTGATACGATATTAAATGCTAATTGTTTCAAAACACCTGCTGTAAAATAATGCATTGTGATAGGTCATTTGATCTCCACGTCGGAGAAGTTTATCTTCTTTGCCGTCTTCCGTGTGTCCATGGCGTAAAATGAGGGCGTGGGGGAAGCGGAGACTTGAATATTTAGAGGCGTGTTATTCTAATGACGATCGTTTTCAGCCGCTGCATTTATCAAGGGCAGGTATTGCGTACACCTAGATTTCAAAGGTACGCACAGCTTCATACATCAGGCGGTGAGAGGAGTGTAAGCATAATCTTACGCCAACATATACGCCCGTTTCTACGCAAGAATGATAAATGAGGGCCATTGTGTGTTACTTTAGCAGTTATTTGGAATGTTTCAAATTCCCAAACCTGTCATACATTTGAAATTATAATTGAGTTCTGTTCTCCACACCAAAATGTCAACATTGTCATATTTTGGTTATAGCTGTTGTGTAAACAAGTGAACCTAATATCCACTGACAGACTTTCAGACATGAATTATCAATAATAAAGCTATAGTATCTCACAAAAGTGAGTACACCCCTCACATTTTAGCAAACATTAAATAATATATCTACTCAAGGGACAATACTATAGAAATGAAACTTGGATATATTTTATATAGTCAATGTGCTGCTTGTATAGCAGTATATATTTACTGTCCTCTGAAAATAACTCAACATACAGCCATTATTGTCAAAATAGCTGGCAACAAAAGTGAGTACACCCTAAGTGAGAATAGCTGTACATCATTTAAACATGCAAAGGCACATGTCCTATTCATTATGTTCATGTTTTTGTCTGCTTGACAGGACCATACAAATTGTTGTATCTTGAATTAGCAGTTAAAATTGGTGCTTTGAGTACAATTCTCTCATACCGACCACTGGATGTTCAACATGGCGCCTCATGGCAAAGAACTCTAAGGATTTGAGAATTAGAATTGTTGCTCTCCACAAAGATGACCTAGGCTATAAGAAGATTGGTAACACCCTGAAACTGAGTTACAGTACAGTGGCCAGGGTCATACAGAGGATTTCCCAGATGGGTTCCACTCGTAACAGGCCTCGCAAGAGTCAATCAAAGAAGTTGAGTCCTCGTTCTGTGCGTCAGGTGCAGAGCTGGCTTCAAAAAACAGACGTATGAGTGCAGCCAGCATTGCTTTAGATGTTGCAGAAGTGGAAGGTCAGCTTGTCAGTGATCAGACCATACACCGCACACTGCAACCAGTCGGTTTGCATGGCCGTCATCCCAGGAGGAAGCCTCTTCTGAAGCTGGCTCACAAGAAAGCCTGCAAACAGTTTGCTGAAAGCAACCTGTCCAAGAGCATGAATTACTGGAAACATGTCCTGTGGTCTGATCAGACTAAAATAAACTTTTTTGGCTCAGATGGTGTCCAGAATGTGTGGCGATGCCCATGTGAGGAGTACCAAGAACATTTTGTCTTGCCTACAGTCGAGCATGGTGGTGGTAGCATCATGGTCTGGGGCTGCATGAGTGCTGCTGGTACTGGGGAGCTGTGCTTTATTGAGGGAAACATGGATTACAAGATGTACTGCGACATTCTGAAGCAGAACATGATGCCCTCCCTTCAGAAACTGGGCCGAACGGCATGATATCAACCCCAAACACACTGCCAAGATGACAACTGCCTTGCTGAGGAAGATGAAGGTGAAGGTGATGGAGTGGCCAAGTATGTCTCCAGAACTGAACACTATTATTATTATATTATTATTATATTCCTATGATTTTCATGGCTGTTTTGTGGATATAGGCCAATTTGTTTTTCAACTGAACAGACAAATTTCCAAACCAGACTATGATTCCATAACGAATTAGACTTTCAAGCGTGGCTTGGTAAAAAACAAGTAAAATGTCACTGCCCACCTTATATAGTCTCAATCTTCTTAAAAAGTAAAGCCTCTGTTGTAGTCGTGTGCACAGACTGTCAATGTGTGTATTCCAACAAAGAACATTTTCCATATAAAAACCCAGGTATCTATAAGATGTAACTTGCTGTATCACGGTGTCTTTAATGATCACAGACTTGTGTTCAGATACACTTCTTGGGTCAAGGACCATTTCTTGTGTTTTTTTTTACATAACAATGGTGCTCACACAAAATATTGGCACTTTGGACACAATTTTGACATGCTCACCTAGGGTGTACTCACTTTTGTTGCCTGCTATTTTGACAATGGATGTTGAGTTATTTTCAGAGGACAGTTAATACTGCTATACAAGCAGCACAATGCCAACTCTAAAATATATCCAAGGTTAATTTCTATTGTCCCTTTAGAAGATATAGTAAAATGTTTGCTGAAATGTGAGGGGTCACTTTTTTGATTTTAAGGTTGAACTGTGTTCTCAGGACAACAGAATTTTTCATCAGTACCAGGCTGGGACAAGCAAATCATACAGTTTATTAATTACAATATTATTGACATTTAACTAAGATATTCGACATGGTATTAATGTTGTTGTTTTTTCAAGAATTATTTTGTGTTTCATTATTGTGCTGCTGTAAAAAATGTACTAGATAGCCTAAATATTTGCTATAAGCCTACAGTATAATAGGCTGTTTAATGCCAGAATACATTGTGACAACATGTCCCCTTGGTAAAGCAATTTTACCAAACAGATAAGAGTCCACGTGTGATTGATTTAAATAAATAAATTAATCTCACTAAAGAAAGAAACTCCAAACATTTGGCCAACCTTCAAGTTAGTAAACTAAACTCTGCCTTACTCACAGACTGACACCAAATTCAACTATTTTAAGCTGGATGATCTCATATAATAACAACAGGGACATTCCAGTCCCTAAGTCCATTTACCCTAATACTGTAACTAAAATATGCACAGAATATAAGATCACTTCATCCTCATTCCAGCAATCGTTAAGAATGATAACTGGCTAATTTCAGGATGCTGAATGCCTCATTGCTCTGCGATATCAGTCCCATAGGTGAGTCCAGATAATACCTCTGTTGAAGTATTTTCAATGCCCATCTTTCCTTATTAACCCCGATCATAGATATGCATTATTCCAACTCTGCTATTGCCCCCAGCAGAAATCACATTTTAATTGTGTAAGCTCAGATTTACAGCTTTCGTCTAATGCGTTATGAAAAGCATATAAACTGATTACCACACCATAGCACCCTGATCGCCCTTCTATTAGTTTAACTGCTATGAAATTATGAAAATAGCTGACAACACCAAAGATTTTGTTCCCTCCTGCTGTCAGACCTGTAATATCTCTTCTTAAATTAGATAACATGTCAGTCTATGCAAAAATGCAAATAATAATAAAAAATATCACTGAAGCTAAAAGTTAACAAGGGCTGTAAGTTTATAACATCAAGTAATCAGATCTCCCCATTGAAAACAAAAGCAATTAACTTTCCTCCTTGAAATGACACTACAAAACTACATTTAGTCACAGAACCGCAGACATACTGGGAGGAAGCACAAAATAATGAACACATCTGAGTGTAATGAAGCATTTTGGGGGAAAGCTCAAAGCCATTCCATGTTTTCATGTGGAAAGAGCAAAAAGGCATTTGGCCTCTCCACAGAAAGTGCTGGAACCCATCGGGAAGTAAATAGATTAACAACAGGGAGCTTCTGAATCATCGTAGTGGTCAATCAGAGAAATGAATTGTAATTGTCTCTTAAATGAGGCAGTGTGGGCTGTATTGCTGCTTTTGCCCGATGGATTCTTAAAATGTGAAACCACCCCAGCTATCCCATGATTCAAATCAGCTGGGGCCTGTGTCCTGGTGATATATTGAATTATCTTTAGTGGTGAAAGTTTCTGTACCATTTTCATTGCTCCGGCATGCCTGAGATCAAGGAGAACGATGGAGAATGGCTTGATATATGACTATGTTAAACCAAACACAGACGAAATCAGGTCTGATAATGTCTATGGGCAGAACTTTTCAACTTACCAAATTGATCTCAGACATACGGTCATAGTTTAAGACTCTTTATTGCCCATCAAAGCAGCTTAAATACTGAATGATTAAATTAAGTGGTGGCCAGATGCTGTTGTTGATTTCTATCAAATGGTACATCAGCTAAATAAACAGTCACTCAAAAAAAGGGATGATAAGGCAATACATAAGTGTGTGGTCCTGATAAACCCTACATACTCTACCTCTCTGTGTGTGTGTGTGTGTGTGTGTGTGTGTGTGTGTGTGTGTGTGTGTGTGTGTGTGTGTGTGTGTGTGTGTGTGTGTGTGTGTGTGTGTGTGTGTGTGTGTGTGGTGTGTGTGTGTGTGTGTGTGTGTGTGTGTGTGTGTGTGTGTGTGTGTGTGTGTGTGAGAGTTGGTTTATGTGATTTATGAAGACACAAATTTGTATAATGACATGTGTATTACACTGGTATTACAACGTATGGGTGGTTTATGAGCACATTTCAAAAGTCCTCATAAATCAAATGGCTTAAAAAACATAAAAAAAACAATGTTTTATTAAAAAATTAAAAATGCAGCATGTCTCCTGTGATGGTAGGTTTGGGGATAGGGGCAGTGTAGGGGGATAGTATACAGTTTGTATGGTATAAAAACCATTACGCCTATGGAGAGTCCTCATAATGCTGTTGCACCTATTATCACACCACATCGTGTTTTCCCCTTCTAATCACCACTGTTCAGAACCAATTGCGTTACTGTTCCCATTCCCCTCACGAAAAAAGAGAGAGCCATGTCCTCTCCACTCATGAATATTTAGAAGATAAGCAAAGCAGTCGACATTCCTATCCCTCCCAGGAAAGTCGATTTCTTCATCAATATGCATTTGCGAGGACTTCCAGAAACGGCACTTCAAAGTTGATCAAGAATTCTTTTTGTCTTTTCTGTGAATCCTGCACGGCCAACCATGCAATCTCTCTCTCTCTCCCTCTCTCCCCCCCCCCCCCCCCCCCCCTCTCTCTCTCCTCTCTCTACCCCTCTTCCTCCTGACATCTATCAATAAATTATGGCTGAAGGCTTGATGTCTCACTCAAAAGATCTCAGTGTGGGAGAAATGTGAGTCCAGAAAACTCTAGTTCCTCAGCTGTGAATCACACGTCTCAGCTGCGGCACACAATTAGGAAGAAACAGTGGCCTATATATTTTTTTTAGAAATAACTCACAATAAAAATGCTAATCTGGACTCAATTTTTGCATATTGTGTCCTCATTAATATGATAATATGGACAGAAGAAAACTGATCTGAGACCATGATCGTCACCGTTATTAAGTCAAACTGAATATGAAAGTGACAGAATAAAACGAAAATGGCTAGAGATTTTCTACTGAAGACAGAAAGAGACGCAAGGTGAGGGAGGAAGGTTTTCATTTGGTTTTGGAGTATTGCATGGCCCAGTATATGTTAATAAAACAAGACGCTGGAAGTTTTCACCAGAAAGGAGAAACCCATCTCCTTCAAGCTAGCAGCAATTAGTCATGTATGACATGATTGCTTGGGGACATTAAGCCACTCAATAGGCTGTTGTAAAAATGTTAACAATTTTACAAAAAATATGCAAATTAGGTGGACACAACCTATAGCTCCACTTTTTGGGGGGCAACAGAAAAGTTAACTTTGTACAGTATACAAGTAATCCTGAGAAGTGAAGAGTCTTTTGGCATATACAAAAGGTCTAAGAGTTTGCTGACTCTGTTGGCTGTAAAAGAGTACATAGACTCAAGCAGAAGGTATGATGAATCGAAGGTCACTGTGCTTTATTAGGACCTTGGAAGTTAATAATGCATCATGGCCAGAGCGTCTGATTGATTGCATTGAGAGTCAGGGAAATAATTCCAACCGGGGTCTCTTGCTCCCCTCTTTGGGCCCCGCCCGGGGAGGCCTTCTCCGCACAACACCTGCAACTCTGCCCTACTGCTGCTCCGGATGCATAATATACCCATCATTCTCTCACTCGGGTGAGAAGAGAGCATTGCTGGACTTCACCCAGGAGCCGGTGAAGGACACGAGGAGTGTGTGTGTGTGTGTGTGTGTGTGTGTGTGTGTGTGTGTGTGTGTGTGTGTGCGTGCGTGCGTGCGTGCGTGCGTGCGTGCGTGCGTGCGTGCGTGCGTGGTGTGTGTGTGTGTGTGTGTGTGAGGGGAAGGGAATGTGTTTGCAAACCACCTGAGAGCAAGTCTTGTGGCAGTATACTATAAGGCTAAACTCAAAGTAAAAACGTAAAACTTTGTACTAACACATTGCAGTAGGTACAGGTTTCATATTTTAAAGGTTTTTATTTTTTTGCTTATTTTATTTGAGCTTTTTGGCAAGACAGTTTTTGTTCATGAACTGGCAGTTTTGGGATATCAGGCTTATTGGTGAATGGACTATATACCAAAATATAGTGCTTTCAACAGACCAATGGCCACCAAAGCACTTTACATATTGCCACACATTCACCGACAGCGGTGTCAGCCACGCAAGGTGCCATCCAGCTGGGGTTAGGTGTCTTGCTCATGGACACCTCGACACTTGGTCAGGTGGATCCGGGGATTGAACCACCAACCTTTCGGTTTGTAGACAACCTACATGAACCACTGAGCCGACAGTGAACAGGATATTTATTACGTGTTGTTCCACACTAGTGGAAAGAAACATCCAAAATAAACTTTGAAGTGTTTATTTTACACACTTTACGTATTTGCATATACACATGTCAATTACAATACATATTTTAAATGCTGAGTTTCTGAGTTTTTTCTAGCTTTTTGTCACGCTTTGGCTGCATGAGGCACGTTCAGGAAAACGAAGAAGAAGGGTAATGATCATATACATAGCAAGCAGTAAAGACGTAGAACCGACCAGGAAGACCTGAAACTAGGGAGACTATATGCACAGACAAATGAGGAGACTAAGGGGCTGTTTACACCTGGCCACTTCATGCGTTTTCTCAGATCGGATAGCTATCTGATTTATCAAAACGATTCCATTTACACCTAGTCACATAAATGTGGTTTTGCAAATCGGATATAAATCCGATCTTCAATTCCCGCGCTATATGCAGATTTAATGGAGTGCACGTCACTGAAAAGCAACAGATATGACTCCGAGCTGCGCATTTTATTGATCATCACCTACAATTTCAAAATCAAAGATTGCAAGCAGACTGATCTCATGAAACTGCGTATGTATGACACGCCAATTCCTATTTCCATTTTTGGCGTGCTATCAACACGCAAAATCGCTTTTCAGCGTGTTTATGAACGCCGTTAACTTAACGTTACATTACTGTATATACAAATATATGACCTACTCCAACCCCGTCCCTAAACCTACCCGTCACTGGTTAATACCATTTATAAGTCTTTCCCTGCCATCCTAGTAAGAAAACTATCGCTCCCCAGATGTATATCAAAATTTTGGCTTTATTTCGCTCGGATTTTTAACGGCGTGTACATACACGCGGAATCACTCGGACATAACGGCGTAGATATACACGCGTACACGCGGATAGCTCAAAATGCGTATAAATAACACCGCCACTTGACTTGAAAGTGGCGTGTATGTTTACGCAAAAGTCATGATGTCATGTTGTTGCAAGAGAGAGCGGCAACAGCCCTGGTAAGATCATTTCGTTTCTTAGGCTACTTTTAATGAAGATGATTGTGTGTTAAGCGTCTGCGACTTACTTTCACTTTGATTTGCGATAGTTTACACGTTGGCTTGATGAATATGCTCATCTGCGGTGATGCGTGTTGCAGTAGCGTCGTCATATCTGACTATAACATGACATATAGCCTATAACACGCTCTTACACGTTTATATTTTTGCCATTTTTGGGAGGAGTAAAATTTACATATGTGGTTTCAACAACCAGATGCATTTTCACTTGTCCAGTTTCGTCTGGAATGCGGCCCAGACCACCTAGTTATGTGGTTTGAGCGATCGGATTCAAATCCGTCTCGAATGCGTTTCGTAGGGCATTTACACCTGGTCTTTTCACGATTGGATAGCTATCCGATCACAGAAAACGCATGAAGTGACCAGGTGTAAACAGCCCCTAAGTGACAACAGGTGCACACGGCAAATGATGATGACTGATCATAGATATATACACTAGATGTCGCCTTGGCTACAGCAGTTCATTGGAACGAATGCGTCAATAGAGCCGCCATCTTGGAACAGGGGAGCCCCTCCTCTTTATGCATCAGCGTCAATGTACAGGCTAAGGTCTAACGGAAATAAAATCACCATAAATCGTCATGAATGCGATTTTCTAGTTTTTTGGTTCGTTCCAACGGTCAGACATGTATTTATCATCGAGTCCAGAGAAATTTATTAAAAAAAAATTTTTTTTTAAAAACATTCTTCCTAGTTCAGATTTCGTTCGTGAACATCCATACGCAGCACAAAAGTCCGGCATTATCCATGAATTTGAAGTACAGGCGGAGATAGCAGAGTTACCTAGATACTTCCTATGACAAGACCCCTGTTCCAAGATCGCGGCGGTTTTGACGCATACTTAGAACCCCAAGGTGACGTCTAGTGTATATGTCTATGATGACTGATGAGGATGATCACAGGTAACAGGTGAAAGACGGAGGACACGGAAGTTCGACGGGCCATGGTGGAGCAGAGGGTTCAGAGGGACACAGGGAAGCCACTGGCTCGGACAACTGAGGTGTAGACGGGGACACAGAAGTACGCGATGGAGACAGAGGGACTAAGGACCAAGGAGGAGCAGAAGGGACGAGGCGAAGCCAGAGGAATGCAGTTCAGAGGTGATGGAAGGTGGACGAGCAATTTTTTTAACTGTTTGCGTGCTGGAGGTACGCTATTACGTCGTGTGCAGTGTGATGTTAACATAAGCTAGCTGGTGAGAGAAAATGGCACTACAACCGATATTATTGCTGGCGGGCCAGTGTTGGTCGGTGTTACCGACCCCTGATGTAGAAGCTTGATTACTGCTGAAAATAAGTTGCCTATTAAAAAGAAAAGCTGAATATTAGTTCACAAATGATATATATTGTTTAAATTGTTACTGCTTTCATAAATGTATACTTGGTTTCAATAAATATAACTTTAAATAGTTAGTGCAAAAAATACAAAATAGAATTGTATGTGTTCTCTTTTTTGTGTTATGTTTATTTAACCTTGAAAATGAAGTGTAATAGGGACATGTTACATATTATATTCACCTGGGGGGTCTTTCCTTAGAAAAAAAAAAAAAAAAAAAATATATATATATATATATATATATAATATATATATATATATATATATATATATATATATATATATATATATATATATAACAATGTATAATGTAATGTTATTTAAATATTTAAAAAATAGGTTCATTTTTCCCCCCATAAAGTCAGTAAACGGAATTGAGAACAAATGCAAAATTTTTATTATTTCCATATGCAATGGAATCTGACCAATTGTTGAAGATTCTGAGGACTGGGTGTTGAAAACCAGCTGTGATTGCATGCAAGATTATACATGCGATTACAAAGGCTGTTGATGTAGTGCTTTTAGAAGTACTGAGTAAATCAAAAAGTAATCAACTCAAACTCCTTGCACAGGAAGTGGCCATGGCTGACCACATCGTCTGCATTCATAAACACCCTCTTAATGTCAAACACTCTCAAAGGGAGGGTCAGTGTGGAAAGGGCTTTTGTGTATGTAGGTGACCTGGTCTATTATTCAGACCACATATGGATGATGAAGACAGATGAAATACATTTTATACAAAGAAAAAAGGCATCCTGTCATATACTTAAAAGGTAATTACCTCAGATCTTCCAGTTAAGAGGAATACCACATAATCAGCTTTTTTCCACAGCTTTTTTGTCACTACACTTAGCCCGAAGAGCTGTTATACTAATATTCTGTGGCATTGTGTGTACGGTCGAATATTCAGTACTCCAGACATAGGAAGTTAATATTGAGTAACTGACATTCAAACTAAATCTGGTTAGTAAATCTGTGTATTTTCTTCCAAAAGAAGATTGGTTTTAGTTGAACTAATGCAATTAGCCATCTTTTCTGAGAATGTAAATGTCTAGTTTTGAAAATGTCTAGTTTTTGTGAAGTTGAAGGTGAAGGATTTGCCCATGCAGATTTCACATCGGGTTCAAGTTGGTTGCACCAACAGAAAGCACACAACAGTGTCTTCTCTGTGATCTATCAATTATATATTGCTACACTATTAACAATTGACTTTTTTTGTCTGTCATCCATATGTGAACACAGTGTAGCATCTGGACCAATCTGACACAAAATTATTCATTATAGTTAATGAATAATCCAGCAAACTCCCTTTGCCCAAAGTAACACCCAGACATGAAAGCCATTTACCACCAAAAGGAATGTGAAGAGTAACTCTCACTCAATTACCCCATAGGAAAGGCACATAAAGCCCATAAAACCAAAAAGACTTTTCTTCATTAATTTATCAACCCTGTATCACATGAAATACGTTCTGAGGAAACTATTTTGCAAATCGCAATTACGTTACATGCCAACATATAAGCAGTGCTATTAAGTTGGTCCTTAACCTAATATAGCATTATTGATTACGTTGGTCCTTAACCTAATATAGCAGCCTGGTCTCATCGTTAATACGTAGGTATTAATACATTATTTTCAAAAACAGAAAACGTAAGTTTTTGTACGTTTGGATAGATGCTGAAACGTATAATATGGACGTATTTGCGACATTTAAACGTCATTATTACGTTTTTACAGCTACAAAACGTTAACTATTTACGTTTATTTCATATCATAAAGATGTATAATTTCAGTTTTAAAGATAAATGTAACAAGATCCCTTAATCCTACTCCCAAAACCTAAACATATCCATTTTATACAGAATATAAAAAGGATAAAACACTTGGACAGAGATGTACGTAAATGGCAGTTTTATTAACAATATCATTCAAATATATTTTGAGCCACTAATCCTGCTCCTACCCCTAAACCTACCCATAACCAATCCTTAAAACTACGTAGGCTAACACAATTATGAAGAAAAAAAACATAACAGATAGACAAGTTATACATTTCACAATATTTTATTTATTGCGAAAATGTCAAAACCGGTAACGTTAACACTACCAAAAGTCGTTCGCATGATGATGCGTTGCAGTCGCAGTCCTCTCTGGCAGTAGTAGTTGTGTATGAGGTACAGATCAGAATTTAAGTTATGGGCTCCTTGCACGTAACTACTTCCTTACCGGAAATGCGGCCTCGTCTTTTCCGGCGCTATTCTACACTATGAGATGGTGTTTACAAGAGTTGCCGAAACTTACAATAACGGACGTATATTGCCTTTGTAAGTCCTCCTCCAAATCACCTACCAGCAAATTAGAGAGAATGGCTTTAAAATGTATGCCTCTTCATTTATCCACGGATATGAAGGTAAGTCTATATATCTCAAACTTTATGGCTTACGTTAGTTTGCTAGCTTACATTAGGCTAATAAACAATCCCGGGCTGACAGAATATGCGTGTTATAATGCTGTACTGTTTTCTAGTATTAGGCGGAAAATGTCTACGTTGTGTATGTACGCATTCAGACAGGAAGAGAGCGAGCCGTATTTACCCGTTGCGGATATGACGTCAGGTTGCTATGTGCAAGGAGCCTATTAACGTTAATCCATGAAAATGTTAATCCGATTTCGGTTCGCTCTCTGAAGGCGCGCGCGCTTCTCCATTTCAAATGTACTACACCGACTGAAACACGGTATGTCGCAATCTGTGACGAAGCAGGCGAGAGCCAATGAGCGTTTGATATCACGGCCGTAAAACATGTCGTAACGCTTCTTGAAGGCGCAATTTTTGAATTTGAATTCATCACCAGCGCGGGATAGATTTGACGTTTGCGGTCGTTGCTGAGAAATGAAGAGAAGATCACTGGATAAAAGGCTGAATTTGGATCTGTTTCTTGCAAACAACGTATGGATTCTAGGATTTGGATTACATCAAGCTAATAAAATGTATGTCTTTTGTGAATGTATCAGTATGTTGTGTTTTATTGGAGAAAATGCTTTTTGTGTAAATACACTATAAATACTACAAAATTGTTAAACGATTAAACAAGGTATTTTTAAGGTTAAAAGTGTATTCCTTTTTAACCACGCAGGCTAGTCCTCTGAAACGAGTTTGCTGCAGAAGGCACAGAGCGAAATGTTAATATTTATAAGTAACGTAGGCCTATTATATTAATAAATGCGAATGAAAACTTAATTGATAAGACAGTTGAATGCAATAGAGTCCAAACATTAATGCCACGATTATGCATAAATAGTAATACGTACAAATTTCCACGTCGGTAGATTTGTTCATACGTAAATAAATTACGTTGTGCTGCTACGTGTGAAAAGAAACCTGCTTTCACTCAAAAAAATGATTTTAGCTCTTTGTTCAATTTCATTAATTAAAATGAGCATATACGACACAATCCTTCATAGAAATGATTCTAGCTTAATTTCATTAAGTATAATCAATGTAATTTTAAAAAAAACTGGTTTACCAATTTTTTTTAAATTGAGTCAACATGAATATTTTTCGTTCGTCTTAACTGGATGTCACTCAAAACATGAATTTTGGCCTCTTGTTAAAATAATTAATTAAAATAAGCAAAAGTAACACGATTGTTTAATATTGTCACAACATAATTTAATTGTGTTCAATCAACCTAATTCATTTGTGTGAAAACTACATGTATCATTGTTGTTGACATCTAACTGGGCAGTGGATCAGTAGTTCCCATCATGCTTTGCAGGGGACTGCATTAAAGGGTCAATTTAGGGAAAAAGTGTTATTTTATGTGTTTTTCAGTAAATGGAAAGATGTTGTTAGTTAATGTTAGTGTTTAATGTTCAGTTATGTTAGAAACTTAGAGGACTTTCTGTAATGTTTTTGAATTTTGTGGTTACCATTATGCAGAAGAGTGGCGACTGTGTTTAGGCTGTGGGCTCAGTATTACACTATATATGCTTATATGCTTATATTGAGAGTCAAATTAACTAAAATTATAATGTTGGTGATTGAAGGCAGGACAAAAAATAAAAAAATGTAGTTAACCTGACAAAACTTTATCTAGCAGGAATGACTAAATTAATTTAAATTCATACAACAAGATTACAACAAATTATTTCAAACTAATTCGAATTTGTTGGAAAAATGTAATTCAATTTCGTGGAAAACCTTTCCTTAATTTAATTATGTTCGTTCAACAGATAATTTTTTTGAGTGTTGGATGTATTATGTTCAGGACAAACGTAATAGCACTGCAATAGATTAGGTTAAGGACCAACGTAATAGCACTGCTTATATGTTGGCATGTAACGTAATTGCGATTTGCAAAATAGTTTCCTCAGAACGTATTTCATGTGATACACGGTTGCAATTTATAGACAAACTGTTCTATAAATGAACACGCATATCCCCAGCACATTGGCCCTCATTTATCAATCTTGCGTAGAAACGGGCGTATATGTTGGCGTAAGATTATGCTTACACTCCTCTCACCGCCTGATTTATGAATCTGTGCGTACCTTTGAAATCCTGGTGTACGCAATACCTGCCCTTGATAAATGCAGCGGCTGAAAACGATCGTCATTAGAATAACACGCCTCTAAATATTCAAGTCTCCGCTTCCCCCACGCCCTCATTTTACGCCATAAACATATGGAAGACGGCAAAGAAAAAATACTTCTCCGACGTGGATATCGAGACCATGACCATCACCAGGGAAATGTAAAGAAACAAAACTATTTTATTTAGGAGTTTAAAGAGTGGGATTAAAGGTTAAAGTGGATAAAAGTAGGGATTAATTCAACCTAAATTACGAGTTCTGTTAATAGTGTGGGGGTTGAGACGCGCACTCCAGCAGAGTTAAGAATGTTTTATTGCTTAGACCAATAGGCTAGTGATCAAGTTAAGCATGAGTTTTCTTGTTTATTGTAGGTGGAAAAAAAAGTGGTCAGATCTAAAGATCGCCACAGGCGCGTCTCGGCAGTCGGCACTGAAGATCTTCTTCTTATTTTTATGATTTTTATTATTAATGACGCTTATTGTTATTCAGAAGAAGAATGTCGTTATTATTATTTAAAAGAAGAATAATGTCATTTTTATTATTTTGTCATTCTGAATTATTTTTTGGTCATTGAAAGCCTTTCATTACTGAACCCAGTCCGTGCGCAAACGTCAGGTAAAGCGCACAGGCTCGCGACTGAAGAAATACGTATGCTTACATATCAAATGCTTTGGTAAAATCTCACGAATTAAACATTGAAGACAATGTTGCACAAAAATAAACACTTAAAGTTATAATTACTTTGTTGTTGTTGTTGTTTTACGGTGGGTTATAATAAATCATATCATATCTTTTAGTTTGTCAGTGCGTTTTGTGGTGTTATGAATTGTTTTTCTGCGCAGCTCCGCACTAACTCAAAACGTGCGTACACCACCTCCTGAGCTGGTGTAGGATTTGAGCGTGCCGTACGCCAAAGTCCATATTGATAAATCTCAAAGTCACCGTGGTTTTGGGTGTACGCCAGGTGTACGCTGGAAATTTGGTGTACGCACTTTTGATAAATGAGGGCCATTGTGTGTATGATCATTATTGTCTTGTGTAGTATCTTTTGTACTGTATACCGTTTGCTTTAAGACAAAACCACTAGATAATGTAAACTTATTGGTGTCATGCTTCCTATCAAATTAATCATTGTGTGACGACCTGCACATTGGTGTATATCACTTCCTTAGCATGCATTGAATGCTTGTTATATTAATCAAAACATAAAGGGGCACAAACTGCCAGCTTACTCCAATCATGCAAACGAGTCAGCTTCCAAACAAAGGAACTTTTCCCGCTGGAAAATTCCACCTCTCTCATTGGTCAAGCCAAACTTGAGAGGAGTGACCTCCCTCGGGAGTTAAAGGGCACTGTCGGAATGACCTCCCTCTCTCTTCCTTCTTCTCCTGGTTGCTGTTTGTGTGGGACCAGAAAAACTCGGTCTGACGGTGAGGTCGCGAGCCAACAGGCCTCAACATCAAGCCGTGTGTAACTTCCTTAACCATAACAGAGTCAAACTAACACCGCAAGTTCATCATCATTTGTTTTCATTCAACAAGGAAGAAATCGATAACCTGACTCCGCCAGATGGATTTGCTCCGCATATCCATCTGGAAACCTTCCGTTGAAGTAGTTTTGGTAAGGGGCGAAAATACTGGTTAGCTGATTGGCCTATGTTGGTGATAGACGGGCCAAATCAACCAATCAGATCAACGAAGCATATGAGAGCGACGACGAAAACACAACCACAAGCCAGGCTACTCTTGCTGCTGCAGGTAAAGGCTCGTTATAGCTCTGTAATTCCGTAATAACTCTGTAATTCCGATAAAACTTGCTCGATAGCCACACTGATGCTAGTTTCATCCGCTGAAGCCGCCATGTTCTTAAGACTGAACTGTCGCGCTTCTCGTTGCGTCACACCTCAACCCGCCTCAAAGCCAACGCTGATTGGACGTTCGTTTGGTGAACTGCTCCCAAATTTTCTTTAACGGAAAGTATCCAGACTGATCTGCGAGTGAAACCTTGAAAGCTTGCGAGATCAGGATGGTCTCACGAGGCTAAGAAATCGAATCCATCAGACCGAACCATCAAGACTTTCTCCTGAGACTGCATATCCGGACGCCCGTTCCTCGGCTATGGCAATGCAAGTATATTACAATAAAAACTAAAAACAGCAGTTTAGTATAAGTTGTGAACAACTTTGTTTAAAAAGGCACTTTGAAGTAAGAAACTAATGGTTCTTTCAGATTCGTTAAATTACTCCTTCCATAGCTTCATTCCCTGTTTCTGTTCCGGTTTCATTCACTATCACTTTTCCTTTAACCATGTATGCGTGATATGTGTGTAGGCCTGTGTGTATGTTTAGATTAGTTATGTGTTTGTGATTTAGTTGAATAAAGCTTTTGTGTACATTCTTGAGAGTTGATTCTGGTCTGTTATGAATCACTGTCAATTTAAAGCAACACTATGTAACATTTTTTACCTTAAAATAATGTTTCCAAAATCTTATCAGTGGTTCATCAAGTTGTAACAGGGTGAAAGGCACTTCTGCAATAGCCTGACGGGGTCTGTATCACTTTTACTGGCACTATGTAACTTCGGAACCCGACCACAAAAAGAACTACAAAATTCGACTGCTTTACGTCAAGCGCTACAATAGTCATTATTTAGTTTTTCTTTGTTTCTGATGTCGCAATACATCATCCTTTCATGAAATCATGTAACATAGTCTACCTTGTCTGTGGACATCGTTCATTCTAAAGCCGGTGCTGGATAAACAGCGAGCGTGCGTGCAACGGTAGGATAAATTATTTACGACAGCGGCAATGGACAATTTCGTTTCCAACCAGTAGGGCGACCGAAGAGGAAAAGTTACTTGGTGTTACTTTAATGATTATAAATGCTAAGAAAGCTACATGCTAGGAAAGAGGTATGTTTCTGTGGCCATGAAAAACATCCTTTCTGAGAGTTGATAGACCATCAATACTGAGTGTTCGCAGGACGAACAGATTAATTGATTGTAATATTAATTCAACAACAAGTCAATTCGATTAATTGATCCACATATTTATAATGAATTATTCATATTTCCCTTTTGAGCTAACTTGCTACAACACAGATCTAGATACTCAAATTGTATAGATTGGCTTTGCCAACCTGATCTAATGTGAAAATTAAACTATTTTATGAGGTGACAATTTCGTAGGAATACGTACAATGTGATTCATAGAAAAACATAAGATTTTTAGAAAAAGGTAAGTATGAAGGTCCACCCCTAAACATTAAGCAGATCGTATAAAAATGTAAACAAAAAAACTGTCAGATTTCATATAAATTAGCCACTAATTCGCTAAAACTTTAAATAGTTACAAATCGCCATGAGTTCATGTTTGCTTTGTCCAGCAGAATGTATAAATGTTATTTCGCACTATAAATGTCCTCAGGATTGTGCCCTAGCTTGGAAAGACAGAGGTGAAGCATGTATTTAATTATTCTAATAATCGATTATATTAAGCATTGTGCTATGTTTAAATTCGACAGACAGATAAAGCTCAACTGCACACACACACACACACACACACACACACACACACACACACACACACAAAATAACACCCAGTAGCTTGATTATAACTGTACATGCAAACATATTGACTGATGACAGAAATGCCATGTGATCCTGTAGCAATAGGGGGGAAAACATACATGGCTTTCACAAAAAAGGTGGGAAAATCTGTTTGTTCTGCTCTACAGTATGCTGCTAAACACTCACATTACTCTGCAAAGGTCTTATTTTCCAGAATTACTTTTTTTATTCAAAGAAGAGTGTGTGGCCATGGGGAGTACATTTGCACCCTCTATTTGCAAATCTTTGGCCTTTTTTGAAGAAAAATATGTGTATTCAAATCATGTTATTTCCCCCAACATACTAATTTGGAGGAGATATCTGGATGATTGCTTTTGTCTTTTCAAGAGTGAAGTGTTTCAACCTAACTCTTTTTACCAATATTCAAATAATTGCTCTGATTTTTTTACTTTTACCATGGACTTTGATCAAAACAAAATTGGTTTCCTAGACTTCTAGATAATTCGGGACGAAAATTATCTATATACAGACCCTGTTAAAAAACCTACCACTCGCAGTATGCTTCTGAGAGCTGGCTCGTATCATCCGTTACCCTTAAAGAACAGTCTTCCTTACAGCCAAATGTGTCAGTTAAAAAGAATTTGTAGTAGATTAGATCATTTTAATAAGAATATTGCTGTTATAAAGAAATATTTTCATTGTAGTGGAGTCTAGCTCAGATGTATTAAAGCAAAAAGCAAAAAGTCAAAAAAGACTTTCTGCTATTTTTACTGCTAAATATAGTAAACCTGCAGAACAAATCAAAAAGATAATTAACCAACACTAGTCTTACATTGGATTGACAGATTGCCAGGAAAAGAGTTTTTCTAGGATCACTATGTTTAAACGTGGTCGTAATTTGAGAGATTATTTATTGAGATCAGACCGTCCTTCCCCACCTGTAACAACACAAACTACATTAAAACCATTTTTGGGGGGGCAAAAAAAAATAGCGTGCCTAAGACTTTTGCAAAGTGAGGGGGTGGGGGGGTGGGGGCAGTCTATTACCCTAAAAAGTAATAGAGGGGACCTGTTGCCACGACCTAAATAAAGTTAAAATTTCTAATTTATTAATTTAATTAAATCTTTTAAGTTGCAAATATTATTTTGTTGAGTTCTTTTAACATAATGTTGATCATTACATTAACTTAATATTGTGTGTAATTTTAACTCAATTTTTGTTAAAAAATTTGTTTTTCTTCAAATAAGTTGTAACTTGTAGTAACGGCAGTGGATTTCTAGTTTCCAACATGTTTTGCATAGGATAAGGAGAATAAATGTTGAAATTAGGTTTTAGTTGATTTGTTTTTTAATGAAGGGAAAGACCTGTTATTGTTTAATGCTGCTATGTGTGAAAGACTACATGAAGGTAAACACTACATAGACCCTTTAGGAAATGTCTGTGCTAATGCCAGTGACAAGTCATTTTTCAGTGTTTGTTGGTTGGACATAATTTCATTCAAAGTTGTCATAACTAAAAAAAAAAAAAAAAAAAAAGGATGCAAACTGATGCGTTAATTTTTTGTTGTTGAGCCAGCGAATTATTTTTTTAAAGTAACACCAATGTTAATTCCCCTACAATAGATGTGCTGGAGAAATGGTAAAACTAGCTGACAAGAAAATGTAAAGCTTTTCCCTGGTTGAGTGACATGAGAAGTATTGCAAAGACTGTTTGAAAGTACCCACAACATGGTGTAAGAGCAGGAAGGGAGTAAGACAGATAAATTAAGAAAGGAAAAGAAACTGAGGGAGTGGAAGTCATTGGGACGACATGTCCAGATGTCCATGATGGTGTGATGCAGGGAGCCAATATAAAAAGCAAACAACAATGTTCACATCAATGCAGCATCTCATCTAGAATATCCCCTCTGTCTCACTCCCACTCTCCACACTAGCCAATCCACTAGCACAGGAAGCTTTTAAGAGCCCTTGAGTTCAAGTAGCAGTGGATTTCCAAACTAGTTTGAACTGAGTATGTGGCTTTTAGGTGCCATGTAAATGAGATTTGCATACATGCGAGGAATCATTATGTGCTAAACCACTCAATGACATAAACAATAATTTTGTTAAAAAAAACTTTTTCAAAATTGCATGTGTTGGATTCTGGAGGTGGTAAACAAGGTAAAACATTACATACTCAACAACTAATGCCCAAAGTAGTTGCCCTGTATTTCATCCATTTGCCAGACTCATTTTCAAGTAATATTGCTCAAATAGTTACTCTGGGTATAATCTCCTTTGAATCTATTGCGTTCAATAAGCCACTTCACCACTCAGGCTCCATCTTTAGTGGGAAGGCTTCACAAATATGAATTACATAAGGTTACTTGTGAGCTGAAAGCTCTGCCTTGTAATATTCTCAATAATGTTTCAATAGCTCCACTGTGAATGCAGTCATTGCTGTAGATCTGCTGAATGACACAAGAGTACTAGTCAAAGCAGTCTGTTATCAAAATGATAAATCACCTATGAGCTTATTTATGTCTGAAACAATGTGCATATGCCACATTACAAAATAGTTTTTATTATATTATATTACATTACATTACATTATATAATATTATATCAAAAACCTTGATTCATTCAAGAATGGAGCAAGTGACTGTCTTTATGAGCAAGTCATTTGATTCATTTAGTCTGATTTGGGTGCTTATTGATTCAGGAATGAAACAAGTGGTGGTCTTTATGAGTCATCTGATTAATTCACTCAACCTACTGATTAAAAAATGCTGATTCATTCAGGAAAGTAACTTTTTAAATCAGTTGTTTGGCAGTTTTTTGCAGTATTGTGTCTAAAATGTAAGTTAGTCAATATTAAGTGCTGTATAAAAGCAATTTTAACTGTTTCCCACAGTTACCATTTCTGCTGACAAACTATTTCACCTGTACATTCACTATATTGTAATCATAAAAACAGCTGACCTGTCTCCTTCCATAAAAAAATAATATCTGTCTTACCTGTTTTGACTTGCAGAACATTGGAACATTGGCCAAAATTCTTTCATTCAAAACTAATTTGTGCAAAACCGCAAAATACAGACTTGCCAACCCAGCATGTGGTCAACTCGTCACAGGTACAGTACAGTAAATGAATGAATGTTAGAATAGAAACAGGCATGCATGCGTCAATGTCAATGAAAATATATATAAAGTAAATATATATATATAAATAAGATATATTAAATTATCCTATTACTGCGAAAAATAATAATAATAAAATAATATATTTAGTTAATTAAAAAATAAACCTAAATTACATGCAAAATGTATAATTTCAAGGCTAAAATTTACACAGGAAGCTAAAACACATACCATTAGTCACTGACATGATCAACAGAGAACTTCAATTTGAAGCCTGTTCCAGATACCTCTCACATCTTAATCAAAGGAGTCTCATTTACAGAAGCTGACAAATACGCAGCATTGTGTAATCCTCACAGCTGCTGTTGGACCTTTTAATTGGCATTTCGACATTTTCGGTTTATACCCCTTACAGGTAATTTACTGGGAAGTTTTCATCCCAGCTGTGTTTAAGTGTTCAAATTGGTCTCAGCACTGTTGCTTCTTTTGTGTACAAATAATGAGTCATCCTTTCAAAATGCGGTGTCGATGACCATAGTCAGAGACTCTCTGAAAAGGCCCAGACTGCACACCGGGCGCCATCAGCAGCGAATGCCATTCACAGTGTGTAAGGGATAGGTCAAATCAATAGAGTGTTTCCCCTATTTTCCTTTCAACCTCCATTGTTTTCTCCGCTCTGAAAGCTTGCAAACACACTCACAAAAAGGCTGCAAGCCCTAAGGCTGTAAATATAGCAGGTGACCTGTGCAGCTAGTGGAGGATGGGAGACTATTTGGAGAAATGGCAGGGAAAGTGACGCCAAGATCAGGCGATTAACACAGCACAGAGGGCGTAGCGATGTGAGAGGGGGGCTGGCAGGGGAGGAAAGCGGCAAATCTGCTCAAACTCAATCTCTAGTCAGAGAGAAAATTATAGAAAAGAGGAGAAGAGGGACTATGAAATTGATAGAGAGAGAAGGAGAAAGAAAGCAAGAGAAGGAGGGTAATGGAGGTGTAGATAAGAAGTTTGGGGATCTCTTCCTCACATCAATACACTTGCAATCCTGGCAAGTGGATCTGTGTGATTTTTAACCATGTCCAACTGGTGAACTAATTGTCAGATCTTGAATCGTAACAAATGGTTCACAAATAAATTTGTTCATGAATCAGGCTGAATCTGTCCGAGTCGACTCACTGAACCATGAACCTTACCTTTTCTGACATGAGCAGGTTTAACGATTCACGATATTTCTTAACCAAAAACTTTCTGACATGTTAACCTGGTTCATTACAAGTTTGAAATCTCACTGACTCATTAAGCGAGAACAGACTGTTTCAGACATGTGTGAACCATAAATAGCTGGTTCTATTTCATTCTGACCGCCAGAGGTGGTGTAAACACTATTGGATTATCGCAGCACCAGCCAGATAGGTTGAGAGAATATATCAACAAAGTCACGTAGTGATGTATGCTGAGCCCTGTGGGGTTATAAGCCAAAGTAGCTCAGCACTCTGCCTCTTTCGCCTTCTCGTCTGGTTGAGATGGGTTGTTTTTGGATGAGTGATATATGTGCGGTGTCAAGTATAGCTTACAAGCAGTGAGATATCATCCTCACAAGCTATGTCAGCACAAATCTACGCCACTTCAACAGATTTGGAGTATTTTAGCAGCATTTTGGTTAGTATTGATTATCTATTTGAGTTTATATTCGTAGGTAACACTCTGTCGCTCTCGGTGTAATCCGGTGGATGGTGTTTTCCACGCTTATAAGTTAACGGTCTCCTGTTAACGTAATCATCTATTCAGCTGTTCTGAGTGTTTTTATATTATTTATGTTATACTCTGTGCCCCTCGGTTCAATTCGTCGGCCATTTTAGATATATTTTCTCTTTTTCGTGATATATTGGTTGCCATTACCTGGAATGGTATTATTTTTATACATTTTCCTGTCTGTTTTCGTTAATTCATTATCATCATCCAGCTTAACGTTAAACCTTACGGTGATATCCGAGGGTGTTACTAGCGAGTAATTATGGCTCACAGCTCGATTGCCACTGGTTTTCCATTAACTTGTAAGCTGTGCCCTAATAATCTTCTCCTGGACGACGGTCATGACATCTGTGTTTAACATCTGAGAGAGGCTCTCAGAGACCTGTGTCTGCACTGCAGGCTTTTACTTATGTCTTACTGGCAGATGCTAGTTATTTTAGATTATAAAGTTATAAATATGTGTATTTTTCTTATAAAAACCCATGGCTTCTCTTTAATAAGGCCTTTATTAACCCCCTCAGCCGTGTGGAGTATTTGTATAATGGATGAATGCACTTTTTTTGGGCTTCGATTTTTCACCAGCCATTCACTCCTACAAAGCTTGGATTAGCCACGAATTTTTTTTATGTAACTCTGATTGTATTTGTCTGACTGAATAATGTCATGTACACCTAGGATGGCTGAGAGTGAGAAAATCATGGGGTAATTTTCATTTTTGGGTGAACTATCCCTTTAAACGTGGCTTGACAGATCGGTTAATCAGCATTTCGACCTTGGAAAGAGCGTGTATAAAACAGCTTAAGAACAATCATGTTACATAACATCAAATTTACCTCAGAAAAGCCATTCAATGCTCATAAACTCGTTAGTCAGCAAGAATAATAACTATAGAAAGGGGCATTTTGCTAAATATGTGCACTGCACATACTTCTTATATTTTTACTCAACATGTTGTGTGAGAAAGAATGGAAGAAACAAAAAAAATATTTTTGTATAATTGCATACGAAGAGCTGCATTTCACCAAATTACCTCAGATATTACTAATGAAGAATAGATTGGGTGTGTGCAAGACATACAACAACGTTTATATGATGCATTAGGAGGAGGCCAAACTATACTCATTGGCCAAGTGATGCTGACATTATTATGGTCTGTGACACTGGATTCTGTGTAAAGAACAATTATTTGGGAGTTGGAAAAGCAATTCAGTTCCTTCTTTAAATGAATCTTAGTTCCCAAGATGGATGAAAATATCCCTTATAGGAGCCAATGCAGTCTGTCTGGGTCAAAACAACACAAACATACACTGTGCATAACTTTCAACCATCCAATTATATTCTGAGTTGCTAGTGTTATTTCAGCCATGTTTAAAGTGACTGAATCGCTGGCTTCAGAAATTGAATTAGGCAGTAAACAATATTAAAAAAGGGCAGAGGAATCCCCATGGGCCTACCTTAAAACATTGAGTCAGTCAAAACTTGAATTAAACTTTCAAAAGTGTACTTTAGCTTTTCATAATTCTGGGACATGCACGCAAAGTCTGCGCTAATACAAATTCCAACTGAAAGGTTGTGTTAATATTATAGCAGGTGTAAGGGTGGATTTCCTGCAGGGGTTCAAGATGCAAGACTGCCAAATGACTAAAGAAACGTTATCAGCAAGATAGTAGAAAACTGTACATTTCTTGTCTATTCCACCCACTGCCACTTATACCAACGACGGAAATAAGCGCAGTTACAATAGCTTAATATGTGGGAGAGCGTTGCTATATGAGTGACAATATTGTATTGCAATAGGTAGCACTTCAAAGTCAATACCAAATCAAACCCATTTAGCACATTATTTGTAATTGAAAAGGTTTAATGACAAAATGTGGTTATGGTTTACACTTAAATTTTAGTTACAAAATAGATGTATGAGATAATGGTAACTTATATATTTAATTGTACCCAGCATGTATGTAAAATGTTACGAGAGAGAGAGAGAGAGAGAGAGAGAGAGAGAGAGAGAGAGAGAGAGAGAGAGAGAGAGAGAGAGAGAGAGAGAGAGAGAGAGAGAGAGAGAGAGAGAGAGAGAGAGAGAGAGAGAGAGAGAGAGAGAGAGAGAGAGAGAGTCCCAAGAGGGACCCAGAGAATCAGAGCGCCAGAGCATAAAAAAGCGAGAGCAACAGTTCAATCTTGTTTTATCCTTTCCCTGACCATGTGACTAAAACCCAAATGTGAGACATTCAAACTGACCAATCAGATAATTACACTTCCCCCATTGTTCTAAAGGTGTGACAATTCATAGACCCCGAAAGTACAAACATCTTGGCCTACAGGCCTTGATCACTATCAGACCCAGCATGTAACTCCTCTATGCCTTTGGTAACTCCAAATGGTCCTTGTGGTAGAAAGAGGGGGTGGAACACAGTAAAGCATATGTCTTGCAAAGCAAATGTTCATTTCAAACTTCTTGGATTATTTTCAATCCTACACAGGTAACCGTGAGTCTACTTTATGTGTAAAGTTAAATATCACAGAAGATTTGTCTGATTTGGTTCATTTTAGGGCACAAATTCAGTGAGGAAATAATGAAATTCAAGCTATTAAAAGAGTTTTATCAGAAATTATACTGGATTTTGCAACTGATATTTCTTTAAGAATGAATATATTACTACAGGACGGCTAAAATCTGATATGCATAAATTAATAATGTATTTTGTATTTGATGTAAATGTTTGTTGGGATGCAGACAAAAAGAAACCAGAGTAACATCACATTTGTCACATTCACGTTAACTTCATCATCCGTATTCACTACATTTCCCAGCATTCCCCTGGATCCTCACCTGCACTCGATTCCCTCATCACCACACCTGATCTCCATCACGTCATCTCATCACTAGCACGGACTATATAACACTCACTCTCCCTGCAGTCACTGTCTGATCTCGTCAATACCTGACACACAGACTCACCCATGCTATACCAAAGCCTTACCTGCTACTTACCTGCTACTCACCTGTTCCTGTTGGATTATCTTCTTCATCGTCTGCCATCTTCAGTTCCCAGCCGTCCAACTGCAACCCTTTCCAGTGACTGTTCATCATCATCTAAAAGAGAGACTCTGGTTATTCCTGTGGCTAAGTTCTTCCAATTATCATCTGTTAATATACTCACCATAACTCCGTCTGCCTCTGCTGATCTGTTAATAAACACTATTTCACTCATTACCTGTCTGTCTCCTGTATCAACCGTGACAGAAGATCAGACCGCCCCAAGATGGACGATGGGGTAAAAATTATCGTCCTGGCTCAGGAGAGCCAAAGTTGGTATTCGTTTGTTGAAGGCTTTATTCGCATCGCACTCGTCAGTAATGTGGCTGACGAGCGGTTGTGTACCTTATTCTGGCTCGGGGCCAGATTACACCACCGGATCGACCTTCCAGACACCACCGGACTCAGCTGGAGGGAGACCGTGATCCGGTGTCTGGAGAGTGTCGGTTCCCGACCCGGGACACAACCTACCAGCACCAAGCCCACTTCGCCGCTGGTCCCATCCAGCACAGAGCCTTCGCCGCTGGTCCCATCCAGCACAGAGCCTTCGCCGCTGGTCCCATCCAGCACAGAGCCTTCGCCGCTGGTCCCATCCAGCACAGAACTTTCACCGCTGGTCCCATCCAGCACAGAGCCTTCGCCGCTGGTCCCATCCAGCACAGAGCCTTCACCGCTGGTCCCGTCCAGCCCATTTGAACCTTCACCGCTGGTCCCATCCAGCACAGAGCCCCCACCGCTGGCCTCTGCCAGCATTGACCTAATAGACTTTTTCACTGAGCCAGAGCCTATTAACCCAGAGCCAGAGCCAGTTGACCCAGCGCCAGAGCCAGAGCCCGTTGACCCAGCGCCAGAGCCAGAGCCCGTTGACCCAGCGCCAGAGCCAGAGCCCGTTGACCCAGCGCCAGAGCCAGAGCCCGTTGACCCAGCGCCAGAGCCAGAGCCCGTTGACCCAGCGCCAGAGCCAGAGCCCGTTGACCCAGCGCCAGAGCCAGAGCCTGTTGACCCAGCGCCAGAGCCTGAGCCCGTTGCCTGCCCGCCAGAGACCGCCGTCCAGCCAGAGACCGCCGTCCAGCCAGAGACCGCCGTCCAGCCAGAGACCGCCGTCCAGCCAGAAACTATATTCCCACCCTGCCTCCCTCTCCCACCTCCGCTATTGATGTCTTCATGCTCTACTGCCTCGCCTCTACTGAGCCCTGTCGACCCTGCTGCCCATCCACAGCTACCCCCCAGTATCGCTGTGGAGCCGCCTCTGGGTCTCCAAGCCTCAGCATCGCCCTGGTCAGTGGATCCCCTGTCCTTGCCTCAATACCCTGAACCTCTGACTCCACCTTGGTCCTCCGACCCTACAGCCTCTCTGCGGCTCATTGTTCCCTCACCTCCGCCGGGTCTTGTCAGCCCGATAGCTCCACCAGGCTCACTCCTCCTTCCTTCCTCACATTGGTCAGCCGTCACCCTGGTTCCACCTCGGGACTCCGTGCTACCGGCTGTGCCTCTGCCCTGCATCCCTTCTGCTCCACCGGGCTCCATCTTCCCTCCTGCTCCTCAGTCGTCCTCCCTCGCACTGGTTACGCCACGGGCTTCCAGAGCCCCTTCTCCGTTTCGGTCCCATGAGCCTGCAGATCTGCCTTGGCCCTCCAGACCTGTGGTGTCACCTCGGCTCTGGGTCCATTCGGCTCAGTTGGGGAATTCTGGAACGTCTACAGGGTCTTCATCGCCATGGCCACCCGAAGGGGTCTCACCGCCATGGCCACCCGAAGGGGCCTCACCGCCATGGCCACCCGAAGGGGTCTCACCGCCATGGCCACCCGAAGGGGCCTCACCGCCATGGCCACCCGAAGGGGTCTCACCGCCATGGACGCCCGAGGGTCCCACAGCTCCGCCCTGGACGCCCGAGGGTCCCACAGCTCCGCCCTGGACGCCCGAGGGTCCCACAGCTCCGCCCTGGACACGTCCTCTCTCATCTGCTCCGCCTTGTCTCCTCTGCAGCGCGAGGTCGCGCTTTCCGGAGGGGGGTGTAATGTCACATTCACGTTAACTTCATCATCCGTATTCACTACATTTCCCAGCATTCCCCTGGATCCTCACCTGCACTCGATTCCCTCATCACCACACCTGATCTCCATCACGTCATCTCATCACTAGCACGGACTATATAACACTCACTCTCCCTGCAGTCACTGTCTGATCTCGTCAATACCTGACACACAGACTCACCCATGCTATACCAAAGCCTTACCTGCTACTTACCTGCTACTCACCTGTTCCTGTTGGATTATCTTCTTCATCGTCTGCCATCTTCAGTTCCCAGCCGTCCAACTGCAACCCTTTCCAGTGACTGTTCATCATCATCTAAAAGAGAGACTCTGGTTATTCCTGTGGCTAAGTTCTTCCAATTATCATCTGTTAATATACTCACCATAACTCCGTCTGCCTCTGCTGATCTGTTAATAAACACTATTTCACTCATTACCTGTCTGTCTCCTGTATCAACCGTGACAACATTACATCACCCATCCATGTTATTACAGGATTGACACATTTTTAAAACTCAACCTGAAAACCTCACAGACTATATTACTCAATATTTAGAGGACTATCTCATCATTTATGCATCAAAGTGTGGCATGGTGCGAAATGCTACCTGATAGGACTTTCACCGTGCAGCAAGAGGTAAAAACTTCTGTCTGTCTGCTTCTCAGATCTTTCTGTTCCCCTACTGTGTGCTGGAGGGGGCAACCAGGAATATGGCGATTCTTTTCACACTCTTTACGAATATGTTAGTGTGTGTAGAGTGCAGACAGAGCAGGGCTCCTGAGGTGAGACAGAGAGTGCGAGTGGGTGAGAGAATAAATGAGTGAGAGCTGTGAACAGCAGTAGCGGTAGTCTCATTGATAGTTTTTATTGATAGTCTCATCAATAAAATGTCAAACAACACTGGGTTTTGTACATACACAAATAAAGTATAACTTAAGTGCACCACAGAGCTTACTTAAAGATGAAGTGTGTAAAGTCTGTGCCTCCAGTGGCACCAAGCAAAATTGAAAAAATAGTGACTGTTTTCAAACAGGTTTCTCTCTTTTTCTTTCAGTGGTTGAACAGATTATACTACTCCGGATGAGTCTCAATGGTCGTACTCGACTCGTCCTACAATAAGGTTAACTGATTTATCTAGAATTTTAGCTTTAATAATTTTAGCAGTGTCATTTTAAGAATTTTAAATATTATACTGGGTTTTTAAATCTACAATTATTTTTTATATACCAAGTTAGACAGTTGATTGAGATAAAAATTATTTCATATGTAAGCAAAATAGGCAATAGTTAAAATATTTTCCAAATGAATCAGGATTAAATTAAATCAAGAGCTTGTGAATCAGAATTTTGATGTTGAAAATCTGTATTGATATCCAGCCCTAGTTTTCAGACACCATCAAGTCAAAACTTGTCTTTTAAAACATGTCTCAAGACCTCTGCATTCAATTCTGTTGTGCCCTTCTACATTTTATAGCTTTTGAAAGCAAAAGAAAAACACTAAAAGCAGTCAAATTATACAGACTGATTATTAGCACAACATATTTTCATAGTAAATATTCTCAATCTGTGGCATTGAATTTGAACATCCTAGCAACACTGAATTTGGAGTTGGGATGAGCAAAACATATCTAATTTTTCAAAATCAAACCCAGCGACTAGTCTATTTTTAAAATATGGGTTTTTCACATCACTACTCCAAACTAACACCAGTGCTCAATGTTACTATAGTGTTACAAAGCAAGTGTGTACACACTTTTGGAAGTTGTCTATACATAAAATCCCCAAAATTACACCCGGACCTTCACCTTTAATACATTTTAAATTAAGCTGCAGTAGTGTAGACCAGGTTTTACAGAGTCTGACCTACAGCAAGAACATGATGCGGTACATGCGTGATCCGGTTGAGTGTGAGAGGTGCTGTGATGGAGCGGCCCACCCAAGCACGCAGAGGTGAATATGTGGGTGAGCGGACTGTGTAACGGTCAGCGATACAGATGGAGAAAGCAGTATGTGTCCTGGCAGCAGACGTGCGAATCTATGAGCAGTACAACATGGTACATACGTGGGTGTACTGTAAATATGGCCACTTTTACATCTTAGGGGTTGTTTTTTAATTCCATTTCCTGAACAGCGACGATATACAGTTTAATATTTAAGCTACTGAAATGTCGGGGGCCGAGGATGAGGGGTTTTGAGGGGGCCCAAAAATTTCAGTAACCTTTATATTTAAGGTGAGTAGTTGACAAATACTACTTACTATAGTAAAAACAGTAAATAATTATGTTTATTACAAGTAACTAACTAAACCAAACTTAAACTTATAGTAGTACATTGTAATTATATTACATCAGTATTTATTTGAGTAATACAATGTAATTGTCACTTAAAAGTGTGAACATTTATTTTGCCTGTCACAATAGGAGTTAAATCGGCCTGCATTGTCCCAGACCAAGCTTTCATTTTAAAATATAACATTATTAAATTAAATTTATTATCTATAAAATATTATATTATTAGATCATATTACAAAGTTTTTAAAAAATGAACCTTGTCGAAAATGATTGTTTATATTATTATTTCACTAATAAAGTAGTAGTAGACTATTACTTATGCAAATATTATTACATTTACTGTATAATATGATATTTATTGGTTTTTTTTTTTTTTACTTAAAAGACATTTGATAAGACTATAAGATATTTTTATTTTTGTCTGAGTTAGTGTTACTATGTTTACATTGAATCTACAAGGCATTTCGGTCTGATGTTTGCTTGAGTTTATTCAATTTCTCATTTTTTCTTCTACAAATGTCTATTCCCAAAAAAAGCTCTTTTTTGATCTCATTTGCCCGTTTGTTTGAAATGAAGCTTTTGATGTTAATTTAATTTAAGAGCAAGACTCTCATTACATGAATCTTGTCAGGTTAGCATGCATGCTATAGGTGAATGCTTGGGAAAACTCAATTTAAATCAAATAAGCATCACCAAAATCAGATCATGAGCGGGAAGCAGGGTAGTGCCTCTAATAAGTTGATCTCCAAACAGCAGCGTACGATCTCACATTAATTGCTTCTTCACACTCACTTTCTGCAATCTGATCATTGTTTGTTTGTAATCTTAAAACATATGCCAGGAAAATGAACAAATCAAGTCTTTGAGCAATCATATTCATCTCTCCAATAAAGGGAAAGCAACAGTCACGGAGGCCCGACTGTGTGCTAAATTGTTACATTACATCTGATCAGAGCCTCCGGTGATTCCCCTCGCACGCGAAAATTTGTGTTTCTGCCGCCGTCTTGCTTTCTTTTCGTTCTGCATGGCTAATGGAAGACGCAGATGAGGCTTTGAAAAGGTTTCACGGAAAAAGGCTCTCTCCTCTGCTCCCCAGAGACAGGACGGGAGAAGACTCTCTCATCTGCGGTTCCACTTCATTTGAGTCCGTGAATGCGGTGAATGGATATGTAATTGTTCAGAGGCTGCAAAATAATGGGATCACTTTGAAATAAAACACAAAGTTAGACAATGGTAATTTAATACACTGTGGTGTGTGTGTGTGTGTGTGTGTGTGTGTGTGTGTGTGTGTGTGTGTGTGTGTGTGTGTGTGTGTGTGTGTGTGTGTGTGTGTGTGTGTGTGTGTGTGTGTGTGTGTGTGTGTGTGTGTGTGTGTGTGTGTGTGTGTGTGTGTGTGTGTGTGTGTGTGTGTGTGTTTTCTAAAATGTCCTGGTTTCTCTAAAATCTTTATTGATTGTATATTAACTCCTTCCCCTGTGTCCTCATCCTGGAAGAGTGCAGCACAGTCGGGATGGGAGTTTGCTTGTTGTGGTGCACTGCTGTAATACTTCAACTCCCTACAGATTGTTCTGGAACTGTCAGATGACTATTAAAAATGTTTTAAAGGACTGGGAACTTCATTAAATCATTTGGCCCATGCAAAATGATGTCTCGTCCAGGAAAAACCAGGAGGAATTGTGGTTGAAACCATCTTTTGTTTAGGACAGATGGAGAGAGATTTGTTCCCATGTATTCACAATAAATTGATGCAACAAAATATGCATATTGCTGGGAAAACAACCTAAGATTGGTTAGGCTGGACTCCAAACTGGTAATTCTGGTCGGTTTTAAATGAGCTTTGGTAACTTTTCAGGTCAGCTAGACCAGCTTAATGCAGTTTAGCATCGTTTTTATAGCATGGTATCCTCTTAATTTTTATTCGATGCGTTCACATTTACCATTGTTCAGTGAATTTTCGTGCACGGAATTCGGTCATTGCAATAGGAATCCATGTTATCGGAAACTTCACATGAGGCTTGAAAGTTTTCCCCATGCAGATTAGGCAAAAATGTTCAAGTTGGTCACACAGATTACGTATAACTAAGCTACTTGGTTTGAAACTCTGTGTGAGCTGTGCTTCATACATTCCTGCAGTATTGACAATAGACAATGGAATTTCGCCAAAGTTTTGCTAATGTGATTTTTTGTTCTAAAATAGTATTCATCTATATCCATGGCTGATAAGCAACATGAATGATAAACTTTTATTTTAGAAATTAAATTAAATAATTTTACATTACTGAGCATTATTTACTGAATATTGCTTATCTGTATATCAAAGTACTTCACAATCTGCCAAGCAACCAGACAAGCACTGCAATAACTTTACGGCAATATTAATGAGCATGGGTTTATTTTTACTAGTCAATAAATGAGAAACAAACAAAAAAACACACACGATGTGGTACAAAAGAAATGCGAAAGTACCATTAGTTTCAGTTGCCTATATAAGCATTGTCATTCTCATATTTAACACATGTTTGACAATGGCATCTCTGCAAGTGATTAGCATTTAGCAGCAATAGGAAACGTTAAAAGCCCAATGAAGTGCTTGAGTAGAGTGTCAGCTTGTTAATTGTGGGTGCAGTGTGTAATTTGTAGCTGGAAGGTGTGTTCTCTCACCGCCAGCAGGCATGTTAATAATTCAGTTCCTCCAGATTAAGAGATAGACATTTCAGCTCAGAGGGATGGATGAAGAAGAGCATTAGTTCTAGTACTGGAATACCTTTTGTCGACATTGCTCTGGTTGAATGCAATGTATCAAAAGACAAGACATTTAAAATCATTTGTGTTTATTTTACAAAATACTATATAGTAAATAAGTCATGGCAACATATTCTGTCTAACCTGCTGACTGTATTGTGTACATACAATTAATACCTTGAAATTAAATATTGATTTGAGTTGAAATTATTTTATAATTTTATCTTGTATTTTATCCCTAAATTCCCTACAAATAAAAAATGGTAATCTATAATCAATAAATAAAAAAATACAGTAATAATAATACCGAAAGGTAAGTTCACACCATGGACCTTGTCAAAAGCATTTTCGAACTTGTAATTTTTCACATTTTTCTGAGACCTCTGCAACGTCATGCGAAAACCCTAAAATGGCAATGGCTTTAAGTGTTGTTAAACAGTTATTTTTCATATAGTTATGTTTAATAACTCCCTTTGTTAATGTCATAATAATGCAAGAATAACCTGTGTCATCTTTGTCATATTTAAATCTGTGATGTGATACGGGGGTCGGGGTGAAAGTTGCACCGGTTTCAGTAAACAGGGAAAATGCCAACGGTCTGATATTCTGCGCTGCTTTGGATGACGGTTAATATAAAGAAATATCTGACTGCTGAATGAAGCGATTGACTAATCAGAATCAAGTATTTAAGAGTGCTGTATATTGTATATTTTGCACACTGTATATTGTTTAGGAATTCAACATCAGTTAAGTAGATCAGTCAATTGTGAATTGTCAAATTGTTCACTCTAAAACACACTCATATGGGACCCTTACGTAACATAAGTTATAATTTATAATAACTAATGCTTGATAAACCATTAACAACACTGAAATGCCAGTGATACGCAGCATTAAACTGTAGCAACGTTGCTGAAGATCAATGAAAACCAGGGCACATTTATAAAACACTGTAATCTAACCACAGATCTAGCAGCCTTTCAGCACCATGAACAAGTGATCAGTTCTGACAGTCTGTTCGTTTACTTCCTTTCTCTGAAATCGATTCAAATATATTCCGCCTGCAACAACATTCTTGCACCTCCGTTGAATCACAGAGTTTGCTTAATTAATGCAAATTTCCCCCATCTGAGAAAGTGCTAGAAGAAAGTTGGGGAAGTCAAGTAAACTGTGATACCATCCACAAGCAGCTTAAGGTTATATGTGAAGCTTGCATAATGAGCAGTAAAAAAAAAAAAAAATAAAAAAAAAAAGATTTTGGAGTTTATCGGTGCTCTGTGGTGTTTTACTTTTAACTAATTCCATCTGTGAATACTGCATTCTGTCTCATTGAACAAACATCAAGTGCATGCAGTTAATTAATATTACTCGCAATATTAAATATCTGAGCAAATGTAATATGAGTTTATCTCAATATACACTATCAGTGTTAAACAACCCAAGAGCTGTACAACGCAAGCACATCTGTAACTAACCCCTCCGTAGTGTCCACTTGCATCCAGGCAGATAGCACAACAATTCACAAAGTTGAAGTAACTTTGAACATGTGATCAATATACTGTGTGTGAGAAAGATTTTCTATATTATAATAAGAATAACAACAACATGCTGTAATATCTTCTGCCAGTGAGCTAAATAGGCTCAGAGAAGCAGTATACACTTAGACTGAAGGATCAAATCGATCTTGTGGATTGTGGGTGTTTGCTCCCAGTCCCAACTCTTGACCTTTCAAAAGGTCTACAATACTTTTAGCTCTCAAGAAATGAACTCTTTGAATGGCAAGCTTTTTAAGTCTATTAAAACCTCAATGAAGGCTCTAAACTCCCTACGAAACATTTATAAGGTGCATTACCCATTACCCCAGGTGCATTATATGGTACAAAAAGCCAGCAACATAAAGAACACAATAAAACAAAAAATTTTCTGTCATGAAATAAAATAAACATAAAACTTCAGTCCCATCCCATGTATTATACTTTTTATTTAGTTGTCCCTGCATTAAACTGCGATAGAAGAAAGTATTTTAAGATCGGAAAATTACACATTTCAGCGTTAAAGTGTGCTACAATCACAGTTATTTCCTTAGATAGCATGAACGAGAGCAGATTTCCCAGGAAATACTGTTTCTGCCAAGAAAAAAGTGGTAAACAAGCCCTAAACACGCATCATTATCTCAGGTTTACAGCATGGCAGCAGGGAGGAACATTTAGAGCAGAATAGTGAGCCGTCCATCCGACGGAATAGAGAGCTTGTACGTAGGTGTACGGGAGAAGAAAAACAACTCTTTACAAGCATTTCACACATGAGAATCAGACAGCTGTGCAACCCGATATAAAGCATTTGGTCTTCAACAGTTGCGAGTGTGAGTCCACTAACCCATTTCCTAATGATAGGCTGGTGATGGAGTCCCTCTCCCTCTAATGCATCAGTGAATTCAGACATATTCATGTACAAAACTGTCATGTGACAGTTGTCAGCCTTCATTCACTCAGATGTCAAGGGTCTGTGTTTAATTGAGCAGTAGTTATAGGTTTACCGTGCTGCTGAGCATGGCTTCATCTGCTATAGTGTGCTGAATATTGTTTGGCATAGTGAAACAAAGATAAAGTTTTGTGCAACGGTGCAAAGTTGCTGCAGGCATCTTTGGTTCACAGCTGTCATGATGTCAAAACAATGTTTACTGCACAAGAATACTGAATTCCCTCAAGCTTGGCCATGCTCTGAATAATAATCTCTAGTGAACTCTGAAGTGTTTAAACCAATCATAAACTGTCATGACATAAGATTGCATGTAAAGCGTGTGCTAAAGTATGTGTAAAGTTGTTTTGCAAATATATAAACTAATCAGTTCGAAATCAGTTGCCTGTTCCTATAAAGATATTATAAATGGCAGATCTTTCTTAAACAGGAGACAGAAATGAATAGATTTCAAATACAGTGTTACTGTTTACAGATTAAGTGATTAACTGAAAAACAATTATGTTAAGGACTACGTTCCATGAACAATTACAACAACTGCCATTGAGATGAATAGGAACATGTAATTTGTTAATTTATTCAATTGATTTACTGATAAATACAACTGAAAACCTTCCCTCAGTGGTCGAAAAAGAAGGCATATTTAAGGTGCACAATCAGTATGCACCATGCACTGTATATAACGTAAAGAAAAATAACTAAATGTAAAAAAAAAAAAAAAAAAAGGTGCTCTAATACGCAAGAACGAGCCTATGATTGAATCTGGAAATAATGCAAAATGAAAATTAGTCCTCAGATGTCATGTCTGTAATTTATAGCAAAACATCTAGCATTAATTCGATCTTAAACGGATTAATTAAAAGTCATTACTCCACCACCTGCGTGACATCATTAACCAACGTGGTTAAACTACCAATTTGCGACAATACGGTTTTGGGAAACAGTCGTGACTAGCTAGTTGATTTCTTCAACGATGCATTGTATATGGTAGTTAAGCAGCGAGTTACATCATTGTGCGGGAAACGCACCCTTGGAAGAGAGCGAGTCTCAGTCAGCTGATGATAAGAAAAAGTAACATAAAAATTACTTGATGCATTACTTTACATTAAAAAAAATCATGAGAATTGCAATATTATGTTTCTTTTAAAACATAACACTGATTAAATGTACTCAAATGACAATGCTTTTCTGGTCAAATGATTGATCATGTGATTTAGCTTATGCATGTACATCCGTGTACTTTAGTACCATTCCCAGCTCCCTTACATCTCTAGTTGTTCCTGTGTACTCTGTAGTGTCAAGGTTTTCATCTCTATAAAACATCTGGCATTGCTAGCAACTTCCAAGAGAGGCTGTTTTACATGGTCTCAAGAGGGAGGGCAAGGAAAACAATGGAGAATCCAGATTGTGAGGTAATAAATCTGTTAAACCTGTTTCATTGTTCTTCCCTGAAGTCCTAGTTGCCATGAATTATGTTGACATAATTGCCAACATGCCTCAGAGTAAGTCTAAGCTGCTTTAGGAAGCAAGGTCGTGTCTCATCATGTAATAACTCACCAACAACATACACGTACATATGCAATCCAAAATATTACACATACCGTTACGAACATGTATAGCAGCATTAATCATGAAGCGAGTCAGTATTCTTGAGGGAGTTGTAAAGCATTTTAAAACATGCTATATGAAGGGCATTTTAACAAGATTACGTTTATTGCAGCACAGCCAGTACTGATCGTAACCCACAGGGACATGCCATTTAATTTTTTTATTATTTACACACAAACACATTTTATTTTTCAGTTCTGCAAGGCCTCCTATTATATGTTGAAATGTATGGTGCTCTAACAATCCATGCCTTGCACATTTAACTGTTTGACAGTTTGAATGGAAGACGTATTGAAATGTGCCATCCATTAAATGCACACATTTCATTGGTGAAATTGTTAAATAAAAATGGCAATCAATGGAACTATTGGCGCTTTTCCACTGCATGGTACGCTCGGTTCGGTACGGTTCGATTCGGCGCGGAACGGTTCGGTTCGGCTTCGCTTTTCCACTGCGTGGTACGACTCGGCTCGGTACGGTTCGGTTCGCTAGCTCGGTTGCTTTTCCACTGCAGTCAGTACCCATTCAAAGTGGGTGGGACTGATCGTTACACTGTTTGTAGGTCCGGTGATAGCCGTGTGCGGCTAAGAGCTGAGCTAGCTGCTACTTCTTGGAACACTTTTTCATTCTGTTTTGCCCCATCCAGCTCTCGCTGGACCCGCTCCTAGGCAACCAACGAGAGGAACGTCTGCACCTCGACCACGATTCAGCCATTTCCTTTTTAAAGTGTTGATCTCTTCTTTTTTTCAAGTAAGTAAAACACAGGTGCTACCGTGTTGGCTGTTGTCTACTGGTTATATGACTCTGTATAGCGGTTTAGTGTCTCGTGTCGCAAATCCAATGACGCTGGTAATGACGATTCTGTCTGTCTGACCAATCAGTGATCTGCAGTGTTTCACGTCACATTTTAGTACCGGTACGGTACGCTTGGAACCTCAACAGACCAGGTACCATTTAAAGCGCGCCGAAGCGCGCCGTACCGTACCGTACCATGCAGTGGAAAAGCACCACAAGTGAGCCGTACTGAACCGAACCGTACCGTACCATGCAGTGGAAAAGCGCCAAAGCGTGCCGTACCGAACCGAACCGTACCGTACCATGCAGTGGAAAAGCGCCATAAGTGCAGTTCGGGTTTAGGTTAACCCTCTGAGCCCGACGGCATCGTCGACGACGCCAAAAATCAGCTCCGAGAAATTATGATATAACTCGCTGACAGTTTTATCGATTTTCTTACCGTTTTTTTCCAGCAGAAAGCTAACGAGCTAGCCATCACGGGGGTGTCTTTGGTGTCTTTCTAGCCTTTACAGAAGGTTTTCTATCCAGCCTGGAACTTGTGCATACTTTCGGAGTTTTTCAGCAATAAATCCAAACGTTTATATCCAACTTTGATACACTTGAAGTCCATAATTTGTAAATATTCCGTCATATTTGCCACTAGCTCGATGCTAGCTGCCATTTTGGATATCCACGTGATGGTTTTTGACCAATTACAGGCTGATCCGTCGTAAACATTGGGTGCGTCTTTGTCATGACGCACCATAGACTGACGCACGCACGAACCAAGTGGAGAGCATGGTGGAGAGAGAGAGAGAGAGAGACGCAGGTTTCACAGAGAATCACAGAGAAATGGATCTAAATCGAGCGCTGAATAATGGATTTTCAGGAGAACAGAGGTTTTTGACAGATGAGGAACTAGATTACCAGGATAGACCCAGCTGAAGTGCCATTTATTTATTTACTGTAAAAAAGTATTATAGAAGTATAAATGTAGTATAAAAGTATAAAAAGTATAGAATAAATAAAATAATAAATAAAATAAATAAAATATAAATGCAAAGCCTGTGATGTGGCCCTCTTTGTGATTGCTGATAGGAACTGTTTTGAGGCTTGGCACCAGTGAATTTCATGAAAACGCCTGGACTTCTTTTGGAAAAATGTAAATAGTTTTGGTTCTGTACAAGTTATAATGTTTATTCCTGTGCTCCAGGACTCCAAAGACATGAACAAACTGTTTTCCAGAGGAAATTTGCTTAGCTTTTATTTATTTGTGTGTGATTTCCATAAATATTTGAGTGATTCAATTTCCGATTTATTTTTTCATTTGTCTTTATGGTCCCATAACTTATTTTACATTCAGGTGACATCAATGTAACACAAATATGCTGAAAGTTCAATTTGTCCTGAAAAAAAAGAGGTGTGTCAATTGTCTGTGCACAAAAGGGTTGATGTTTTACAAGCTTTTTTAGTTAATAACACCAGACAGAAAATTTATTGTAAAAATACCCTTAGGTCTCTGAGGGTTAAAAAAAAAAAAACTGATTCAACATATGAGTGCCATACCCATGCTCTTTTGCACATTTTCAAAGACAAACAAGACTCGAATGAAACTGCGAGTTTTGAAAGCTTTTCACAACTTTCACTCTTAGGTCTGACCCTCATAACTGGCTTTCAATTTCAGGTTGGCCTCCACTAAAGTGATGTGAATCTGAGACGTAAACACACCACACAAAAGCATTGCAGGAACACTTCTTATGTTAACTAGCACTCGTGCAATACTCTCTATTCTCTATAGAACACGCCATTAAGGCCAAACCTGTCAGGATGGTTCCCTACCGGCATTAACTCATAGGGGAGATTCCTGATGGATGAGGGTGAGGTAAGCTCTGCTGGTGTCCGCTGGGAACATCTTCATTCACCCTTTCTTCTCTTCGCTTCCCATCTCTCCTGGGAAAAGAACTGTACTGGTAGCATCCTCGGCTGCTTCCAGCGCATTAGCTCTGATCAAACGGCGCCATGCTTCTCCTGTGCCCCTCTCAGCCCCTGCTCCCCAAAACAGAATATGTGCATTAGAGCTTGTGCATTATGAATGGAAGAAGACATGTGTTTTCAAATATTGTTACCGAAGCAGAGGATGAAACTAATACACGATCATTTATCCATTATGGCTTATATAATATATAATATAATGGCCGAGCAGTGAGCGGGAAATGGAAAACCTAGAGTAGAGCTGGAACAGATCACTTTAAGTGGTGAGGAGAAATTAGGGGGTGGCCAAATTTTGTTGTATAAATATAGATGATTAATATAGTATTACTTGTCATTTATTCATGTGATATGCTGATTTGATGCTCAAGAAACATTTCTTATTATTATCAATGTTGAAAAAAGTTGTGCTTTGATGACTTTACTGAATGAACATTCACAATGAGGGTGGAAAAAGTGTATAAATAATCTAATAACCCTCCTTTAGTACCTCCACGTGTAATTGTGAACCAGACATGCTCAACAGTCAGGAGGAATTAGGCACCGTTCCTCTTTACTAAACTGCTTCTTATCATTTCTTTTGGGATGTCTTAAGTGAATCCCTCTTTTGAGAACATGGCAGAGCACCTCAGTCAGGTTAAGGTCAGGACGCTGACTGAGTCAGTCAGTAAAAACAGATTTTCTTCTGTTGAAGCCGTTCTGTTGTTGATTTACTCCCGTTTGGGTCATTGTCCTATTGGTTCACCCAACATTTGTTGAGCTTCAATTCAGACAAAATGAATTTATCTCTGATAAACTTGGAAATAATATTTTCCATCAATGATAGCTCTGAGGATTGAGGAAGCAGCTTCAAAACCATGATGATCTTTTGATTTGGTCTTCTGTGGCTTTTCCCCCCACACAACATTGGTTTCAGTCCACATAACATTTTTCCAATAGCGCTGTGGTGCATCCAAAGGCTCATTTACAATCTTCAAACATTTAGCATTTTAGACAATGGCTTCCTCCATAGAGTCCTCCCATGCGCACCGTTCTTGTTTAGTGTTTTACGTGCCATCGACAACTCAACTGAGATGTTCCAGAATGGGACTCGTAAACTTTTTCCACCATGCATTGTGAATGTTTACACAATGTGTTCATTAAAGACACATCATAGTCTTTCTGATATTTGTTTTGGCAGACTATGTTTTTCTGTTGTTGTTACTTGTTAGTTTATCTGGGGCCATATTCACAAAACATCTTAAGTCTAAAAGTAGCTCCTAACTTTACGATTTAAGAGAAACTCTTAAAAATAATGGGAGTGTCAGTCTTAAATTTAGGACTGCTAAAGAGTATTTCACAAAGCATTTTAGTGCTAACCCAGCAAACACAGAACGTTCCCCTAACGTTCCCGAATTGTCCCATGTGGTTATTTTTTTGGGAACCAAACAAGAACGTTTTAGGAACGTTCCATGTAGGTTATTTTTAGGTTCCATTTTTATAATGTAAGGAGAACGTTCCGGGAACGTTCCCCTAACCTTAAGGGAAAGTTCTAGGAACGTTCTGGGAACCAAAAACTAACGTTCCCAGAACGTTCCCAGAACCTAAATTTGTTTGCTGGGAAAACAGTAATGTTGTGAAATAGTATTACAATTTAAAATAACTGTTTTCTATTTTAAAATATTTTAAAATGTAATTTATTACTGTGATGGCAAAGCTGAATTTTCAGCATCATTTCTCCAGTATCACAAGATCCTTTTATAAATCATTCTAATATGGCGATTTGCTTCTCAAGAAACATTTCTTATTTATATCAATGTTTTTAAAACAGTTGTAATGCATAATATTTTTTCTTTGGATTCTTTAATTCAAAGTTAAAAAGAACAGCATTAATTTGAAATTGAAATCTTTTTAACATGTATTCTCTGTCACTTTTGACCAATTTAATCTGTCCTTCATAAAAGCATTCATTTCTTTTAAAAAAACAGACCCAACACTTTTAAAATGTAGTGTAAAGCCACATTAACATTTTACATTATTTCAATTAGTGAATATTAGTCAATGCATTAGGTATCAAAAACTAACAATGAACAATACTTTCATCTTTTAATACTTTAAGCTTTTAAAAAATCTGTAAATGTTAATTTCTACATTAATACATATACAACTTTTCAAGTTGTATAAATTAACATGAGTTAATGTATTATGAATGAAAAATGAATTAACAATGAACAAATGTATATTTATAATTAACATGAACCTAGATTTATAATTGCAGTAAAAAAAGTTGTTAGTCCAATAAATCTAATGCATTATCTAATGTTAACGAAGTAAACTGCATTGTAAAGTGTTACAAAAACAACAATTTCAGTCTGTTTATAACAAAGTCAGACAGATATGCATCATCTGCTTTTGGCTTAGAACCCTGTTTTTCCCCATTTTTAGTATCATGTTCAAGCTCATATCTTCATTAAACACGCAGCATTTTATTAGGAAGAAACATAACCTTGACTCACAAGGACAGGCAGAAGAGAAAAAAACGCATCTCTGATTTCTGTTCGCATCATTAATATTTATTAGAAGATAGCAAGTGCAAAAGTATAGGCAGCAGCAAAAAAGTTTATCAAAGTACAAGCTGTTTATCAGGGTGGTAATGTAATTAATCCAGGGTGAATAGTCTCCTTTACATTACCTTAACCCGCTCTGGGCAGGGGTCAGGGTCCAGGAACAGGGTCCTGCCAACACTTCCTCATAAATAATGCTCCTCTGCTGATCAAACGCTCTGAGACAAAGGAGGAGTAAATTATGGGGACATACTTCTAGTGTTTGTGAGAGTTTCAGCACTGCAGGGAAGAACTTGGGAGATGCTGAATAAACATAAATGTAGCTATGCTTCTAAAGTCATGCAATTCTGCTGAGTCCAGAGAATCATTTTATGATCAAGTATGATTTTTTTGAACATATCCCTTGCGTACCACATAAATGCCACAACGGTAGGTCTTTATGTAACTTTAATCGGACATTTTGAGCTCATTCATGTATTTATATAACAGAATACGAGAAACTACCGTCAATGAGGGATCGAAGCTAATCAGGATACGTATTTGAACCAAAATACTTGAGCACAACACAACACAATATGTCTGTATTATGTCAGTACGCTTGAAAACACTTCCTGATTTACAATGCATGTCAATCGTTTAGATAAATACATGGGTTTGGAATGACATAGGGGTGAGTAAATGACAGCATTTTCAACTTTAGGTAAACTATGCCTTTAAGTGCTGCAGCAAACTGACTGTGTTCACTTTTTTACAGGAAGATTTTACAAAATTGTAGGGGCGGCTGCAAAGTTATGAATATTTGAATGAATATAAGTTAAATTTAATATTTATTAACCCATGTATTTATATGTTAACAAGTCACCATGAGTGATCCATGGCAAATGTTATACAGTAGGAGAAATTTCATTTTTTTTTTTGTTGTTTTATTCTTTTCATTTACTTGTTTCTCATATGGTGAGAAAGTTGTTCAAGAAGGGATATTTCCTGTCATAACATCAAGTCACAAAGATGCTTTCATTTAAAAGGCAATCTTCTGTGTCAGTGATTGCAAATGCTCATGCATATCCGTGTGTTAATTGTTCAGTTTTTAGCAGGTGTCAATGGCAATTTCCTTTTCTGCTATACCTAATTAGACATTGGAAAAGAAACAGACTTGGCCCCTGCTGTGCATAATCATATTATTTCTCTTGTGCTGTTTGTCACCCCCATTTTGATATGGGTTGATTTTATGCTAGGATTTATATAGAGGGATTTCAGACCTTTCTATGCAGCCTGTTTCATGCTTCTTATGCAACTAAATTTAAAATTTTAGCCAACTTCTGCTGTGTCCCCTGTTTGACAGTACAGCACAAACTGCATGACATATATTATTTATGGTCATTTTGATGTTCAGATTCTCAAAAATTCTTTACCGTTTCCCAGAAATCATTGGCTTGTCGGCTAGCCAAGAAAGTAAAGTTTTTCATTCCATTGGTAGACCTATTACTGTTTTGTTGATGAAATAAATAAATACAACTATTATTATTATTATTATATTTTATGATTATTTATGAAGGTATAATGTTTCAAGACAAGCCAGCTGTGCACTCATAAAAAATGTTGGGTTATTTCAACCCATGTTTGGGTCAGATATGGACAAACCCAACAGTTGGGTTTGTCCATATCTGACACAAACATGGGTTGAAACAAGCCAGCATTTTTTAGAGTGTGAGTTTACACCGGAGGGACTGCACATGTGTGATGCATGGATTCACATTCTCACGTAAGAACCAAAGGAATGTGTGAATTAACAATGTATGTCAATACACAAGAGCACTAGCCCAGGTATGCCTCCATTACTCACAATGTGCAATGTATTCTTAGACATTTCTGTAGCATTCAGCGCAGTCTTTGTTCACATGCACTGCAACTGTATATGTCCCTCGTGTAATCAGTCTATGTATAATGCTGCTGTTTCACCTGAAGCATTGTAGCAGGTAAAGAATGAGGGTCAGAGGGAAGACAGTAAGAGAGAACGGCAATACAAAAATATTCAATAATACAAAACCACCATATTTTGCCATGTCGATAAAAGCACATCGAAATGGCAGAAAGACTGTGGAAGAAAACGAGAACTGGAGAAGAGTAAAACTTAAGATGAGTCAAGATAAGACCGAGAGTAAGAGAAAAAGGTTTAAAGGAGAGAAGATCCGAGTTGAGTGGGGTGCTGTGATGCTCTCAGCTCTCTATAATCCCAGATCACAGTGTTCTGATAGCATCTGCCCCTCTCACTCAGGATTAACAATAAGGCAGCGCAATCCAACGGTCCCGCTCACACATCCGTCAAACATGTGGTTTCTTCTCTACCGGGTGGCCAACCAGAACACAACCATGGGTCGGTGCACTCATTACGTGATACACGCTGAGAGTAATTGATGCCAATCTCTGCTTAAATGGCAATTAAACTACAGATATTTGTTCTTCGAAGCATGTCGCGGAGGTATCTCTTTAATAGAGGAATGAACACCTTTTTACAATTGAACATGAGCAAATTAGACAACCTTGTTAGTGTAACAGCAATATACATAAATGAATTTACAGTAAAACAACTAGCTGTGGTTGCCAGAACTTTAGAATGTACTTGAAGTAAATAAATACAGTTGCGATGTTACAGGATGGCATTTTAGTGGCTGTATATATAGTTCAGTTTTGCCCACAAAATGTCATCAAGGTAACATACAACTCTAAAATGGTCTAATAAACTAAATTAACTAAACTCTATAATACATGCATAAAACACTCCAATGTGCCAAAATGTGAAATTTTACTTTTTCAATAAAAATCTAAAAACAAATGTATTGGTTCACTCCTCTACCAATAACGTTTTTACTTGTAATATTATATTCATAATGCCTTGATTTCTCTGTAAATAATAAAGGAATGCATACATTTAAACATTTTTAGATTCTTCTGTTTGCTAACATTTTTACAGTCATATATTGTTTGGTGTAATCAACGACACTTTTCTTCATAATGTGAGATGCAAATATATTTCAAAAATATTTATATCTGAACACAAAAAGAAGCTATCCACATATTTGGGCACATTTATCATTAAAACCCTCTTCCTATTATAAATTTCCGAGCTGGTTTTATTTGCTATATGGAAAAGCTTACCAAGAAACTGCAATGATGGCCCAAAGTTTTAGTGTGACTGATGAGCGCTTTATGTTGATTAAAATTTGAATGAATGCGTAATTTCGCCTGCAATTTAGAATCGGCATCTCAAAAGTGCCACTCAGTATAGACTACTGCATTGCTTTACGCGGCTCTCACAGCTGTGGACAATTATGATCTGGAGCACCGGGGCCGCCATGTTCTCAGCTAACTGTGTTCATCAACTCGCTGAAGTTTTCAAGTAAAGCTGCTGATGCAAAGAAATGTGTAAACAAGGTTTTTCCTTATGTTCACACTGAAGAGTTAAGTCATACAGCAGGAGGTTGTACTGTGTGTGTGTGTGTGTGTGTGTGTGTGTGTGTGTGTGTGTGTGTGTGTGTGTGTGTGTGTGTGTGTGTGTGTGTGTGTGTGTGTGTGTGTGTGTGTGTGTGTGTGTGTGTGTGTGTGTGTGTGTGGTGTGTGTCTGGTTCTAATTGAATGTGTTGAATCTGTTTGTGTGGTTTATATCGTAAAAACTTTTTCACCATTTTAATGTCTGAGCAGACCGTCCCCATCCCTGTGAAATTTACCGACCTATCGAGTGTACCACTCTAAAGTTTTAATACACATACAATTCAAAAACAAGCAGGCCACACCATACAGGTAATTCTGACTCCATGCTGAGTTTTGAGTAACTGGCACCCTTACAAAGTAGCCATCAGAGAACTCCCTCCAAAAAAGGTCCCTCTGTTCTTGTTAAAACAGACCCCTGAAGACTAGCAAAATAGTTTCCCCTCAGCATTAGTGAGTAAGACGACACTGGAAACTCTAACAACCACCGGTCTCAACACATATGAGGATGGCTGTCAACTCGGTGCCACATGCAAAAGCGAGGGGAACAAATTCGATTTATGCATTTTAGAGTTTCTCATTATGCATGTGCAAAGTGGGCTGAGCTGGAACACTTATGCAAAGCAGAAGCCAATTTGAGCCAAGTAGATGCGAAAGCACAGAAATGTTCTTAAACTGCCTGGTTTGACAGCTATTTCAGCTGAGGGGTTCTGACAAATACATTAAGGATATTAGCTCAAACTCGGTGTTTACTTAACATGGTTTTTGAAGGTGTGCCCAGTCATTTTTCCCGCATTAAAAAGTTTTACAAAAAAATTAATGGCCGTTTTGAAACATAAAAATTAAATCACACATAATTTTATTGAAAGGAATTTATACTGTTATTCAGCAAGGATGCATTAAATTCATCAAAAGTGACAGTACAGACCTGTATACTGTAAAGAAAGATTTCTACTTTAAATACTGTTCTTTTGAACTTTCTATTCATAAGACAATTGTTTTCAACACTGATAATAAGAAATCAATGAATTTTAGAATTTATGAGAGAAAGATTTGAGTTATATCAGTAACCCAATAGTTCTTTTCCCATGATGCCAATATCAATTAGCAGTTTATTATTCAAAAGTAGTCTTCAGCTGGTCATGTCGCGGCCTTTTCAGAGGATTCCATTCATGTAAAACAAATCAGCTTTTAAAAGGCTACTGATGTGACTGCAGTCTTCTTCTCAAGTGAGTGACGAGTCCATCATTTTAAAGACATTTTTCAAAAGTACTAATCATTTCTTCAACTTTAAAACTTTTTAATGAGGACAAAAATGATGGAGCACTCCTTTAAGTACTCTGACCTTCAAAATCCATAAAATATGAGTATTATATATCTCCCTCAATATTCGGTTTCTGTCAGGGACCTCGGTTGTTCATAAGTTGCTGTGGTTCTTTTTGGCTGTAACTATTTATCAAAATTACATATAAAAGAAAACAACTGTTTATACAACTGTTATTTTTCTACTATATCTTACTATGTTGTACTCCTCACCCAGAATCATCGGTTGTAAATATATTTGACATTTTTGTCAGCCAAAGCTAGAGGACAGCTGAGGATGAAGTGAGCGGCTGACATTTATGGTAATAAACAAGGTAGTGGACTAGTGTCATTGATCCCCATCTCTAGCCCCCCGAGAGTTGACTATGCAACGCTTTGAAGTGGGATGGTACATAAAAAAAGTCAAAGCTGAGTTAATAAGAGATACAGAAGAGACAGAACCTGTCAGGACTGCTGTTCCACACACAAGAAGAAAACAAAAGAACGCTTTTTTCTCATCAAGAGATAAAGAAGAGTGGGAAGGGGTGTTGTCTGCACATAGCATTAAGAACATAAAGTGGTGTGATGCATTCTTGATTTGCATGCTTCAGCCTGCTATGTTGCTGCAACGCATTCTCACCCCAAGGCGTCATCTAACTGACAATTTTGACCATGCTTCAATATTCGGCGCTAAAGGTACCCTTTAGCGTCAGTTAGTTGACGCGATCCCAGGGCGTCATCTAACTGACGCTAAGGGTAACGTGTCAGTTAGATGACGCGGGTAGGTTTAGGTCTGGGTAGAAGGGCGTCATCTAACTGACGCTAAGGGTAACGCATCAGTTAGATGACGCCCTGGGATCGCGTCAACTAACTGACGCTAAAGGGTACCTTTAGCGTAGAATATTGAAGCATGGTCAAACTGATTCCCAAGGCGTCAGTTAGATGACACCTTGGGGTGAGAATGGGCTGGTTTTTCATACAGATATATTTGAAAGACGACAGGAGAATCATTGCTCAAATACTTTGATATCTCACAACAAAGACCATTCTTTCATTACTGGAATTAAATGATTAGCATTGTTAGAGGGCGTTCATTTTTCGAGCTACTTTTTCATTGCTTTTCTAAAACGCGCTGGACGGAAGTGTATAATCATTGCACTCGCGTCTTCGCAGTGTCTCACACATGACATGAAGTTCTGAAGACGTGACGCGTCAAAGCAAAAACGGATTCTGTGTGAACAGACAACAACCATTATCATATTCCGATCTACCTATAGACCTTATGCGCCAGAGAAACGAGAGCGCAACCATCTTTACAATATTGTCTTTGAACTTCCGTTTTTGCAGTCACTCTGTATATTTCTATGGCATTCATGTCCAGGAGTAATTAGTTTTTGAAGTGGATTTACTTAATGTAAAGTTAACGAAAGTTATCATGAGGATTTTAAAGGGTACCTATTATGGATTTTTGAAAATTGCCCTTCATGTAGTGTGTAACATAGATCTAAGTGAACGAAAACATCCTGCAAAGTTTTAAACATGAAAGTTCACCGTATACAAAGTTATTGTCTCTCAAAAGAAAGAGTCGACTCTGAGTCGCTGATATGAATCGTTCGACGAACGATGCTTTTCCTTTGTCTAGTTGACGTCAACTTGACAAGTTATTTGAATAAGATACGCCCACTCATTGCATTCGGAGACACCAGGGAAAACTAACATCATGTCAACGAGATGCTGTGTTTTGGTTTTGAAGTGCGACGCAAAAGCAAACTTTTTTTCATCTGCCCAGTGAGGAGCATTTGAAGACTAAGTGGCTACAGTTCATATATACAACTATACCACAGAATTTATAGCCAAACCTTGTTCTGTGTTCGTGTCAGTTTGAAGATGATTGCTTCACAAACCTAAATGCTATAAAGTATGGATTTGCGAACCGGCTGATGGGAACCAACCGAACAGGAAGGTTCAGTACCGAGTTTATTTGGATCAGCTTCCTTCTCCGAATCACAACCTGTAAGTATTATTAATATTAATTGTTGCTTTTATGTTTTATGTATCATGCTCAATAATTATTTTGTGTGTTCTGTACGCACAGCGCAGCTTCTAGGTCTTCAATGTCAATTGTATTGAAATATGTGAAGCAGGGCTCTTAAGTGTCACGCATTGAGTGTGACAGTCACTCATTTCGGTCTTTTGTCACGCTCTCCCGCCACACATTGTATTTCTCACGCTGAAAAACTATTTGTAATATATTTAATATGCCGCAGCGCCCAAAACTCTGGCCACGCCGCTCTCACTGTGTGGAACCGGCAGGAATCAAGCGCGTCTCCTCTGTGTTGTTCGTCTGGTGTTGTTAGCCAATCAGAAAATAGCACTATTGTATCTGGGTAAGATATAACGCAACAACCAATGACACCCCGTCGGCTCGGTGTCACTCCTTTGGGCTATGGTAGCTAACATATCACCGCAGATTAGCGTCACGCAAAGGTGGGGTTTGGAAAAATGACTCGCTAAACGATTCATATGGGAGTCGGTGAGCAAATCAGGTAAAAATAAATGCATATTATAAGACAACAAAAGTGTTTTTTGTCATTTCATGCTTGTAAAACTGTTGTTGGGGACTCCCAGAACAATATTAGGAACATTTTAAATGCCATAATAGGTACCCTTTAATGTTTAAAGTAGACGTCTTAACAAATGTCAGTAGACAGGGAAGATTTTAAAACGAGCCGTTCATTGATAAATACGCAAGATCGCTGTGAAAATACAGACCGGAAGACAAAAGACAATGAGGGCGGTGCTGAAAAGGGGCGGGGCTACATAAGGTCTATAGAGCTCAGGTTTGGTTAGTTAGCATGGCACCATTCACTGAAGCTGGTGGATGCTGTAACTATCATGTTACATTGAAATAATGGCTGCTGAAAATTCAGATCACATGAATAAATTAAATTTTCAAATATATTAAAATAGAAATAAAATTTATTAAAATAATATTCACATTATTACTTTTTACTGTATTTTTGATAAAAAAAAAGATGCAGCCTTTGTAAGCATAAAATACCTCTTTAAAAAACATTTAAAACCCCACAATTTTGAATGGTTGTGTGCGTGCATGCGTGCCTGCGTGTGTGTGTTTAAAGCAGTCTCAGGTCAGCATCTGCTCCTCTGTGTTTAAATTTGATAATGAATACCACTTAGCTTTAAGTATGTCTTGCAAAAAAATATTTTTTTAATTGAAAAGCAACTTCCAACTGCCTGCAGCTATGCTCCCTGACACTGTCCATGATAAAACATTATAACTGGCTGACAGAATCAATTTAGCTCTATTTATTTAATCAGAAATACTGCTAAATGAGAGAGCGGCTGAGAGTGAAGCTGTTTGCAGAGAATTAAGCCATCTAAACTTACAAGAAAAAAAAGCAGTAATTTAAGGGTAGAGCTGGAACATTTTTTTTTCTATACCATACAGGAATTGACCAGAATGTGAATTAACACATTTATGAATGTTTTTTGATTAATATTTGATGCTTTCAGAAGTGAAGTGACCTTACAGCATTTTATAAAGAACTTTCAAGTTCAAACATAATAAGCGCTTAGCTGTCGGCAGAATTTTTCAAATATCTATATTTTCTCGTCTGTGTAGTTTTTTTCAGGGACAAACATTTTATACTTTCCAAAAGGAAACAGTCGATAAGGGTTAACCTCAGTTACTTTACTGCAAAGTGAATAGGTGAACTCGACCAACTTCAAAAACAAACTTCAAACACTTAAAAGAGCCCCTTCATATCAAACAAGAACTGTCAGTCGAGAGCTTCCTCAGTAGCTCTATACCAACACAAGCAGCCACCACCAGCCTACCTGTCCTCCACCGGCACATTCAAGGTCTTCCGAGGAGGGAAACTTCTTTAACTGATCACATGCTGGATACATCTCCAAACCGTCTGTTCTGCTTCATAAGCGGTTCCTCGGCTTGTCCAGCCAAGCCATCACTGTTATAATCAGAGGCTGCCAGGCTGCGATCCGAGGAGCCTGATCTCTAAGAACATTCTGTGTTGAAGCGTCATTAGCCTCTGCTCGACCTTCACCTTCCTCCTGAGCCTGCTGAAAAAAAGAAACATGAAGAAAAGGGTTGAAGTAAGTACTGAACTGACAGGTCTAGGTGTCCAAGACTTTCTCCTTAGGCACGAGAGGAACCACTTTGGTGGCCAACAGCACAGCACAGAGATTAAATTGGTTGCTGTACTTGTTGAATAGAGTGTGGCATTAGCTCATTCTATGAGCTCTGACTGGGCTGAATGGCCCATTCACTGTAAATGGAACCATTAATGGGTCTGTCAGGTAAAGGAGAGAGCTCTCAAACAATTATCTGCAAACACTTGAGAGCTAGGTGGTCCGGTGAAATGAAAACGCCTGCGAGGTCGATGGAACTATCAAGTTGGTTCCATGTGATAATGCTAATGTTAAAATATAATATGCCAGGATTGTAATGAGCCAGGAACACAAAACAGCAGCTCTTGCTTTTGCTTTATTGAATTTTTATGATTCACTCAAGCTGAAATAGTCTAATGCAGTGTTTGTTTTTCAATCATTTTCATTACCTTCTTCCAGTTGCAAATCACAAAGCATGGCATGGAAAATAAAATTATACCTCAAATGTGGGCTCACCGGAAATGCAGATGGGCTTGCTAGAGATTTATTGAAAAAGTTGTTTTGAGTATAATTTTCATAACCCTATTTTAGATCTATCAGCTCTCAAAAATAAGGATTTTCTTTCTAAACCAGTAGTTCCAGTAGTCACTGGCCCTACCACAAATAAAATATACATTTTTATTCTGTACCATTAATATTTTTTTAATAAAATGTTCATTTTTATAATATTTTGTTTTTCAATTTCATCATTAAAACAATGTTTTTATTTACAAAAAGAATACTCAAGATTACAAGCTGAAAATATACAGCCATAATGTACATGATGCAAAAAAGCATATTCTTACAAAATGGCTTCAAGACATTTTTAAATTTAAGACTAAATATAGAGCTAGATAACATTATCTTGGTGATATATCAGCTAAATTTGCAACATCAATGTATAATATACATTCAGTACACGTATATGACAGAAAACCATATAATCAGGTTTGCAGACATAAAAAATGAATGTGCAACATCAATAAATGTGACCCTGGATAACAAAACCAGTCTTATGGGTCATTTTTTTGAAATTGAGATTTATACATCACATGAAAGCTGAATAAATAAGCTTTTCATTAATGTATGGTTTGTTAGGATAGGACAATATTTGGCCGAGATACAACTATTTGAAAATCTGGAATCTGAGGATGCAAAAAAATCGAAACATTGAGAAAATCTCCGTTAAAGTTGTGCATTTATGTTCGCGATTGTGCAGCATTAACTCACAAAAACAAATGTTTTGTACATTTATGGTAGGAAATTTACAAATTATCTTCATGGAACATGATCTTTACTTAATATCCTAATGATTTTTGGCATAAAAGAAAAATTGATAATTTTGACCCATACAATGTATTGTTGGCTATTCCCACAAACATACCCGTACTTAAGACTGCACTGTAAAAAGTCTAACTATTATTTACTCAATTTTTTTGGTGAAAAATTTTTACACTCAAAAAAATTGAGTAAATTTTAAAGCTGTGAAATCAATGAAATATACTGTGCGAATTGAGTAAATGCAAGTAAAAAAATTAAGTAAATTGGAGTAACTGCATCTGGTACATTAAGAAATAAAATTGAGTATGATTTAACATTTAAAAAACAATATTTATGAGTAATACTAACTGTTTTTATTTATAAGTAATATTAACCTCTTTTATGTCCTCTAAACCTTTGTAAAATAGTAGCCTATTTCATACAACAACCAGTATACGTTAAATGGCATTGGCCTTTATTGTCATGGAGTACAGCAATACAGCACATTTTACACTGTTTTTAAAGGGTCACTTCACCCATTTGCATTAAGGTTTGTATTGTTAGAAACCCAGTCATATATTATAATGATGGTGGAATTTTGCTTGTTTTTTTTCTGAGATGGGAGAAAAAAGGATTTAAGTGTTTTACTTCCGTCCTATCGTGACGTAAATATCGTCATTTTGCGTCACGATAGGACGGAAGATAAATTTCATTGCATATTAAGAAAACTACAGCCTTTAGCTCATTATTATTCAAGGGCGTGGGACCCACTCACCCCACCGGCCTATTACAGATCAGTGGGTGGGACTAAACCTGAAGAAACTAAACTATTAATCCGCCATCTTGCTTGGAAGACAGCAAGCTAAGCTAACAAGCGCTCAAGGAGTTAGATTTGGAAGACGATATGGATATGGATATGGAAGACGAGGATTTTGAAAATCTTTTGCTCGAAAATGATGTTCGTGGCTATTTATACGAGCCACAATATAGCGAAGAGCAGCTGAGGCTGATGGAGGAACAAGAGGCGGCGGCGGCGTCGGCTGCGGCAGCGGCCGCCGCAGGAGACCAGCCCGGCGCAGACGAGAAGCCCGGGCTTGCTCGCGCTGGAGCGAATTGGTGGTGCTCGTGCTGTAACTGTGCGCCTATGGACACCGAGCTAGAGTCTGTCTGCTGCAAAGAATCTCTAAAATGCCAATTCCTTCTAGAAGAAATGTCAGAGGCAGACACGGACATGGAGTGTTGTGTTGTGAACCATCCGAGTTTCGCACCGCATATGGACAGAGGCGTCCTAGATACATATTTCCGCATCCCGAAAATCAACTGGAAACGACAGCCGAAGCCAGCAGGGAGAAATGGACGCCTGACTGTAAAGTAAGTGTTTTACATGTATATATGATTAATCTCGTCAAATATAAACAATATCTTAAAGCATTGTCACGTTATGATTCCCGTTTAAAACGTAACGTCAACAGTGAACTGTTTGAAGATACCATGTTTAAATGCACAAACAGTCTAATGTGGCATTGTTTACTACTGTGGCACCTAAATACAAAATATTGCTAACTTTATTCTCAATATGTTTTAGACAATATCGTCTAGTTGCATACCGGCACTTCCTTGAATGGGTCCTGCAAGGAGAGAGATTAGGCAGAGGACGTCGCATCGTTCTACCCGCTTGTGTTGTGCAGGCAATTCGGCAAAAATATCCAGCTCCAGATGGCCAGTACCGCGGGCACCAAGAAGTCGAAGACGCCCAGGAGGAACTTTAACTTTTGATAATATATATTTTGTTGTTGTTATATAAATATTTCAATAAATGTATAACATTCAATTAAATTTTGTCCTAATAGTGTTGCTTCTTATTTATGTATGATAGTAGTTTAGCAATTGGAACTAGTAACCAACTTTTAACATTATGACAGTAGATAGCAAATTAATGTGTATGCCTACATTGTTTTTACATCTTATTGTGCCAGTTAAAATTGCAAAAAAAAAAAATTTCTAAATCAATTTAACCTCAAAGTTATACTGATGAACTTTAGTGTAGACAGAAATAAATGAATTTTTTTATTTACATAAAAACAAACAAATTTTTTACAAAAAAATGCTTCCTGAGTAGACAAGAGATTTAAATAACAAGATAAACAAGTAAACAAGATTAATTTAGTTAAAGTAAAATATATATAAACACGTGCATTATTTAGGGCATATAAAAAGACACAGATTGTATTGTCCCAGAACAGTCAAAGAGATGGAATTTCCAATGGGAAGAGGTCTCAGAAGCGGCTTTTGAATAAAGCTTTGGCAGTCTTCTTTGACGGTTTTGGTAGAGGGGCAATGTTGGGTGGCAAATCCGGTTGTGGCATGGCAAGTGAGGAGGTTGGTGTTTTGTACTTGATGTTTGCATTGCGTCTATATTCAAGTACTCTCTCGATGAGTTCTCCAACAAAATTTGTTGTGTGTGCCGTGAAGATTTTTTTCAGTATCCACTGCTTGGATTTCTTGCAGTACACTTGGTTGTAACGTACTTCTCCTATAAATGACAATGAATATAATAAAAACAGAACAAAAAAAGTAAAAAATCATCAAATCAGAATAAAAATTTTATTGCATTACAGGTCTCTACCAAATTAATATATTTCAATTTGGTGTATATGTGTATATATATATATACATATAAATTTTATATTGATTATATAAAACAACATGACAATACTATTAAAAGAGCATACATGGCAACAAACCTTTCGCTGTGGTGGCTTGTTCCCTTTTTATAATGTTCTCATTATGGTCGAGGATGGCAAGGTAGGCCCTCTCCCTCATTCCGTGATATGAAAACGCCTGACGCTTGGGGAGGTATTTTAACATTGCACTGTGAAAGTTTTCCCGTTGCCCTGTGTGCAATTACAAATAGGAAAGAGGATGGATTGGTTAAAAAAAAGTTTATTATGACATAGAATAATATTCAAGAGTGAAAACGCATCGATTCTCACCAGTGTGTTTGAACAGTGCCATATGGTCGAGGTCATCCAACAGTCTCTGGTTTAGGACCATTGACGACAGTGCCTGAAATGCTGATGATTCTTTGTCAATCCACATCCGCATCCTCTGGTCCTGGGCGGTAAGAGGAGGATGATCACACCGTTGCCGTTTTCCATCATCATCTCTCCACTCGTGTTCATTGGAAACATGGTGTGTAATGTTTTTCCACCTGTTTTTTAGTGTCTGTAGGACAGAAAAGATTTAAAATAATAATAACACTAAAAGATTAACAATTTAGATGTACATTGTATTGCAGCTTATAATAGCTTACCTCAATATTGCCGTTACTCGTGGCACATGAATACCACATGTGGTTTACGACAGACCTGTGAAAGACATTGAAATTAGTACTTTCAAATATTTTGATATAAAATATCAATGGAAATTGTAAAAGATTTCAAACCAACACTGACCTGGACCATGCGAGAAGGATTGCATTGTCCTTTTTTTTCCCCTTCATCAGCATTTTATTCCGGAAGCCTGTGTTCGTAATTGTAACGTAAATACAATAAAAAAAAAAAATCTAGTTATTTATGCATTGTGCACATCCAACACATACATCGGATAAGTTATTTAAGGCTGCACAGATCTGGAAGGGTTTGAGGAGTGACTCGTTTATGTATAGTGATAAGTATAGAGTATTGCGTGAGTGTGTTTACAACTTATAAAAAAAAAAACATACCTTTGGCTGTGTGCCAGATATCAAATTCATGCTGAATATTCGGATATTGTTCCTTCATGATCTTTCGTATTGATGAAGAGCGGTCCGTGGTCATCACCTCAACGTCAAGGCCCAAGTCCAAAAGCTCTGTCATTCCCCTTCTAAACCCTAGTGGCTCCATGGCTCCAGAGCTAGTGGCCTCTGTTGACTAAAGAATTAAGTTTGATTCTATCACATTTTTCAACATAGCATAATGTGTATTTTCTTTATTATGCATTCCTTGTAAATCTATCTTACCTGCACCAGTTCTTGGTGAAGTATCTCCTTTGAATCATCTAACATGAATGTGTAATGACAGTACTTTGCATTAAAGCCTGGTGAGTCACATCGTCCATCACCCGCCAAGTGTGGGCGCTTCCCATCCTCTTGTTCCAAATAAACCCTTGCTAATATTTCTCCTCTTCTTTCTTCATACAAGTGTTCAACAGCAGGGTGCAAATATGTGCTCTGGATGGCATAAAAACTAGTTTGTCCAATCATTTGGACACCCATTGTTGTGCACCAGTCTGAAAGTTCTGTGAATGTTCCACCCTTGAACAGAACAGCAGCCGCAGAAAGGAGATTTACCTCAGGCATTCCTCTAACATCAGGTGAAGATGTCCAAGTCCCTGAATGGCCCCCAAGACACATCCAATTCACCTTCCTTTGTGCCCCAGTATCATTGATGTCCTTTGATGATATTGGTTTCCCACACATCTGGCAGAATTTGAAAAGTGACATGAGGCACGATTCATTTACAATAATTTTTTTTTCACGCCAATCCTTTACGCCTTCTTCTTCTGAAGATGATGATGATGTGGGCGGTATGGTTGACTCAAGTTGATAGCTTTCGTCCGTTGGCAAAGCTTCAATGCTGCTGACACTTATATTGAGTGCTCCAGGTGTACTTGGGCATGTTGGCTTTGAAAAACAGAAATTGTACTATTAAAAATTAAAATAATTTTAAAATTAAAATAATTTAAGCACTACAATAAGTTTTAGAAATCCATTATGGACAATATGATGTGCAAACTTACAAACTCTGCTGCTTGTATTGGGTTAGGTTTCTTGGCTGGTGTTGAGGTAATGAGAAACTGTTCATCATCAGACAACAACAAATCAGTTCCCGTCTGAAATGGCAAACGTTCAGAAACGTTATAAGATTTCGGAAAAACATCTTACGTCAAACAATATTAATTTACAGCAGAACCAACACATATACCGAAAACATTGTTGAATTTTCATTGCTAATTTACTTCATAACTTCTTCACTGTTGACGAGTGGAGTATATTTACACAAACACATTGAGCACTACCAAGGAAAACATGTGGGAGACGGCAGAATTACTTTATAAACAGCAAAATTATATTTGATGTTCGATTTTACAACAGACGAATGTATACGTGTAATCAGAAATAGGAGCAAGTCTCTTACCTCTAAGCGAATGCGTTTAGCACCGCTAATGCCAGATGTTCCAGGATGTTCATCGTCGTCTTGAAAGGTAAACACTGACGGAATCGCAGTATCCAGAAGGACGGGTTTCTTCATTCCAAGTACATTTTCTTCGTAGTCTTCCTTCTTAAAATGTAGACTGCAAACCTTCTTGTTTTTTAGGTTTTCCATCGTGTCTGGTAAAGACATCGCTCTTAGCCACTGTTTGCAACGCTCCAAATCCCTCGGTAGGGCATGAAAACTTACTTTTGGACCTTTCCTTGAGGTGACTGAACATCCCGGTACCATACAATAGTTCACCATTTCAAAATAAATAGTAAGAAAGAAGGAATAAATCAAGAATGAGATCGCAAATGATTTTCAAACTCAAGTAGTAACTTTAGCTAGCGTAATGCATTCTCGTATAGGCGGGTCACGCATAGGCGGTGTTCTGGATTAGTGGGAGTGGCTTCTGGAGCTGTTCAAACGCGTTGCATTGTGGGAAATGTGGTTTACCAAACTAATGCGCTATAAAGTTACTTTCTGTCATAACTCGGTCAAAAAGGCACCAAATTGGAAAATTTTGACAGATTTCGAATACATATATGACCCACTTTCAATGAAGATCAAGGTTCCCAGGGGTGAAGTGCTCCTTTAACATACAATATTGCCTACATTTAAACTCAATTAACAAACATTTTTGAAGTAAAATGAAACATTTAAACATTCAGGTACCCTAATTCAAGTCTGTTATCCAATGTCCACCGGATGAGCGCTGGTTTTCGTCCCGGAGACGGACTCGCGCTCTGCGGGTGAACTTCGAACTTTAGACCGGTGTCCTGAATACCGTCCCACTCATAGCCGAAAGATACTGCGAGCGACTCACTCCATAACCTGCCAATAAACAAACAGTGACAGTTCTGAGGACATTTTATCATCCAAATGAATTATATTCATTATCATTAGAAAGGAATAAAGTCGTGTGTTTATGCAAGGCGTTTCAATCACGCGAAAAGAGCATAACATTAAAGACAGGCGCGACTCTGTTTAGGTGTCGAATTACGCCTCTGTATATGTTGTTTTGCATTAAATAAAATGATTTAAAGCACAGTAATGATTGTATAGATAAGATAATATATGCACAAACCTGAATTTCACAGAGGAAATGCACCAAATCTGCAACGCTGAGAAGAGAGATGTTGTACTGGAGAAACAGCCCGCGCTCACTCAACCAAGAACCAACCGTCGAGTTGTCGTCGCGTCAGAGGGTGGGGGAGGGGTGCATTGTTTTAATTGAGTAAACTTAAGAGTGTGAAATATATTAATAATATTGATTTGAATTAAGTAATATTTTTTTGTTTCTTGAAACAGATCAGTTTAATTAAACATTCTCATATTTTTTGATAGAAATTTCACAAATATATTAAGTGTATTATAAAGAAATAATTGGTTAGTCAAATACTAAATAATTTTATTGAAAAAAAAATTAAATATATCTGTAAATTCTAGATAAAATTAACTGTTGGATTTTTACTAAATTATTTTGGTATGTTTAACTCAAACAATCAAGTTAAAGATATTCAGAGATTTTATTAAGTTAATAAAGTTAAATATTTCTGTAATATTTACTAAGCCACAGAATTATTTTTTACAGTGTGGTTTTGTGATCCAGGGTCACAAATGCAAAGTTCATCCAAGGAATAATTTACTCACCCTCGTGCCGTTCCAAACATGTATGGCTTTCCTTTTTCTGTGGAACACAAAAGACGACATTTTAAGAAATGTTTTTACAATCGAATGGAAATCAAAAAATTAAACCGAACCAGACACCAAAACTGTTTGGTTACAAAATGATTCAAAATATAGATATTTTGTCCAAGAAAGTCACACAACAAGGTGAGCAAATAAAAAAGATTTGGTAAAAGTTGGCAGACTGAAAAAGGTTGAGAACTCCTGTTTTACAGGATTCCATTGAACACTGATCATGACTGAGAACAACTCTTAAAGTCACCATGAAATCAAAACTGACAATTCAGTTTTGGGCAGGACAACCTGTCACTCCTATCATGAGATCACAGCAATAACAAACCATAGCCTATGATCCAGTCAATTCCCAATTGAAAAAATCGAATCCAGCCCTACATTTTTTTTTTTGAGAAGCCGTATATACGCTCGTATATACGCACAATAGGGAAGAAAATACTATCACAACTTCCGTTTCATGCCGACTTTAAGTTGTTTAATGGGACAAGCCTGGACAGGCAGTATAGTTTTCTCACTAACCGTATTGCATAGACTGACATGAAAAAGCAGTTGTTACCAGGGATTCCTCTGAAAATAGTTTCATTTCATCTGGTCTTTAGATCCCTAACCTCTGAAGGACCTGTACCACATGCCTGCCACCAGCAGGAAAAAATAAATAAATAACTAAATAAATATATATATAACAACAACCAGCTGGATGCCAGTTAGATCTGTTGTAACTTTTATAAACCCCTATAATTTATGAAGTACATGGGCAGGAAAATTCTGAAATTCTGAAAAGGGTGACATTCAAATATTTGTCAGAGAGAGGTACATTTTGAAGTAGATAGACTTTGTATGTGATCTTTTTGTCTGATGTAATATTGATGGAGTCAACTGTGCTTCAAATAATATCCTAGCGTAACTGGATCAAACCAGCATAGTGATAATATACATGAGACTCTTTGTGGAAAATTTCCTCAGGGGGCATCAGAGATAGAGATGAAGATATCAGGTTTGACATAATGAGCTCCTGTGAGATTTCTATTTCTCTCTCTCTCTCTCTCAATAAAACTAAAGAACACCTCAGAGGACTCGCGGAATACAAATTTTCCTCACTAAAAAATAAAGGGTTACATCACACAGTGGTAAGCATGTGACAGTGCAAGCACACAGCCTCTTGTAAACCTAATTGAAGTTTAGCTGGGATTCTGCACTGCATACCAACAGATGCTTAATGTCAGCAAGAAACGGAAGTTGCAATAGTCTTTTCTTACCTATTGTAACATATATCCACAGGAAACAACTTTGCGGTTTGGTATTGCTGTGATCTCATGTGAGTGACAGGTTGTCCCGCCCTCACACCAATGAACACATTTGAGAAGAGAAGAGATGTCGCTGCGAGTGGGAGGGGAAGTTATTTTGACTAAAGATTATGAGGACATGAGTTTTAAAAAAAATCATTATGATATCATGCACTGATAAATAATTAATAATAAATACTGCAAAATACTATAAAAAAGGAATTGCCAATTTTCTATTTCATGACAACCAAAGATGTAGGCTAATTCAATTTTAAAGAATTAAAATGGGATGGAATTCAATACCTATATTTTATAAAAGTAATGCCAGAATTTATCATCATAAGCTACGGAACTACCACTTTGACGCTTCAAAAAGTTCAAGTTCATCCGAGGATGAACGAAAGTCTTACAGGTTTGGAACGACGAGGGTAGGTAGGCTAATTAATGACAGAATTTTTATTTTTGGGTGAACCCTTTTTAAATTGCAAATTAAATGATCTTAGATGTTTCATAAATTCAGTTTTCAGTGGTCCACAGTGGCGGAGCCAGCCTTGGCCACCCCTTTGGCCACCTATCTGACAACTGCTGTTTCTCTCTCTCTCTCCTCTCTCTCTCTCTCTCTCTCTCTCTCTCTCTCTCTCTCTCTCTCTCTCTCTCTCTCTCTCTCTCTCTCTCTCTCTCTCTCTCTCTCTCTCTCTCTCTCTCTCTCTCTCTCTCTCTCTCTCTCTCTCTCTCTCTCTCTCTTGTTTTTAAAACAGAGAACCGTCTCTTTAAAACAACAAAAAATGTGAGACTTTTCAGACATGCACTCCAACTTCACCTCAGCACCAAGCGCAAGTCAAACGAGTGCAGAAATGTACAGGTGCCGAATGAGCTTCAGCAGAGATCGGAGCATAGTAAATATAGATTCAATGTTCCTCAACTGGTGGGTTGCAAGACCGTTTTGAGTGAGTCGCAAATAAATGTGAGCACTGTGCGTTGTGTCAAAAAGATAGACGGTAATTTTGCGTTAATTTGTAAAGGACAAACAAAAATGGATCCTTTTTAAATCCATAAAATAACCAATTTTACATTCTGGTATTTATGTGCATGTTGACTTCCGCCTTGTTCACATTCTTGCACATAGGGCTTCAAAAGAGATGTTACCCCCCTTTTTAATTTAGGTATGATAGAACGGTTTAGATTCTTTATTTTGACAACTAAAATAGAAAGTTGAAGAGTTAATTGATTATATAAAATTCAATGAAGGTTAAATAATCTTTGAACTACAGCAGTTATCTGCATGTCTCATCCATGAAGGTGCAACAATGTTGGGGGTTTTGAGAACCAAAACCAAGCTAACTGAGCAAGTTGAACTTTAGCTATAGTGTGTGTCCCATTTATTATTATGCCTGGAGCTGGCAAGTAGCTAATAATAATAAAAAAGATAAAATTCACTTAGTATTCCATGATTCCAAATTCACTACTATCTCAATTACAGTTGAGTACAAATTAACTGTATTCAGTTGTGTAGAAAGGCACTAAAACAGTACATTATTTAAACTTAAATTTAATTTTTATGTTAAAATAATTAAGATGTATGTGCCACCCCAGACTGTTTGCTGGCCCTTGCCTGGCCACCCCTATGAAAAAATCCTGGCTCCTCCACTGGTTGTCCGATGCTGTCTAATAGCAATGACTATGGAGTTTCCAATGCTATTTATTATCAGTTTTTTGAGTAACTTTAGCTCAGTTACAGTATATTATAAATCATAGCTAATAGCATTATACTATTAAATCAACATAAAACTGTTTACTTTAGGTGAAGATTTTAATGTCATCTCCCGGAAAGTTTTTGGAACGTGTGGTAAACAGTGGCTCAGTGGTTCATGTAGGTTGTCTACAAACCGAAAGGTTGGTGGTTCAATCCCTGGTTCCACCTGGCCAAGTGTCGAGGTGTCCATGAGCAAGACACCTAACCCCAACTGCTCCCGACGAGCTGGATGGCGCCTTGCACGGCTGACACCGCCGTCGGTGTATGAATGAATGGGTGATTGTGAGGCAATGTAAAGCGCTATATAAATGCAGTCCAGTCCATTTAAACAGAAGCTCAAGAAGTGCGAGTACCAATGAGGTCCATTCGTGTTACGCACCATGTTAGAGATGTTCGTTCTCGCGCGTGACGTGTCAAGCTGGTTCAGTTGAGCTTCTGTTTACGTTCACTGAACAATGTTTATGCCTATATGTGAGTTAAAACCTAAATTCATATGGATTCTTTTTGAACTCTTTAAAGCATCAGGGACAGAAAGCTCTCAGGTTTCATAAAAATAAATCTTCATTTGTGTTCCGTAGATGTGTTCCGGTTTGGAAAGACGTGAGGGCGAGTAACATCATTAAAAGTAACATTTTTGGGTGAACTATCCCTTTAACGACAAATGCCAATATTTTTTATAAAGTTCTGATGATCTGCAACAGCATTAACCTAATGTAGAGAGAAATACTTCCGCTGAGAAACTCGCTGAGAAACCGTCCAGCGCTAGCCTGGTTCAACCAGACTCTCGTACATTTCATTTGTACAGAGAGTCTGGCCTCGCTCCATTGAGAAACGTTTACTTCCTTGTAGGCGGGTTCTCTGTTCAAGTTCAAAACTATTGGATCTGCCCAGAGTCACTCAGGATCTGTCATAGCCAATCGCTAACGTGTGGTCCTGACGTATGTCATGCGCCGAAACAAGTCCGAATGATCAGAGCATTATGTTTACAATAGGATGTCTGTCAACGAGAGCTGCAGGTTTTGTTCATCTAGGAACAATTATTAATTTGAAATGTATATTTGACACTAAGGACAGTGATGTATTCATTCAACGGTCGAAGCTGGGTCTAATCATTAAAAATACACCGCTGCGGTCGTTTCGGATCTGCCGCAAATGCTGTACAGTGAATGATCTGTCTCTATCTGCAGATGTGTAATAAACAACAATTTTTCATATTATGTATTATTGTTTCTTAATTACCTTAATTAATTATGGTCTTCAAAGTATGTGTTTGTACATTTTTATTTATGACATTTAGTTTTTTTTATTAAAACAAACTAACTATTGCAATCTAAAACTGAAACTCAAATTATGATCTTCAAAGTATGTTTTCACATTTTTATTAAAAAAAAAAATACAACAAATTTTTATGATTTACAACATGTAAAACTGACTCTTGCACGAGTACACAAAGGGGCTCAAAGTGTTCCATTTAGCTCAAATTCTCAACAGTAAATTTAGTGATTCTTGTGATACTGACATGACTCCTGAGTGCATCTTCAACAACAGTTTAGCAGCTAGGACTCGGGGCTTCCGAACACCAGGCTAAATCGTCCGTCCAAAATGTCACGGTCATCGTGCACGCCGAGCTGCCGAGCTGCCCAGCACGAACTCCTAACTTTTCTGCCTCCTTCACTTGGTCCTCCATTAGTGCAACAAGAGGGGAGACGACAACAACTATCGGCTTTGCATCCTTATCGTTCGCCTTAGCTAACTCATTCACCACTAGCGGAGTGAGCTGGAAAATCAAACTTTTCCCGAATCCCGTGAGGAGGAGGGCCACAACATCATGGCCAGCAACAAAACTTAGCAAACATTGTTCTTGCTCCGGCTTTAAATTCTGCATATTCGGCAGTTTTCCAACAACAGACCGAATAGCTTTTCTCACATCTTACTCCGCTGCCATTACTGAACTCAAACTGACGCGCTACATCGACGTCATCGTTCTCAGCCACTCCCTCTATTCGCTGATTGGTCCTACAAAAAAAAGATTTCTGGAAACCAAAGTCTACAGCACAATCCCAGACGTAGTACTGAAGGAAAATGAAATTGAGCGGAAGTGCGTATGTGGCGAGGTGGTACAGTTGAGACACAAACTCAAATTGATTTAATAAAGAAGTCCGACTACGCCACCCTAGGAGTTAACCCCAGGGAAAATACTAAACATCGAGTAAAGCACACAGGTTTGGTTCCCTCATACAGATAGACAGAGACGCGAGTACAAAAATACAAATGTTTATTGGTAAATATGGATTAAAATATTGGACACTAAGACCCACATCAAACACTATCAGACCCACTTCAAATTAAAGAGACAAACACAAACCAAAAAAACAATGTATATCTGCAAAGCAAAATACCAAATTATAACAGCAGGGCTGGGGTTTCCAACGAAGAGGAATCACTGTTGAGTTCGGTTTTACGGGGCACACGTTCACGCACACACACCCGTGCAGTCTAATCACACTATCACACTCGAGTGGACACTGCACACGATAAAGAACCACCACCACCCAAAAGATGAGCGCTCCGGCCGTGGGACCCCAGCTCCTGCAGTAGAAAATAAAAACAAAGAAACTATACAAATGAACATAGAAATGGCAATAAAGACATTACCAAGAAAACAAAAATAGAGTACAACGCAAAATGAAAACAATGAATTAAATCACAGAAAACAAATCCAAAACAGAATATAGCTGATTTCTTCCCAGTCCTGAAGAAAGCACTGATCAAAGAGCAAAAATAACCAAAATGCTGGTGGCAATTTTACCAAAGGTAGCTAGGCTAAATTACACCATCGTATAGCACGTCTCGCGTTAAATGACGGCTCAGAGACTAGCCACGCACTTAGACCACCAGAATTGGCTTAAAGCAAGTTAACAAAACAGAATACACTAAAAAAAAGAAAACGAATAATACATCAAAATAACAAACGATCACATAGGATTAGTGGCAGCAGAACAAAACAGTGCAGTCTCAACGACGTTGTTTATGGAGCATTTTGTCCCGTAGTCCACCGAGATGAACCACTCACAAACAGCTTGACGCACTAAAGAAAACAAACAATTAATGAAGGAATTTAAAAAGAAACCCTCCCGTAAAAATCAGTGATTAATTTACCTTTTCCAATGGGAGATCGCTAGACCCACAGAAGACTCAGCTACTCACAGCCTCGTTTATAATAGGCAAACCGCAATTGTACTGGTGTTCCATCTGACCAAACACATAAGCTGTACTATGATGGAAACATAGGTTACCGGAGATCAAACCGAAACTAACAGTAATCCGTTAGCAGTAACATACCTGTGATGAGGACAGCCTGCAACCAACAGCGACGTCGCACAAATCCAAACCCTAGTCTGGCTAACACATATACATTTCCACTTTAATAGTGCATGAGTACTAACAGCAACATTAGCCAAACAGCTAGGTACATACCTCCAGCAGAGATGCGCGCGCACCCAAACAAAGGTGACAATGACAATGACACATACCCAGGTGGCCGGAACTCCTCCTTAAATATGCCCGGGCTGCTGCCGATAGGCTGTCACACCCATCACTCACCACAATTAATAGGGCGGGATCTAATACGCCCTGCCACAATCTACCCCTAGCTCTTGCAACGTCGCCCCGACGATGGACCAACTGCCCACTCACCCCAAGGAATGACCTAGTGCCAGGGCCTGAAAAGGGCAGAGACAGAATTTGACACAGAGGAGACCATAGAGGCACCACCCCTCACCACTTCCGCTGTCCGAGGGAGGTGGTGTCGATTAGAATGATGACCAGCATTAGCTCGCCCCGTCCGTCTCAAGGCAATCTCACTATTACCAGGTTGATCTACAGTTAAGGGTTCCATTACCAACTCTGGATCCAGAGGAACCACACCAGGCTGTCCCGGGGCCACTAAAGCTGTAGGGCCAATATTATCGGTTGACCACCGAGGAGCTTGGGCCGGTAATGACACTAGATCCCTTAGTGCCAAACCACCGGCAGCCTGTGGAGTTTCAGGTACCAAAACCCACAGGTCAACCTCATCAGATGGCGATTCCTCTGATTGTACGGACTCGACCACCAAAGGGGCACCTGCAGAAACTTCAGCAGGAACATCCCTACGTATACGGGTCTTCAACAAAGAGCGGTGGACACGTTTTACCCTACTTAGGTCATCCACTGGTGCAATTGTGTACACAGACCCACCTGCTTGTGGTGCTCTCACCACCTGATACACCACTGGGCTCCACAGGTCCTGGATCTTATGGCGCCCTCTCACACCATAATCCCGCAGGTAAACCAATTGACCCTCCCCCAATGGTGCATCTCTGACATGCAGGTCGTACTGCTTCTTACGACGATCCGCCGCTACCTTTAAATGGTCTCGGGCCCCTTCAAAGGCCACCAGCAACCTGGTTTGGTGCTCTAACACCCACTCATTCACGCTACCAGACCCCACCTCTTGACTTCTACCCAAAAGAAAATCAATAGGGAGCCTTGGCTCTTGGCCAAACATCAGGAAATAAGGTGACTCACCAGTCGCTTGATGAGGGGTGGTATTATAACAGAAAAGCACTTGAGGGAGAGCAGAGACCCAATCTGTCTTTCGGGAGAGGGGCAAGGTGCGCAGGAGATTATGCAACGTCCTGTTAAAACGTTCGCACTGCCCATTGCCGGCCGGGTGGTATGGCGTAGTGCGGGACTTCTCGACCTGATAAAGACTACAAAGCTGTTGTATTAGGGCAGACTCAAAACTGCGGCCCTGATCAGAATGAATACGACCAGGGACACCGAACTTGTAGAACCACTCCGCCACCAATGTGCGAGCCACGGTCTCAGCTCGCTGATCTCGAGTAGGGACTGCAAGGGTGTACTTGGTAAAGACATCAGTCATCACCAAGACACTTTCCAGCCCTGAGCGAGATGGTTCCAGCAGTGTAAAATCAATGGCCAGGATTTCATTTGGCCTGGAGGCCAATAAATGACCCATAAAGCTGCGGGCCACTGGCTGCGTATCCTTGGCGACCTGACACCTCTCGCACTCCCGACACCACTGGGATACATCCGAGGTCAATCGTGGCCAGTAGAAGCGCTGCCGCACCAGCTCGGTGGTCCGCTCGACCCCCTGGTGCCCATGTCCCTGGTGCATTTGTGTCAAAACTTCCTTATGCAGGACAGCCGGAAGAACTACCTGGAGAATCTCTTCACCACCATTAGAACGAAACACACGACGATGCAAAACACCCTCCTTCTCCAGCAACCGATCCCACTGATTCAGTAGAACCCGGGCAGTCTGGGACAGCTGTCGGCGCTCCTCAGAGGTGGGGAGTGTTCCCAGCCTCCAGAACACTAAAACCTCCTTAATCACCGAATCTGCCTCCTGCAACACCCTCATGTCCCCCACCAAACTAGGCAAAACAGAAACTACTGCTTGGGTAGCTTGTACACCCAGGTCTACCCCTGATGCTTCCGTCATGACCTCTGGAACCTCAGTCCCGGGTAGCCAACCTCTCATTATCCTATGGTTAGCAGGGTCCTGTCGGGAAAGCGCATCAGCATTCCGGTTACTCCTCCCTGACCGATACCGGATCTCAAAGTTAAATGCTGCCAGCTGCGCAGCCCAACGCTGCTCTGTAGCCCCAAGCTTTGCAGTAGTCAGGTGGCTGAGAGGGGTTATTGTCAGTGTAGACAATACACTGCTGTCCTAACAAATACTCCCTGAATTTCTCAGTCAAGGCCCACTTGAGCGCCAAAAACTCCAACTTCATGGAGCTATAGTTGGAATATTGCGCTCAGTGGGCCTTAGACTGCGGCTAGCATACGAAATTGGCCGTACCTTACCTCCTTGTTCCTGAGAAAGGACAGCCCCTAGACCCCCATGGCTAGCGTCTACCTCCAGGATAAAAGGCAAGGAGAAGTCGGCATAGGCGAGTACTGGGGCGGTGGTAAACCTACTCTTCAGTTCATCAAAACTCTGCTGGCACTGCTCGGTCCAGGCACTAGAAAAACCCTGCCCTGCTCGTGTCCTAGGCTTAACAGCAGCCCATGCGGCTACCATTTTATGAAGAGGGGCTGCCAATTTCGCAAACCCCTCAACAAAACGGCGATAGTAGCTTGCAAAGCCTAAAAATGAACGCAGCTCTGACGCACTAGTGGGGCGTGGCCAATTAGCTACCGCCTCGATTTTACCGGGATCAGTTGATACTCCCTGTGCTGAAATAACATGTCCCAAATACTTTACCTCGCGTTGGAAAAATGCGCACTTACTCAATTTAGCCTTCAAACCCTCATGCTCTAAGCGACTCAAAACAACCTCCAACCGCTCTAACTGCTGAGGCACTGAGGAAGAAAAGACTATGATGTCATCAAGATACAAGAGTAAGGACCTACACTGCTGGTTCCCAAACATCCGTTCCATTAGACGCTGGAAGGTGCTTGGGGCATTGCAAAGCCCGAAGGGCATGCGATTCCATTCAAACAACCCAAAAGGGGTGCAGAATGCTGTCTTAGGCCTATCTCTCTCAGTGACAGGAACCTGATTGTATCCACTAGCCAAGTCCATAGTGGAAAACCAGCAGGCTCCTGTCAAGGAGTCCAACGATTCCTCGATGCGTGGCAGAGGGAACGCGTCCCTTCGGGTCTTTGAATTTAGCTGGCGGTAGTCGACACACATACGTAGACCACCGTCTTTCTTTTTAACAAGGACAATTGGTGAAGCGTACGGGCTACAACTCTCCCTTATAACTTCCGCCTCCAACAGTTGATTAATGTGGGACTTCACCACCTCATATTCCGACGGAGGTATACGCCTATACCGTTGCCGGACGGGAACGGTGTCTAGCAGGGGAATGTCGTGAGAAATCAACCCTGTACATCCTAAGTCACCCTCATGAGTAGAGAACACAGACTGAAACCTATAAAGCAGCTCCTTTACCTGGCCCTGTTCTACATCCGATAAAACAGACAGGTCAAGTGCTTCAATTTGTTCCTGAACAAGAGGGTCACTTCAGGGGCTTTGGAACCCACTGTGGCCGCTACAGACCTGACCTCACTAATTCCCGATGGCAAGCTAACCACGCAAACATTATTTAGTGTACCAAGGACAGTGTTGGCATAGAGCAACACGTCAATTGTTCCCACATTTACCACAGGTAGATAAACAGTACCTCGTGTAACCTGCACTAATGCCGGAGAAGCCAACAGACCAGCCGGTAACCCAGACTCTGGAGGTTCAAAAAGAACAGTGCTATTGGCATATTGCTCGGAACAAGTAGCTGCCACAAACTTCATCATGCCACCCGGGATGCGACATGGTCTCCGTCCTCGCACCCTAACCCTTCCTGAACTCACCTCAGGAGACTGAATATCGACTAAACGACAATGTTGCAGCGCCTGTAGGACAGAATTTGGAACCTCTATGGTCGAAGGCAAGTCAAAGAGGGCCGGGCCATGTTGCCAAAAAGCTCCCGGTAGCATCGGCCAAGAACATTCATTCCCAGCACGCCTGGAACCTGAGTGCACAAGCCACCAGGAGGATCCCGTACAACAAGCACGCCACACTCCGAAATCAACTGACCACATAATTCGACGTCCAATTCCATGTAACCGATATAGGGGATTGAAAGACCATTAGCAGCTCGAAGCTGTAGCCACTGGCACGATTTAAGTCGATCCTGACCCCATGGTTCAAAATGTTTCTGGAAACAACTCTCTGTGATAGTAGTTACCATGGAGCCAGTATCCACCAAACAGGGCACTCGAACTCCACCAATCAATACAACAAGGTGCGGGCAAGATGACATTAAATTTGACACATTTGAAACTTTTGAGCCAGTTATTTCCCCATCCGTGCTATGGCCCTGAATCACGGTGGGGACTAGTTTCCCGACGTCGCTGATGGGCCAGGCCGTCCTCCTCCCAGCTAGTGACGGGACAGAACGCGAGGAAAACGGAACACGAGCAGGGGCGCGTTCACCGTCGCACTCCCTAGCAAAATGACCAGGCTTTTGACACCTCCTACATATAACAGGCCCTTGTCTAGGAGGTTGACTCCGCAACTGGGAGGTCTGCAAACGAGCAAAACTTTGTGTGAGTTTAGTTAACTGTTCTTGTTGGCTTTTAAGCATATCCCTCAACTCGGCCAACTCAGAATTCCCAAGTGAACTACTTGCGCCGATAAATGGATTCCCTTGCACCCCATATTGGATCCCATGAGCAGAAGGAACAGAATGACTTCGGGCCCTTGTGCTTCCTGGCATGCCCTCCCTCTCCCATCTAAGGGCTTCGCTACGAACCTCCAACAAGGTTGAAGCAGGTTGACGACGTATCAACTGTTTTAATTCGCGACGGAGGGCGCTATCAAAAACGTGTTCAACAAATTGGTCTCGGAGTAAAATAGGTGAATTTGACATACCGTGAGGAGATCGTTGTTTCACTTGTTCAAATAGACCCATCAGGACAAGGGAGAACTCCAACAAGCTCTCCCCTTCCTGTTGCTTTCTCGAGAAAAAGGCCTCCTGCAACGAAACGTATGACTGTGAGCAGCCATACAATTCCCGTAGAGCTGCAATAATTCTGTCTGGGTCTTTACGCTCTACCTCTGGGCGGTACTTAATCTCTTCTCTTGCCTCCCCTTCCAAATGATCAAACAAATAAAACGCCTTATCAGTATCAGCAAGGTGACGAACGCGCATACAAGCCTGGGCCTCCTCAACCCACTCCTCAATGCTAAGGCCAACCCCACCATTGAATTTTGGGCACTTCCTATCTCGTGGTACAAAAACAAATCGTTCTGGTCGGGTGACCTCAACATCAGCATTACTGGGTTGCGGAGGAACAGAGGGCCCAGGTACAGAAGGGGGTACATCAACAGGACCTGGGGGCACGAGAACCTGTTCCTGACGCAACTTCTCGTTGTCTGCTCTAAGCAGAACAATCATTTCCCTCAATTCTTGTAATTCTTCCTCCATACTTCAACTACAGAGGTACTCACCAATGGAAGAATCAGCCCACAATAAGGGCCAGAATTGATACACTAGACGTGCACTGCTGTTCTGCTGCCACTCCTCAGAAAAGTCAATCCTAAAATACAAGAAAAAACGACAAGAGAGAAAAGAAAAAAAACCAACAACAAACAACAGTACACACCCACGTCTCTGTCCAAAAGTGGAAACCCTGCCGACTACGCCAAAATGTGGCGAGGTGGTACAGTTGAGACACAAACTCAAATTGATTTAATAAAGAAGTCCGACTACGCCACCCTAGGAGTTAACCCCAGGGAAAATACTAAACATCGAGTAAAGCACACAGGTTTGGTTCCCTCATACAGATAGACAGAGACGCGAGTACAAAAATACAAATGTTTATTGGTAAATATGGATTAAAATATTGGACACTAAGACCCACATCAAACACTATCAGACCCACTTCAAATTAAAGAGACAAACACAAACCAAAAAAACAATGTATATCTGCAAAGCAAAATACCAAATTATAACAGCAGGGCTGGGGTTTCCAACGAAGAGGAATCACTGTTGAGTTCGTTTTACGGGGCACACGTTCACGCACACACACCCGTGCAGTCTAATCACACTATCACACTCGAGTGGACACTGCACACGATAAAGAACCACCACCACCCAAAAGATGAGCGCTCCGGCCGTGGGACCCCAGCTCCTGCAGTAGAAAATAAAACAAAGAAACTATACAAATGAACATAGAAATGGCAATAAAGACATTACCAAGAAAACAAAAATAGAGTACAACGCAAAATGAAAACAATGAATTAAATCACAGAAAACAAATCCAAAACAGAATATAGCTGATTTCTTCCCAGTCCTGAAGAAAGCACTGATCAAAGAGCAAAAATAACCAAAATGCTGGTGGCAATTTTACCAAAGGTAGCTAGGCTAAATTACACCATCGTATAGCACGTCTCGCGTTAAATGACGGCTCAGAGACTAGCCACGCACTTAGACCACCAGAATTGGCTTAAAGCAAGTTAACAAAACAGAATAAACTAAAAAAAAGAAAACGAATAATACATCAAAATAACAAACGATCACATAGGATTAGTGGCAGCAGAACAAAACAGTGCAGTCTCAACGACGTTGTTTATGGAGCATTTTGTCCCGTAGTCCACCGAGATGAACCACTCACAAACAGCTTGACGCACTAAAGAAAACAAACAATTAATGAAGGAATTTAAAAAGAAACCCTCCCGTAAAAATCAGTGATTAATTTACCTTTTCCAATGGGAGATCGCTAGACCCACAGAAGACTCAGCTACTCACAGCCTCGTTTATAATAGGCAAACCGCAATTGTACTGGTGTTCCATCTGACCAAACACATAAGCTGTACTATGATGGAAACATAGGTTACCGGAGATCAAACCGAAACTAACAGTAATCCGTTAGCAGTAACATACCTGTGATGAGGACAGCCTGCAACCAACAGCGACGTCGCACAAATCCAAACCCTAGTCTGGCTAACACATATACATTTCCACTTTAATAGTGCATGAGTACTAACAGCAACATTAGCCAAACAGCTAGGTACATACCTCCAGCAGAGATGCGCGCGCACCCAAACAAAGGTGACAATGACAATGACACATACCCAGGTGGCCGGAACTCCTCCTTAAATATGCCCGGGCTGCTGCCGATAGGCTGTCACACCCATCACTCACCACAATTAATAGGGCGGGATCTAATACGCCCTGCCACACGTAGGAGGGCGTAGCCAGGCTAGTCCAGCGCAGTACTTACCTCTTTCTTCTGTGAAATGAGATTTTTTTTCATTTTTTTTGCATACAGTCGCGTTCAATAACAAAATGGTGCCATTGAACGCGATGCTGTTGGTTTGACGGTTTGATGTCACTGACGCTAACCGCAAATGTCATGTGGTATACCCGTGCGTGTCAGTGACCTTTTTTCGAGCAATACCTCCGCGATATCCTCCAGATCGAGGCAAAAGGGGTTACAGTATGCAGTGGAGGGATATATTAAAAATATAAAAATACGCAATGAAAGAGACACGACTACTATCGAGGCTAATGCTTATACCGGTCTCAAGCGAAATCTGAGAAACCCCATGACCTGTACCTCAAATGCAACCAGTACAGCCTTGAAGAAGATTTTATAAGCTGGTTCAGTGGCTATTTGTTTGGAGTTAGAAATATATAACTCGCGCTGCATATTTAGTAATTTTGCCTCAGATACAGGATTATACATTCGCTTTAACGAGCAGGTTTTTCATTACCACGGCAACCGCTTGCGTGTCATGCTGAATGCGATTTTCGTGTTTAAAAAGTAACTGAGACGGAAAGATGCAGATAACCATACATTTTTCAATCCTTTGTGGATCCTCTTGATCTGATTTCTCCATGTTTCTTTGACTAATATCAGTGTCTCAGTCTCACGCACACTGCACGCGAGTTAACCATGTTGTTCGACATTTAACTAGGAGTGGAGCCGTCCACACTGTTTTTATCCATTGTCGGCTTTGGAAACGGAAAGAACACAATTCCTCCAGACAATCTCTCGGGGTACCTAGTGTCCGATTTACAAACGCCGTGGGCGAACCGCTTCACCATCTTGCTTGGAGTCAATGTTTGACGACCTGCTCACATGTAACAGTTGCTATGATGTGTGATTGGACAATGGCCGTTTTGGGGGAGGGGCCGGCGAACGGTCAATTATCACATCATTCCAACCAGCTGTCGACAATCAGTAGGCTAATCAACATGTCTATCCAAACAGCATGAGTGGAGACCTATATACATTCAATATATCTCTAAAGAAATAATTCTGCCATCAGAATCACCAGGTATATTTCAAGTTCTGTTGCCAGGGGTCAAATAGATGTCATTTTCTTTGATGTAAATCCACCTTGCTGAATCTTTGTTAGCAAACAGTTGTAATCAAACACAATGTTAATCAAGTGCTCATGACAGACATATTGTCAAGTGCCTTGAGTAACGCAGCACACAGGCACAGCTATGTGTCTCTGTGACTTTTACACCCGCGGCTCTGGTTCCCTGACTGAAGCGTCCTCTCCCGGAGGCCTGACGTGGCTTACATGTCTGCTCCGTTTCTTTTCTTTCTGCCTACCCTTGAGTCTGAGGAATGTAATTTTCATGCTCTGGCTGCTGTCTCAATCCAACCCTACTTCACTCTACAGTCACTGAGCAAGTTGAGCTCCCCCATCAGGGTCAGGGAGAAGAACATTGCAGTTGTTGCCATTTTCTATTGGGAATCTGTAAAGATATGATAAAGTATAATGGAAAGCCACAATAAAAACTAAACATCTGTTAAAAATTCGAGTTTAAAACACAAGTACTAAATTCTTAGAAATGTGCTCTTTATATCAATGTATTGATTGTTTGAAAAACTTTTATACCATAAGAGGCTTATTTCACAAAAACATTTTTTTTTTTAAATCTGTCAATCAAAAGTAAGTCATGCACTTAGTATTTTTGAGGGGGCACCACTGGGAGGCTGGTGACCGTAGAGCAGTTTGCCATTTAAAAATACTGTTAGCCTATTTATAATAAAACTTTAATTATACTTTTGAATCATCGAAGCTAGACCATACATGCATTTACTGCCGCTAGTCCAGAATATTAAGAATATTAGGCCTATAACTCCTGCATCGATTCAGTCTTCCTTATTTTAGCTTATAGAAACAAACTAATTTAAAGTAGTGACACCGCAAGGCGAACTTAAAGGAGAAGTTCACTTTTAAAATGAAAATTCTGTCATCATATACTCACCCTCATGTTGTTTCAAACCTGTATGAATTTCTTTCTTCTGCTGAACAGAAAGGAAGATATTTAGAAGAATGTCAGTAACCAGGCAGTTTCTGGTTCCCATTGACTTCCATAGTAGGAAAAAATATACTATGCAAGTCAATGGGAACCAGAAACTGCCTGGTTACTGACATTCTTCTAAATATCTTCCTTTCTGTTCAGCAGAAGAAAGAAATTCATACAGGTTTGAAACAACATGAGGGTGAGTATATGATGACAGAATTTTCATTTTAAAAGTGAACTTCTCCTTTAAGTGCATTTTGTGACTGCACAAATAACATATTTTAGCTTCAAAACAAAGAAATTCATCAAAAGATAACTTTGGGGCATTCATTATACCACAATATTCTAAGATCAGAATAAACTTTATAGTTACCTGTGTAATGTGTAAATATCAGCTATCAACAACAAGTTGTCAAATTATATTTGAAAGGATTATTATTGCCACCTTCATAGACGTCAGTGTATTTTACAAACTATAAATGTTTTGTTTTTTTGCTAGTACTTATCTGTATTTAAATGTCAGAAACATAAAAAAAACACTGAACAGTTGTGATATATGATGAGCGCCGAGTGCATCCGTCTTGTGAGTTCAGAACCAAATTCAGAACCTATTAGTCCTTCAATGGCCCATATTGATACTTTTAATAAACATTTATAATCTGGCTCAGCGCTAACCAAAGCGCGAACGTAGATTTGAATTAAGCTGTTGATCACGTGACACATTGAACATACTAATCACACAGATGTGATTGTTTGCTTCAAAGGGTTACATATCGAATGTAAAACATATTATCTTTTGTCTTTTACAAAAATACATCCGTTACCCTTTTTATTTTTGAAGAAAAGAGCTGTGTTCAGATAAGCTCTGTGTACCTGAACTATGGTTCACTGGAGACTGTGATATGCTCGTGTTACCCATATCTCACCTCTTAATGTGCTGAGCTCAGTACTCAGAAACAGATGGGTAAAAGACTGCAACCTGTTCTCCCTCTGCAGGGGAACCTTGACGATTTTATGACAACACTAAATGAGAAAAAAGGGCCTTGGACTCAATATAAACCCTCAGGTCAGGTTGGTGTTGAGCAGCGGCAGTGGGACATGAAAAATTAGATCTCTATTTTTCATGGTATGTGTATCAAGTTATTCAGGTCATGAAATGTGTTTTACAGCTAGAAAACCCATTAGGGATTGATGTAGATGCTAATTTAGCTAAAGGCCGCTTGAAGAATCTAGCAACAGGACAATGACATTGCTGGTGAACTTTATTGAGTTTTAATGTCAAAGAGATTATTGAGATAATTCCTAAATCCTCAAGATCAGCCTATTTTTTTTTTTTTTTCATAAAAATCCATCCATCTTTCCCCCTTTTCAATGTATTTATCCTGCAACAGTTGTACAGCCTTTAACTGAGGCAGGCTTGTTTGGGCTTGTTTGAAGAATTAATGTCTGCTGGGAGAAATTATTCCCGCAATAACACCAGCTAAATACTGTCACCACCCTGTGAGCCATTCTTTCAGAATGCATCTGAGAAGCTTGATGTGTTTTCATCAGTAATATTTTTTCATTTGCAAAATTTTAACAACCCAGTCATCATTCTGTCTGATGATATAGCGAGCATGATGCATCTCGACATGAGCAAGACGATAACTTGTCTTTGTTTTTCGAACTGCTGTTTTGTCCATTTCATCACAGGACATTTCAACCTCTCAAGTAAAGCGAAATTGTGTTTTCCATTGTGCAAATCAAACGAATAAGCTCTTTCTCCCATATGGCAGTCGCAACATGGATTTGAGTGACAGAGATTGCAGAGGATAAGGTTTCAGACCACAAATTTTCGGGTAAAAACACTTTGAAAATCTGGCTTAGCATTGAAGCATGAAGAACTGGCTTTGGAGATGAATTTACTTTCATGGAAAGTTTGAGTCTTGCAAATGACTAAGGACAAAGGTCTTCGGCCTCGCAAGAAATAAACTTTCAGTTAAATGAGTATGTAAAATATTATAGCAAAGTGATGTTCAGGTAAAATACTTTTTTTATAAATACATTTTTTGAAAGTTCTATTTACCATCTGATTTCTCCTCATGATAATAGTGCAATGTTAATTGCACCAGATGTTAACTTTTGTGAACAAGTTCAATGGATGAGCCTAATTTACTTAGAAAGAAGGCATATTTGGACTGAAAACTCCATGCAAAACTGTTTCGTGAATTCGTCCCTGTTTGTTTTGCATAAGATGACAGATGATAGCTCCTGGTAACAGTGTTAGCGATCTGAGACAGATGTTAGCGCTCTCTCAATCACCAATGCTCTACTACAGGAAGAGCATGTGCCTGTCTACTTTTCTTGAGCAAGAGAAGAAGCAATCATGTTCGCTCAATGACGTCCAACAGTTTCTTATATACAGTTACAATCAAGGCAACCCCTTCTCATGGCAATTTTAAAAATATATATATATTTTATTTAATATAATGGCCTGTCAGTAATCCAGAACAAACTGATTAAAATAAATCCCATATTTATATTTACAAGCATGCATTTAGCATTTCATTGTTTTACTTTTGGTGTAACCAATACAAGATTGGGATTGAGTGAGTGAGCGAGTGGTAGGTTAGGCTACATTTTATTTGAATGGTCCACTTTAGACATTCTACTAAATATAAGTAACTTTGCAACTACAATTGTCAAATAAATCTCGTTAGAATATTAGTAGACCGTAGTAGACTGTTAGATTAGGGTTAGTAAAATAAGATGACATGTACTTGTAATTTATAGTCAATAGAAAGTTGGGGAGCACCAAAATAAAGTGTTAGCAGATATTAAGCAGACAGTTCAATAATACTTGGTACTTCTAGTTAGTAGTATGTCTAAAGTGTACCATCGAAAAAAATGTTGCCAAGTATAAATCAATTAATTACTTAATACAATTAATTATTTAAGCACTAAGGAGGTTTTTTCTGGAGATATTGATCCTCCATCAAATTAAGAAATATATTTTTCACCTTAAATTTCCGAAGAAATAGTGAAAGTGACCTTTGCCAACACGGGAACAAATTACATTTTAAAATATATTAAAATATAAAACATTTTTTTAAGTTGCAATAATATGTCATATTTGTCACGAGTGCAACGGTCCTCCTTCACTGCTACACACACTCTGGACTAATTCCCTTTAGCATCCCTCCTGGTTCTCACCTGCACTCGTTCAGCCATCCGCACCTGCTACTGATCATCACCTCATCAAGACACACATATAGGCTCACACCTCGCTCACCCTCATTGTCTGGTCTTGGTTAGAGAAAAGATTGTTTACCTGCTTTCCTGCGCCAGCGATTTTCCCATGTGTGCGTGTGCAATCCGTCCATCCCTCCCCCTCATGTCTTGAGTCATTACTTGTGTGAGTGCAAGATTACCTGTTAACTTACCACTTCCCTGCCTCACCAAACTCCACGATCTCCACCGTCACCAGCGAAACAGTAAATCCAGTGACCATCCATTTATTACCACGAACTGCAATAAGTGTTTTGCCACTTTGCTCACTCGCTGTAATAAAGTTCCACCGTTTCTCCATTCTGCCTGGGTCTGATGTTCCATAACAATAATATTACTATTTTACAGTTTTATTCAAATTGTGAGCATAAGAGACTTAATTTAAACACATTAAAACATATTACTGACACTAAACTGTAGAACTGTAATCCACAACAAACCTCCTTAGTGCTTGTTAAATTGAATCAAATTACGTGTAAACGCAGAAATGGCATTTTGCACCAAAAAAAAAAAAAGTGTGAATTGTTTTTATTGTGCCTGCATTGTTTCTTGATACAAATGTGTATTCAAGTTCTTATCACTCATATGTCCTTTATGACCCCAGTCAAGTGAAACCGCTTCAAAAACAACAAAATGCATCGAGCGGTTCTTTGTATTTCTGTAGACAAATCATTCCATTTTTAATTGACACTTCTGCATTTCACCAAACTGGCTGCAAAACACAGTGAGTCTAAAAAGGCCCAGTCACCACTCTTAATCTGCAGATTTATATATTTGGCACAAGTTTCATTTGCAAACTCTTCCATGGTCTCTCCGTTGACCTTTGCATGGCAGACACCATCATTAGAGGCAGACCTGTCCCTGTCCTCACCAGACGCCGCTCGGCCACACGGAGAGCTTGCCTCACTGCCCTCAGGTGCTAATGACATCACGGATCTGCTGTCCAGTGAAAGGTCACAGATGATATGCATTTCACTGCAGCCCTTTCAGAGAATCCCTGGCCAAACACATTCTCACACCATACTTCCAGTTGTATTGCACACAGCACTAAAAGCCCCTAGACAGACTCTCAATAATAAAAAACTGACAAGATTGTTCAGTATTTGTCATGTGCTTGTTTGATTTAAATTATGATGGGCTTAAGGAAGGCTGTATGGCTTTGTCATTTAAGTAAAACAAGTAAATATAACGTACCTAATCTAATTAGATACACATGGGTAATCCTGAGTGCATGACTGAGAGTCTGACCCCATTCTTAGAGAGCATGATCCACACAGTGTGCCGCCAGATGATCATGACTCCTTGGAGAAAGGATGAAAGAGAAAGTGAGTGTTTACAAATCAGGCCAATCTTCAAGGATGATAAGTTAGGTAAAGTTGGTCAGGTGGATATGAAATAAATCAGGACAGACTTTGCTTTGCTTGATATGTATATTTTTACAATCACCAACTTTCATATGTTCTTTCATCCTTGAAAGTGTTGAAATTAATATTTGAATAGTCAAAAGGCTTTGTCGTTTTGAGAATTTAGTACTGAGTCTAATTTAGTAATGAAAAGTCTATCTTTTTTTCTAACAGCTGCTGTATTTCATCCTTTTAACAATTTGAGATCATACATTTAAACCATTTCAGCATTAAAAACACAGTACAGCGAAATAAATAAATGTACATACAGTCTAACATGACCACACAAAGCCTGCCTATTTGCCTGACAATTTCCTGAATAAAAGGTGCAATTTGTCTGTCTGCGCTATTTTTGAAAACCGTCACAAGAACGTTCCCACACCTTAAAAGTTGCCAAGGCACCAGCCTCCGCATTGTGAGTTGCTTGACAAGGTAATCAGTAGCCGGCTCAGCTGCAAATAAGCCTGACCGCACTCTGTTAATGCTGCCAGAGACATGTTCAAGGTTATTACTGCGGATGCAGACTGCTCTCTCTGCTTTATTACACTCTGAGAGGTAAAGAAGGTACACGAGAGTGAGTGAGAGATAGAAAGACTTTCATAGTTTCATTCCCCTCTCCTCAGTTCTTCAGAGTAATCCATTGTCATCAAATAATAAAACAGGCAGGGACATTGGAATCAAACCTATAACTGTGGGATTTTCTGTTCTATCCTTTCAGTGGGTTCACTGTAAAACTTGGAAATGTCAGCAGCACTTTTTTGAAATGCATGTCATATAGGCAACATTTCAGCCTCAAAATATTGATCCTCTTTATGTCGGTCAATCCATGTGCGACTTCACTAAATCTAAAGTTACTAGGGTCATTGCATGAAATAGGAGCTTTTTCCTGTTTGATAAGGAGAACTTTAAAGCATTTTTTTTACTGTTAAAAAGTTGGAGTAAGGTTTTTTTTAAAGAAGTTTGTTCTGTATTCAAAAATACATTATAAACAGCAAATTAAAATAACTCTACATCATTACTTCAGTCTTCAGTGTCACATGATCATTCAGAAATCCTTCTAATAAGCTGATTCGATCCGCAAGAAACATTTCTCATCGCCATTTATTTGTGTGGAAACTTTGATGAATAAGAAGTTCAAAAGAACAGCATTTATATTAAATACAAAGCTTTTGTAACATTATAAATGTCTTTATTGATACTTTTTGAAAAGTAGCGTATATCCTCATTAGAGCTCATCAGACAACATTAGAACACTGCAATGCTCTACGGCGCTAGGGTGATTGGGTTGTTAAGTAGTTGCTAGGCAGTTACTAGGGTCCTCTATTTAAATGCTCATGTGTCACTAGTTGGTTGTTAGGGTGTTCTGGGTGTTTCCCAAGGAGTTGGTAGGTGGTTTCCGATGGATGCTGTTTTCTTCTGAAGAATTTTAATGCCAACCGCAAAATATGTAATAATTGACATTTTTAAAGCTTCATGTATCATAAATGATGAGAACAAATATGTGAACTTAATCTCACTAATTACACATGTCTGTGGTTTCTCCTGGCCAGCAGGCACAATTGGCCAGTATGGCCTTTGAATAAAGTTAAAATGGACCAATTAGGTATAAGCTAATTGCTCTATTTATATTAATGACCCAAGGCCTATTCTATTTTGAATATGCCCTGAGCCATTAAATACAAGTGTATTTATAATTTTCTCAATTATGTTTAAAATAAGACTTTGAACTGGGCTTGTGAAGATATTTTTTGTAAAGATCCACCTAAAACGACATCTGCTTTAAGACTAAGCAGAAGCTTTTGCTAACCGAACAGTTGACGGTCACCTAATTAATATTTATGATCTAGGCTAATAAGGTTTAAAACGAATATACGGCATTTTGAGGCAAGTAATTTGACATATTTTAAAAACCCTTTTTACTTTAACAAAATGGTAATGGTTGATGGTAAAATGGTGGAACAGTTTTTTCTCTAAAGAACATTATAGCCCTAAATGTTTAAAACAATTCAAACACAATGTCCAAACAGCCTGTGCAGCTGCTTTCCTCTAATCAGCCCTCATCAAGAGGCCTCAAGAAGGCTCACTCATAAAATTATTGTCTAAGTCAATGAGCCACAAGGAGAAATTTAGTTTTTAATTGAGATGGTGAAATATTATATCACAGTTGTTAGGCTCACCCACTTGAGAAACATACATTTCTCAGGAATCCATAAATCATTATTTAACAATCGGTTAGCATTTATTTGTTGTGTGAATTGAAGTCGCCATGATATTAATTTTCTAAATGCAGTTTTTTTTATTTTGTGAACAATTAATCCATGCATGCTTTATTAATTTTTATTTTATTTGTTTTTTCAAATGTCTGTTTTTAGGCGAATATGGTGTTAATCTGTTTTTTATGATTTGTGCATTGATTAAAAGCAATCTGGCAGGCTGTGTGTTGAGAAGTTTGATGAAGGGCTATAAACTGCCCCAACCAATCAAAAAATAACACCAGAAAATTGCAGTATTTTTCTTTTATTAGCTGAAAGTAATGGCGCATTATGCACACCCGAGATGGCTTCAGTCTGTAGCGGAAAAGCAGAGGCTGATAATCACACAAACAAAAACGGCCAGTATTTGTATGTTATCAGAGTGCGAATTACGGAGAGTTTAATGGATCTTCATATTTACTTGAATTACTTATTGCATGGACGGAGCAAGAACATAATAGGCCTAAGTGTTTAAAATGCATATCAGCCCTGCCTGCTAGTTGGCTTGATGTTAAAATGAATGTACGAAGTAAACTGTCTGCTAAAATAACCACAGTGTTAACAACAACACTGAAATAAGAATGTGCTGTTTATCTTTCATCAGACTTGCGTAAAAGTTGCACTCATTTCTATAGCAACAGAAGGCTAATGTCATGTTTTCTTTCAGAATTGTCATTGGACGCTAGAAAACGGTAGCATTTTATTTAAAATCAAAATAAGAACAAAACAGTCATATCATGGAGAGGTATAAATATAGTTATTAAGAATAATTGGCAGTACAGAAACCATGAGCCAAAGAAAGAGAGTTGTTGTGTAAACGTACCCTTAGTCCGCTTAAGCCCCACCGCTTTCTTAAAATTTACCATTCATTCCATCCAATAGATCCGTTTCACTCTGATGCATAATGCAGAACAAAAGATCTGTCACTTCTTACGTTACAACTTCAAGGTTTTCCGGAAGTACGTGCAGCAGTTTCTAGAAGAGACTGAAAAAACAGATTGACATCTTCACATTATAAGATAAAACTACAAAAAAGTATTTCATTTCTGATTGTTAGTCACACTTGACTTGAGTTACTATAGTTAGTCTCAGTATAGAGCCTGAACTCCCCATTTTGAAGACCACTAAAATATACAAAACTCTCACATTAGTTGCACCGATAATTGCAAAAACGACCCCCTGCTGGAATCCCTTTCTTCAGGTAATACATTTAGTTAATTTTCACTAGAATGGGAGAGCTGAAATTGAGTGTCTTTCATACCCCCCTGACTCACCACTGAATTTGTGGTGAAATGTCCAAATTAAACTTCAATGACCTTTATGGAACATGAAATACCATGGGTCTCATTATCGCCCAACATTACGAAAGAGACAGAGGGACTATCCACCAGAGGTCTCACCTCCCACTCTGTGCCAGCTCTATATCTAATTAAACATAATTCCTTTAACTCCAGCCCTGCTGAAATTATGCATTTGACACATTCTAACAGAACTCTGCATAAACTGCATATATGTGTTGATTACCTGTAAAAGAATTCAGCGTCATTTAAAACCGTCTCACCAGGGAGGATGTGCATCAAGTCTCTTATGATAAAAACACAGAAGACCGAAATCAATCAACCTTGTGAGACGGCAAACAAAACCAATCCACCTTGATTACGAACACATTTACAGTTGAACCCAATGTCAGATTCAAGTGACTTTCACATGACACAGCGAGGAGACGGAATAGTTGGCACTCGCACGCACAGCAGGTGCAAGACAAAAGGTATGAAAATTATGGCTTGTGGGCTACGTGATCAACCAAGCTTAGCGGTGGCAGAGCCCACAGCAATTCTCACGATGTGATTGTAGCCAGGCATAAATATTCATTAAACACACATACAGGAGCGAAGCGTCTTGATGAGGTCACGGTATTGCACCAGAAAGTGGTGGTATTGCTGCTTTTAACAGCAGGAGGTAGAAGATTCTCCACAGTGTTAGAGTTCCTTCCATCTTTGATAGTGTATGAGGATGGATATGATTTTTCTGGGCCACTGGCCAGCAACGAGGCCCACTGGAACCCAAAGCTCTCTAGAAAAGACAAATGCAGTTGGATGAAGCATGACTTCTGGACTAATCATTATTAGTTAGGTTTGAAGAGAACAAATTTCATGGTGAAGTCACAAGAGAAGAGTCAGGAAGGTCAGGTTGGAATTCTGCCAGGAGGACGAATCTTTACTCGCTTGGGTCCATGGGACTTTGAATTCGAATGGCATTGTTGTTACGTTATGGCCGCGAGATTAGCGGGCTTCGGTATTATGTATTCCTGAGACTGATTACTTTTCCATGTTCCCTCCATAATATAGATTATGAGGAAAGGAGTTTTAAATTAGTCGACATTGAGCTCATAATCATGATATGAATAAAACATAACTGTCACAATATGTAAAGTAAAGGAAATGAAAAATTCATGCATTTGAGGACCTTCAAGAAACAAAGCACATCTTCGGAAAAATTAAAGGCCCTTGTCGTTCTTCTCTGTGACAGCATGACTGTTAAATTTTCATGTCCACTGAAGCTAGTAAATACCTTAACAGAGCACAACCGCTCATTGTTATGGCTGCTAATTGCACAGTGACTTTTACATGACTTCCCACAAATGAGGATGAGACAGAGAGGCTGGGCTGTATGCGGCAAGATGCATTGTCTTCCCTTAAATGCCCCATTAGTCTCAAGCCAAAGGATTATGAGAAGGCTCATTAGCTGGCCTATTCCTCACGGTGACAAACTATCTCGTATGGGCATCACTTGCCCTAACTCCAGGGAACTTTATGTGGTCAATAAGGATTTCTGCCGAAAGAGAAAACATGAGGTATTAATGTTTATTGCACCATATTTCCTCACTGGTTCGGCTGTGGAAAATAGCTCATTTTGACCAAATAGCTAACTAACTTTGTGCATAAAATGAATATTAGCTTCTGTGTAAAGGCTAATTATTCATTCAAGTAAAGTCAAAACTCTGATCTATGGGAACATAGCTGGGTCAACGATAAAAAAAAAATTGTACAGATCTATTAAATTGTTAAAAAAAAAAAAAAAACGTAGTCGGATGTACCGTGCTGAAAGGGAACATGTAATTTACTTCTACATTGAACATTAATTTTGGTGATCAGGGTGACACAACTGCCATAATGTCATATTGAAGTAAGTTCTTGGGAAGAAAACATTACTACTTATGATTACCACATTACTACATTTTATTTTATTAAGTGCAACAAAACACTTTATAAATACATATTTCAAAAACTATTTTCCACCAAGTTAGAGTCATGTGGTGCAACCAACATGCTGAACAAGCCACGGTATACATCGTAGAACGATTGCTACCAATTGTGTCTATGATCAACTTGGCTCACAATGCTTTTGAGAAACACAGCTCTAGTCAATAAGTCTCTTAAAGGGAACATGGTTTGTGTATTAGCAACACATTATTAGCTGTTTGATAACATAGACAAGCAAAAGGCATAGTACCGTTATGTATCAGATGTAGAGAGCGATACATAAAACGCATTGCCATTCTTATATATAAACTTGTAAAATAGCCTGTATAATTCACTCTTTCACTTTTTCTTCTTCTGAATCAGTTTCTGGTTCAAACATATATGGCTGAATTAAACCAGTATTTCCACTTGCCATTGTGCAGCGTTTACTAGAGTTAAGTTGACCGGGTTGATCAGGTATTCTGAGATGGTATGAGTGAGTGGAGACGGGGCTCAGTTGCATATTCATGGATCTGTGTATACTAAATGAAGTGTGTAGAGTTACATTCAAGCTATTTTAAGCATGAATAAATTTTGAATGAAAGAATGAATAAAAAAAAACACTAAAGACACTAAATTACTGTTTGAAAGTAATATGTTTATTTATTTACATTATAATGTGTGTATTTTATTTATTATGTGCCTTTACAGTGTTTTCATGTGTATGTATATAGTTATATTTTTATATATAATATTATTTAATGTTTAATGTCTTATTGACGTATCACGTATCACACAATTGAGGAGGGGCGTGGCTGAGGGAGAGAGGAGTAAGGAGAAACGCTGTATTGCGGCTCGTACAGCTAGCCGCGAGCATCAGATTCTCGCAACAGATCTTCGAAATCCACTTCTGCCATTTCAACTTCAAAACTATCTTTCGCCATCGTGATTAGCCTACTATACAAACTTTTTACACAGAGCAAGAGGCTAGATGGCTGACACTATCTTTACATTCTGTGAGTGAGATCCCGCCCCATATGGGCGTGGTGAAAACATGCGGAACACTGGCTGTAGGCACTGATCCCTGATAGGTCTGTTAGCGCATTAGGTCCAACCCCATATGGGCGGGTTTGAAAGGGTGCTTGTAGTCTTTACAGAAATTGTAGGAGGAAGTAAAAAAGATTTCTCTCGTCTCAGGGGAAAATGAGAGAGTGTTGCATGACCATTCAATAGTACGACTGGGTTTCTAACAATAGAAAGCTTAATGCAAATGGGTGGAGTGTCCCTTTAATTCATTCATTATGCAAGACACATAAAGATCAATATTGGATTCAATAGTCTTTATTGATGCTGAAGGTAATGGCAAATGCATGTGATTATTATAGGTAATCATAACTGTGAAACAAATACTTACCCGGGCCGCAGCTTTAACACAGCGGGTATCATGGGGTTACATTTAAATGATTGAATACAAGGGACTTTAAAAATGTTGTATTATTCTAATGTCACTGACCCTGCTATATGTTTGCTTTGTCTCTAATAATCTCTGATTTGATAAAGAACACTGAGGTAATCGTGTAATAGACTAGTTGAAAAATGTGCTGTGCTGACTTTTTCATTTTCCCCTGATGAAAAAAAGTAATTTCATGGGACACAGGGATATAACAGTAGTAGGCATTCAGAGCAGGATTAACTCTCAAATAGCACAGAGTTTCAACGTAACGCTAGCTTAAGAGCTTTTACAGGACATAGGCAACAGTGATATGTGCTCTATTTCTGCGTGCTTCTCAGCTTGACACTAAACGGTCAAAGGCTGAATGACAAACAGAACAGGAAGAAGACGGAAAACTTCTTTCCTTTGGCATTGAAGATGAAAATTAAACCGCTTATTGTTTATTAGAGCACTTGCAAGGTCATATTTATAATTCGAAGAGTCTGTGTTTTACATGGGGCATTTATGAAGTGAAAAATGGCACATGTATTGGCAGACCATAAATATAAATTTGTGTCACCTATTTTCAAACCTTTTATGGTTGTCTGGGCTCGTTTCACATTGTGTTGTGGCTAGACACAATGTAGTCTTTCAAGCTGTCGTCCAGCTGCAATGACAGATTCACTTCTCTTGAGAGACTTGTCCTCCCATTTGACATTGCACTTTGTCAATTCAAAGGAAGACAATAAGCAATCTCTGCAAAGTAATTTTCTCCTTCACCAACACTTCATTTTTTCCTGCGAGGTCCAGGGTGTCACATGCAGCAAAAGAAAAGTGGACAAAATGCACAAAAACGTGTAAGAGGGTCAAAAATGAAAGAGAGGAAACTGAATGTGCAGCTTTTGGCAGTCCTGTAATCCCAGCCTCATCAGCTGTGAGCATTGATCGCTGCCTATGAGAGAATACAGGTAAAATCAATCATAGCGCTCAGGGTAAAAGAGTATAGATGCACCAGATCATCCACTCATCAATAAAGAAACTCTCAGATCAATGGCCTGGCCCAAATCCTTAGCGGAGTTCACAGCTAAAATTGGGCCAGTCCCTCTTTGACCTTGGATGTGTTATAGCAAAAGAACAAATGTCAAATGAGCCATAAAGTGGCTTCTTTAATTGCAGTTGTTTTGAGTTTTAATTTTAAATCTTCATTTCATTAGGTTATAGCACAACAGACACCTCTTTTTTTTTGTTTTTTGTTTTTTGGCTTTGACAAAAAAGATATCACATAAATCTTCTATACAAGAATCCAAAAAATGTACTTTGAAACTTAATAGTAACAATAATGATTGGAACAAGTAAAGCCCAATAAAATCAACCATGTACAACTAACTAGAATCAATTGTGTCCATTTAACTTAAATTAACGGTTTTAGTTTTAAAATGTTTTTCGTTCAAATTGAATTATTCAAATAATCCTACAGTTAATGCTTCTTGTTTAGTCCTGTGATTTAAGACAAAAAATGAAATATAACTTTCCTTTACACATGATGTTCGGTGTTGGCAGCCCAGAAGTGATACTGGTTGCTTTACAGAAGTTGCTTTATTAAAGCAGTTAGAAGTTTTGTTAGCAGGTCGTCAACCTCAACACAAGCTCAACACTTCACCACAATGTTAACCCCAAAACTAACATAACAGAAACTTTTAAATACCAACATATTAAAATATTAAATATGAACAAGTCTCTCCATTTTCTCGTCTTGCTAAAAATGCATGAAATAACACTTTATTTCAACATTTCCTCTCCCAATTTAGCCCCATTGCAAAGCATGATTACAAGTGAAAGTCCTGTTTGATTGGGACTTCATTTTTTCAATAACAGGAAGTTTATTCATTTTAAAGGTTTTCTCACTTTTTTAAGTTGTCAACTGATCAGTTTTTACAGTGTGGCATGAAACAGAAGTTGCAAGTATTTCCGAGTGAAACAGCTTTTGGAATGAAAATAAATGTAGGGCAGGATTTTACTTTGTCCTTCGGGAATCAATTGGGCCATAGGAAGTTGGGTACTGCTATCTAAATGGAGACAGATCTGAATGCCAGTTTGCAGTTAGCTGTGGATGATATTTAGTCCCACCCTCTCGAGATTATGTCATTAATCTCGATATATACCACCAGATATATACGTCATGAAGAAAACAGATGTTGTTTCCAGGAAGTAAACGTATTTACGAGGGCGAGTAAAACAATAAAAAAATTGTGACTTCAAAATGTTTTTAAAATATTGTTTAACAGCTATTTGTTTTAGCAGACTGTGACATATTTCTGATTTCACCCTTTTAACTCCTCTACTTGTTCAGGTAAATATGTTGATAAGATTTCATTTCATTTTAGGAAAACGGTTTTTAAATGAATTCTTTAAACCTCTCATTGTAGCAGTGTCCATGACCGGTTTAAGAAAAAGGACGGAAAATGGTGGCCACCACTGCCAGGGTCACTCACCCAATTCCTCCATAATCACAAAGGGTTACGCTTGTATTATCTGCCAGTATTATTCACGCACTACTGTGAAGCTTTCACAGCCTTGCTCGGTGTCACTAAAATGAGAGATATACTGTATAAAGGAGCTGACTGGCTAAAAAAAAAAAAGAGCATTATCCTTGCTATGAATAAACCAGGCAGCCAATTAATTACTGTGATTAAAGCACTGACTAACTAGATTGAAGTTAAGAAGATTGAGGTCAAACAGTGTTAATTTATTTTTGCGAATTCTCATTTCTGACTTTTCATACACAAATTATCAAAGGTTTCCCGCTGTGCGCAAAGTGATTAATTCCACGACATAATTGTTATGTGCCTGTTTAGGAGAAGATGGACAATGAATTATTCGTTTCTCCTTTTTCTCCTCCGTTCACACACACACACCTTTTCATACCGATTTCTAATTCATCTGTGCCAAATTAACGACTGAAAATATAATGCCCTAAAGGTCTTTTGAGCCACAGATATGAGAAATAAAAAATTGAAAAGAGGAGAAAAAAGTGACAATCCCTAAATGATTAAATGGATGACAAGTGAACCCACAAGTGAGACGATAAACAGCTTGTGATGTTCTTAATTGTGGAATATCATACTCGTTTAGCCAGTGCCACATCACAGAGAGAAGAACGGGACAAACCCACAAGGCCAATTATAAAATGGCATGCTGGTTCATCCATCTTTTGTCTTTTTGTCTTCTTTTTTTTTTTTTGAAATTCATTCCATAAGCTTCATTATCACAACGCTGTTGTTACAGAGAGTTTGGGAGTGTGAAAATCCTCCATACTTAGCCAGCACTGATACTCTGGGTGAACTCGACCGCATTAATACAGGATTACCGCAGAGAGGCCGTGTTCGCTAGATGGGGGAATGAGAGAGAATTCCTGAGGAGTGATGATATCGTCAGCGCCCACTTTTTTGTAATTGTAGCTATATTTTCTTATGCTCTTTCAGTGCGGTGCCAAGCGGACTCGGCCCAGACGCCCTGGGAGCCGTCAGGAGATGCTCAATGCAAATAGATGGTACCACATGCGACCACTGCATTAAACTTTAAACATCTCGACAAAACTTTTTTGTCTTCCAGCCAACGTCTGTTTTAGAGTTTTGAGAGGACTGAAAGTTAGAGCCGAACATTACTTTCATTTTTCGCAATTTTCCCCAATCTGCTCCTGTGTGAAAATCAAAACGGTGCTGTTAATCTCCTCTCAGACTCGCCCTCCTGCATTCTGATATTCCCTCACCGTTAATTGGCAGAAAATAAGCAGCACAGACTGTGAATTGTAAATCATTTCCTGATGTAATCACGCTATCAGTAAGATGAATCTCAGACTTTAGAGACCGCACAGCTGAGGTAGCCCATGCGTCTAGTAATGTTCTGCCAATAATGACTATGGTACAGGAGGAACTAATTATATTACGCATTACTCAATGGCCAGGATAAATATAAGCCAAATAAATGGATCTATAGCACAATTTTCCACTGTCATAAAGATACTTTACGATTCAAATGAATAGTTTTGCTCATCCTAAATGTCTTTCTGAAGCAATAATGAGGACTGACTACTAATTCTTTATTTTTTTCCCCAACTGAATTTATGAGGGATTATGCATGGGAGCCATAGTCATTCTTCATTCTGTTTGGTTTCTAATTATCCTAATTTTGTTTGCTGGGTCACATTCTCTTCGTCCTCATTCAGTTGCATTATTGCTTTTATAAACAAGTCATGATGAGGTCTGTTGTTTTCCCCAGCAAACAATCAACAGAACAAATGTCCTCAGATTATCTAGTCACTTAATTTGCATTTAATGGCCCTTCAGTTAACTAGCTTCAATAAGAATGTGTACTTTATGCCAATCAATTTATTTGACAGCTACAAAAGTCTGTTGTACATTGACAGTCCGATGTGTTACTTGAAACAACACAAATTAAAACACTTGACCTGAAGATGTTTATGAGCTTATTAAAGGAGCGGTACACCAAAACCATTTTTTCCCCATGCAATGATAGTTTATGCTGTTAAGGGTCTTATTCACTAACTGTATTCACTAACAGCACAAGTCATAATTAATCAATGAGTTTGCATTTCTATTTGCATCTATTATTCTAAAATTATAATAAAATTGATTAAATGTTCCATCTAAAACCTCACATTTGTAAAAAAAAACATATTCCCAGTTTCCTTGGACACAAGTGATTTGAGCCATTTTTATATTTATTTTTAGAATTAGAATAACTAACTGACTCACCAGAAGTATGTGTCTTGTGTATGTTCTGTTTTGGCTTAGTTCTATTTCCTGTACCCGTTTTCTATTGCTCTCATTTTCCCGCCACTAGTTAGTTTCCTTGGTTACTGATACTGATCACTTGTAATAAGTTATGCACCTATTTCAGTTTTTGTTGATTAGCCTCACGTGTGTATTTATTTCATCTCAGTTCTATGTTCAGTGTTGTCTTAATTTTACGTGGTTGTGAGTTATATCCTGGAATATAACAAAAAAATACCAATATTTTTGGATTTTGTTCATTAAAGACTGTTTTGCTACTCCTTAGTCGTGCAATTCACTAAAGGCACAGTACTGAAAGTGGTGTGCAACTGTTAAATAACATATGTTTCAAATAATATCAGATTTGTCTCATTTAAAATAAACACAAAAAGAAAAATTTGTAGTAGGTAAGAAATTTACTTTTGCTATGGTTAAATACATTTTCAGTGATATCTTCCAAAGATTTCTGAATTTTGGTGCAATTTTTTCTCTATATAGTGTTGATATGGTATAAGTAAATACACTTCAACTTTTGTTTATTTTTATAGCACATTTAATAGCAACGTTGTTGCCCAAAGTGCTTCACAGTTAACAAAAACAATAAAACATGCATGTATAAAAACATTTATCAAGCTCAGCAGATGAAGGCATGACTACACACTCTTAGACATACCCCTCACACAACTATATAAGATCAGTGTAGAGAAAAATAAAACTATATAAAAATAAGTTATAACTACAATGTACAATTCCCTTAACTAAAAGCCCTAAGTTAAAAAGATACGTGTTAAAAACTAATACTTAGAGTTAAAGAAATTCACTAAGTTTCATCATGCTACCATGTGTGGAAGTATTTAAAACAAGGGTGTTACAACGAACCTAACGGGCATTAGGTTGTGTTTTTGTCAGGAATGAAAACAGGCTGTCAGGGATAGAATTACAGTGTGTTCAATGGCTTGTACTGTCGTTTAACAAGTCAAGTCAAGTCACCTTTATTTATATAGCACTTTTTACAATACATATTGCTTCAAAGCAGCTTTATAGTAATAACAGGAAAATAATGCAACAAAGTTTGTTTCCACTGTACAGCAGATACAGTACAAGAAAATAGCGTCATAGTCCAGCTTAAGTAAGTTCAGTGATGGTTCATTGGTTCACATAACAATGTGTGGTTCACATAACAATTGTTCAGCTGACAAAACATCTTTTTGGAAAAAAAAAAGATGGGTGGAGGGAAGGACATGAAGGGGAGTAAATAATGACATAATCTCGACTGTTACTTAAAGGCACATAAGAACTGTAGTAGACAACTCAGAAGGTTGGCAGTGGTGACATATTCTGCCTCTACATGAAGAACCCATATTCTGTAACACTTTAATTTGAAACAATGTCCCAAAGAGCTAAAAGCAGAGAGCAATCACACTGAGTCCCTCTCCCCTGAGGAAAGGAGGCGCAGAGAAGGCCAGCGATTTGTCATTCGGCACCAGATATAGTGCAACCTTGGCAAAGTGCAGCAAGGGAGTAACACACCGAATCATCAGGAACTAAAGTTTAGGTGACTTCAATGACACTAGGGACATGTCTTTCACTGGGCGGGGCTCATTATTGCAGAAGGACAAGAGGACATAAGCAGAAAGCTGATGTGGTTCCTCTAAGTTCATCATGCAATTCAAATGTGTGATTACATGTGTTGTGATAAGGTGAAAAGCTCTGGCTGCAAAAGCTTCAGGAGATGGGAGGTTTATGGGTTGAAAATGCAGTGCCTCTGACTAATCCCCAGTTTAGATTAATCAAGAGAATTGATGGGCTCATTGTTTCTGCATTTCACTCTCCCATGACAAGACCATGCACAGGCCGCTCTGATGTGAATTTGATAACATCTTTTTTTTTTTTTAAGACAAATCAGATGTAGATTGCCAGAACAAGCTTTTCCAGATAAGTTGGGGCTTATTGCTGACATCTTTCTGGAGAACGAACGCTTTTTGTTCTCAGGTGCTTTCTACTGAACCAATTCATCACAAAATATAAATCAAATGTGAGATTAAAAGCGGAACCTGGGATCCCATCCAGATATGCACTGGGATTTATGTCCCGCCAGATTTGGAATTTCCATGCGTGTTTTTTTATTTTTTTTAGATATCATCTTATCTCTTGAAAGTTTGTCATCATGTGATATTGTTTGCCCTCAGTATGAATCACACTGACACACAGTCTATAAAATCTTACATTACTTTCCCAAAGAATAGAGGTGACCGAGGATGGCTGTAACACTTTCTGTTTTAATGTCTGTAACTCAGAGGGATTCTTTTTTCCTTGCAAAATATCTCAGTTTAATATATTTAACCAACATTTATTTGCTACAAATTGAAGCTGTTTTGAAATCTGCAACTAAACTGTTCCTTAAATTAAACAAATAATAATAATAACCTTTATTTTCTATAGCGCCTTTAAATGTACATCTCAAAGCGCTGTACAAAAACAATTAAAATAGCAAAGAATACAACACACAAAAGATACATAATACACAATAAAATTAACATAAAAAAACAAGCATAAAAGACAATAAATCAGTTAAAAGCTAACCTAAAAAAAATGAGTTTTAAGCTGAGATTTAAAGATTCCAAGAGATTTGGCTTGCCTGATCTCAATCGGTAGAGAGTTCCAAAGTTTTGGAGCTAGTGAAGAAAAAGCCCTATCTCCCATTAATCTCAAGCGGGTTGAGGGAACAGTTAAAAGACCAGTATCTGAAGAACGAAGAACACGTTTTGGAGTATATGGAGTTAAAAGGTCTGTCAAATATTGAGGTGCCAAACCATGCAGTGCCTTGTAAGTAAGCATCAAAATCTTGAAATCCACCCTAAACCTAATGGGAAGCCAGTGCAAAGACTCCAAAACGGGAGTAATATGGTCTCGTATGTTGGTTCTTGTAAGGATTCTGGCAGCCGAATTTTGTAAAACCTGCATTCTGTTTAAAGTTACTTTTGACACGCCAGCTAACAAGGCATTACAGTAATCAATACGCGAAAACACAAAGGTGTTTATCAATCTCTCCGCAACAGTAAACGACAGCATTGGACGCAATCTCGCAATATTTCTAAGATGGAAAAATGAGATTTTAACAGTATTCAAAACATGTGGCTCAAAGTACAGGTTTATACAATCTACCACACTGGTTCAACTGGTTGAAAAGTCTCGGTTACTAGGCTATGTAACCCTCGTTCCCTGTAGGGGGAAAATGGAGACGTTACGTCGACGGGACAACGTAATTGGGATCACTTCAGGGAGCCCTATCATCTTCGAGTGTCTACAGAACGAGCCAATGAACGTTGGTGTGCGTGAATCTAGTAACGCGCCCTGTCCCGCAGCACGGGTATAAACAGGAAGTGGGCGCACGCACTCATTGTTTTTCGCTGAGGAGCCAAGATCGTGATGGTCGTTAAAGCGATGGTCAGCAACCGTGGTGACGGGACCTAACATCTTCCGTTCCCTCCTTCAGGGAACAAGGGTTAAATAGTAACAAAGACGTTCCCTATCAGTCGCTCACACTTGATGATACGTCGACGTGGCGGCGTAATTGGGATCCCTATGGAAAACGCCACGGTTGCTGCCACATTCAGCGCCCTACGCAAGACTCTCAGACCCCAACTGACCTGGTCTGCCTCCTCTGAAGGCAGTGCTTGCAGGTTCACCACCTGGTTCCGGAAGGGAGTGGTAAAAAACCTTGAGCCCGTATCCAGACCGGGGTCCGGGGTCTCAGGATCACGATAGAGTTAGCCGGGCCGAATTCCAGGCACAATTCGTAGACTGAAAATGTATGCAGGTCCCCTACCCTCTTGATGGAGGCCAACGCAAACCAGGAGTACTGTTTTACAGGACAGAATGTTTATTGCAAAGGCTCAAAGGTTGGTCTCTGAAGTGCCAAAAGGACCAAAGATAAATCCCAAGATGGTATAGAGAGTGGGCGAGGCATCATGATGTGTGGTGATAGCAGCAACATACACTTTGAGAGTGGAGGGAGACAGCCTTCGCTCCAAACCATCTTGCAGGAAGGAAAGCACAGTTCTGATCGAGCAAGTTTGGGGGTTCTCCTGGTGAGAAGAACACCACTCAACGAACAGGTTCGCACTCCACTAGAGGCGCCTCATAGAGGAGGCTCTAGCGAAAGTGATGGTGTTGACTACTGCCTGAGGTAGGTTACCTAGAACCTCCGTGTCCCCTACAAGGACCAGACGTGGAGTTTCCAAAGTTCTGAACGCGGGTGCCATAGGGTGCCCCGTCTCTGAGAGAGCAGGTCCTCTCTCACAGGAATGGAGCAGGGAGGGGCTGTCGCAAGGAGCACCAGTTCCGGGAAGCAGGTCCGGTTGGGCCAATACGGCGCAACAAGCAAGACCTGCTCCTTGTCCTCCCTGACTTTGCACAGGGTCTGTGCAAGAAGACTCACTGGGGGAAACGCATACATGCCTAGGTCCCGGGGTCAGTTGTGTGCCAGTGCATCTGTGCTGAGTGTGCCCTCGGTCAGGGAGAAGAACAACTGGCAGTGGGACATGTCCGGGGTGGCAAACAGATCTACCTCTACGGTCCTGAAGCGCCTACATATCAGCTGTAGAGCAGGCCCGGATTATAAATAGTATGAAGCGACCTCAGATGCTTCTGACTCCAAAGGAGGAGATGGCGGGCGAGTTGTGACATGCGGAGGGAGCATAGACCACCCTGACGGTTGATGTACGCAATGGTCGCAGTGCTGTCTGTACTGACCAGTACATACTTGCCTAGTAGCGGCGTTTTGAAGCGGCCCAGCGCAAGATGTACTGCTAACAACTCGAGGCAGTTGATGTGCCAAAGCAGACGTAACGTCGAAGGTGAGCGACTGATAGGCAGCAGTAGGTGATGTGGGTTGTAAAATTATTGGAAAATGTGGTTTAAATTTTGTGCCTGCATATATTTTGTTAATTGTTTATATATTACAATTATTTTTATTCCAGCACCCATGAAACCCAACATTTTATTCTGAAACAGCAAAGAAATTTGGAGGGGGGGAATAAAAATAAATAAACACATACATGAAACAAATGCTACCGACTGGATTAAAACTTTGGCTAACAATACATGCATGAATTAGGTTAACCTCAGTCAGGATTTTCTTCCTATGTGTTTTTATTGCTCTTAAGGCATGAAAAACAAGATTTGATTTGTAATTTTTTTTTTTTACAAATTTTCCAAAGAGATTTTCAGGTGTCCACTTTAGTGGACAGCATGCATTTATGGTTTAAACTGAAGAGATACTATATTAAACATAATACAATAATCAAACAGATAAAGTATGTGTATTTAACAAAATAATCAATACAATTATATCAAAGCATGTGAAAACTATAAAATATATACAAAAAATATAAATCCGAAATATTGCAAAGGCAATTGAACTTCATACAAGTTGCACTTCGTGTATCTTTGATATCAGAACATGAGGACGTGATTCCATCAGAAATTTCTACTGCCTGTCAAGGTACAACAGTGGAAACCACTCAGATGCTCCCTCTAGTGTACCAGAGTATGTCAATTTACCTTTATTAGCTGATAATTCTGATTATGTTCAAGATAGACACATTTCTAGCATTGGCCTCTTCTGAGAAAACTTAACGATACAAATTTTTCAATCTCATCTGAAATTAGCAGTGTTGGGGCATGCATAACGCATTCAGATTACTTTTTTGATGTTACAAGTAAAGTAATGTTTTACAAGTAACATGCATTACATAATCAGATTTGTTTTAATGTTACGAGTAAAGTAATGTATTACAAGTAACGTATTACCTAATCAGGTTACTTTTTGATCTAACAAGTAAAGTAATTAATTACAAGTAATGTGCATTACGTAATCAGATTACTTTTTGTTGTTACGAGTAAAGTAACGCATTACAAGTAACATGCATTACGTAATCAGATTACTTTTTGGTGTTACGAGTAAAGAAAAGAATTACAATATCGTACATTACGAAATCAGATTACTTTTTGATCTAACAAGTAAAGTAATGCATTACAAGTAACATGCATTACATAATCAGATTACTTTTTGATGTTACGAGTAAATAAATGCATTACAAGCAACATTCATTACGAAATCAGATTACTTTTTGATCTAAGAAGTAATGCATTATGTAATTAGATTACTTTTTTGATGAAATGAGTAAAGAAATACATAAGTCACATAAATTATGTGATCACATAACTTTTTTCGATGTCAATGAAATTAACATTCTAATAATACAAATACATTTATTTACAGTCAAAAAAAGTCACTGCAGATTAAGTATTTTCAAAAATAATATTCACAGCTTAAGTATGAATTGTAGCTGAAATATATCCATTGATGCATGAGGTCCACTACAGTGGACAGGTAATAAATCTGATTTTTCTCCCAATCTAAAATCAAAACTTGGAATATTTTACTGTCATATGACTCATTAGATATTGCTTGATGCTGCAATATTTTTTTTACCTACAAGAGTCTCCTAGGATAGAAGGAATGGGTGGATATTCCGGAGCAACTTGGCATGTCTGACTGACCATTGGCCATCTTGGTTTGGAGGGGGAAAAACTCGAAACACAACGGCTTGCAACTTGGTTGCAATGTATAGGATGATGCACCAGGGTCCACTGAAGAGATTGATGTGCAACTTTGCCATCAGAACCCTTGCAAATTCAAGAAAATGCTTTTTAAATAGCTGTCCACTGTAGTGACCACTATGCGTGAAAGGGTTAAACTTTCAAATGACTAATAACTTTTTGTTTAAGTAAATAGGGAAAGTAGTGTTTATTTACACTGAGGTGAAAGTGATCTGTTAGAAGTCTGTTACCGTTCACAAGTTTGACCATTTTACTGCCACTAGTGCTCATTTCAGCTGCTAACAGCAGTGAATTGTAGCATTACTCCAGTCTTCAGTGTCACATGATCCTTCAGAAATCATTCTAATATGATGATTTTGGTGCTCAATAGATTTCTTAGTTTAAAAACAGTTGTCCTGTTTTTTTTTGTCCATCTTTTGAAACATGATTTCTTTACTATCATATTGATCACTTGAATGCATCCTTGATGAATAAAAGTTTTAATTTCTTACAGATCAGTATATCAGCTGTGTGTACAATATATATGCTGATTCAGATGCTAGCTGTTATTTACCATCCATTAACTCATAACTCAAATCAAATTATAACCTAGAAGTGAAGATTTCAACCTCAGAAATGAGTCTTACAATGTCTACTGTCACCTCAGGGTGGTGATGGTCTTGTATGGTCGTGATTTCATCACTCAACCCAACTTCCAAGTGGTGAAACTGGCTGTGTTCCAACTGCATTTTAGTTGTCGTCTGCTTTGAGAAATGGAAATGCAATTCTCAGCAATTACTTAAATTAAATACATACTTCATTAGTTACTTGTAAAGGGTTATATATGCAAACCTGCCAAAGTCTTTATAGGCTGACAACCCTGCTTACAGCGCAGGCATTCCAACGCATTTACTAACTTGTTCCCATTACACTTTTGACTCCCGCAGACATTAAATAATTGCTTTCATCTTCTACAAACCATAATCCGCTCACCAGTGACAATTTCCATAGCCAGAGGAGTCTAAAGGAAGATGGTCTGCCATCTTACATTTCTTTAAGCTCTAATCCGATTACAATGCTTGGTTAATGGAAGAAACTGCTGCCTTTTTCCTCACCAGACCAACCAGACATGTAGGGAGAGCAAATATGAACACCATGGGTAACCCTTTGTTAATAAACACATTTGGGTGAATTGTGCGATTGAAAGTCTGTGGGGTTGACAGGGTTCCCTCAGCGTGTTCGCTCTCGTCTTTTGTTCACCACCTTTTGAAGACCTAAACCTGGTCTCTAGAGTTTTAGCGTTTGTTAATCATGATAGAAAAAAATCCATAAATTATCTTTGCACCACAAAAGCGGATAAACGGAGCTAAAATGCTATTGAAGATTAGCGTTTTTCACTCATAAATGTGGCAGGTGAATGCAGGCTGACGAATACAGTAGGAGTAAAGCCTGTTCCATGCTCTGGATGCTGGTTGTTTACTTTATGATTATGAATTTCAGACAGTCATAAGTTCAGCTTTTGTCATTAGAGGCAGCGTAACTGAAGGGGATAAGAGGGATGTTTACATGTTCAGTAGGATTTGTGCCTCCTCTTTTTCACTCACAACCAGCGAGTCACAGATTAAGCCACTGACTCAACGTTGCTGTACTGAATTGAATACTAGAACACTGCTTACTGTTGATTTATTTATTAAAAATATCAGACAGTACATATTATGCAATGAGAAACATTGCATTGTCACATGACCCCATTATGCTGCATGTCTAATAGAGCTGTTCAGTCATGATGTCAATTTTGTAGGCTTACCCGAAATGCTAATTCACCATGGACTCCAGGGTCGGCGCTACGAGGGGGCCCCAGGGGGCCTGGCCCGGCCACCTGGGTCACTGTGCCCCCTCACCTCTAGTCCGCGCACCACCCTGCCTCAGAACGCGATTTCAGCCACTGAGACTCGGCAACAGGCACGCTACCACTGTGCCCTTTTATTCCGGACATATTATAATTAACTTAACTACATATATATTTTATATTTTAACTATAACTATATATATAACTATTTGTAAATTAATTTAGTTTTACCATGATTAAATCAGCTTTGCAACCCGTAAATAAATACATCGATCCGCTGATTTTGTTTGAGTTCTTCAATGGTCAAATTGTAGATTATTTGCCAAGCGTGTCAGAGGTTGCGGGTTCTAATCCGCACTCGAATAGTTTTTGTTCTGTCTCATCATCTAAAACCGAATATGTTCATCATTGGTTACAGTTTTTATCAAGCAGGGACACGTTTGTTTCCATTTTATTTTGTGATCTCACCGAATGAATAGAGTCTCCGCAACTGCGATAGATTGAAGTGCGTGTCCGAGTGCGCGAGTCACAAGAGAACACTATCCATGACTTTAGCCGCGTTTCCATTACCCTTCAAATTGCGCAAATTGAAATTGCGAATTGAAATTACGCTCAATGGAAACAGGTCAATTTCGCAAAAACTCCCATTTATCGCAAAAAAAGTGTTTGCTGAGCGCGCATGGCACGGAGGCACGGCCACGAACACTTGCTTTTTCCTATCAGCAGTAGAAACAACTTAAAATAGGCCTACTCTATAATTTCTGGTCATACAGAAAATAATAATACATTATTTGCAACTATGATTTTATTTGTGTAAACCACAATAACAAGAAAACGTTGTGCTTTTGTAAAGTAAAACAATCATGCGCGCTTTCATGATCTCCGTGAACTGGAGCGCGAGAGCTGAAACAAAGTATATAGCCTATGTAGGCTAAAGCTTGAAGTGTCCACTTTAACAACAATTAAAATGCCTCGTTATTTTTTCAGACACATTTATTATCATTAGCTCACCTATACTCACCTAAATCACCTTTCTGTAGGCTGTGGTTCCAGAGACATAAATATGGCTCTTCTCATTCAGCACTGCGGGAAAAATATCATTTCCAGGTTCTAATTTGGCCTTAGAAAACCATTAAAATCGACTTTTTTTTCGTATTAAGTTGGGAATATTTTAAATGTTTAATAAAGGGGCAAAAAGTCATAAACAAACATCTGAAATTTAGTCGATATATTAATATTTTTGCGCAGCATTTGTGTACAGTTCAAATTAAAAAAAAAAATGGTGTTCAACTTTGCATTTAAAAAAAACAACCACCGTTCATTTTTCGTTTTGCAATTACGGGTTAAGTAAGGAAAAACGAATGGACACAAAATGTACACTGACCGTTTGGACAGAGTTAAACAATAATTAGGCTACAGGAATACTGGATTCTAAACCTCAAAGAAATGCCACAATCAAGACCTCGGAGCAGAAATGAGAGAGAAACACCAGAAACTCTTTATGCCGTTCGCAGTATAAGGGTCTTTCCCTGCCATTAATGCTTGGATAACACGTCTCATTCCATTAATAATAATAATGTCTAGTGTGGTGGTGGCTGATAGACTATAAACCTACCCGTTGCCATGATGTTTAAATGACTTATCGCGAGGGGAAAAAAGGGACGTTGTATCGCATAACATTAATGGAAACGCCGTCATTTCGCAATAGTTTTTTATCGACATTTAGAAAAAAATCGCAAAAGTTTTGCGCAAATCTGTAATGGAAACGCGCCTACTGATAGCAGCGGCAACCAGCGCGCAGCTTGAGTTCAAAAACAAAACATTTTAGCGCTAGATCTCTTATTTAATAGCTAGCGAACTAAATTAATGCTCTGCTAGTTAACTGGAGATGTTTTATGTATTTGTATTTGGTGCATCCATGCAATGTTTCAAAAACTGGTGGAGGAAAATATATCGATCCTGAGAAAAACCTGCAAATTACGCCCCTGATGACAACGACTTCACACAAATCAAATCATTAAAAAAAAAAAAAAAAATTAATTAAAAGTAGGCCCCCCAGTGACGCATCGAGGCCCCCTCATTCCGTATGTCCTGGCGCCGACCCTGATGGACTCCCTAAGGAGAAGCTAATGGGTTTTAGAATTTATAATGAGTGATTTATGCACAAAATGTGTTTGTGGTTCATATTACTTCAAGAGTCTCAAATATACGCTTTGAAACCACTGAGTGCTTTGAAAACACAGGTTGCTAACAAAGTTGCTATAAGAACAACTGTCTGATTCGTCAAGCACAACTTACATCCTTGTGGTAGTTGTAGTCCTTAAATAGCTACTTTTAGCAACTTTCACATTACATGGTTTGGGACGCTCTATTCTGAAAAGCTCATCCATCTTGAAAATAAAACCAAATCCAATTTTGAATAAAAATGTCTTACCGTTTGGCAGTCCAATCAAATAATGAATCAAGCAGGAAATGGAAGGTCAAATCAAATTGCATAATGGGACATATATCACCCAGTGTGCACTGCTGTATACTGCAAAGAAATGAGAGAGAAATGATGATAGAAAATTTCTTACAAAGTAGTCATATTAGTGTGTTTGTGACCTTGCGTCCATTTATATGACTGATTGAAAATTGTTGTGCACTTCGCATTCTGATTGCGTAAACACTGCCAGCATCTTAAAGAAAAAAAAAACAGTTTGTATCTGAAATGCAGTCTTACAAGTTTTACTTGAATGCTCAAAGTGAATCTTAGAAGAGTAATTCAGAATCAAAATAATATTTATAAAAAAAATCATTGTGATAAGTTCACCTTCTAAGCTATGCAAAAGTTTAAGGGAGTTGCACTGCTTCCAGAATGTGTGATTTCCACCAATCTATTTCACAACCCAGGTTAACTGGAAAAAATGTGCCTGCTGCAACATTCATGCTAAATGCTATAATGTTGCTTCTTGAACGTTTTGTGACACTTTCAAAATGAAATGTCCAGTGTGTGACACTAAAAGTGTATTCAGTTTTATGTGAAACAGATGAACATGAGAAAGGCAACATTTTATGTTGGCTGTTGAACGTATCACAGCATTTGGATATGTACAATAAGTGGTGCTAAAAAGATAATCGCGTTAATGTACCACCTACACTAAACCCTACCCTAAACCTAACTGATATTGAACAAAAGCAAGCGTGAGATAAAAATGCTTTTGCTGAAGCAGCCATGCCATTTTAGCGGCTTCTAAGTATTTGAGCTCTTTTATCGTTACTGGTGTTTTACGGGACTCAAATTCGAGTGCTCTGCATTATAAGTCCAATGCTGTACCAGATGAGCTACAGAGCAAGTTAAAGGGATAGTTCACCCAAAAATGAAAATTAAGTCATTAATTACTCACCCTCATGCTGTACCAACCCCGTAAGACATTCGTTCATCTTCGGAACACAAATGAAGATATTTTTGATTAAATCTGAGAGGTGGATCACTCCCCCATAGGCTTCCTAAAGCCTAGTTCACACTACATGATTTTAAGCCCGATTTGAGCCCGATTTGCAAATCGTTGAGCTCGCCGACAGGTCGGTTGTTATCGCGTGCAAATCGCGGGTGATGAGCGCGCGATGAACGCTCGCCAATCTGTTAGTATGAAAGAGCCAACAACGCATCAAAGACGCTCACAGACGCCTCGCAGACGCATCGCCGAGCCCAGAAAAATATCTAGCATGCTAGATATCCAGAGCTGTCGCGCGACTCAACCTCACGTGATATCATGAGCTACAGCCAATCAGAGCAACTAGAGATTAAACATACACGTATGTGTAGACATACAATATAATTACGGATGCTTTTCGGAAGTACATCCCTGTTTGTAATCATAGGTTTCACTAAAATACTTTTAGGAAAAAGGAAAGTCAACTGTATATATTGCAGATGTTCACAATGTTGATGTTCTGGGTGTTCTTTTTTAAAATGAAGTTGTTGAGTGAGTGTATATTTTCTCAGAGCAAATCATCGCGCAAACAGTTTGCAACTCTGACGTCCTGTCTGACGTCCATATTCGTGTGTTGTGTTCTTCTTCCCTGGGTATTGGTGCGCGTGCTGTTTCGCGTCTTTTTCGGTTCATTTTATCACGTGATTTTTCGTGAAAAAACGTGGTTTGTGGACAAGATAGAATCGTTGGGTGACAGAGTTGTTGTCAACTCGTGTAGTGCGTTACCTCCTGTTGTGGATCAATCACGTTGTGTCGTGTGGTGTGAACAGCTCAACAACTTGAACAGTCCTGGTTTCACAGAGAGCAAGTCATGTAGTGTGAACCGCACAGTTCAGCCCGACGTTTTAAATCATGTAGTGTGAACTAGGCTTAAGGGGTTGAAACATGACGGCCCAGAAAGTCATTGAAGAAAATGTTTAAATATTTCATGTGCCTACAGTGGCACCACTATAAGTTTATTAAGCGACAAGAATACTTTTTGTGCGGAAAAAAAAAAAACTAATGATTTTATTTGACTATTCCATTACTTCCTTGTGGGAGAGTTCAAGAGATTTCCAGGACACATGCACGAGAACTGACATGAGGACGTTCTTCTTCTACTACTATGTACAGCACGCGTCTTCCTCTGCTTGTAAGACGCTGCTTGTGGTCCCGGCCAACCCAGCACTACACCACAACTTCTCCATTCAGCTAGGTTCGTCATCCATTACTCCATCAAGGTCAGCCAGGAACCTTGACATTGTGATTGATGATCAATTGAACACAGACCATATTGCTAGAACTGGCCAGTCCTGCAGATTTGCCTTATCCAACATTAGGAGGATGGCCCTTCCTATCAGAGCATGCTACACAACTCCTTGTCCAAGCGCTTGCAGCTAGAGTGGTCTTTAACAAGCCGAAGAGAGCGCACATCACACCTCTCCTCACAAAATTGCACTGGTTGCCAATTGCAGCTTGTATCAAATTCAAGGCACTGATGCTTGCCTACAGAATAACCACTGGCTCTGCTCCCTTTTACCTAAACTCATTACTTCATATGTGCCATCCAGAAGCTTGCATTCTGCAAGTGAACGTCGCCTCATGGTGCCATCTCAAAGAGGCACAAAATCACTTTCACGTACCTTCACCTTGACTGTTCCTTGCTGGTGGAATGACCTGCCTAACTCAACCCGAGCTGATGAGTCCAAACAGCCATTTTCAAGAAACGGCTGAAGACTCGTAATTTTCAGCAACACTTGATCCATTAATACTTACACCTTCTTTTCTTTTCTTTTCTCTTATATTCTATATCTATTTAAATAAATAAAATTATGTATACTGCGTTAGACTAAACTGGGATGGGTCACAGCACTTGCATATTGTTGTCCTATTCTTAGTTTAACTGCTTCTATTGCTCTCCTCATTTGTAAGTCGCGTTGGATAAAAGTGTCTGCTAATTGATTATATGTAAATGTAATACATTACAAACAGATGCATAGTATTGTGCAAGGAACCACATTATTAATCAATATTTTGCCACAGTAATCATAATTTGTGTGCTAAATAATAATTTGTTACATTTATACAATGCTTTTCTCTGCACTCAAAGCACTTTACATAGGGTGGAATCTCCTCAACCACCACCAGTGTGCAGCATCCACATGAAAGATGCGACGGCAGCCATAGTGCGCCAGAGAGGAGACAGAGTGATGAAGCTAATCAGTATATATGGGGATGATTAGGAGGCTGTAATGATTGGTCCACTGAAGGCAAGCTGAGGTGAGAACCCAAAGCAATTTATTTACAAACACAACACAATAAAACAAAAAAAAACATGGCAAGGCATGAAAACTCTGACCAAAAACAGGAACACGAACATACACTTAGGAAACAAGACTACCAGAGACTGGGCATGGAAGAAACAATACTCGACAAGGACACAGGGCAAACATGAGGCTTAAATACATACAGGACTAGTGACGAGACAAGGCCTGTGAACATTTAAACAATCAACCAATGACAACATGACACAGACAAGGGAACACAAGGCAGGATCACATGACTAAAACGGGGGATCACATGACAGACCAGAACCCAGGAACAAGAAACAAACACCCAAAACGTGACATAGGGCCAATGGGCAAATACGGATGATGCCGGGTTCACACCCCTACTCTTTTTTGAAGGATATCCAGGGTTTTTTATAGACCCTGGATAGAGTCAGGACCTCGGTTTAATGTCTCATCTGAAGGACAGTGCTTTTTGACAGTAGTGTCCCCATCACTATACTGTTAGTTAAAGCTGTTGCTGTTTTACTGCCACTAGTGCACATTTCAGCTGGTAAAAGCAGTGAATTGTAGGTATATGTAACATCTGAGTAGTTACTACAAAAAGAAAAGGGAAGCATTTCAAATGTGACCACAAGCACCCTTTCTCAAAGACGAGACGCGGGCTGGTTTCACCTCTGTTTCAGCGGTGGACCTGTGACAGATTGGACCTTGCACCTTTATATGCCACATTTGGAATCATGATGGGTTTCACTCATCAAATTGCTCATTAGACGGTAGAAAGGCATCAAGCATGTCGGCAGCACAGGTGTAGTGGCCCACCTAGTGACCCAGACAGCCTGAAGTGCTCAGTTAGCTGATTAATTACACTCATTGTTCTTCACTTGCCTTAAAGCTGTTTACCATAGATGATTTTACAGCTATGCAGGTGTTGTATAATAAATGCTACTTCAGTGGAGAAAAGAGGGACTACAGAACAATTTCAAATCACTTAACGATCATTACTCATTTAGTTAGAATTGCTGTTCTGTTTGTTATGCTTGGTTGCTGTGAATGTTGTCTAGTTATGTAAATTCAAGCAACATTTTCTTTTTTCTTTTTTCCTCCACAGTGTTTTATTGGAGTGTTTTTGAAGCAACCTCTCCATTGACTCACTTTTACGATTTTTTGTCCTGAAGAGAGATGCAGACTTAAGATAACTGACAGTGCATTTAATAGATTGAGACAATAAAGAACTGGGCAGACATCATTCTGCCTTTCTATCAAAGAACGAGTATATTCACCCGCTTTTGCGCTCACAAACAGACATGTGCGTGCATGCTCGAGCGCAAACTCACACTTTGACTTCTCAAGGACAAAGGAGCTGTAGATCACAAGCTCCGATTCATAAACTCTGCCCAACTCCTGTATGTGTCTGCCAACTTCCATCTCCCTGACACCTACAATAACATCAGCGACTCTAACAACACGTCATACGTTCCTACACACTTCATGCTCCAGGAAACCCAATCACACGATACAAAGACACAGTACAACTCTCCAATTTTCTTTCGCTCAGAGGTGAGATAAATCACATTCTTCTGGCTCCGGTCCTGCCTCAATGTGATTGCAATATGTTCGCAAATTATATTTTATCTCTACTTAGATTTATAAAATGTAATTCCTCTTCAGAAAAATGACATTAGGACATAAATCACATACATTTTTTTTGGTCCAGATCAATTAATATAATTCAAAAATATATTACATAATTTATTTAAATAAAGATACACTATATACTGTACATTTTACAATTTTAACAAGTACAAAAAATATTCCATTCATACATCCAAATCATCCATACTGACTTGAATACACATTTTCTATTATGAACATACGTTTAATTTTGAAATTCAAAATTCATTTTGAGTGCATGAAGTAAAAACTTGCATTACATTGTTAAATAAAAACATATTACAAAGTTTACCATAATCTTGCATTACATTTTAGAAAAAACTTTTGTCTGCAAATGAAATTAGTCATGTGGTGTGACCAATATCAAAAAAACATAAAACAGGAAATGATGTCATAGATCCACTGCAGACATAAACATTAATCATTTGAATTAACAATTTGACTTTTATGATAGGGCCAGTTTAACTCATATTGTAAGTGTAAAAAAAAAAAGGTAAATTATATTTAATAATAATAATACATATAATATTTGGAATAAAAAAATCAAGTGAAAATATTTCTGTACATTTTTATAAATAATTACTAAGAACACTTCAAGGTGTAAGGAAAATATGTTATCAGTTTTTTTTTTGAATGTTACAACATGACATTCTCATTTTTTAAGTATAAAAGGTTTCAAAACCATATGAAATCATTATTAATACAGAGAGTATAATTCTAAGTTGTTTTAAACTACATTTTTTAATGATTTTTCCTTAGCTTTACTGTGGACACTCAGACACTATGTTGTTGTCCCATTCGGCTTTGATTAGTGTTACAACTAAAATGTTCAGTAAATGCTCAAGACAACGTCCACCTGTTTTGCACAATGTGTATACAGATTGAGATTGCACCCGTACCAGATACCAACTTATTGGCCTTGCTGAAAAAACAAATAGTGCTGAGGGACACACAGGAACATCAATTTCCCATCAGCCCCACAGTCCAGCGTTTAATTTGCTCGGTGGCACTGAACTCACACTAAGGGGCAGGGGCCAGGTCTCCCTCATTTACCAGCCAGTGAAATGTCAATATATACTCAAAACAATGGTATTCTGCAGCACGACCAGGCCTGGGTGCTCTCCCATCCAGTGCAGAAACTATGGTGTTTTTAAAAAAGAGAAGCTAAAATCCCATTACGTTTGTTGTTTTGGGCACCCGTTTTCTCTTTGAGAGATATAAGCCCTAAAGGAAGACCTAAAGCCTTGTTTATACTCGACGCGTCCGCACGAGCGCGAGTCTCCGCTGACTGCGCGCGCCCCTCTCCAAACGGACGAGGCGTTTATACTTGACGCGCTCGCCGTTGTGCTATTCTGTGAAACGACAGGGGGCGACTCGGAGTAATTCTCCTCTAAACCACCAGGAATCAGCAGTGAAGAAGTAGTTTGCCGTTTATTAGTAGTTTATTAATTGCTGATTCATAAAAGAGTAATAAATGCAGTAGGTTTATTGTAGCCTACTTTCACTGCATGTAAACTAAACAACTGCCCTTATTGAAGCGTGTTTAAACCTTAATTTTATCAGCAGGGCTTACTTCTGTTATTGTATGCTTATTTTGTAAATGTAACCATTACTTTAGACAAGTGCAAACTGGGTGCTTAATGCAAATGTGTTCCTATTCACAAAATGAGAGGCTTTTATGGAAGCCCATCAATGCAAATGTATCTGTGTATAGAAGGATCATAAACATGCTGGTACAGACGTACCAGTTCGGCCAGAGATCGGCTCCAAGTCGTTCATCTTCGGATGCGGCGCCGCGCGCGAAGTTACAAAAAGTGCCGTGCACACCGCCAGGCGAAATGGGGTCTTGCGCACCCAACGCGCACGACCGCCCACACCGCAATGACGTCATTTTTGCCGCGCGCGCTTCGCGCTCTTGCGGACGCGTCGAGTATAAACCAGGCTTAAGTGGCCATATTGGCTCACAATGAGGTGAGTTTCTGTCAGTGCAGTGCCAGATGAACAGGTTCTGGGTGAAGCTTGACCTGGCTGATGAAAGCGCTAACAGTCCTGTTTATTAAAGCCAGAGATTCAGAAGGGCAGTATGGCAGAGGTGAGACCTTAAGGTCTGCAGGAATGTATGTGCGGTTATCAGTTTTGGACATTTATTTCGGACATAACACCTACAGTGACCTTGCATTAACTTTTTCACCTATCATTAACATAATGGGTGGTCATCATTTGTAAATGTGAGAAAGATGCTCCACACTTCCACTGAGTGACAAGTGAGCTTTTTATAATAACCCCATATGTTTACCTGAAATATCTTTGGAATTGTGTTACTACTATGAAATGTGATAACCAAAATGGATATTTTAACAAATTCAACTGAAATGAAAACCTAATGACTAGAATGTTTGTTCTCCCCATAAAACAAGAAACAGATTCCCTGTGTCTACTGCATCAGCAAGTTTGAACTACCAGGTGTATTGGATAATTTAATAATAATAATTTTAAAATAATAATTTCTAATCATTTTTTATATTATATGGATAGATGTAAAAATGAATACTCACTGGGTACGTCCAGTTAACTGCACTGTAAAAAATGCTGGGTTATTTTAACCCATGTTGGGTCAAAATGGACAAACCTAACCATTGGCTGAGGTGGACAGTAACAAGTACATTTACTTGAGTACTGTACTTAAGTACACTTTTTGAGTATCTGTACTTTACTTATTATTTTTTGTTTGGAAACTTTTTACTTTAATTCATTACATTTGAAAGACAAATATCATACTTTTTACTCCTCTACATGTCAAGGTCCTTGAGTAGAAAGTAGTAACATCAGTCAGGGGATGATTTTGGTTGCAGGGGTGGCATTTTGGTTGGAAATGAAAGTCGGGTTGACTTTAGAACCCGAAGTCGGATTGGCGTCAGAACCCAACTGATGTTGGTTTCTGATGTCAACCCGATTTTCATTTTCAATGTTGGGTTTGGTCTTCTAAATGCGAAAGTTGTCATTGTTTTGGAGCACACTAGCTTATTTATAATAGTAAGGCTAACATATTCATACTAAAAGCCAAAAACCTTTAAATAGGGCACTATTTGAGGGAACAGCCATTTGGGTGTCCGAAACCATTGTGTAATTATTGAGTGCACTTATTCAATCCCACTAACTGTGTTCTAGAAATAAATTTGATATTGATATGAGGGTAGGTAGGCAGGCATAGATTCATAAGGTACTATAAGTATTACATACAATGCAACAAAAATAAAACAATGCATTGACATTTACTTTTTACTTCTGATACCTAAGTACTTTTAAAAAGAGTATCGTACTTAAAGATCGGTCTTTACAACTTTTACTTGAAAGGGAGTAATATTTGACTAGTAGTAGGCCTATGTACTTTCACTCAAATAAGGAAGTTGTGTACATTGTCCACCTCTGACCGTTGGGTTTAAAAAATGTAATTGCATCTAAAATGTATCCATCCCACGTCCCAGCATTTGATCCAGTGTAGATCAAAATAACACTTCAATGTGCAAAGTCCAAATTCCCAGTATAGACATATTTTTGTACGCGTTTTCAATTGCAAAGTACATAAAATCCAAATAATATTATACTTTCCTATTAAATATGCAGCGAGTAACATCATTTTGCACCCCTATCTCAATACATTTGCCAAATTGCCCATAAACACTGTCAAACAGAACAAAATGTCTCACTGTTCATAATGTACTTTTAAAACAGCGTTATCCTTTAGCACTGAGGTCCGCTCAAGGTGTTCTGAGGAATTTGAAAAGGATTTTCATCAAGTGCTGTTCCTCAAGTCTCTGCCTATATGCAAAGAATGCCTCCCTGTTAGTTATTCAGATGGCGTGAAGTGAATTCCTCACTTGTCTTTGATGTTACAGGGATTGGCAAGAGTCTATACCCCTTTATGATCACTGTGGGCCGCATGATTCAGCCCCATCTCCTCAGGGATTCTCCTTCACTCTATGCAAGCTAATATGTTTGCCATGTTTAATGATGCAAAAAATGTTCCAGAGTAGCAGTTATTTATCTTTATCACGCTTCTCTTCTAGAGCACTGCCACTTATTCAGCCTAGTACCAGCACCTGCTAAACAAAAGTGGCACTGCATAGTCCAAGCCTGACCAAAGCTGGTAAAGTTAACCACAGTGTATTTAAAATGATTATTATATCACATTTAATAATTACTATATTTGTGCATTTGGCAGACGGTTTCATCCAAAGCGACTTACATATAGGTTCTTGCTTTCCCTGGGAATTGAACCCATGACTTTGGCGTTGCAAGCACCAACGGAGCTACAGGAAAGCTAAATAATATATATACGTATATAATGTCATATTTATATGTAACGCATATAAAAAAATCGGATGGATGGATGGATAGAATAATGCACCACATTGATGCATTAACTAACACTTACATTAGAGATAATCATAATACTGAATGCTCTGGAGAGTTTTAAAGAACCTTGATAGTCTGATCACATTTGGTTCATGTCTGTGAAATGCTGCTCTTGGTTTTACAGCTCATGTATAATGATCCTGTGTCACCTCATTTTCATATTCTATGACACCGCTTCCTTCCCTTATCCTCTCATTTCTGCAGTCAAGTGTGACAGAGATGACTGATTATCTAATCACCGATGGGTAAGAATCAGCTCTGGATAAGGCCATTAATCATGCTATAGCTTGCCCTTTCAGCCAAATCAGCTCCTGATTCACAAATCCCTTAAATTTAATCAGCCTCAGGCTAATGCACAATCACCACCACCACCTCTAAAATGGACCTCTTGCTGATCCTTAGGTGGATTCTTATGGTGTTTAGAGGTAAATACAGTAGTAATCCACTGATCCAACAATGGTACAGCTCTTTTTGATCTCACTTTGTTGTAACCATTCGTTCCTACTAGTCAAAACAGCTGCGTTAGAGCTTCTATTTACCAAAAATCACATCATAATTTCATCTAGTATGGCGAAGTGCAAAATTGTGAACATTTTTACAGATGACAGCAGAAGAGAGGATGTGTATCAAGTCGATTGCTCTCAGGGGAGTAAACTTTGGCTTAGCGTGATGGTGTACTGTTCCTTTTAGAGAGAGAGCGGCTCTTGGTGTGCCTGTGGCTGTGTTGGATCCTCATCAGAGAAAAGCTGATCTTAAAAACACGATGGGGGATCGCAGAGTGCATCCGCTCTACATCTTTCGGATTCAAAACAATCGATACGCATCTCATCTTCATACCACAACACTACCTCACACAAAGAAACTCACAAAACCTCCAGTTAGTGAACTCAATACATGTTTTAAGCTATACAAACATAATTATTTACAGCAATCACTGTGGTTTTAGAAGGTAAACAAGATGTTTTTCTTATTTACTGCTAAGTAGTGGGGTGACTTGTCTGTATTTGTTTTGGTTTGGTTTTTTGCAGCTTTTTATGGGATACTAAGCATCCAATAAGCATTCTGGATGAATGGTGACAGTACTTCTTAGAATTACAGAACATATTTCAATTATAATGACTCTGGGTGGCATAAAATCAAAGCATAGGACGATTAGCAATGGAGACATTATGCTTATGACCAAATCCAAAACACAATAAAGCATATGCATGTGCATCTCTGACAACCAAGGCCAATTCCACACAGCTGAAGAATATGGTTTTCAGTCTAGCGTTAGGGACCGCTGCATTTCTTCGTAAACTTGCTTTCCAAATGTTTAAGCGCAAACATATGAATGTGCAAACAGCACAATATTTTCTATTTAATATTGGCTACTAAGTTTATATCAGTAATATTAATTAACAACATTTTCATTATGCATAATTTATTGTTATTACTATGGTAAGTACATGTAACAAATGTAACAAGGACACTAAAATAAAGTGTTACCTTTTTTTCTTATAAACGTATGCTGTGTTTTCAGCCCAGGCTCATTAGAAAAACATACCTGTGGCAACAATTTTGCAAAACGCAAAATACGTTGCGTCGTGCACGTTTGCGACTGTTTCAAAGTGAAGTGTGTGTCCTGTGTCCAGTGAGTGACGCTAAAACCGTGTTTAGTTTTTTCCGGAACGAATGAATGTGAAAATGGAAACATTTTATTACGTTGGTTTTTGTAGGTTTCATCGCAGTTCTGAATTGAAACTGTCCGGTGAGTGGTGCTAAAAGCTTAATACTCGTAGCCCTACAAAAAACAACGTAGCCCTACACCTACACTAAACCCTAAACCTACCGATAGTGTTAACAAAAGCAAATGTGACATAAAAACATATCGTAACCATGGCATTTTAGTTTGTTTTTGTGCTCTTCTCTTAGAGCTCTTTTATCATGACTCATCTTTCAAGGGATTCTATACTGAGCTACCGAGCAAGCTTAGTATGTCAGTAAAACCGAATATAGCTGGTTAATGATGCAAACGCCAAAGATTATTTGTTTACAAATCATACAGGTAAAAAGTGTTTTGAGGTCATAACATAATTGTGCAAGGTGCTGTGTGAAAACAAGTCTTTATTAACCATAATCTGCCCCTGTAATCATAATTGTGTGTGAAAACGATTAAAAGTGCTTGCTGTTTTACTGCCTCTAATGTTCATTTCTGTTGGAAACTGCAATGTACGTATTTTGCGTTTTCCTAAAATTTTGCCACAGGTACGTTTTTCAAATTAGTGTTGAAATTGATTGGACTTTTTAGTGTAGGTGATGAGCAGAAATGTGGATCGTTCCAAGATGCCAGGCACATTGACGTGTCTGGAGCAATCGAATGGGGTGTCTACAGTACGTATAGATAGCCTACCATGGTTGTCAGTTCCACACTGTTTGTCTCAACATTAAGTCACAGAATATGTATTGTGGCTTTTTACATATAATCACAGCCTCAGCATTAACTTATCACTCCTTGTTAGCCCTTTATAATTTACAGTCCCTGTTCAAATGAAATATGGATTCGCAGTATGTCTATGATTTGTCGTCTTTGCAGTCTGCAGTGTGAGGCAAGTTCTCTCTCTCTGTGAAGGCTTGCGTCTGATTAGTCTCCCCGCTTCAGCAGTAGCGCGGCACTCTGAGCCAGATGCCTTATTTTGCCATTCCCTTTCATGCCTGTGGAATAAACTTATCACTTTAATGCACTTTTCCAGATATCACGTTGATTCGCATCCCCTCTGGCTTGTCAGGAAACTTCAGTGCAAGATGAAAAGGGAAGAGTATACACTTTTAAATATGCACTCTGCTCAAATTCGACTCAGACTAATGGCAGAAAGTTCAGCGAAAGGTCAGGGGAAAATAAGAGCTGAGAGAGCACCTACAGGGGAAGATGCATGCGGATATCTGCATATGTTAAGGGGGCATAAGACTATAGAAGTTCTTTGGACAATCAATAATTATAAATACATAACTGTGTGGGACATGAGCACCATGGCTCAGTGTGTCTGAGCATATGCACTAAACATTATACCACGACCTTTGACAAATGTTTTTTTTTTTTCATTTTATAGGGCTGTTAATCGAATTAAAAATTAATTGGATTAAATGTATGCAGTATGAATCAAAAATTATTGCATAAATCACCAGTGTTGGGGGTAACTCATTACAAGTAACTTGAGTTACGTAATCAGATTACTTTTGCAAGTAACTAGTAAAGTAACGCATTACTTTTTCAATTTGCAACAAAATATCTGAGTTACTTTTTCAAATAAGTAACGCTAGTTACTTTTTCACATGTATGGACTGACAATTCTCCTGTCCTCATATTGATAGAAACAAAGTGAGGAGGTGGTGTGTGTGTGTTGTGTGTGTGTGTGTGTGTGTGGTGTGTGTGTGTGTGTGTGTGGTGTGTGTGTGTGTGTGTTGTGTGTGTGTGTGTGTGTGTGTGTGTGTGTGTGTGTGTGTGTGTGTGTGTGTGGTGTGTGTGTGTGTGTGTGTGTGTGTGTGTGTGTGTGTGTGTGTGTGTGTGTGTGGTGTGTGCGTGCAGAGTAAACATGATGCTTATTGTAGTTCTAGACTAAATATGAACATGCATTTACTCATCTCACTTGCAGGAAAACATTCAGCATTCCTCAAAATGAATAAAAACAGTAAAATGCAATCTCAGATTGCAGAATCTCAGAATCTCAAACTTTTATAATTAACTATAGTAAATTACACAAATATAGTTTATGTATTTAATCTCAATTTATTAACCAATGCTGCTAACCTTCAATTATCTAATTCAACTATACTAATAGGCAAAAATGACTCAAGATTAGATGTAGAAATAAGCGTGTTGAACTTCCTTCTCCTGTATCCTATTGTTCTGTAATGAAGAATGGCTGAACAGTTTGTTTGAGCGGCGCCCTCTACTGTACAGGATTAAACATGCATTTCCTTGCATTTATCACTTTTGGTGTGAAAGGGCCTTAACATTTGCCAAAAACAGAACTTTTTTTGTTGTTATTAAAAAACAAACAAGCAAGCCCAGCCCAAATGAGAAAAAGTAATGCAAAAGTAATCTAACGCATTACTTTTCATAAAAAGTAACTAAGTAACGCAATTAGTTACTTTTTTTGGGAGTAACGCAATATTGTAATGCATTACTTTTAAAAGTAACTTTCCCCAACACTGTAAATCACTATTTGAGAGAACAAATTACAGAATTGACATATAATTAAAATAAATAATAATAAAATAATGAATACATGTCCATTACATGTTCACTAGTTTTGAGTTTCTTGGTTTTGATATGGTCTGTTATTTTGAAGTGTTTTTCTGTATCCATTGTTCCCTGTTTTACTTTGTTTTTACTTTGAGAATCCTTTTGAGCGCAAAAAAACAATAAAAATAACAACTTTATTCAACTATTCATCTTCCGTGTGGGCCTCTGACGTGAGTTCACGACGCATGAGCATTTTCCAAACTGCTGGTACAATGTGGGTACAGTGTAATATTTATTCAATTGTTTAATTAAGGTTTATACATGCTTGTTTCCATGACAGAGTTCAAGATAAATATTTTCATCTGACTTCTGAAGCTGCCAAAACAGCAATCACAAACTATGCAAAAGTGGCAGCAATTCCAGCGCACTCAGTGTCTGAATTCACTCACTTTTTATTCACTCCGTCAAGTGAACTATATTAGTGGACTAATGAAGGGAATAGTGAGTGAGGGTATTAGGGGGGTGATTTCCGAACACAGCCTTAGTGTCTGTAGTTACCCTCATTTGTTACCTTATATTGATTCATTTCTATCACCTGATCACCGGTGCCTCACTTGTTATCCTGTGTATTTATACCCCTGCGTTTCTTTGTCAGTTGTTGTCTGTTGGGTTTTCTGTTTGGATTATATTTCTTGATTCATTATCATTGTCTTCCCAGTTTGTACTTTCTTTGTTCAGGTGAATTATTCTAATAAAACACTGCTTGCCTATAGATCCTCGCATCTCCTCTTCCCTGCTAACCGTAACAATGTAATCATTTGTCCACTTTACCAAAGCAATGCAATAAATTCACAGCGCTATAAGTTATTGTACACTACTGGTCGAAATAATTAAGATTTGGAATAAATACGATATTTTTAAATGTTTTGAAAAAGTCTCTTATGTTCACAAAGGCTGCATTTATACAATACAGTAAAAACAGTAACAATACAGTAAAAACAGTAACAATACAGTAAAAACAGTAATATTGTAAAATGCAACTATTTTTTAACAGTTTTTTACATTAATTTTCAAATGTAATTTATTACTGTGATGGGCAAAGCTGATTAGCATCAGCATCATTACTCCAGCCCTCAATGTCACATGAACCTGAAATCATTCTAATATGCTGATTTGGTGCTCAAGAAACGTTTCTTATTATTATCAATGATATTATAATTTTTAATGTCAGTGTTCCATTGCTTGCTGACTGTAATAAGAAACTTAGTTTACATACTGTGAAATATCTTATTAGATATCTATGAATGGACTAATGCTTCCCTTCTGCAATTTTACTGCAGACGCAATGTTATGGAGATCTGATCTACTCCTTTGGTGAGGTCATGCTAGTAGCTGACTCAAGCATATAGCAAACAATGACATCAGATTCAAACAAACGTCAAGGCTGATAGACACAGCCAAAAGATGTTTCCATGGGAATGGCTCCATTTCAGGGCTGTACTGTCATGTGCCGGCACATTTTCAGGGAAATGAATGAGGATTGCTGTACATCTGGCAGGTCCATTGCTGACACTAAGTAGGCTGCCAGCTTTGTCCCACGGGAGTAAGGACGGGTTGCCAGGTCCGGGTCAAAGAAGATGACACTTCCTATTAATTCATCCATCAGGTCTGTCAGGATCATAGTGACCGATGACTGTTTTAGACTGCTGCCTGACATCTTCATTAGATCCATGTGTGCAGGTAAGCAGCACATACTGCATCACAGCACAACAAGCGCAAATCATTTATTTAATTATTTATTTTGTTGCTATTTAAAATATAGGAATTATTGAGTTGCTGGTTAAAATACAGAAATAAAAATGTGATCTAAACTATGTCTTAAATGAAAGGCAAAATGTTTACTGCTGTCTTATTAGCAATATTCATATCTTCATTTCTAAAGAGCAAAAACATCTAATTAAATCCCAATATATCACTAATTAGGAGGCTGTGAAATTCCTCTTGTCACATATTATTATTATTATTATTAGGACTAGCTTGAGGGCTGGAAGCAATTCCGTAATTTCATTAATTCTTTAAAGGATCCAAATTTGCAATCCCATATAAGGGGATTTTATGTAACAGCCAATATGTACAGTATTGGAGTGTTTTAATATAAAGTTGATTCCTCTCTGTATATGAAGTGTTTCTCCTGGCTATGTGTGAGAATTTCAGAACTTCTGTTCTCTCCACATCTCTAGGGCCCCAGGCTTGTAAAATCAGTTAATGCCCTATTCTATTTTATCTTATGTATTTATTTAATTTTTTTGCAGTAAGGCGGCTTGGTTGTGAAAGCAGGGCAGCTTTTTGTCAGAGTTACTGTGTTTACCAGCCTCTAAAATATTAGGCGATGATGGTCATAATTTTTCCAGAGTTTCAGATGAGGTTTTCGGCACATTTGTCTTTTCACAATTACTAAATTGCAGCCAGGGGCAAAGTTATGTCTCAAAAATCAATAGCTCATGCACAGGTTGCAATTAGCTTGGAATTAATCAGAGACCAAGACCTGCAGTAATAAATAATATGAGCACCGGCCCCATGAAACTGAGAGCCTGAGAACAAATCTTGTGAGTTAAGGGCAATTTGAGGATCAATTATAATGTTTTTCCATGGAAAGTATCGAAGTATGTGAGGAGGGACTCAGCCATTGACCTCGTGTGAGCATAACTTTGTAAGATTTGAACTATAAGCAGGGTAATTCATTTATTTTATTTGAAAGTAATGTCATTTGATATGTTTACTTTAATATTCTGTTAATTTCTAGGGGTTCTGGAGTCTGACTTCCAGTGCGAACAGCCAGGGAAATTGTTTTTGAAGTTTTGCCAGAGCTTGCTGATAATACAGTGTCAAAATCCATGCGATAATCAATTCGGTCATCAAGCTAAAAACCCTCATAATTAGACTGTGTGTCAATACCCTTTTCTCAAGCGGTGTAATTTCAAGGCTTATACAAATCAATGACATAGTGAGATCATCTGGCCAGATTATATCAGTTTTCCCCTAACTGAAACAATAGCACATTCTCTACATAAGTGGCCATTCCTTTAGATCCACTCATGATGATCATAAAGATTCATAGAGCTTCGATGCACTTGTTTCAATACAAATGAGGACTAAGTATGAAATAATCATGCATAATAGATAATTAAATAAGTCTTCCTGAATTGTACATTTGACTTGTAATGGTCCCGCAATCTGTATAGCTGTGCCCCTTTAAAAGAATGAATGTCAGTAGGTGTGTGTACGCTCATTTCTCATACTTAATAAGGTTACTTTGCTTGTATAATATATTCCTTCTCTTCAGTCTGAACTTGACCTTTCATACAGTAAATCGCATTGCCTTCTGAGCGGTTGTGAGACCATATTCTTGAAGCAACACAAACGTGGGCGCTTATTGCCTCTGAACTCTGAGTGCACTTAATCATATTTCCACCCACAGCCAATAATCGCGTGCGAGTTCCGTACAAAAGCTCCACTCATACACCTCCTCTGGTGTATCATCTGAAAGAGTCTCAAATCCTGTTTTTTTTTTTCTCGGAAATGAACGTGTGGCTCAAATGGCTCTCTCTTCCTCACAGGAGGTCCAATGCTATTTATTCCAGCAAAACATTTGCTGCCTTTCCTTGTTGTGGATATGGTATCAAATCATTTTAAGAGAAAACAGAATTACAGCTCACGGATTAGAGTTGTGCAAGTCTGCATTTGCTCAATTTTAAAAGGAAAGGAGACCTGTAGTTTACCCATAAAATGAAAATTCTGTCATTATTTTTTCACTCGCATTGCTATCAAAATCTGAATGGCTGAATGTTTCGCCAATCATTATTACATATTTGGGTCTTTAGCGACCCTGATCTATTTCTAACACGGATGGATCTTTACAGCCCCTTTCACACAGAGATTCCGGAAAATACACGGATAATGTGACCCGGCATTTTTTCTGGGATTGTTTGATTTCGGTTCATTCACACTGCCAGTGATTTGCCGGACCTGTGAGTGCGTTCACACACAACCCGTTAATGTCCCGGAAAGCCGTTTGACGTCAGGATGAGACGTGTAACGTACGCGTCGAAACATGTGCACGCGCGCACCTTTCCACAGAGCTGGCGAACGATCGCAGCTTCAGCGCGGATTGTGAGGCGCTCCTGTCTCTGCTTCATTCCAGTCTGCAGACATTTTTTCGTTTTTTCTTTGTTGATGACGAACACAAACTTTCTTCTAAGAGCAACAGAGTCGAGCGATGGCACATGCGTCATCACTATGACACACCCCTTAGGGCATTGGTTCTGGCTTCTGTTCACACAGCGTGCGTTCCGGGTCTGAACACGGCAATGTTACTAGGTCCCCAACCCGGGATCGATCCCGGCATCAATCCCGGGTCTGAAGTATCAATCCCGGGTCGTGTTTGCGTTCACACAGAAGGCACTCTGGCAATTTGCCGGGTTCGAAGTGCTGTGTGAAAGGGGCTTACCTGTCGCGATAACATAAAACCCTCTTGAGAGTAACAATTACAGAAAAATAAAATAAAGCATATGTTGTTACCTTTTGGAGCTTGGAACTGTTCAGTTTGAGCAGAGGTTTTATACCATCATCACTGTGTAATTTCCAATATCAAACCTATTTAATTACTTCAGAATACTTATTCTGTGCACAAGTTGTATATGGACTACTTCAAAGTTACTTTTGTTAACAGATAGTTATGTTTTTATTAAAAAAAAATGCATTTTTGAATTTATATCAAAGCACTGGGAACTATCCTTTTAACTACTTCGGGTTACTTCGGGTTACTGGGTTCACTTTCAAAATGAAACTTGGAAATGATTGCAGGCTTGAAGGGAGATATCTGTTAGTTGAGTGTTTACTCCGCTTATTTTTATCCTGCCTGCAGTGCCGCCGCTCCCACCACGCGCATCACGCGCTCTGCGTAGGGCACCAAGTGCGGAGGGGGCACCAAAAATAGCCTAATGAAAAATCAATCATCAAACTTCTTGTTATAATCAGATTCAGCGCGTTCTTCATCTTCAATCCGCAGCTGAGCAGAGAGCACGTCAGAAACAGAGGACAGTGTGTGTGTGTGTGTGTGTGTGTGTGTTCATCTGAGCCTATGATCTGAGCCTCATTGGTCTGTCAGTGCTCGTCAATGTCAGATTATTTGTGATGACCAATCAAATCAAAGTAGGCGGGCTTTATGTTCACAGACACTGAGCGCGAATTTTAACAGTGCAACTCGACGCTTCAGTCGGTCAAGTGCAAGATAAGATGTAAGTAGCTAAACTTAACTTTATATATTATATGTTTTTTAGGTCATAAATGTTGTCTGTCAAAAATGACAAAAAATAATAAGGCAAACTAATATAGTTTTGTCTAATTTCGCCATTTTGAACTGAAAATAGGCCTATGTAACATGTAAGTTAGCCTAGTGTAATAGTTTAGGCTACTGTCATTGTGAGGGGACAAGAAACATGAACAAAGCCGTTTTCATTTCATCATGTTACACACAGGATTAATAATGAATGTGTACATATTGAAAATAAATACAAATTGTAGCCTTTAGTAAATTTAAAAAAAGCCAACTTTAGGAGGGGAAGAGACAGGGCAAGATAAAAACAAAGAGAAAAAGAGTGTGATGCTGATGAGGAGAGAAATGGTTTTAAAGCTGTTGTTATCGAATTTTTGTTTTGTTTTTTGTTTTTTGCCTTCACAACATCTTAAAATGCACATCTGTAGTTCAGAGCAATCCAAAATTTTCTCAGGGAAACCCCGAACCCCCCAAACTAGCCTGCCTCAAGTTCGGGACCACAGTGATTATAAGGGATAGGGAAGATGCTGTTGGCTGATGGGATGTGAACAGACTGAGGGTGAAGGACATTCACAGCATTACATCATTGGAGCTACTGTATTGGTCTGTTCCAACCATCATTTCATCTTACTGCCACTTCAAACCACTCAATGGCACAAAAATACAAGTTCATTCGGGTGAGAGTCGTAGTGGGATGGTTCACCTATTGAGCCGTGGCCTTCATGTGGGTTTAAGCTCGGTTTGCAGCCTTTCCTGAACTGGTTTCTCCTCTCTTTTCCTATCCCCCCCCCCCCCCCCCCCCCCAGTGTTCTCACACTGTGCTGTAAACAAAAACATACAAATAAACAAAAAAGGTTAAAAACGAGTCAAAACGAGGCTAAGCAGTAAAAGCAATATTTTTTTTCTACATAACAGATAAGATAATGTTTAAGGATGTTTTATTAAAGGATTAGTTCACTTTTTAAAAAAAACTTTTGCTGATAATTTACTCACCCCCATGTCATCCAAGATGTCCATGTCTTTCTTTCTTCAGTCGAAAAGAAATTAAGGTTTTTGATGAAAACATTCCAGGATTTTTCTCCATATAATGGACTTCATTGGGACCCAAACGGTTCAAGGTCCAAATGACAGTTTCAGTGCAGCTTCAAAGGGCTTTAAACGATACCAGACGGTGAATAAGGGTCTTATCTAGCGAAACGATCGGTCATTTCAAAAATAAATAAAGTTAAAGTTTTATAAGCACAAATGCTCGCCTTGCTCTGTTCTGTGATGCAGAGAACAGAGTCATCGGGTCCTTAATCCTTTAAGGACCCGTTAACTTTATGTACAAAATAAGAGATGACAGAATCTAAAGTAAAATATTAATATTAGATGAAAACTGCTAATTAAAAATGTTGCAACTAACTGAAATAAGTTTAAGTTGAAGAACTAATTAAATTACTAACTGTAAATATAATGTAGTAATAATAATAATAACAAAAGCAAATAACAAAAAAATGTAAAAAGAAACTGAAAAAAAATCTAATTAAAAATATTATTAAAATAAAATCTACCATAGTACGCTAATAGGCTACTAAGATAACTGGTGGAAATAGCTTAACAGTTAACAACATAAACTCTAACAGGGTAAACAGGCAAACAAAAACATGCTAGTGAATGAATGAATGAACGGACAGACGGACGAACGAACGAACCTTATTATAAGCTGTTATTATTTATACACCTTTACATACATCACATTAAATTACATTCCAGGAAGATATTTGAAATCTCTGATAATAATTATGAGTAGACTACCTAATGGAGGAGCGCAGAGGGGAGCACAATGGGAAGCCTCCTGCTGTGGAAATGGAGGTGGCTATATTTCAAATAAAAACCTGCAAACGGCCACCAGCACAGCCCCGCAGCAGTAATCCAAATATGGAGATGTGAAGCAAATTACCTGTGAAAAAAGGACATGCGCGTTAACTTGACGGCCGCTAGCAGACATCTCTCGGTTCCCTCAGACGTGGTCATTGGTGTGGATGCACAGACAGCATTAGTAGGTTACCACTCAAGCGGAGCCGCCACAGCTCTTTTAGGTCAAATATTAGAGGGGGTTATGCAAATTGACAAATTGTTGAAGGGGTTCGACAAGCAAAAGGCTGACTTTGTGTCATTCAAACATGTTTTTTACTCTTTTTACATAATTATCCCTATACGCCTCGTTTTCTCTCGTGCACTCACTCAACCAGCATGCAACACAAACGTACACACAGGGACACTTGCAAACACACACCAGCTCTTAGAGATAGCAGAAGGACGTCATTAGCTCATAGTCGTCTGGTCCATTTTGTCAGCCCTGCAAATGACTTAATGGGTTGAGGTCTGGTTTTGTGCCCGCACACCTTTCATTTTCCAGCTCCCAATATAAGTACCCCAAACTATGACCCCCTCGGAGGGGTGTAACCGGCTAAATAGCACCGGGTGACAGGTGACTGCGAGTTAGATAGGCTACATGTATTGGGCTTTTTCACCTCACGCGGCAGTGCAGTTTGTGCATGTTGCGCCCCCTGTAGGATGGAAGCTGAACTGCGAGTCTCTTTGTTTGACTCTGGCAGGGTAAAATGTGGTTCTGCTGATGTTCATTTTGACTAACTTGATTTTATTGTGCAGCTTGTGTTTTCTCACAGTATTATATTACACAATAACGCATGTGCGGCTCAAGTTTTCAGCAGCTTGATGTGGATTAATGATGAGACAGCAGTGCAAGATTTTCTAGGCTTTTTAGTTACTTAATTGCATGTTATTTCTATAAAAAATAACTTTAAAAGGCGTATTTTTTTCAGTTTGTGAACCTCCAATATGAGTGCTGTTTATATCAGAGGCCTGTTTGATGACAAGTTTATGTCCTCAGCAATTTTAACCGACAAGTCCAGAAGCAAATAAGCAGAGGGACGACATCATACTCCCACAGTTGCTGCTGCAAAGGCAATTTTGTTAAGCTGTTACAGTCTGAAAACTGAAAGTCTGTGTGTGTGTGTGTGTGTGTGTGTGTGTGTGTGTGTGTGTGTGTGTGTGTGTGTGTGTGTGTGTGTGTGTGTGTGTGTGTGTGTGTGTGTGTGTGTGTGTGTGTGTGTGTGTGTGTGTGTGTGTGTGTGTGTGTGTGTGTGTGTGTGTGTGTGTGTGTGTGTGTGTGTGTGTGTGTGTGTGTGTGTGTGTGCGCTTGTTTTTGTGATATATGAGGACACAAATGTGTATAATAACATGGGTATTACACTGGTATTACAACTTACACGTGAAATATGAGGACATTGCATGCGTCCTCATATTTCAAACAGCTTAAAAAACATAAAAAACAATGTTTTTTTTAAATGTTAAAATCCAGCATGTCTCCTGTAAGGGGTAGGTTTAGGGACAGGGGCAGTGTAGGGGGATAGAATATATAGTTTGTACAGTATAAAAACCATTACGCCTATGGAATGTCCTCATAAGTCACAAAAACAAACGTGTGTGTGTGTGTGTGTGTGTGCCTGTTGCCGAAGAAATCGCCAGGTCTCTGTTTACATTTCAAAGTTATTTTCTGTCAAAGTGCTCCTCGACTTTCGGTTTAACATTTCAATATGATGTGAGGTAAAAATATGAACATATATATTTACATCTGCAAAACTTCTCAAGCGCCCTGTGTCTGACAGATACAGAGAGTTCACTTTAAAGTCACCACAAAATCAAAATTGACAATTCTTAGACTATATTTTATGGAATTTTGCAGTATTCACTATTCATTATAAAGGATTTATTCGTTCACATAATTATTATTTTCTAAATTAATGTGCTATTGTAATCTTTAATCAAATAAACTTTCCCTCCCACTTGCAGCGACATCTCTTCTCTTCTCTGACGTGTTTACTGGCAGGTGGGCGGGACAACCTGTCACTCACATGAGATCACAGCAATAGAGTTGTTCAGGTGTGACATGACATCACTTTGTAGGCCATAATGTGGAAACGAGTTAGCATTTTAGCACTGCCGGTTCCATCGTCCTAAAGTCAATGGGTTTTTTGAATTAGGTTGTGGTTAAATGGCTGAAAAGGTTTGTGGTGAACACAAGCTCAAGACACTTTCACGTTTTATTCTGCAACATAAAATACATCAGTACTAGGGTTCAACAGGGCTAAAGATCACGGGGTAAAAGGCTCCTTTGATTTTATTTTCCTCTAAACCACTAGATGGCTCAAAAACTTCCCTCAGCACTTTCCAAAACATCCGCTTTTCAAGATCCACATGGGATTTTTGGCTGATCCTTCAAGCGATCATCAGGTCAAAGGTGATTCTGCACTACTATGAGCTAAAAAATATGTTGTAGATTTAAGTAGGAAATTATATTTTGAAACAAAGGTCCTCTTAATGATTTTCAGTTTTGTTCAAGGTAATTAAAACAGTTTTACGTACAATATGTAAAAGTATGGCAGCCTATTCGGGGTAAAAGGTGCACCATGCTGTCGGGGAGAAAGTACAATTATTAACATGATAATAAACATCTGGCTGACTTTTCCATTTGTCGACGTGACATGGTTATATTCAGATGATAATTATCATATATTATATTATTATCTATTATAATGATTTTAGAATCTTTACTTTTTAAAATAATTTTATGCAATTTAAATATATTTTTATATTAACATATTTTAATGACAGTATATTTATTAAATAAAAATGTATTCTTATATTATATATATATATATATATATATATATATATATATATATATATATACAGTATATGAACAAGTATTAACTTAGACATTATTAAAAACATATTATCTTAGCTAAAGCTTTTGTATAAATAATATGTGCCTTTTGCCCCATTCCTCTCGCCACCTCACACATTTAAAAGATTTTTAAACAAAATAAACCATTATGATTTATTTTCACACAAAATCTGTAGCTCCATCAATGTTCAATACAAACATCATAAATATGGGAATAGTGAAAAGCTAAATTATTTCTTAAAGTGTGCCTTTAGCCCCGTTGTACCCTACTCGTGATTTTTGCAGCTGTTACAGTACGTGTATTTAAAAAGGTGGTTGCTAACAAGTAGCTACATGTGACTACAGAGACCAAATGTCATCACGCCGAACAGGTAAACTCAGTCCGCTTTTACAGCATCGTTATGTTTGTAATGGTGCTCTTATAAATAATTATTCTAACTAAAACTTTGTGGGAAAATGTTTTTAAATAAAAACTGAAAGAGTTGTCGGAAGCTTAGTGATGGTGACGTTGAATTTGTGGGGCCGTTATCGTTTATAACCCATTAGCTTTTTACTTTTTTATTTTAGTTGTGGTAATCTGTGAAAATGATCTTGATGGACAAAACGTGAAAGTATCATACATTTTTGTTGATCGTAGAGCTTTTTTTTTTTTTTGCAATAATCCAAAAGCCTATAGAAAATCCTATTGGGCTTTTATCGATGGAACCATGTGTGACGGCTGTATACTTGTAGTGTGGTCTTTGCCGTGTTTGGCTGTGTTTTGCTCCTCCTACAGGTGTGCTGCGGAGCTGAGGGAGTAATCAGGTGGATTGGGTGCACCGGTGCACAGGTGTGCCTGTCAATAAAAGCGTCCTGTTTGGCGTCCTCATGGGGCGTTCCATCTTGTCCAATCGATCCCTGGCCAGGAGCCGAGAGGTTGATCGGCGTTGCGGCGTACGGAGAGAACTTGCGAGTCAGACTTTGTTATAAAGAATGTGTCAATAAAGAGATTATTGTAACCGCCGTGATCGTTTGCTCCCTCCTTCTTTGTTGCTCCCTAGTAAGGGCGTAACAAGTGGGGGCTCGTCGAACTAAATTTGAATTTGGATTCGTGCGATTGTTTGGAAAAAAAAAAAAAATCGTTGTTTTTGAAGGAGGGTAAACGGTAGGATAATTTTGATTTGATATTCTAATATTTGTATATTATCCGACTATTTGTGAAATGTAAAATTGGAACGCTCCATTAGTTAGGCTCTATTACTTAATTTGTTTGGGGTGTATTAAGGAACAAACCTTCCCATGTAGGTATAGTGCGTGTTTTCGGACACGTAGTTTTTTTGTTTTAGTTTGTTATTTTTGGTTGGCTCGGGACTTAGTAGCATTTGTCTCGGGAGCACATCCGAGGTTTGGAGGGCGACTCGGCAATTGGTCGTCTTTCCAAACTTGCGGGATTTAGTGCGTAAGTACCCGGTCTTGGGCCAGCTGAAGATTAGGGTCTACATAATTTGAGGGGATGGTTTAGTTTCCTTAAAATAAACCCTGATTTTTGTTTTTTCATTTGAAATCTTTTGTGCGTAATATTTGCTGAGCGTGTGTGTTTGTAGCGTGATTATTGTAATGATGGCTACTGATGTGATTGAAGCATTTTCTCAGACTCCGTCTGAGGAATTGTTAGAGGAAATGACCAAAGAGCAATTGTTAGAGTTAGCTGCACATTATAAAATCGAGCTAACGTATAATCAAAAAAGGTCAAAGGACGGAATTAAGTTAATCATTGAGTCTGCGCTGTGTGACCTTAAAATCTTGAGTGGAAAGTCTAAATTGCCTGATTCTGCTACATTGTCGGCTGTAAGTATGCCTATTCCAACTAATCCTCCATTGTCTGTTGTAAATACTCTTTCATTTGAGCAACAGAAGGAATTGTTGATGATCCAGCGTGATACTGAGTGTGAGAAGCGACGCTTGGAATGTGACAAGCTACGCTTGGAGTTGGAGTTGGAGGAGAGCCGGCAACAGGTAGAGCAACAGCGTTTACAGATTGAAAGGCGTCGACTGGAGTTACAGGGAGAAGGTAAACCAGTAGATGCAGGATTTGATGATGATTCGACGAAACTGAGTGTGGCTCATAATTTACGTTTAGTACCGCCGTTTAATGAGTCTGAGGTGGAGATTTTTTTTCTCCTGTTTGAGCGAGTCGCAGCAGCGTATAAGTGGAATGAGGTTGAACGCGCTATGTTGCTTCAGTGCGTTTTAACAGGTAAAGCCCAACGAGTCTATTCTACGCTATCTGATGCTGACAGCCAGAATTATGAAGCCATTAAAGCGGCGGTGTTAAAAATTAATGAGCGCGTGCCAGAAAGCTATCGACAACAGTTTCGTACGTTACAGCGAAAGGCGAATGAAACAAATGTTGAGTTCGTAAGAGAGTTGACTGTGCAGTTTGAACGGTGGTGTACAGCGGCAGAGTGTACAACGATAGACAAGCTGAGAGAGTTAATTTTATTTTAACAATACAGAAATACCCTTCCTGAGATTGTAGCCACTTATGTTGCAGAGCGTCAGATTAAAACTGCTTCAGAAGCTGCACTGCTGGTGGATGACTGGGAACTTATTCATAAGCCCCGTGGTGATAAATTCGGAGAACATCAGGTTCATGCACGGGGGAATTTTTCTAGTGTCCCTATGAGTCCAACCCGGAGTTTTTGGGAAAAAACGACAAGTAACTATGACAACTGTAATTATTGTTTCGGAAAGGGACATTGGAAGTCGAATTGTCCAGTGCTTAAGTCAAAGACTTCCAAGTGTAATTTGCCAGCTTGCCAGTAAACTGAACCCGTTGTTAAAGCCAGCTCTTTGGTAAATGGTAAATGGTAAATGGACTGCATTTATATAGCGCTTTCACAGACCCAATGGCCACCAAAGCGCTTTACAATTTGCCTCACATTCACCCATTCACTCTCTCATTCATACACCGACGGGCGACGGCAGCCATGCAAGGCGCCATCCAGCTCGTCGGGAGCAGCTGGGGTTAGGTGTCTTGCTCATGGACACCTCGACACTTGGTCAGGTGGAACCGGGGATTGAACCACCAACCTTCTGGTTTGTAGACAACCTACATGAACCACTGAGCCACTGCTGTCCAATTCCGGCTGTATGTCCACCGTTTGATCTTATTGATTGCGCTGGTTCACTTCCTCGATCAGAAGAAGCCATTGTGTGTGTCATTGTGTGTGTCATTGTGTGTGTCATTGTGTGTGTCATTGTGTGTGTCATTGTGTGTGTCATGGTGTGTGTCATTTGTGTAGTGTGTCATTGATGTTGATTGGTGTGTAAGAATAGGCCTATATTGAAATTAAATTTGTTAGTGCGGTTATGAATGCTATTTTTGGCGGAAACTTATTGGTTTCCTTTTCTTAAGGGGGGAGTGTGACGGCTGTATACTTGTAGTGTGGTCTTTGCCGTGTTTGGCTGTGTTTTGCTCCTCCTACAGGTGTGCTGCGGAGCTGAGGGAGTAATCAGGTGGATTGGGTGCACAGGTGTGCCTGTCAATAAAAGCGTCCTGTTTGGCGTCCTCATGGGGCGTTCCATCTTGTCCAATCGATCCCTGGCCAGGACCGAGAGGTTGATCGGCGTTGCGGCGTACGGAGAGAACTTGCGAGTCAGACTTTGTTATAAAGAATGTGTCAATAAAGAGATTATTGTAACCGCCGTGATCGTTTGCTCCCTCCTTCTTTGTTGCTCCCTAGTAAGGGCATGTTAGCATGTGAGATGCTAACTACCGGTTGGCCTACAAAGTGACGTCATACCTGCACTTTGACAACGCATACTAGCGAATGACAACGATCCAACAATCCAATCAATTCCAAATGGACAGAATCAAGTACAGCTCTACATTTTTTCAAATGCAAGAAGCTTTTTTTGAGTTTCACTGAAATATACATCACAATAAGGAAAAAAAGACCATCGCAACTTCTGCTTCATGCCGACTTTAAAAATACACTAATAAATAATTATAATTACTTATATTTATTAATTATAAATGCATAAATAATAATAATCATTATTATTATTAGTGCTATTTTTTGTATGTAAAATGTCTGATGAAAATGAATGAAAGATATTGGTCTTCAAACTTTAGCTTCGTCTAATTTAGTAAAGTTAATGAGTATATTTGACATTTGGACTTTCAAGTTTGAAGAGAAAAAGAGAAGCGTCAACTGTCATATATTTATTGTGAGCTTGTCTGAGAGGCGTGATAGCTTTGAATCATTGAACCCTGCTTTATAGTGTTATAGACAAAGACTTCACTTATGTTGCCTTTGTTTTTCAGTGTTTGAAGTCAAGCTGTGAGACTTTTGACATACTTTCTCGGATATAATTTGCTTTAATTTCATAGTGAAAGTTTCACAGAAGTTTACTGAGCAAACTATTATAATATAAGTATTATGTATGATTACATTAAAGTATGACGTATATTATTATATGAAGAAATATAAGAACAAAAACATGACTAATACTTAGTTTTTTCCTATAAAGCATACCGGTATTAATATAGTTCTGCAATATTTTGAAATACTTTGTTTAAAATATTTTGGAGCTCGTGTTTGGCGTTTCCCCTTAATGTGTGAATTTGAAAAATAACTATAATAATTGGAAGGTTAACAGTAAACTTTCCTTCTTGATTCTCCTTTTCTTTTTGTTGTTGTTGTTGTTGTTTTTAATCAAATAAGTGCTTTCTACCATTAGAGGCAATGAATGTTAATCATCAGCATGCTCTACACACATTATTAAGATTTCACCTTAATTATTTTCCGGCGAAAGGAAACTGTGGTCTGACTTTTCAGAACTGCGAACAATAACCTCAGCAGGGCCTTGCTTAATCCGGTTTCAAAATGTGAGCCACTAGTCAAGGTCAGTCAGAGATGTGTTTTTAATTTGCCCTACGACAATAGCTTCCTGCGGTACTCTATAATAACTCTCATCAAAAGAGAACAATGATTTGTCCCAAACTACTCACTGAAATAGACTGCAACAGCCTCCTGCTGACAGCCAATTGAATTCTTCTCCCTCCTGCATCCATTCTAAATGAGCGTGCATGATCGGCAGCCGACTTCTGATTGGATCAGGATGTGTTGGCCTTGAACACCGTAACTAGGGGAACTGAAACAGCAGCATAATTTGATTGCATCACATTGCTCATTTGCTTGCTGTCGGATCTATTATGAAATTCAATTTAAATCATAGCGATAAGGAAATTAACGTTAATTTGGTGCTAATGAGAATCTAAATGATGAATGCACACACACAAGCAGATGGAAACTGGGAGGAAATGCTTCTTTCTTATTATGTTAGTGCTTTATATTGTTGGAGTTCATCAAAGCAACATTTTTCATCTGCCTCATAGTGCTGGCAGCAGATGGCCAGAACTACTAGATTTTGGGCAGGGGAAAAGCTTGGGAGATTTGTATCTCACTTGTACAGTTGGGTTTCAGACGTGAGCGTGGTCAAGCTGTGCGGCCACTGGGACAATGCGGTCGACCTGTCAGAACCTGTTTAAAACAATTCACATGGCACGGACGCCATATGTAACTTCACCCTGACATGCTGGAGTCCAGCAGAAAAGACTTGGATGGAGGCCAGAAAATATTTAGAGGGATAGTTCACCCAAAAATTATCTCATTATTCACTCACCCTCATGTTGTAACACACCAGGATCACATTCTTTGTTATACGTACCACACAAAATGAGAATTTTTTGGGAGAACGGACAAAAAAAACACCAAACCTGCTAGGCCTACGGGATTTATACGGAGCCCCAAAGGGACACGGTGATAGAAAAAATATGGGATGGAAGAAAAAAAAATTTCAATGATTTTACATTCGCTCGCAAAAGTTTTGTGTTTTCCAGAGAAACTTTGTGTTTTGCGGGTTTTTTTAGCTCTAGGTTTGCTGTGCAGTTATTTCTATTGCAAAAGATTTCACATTTAAAATGTCAAACCATCAAGCTTTTATTTAGGCGGAAAACCGCAGGGAGCACTTTAAGTTTCTCTTTTGTTGACAACAGCCGGTTTATAAGTGCTTCTCTTACAACAATTTTGGGTAGATGGTTGGTGCGTGTTGCGTTCCAGAATCCAAGTTATAAGTGACCCAAACTGATGCTGAGCTGAGTTTGTGTGGAGCACAACCGAGACACTGAAAACACCAGATCATGTGTAAAAGAATACAGTCCCATGCTTCTCTCTGAAACACACAGCACATACACACAGAAAAAAAGGTGTAACATTTTTACCTTTAGGGGTACAACAGCTTGTCACTGGGGTAGTAACCTTAAAAGGAGGTGGAGGACAAATGTCCTTTTAAAGTTACTGCCCCAGTGACAATCTGTTGTACCCCTAAAGGTAATATTTTTACACCTTTTTTTCTGTGTGTACAGTATGTTTATTTAATTACATCGCAGCCTTTGTGATTTGATAGTTGCAGTAAGCCATGTCACAATTTCATTTTATTTCAAGTCATTTATGGGACTTATGCACTTATCTTCTGAAGTCATAAAATAGCTTTGTGTGAGGAACAGGCTGAAATTTAAGTTGCTATTCACAGAAAACTTCAATATCTACTCCAATTCTGAAGTTTTGAATGATTCGTCCATGCATCTGACTACAACTGACTAACACAGTTAAAATCACACTGAAAGGGAGGTTTTCAGAAAATAATAACAAACCTGTATGATTACAGAATAGTGAATGAGTTATACAGACCATTTTTATAAAACTTTTGTCCTCTTTCAGTGAACTATCTCTTTAAAAAAGGAAGTAGGCTGAAGAAGATGAAAAGCACAAAGTACAAGCACGAGAAGAGGAAGGTGAAACAGACATTGCACAAAGAAAATGAGAGGAAGAAATGGGTGAAACAAAGGGGCGTGAGAGAAAAAGCAACTGAAAGACGGGGTGAGCGCATTAGAACAAGAACCACGACATCCGTTCGGGAGTGCTTTAAATTCACCGCAGTCCGTAGGAATCTAAATTCAGCGGAATGAGTGAAGTTCTTGAATGGATGGGACTTAAAGGACATAGAAGGCCCCTCTCAACTCAGCCACACTCCATCTACATTCTACCTCTGTCTATTCAACACCATCAAACACAGGGAATTCAATGACACCTATAGCACAGTCCAGCATCACCCTGCCAAAGGACAGCGGGGAGATTGCTTCTCTCCCTCTCAGCGGTACAAAAGCAGCTTCAGGTGAAGTATTCTTCAGCAGACCGCAGAACCCCGCTGAGAGAGCCTCTCTGAAATGATATCTATATCGCGGGCCGGAGTTGAACATGGATTTTTTTTTGTACACTTATGAAGCTGCTCCCCAAGAGATCAGTGGGTAGAGGATAGCCTCATCTCAAGCAAAAAGTTTTTTACATTGGCAAGGTGATGGAGGGCCAACATTCAATGGAAAATAAACGAATTAACAGAATGCAGTTGGTTGCTGAATCCTAAAATGAAAGACGTAGGAAGAGATGGAAAGGAAAACTCTAAATTGAGTGTTGCTTTACTGCAATAAGACCCGATTAAACGCATAGCGCCACTGAAGATGATGTAACGGTTGCCAGCCACCGGTGACGGAGTCATATCTGGCCCTGTTAAAAAGATGAGAATTATTTTAGTACTGCCTCATCCCTGCCCAATTGGCACCTGTGTCCGCACATTTTTACTGTCCCGTGGTTGCCGCATGGCCAAGTTTCTCTGTGAGCTTATGAAAATAGCACGTACTTTGAATATGTTATCAAACTAATGCACTCTGATGTATTACCAAAGAGTTTCTGATCTCTTAAAGGGGCAGGATCTATGATAGTTGATTTCTTTCTTTCTGTTGGGTCAGCTATATTGTTGCTAATGAGTTTGTTTATTTGATTTGATTTTGTGAAACTTTCTTTATAGTTGTCAGTATATTTGCTTCAGTGCCAACTATGATTATTATTATCATTTGGTCTGAGTTATTTCTCTCTGTTGGAGAGGCTATTCTGGTTTGTATGCTTGAGGCGCATGTTCAGTGTTAAGTTATTATTTTTTTAGTTGCATTGAAGGATTCATATTGATTATTTTTCAAACTACTTTTTGGTACTCATTATATTCTATCACTGGATTTTTTAACACATTTGATTTTTTTCTGACATAAAATAGCTTTAATAGCTAAATTACTATGCATCACAATAGAAACGTATCCAAAATATTTTTTCTTTTAATATATATATATGTATATATTTAATTAAATGAATATTTCTTCTTCATTTTCATGCGTTCTGCAATGTTGTTTTCAAAAGCTTTAACAACTTTTCTTTCCCTTTCCATCTTGCACAATTATAATTTATTTTTGTTGAGAAGAAAAACAGATCATAAAATTGTTATTTATGCATAAATGCAGTTATATCACTGTTAACGCTAATAATAAATATTAATGAATAATTGTATCAAATGAAAATTAGTGCAATTACAGACCACAGACATTTTTTCCCCATTTTGGTACAGTGTTATCATATGGCAACATTCATATTTTCTCATGTTTTCTTATGTTCGAGAGTGGATCAGTTAACAACATCTAATTAACTTATCGAAGTTGCAGTAAAAGCAGACTGATCTCATGAAACTGCGTATGTATGACACGCCAATTCGTATTTCCATTTTTGGCGTGCTATCAACACGCAAAATCGCTTTTAGCGTGTTTATGAACGCCGTTGACTTAACGTTACATTACTGTAGGCCTATATATAAATATATGACCTACCCCAACCCCGTCCCTAAACCTACCCGTCACTGGTTAATACCATTTATGAGTCTTTCCCTACCATCCTAGTAAGAAAAATATCGCTCCCTCAGATGTATATCAAAATTTGGCTTTATTTCGCTCGGATTTTTAACAGCGTGTACATACACGCGGAATCACTCGGACATAACGGCGTAGATATACACGCATACACGCGGATAGCTGAAAATGCGTATAAATAACACGCCACTTGACTTGAAAGTGGTGTGTATGTTTACGCAAAAGTCATGATGTCATGTTGAGAAAAAATCAATGTAGAAAAAAACCCAGCAAAAACGTGTTTAATGGAGCATTTTGTGAAGCACTTCAGAAGGTTTCTCTTTTGTAAGGGGGAGTTCAGGAAAAGGAAGATCTTGAACCTTGAAGAAAAATCAAAGGACAAGCAGCTTAAAACAACAGATTATTGGTTTCTATAAAGACCCACTTTCATCCCCAAAAACAAACTATGCTGTCAGATGACTACACTGTCTCATACAGGGTTAAAGACTGCTTTGATAGTATGTCCATTTTATACTATATTTGGCACAAGCGAACCTACATGACCTTTTTAAGGTGGTGTAAAAGTAGTTCTCTGGGTGTTACTTCCAAGGTGGGAGGTTCATGTCATAAAACCACTTCTTGCCACTCACTTTCATGACACATAAAGACCCTGGTGTCATGGAAATGCTTGCTGAGTTCTACAACAGTCAGAGATTTTAATGTGTAGTCCTACCGTGCCTGTTTGCTAACGTCTTGACTTCACTTATAAAACAACTAATGAAGGTAGTCAATAATATGACAGCATACTGAGGCATCTCCTCCATCCGCTTACATTCAAACAGAAAAGCATCTCTTCCTCTCGGGATCCTGCCATATTGCAGTGACAGTATGAGCTAAACTCATTAATTTTCAATGAAAGCTAGAAACTTCTAGCAACATGAGCGACAGTGACCGTTGGCAACAAAATGTGGGCGTGTCCAATGATGCATTAAAGTTGAGAAAACTTTGACTGTATGCAAATGTGGAGCAAAGTAGTAACTACCAATGGGGATGACAGTGGAAGTCATGTGATCTGTCTCCAACAATTCAAAACTGTGACAAATGCTGCATTTATTTGGGGCATGTTTCTCTTACAAGCCATTTTGTTGTTTCTAAGTGAACAAATGTTCTGGATTTGCACTATTGAAGGGTCTACTTAAGGGTCTTCTTACTGAAAAAGACCAGCTGTTTGTATATCGATTAGCATTTGGAGCCTCCGGCCATGTCTAGTACACCCCTTGAATAAAGAAACACAGAAAAACCTCTCCACCCCTCTACCACTATTGACTTCTCTAAAAAATAAGGAAATAACTTGGAATCAAAGTCAAGGTTTGGATAAAGAAAAGGAGAGGGTGAACCTCAGCCTGACAAGTGCATCCAAAACCAGACTTCAAAAGGTTCATAGCAGCAATGTGTGCTGCCAGTGGTATATGTTATCCGGATAAGGAGCTATGGGGAGCTTTAGTGAATATGTTGTGCATGCACCATAGTAACATAACACTACATACTCTCTGAGAGACATTGAAGTTATCAGAAAAAGCTTAAGTGCTGTCTTCATTTAGACCATGTTCCTTTATAAACATCCTCATGATTTGGTATGCTTATTCTAATCTGAGGCAATTTATTTGATTGCATGCTGTGGAATAGGCTCGCATAGAGCACAACAGCCGAGTTTTGAAAGAAAAAATCCCATTATTTTTCTCCATAGGGGAATTTATTTTTAACGATAACTTATAAACCTTTAAAGACAGACCTATTGTGAGCTACAAGGTCAATGGTATGATTTAATTGAAGCCACCAGCATGCATTATTTCAACTTTTTTCTTTAAATAATCACATTGGATGGTGAAATTCCAGGTGAAAAACTACATTACCCATAATTCTGAGAGAAATCTCCACCTATCTAGGACTACTGAAACAAAAATCGCCAAAAAAAAAACCCACTTTAGCACCCACTATAAACAATATAATCATTAGTGTTAAATCAATCGTTTGATTATGCCATTAGCCATGCTTCATGGAATTGTAGTTCTTTCCCATTAGTCATTAAGTACAGTCTTAAACCTTTTAGCCTGATATTCAAGCGAATCTGCGTCCATTAAATGGTGTCACTTGAAGAAGCAATGAAGATTTCTTGAAGTTGCTGAAATGCAAGACACTACTTTTTCCATGTAGCTTGCAGTAGCTTTCTCTAAACGCTGACTTTAAGAGTATTTAATGCTTTTTTAGAGACGCTACAGTACATCTTTTGAGCAGCTTGCTCAACGAGTCTCAAAACATGGCCTTGTGGCATTGTATCATGCTATTTAATTAAAGGAGTGTGTATCTGTGATTTTAAAGAAAAATAATAGAGTAATATATTTACAACCTCAGAGATAACCTTTTTTTGGCAGTTGACAAATATCTTGCAAGTTTCCCAAATTGTCTGCACTTCTCTGAGCTGTGCTATTCAAAATACCATTTCACTATTTAAATGCTAAAAGCAAATGTCTGGAATAACCGTGATGAGCGACTATGAGATAAGAAACTCTTTTAATTGATGGTTGTAATCAGCAGCCTGGTTTTTCACTTCCCATGCTGCATTGCAGTATCACTGTCTGTGCCTAATGCTCAAGTACGAATAGCACCAGTGCCTAATTGTCAACCTACCAATAACTGCACACTCGACGGGTATAATTGGCCAACAGGTTTCTCCCTGCAGATGGTGGGATGGTATGTTTGTGTTAAACAGCTGTCCAATCCGACAGAAATGTTCCCTCCGCAGCTGGTGAGGAGTGATGAGTTTGCAGGGCGGTGCAATACAGTAATTTCACAACACTTAAAATAGACTTATTTCAAGAATGGAAATGATTAGGTGTAACAAATAAACAGCACGAGTCAGTGGGTATGTTGTTTCTAGGTGCTGAATTTTTATTTACTTGAGACATTTGACATCACAACCATCAAACTTGTAACACTTCTTTTGAATTTTTAAGGCTAGAAACATATTTTACACCAGTACATAAATGCGAATTTAAGTGCTCGGCTAACAGCTTTTTCAGTAAAATGGCATAACTCGCTGCTTAACTACCATAGCATGATGCATCATTAAACAATTTAACTAGCCGGTCACTACAGTTTCCTCAAATCATAGTAAATCTGTCGCACATCTGTTATTTGAACCACATTGGTTCAACAACATAGGAACTGTTATTCATGACAACATCACACATGTGTTGAACTAATAACTTCTGCTAATTAATCGGTTCAAGATCAAAAGAATATCAGATTACTGCTGTAAATAATGAATGTTCTTTACATAAAGTTATCATATGGCATCAAAAGACTAGAAAAACCGTCATATGGACCACTTTAACAATAATTTAATGCATGGTGCTTTTGTAATTTTTGGATCTCCAAGTAATGGAGTAATGAGTAAAAGATGACCGAATTTAATTTAGCCTTGAGTAAATGAATCAAATCCACTGAGATGGATTGAATAAAAGTGACTACAGTGGATAAAAACTGCTAGAGTGATGTTACCTGATTATAATGTTGATTTCTCGGTTATTTGGCTGCACTCTACAAAAATAACAAAACAAGCATTTCAGTAATCATTTCCCAGCAAGCTTTACATACAAACAGTCTCCTTCACGAAATTTTCATTATGCTCTTTAAATTTGTGTTTATCCATGTTTATTTATTTACTCACACTGAGTCCTGAGCCACAGTGAGGAAGTCGTCCAAGAGAGTGCCAATCAGCTTTCCTAACTGTTTTGTGACCTGATCTTTCATCCTTAATGATTCAGCTTGATTTAGATACAAGAAACAAATCCTAAATCAGCTCCAAGTGCCTGCCAACGCCTTTTATCTACTAAGCCGTGGTGGCATTGTCACGGACTGAGTTTTACAGCCCAGTCTACGGCTTGGCCCTTTCGTTTTTATAGAGCACATTAAAACTCCATCCATATTTCAGGCCTGGCCTCCACTGAAACTGGTCCCTGGAGAGCCAGCAAGCGGGGTTGTTAATGAGATAATTCTCTACTAATGACCTCTACTTTATTTGAAGGTGAAGACTTGAATGACATTCTGAGAAAAGCCACTCCACCTCTTTCTTGTTCTCGCTCTCAGTCGCAGTCTTCAGCAATGCCGGCTGCTGGGGGCAAAGGCTGCCCTTCACTCTGAGGCGTCTCTGCTTCTGACTTCTCTCACGGAAACTGCCGGCGCCGCACTGAATTAATCAGGCCGTTCCAGAGGAGCAGATCTTCAGCGCCCGAGTTTAAGACGGAGCCACGGGTCCATGTGTGACTCTCGCTGTTGGAACATGAATAAAGTGACTATTCTAGGCACAGTGTAAATTGAAGCACTCAAGCTTAATAAAGAATTTATGCAAACGCATAAGTGCCATTAATCTAGGATCTGTTTCCCTGGCGCCTATTGCATATGGAATGAGGAGGTGTTTCTCAAGTGGCCTTTTACAAGTTATAGAAATGGAAGCTGTTTAATGTCTATTAACAATGCTTGCATGCATTTGCATGTTTTATTTCTGGTGTTGGGCAATTGATTTGGCATGTGCGTTAAACAATATCAAAATAGCTTATGCCACTTAATTCATTGAATAAATCACAATTATTTCAAACTTCAAATCTATCTATCTATCTATCTATCTATCTATCTATCTATCTATCTATACTTTATGATAAATACTTTGCTTGTTACATACTGTATATGTGAAAATTTTCAGCTATAAATAAATTATAAATGTTAGCTAGAATATTTTATATGTTTAGGCTAAAATATAAATAAATAATGGTTTGTATTTTTTTTAAAAACATCTATAGCGTGTCATTATGTGTAGTGAGTTGGCTCATGGGATAGTTTCGCGCTTCAGAACTTCCATTAAGGGAACATACTGAGCATCGATGCTCCCTGGTTTTTACTGTGCATTGTGGGACATTTTATGGAGCAAATGTGTCAGTAGGATTTTGCGATTGACTCCTGATCAGTGCCCTGACTGCTGAACCAGGAAGCTGATTGAGACGCACCCATTGTTTTCTATTATTGGTGTACATGTGTCAAATTTCCAAATAGCTTCCTTAGAGTTTCTTGCTCAACAACACAACTGACTCTCCACATTGAGTAAGCAGGAGGTAACAAGCCACTATAGCTAAAGTTGTTCAGACAGCTCCAGAGGATTTTTTTTTAACCAACAACAGTCATATTTGCCCTGCATGAACTGACTTCTGCATTCCTTGCAGAGTAACAGTACATATCTTATAGACAGAAAGGAGGGAAGAGGGCAAAGACGGAAGGCAGCTTCTGAGGTTCTACTATTTCAGAGGCTGTCACTAAACTAGCCAATGTCGTGCTTATCCCTTGTTCCTCAATTCCCTCATCCCCCCCCACCCCACCCCCTCAAACCAGCCACTACTGAAAAACATTCCATTCGCAACTCATTATTTTTTCAGCCTGACAACGATTGTCGCTTTGGGTCCCCTAAGTCAAAAATAAAATACTTGCTTTTTCTTCTTCCTTTTATTCCGACTTCATATTCTCCAGCTTTGTCCTGAGACATCTTCATTACTCACAGGTGAGTCTGTGGAAGTGCCTGTGTGTGTATGTGAGGTTGGTAACTACTGCTGACAGTCTAGAAATTCAAAGTTCTATTATGAAATTGTTATGAAGATGGTGCAGGCTGATAGGTCCTTAACTTAATCTGCTTGCAATCTCATCATTCTCTATAGGGCACAGCTGATCAGGGGCCAATGAGTTCACTGCTTAACCTTCAAATACTTGGTCAGCATTTGCTGTAGCAGTGCAGAGCGCTTTCAGAAACCCTCCACCTTCCCCAGCTCCACCTGTATAAATCTGCTATGGGTAATTGATGTATGCTCTATTGTGCAGCAGCAACATGTCTTACTTGCTCACAGCAGTGTGTCTGTGTATGTATTGACAGTAGCAAGCCCTGTACTTGCTCTGCAGCAGCATCAATAACAGCAGTGTAGCAGATCGATTCCACCAAGACCAAATAAATTAACATTGTCATATCCATTACCATCCCAAACACTCAGACAGAGTTGTCAAGACACAATTATTTTTAACATTCAAGGAAATCAACACAAACAGTTTCTTAGAATTAATAAACGGTTCTGTTCCAAATCCTAGTAAAAGTTTTCAAAAGAATAGTTCAAACAAAAATTTCATCATTTACTCACCCTCATGTATATATCATATAACTTTTAGAAATCTGCACCTGGTGTGGATCAAATCAGACATCTCTGTCCATGTGTTTTTGTATTCACCACCATTACTTTGTCCCACGGATGGTCATAAACATGGCAGATGAGCGGAAAAAGTCATGTAACTGTGGTGTGGTCACAAACAATCAATCTTTCTGCCTAAGTATAATGTTCCAAACAGGTCATTTAAGAAGTTCCATGATGGCTAAGATGCTTCCTTAGCGAGGCGGCAGCTCATTAGGTTGTGGAACAGAGCTAACGTGAGCGAAGATACACAGCTGGTTGACAGCAAGGCAACACATTTATCAAATGTTGCAATGCATGTCAATTCATTTAATTTAGTGATGTTATTAATCTTTGGAGCATGACAAACAGCTTAATTTATCACATAGCGTGCATTATAGATGCCTAGAATAGTCGGATATAATGATTCGCTAGGTCTAATGTTCTCTCAATATACCCATCTCAATGTGACGGATAAACTTTCCATGGCATGTAGTGGAAAGTAATTACTTAGAATAATGCTAAAATGACTGAGTCTGCCGTTTTTTATTCGTCTGGCAGAATTGATGCGTTCACAGGTATGCCGCACAGTATTGTGGGATATACACATTCAATGGCAGAGTGGCGGCTCCCAAGACAGCTGAAATTTTAATTAGCATTGGTTTCAGTTTGGATCACTAACACAGACATCTATATGTGTGTGCTCAATATTTAATTAAATGGCCCTTGCTTTACAGCATCCTGTAACCCAACACATAATTCCCCCACAACACCTTTACAGCCAAAAGACTTCTTCATTAATCAACCCAAATTAATGAGAGAGCCACAATCAACCTCACTCTAAACAATGCTCTATAAGAGATTTTATTAACTGCAAAGATTATTCAAATCGCATTTGCATTTCTGAGTGGAAGCTGGACAATTTGTATCACTGCAATTTACTACTTCACAATACATTCTCTTCTTTAGCTCTGGAATCATTTATACTTCACCAAGAGGCTAAGCAGATTGTTTAATTTTTATTTGATGTTTTAGTTATTTTACGAAATTTAGTAACTTACAATTATTTAAACATTTCTAAATTTTGGTTTTTAAATGAAACATTTTCATCTAATATTTATTTTTTAATATTTGTTTTACAGGTGTATTTTAATTCATTACAATTAATAATCTAATTAATTAATGAAAATGATTTTTAATAGTTTTAGTTTTAACAATAACAACAAATCACTTACATATCGATCCCCTGGGAAATAACAGCCCATTCTCACCCCAAGGCGTCATCTAACTGACGCCTTGGGAATCAGTTTGACCATGCTTCAATATTCGACGCTAAAGGTACCCTTTAGCGTCAGTTAGTTGACGCGATCCCAGGGCGTCATCTAACTGACGAGTTACCCTTAGCGTCAGTTAGATGACGCCCTTCTACCCAGACCTAAACCTACCCGCGTCATCTAACTGACGCGTTACCCTTAGCGTCAGTTAGATGACGCCCTGGGATCGCGTCAACTAACTGACGCTAAAGGGTACCTTTAGCGTCGAATATTGAAGCATGGTCAAAATTGTCAGTTAGATGACGCCTTGGGGTGAGAATGCGTTGGAAATAAACAACTTAAAAAAAATAGCAAACGTTTTTTAGAGGTAATAAAAGAGGGAAGATATTTAGGTTGCATTTAGTGTTTTTATTTATAAAATACATATTTTATATTTTCACGTGTTTGAAACTGAAACTGTAAGAAAAAGAGAAGTTTCTATAAACATGTCTTGCAGACAAGATTAGCTTGTGGATCAAAATCCCACAAAGAATTGTCTGATTCCTGCAGTCGTTTGATAAGGACTGCACATAAACAGAGTATGGATGATTCAGTTCTGCACAGGTTTGACAAGGACATCCAAGGAGAGCTATAAGTGTACTTGTCACACGCATGTTCTTCAAAGCTTGTGTAGGAGAGCATGACCTGGATCGGAATCTTCTTTTATGATCCATGGGGGTAATTATTAAGCATGCAAGCATGCCAAAAATACAGATTTTTTTATTTATGAATGACTACAGTATTCATTTAACAGATCAAAATCCCATTGCCTATACAGACCACAAATAACACCCACTATTTCTCTAAATGGACTACATTCAGTTTTTCATGTCACATGAAGGTGGGCTGCTTTTATTGCAATGGATTTGAAAACGCAACCTCTCTCTCTCTCCTCTGGAGCAGACTGTGTTTCCGGTAAATTAACCCATCAGAAGAAGAAGTGCTTGAGTTTCAACACTTTCATCAGCATCCCCACACTTTCTGTCTGACAGGCCTGAAACATGAAGGTGACCGCAGGCCGAACCAGAGAGGAGAGGAGAGGAGAGGAGAGGAGAGGAGAGGAGAAGAGAGGAGAGGAGAGGAGAGGAGAGAGAGAAGGAGAGGAGAAGGAGAGGAGAGGAGAGGAGAGGAGAGGAAAGGAGAGGAGAGGAGAGGAGAGGAGAGATGAGATGTTCATGTACTAAATGTTAACTTATTAGATTTTCATTTAAGATACGAAAATTAATACATGCCCTTGACATGATGTGCATGGGGATATGGATCTCGCATACCATTAATATTAATTCCAATGACTGTGGATTATTACATTGAAAAGAGCAAGGTGTGACTATGTGTCATTATTACTACCGATTTTTATATTAAATTGGCTAAAAAAAACATGATCATCAAGACAATAAATTGGCATTAAACTGTCATTATCAAAAAGAATAATTTGCACTACTAAAACTTTATGTTCATTATGTAAAACATATGGTGTTTCAATATGTCTTAAAACACCTTTGATGATAAATACACAAGAATTTGATAAATATTGTTAAAATATATTGTTGAAGATGAAGTATAGCATTTATAACACATATGTGCATATTTGGGCCCAGTATGATATTTTTGTTGTGTTAAAAAGAAAGAAAATATATATTCAAAAAACTTTCATTTTAATTCAGCAAGGGTGTAACAACATAAGGTCAGAAAACATTTCTATTTCAAATAAATGCTCTTATTTTGAACTTTCTATTCATTTAAGAATATTTAAATAATGTTAGCAACACAACTGTTTTCAACATTGATTAGTACAAAATAATTCTCGAGGACCAAATCAGCATAGGATCATGTGACACTGAAGTGGAGTAATTACGCTGAAGATTTCTATTTAAAATTACAATTGTTTTAAATTGTAATAATCTTTCACAATGTTCTGGGTTTACTTTTGGGGTCTTTTTCATCAAATAAATGCTGCCTTAAAAAAAAAAAAGAAATCTTAACAACCCAAACTTTTGAATAGAGACACTACTGTCAGCTTAAACAATAATATTACTGGGCTTGAATAGGCCTGGTTCAGTGTATGATGGGGACTGAGTTGAGCGGCTGCCGTCCCATTCTCAACTACGATGAATTGATCTCAGTGAGATGGAGGAAGTGCACCCCAGCTCACTAGTCGCCTGCTATTCAAAGACAAAACATCTGCTCTCGCTAACAGAAAGCACGCATCAGTCCTTCTCCCTGCTTGTGTTGGCCTACTTTCATTTCAGGAAAATAAGACCCTTTGCTGTCTTCCTGCTCTGTCAAAACACTACATAATTACTCTGAATAAGGCTCTGCAAAGCGGAAAAAGGAGAAGATGTTTGTTGCTATCTTTAAAGCCACAGCTGCACTTGTTCATGTTTTGTAAGTGTTTGAATTCGGAACGTTTCGCTAACGAAGATGCTTGCGAAACGGGCTGGAAGCGAGAAAGCGTAATCTTAGTCTTGATTGGTTTTAACAGCTCTCTCTTCATCACTGAAGTGTGTGGAAAGTGGAGGTGTCTATTTTCGACGCTTGTGTAATGGAGGACTTCGATGCACATACTTTTAATCAGCTTCCTCTGTGCAAATGATGCCAGGGAGAGAGTCTTTTTTCCCTGGCTTTGAGGAACATAAAGACCTCAGGGAATAGTCTGGTTATAAGATACACACATGAAAACAGGAAATTACACCAAAAACAAACTGATTTTGCTTCGCTACGCTGTTTATCTGTTTGAACGTTTGCATGAAAGCCGAATTGTAATTGTGGATTAAACGGTTTTTAGTTTGTTATGTGTATGCAAGAAATCAATCCCAAGTATTCTATTAAATGTTAAAATTTAACAATCTCCAACAATGTAACAGTCTGTGTGTTTACTGTATATATGAAAATATATATTTCAAATTACTGGCAAAAGCTATTAATAAAAGAATCAACACACACACTGATTCTTTTATGAATAACTTTTGCCATCAGCAATTCAGCTTTGCCATCAAAGGAATAAATTACATTTTAAAATAAATTAAAACTGAAAACAGTTGTTTTAAATCGTAATAATATTGAATAATTTTACTGCCAAATGCAACTTAGACTTCTTTCAAAAGCATTAACAAACTTACCAAACCAAATAAATATATATTACATACACTACTTTTTAATAAATATACTTAGGTCTCTTGAAAAGATACATAGAGTTAGCTGTTGAATCACTGGAAAAAAGTTTTTGGTTTTTGGAGTCTATGAATGGGTTTCCTTTAATCAACCTCAGTGGATATGATTTCCTTTTCATCAGAGGAAAAATGGCTACAGGTTTCCATGAGAAATTCTCTGATTTAGTCCCAAAATCTTTTCAATTCGAAAGTGCAGGGGACCCTGCACTCCTTTTGTATCACATTTCACACAGAGGAAGCAACTGGTCTCTGTTTCCTGTCCTCTAATCTCAAGTATCTCTTTACTGCCAGACGCATGATAGATGTTGGCTGGATTGGTGCAGTCTGTGGCTTTGAGAATTACCCAGGCCTGGCCCATGGTTCCCACCCCCAACCCACAAAAAGTCGAGCAATCATGTCGCAAGAGCCCTTGCCATTTTTCACGGAGATAGTGTTTTGATTGCCTGGGTAGAAAATAATACCATTTACTTCTCTAAATTGCCAGGCTGGATTCCCATTGGCTGAGAATGTAGCCCCAGAGTAAACATGACTCTCTCCTTGGCCTTTCACTTTCTCGCCCACTCATCCAGGTGAAGCTCTATTTAGCCAAAGAGCGCTTGAAAACTGAGATCTCCAGGCCTGGAAAACAGTCTTTAGCAGGGCTAAAGGACTCCCGGAGCGGAGCTATCGCAAACAGCAGGTGTGTGAAATGAGACTCTCACCTTGATGAACTGAACAATGTCTGAGGAGTTTTAAAGATTAACCCTAAACCTGATATAAAATGTACAGTGCTTTCAGATCGTAACTCACATCGCATGGCAACACTGATCAAGCATAGGTTTTAAATTCCATGCCTCTTACGCATGCATTGAGACACTGGATTATAACAGGTTTAAGGAGTCAATAATTAAAGCCTTTGTCTCTTACAAATACTCAGCAGTTGCTTATATGTAGTTACCTTAAAGGGACAGTTCACCCAAAAAAAGATTTAGAAAAACATATTTTCATTAGTGTATCCTAATGAGTCAAGTTGATTTGGTCAAATTACTTTTTTTTTTTACTTTAGATGTAACACATTTTTAGGTTACTTGACCATTTTTAAAGGGGGGGTGAAATGCTGTTTCATGCATAGTGAGTTTTTTACACTTTTAAAGAGTTGGATTCCCATGCTAAACATGGACAAAGTTTCAAAAATGAAGTTGTAAGTTTGATGTAGTAATTCTGTTCCAAAAATACTCCTTCCGGTTTGTCACAAGTTTCGGAAAGTTTTTTTCGAATACGGAACTGTGTGACGTCAGAATGGCCGGAATTTCCTTATACGGGTCTTATGGGCACTTTCTCCCGGAAGGGCGCGTGCAGCTGTAGCCTAGTGCGTGCGAGAGTACGCTTATGCCCGTCAGAGCGCGCTGGGCTCGGCTGCGCTGCAATCAAAAAAATGGCACCAAAAAAGTGTGTTTTTGGTTGCCAGGGCAAGACAACACTGCACAAATTTAGGGACCTGTGGATGGATTTTGTTTTTCCAGAGCAGCAACGGAGTTGTGCAAGTGTTCTTGTTTGTTCCCTTCATTTCGACGGTAATAGTTTTATAAACAAGGCCCAGTTCGACGCCGGATTCGCAGATCGCCTAATACTTAAAGATGGAGCAGTCCCAACGATAAAGGTTCACGGTCGTGCGTTGGAACCGCAGCCGGTGAGTAAAACTGCTTCAAATGTCTGTGTGTTGTTAACTATCGGCGTGTAAGCTAAGCACAGCAAGTAAACAACATGATCACGTACAGTTAATGTATCGATGGAGCATGCGATGTATGGTGTGTGTTTGTGTGTTTAAAGGGTTAGTTCACCCAAAAATGAAAATTCTATCATAGTTTACTTACCCTCAAGTTGTTCCAAACCTCTATGTGTTTATTTGTTCTGCTGAACACAAAGGAAGATATTTGGAAGAAAACAGATCTCATTCCCCATTGACTTCCATAGTAGGAAAAAATACATACTATGGTAGTCAATGGGGAATGAGATCTGTTTTCTTCTAAATATCTTCCTTTGTGTTCAGCAGAACAAATAAACACATAGAGGTTTGGAACAACTTGAGGGTAAGTAAACTATGATAGAATTTTCATTTTTGGGTGAACTAACCCTTTAAATACAGTTGTTTAGCTGGCCACTGTAGGTGTCAGTTTGTTTATTGTAAAAATAAATCATGTCCTCATAAACCAAAAGTCTGTCTGTTTACAACGCACGCAAAAGCTTCGCGCGCTCCCGCCCACACGGCACGCCTCCACCCGCTCGGGTTTTTTCCGGAAAGACTCGGTACAGCCTATATTTCTTTTATAAATATAATAAAACTAAAGACTTTTTGGAGATATGAAGGATGCAATACTACTCTATAGGTACTCAAGATTAACATGAGATTGAGTGAAACTGAGTGTCCCCCCCCCCCCCCCCCCTTTAAACTGTATCTGCTTCAAAGCTTAATCACTGAGATTTCCTCTAGCTCTGTGTATCATCAGCTCCCGGTTCAGGGTCAAGGGTTAGGTGGTCTTGTCAGACTAAACGACAGGAAACTTTAGGGTCAAATAGTTATAAACAAACATCACTCTTAACAGCTCTTACAAGGCATCTATTTCCTTTCTACATGGAAAATGTAGTATTTCAAAGTCATTTTGTGGTTATTTAACAAAATATATCAGTCATTTATCTTACGTCGCACTGCAACTGAATGAAAATCTTGCATAGTTAATGGTCCACACAGTTTTTTCCCCATTACAAGGTCTCACACATAAAAAAAAAACAAATATTACTTCTGACAAATATGTTCAAAATTATTTTCACTCACTTGAGATGAAGACTTCAGTGACAGTCATATCAATTGCCTAATAAAAGCTGATCTATTTTTCATGGAGCAGGTCGCCTCATGAGAGCACCATGTTGAGATCATGTAACTCGCTCTCTGTAACCTCCCTGCTACCAGACGCTTTGGCTCACAGAATAAATAAGTAATTGCAGAATTTAGATTGCTCATTTCTATGATGGCATCTGTAACTGAAGACTTGATCTTTATAGTGTGATGCTGCCTCCAAGCCAATAGGTGTTAGTATAAGACAACTGCCATCAAAAATGTTGAAATTAATGGATTCAGTTCAGAGATCTGAAAATTTTTGCACAGATCTTATGACAACAAACAGTATGTCTATCAGTAATGTGTTAAGTTTAAGATTAGGGGGTTGGACACTTACATCCGATTTCTGTAGCCGATAAACAATATGTGACAAAACAACTATATCCAAATTTACAGTATTAAAAGAGTAGGCAGAAAGTCCCTGGATTTTTTACTTCTTCTGGCAAATTTTCTGTGCATACGACTCTTTACTATCCCATGATGCAAAGGGATAGGGCTTGTGAATGGCAGTGAAGTGACGTAACTGACGCTGGAAGGTCACATGACAATGACAGCATGGCGAATTAATGTTTTACATAATGCGTCCGGATTACATTCACACTACACACACTCAGAACGTACTTTTTTTAAGTACCACATATACATGTAAGTGATTTCGGATGCAGCCTTATTATATGTTTCAGCATTGTGATTGCCATGATGGTCATGACTCATGACCGATATATAAATTTTAGAATTGGCTGCAGGTTGGGTTAGAGCAAAACTTGTTTGCGAGAAAAATTCTGTAAATATTGATATGCTTTTATTAGATAATTCTACGTTATATGACCCTTATAAATGATAATATCCTTGTCAATTTTATTTTTTTCATTGACTTTTTTAATCAATGAAGTTGGATTTAGTTTTGGTTGCACCTCCTCTTTTGTTGGTAAAAACAAAAGTGTACCTTTAAAGCTCAATAATTAAGGAATATTCCATTCCAAAACATGGACATAATCATCATTTCTTATATCATCATTTACTCACCCTCTTTCTACTGCAGAACCCAAAAGAAGATACTTGAAAAAACGTCTCGGGTTACGTATGTAACCCTTGTTCCCTGAGAAGGGAACGAGACACTGCATCGGTGACGACACTAGGGGAACGCCCTTCAGCGTAGCGCGTCTGAATTTATGAATGAAACCGAATCCAATCCTATTGGCGTTGCGTGATGACGTAATGTGTGACGGCATATGCGGATGTGTACAAAGCACGCCGGTACACATGAGATGTCAGCTCTTGCTATGAAGCAAGCGCTCCAGGCGGGGTGAGGTGTGGCGAACCGATGCAGTGTCTCGTTCCCTTCTCAGGGAACAAGGGTTACATACGTAACCCGAGACGTTCCCTATCGAGGAACTCGAACTGCATCGGTGACGACACTAGGGGAACGAGATACCCACTATACCACAACGAACCCCGCTCATCCTGGTGTGAAACTGTCTTCAGGCACAACCTAGGACGAAAGCACTCGTGCACCGGGTGTAGAGGGAAGGTCCAGACTGTAAAATCTCATGAATGTGTGCGGAGTGGCCCAGCCAGCCGCCTCACATATGTCATGGATAGAAACCCCTGAAAGGAGGGCTCTAGAGGACGCCATGCCTCTGGTGGAGTGAGCCCTCACGGCCATAGGTGAAGGCAAATTGCGCACCTGATAGGCCAGGGAAATAGTCTGAACAATCCAGTTGCTGATGGTTTGCTTTAGAGGCGGGAAGCCCCTTCTTGGGCGACCCAAAACACACCAGCAACTGGTCCGACTTCCGCCATGAGGAGGACCTCTGGATATAGCATCGCAGTGCTCTGACAGGGCAGAGCAGGTGAAGTCTCTCCTCATCCGCCGTCACATGAGGTGGAGGATGAAAGGCCTGCAGAACCACAGGCCGTGCCACATTAGATGGCACCTTGGGTAAATAGCCTGGCCTGGGGTGTAAGATGGCCTTAATGTTGCCTGGAGCAAACTCCAAGCACTCGTTGGAAATAGAGAGCGCCTGAAGGTCTCCTACCCTCCTCAGAGAAGTAATGGCCAACAAAAAGACCAACTTAAACGTAAGGTTCTTGGCCTCAGCCGACTCCAATGGTTCGAAGGGGGCCTCGGCCAGCCCTTCGAGAACCACCGCCAGGTCCCAAGAGGGAACCCTGGTGCGAGTCGCAGGTCTCATCCTCCAGGCTCCACGGAGGAAACGTACGACCAAGTGATGCCTCCCCAGAGGGCCATCACTCAGAGGAGCGTGGAAAGCCGCAATGGCAGCCACATAAACCTTGAGTGTGGATGGGGTAAGCCCGGCAGAAAAGCGGTCTTGGAGAAACTCCAGCACTGAAGCCACTGGGCAGTGAACTGGGTCCAGATCACGCTCTCTGCACCAAGTGGAAAACACATTCCACTTAAGGCCAAATAACTTCCTCGTGGAGGGAGCTCTGGAAGTGAGTATGGTTTCAACCACTTCTGCTGACAGGCCGGCTTCTAGGTACTGTGCCCCCTCAGGGGCCAGACCCACAGTTTCCACAGCTCGGGCCGAGGGTGGAGAACTGAGCCCCCTGCCTGAGACAACAGATCCCTCCTCAGAGGCATCTGCCATGGCGGGCCTGCCAGAAGCAGGATGATGTTCGAAAACCATACTCGGGCCGGCCAAAACGGGGCTACTAATAGTAGGCTGACCCCGTCCTGACGGACCCTTTCCAGAACTGCTGGGAGCAGAGCGATTGGGGGAAAGGCATACAGACGCAGCCTCGGCCACGTCTGCACGATGGCATCCAACCCCAGCGGGGCTGGATGTGTGAGGGAGAACCACAGTGGACAGTGTGTCGTCTCTCGAGACGCAAATAGGTCCACTTCCACTGGGCCAAACCTCTCGCATAATAACTCCACCACCTCGGGGTGGAGTCTCCATTCCCCGGGCCTCAGCCCCTGCCTCGACAGCATGTCTGCTCCCTGGTTCTGGTCCCCCGGGACATACATCGCCCTGAGAGACGACAGTCTCCGCTGGGACCACAGGAGGATCTGATGCGCCAGTCTACACAGAGGGCGCAACCTCAGACCCCCCTGACAGTTAAGTAAGATACCACCGACATGTTGTCGGATCTTACTAGGACATGGTGACCATGGAGGTCGGGCAGAAAGCTCCTCAGAGCCCGGAACACGCCAACATTTCTAGGCAATATATGTGCCAAGAGGAATGATGGTCCTGCCAGAGACCTCTCGTAAAGTGGCCGTCCATGACCGCGCCCCAGCCCGTGAGGGAGGTGTCTGTCGAAATAGATATCCGGCGACATGACGCTCCCAGCCTGGGACCCTGGGACAAGAACCAAGGCTTCTTCCAAATTGATAGGGAACGAAGGCATCTGCGCGTAACCCTTATCAAGCGGAATGGATTTCCCCTCGGGGAAAACCCCTTGGCTCTTAACCACCACTGTAGAGCTCTCATGTGTAGCAGGCCAGAAGGTATCACACTGGACGCTGCTGCCATGAGACCCAACACTCTCTGAAAGTGTTTGACAGTGATGGCTTGGCCTAGCTTTATCCCAGACACTGTGGTCAGGATGGACTCGATCCGAGCAGGAGAAAAAGGTGCCTGCACCGTGACTGAGTCCCACACCACTCCCAGGAACGTGGTTCTCTGGGCTGGTGTCAACACGCTCTTCTTCGTGTTGAGTCTCAACCCCAGGCTCTGGATGTGGGCGAGGACGACATCTCGATGCCGAATCGCCAGCTCTCTCGACTGGGCCAATATTAGCCAGTCGTCGATGTAATTGAGCACCCTGATGCCCTCGAGCCTCAGGGATGCTAGAGCTGCATCCATACACTTGGTAAAAGTACGAGGGGAGAGTGCTAGGCCGAATGGAAGAACCTGATATTGGTAAGCTTCGCCCCCGAAAGCAAACCTCAGGAACCTCCTGTGAGATGGAAGGATGGAGACGTGAAAATAGGCATCTTTTAGATCTATCATGACAAACCAATCCTTGTATTGGTTTTGACTCACGATAATATAAATAGTGAGCATCATGAACCTGAACCTCCTCAGAGACCGGTTCAGATGCCAAAGATCTAAAAATGGACGCAGCCCTCCATCCTTCTTGGGAACTATGAAGTACCGGCTGTAGAACCCGGACTCCCTGACTGGTGGGGGAACATGCTCTATGGCCCCTTTTTCCAGCAGCGAGTGAACTTCCTGTTCCAACACCAGACTCTGCTCTGGGTGAACTGAAGTCCAGACCACCCCGTTGATACTTACCTTGGTGGGTGGACCTGGAACTGCAGTCTGTACCCGATTTCTACTATGCGCAGGACCCATGGAGAAATATTCGCGAGGTTCTGCCATGCCTCTGCAAAATTCGCCAAGGGAACCAGCCCTTCCGGGCTGGTGTCAGGTGTTTTGTGCGAGTCCTTGACGGCACCCTGAAGCGGAGAACCGGCAGGGGAAGACCGACAACGAGTCACAGTGTGCGAACCTGAACACTGACTGACTGCAAGCCTTTGGGGCAGACAGACCAGTGTGTGCTCGCTGGAAGCTAGCGTGTCCCGAAACGTCAGAGACGGCGGGATACTGACGCCAGCTTCCCGAGGGCCCAGCGAGAGATGGGACCGCAACCGCTGTCTCTCGGGGCGGGCCCTTGGAGGTCTTGTAAAGTTAGGACTGGACTGGAGGACGGTCCTCAGATCCGTCTTCTAAGGAGGCTCTGGGTAAGAGCACCGCCTAAAGTCCCAAGCTCAGTTTTTTTTTTTTTTTTTTTTTGAGGGGGACCTCAAAGCGATACTCTCCTTCAGATGGTAGGCTGAATTAATATTTAATTACTTTAACTCCTCGGAATTAAATGCAGCCATAACACTGGATAAGTGATACCATCTCATAACCTACACGCTGCCTCGGCAAGCGCGAGATTCGAGCCGTTATAATTTGGCTTTCATCTCTCGAGAAGAAAGTCAACAGGCGCGAGGCTGAGACACCCGAAACGCACGTGTGCGGCGAGTTTTTTTTTTTTTTTTCAATGAACACAGCAAGCACCCTCAGGAGCTGACTGTTCATGCCTCGTACTCACACAGCAAACTGCAAAGTAGACTCGTAACCTACATGCTGCCTCGGCAAACACGAGATCTGAGCTACTGGATTCTGTATTGCAACTGCAAGGCATTAAACCTACGCGCTGCCTCGGCAGACGCGAGATCCCAGCCACAGAATCTTACTGGAAAGTACACTCGCAATCTAAGCGCTGCCTCGGCAAACGCGAGATCCGAGCTAGATTCTGTGTTGCAACTGCAAGGCAAACATTAAACCTACGCGCTGCCTCGGCAGACGCGAGATCCCAGCTACAGAATCTTACTGCAAATTGTGTGTATGTGTGTGCGCTTCGTGCAGATTCTCCTCCGCGATGCTGAGCACGTCCAATATTCCTCGGAATCAGACAGCTGCAACACCGGGTCTACATCCCGAACGGGAGAAGCCGCGGGGCGGGCTCCCGAACGGGGGATAGGGGAATCTGCAGCTTTCAGATGAAGATCGGGAAAGTGCCTCGGCAGTCCCGATCTCCTCTGAGAGCTCTCTCTGCGAGCCCCACGATCTAAGCCGCCGCATTGCCTCAGCAGATGCGGGACCTGATCCGCGGGGAGCGCGCATCTGACCATCATTACTAAATAAGGCCAGGCGGGAACGCAGCACTCTTATAGTAAGAGATTCACAGTGGCCGCAAGCAGCAGCACCCTCGAGGGCTGCTTGAGCGTGCTGCGTTCCCAGACATGACACACACATCTCGTGTGTGTCCCCCGCCGTGTTAAAACGAGGGCATGGAAACACACACTTCTAATTTGCAAAATAGAGAGACAAACAACACCAAATAAGACAAACTGGTTCAGACAACACAGAGCGCTTGCTGAATAGCAAAAAGCTGACATCTCATGTGTACCGGCGTGCTTTGTACACATCCGCATATGCCGTCACACATTACGTCATCACGCAATGCCAATAGGATTGGATTCGGTTTCATTCATAAATTCAGACGCGCTACGCTGAAGGGCGTTCCCCTAGTGTCGTCACCGATGCAGTTCGAGTTCCTCGATAGGGAACATTTATTTTTTTCAATGAAAGACAAAGCAGTCCAAAATAACATAATATAATATAAAAATATTCGAAAATGCGTGACATGAAGCCACATAATTGAAAATAATCTGATTTAAAGTCATATTTTATATCAGGGAAAACATTTTTTACCTTCAGCTCTGCTTGTTTTTGCTCCTATCATTTTACAATGCCTGCAAACCAAATGAAAACAATATACGATTCAATCAATCACAGTTGTTCTTTTCCACAACATTATTGGTAATGAAATGGCGACGTTATGTTATAAGCCCAAAAGAGTGATCATATTTCATCCTGTAATTAGAATAGTATGTGTCAAAAGGTTTCAGCAATTACCATCCAATCACCCACTTTAATGATCAATATCAATAAAGTTGGGAACAACCTTCCCTCTCCCACCTCTCTTCTGAAGCCCCTCTTCCACTTAACATTCCACCCATGGAAATCAACTGGCAATTAATTCCTAATAAGTGTTAGAAAATGCCTAATTGCTTCTCGTGCCATTCTAGTCAGCTGTAGCGAGGAAATGAGCTTGGTGCTAATGATGCATTGCCTCTCAACTACACGGCACAGTCGCTGGCTTTAGCCAGTGTCTTTTAATTAAATAGCTTGTGTAGTGCAACATCTTCTGCCACCACTGGCTCCTCTGCTCCCCATGGGTTTTGGGCCCCTGACAGCATGTGCTATCCCCTTCTGAGCCAAATTAATTAAAATATGTGGCCTGCTTCGAACCGGAGAATGTTACCGCTTCTGAGAGAGAGAAGGAAGAAAAGAGAGAGACACACACACCGCAACAAGGCATTCCTTCCATCTGGCTTGATTCCATTATTCAAAGCTCACAAATTTGTAAATGGTTTTGTATCAGCTAAAAGAAGCAGATGAGATAAGAGACGTCTGTGGTAAAAGCCTTTTAGGTTATCTCCCATACTCTGATGTGTCTTCAGACAGCACGACTGCGTTTAAGCATCACATATTGTTCAGCATGTCAGGAATCGGGAATCACGTGTCCTATTCTTTTTGTCACCTTCAACAAATCCTCACACAGCAGAATATTAATGATAGGCTGAGCAGTAATCCGGCAGACTAGATAATTTTATTCATGATGGTTTATGATCTTTTATGATATTTATGCGAGAATTGATTTGGCCCTTCGATATATAACAAAAACCTTCCAGAAATAAAAAATAAAGAAAATAAAGGGGAAAAATCCACTTTAAAGAATTGCACAGTGCAGCTTGCATTGTGTAATTTAAACGCATTTGGCAACTGTTAAACTGGATTGCAAGTGGTTCGCAGCACTGAAAATGTGTGTTGGATTTACATAATTTAATATTGTACTTTGGTCCCACATGAATCAAAGTTTTTTTTTTTTTTTTAAACCATTTGTTTATGTAACTTCAACATCATTGGATGTAGTAATTTTAAGTAACCCAATAAGTAGTCTCAAAGTACATTTTATATGGCTTCCTGACATGATTCAGGCATTCAATTTCATATATTCATTTATACAATTCAATTTCATATATTTTGGTGACACACAACTGAATTTCATGACTGTACTAGCCATAACAAACTTTTAGCTAACACATTAGCATCTTAAATGCTCCTTCAGCAAAGCAGTTGTGAAATTATCCTCTGAAAATTTTTACACACTATCAACTCTCCCCCTTTTCTCATCTTGCTCAAGAAAACATGAAATAACACTTTATTTCAACATTGACACTCTCTTGATTCAGCCATATGCAAAGCATGCAGTGAACTGCACCGCCCAGTTTCAGTTAATGCAACACAAATCATTCATGTAATCCCAACACAAACAGATTAAGTAAATTTTACATATATTTTAGTGGAATGAACTCAATCAAATTAAGTTAGGACAAAATGTATAGCAATTGTATTGCTTGAGCTCATTTTAATTATGCATTTGAACAAGCAGCAAAAAATCTTTTTTTTTTTTCAGTGAGGTTTTTCCAATGAAATGCTCAAAAAATGGCACAAAAGTCTGTGTTTTGAGGTCAAAAGAGATTAATTTATAGTCCTTAGATGCTGGAGGTCTCCAATTTTAGGCCGTTTCAAAACGCATCCACTTCAGTTACTGTCTTTTATGTCAGTTCACCAGACTTTGGCTTGGATGTGGCAGCTCTTTAACTCCATTTATCTCTCTTACTCTCTTCTTCTCTCATCCAGCCATTTACTCAGTGGCAATAAAATAAGAAGTGCTGTGAAATTTGAAGCGCAATAAACAAAAGTGGCTGCCTTGTTGGTTTTCTTTTCCTATTATTTCCACCAGCCAATGGATAGGACAAAATAGTATGTTTTAGGATTCAAATTTAAACCACAGTATTTTTCCAAATTTTTGTTACAATCCCATGAGTTTCTCTCTCACTGTTTGGCATCCTCAAATTTTCTTTGGAGCATGAAAGACTTGCAGACTTTTCTCTTTCACTCACTGTGCTCGAACTCACGGCATACTTTACTTTAAGGAAACATATTACGCAGAGCTAAAATTTCCCAGTTGGAGACATGAATGAAAATGTTAGCATTTAAAACAAGCAAGTTATATTTCTCATTTCCTGTGCTGTAACATACAGAGGGAAATTAATGAGTGTTTTGCAATCCAGGAAAGAGGCAATACCTGTTTCTGGACCTCATCTTAACAGTCTAGCAGCTAAAGGTGCAAAGCACTGCACATTCATACTTGACTTTAATGTATAGTATTACCATGGGATACCAGTACCAACCCCATACGCTATCATCACCAGTATCAACCCCCATAGGCCATTATCACCTATCACTCTGCTCTTGAGGAATACATATTTTTAACATTTATATATATATATATAACAAAATTATGGTTTGTCCAGATCAGATATGTGAAACATTTATCTTGGTTTTAAGCTAAAATGCATAATGGGACCATTCGACTTTCGGATCAATGATATAATGATCTTTTTTAACCAGATCTTTTAATTTATAAAAAAAGAAAAAGAAAAGAAAACATGCATGGGATTGCAAAAAAATATTAGTTTAAATTTTAACAAAACAATGACATTTAAGAAATAATCATTAAAAAAATGTAATTACCGGTGATTTCAGTGGTGTAGTCTACGTGATACGCAGGTACGCCGTATACCCACTAGAAAATGTCAAGGATTTCCGTATACCCACTAGGAAAAGTCAAGGATCTCCGTATACCCACTTAAAAAAAGCGCGAGGATTCGTAACATCGTTTTGTGACAGAACTTTCATTCATAAATTTACCCGCCATCTGTGTTTGCGCAGCGACACGGATCGAATCGCGGAATCCAGTCACAAATGTAACTTAGAAAGCGGAACGTCACGCAATTTGGCCATTTTGAATGAATAAATCAAAAGTAGGGATGTACAATGAATCAAATCTCAATATGTACTAGTGTCTATGAATATTAAAGCTCAAAAAGACTGCTATAGAAATAAACTCAGCATGTTTTGCGTGTTTCTGTGAATGAGCGCTCAATGTGTGCTCTACACACTGAAACACGCGTGACACTCGTGGTGTTTTCAGCGTCTATGAGGAGGACATGCACTTTGAACTTCATCGCAGAGCTTTTATGAGAGTCACTTCACAAGAATTTTACCATTTCATTTTATAAAACCAATTTATTCATTCATTTAGTCATTCATTCGTATCATAAACACAACACACTCACAAACTTTAAAGTCTTCATGACAACCTGTCATAATAAAAGTTTTGTATAATGAAGAAAATATAACAGAAATATATTACTATTGCACAGTAGAGTATACTTCAAGTAGGCCTAATAATAATAATAATAATATTTTATTAAAACACACAGAAGCTCAAATGTCTTTAATTTACAACTCCCCAAACTAAAAGTTTGTAGAGAGAAAGAAAGTAGAAGGAATTATGAAAGGAATTGTATAGTAAGATGTATTTTTTAAAATAATAATGGGGTGGGGGGGGGGGGGGTGGGGGGGGGTTGGTATATCACAGTATACTCACTACAAAAAACTAGACTACACCACTGGGTGATTTGGATCAGTATTCTAAAGTAAAGATCATGGTAACCCACTAGTAATGACTCAAGTGTTACCAAATCCTTCAGAAGGAATTACTATCCAAAACCTTACAAAAATGTACAAAAACCTCAAAAACTTACAATGACTTCAGTAATTACTAGGGAGTTATCATGCTATTCACATGCTTTACACTTGAGAAGACTGATCCAAATAATTTGTGATTCCTTTAGAAGGATGTAGTAACACTTGAGTCATTACTATCCAAAACCTTACAAAAACCCCAAAGCTTATGATTTCAGTCATTACTAGTAATCATGTTTTTCACTTTAACTTTCAAGAATACTGATCCAAATCATAGTAATTCCTTCTGAATGATTTGGTTGAGTCATTACTAGTGGGTTACCACAAGCTTCACTTCAGAATTAATTGTACAATATGTATTATTCATGTTATTTATGAACCTGTATATAGTAGTTCTTAGTAGTAGAATTCACAAATCATAAAAATTAAATATCAGCTAATAAATAGTTTTTGTATTACCTGTACGTTTGATCACACTAGTTTATGTCATCGTAATGAGTTAGCTGCAAGGAACATGAAATAAAATGCTATTAGCCAGTTACTATATGTGACTATATGTCAAATGATTTGGTGGGTTAATGCTGCACAGTTTTACATGTTTAAAACAATTGTACTAAAAGTACATTTGAACAAACACACAGTATTTGCAAGTAATGGGTAAATATTTGTGAGCGACTTGGTCACCAGACTTGATAAAGTTTTATGGAAGTACAAACAAAGTGCAATATCAATATCTTCTACAAGCGGAAACCGAGGATAGCATGTCATTGATATGCAGTGTTTCCCCTAGGATTTTTTTTCTGGGGGGGGGGCGATCCCCCAAAACTAATGTCGCGGAGCGGGCGTGTTACGGATACTTGGTGTACATTTTTTAGTAATCAAAAATCATGTCTAATTAATTCAAATCATAAAACTTTTATTATAAACAATTATTAAACTTATACAATCTTTTTTTTTTAAATCTATTAAATGTTTTTTTCCCACACAAATTCTGTTGTTTTTTCTGGTAACCAAATGAAGACAAAACATTAATTACATTTCTTTTAATCATATGAAATTGAACAAACTTTGTCAAACAACGTGCTGCACAATGATCTTTACTGTTAAAATTAAAACATGGAAGAAAAATGTATTATTCCTTAAAAAATAAAGTTGAGATCATAATTTATTTGTATTAGTGTTAGTATTATTATTACATTGAGATGCATCTAAATTCTACTGTACATCTGTTACGGGCTGAACAAGACAAGAGACGTGCGGATCCATTCGCAGGGCTTTATTCCAAAACATGGTCATAAACAGGCAAGGTCAATAAACAGTAGACAGGAATGGCAGAGGCATGACACAGAATGATCCTAGGGCAAGCGTGGGTCGACGATCAGCAAACAACATACAACAGGGGCAAGGCAAAGAGAGATAATCCAGGTAACCAGCAAAATCCAAACGAGGTGCAAACAGAGTCCAAAGGGATAGGCTAAGGGTAAATCCAGGAAACACAGGCTAGAATCAGAAAACAGGCAAGGCAACGAACACTGGATGGGCTCTGTAGAGTAGCTAACACTAGAGGAGCGCTAAAAGCAATACAATACTCGGCAGAAGGGAGAGAAAGTCCAAGGCTTATAAAGTGTGTGAGATAGTGTGTGATAGTTCTCAGGTGTGAGCGTGATTAGTGGAATCAGCTGTGCGAGTAGTCAATGCAATGAATGATGGGTATTGTAGTGAAGTGCAAAAGTCCATGCTGTGATTTGGTGACCTCTGGTGGTGATTGACCGGAAGGCCACAGACTGGATTCGTGACAGAGCCCCCCCACAAGGAGCGGCTTCCAGACGCTCCAATACAATCCAGGAGGGCGGTGGAGCGGAGGCGGACCCGGGGGTGGGCTGGAGGGCCAGGCCCATGGGGCGGAAAAGGGCCTGGAGACTGCGACAGGACGGTAGGTAGTTCAGGAGGCCAGGGAGGTGAAGACCCTTCGGGCGGCCACGGCGGTGAAGACCCCTCGGGCGGCCACGGCGGTGAAGACCCCTCGGGCGGCCACGGCGGTGAAGACCCCTCGGGCGGCCACGGCGGTGAAGACCCCTCGGGCGGCCACGGCGGTGAAGACCCCTCGGGCGGCCACGGCGGGTACCTACTGCCCCCCCCAAAATTTTCTTGAGGGTAGCTACTGGGTCATAGGCTGAAGTACGCACAGGAACAGCAGGCTCGGCAGACGGGATGTGGCTGACGTGAAGCTCTGGCTGGACGTGGCTGACGTGAAGCTCTGGCTGGACGTGAAGCTCTGGCTGGACGTGGCTGACGTGAAGCTCTGGCTGGACGTGGCTGACGTGAAGCTCTGGCTGGACGTGGCTGACGTGAAGCTCTGGCTGGACATGGCTGACGTGAAGCTCTGGCTGGACGTGGCTGACGTGAAGCTCTGGCTGGACGTGGCTGACGTGAAGCTCTGGCTGGACGGTCTCTGGCTCTGACACCTCCGAAGGTTCTGCAGCAGACACCACCATCTCTGGAGGTTCTACAGTGGTAGCATCAAGAATCAGGTAAAGTTCTTTAACAGGACAGGTACAGTGCTCATCTACGGTTCCTTTGACCGGGACATGACAGGCTGGGAAGACATTGCTGGGCGCTACCACCATACAAGGGACTGAAGCGAGCCCCGCCGCTTCGAGAGGTTCTGCAGCTCGTGTCGCCACCTCTGGTGAAACTGCAGCGGGTGCCATCGCCTGGGGCAGTTCTGAGGTGGTGTACGCAGCCCAAACGCAACATAGAGCGATTCCCATCATGGGAAGTGCTTCGGACAGGGTAACTAATGCAGGAACAGAATGATTAAAGGCAGTAGATTTGGGGATACCAGCTGCACGTGCCGACCCCAGTGGTGCATCCCTCACACTAGAAACCAGACTGGGAAATCGAAGCACTGACCTTGAATATCTGGGCGTGGCAGACAGGACGTGAAAAGACTCTGGCTGGTCAGCGGTGACATGACGAGACTCGTGATGATTAACCGTGACTGGGCTTGACTCGTGACGATCAACCGTGACTTGGCTTGACTCGTGACGATCAGCTGTGACTTGGCTTGACTGGTGACGATCAACTGTGACAGAACGGGATGTTGTGGTGTCTGCCATCTTGTGACCGTGCTCTGGTACGGCCGGCATTACATGAGTAAGTGCGGAGTCGCATTCCTCTGCGACACCCACAGTGAAAGCTGAACCAACAGACACCAAGGCATAATCCATAAACTGACTGAGAGATGAACGGGGACCCTCACAGACTAACCGTGATCGGAGCGGTTGATTAATGCCCTCACAAAAGAAATCAATGAGCACACAATCCGGCAGATCAGAGGAATAGGCGAGATCCAAATACTCTTGTATATACTCCTCGAGCGATCGCGAACCCTGCTTGAGTCTTAATAACATTCGTGCTGTGTCCATACCTTGCCAATCTCCACAGGAAAAGCCGCTGGATCCTTGTGTGGCCGAGTATTCTGTTACGGGCTGAACAAGACAAGAGACGTGCGGATCCATTCGCAGGGCTTTATTCCAAAACATGGTCATAAACAGGCAAGGTCAATAAACAGTAGACAGGAATGGCAGAGGCATGACACAGAATGATCCTAGGGCAAGCGTGGGTCGACGATCAGCAAACAACATACAACAGGGGCAAGGCAAAGAGAGATAATCCAGGTAACCAGCAAAATCCAAACGAGGTGCAAACAGAGTCCAAAGGGATAGGCTAAGGGTAAATCCAGGAAACACAGGCTAGAATCAGAAAACAGGCAAGGCAACGAACACTGGATGGGCTCTGTAGAGTAGCTAACACTAGAGGAGCGCTAAAAGCAATACAATACTCGGCAGAAGGGAGAGAAAGTCCAAGGCTTATAAAGTGTGTGAGATAGTGTGTGATAGTTCTCAGGTGTGAGCGTGATTAGTGGAATCAGCTGTGCGAGTAGTCAATGCAATGAATGATGGGTATTGTAGTGAAGTGCAAAAGTCCATGCTGTGATTTGGTGACCTCTGGTGGTGATTGACCGGAAGGCCACAGACTGGATTCGTGACAACAACAGTAATATATTTCTGTCAAGTTAAACCGAACTTTTATTTTGACGGGTTGCCGTGAAGACCTTTGAGTTCTCTTACGAGAGTACTCTCGTGTTGCGTAAGCTAGCTTACGCTACGGGAAAACTCCTTTTCTCGAGAATACTGAAGCCAAAAAATTATCCTATAATTTTCTCATATTTAAAACGCATGCTTGCACAGAGCAGACCTAGAATAGGCAGCTCGTGCGCCTATTGGCTGCTCTGCGGCAAGATGCTGCAACCTATCGGTGGACTGGGAGTGACGTCAGCACCAATAGCAGCGCGGGTGCCCGAGTGCGTCACGTCCCGCCAGAATAGGCGTGGCTTACCTCTATGTAAGCCCGGTCCAGATAGGGTGTTCTTTGATTTTTCTCCACTTCAGCGAAGTATTCACATCGCTGACTCTCCAGAGAAGCCGCACCGTCGAAACAAGCACCTCAGCGGGACGAGCCCTCTGCACTGCAGTTGGAAGCCGCCTTCGCCGCTTCATCGCCGTACCTGCTGCGCTATCCGGCGCCCATATCCTTTTCATATTCCTTCTCTAGTATTCTAAAAGAGCAAGAGGCGTTGTTTCAAATGCCTCGAGTTTCCAAATGCGGCTCGTGTCGAGCCCCTCTCAGCGACAATGCGCGAGTCTCGCCGCGGCCGGACCGCCATTGAAAGCAGCACGCATCGCTCTCACAGCTCCCTCGACGGAGGCGGCTGGAGTAGTGAATTTCGCAGCCAACGAGCCCGTTACGTTACCCGCTCGCCTGCACACAAAAGCCGTTTTCACGGCTACCCAAAAAAAAAAAAAAAAAAAAAAAAGTGTGCGCTTCCCGCCTGGGACGAAACCGCGCGTAGCTTCCTTTACGTTACAAGGAAGCTACCGTGCCCCCGCATCAATAGACTGCTGTTCTAACCGCGCGTAGCTTCCTTTACGTTACAAGGAAGCTAGCGCGCCCCCGCAGAAGCAGTCACTCTGCCCCTTGTGGGACCGCGCAGTGATAAGCGCCGTTCCCAAGGGCTGCCGGAGCCTGTAGCCACAGCGACGCGCTCGCCGGAAAGCCTCCCTCGAGCCTCGCTTTTTCACCTTCCGCGCCTCCCTTCACCGACGCGCAGCTGCCGCTCACGAGCCTCACTGCCGTCGCGTCTGAGGTTGAGGGACACGCATCAATGGACTGCTGTTCTAACCGCGGCTAGCTTCCTTTACGTTACAAGGGAGCTACCGTGGCTGCTCGCGCTACTCAAGCTTATGTTGTTTCCCCCGTGGCTCAGTGGCTAAACTCTAAGCTTCCGCGCCAGAGACCCGTGTTCGATCCCGGCTCTCGCAGCAGAAAAAATTTATGCAGCTCTCCTCTCTGAGCTCGCGACCAGCTTTCTTACGTACAGGAAGCGAGCGCGCGAACCGAGACGTCACCGTCGAAAGAAAGTGTGTTTTTTTGTCCCGCCGAGGCCTGACAAACTCCCTCTTCTTCTCAAACATTTTCCAGCTCCTCCTAGTACGAGCGGCCGGTAATGTCTATACTGCAGTAGTGTGCCTGTTATACACGCACGCATGTAAACAGTGCCGACACACACACGAAAACTGTGATGACGCTCTCTCTCTCTCTTATCTGCTCGCGGCAACTAAAGCTTACGTTGTTTTCCCTGTGGCTCAGTGGCTAAACCCTAAGCTTTCGCGCCGGAGACCCGTGTTCGATCCCGGCTCCCACAGCAGATAACATTTATGCAGATCCGGCTCACGCCGATGGTGTTTTAGTGTAGAAAGGTGCCCACATCTCAGTGTTCTCCCCTACGAACATATAAATGTAATGAATTATTATTATTATTATTACACGCAAGCACGCTCGTGTTATTCACAGAGCCCACTCCCTTAAAGCGGGCAACCGCTCGAGTGTTGAACTTAGGAAATGTGTCCGCGAGTTCGCGTCCACGCCTATTTTTCTGCCCGCTCTATCACTAAAGACTCACGGCTGGACCACAGTCAAAGTTTATTTCCCTGCCAGTCCCCTTCAAAAAGGCTACTGCAGTGGTCCATTTAGCAGCCAACGAGCCGGTTCATTTACCCTCTCGCCTGCACACATACGCCGTTTTCACGGCGACCCAGTGAAATCTCAAAGGAGTATACTGTCTGGTTATCCGGCTCACGCCGTTGGTGTTTAAGTGTAGTGCAGGTGCCCACGCCCCAGTGTTCACCCCTACACACAAGCACATCAAATCTCGTGTCACTCACAGAGCACACTCTCATAAAGCGCAGAGAAGCCGCTCGAGTGTTGAATATAAGAAATGTGTCCACAGGTCCGTGCCCACTATCTGGCCGCTCTGTTACACGTTCAATAAAACAGGTTATGAATGTAAGTCTCGTGCCCGCCGGAGAGCGTTCACGCTTACTAACACACACCTCCCCCGGGCGCCGCCCGCGTGTTAAAACGAAACACAGGGCATTGATATGACGCTCCCTATCCGTTATGATCGGGGCGTCACATACACTTGCAAGTCTCGTGCCCGCGCACACGCGCTCACGCTTACAGAAAGCTTTTCCGCCCAAAGCGCTGCTCGCGCGTCAAAAAGTGAGAATAAAATGCTCCCCATCCCTTATGATTGGGACTCCTCACATAAATCAGCCGGTCTCGGCTTTCAGTGAGCAGCCATTGCCCAGAACCGAGAGCGCGCGCGCCGCGCTTTCGGCTCCGGTTCAGTTTCACAAGCCCGCAAATGGCGGCGATCTGAACCCGGAGGCCATTCGCCCCCTAGCGGCTCACATAGCTGCGTGGGAAATTATCCCAGGGATTTCAGAATGGGTTCTCAGCACAATAAAGCAGGGCTATACACTTCAATTCATTCGCCCTCCCCTGCGCTTTCGAGCCCGGTCCGCGACGATAGTGAATGCGGAAGTAGCACACCTACTTCACGCAGAAATAGCAATACTGCTGTGCAAAGGGGCTATAGAAAAAGTACCGCCTTCTCTTAGCGAGTCAGGCTTTTACAGCCGATATTTTCTTGTACCCAAGAAGAACGGAGCTTTCAGGCCCATCCTAGATCTGAGACATTTGAACAAGGTGCTTGCAAAAGACCATTCAAATGCTTACAACCAGGAAAATCCTCGCGCACGTTTGCCCGAGGGACTGGTTTATTTCTCTAGATCTGGAGGATGCCTATTTTCTGTTTCAGATATCACCCCGTCACAGGCAATTTTTGAGATTCGCCTTCGACGGTCAGGTATATCAATACACCGTCCTGTCGCTCGGCCTGTCTCTAGCACCCCATACATTTACGAAGTGCATGGACGCAGCGCTCGCCCCCCTGAGAACTCAGGGGCTGCGAATAATGAACTATCTGGACGACTGGCTGATATTGGCTGTGTTCGCCACCTAGCCGCGTTTTTCCAGAAGGGCAGCTTTCTCCCTTTGAAAACGTTTCAACGGATGCTGGGCTGTATGGCATCAGCTGCAGCGGTGCTCCAGCTGGGCCTATTGCGCATGCGCCCGCTCCATCACTGGTTGAATGCTTGCGCGTCTCGCCGAGCCTGGTTTTCTGGCGGCCAAAAAATCAGAGTGACTCAGACCTGCATAGCGGCTCTGCAGCCCTGGTTAGTAGCCGACTGGTACCAGCAGGGAGTGACGATGGGAACCATCTCTTATTGGAAAGTAGTTCCGACAGATGTGTCCAACTCGAGTTGGGGCGCGCTGTTCGAAGGCAGACCGGCCTTTGGCCAGTGGTCAGACCAAGAGAAGTGTTTTCACATAAACTGTCTTGAGATGATAGCGGTCGAAAACGCGCTGAAGCGCTTCCTCCCGCTCATACAGGACCAACACGTTCTCGTTCGCTCGGACAACATGTCTGTGGTTTCCTATGTAAACCGTCAGGGTGGTGTCAGATCCAGGAACCCCTGCAATCTGACGGAACGCATCCTTGTTTGGTCCCAGGTGCACCTGTGCTCGCTGAGGGCGGCGCATGTGCCTGGCCATTCGAATGACGGTCCAGACAAACTGTCCAGGGACAACGTTCCCCTGGGGGAATGGTCCCTGCACCCCCAAACGGTCCAGAAACTGTGGCGCCTATTCGGCAGAGCGGAAGTCGGCCTATTTGCGTCAAAAGACAATGCTCATTGCCCGATGTTCCCTTTGAAGAACCAGGATACCCTGGCCCAGGTCTGGCCCAGCCTCCCTGTGTATGCTTTCCCTCCGGTCTCTCTGTTACCACAGGTAATCAAGAGAGTCAGGGAAACGCGCCACTCGGTGCTCCTCATAGCTCCGCACTGAGAGAATCAGAATTGGTTTCCGGAACTAGCACGGCTGTCACATGCAGCTACATGGCCTATTCCGGTGAGGGCAGATCTCCTCTCTCTGGCTCGCGGCTCGATCTGGCATCCCCATCCAGAGCGCTGGTCTCTGCACGCATGATTGATCAACGGGTACTCGTTACCCTGCCAGAAAGAGTGATGAGCACGATCACGCAGTCTAGAGCTCCTTCCACGGGACGGCTCTACGCGTCTAAATGGTCAGTGTTCTCCAAGTGGTGCACCGACAGAGATCTGGACGCACGGTCGTGTGAGGTTGTGCATTTGCTCACTTTCCTACCAGAGCTGATGGATAAGGGGAGGTTATCCTCCAGGAAAATCCTCCAGGAAAATCCTCGCGCACGTTTGCCCGAGGGACTGGTTTATTTCTCTAGATCTGGAGGATGCCTATTTTCTGTTTCAGATATCACCCCGTCACAGGCAATTTTTGAGATTCGCCTTCGACGGTCAGGTATATCAATACACCGTCCTGTCGCTCGGCCTGTCTCTAGCACCCCATACATTTACGAAGTGCATGGACGCAGCGCTCGCCCCCCTGAGAACTCAGGGGCTGCGAATAATGAACTATCTGGACGACTGGCTGATATTGGCTGTGTTCGCCACCTAGCCGCGTTTTTCCAGAAGGGCAGCTTTCTCCCTTTGAAAACGTTTCAACGGATGCTGGGCTGTATGGCATCAGCTGCAGCGGTGCTCCAGCTGGGCCTATTGCGCATGCGCCCGCTCCATCACTGGTTGAATGCTTGCGCGTCTCGCCGAGCCTGGTTTTCTGGCGGCCAAAAAATCAGAGTGACTCAGACCTGCATAGCGGCTCTGCAGCCCTGGTTAGTAGCCGACTGGTACCAGCAGGGAGTGACGATGGGAACCATCTCTTATTGGAAAGTAGTTCCGACAGATGTGTCCAACTCGAGTTGGGGCGCGCTGTTCGAAGGCAGACCGGCCTTTGGCCAGTGGTCAGACCAAGAGAAGTGTTTTCACATAAACTGTCTTGAGATGATAGCGGTCGAAAACGCGCTGAAGCGCTTCCTCCCGCTCATACAGGACCAACACGTTCTCGTTCGCTCGGACAACATGTCTGTGGTTTCCTATGTAAACCGTCAGGGTGGTGTCAGATCCAGGAACCCCTGCAATCTGACGGAACGCATCCTTGTTTGGTCCCAGGTGCACCTGTGCTCGCTGAGGGCGGCGCATGTGCCTGGCCATTCGAATGACGGTCCAGACAAACTGTCCAGGGACAACGTTCCCCTGGGGGAATGGTCCCTGCACCCCCAAACGGTCCAGAAACTGTGGCGCCTATTCGGCAGAGCGGAAGTCGGCCTATTTGCGTCAAAAGACAATGCTCATTGCCCGATGTTCCCTTTGAAGAACCAGGATACCCTGGCCCAGGTCTGGCCCAGCCTCCCTGTGTATGCTTTCCCTCCGGTCTCTCTGTTACCACAGGTAATCAAGAGAGTCAGGGAAACGCGCCACTCGGTGCTCCTCATAGCTCCGCACTGAGAGAATCAGAATTGGTTTCCGGAACTAGCACGGCTGTCACATGCAGCTACATGGCCTATTCCGGTGAGGGCAGATCTCCTCTCTCTGGCTCGCGGCTCGATCTGGCATCCCCATCCAGAGCGCTGGTCTCTGCACGCATGATTGATCAACGGGTACTCGTTACCCTGCCAGAAAGAGTGATGAGCACGATCACGCAGTCTAGAGCTCCTTCCACGGGACGGCTCTACGCGTCTAAATGGTCAGTGTTCTCCAAGTGGTGCACCGACAGAGATCTGGACGCACGGTCGTGTGAGGTTGTGCATTTGCTCACTTTCCTACCAGAGCTGATGGATAAGGGGAGGTCCCCATCCACGCTCAAAGTTTATGTGGTGGCCGTGGCGGCGTTCGCAGAATCGACGCACGGTCAGTCACCGGGAAGACATGAGCTGGTCATCCGCTTCCTTAGGGGAGCTAGAAGGATGAATCCGCCGCGCCCCCTGTCGGTTCGTATGCGGCCTCTGCAGTGCTTCGGTTGGGTCTGCTGCGCATGCACCCCCTCCAGCGCTGGCTGAAAACACGAGTCCCGCGACGAGCTCTCTGTGAGAGCGTCATGTTTGGAATTTGGGCCTAATGATTCTAAAGTTACGCTCAAACCAATACACGGTTATGTCCCCAAAGTGCTCTCTACTCCGTTCAGAGCGCAAGTCATTCCCTGTCGGCCCTTCCGGGAACCGACAGTGACAGCGATGTAAACTTCCTTTGCCCGGTCAGGGCTTTAAGAGTTTACGTTCAACAAACCGCTGCCTTCAGGCAGTCAGAACAGCTGTTCGTTTCGTTTGGTGGCCGCACTAAGGGGCTAGCTACCTCGAAACAGAGCATTTCCAGATGGATAGTTGATGCTATCGCCTTGGCTTACAAGTCTAAAGGCCTTCAATGCCCTTTAGGTGTTCGAGCCCATTCCACTAGAAGTATGGCCTCATCATGGGCTTGGACTAGTGGTGTTTCACTCCATGATATTTGTAGAGCGGCAGGCTGGGCCTCTCTGTCTACATTTATAAGGTTTTATAACCTGGAGGTCCCTGCTTTGCAGGCCAAAGTGTTATCTGTATGAGATTGTCATACACGCTGACTGTTATACTGTGTTATGCACTCCCTTATACATATGAGGCGTCACCATATGGTCAATATGTGTTAGGGCTCACTTTGTGTCGGCCCACATATCTTCACTATTATGTGTTCCCCGGGCACTGGCCCTTGGACTCAATGTGAATGGTCTCAGCATACACGGCGCTTTAAACTGGGTTCCCGTAGCGTAAGCTAGCTTACGCAACACGAGAGTACTCTCGTAAGAGAACGACACTCGGTTACTAACGTAACCTCGGTTCTCTCTAGAAGAGGGAACGAGTGTTGCGTAACCCGGCCGTGTTAATGCTGCGTTCTTATTTCGCTTCAGTGTGAAAAACCAAAGAACACCCTATCTGGACCGGGCTTACATAGAGGTAAGCCACGCCTATTCTGGCGGGACGTGACGCACTCGGGCACCCGCGCTGCTATTGGTGCTGACGTCACTCCCAGTCCACCGATAGGTTGCAGCATCTTGCCGCAGAGCAGCCAATAGGCGCACGAGCTGCCTATTCTAGGTCTGCTCTGTGCAAGCATGCGTTTTAAATATGAGAAAATTATAGGATAATTTTTTGGCTTCAGTATTCTCGAGAAAAGGAGTTTTCCCGTAGCGTAAGCTAGCTTACGCAACACTCGTTCCCTCTTCTAGAGAGAACCGAGGTTACGTTAGTAACCGAGTGTCGTTTCTGTTTATGACATGACGATATATTTCTCAAATGAAGCAGTTAAATGCTCACGGAGTTACTTTAAGAGCGGATCTAGAGTCTGGAGAGGAAGTTCATACATTTGTGTCCTCATATAGGCAAAAACATCCTTTTACTGTCAATGAAAACAACAGGTCGATCGTCACGCGTGCGTGTGTGGACGTGCACCAGCTCGAGCGTGTGTGTGTGTGTTTGTGTGTGTGTGTGAAATGAAACTGCGCGTCTTCTGCAGTTCATTCATTCACAAAGTGATTCATATTTAAATAGTATTTTAGCCGTTTAATATTCACACACTAGTCTGTCGTGATTTGATTTCAAGTGTACTAAACTGCTCTATCGCGAAAAGCATAGCCGCTAAAGTTACTACATGGAGCTCTGTCTTGCGTCCAGTTTTTTTTTTTCTCGGGGATTTTTTCATTCAGGGGGGGCGGGGGGCAGTTTTGAGGGGGCGGGCCGCCCCCCAAAACAATGGTAGGGGAAACACTGATATGTGACAAAGACAAGGGACAAGTCATTATTTAAAAATGGAATTTCAAATCCTTAGGAACTTTTGGGATAATGTAAGTACACAACTGCATGAAATATATCACACTCTGCAAGTTATTTTTGAATATTTTAGTACAGACATCTTACATATTGTACCTTTAATGCAAAAGCATTTCTTGGATACGGGCATATTACAACACAATAAATTAAGTTTCTTCCATAATAACATTCAATACTATATAGATTTGTTTCCACTATATCCTTTCATTTCATAAAAATCCTCTGCATGTTTTAGCGAAAGTCTGTGTAAAGGCTCAGGCAAGTTTCACAAGCTTCATCAACTTTACCTCTTCTGTACGGCACTATGAACATAAACATTCATCCCTCCTTCACTTTTGGCTTCTCGCAGGTGAGGAGGCTTTTTCATGGGCAGACAGGCAGGCAGAGGCAGACGTGAGAGGGGGCGGTGGGATGGAAGTAAAGTGCAAGGAGCTGCTCAGAAAAAGTTACCTGCAAGGACACGACTTATTTTCAGTGAGTGGGCGCAATCCCTGAAAACTGCAGCGAATGAGCAATAGAGTTGTGAAGAGTGTGACGGTTGCCTATACCACCTATGCCACTCCTTTCAACAACACTTCTATATGAAATCATATGGCTAACATGTTTCTGTTATGACATCCTCTATATACAGATGGTCATATAATGGGCGTTTATATTATTTAAAGGGCCAGAATAAAAATAACACATCAGTTATTGTAAACATTTAGTTACCTGATTAAAAGAATAGTTCACCAAAAAATTCTGTCTTTTACTCAACACTTTTACTGTATGGTTTTCACTGTACTGACTTTCACTGTCTGGACAGCTAAAACATTCTTTGAAATAGTTTCGGCATAGTTTCGCCGCAAGAGGTCGCTTATTCGAAAGACTAACAAAGACGTAGGTTGACGCCGTGAATAAGTGTGGAATCATGGGAGTTGTCGTCTTCACCTCCACAGCTAATGGAAAGCAATCCAACGGGACTCAGGCAGAAATCATGTTCATGGATGAGCTTATGTATTAAAGTTTTATTAACGTTACTGTGTTCTGAAGCAGGGCTGAGAACCTGAGAAATTTTACGTTGCTGTTTTTATTATGCTTGTATGCCGCAGTCGGCAGCTCCTTTCGTTTTTGTTACTTATGTTTCTTTACTTTTAAAGTTATGTTTAACATCCACCTCCCTCTCTGAACTTAAACTTTGCTACAGTTACATTTGATCATTGATTGATTTCATTTTAATGAAATAGCCGCAAGTGCTGAATTACAACTCATACAGGTCACTTTATTTGACGAATTAAAATTGTGAGGTAACGCAGTGCTGTTTTTCTTGATGAAAAACAATCATAGTAAAAATACATCTCAGTATGTTATAAATTATGTTACATAAGTTCGCTCAGTGGCTGATATGAGATACTTCTTGCACTCTGCAGTTAACTAGATTGATATTAGAATATCATATTAATATAAAAGTTGGATGAATTGTGTTGCTCAATGGCATGGAATTAATATTAAAATATATTCTATGGTGGAGAATATTACTATTACAGTATTACTATTACTACAAATAAAGCTCTTTCTGATTATTCTATGTTGGCCACTTGACAAAATAGCATTGTCTCTGAGCCATGGTTCAACTTGCAGTAAATCAAGAAAACAAGAGATTCAAACAAAAAGACTAACCATGTCTATTATTAACATTTTAATAACAAATACAAATAACAAATTAGTTTTCTGTCGATAAAGATATGCAAACAGTTGCTCACATGTCTAATAAAACACATAATATATTATGTGTTTCATGGTTTCGACAGAAGTAAAACCAGAAATCGAGGGTAACATTGATATGACGTCACTGACAGGCGACAAAGTGATATGATTAAAATTTATGATTTTTGTGGATTTAAGCATTGTTGGAAACATTTGGGATCAAATAAGTACATGTCAATAAAATAAAAAACATTGTTCTAGTGTTTTTTTTTATATATATTTTAGTCCAAAGATCTTACATATTGTGCCTTTAAAGTAAATAGATTTTATTATTCTTACAGAATACGTTTCCAAATATGTTTATTATGAGTGCTGCTAACTATAATGCAGGAAAAGTCCTCCATTCAGTTGAGGTGTGATTGAATGCTGCTGCATTGCCCTGATTGTGATGTTCCACACATGCAGAATACAGAGTGACTGACAAGCTTCCTGGATAGGTCCCCACAGCAGAATGTATTAAGACACTATCCAAGAATGCAGAGAATGAAATCATCGGAAAATATGGCAGTCAGTCAATCTGGTTGTCATCATCAATGATAAAGAAGATGAGAAGTTACTTTTCTCAATTGTATCACAAAATCACTACATGATATCGCCAGTGTCAAAGTACCATGTCAATCAGAGATGGTAACTTAAATAATTAAATAATAGTTATGGAATGTACAGGATTCCCTGGTTCCATCATTTGAATTCAATTTTAAAGGATCCTATAAAATAAGATCTCACTAGATAAACTGAGATACTTTTTTTCAGTTCTGTCATGACAACTCTTGGAGAGATTGGCATGGTAATGGTAATGAATATGGCAATGTTAATGTATTTGGTCTTGTCGGAATCGATCTGCTATGCTGCTGCAGAGCAAGTACTGCTACTGCCAATACATTCACAGATATGCTGCTGTGAGCATGTAAGACATGCTGCTGCACATGTATCATACATGAATATCCCTCGTAGCAGATATATACTGTACAGGTGGAGCTGGGGAAGGTGGAGGGTTTCTGAAAGCGTGCTGCAGACTACACTACCGGTATTTGAATATTGAGCCACAGCTCATTGGCTGCTGATGCAACAGCAACCAATCAGCTGCGCTATGATGATGATACAATCGCTACCAAATGAGTTAAGGACCTATCAGACTGCGTCATCTAGAGTGGCATGCCAGAACTTGGTATTTATTTTACAGAAATTTATTTTGTAGTTGGCTCCTATTTTATTATTTTTATTTGATTCTATTACGATTGGTTTTGTATATTTGTTTAATTGTTTGTTGATTTGTTTGTTTATATTTATTTATGAATAATGATTAATTTACTTAAATTATTATTTAAAACAAATATATTAAAAAAATGTACACAGCCACACCACAAACGCATGTGCAATAAATAAATAAATAAATAAAAAGTGACAAAGCTGGACTGACTAAGTCACATTTGTCGCACACACTCATATTACAGTCATATTACAACACTCAACGTAACATGAAAGTGTGCTAAGTACAAACTCATTAACGGCATCAAACACGTCAAACATCGGCGGACTCTCAATAAAATAAATTGACTTTTGTCTCTCTAGGTTGCACTTCAAGCAGATGACAAAAATTGGCTGAAATTAGAGGGAAGCTCCGAAGTGTGTGGCCTGAAGATGCATTCGGGATAGAACACTTCACAGATCCATCTGTGCTAATTGACATTTATTTTCCGTTAGCAGCAGGGTGAGATCTAATGCTGATGAAGCGGCCATATTGCCACAGTATCGCCTGTCTGTCAGGTTTATGTGTCAACGCCAGCACATATGGGACCCTGGGGAGGTTCATGCCGCAACTCCTCTTGTTCTAAATGAGATTCATTGGCCTAATCTAATACAAAAACAGCTTTTTGACCAAATTACTCTGTCCTTAGTCTCCAGACAATCTTGGGGATCTTCTGGAGAATCAGCAGTGAGCTAGCTGCACTCTCGAAATCAATTAGTTGCCTACCAGGTTCACTGATGTGATTGAACCTGTGTGTAATGGAAAATTCAAGCTAATTAAATTGGCAAAGAAGAAATGAGGGTAAAGAGAAGAAAGGGCGAGAGAGATTTAGAGACTTTAGCATTTTAGTGAGATTGTGCCTCGAGGCGGCATGTGCTGCGTATTGGCATTTTAAAACTGAGAATTATGCCAGCCATTTGAAACAAGTAAATTAGAGAAAGCCCATCACAAAACACTGCCGTCCGGCAGCGAGCCCATCGCTGAACGTGGCGAAACCATAAAACTGAGGATCTATGAAGCCTGTTACTTCTGCACAGGGTGGATCTCTTCTAAATACCTGCCATATATTTTTCAAAAGCAAATAGAGCACAGTAGCTCAGTCGATTTGCTCCTTGCTCAGTTATCGCAGCCATGTTTGAAAGGGAGGGTAATATATTGACTTTGTTACAGACGCCACGTGGTGCCGATCTGACAGCTTCTTCTCAAGCAGCTGATTTATGGATTGTGCAAATGGGGGAGGGGAATTCATATTACTCTGGCCGCACAGGGAATGATGCATCTGGGTGAAGAGCACAAATAAGCAGTTCTGAACCATGCTTGGACCGCCCGCACATCGGCTTTCCCTTTCCTTGACCTCTGCTTGGCAGTTTTGCTGATGTGTTAGCTGGTGCTGGCAGGTATAAATGAATCTCAATTTCCTTTATTAATTTTGCATGTCACTACAAACTTGTTTCTGAGGAGACCTCTCCAGACGTTTATGCTTGGTGGAGTCGAAAGTCTATTACAAGGTTCTACATGAGTAGTTTTTGAACATTCATGTGCGTGGCAACTATTGACTGTACTTCAACTTTTAACAAAGGCCTTTTTTTCTCTTAGTGAATTTATTCACTCTAACAAAGCTCATCTGTAAAGCTTGTATCATCGCTTTGGTAAATTCTATGTTTTTGTTTTTTTTACTTCCAAAGCCAACAAAATGATGTTAACCTCTGCTTTAGCATTTTTTTCTGTTCCACCATCCCACCATGAAGACTTTGCAATGAGTTCCCGCGGATTGTTCACGTGGATTCGCCACATTGACCAATTGAAAACAGCTTGGTTTGAAAGTGACTTCGGTGTGTGCTGTACTTTGTACATTGCTATGCTATTGACAATAGACAATGTCCATGAAATTTTGCTGAAATTTTGTTAATGTGAGTGCAGCTTAAGTGTTAAGTACCCAGAGTTTAATTATACTCCTACAATACCTGAGTACATTATTTTTACAACTGTTATTAGTATGCTAAGGAACATTAGGTTCAAATGACAATCAAGATGGCAGGTATAATTTCTCTTGGAACGTATTCATATACGAGTACGAGATTTTGGACACAGCATGTGTTCGAACCTGTGTATTAACATCATCCATCTGCAGCACATGCTAACTTTGATCAGAGTGAATGAAATTATATGATATACACTATCCTTCAAAATTTTCGGGTCAGTACGATTTAAGAGTATATATATATAGTTACAAAAGTTCAACAAAGAATCCTCAGAAGAAAAAAAATCACCAAATGTTTTATCAATTAACAGCACAACTGTTTTCAAAATTGATAATAATAATAAGAAACGTTTCTTGAGCACCAAATCTGTATATTATAATGATTTCTGAAGGATGATGTGATACTGCAGACTGGTGTAATGAAGCAGAACATTTTGCTTTGCCATCACAGGAATAAAATACATTTTAAAATATATGTATTATGTATTTTACCAGCGCAGTCTCATCCCAAGAAGTCATATATTGACGTCTTGGGACGTCTTTTGACCATACGTCAATATCTGCCTTTTTAAACGTCGGTTAGATGACGTTATCGGATCCTAACTCTACCCCAGACCTAAACCTACACCTAAACCTACCCCGTCACCTAACTGACGTTAAAGGTAAAGCGTCAGTTGTATGACGTCCCAGGATCGTCATATAACCGACGTTTAAGGGTACCCTAAAAAGGCGGATATTGACGTATGGTCAAAAGACGTCCCAAGACGTCAATATATGACTTCTTGGGATGAGACTGTGTTAATTTTACTGTAATTTTGATCAAATAAATGCAGCCATTGTAAGCATAAGAGACTTAAAAAAAAATCATGCTGACTCCAAATGGTAGTGTTCATGCAGGTACAATGCAAATGTTGTTAAACTTCAGTACTTCACATATTTTACTCCAATTATGGTTACTCTAATTATGAGCGTAAACACATTAACATAATTACAGAATTCTGTTTACACAAGCTTAATCGTAGTACTGTCTTAATCGCATTATAAGAGCCTATGTCAACAGCCACAGGTGTGCATCCTCATCAGATGATGGGTTTATGTATATTTCACAGATGCCCGTACATATGGCCGTGTCCTGTGCACCTGCATCTAGAAGCATCCGGTGTCATGCCTGCCTCCTTCGAGGGTTTTGTTAGCATCTGGTGTCAAACATGCTAACTGACTTTCATACTCAAATCGGGCGTGCATTTTAATCTAGATGCAATCTAAATGCACCTGTTTACAAACAAACAAACAAACTAGCCTAAGGTAAGCGTCCCTAGCATTAGCCTCTGGCATCTGACGAGAAAATGCAGCATGTGAGTGAGTGATAGAGAGAGGAAAAGACAGGAGGAGAATAACTTTATTTGAGATATGATGGCATGTGTCTCTCAAGCAAGCAGGCTGCTCATTACAGGCACTTTCTTTGACTGGCTGCTCAGATGTCAGCTGTCACAGTTCATCATGGTGTGCTGAGGTGAAGAAAAAACAAACAGCTGCCATCTCTCCCCTGGCAGGAACCATGCAGGTAAACACTGAATAATAGTCAATTCCCCTTCACCGGAGTGGGACTCCACAGATCCAAATATCTCCACACTGCATTGACTCCATTATTTTGAGAAATGAAATGCTTTTCAGAGAGGAAAAATCAAGCGGTAAGCGGTCTCTCGGCACAAAGACGCAGTTCTGAACGGAAACCAAGCTTTTCCACAAAATGGTGGATGGCAAATGTGAGGAAATGAATGCACCTACTGTACATCATACTGTAGGGTCTGTGGTGATTCTGCATTTTGTCGGAAAAAATGACAAACAGAATGTTAACTCCAGCCATATTTAATTGTCACATTAAAATGAATTCAATTATAACGTATTGTACAAGTATATGACTCTAGCATACAAATCAATTATGACTTTTAATAAAGATGTTCTACTAGGCTATCTACTTTTCCACTTTTTCCACTTTAGTTAGAGTGCAATGTTGCTGTTTGAGCAGAAAAAAAGATCTGCAAGGTTAGAAAGCTCTACTCCAAAAGGAGATAATTTATTTAACAGAATCCCCTTTTCAAGAACTACAACGAATGGCTCGTTTGGACTTTAACGTGATTTTTCCAGATCTTATGAAGTCACAGCGATTTTTTGATAGAATTTTTTGTCGACATTTAGAAAAACATTATTTGTTTGAATAACATATATCTGTTCCTGAACATTATAACCCCAATGTTTATCTGTGCACTGCACATTTTATGGAGAACAGCTTGTTTACTAAAGCTTTAGTAATCGATTACTGTTTGTATTACCTTAGTTTTCTGACAAATATTACGATTAAATGGTGGATTATCTATAATGTATAAGATAATTACAAAAAATACCAGTCTGAAATACCACCTGTGAAACCCGTGCTTGCCGTTAACATTGTCAAGGTCTAAATCGGGCTCGAATTGGTTTGAAATTTATGCCACCCTCAATATTTACACTAGAGAAGAACTTGCAGTTATGTAGGGGCGGGACATTTCCCATTCATGTGCTAAGCAGTGCCAATCACAACACACTGAGCCAGCTAACCAATCACAGCACATTTCGTATTTCGCAAGGAGGGGCTTCATCGAAATTGTGAAATCGAAATCCCCTTCTCAATGCCTGAGCAAAAACACAGCACTGTCACGATGTCTTGTTAATAAAAACACTTGATTGTAAAGTTAATGCTAAGCTAATAGGCTATGCTATTTGCTAACTGAAGGCTGACTGATAACAAAAAAAGAAAAATTTACCATTTTAACCACAGCATAATATAATGTGAATATGTGATATGTAATTTAAAAGAAACTACCGTTCACAAGTTTGGGCTTGGTAATTTTTTTTTTATTGTTTTTAAGTAGCTTATGCTCTCTGAGGCTGCATTTATTTGATTAAAAAATACAGTAAACAAACACTTTTGTTTGTAATATTGTGAAATATTATTACAAACCTAAATTAACTAAATTATATTTTAATATATTTTAAAGTGTAATTTAGCGATGGCAAAGATGAATTTTACATCATTACTCCAGTCTTCAGTGTCACATGATCCGTCAAAAATCATTCTAATAAGCTGATTTTGTGCTCAAGAAACAATTCTTATTATAATCAATGTTTAAAACCATTGTGCTGCTTAATCTTTACGAAATACATTTTTCAGGTTTTTTAAAAAAATAGAAGTCTTTTGTAACATTATAAATATTTTACTGTAACTTTTGATCAATTTAATGTGTCCTTGCTGAATAAAATTAGCCTATTCATTTCTTTCAAAACATTTTTTGAACAGTAGCGTATGTTTTCACATTTAAGAATACATTTACAATTCTATCATTTCTAATCAGGCACAGAAGTTGAATACAAAGTTGTGTGTGGGGGGATCTTGCATGACACCGGCCTTACTCCAAGGTGTCCTTGGCCTAAAAATTACATTTATGTGCTCAACCAAAAAAAAATTTAAGATAGAAGAAGTCGTAAATCAGAGCCTTTATTTCATGTCCCAGCTGACAATCTTAGAAACAACCTTCAAACTATGTCCTGACCGACAGAAAACAATCTGATTCCCATTGGTCACACCAAGGGCCAAGCTTACCTCCAATACGTTAAAATCAGTGGTCAGCTTTATAGACGGAGTGCTAGGGTGGCCCTAATCCCACAAAATACCCCAGTTTCCTGCACACCTGACCCAGTGGCACTGAAGAGAAATGAGCTGTGCTACTGCAAGCTGATGTCTTCAGCCATATCCTACCCCACAGAAGGCTCCTTAAAATCTCCTATGAGTCGTCTGCCTTTTTTATCACTCCATTCCTTTACAGAAAGCAGGAGAGGAGATAGCAGGAGGAATAATCACAAATAACAAGAATGTCCTTGATCCCTGTCTGTCTGGTGCAGCAGACTGAGAGAGCTCTTCCCCTCTCTCTTTCCCTCATAGCGGGGGTTCTGCAGCAGATGCAGACTTTAACCGACAGACTCTCCTTTATCCAGAGAAGCCAGACACGACTCTCCTCTTCTTTTTATTGCAGTTTTTCTGCGGTGAGTGCTCTTACCCTCATTACGAATGCTGCTCTCTTCTCATCACAGAAATGGACCTATGCCTGAATAAAGTGCCAGTGACCACAAAATCGGAGGCCTTGGCAGAGGGACGCATTTCAGGCCACTCTGACTCCAATGCGCCGGGGTTTGACGGACAGCATAACGAGGGAGTACGAATGTCACAGGGAAAAACAGAAAGTGGTACATTAGTGCCTGGATTTTTGTCTTCCATTTCTTCACCCTGACAAATTTCACACAGACACACATGGAGCCTGAACTAGCCTGAAAAACTTTTCGAAGATGTTTTGGGTGGGATTCATTAGTGTATGACCAGTATTTAAAGGGATAGTGCATCCAAAAGTTCCAAAAAGGACTTCAATGGTTTAATCTACGTCTTCTGAAATGATTCATTATCATTTCGAATCAAAATATTGATCAAGGCAGGCATAAAGCCAAAATTAAATATTGTGCATTTAAACTCAGACAAAAATGCAAAGGTACAAGACTGTGGATAACAGTCAAATATAAAACTATTGATTTAAAGATGCTGATTTTATATAAAAAACTATATATTTTACCTTTATTGCAAAACGTAAATATATATGAAACGTAAGGAGACTATTACGCCACAGTGCCTTATGTGCATTAAAGACCTCTTTTGATTTTCATGTTTCTATTCTCTGATTGGTGGATGTCATTGGTAATGTAGTTCTCACCAATAATTCTGCTGTTAAACATAATTATTTAAAAAATAAGCTAAAATAATGCAATCTGATGGCTTCAACTAAAGCATATATTGATTAAAATAAAATAAATACCTTGTAGCACGTCTTTAAAGGTTTATAGGTTATTGTTCAAAATCAATTCCCCTATGGAGAAAATTATCAGTAATTTTATTTTCATAGCTATTTTACTTTCATAGCTACTTTCATAGCCATTATCAGGAATTTTACTTTCGTAAACTAACTATTTCATAGTCAGGAATTTTACTTTCATAGGTATCATTTTAAAACAACATATTGGTGAGAACATGATGATGACAGAATATTTGGCTGAACTATTCCTTTAATTAGTTCACATCAGAATCACAGAATAGAGGTTATAAGTGCCTCAGAAACAAATCTCTTTATTTGTAGCTACTGCAGCCCTTATACAATCATTATGCGTCATTTATTCAGATATGGTGTGACCCTGAAAAAAGAAAATGGCTGACCTACGGTCCCGAAAAACCTAGTGCTTCCTGGGCTGAATCCCTTGGAGACTGCTTTAAAGAGCTAATCTACTACTTGGGACACTATCCACATGGCATAAATCACTTTTTAAAATGATTGATTCTCTTTTAAATCAGATGTAGGCACTGCATAACAAATGGAGTGAAACTAAGAGAGAAAATAAGCAAAGTGTGTCATAAAGAACAGAACACCGTGACTCACAGATATTCAGCAGGCCTCTTTCTGTACCACTGCTGATAATGGTAAAGCTCTGGCCCCTAGAGCTCATTACCAGACAAATACCATTCCTTTGGTGCACAGCATTCGTCTATATTCCTGCTCTCATGAGATCACTGTTATTATTTTGTGTATTTTTGCACTTTTCCATTGCATCATTATGAGATACGGTTGCAGGACTTATACCTTGGTTTTTGCCTTTGGCTTTAAATTTCAATGAAAATTCTCCATTAAAGGGTTGATTTAGTTTGTAAGGTTGTTTGTGAAGATAAATGCATTTATACTTTAGCCAATTTTACATCACTTATTTCCCCAGAGAAAATGTTTGCGCTTAATAATGTTACCACTGTGAAATTTACATGACAACATTGCATCAGATTATAAATGGTACTCGCTCCATTTTTTCTGATAAAAAGGTTTCAGATAATCATAAACCAGGGCACTTGAGGATAATGCTCTCATACTTATATGAATCTTTTAAAGATTAAGAGTCTGACGCCTTTGATGGGAAAGCCCATCTCTAAAGTGGAGATGCAGCAGACGCAAAAGACAGAAAAGGTCATTCACCATGCTTGTTTCCATCCTCTTTAAACTTTGACTGACAAATTACCACAGGATAGAGACAATAGAGGTCTTATCGCTGATCTGCGTGGTCTAAGGAAAACATTGGTGCGTTGCAGAACAGTCTCGGCCCCTGGCGACCCCCCTCCTCGCTTGGCGCTACTTATCAAGCACAATGTCCCCCAGCTCGGGTGGAACAATTCGGAAAGGTCAGTCTCAGCTGGTCCCCATGCTCAGCAGTTGGTCTCTTTGGCTGTGCAGCCAGGCTCCAGCTGAGAGCAGCTGCAGTAACTCTGTCACCCAACACCCTGCAGGGACGGCTGAGCTCAAATTATGCTTTACGAAGAGAGAACAGGCCATTTATTCAAATGCGGTTATGAGCATTCCAATATCTAAGTTTAGTGTAAAACAGCAAGATCATGTATTATGTGATATATCATCATTTAGCTCAGACTGTAAAATATGTTCTTTCATAAAATGAAAAAAGTTCCTAAAATATATACCTTCACACAAGAGTGGATATATGCTCTAGTTTTAGTAGGTGGCGACAAGTGACTGTCTTTATGAGCGAGTCATTTGAAAAATTTATACAACGGATTGATCTAAAGGAACGAAATTTTAAAACGTTTATTCAGGGGGAAAAAAGTCTCTGAAAACCAGAATTATTCACTAAGCCGATATGTTCATAAACACTGATTCATTCAGGAATGAAAAAGATTATTCTATATGAATGAATCATTAAAAAAAATAATTGAAGCGATTCATTCGAAAGCACTGATTCATTCAGGAATGAAAAAAACAACTGCTTTTATGAGTGAGAAATTAAATAATTCACTCAACAAATACATTTGTTTACATAGATTCATTCAAGAATTTAAAAAGTTATTCTTTATGAATGAAGATTTGTTCAAAAGCACCGATCCAGCTCCTCCTCTCTGGCTGGATACGTGGCAGCATTACGTCTCGAATGTGTGGACTTAGAGAAAGATCACAAGGGCTTTTGGGTTCCATACACGTCCTATAGTCCATTGGATGCTCACTTTACTCATCTGGTCATTTTTGCCAACTGTTTTGTGAGCATTGGGAATTCTGACATATTGCTCTTTTCACATACTGATTTTCACCTACAGATAAAATGCATTTATGAGTGAATCATTGAATCATTCACTCAACACAAAGTGAACTTTGTGTTTTAGTTGAGCAAGAATGTTTCTTTTTAAAACTTTGTGTTTTGTTCAACTGATTTGTTCAAAAACTCTGATTCATTCATGAAAGAAACACAGTATGCAGACACAACGGAGAAGCACAATTTAGCTGTGCCTTCATTTATAACTATCTTCGCGGTAAAACACCCTCCGAAATTATATAATATTTCAAAATAAAAAACAACATTCACTAAAACAATTGTTTGATAAGGACAATAATATTAGTAAACTTTTCTGGTAATTTTTTTTTTAAAGCCCTATGCATGTCATTCCTACAACACAGTGTCTTTATTTTGCTCTAAGCTTAAGCTGTATAAAATAAATACAATGCAGCACCAGCCCTCAATTGCTCACGGGGCTCTTTTATGTGGGTGCTCACTGTTACTAGTTCTAATCAGCTTGTTGGGTTTCTTCTTCAGCTGATTTATTTTAAGTGTCACATAAATCCAGAGCAAATGAATGGAGCATTTAGATAGAGTTAAAATTCTTTAACAAAATGACTGCACACAGTCCCCTGATGCTCTCTCTGTTTTGCTTGTCTGGCTGCAGCAGAGGGAATTGTTCTACTTACACAAAATGATCTGCATGAATATTTACAAAGAACAGCCTTTTCTCGCACCCCTACCCCACACGCACACACACTCTTCCTACTCCAATTAAACATTGTTTGTCTTATTTGGGACATGGATATTCATAATGCCAAGCTTAAGAGCTTGCGGCATCTAAAAAGCCATAAACGAAAGACAAATGTTTGTCAGCTGCAGAAACATTCTGCAATCAATCAACTTAAAAAAGGCAAAAGATTATTTCCACTTCAACAGAGTGCTGATACTGGCGTAAGGAAATTAATGAATGTATTTTAATTGTATCGCAGCAATGCATATGTACCTACGATGTGTTCTGCGGCTGCTTCAACACTTTATCATAGTGAAGGTAATGGAGCGCTTCCTGCGGATGCGAACGAGATAGAGCACTAGTGCCACCATGTGGTACAACAACAAAGTCAATGAGATTGCTTTTCACTCCTCGTTATTAGTCCTTCAAAGAAACCACCTTCTAGAGTTAGTATAGCAGCTCAAAATAGTCGCGGATTGTGGCTGTGTTGTTGGCACAGATGAACTCTCACTAAGGTTCTTGTTAGACAGAATGATGCCTGTTCCCACAACTTACAAAATAACAAGCAGACAAGGGCAATGTTGTGTGTGTCTAAGGGCATTCTGCATGAAGAAAACCTAGCAACACAAGGTAAGCAAATATAATCTGTTCAGAGCCAGATCCCACACCATATGCCTTGTACTTTGTCTCAGACGGTCGTGGATGAGCATTCTAATGAGCCATTTGGCTTTATCATTAAGCCTAATTATTACATGGGGATATAAATGGTACCTGTGTGGCCACAATTCAATATATCTGCTCAGCTTAATTACTATCACTGCATCATCATCAAGAACTGAAACGTCTATTTTGGTTATTTATGAGGAGTATTTCTTTATTGATTTTAGATATAGGCTACGTTTTGTATTCTTCTAAAAAAAAAAAAGTCCAGAAATATAAATATTGATGATAAAATGTGCTATATCTGAGGAACTGTAAGGTTTTGAGTCAAAACTCAAATTTTACAATAATTTTTTTTTTCATTTAATACATTTTTTTGCTGTTTATTTAATTGTTTTATCTTTCATTATTGTACTATGTTGAAAACCCATTACAAGGAACTGTATCATTATTTATTTTGGCAATAGCAGTATTTTCTTTTAGTAGTCCAGACATTAAGGTATGTGGCTATACAGAATTGAATATAGGGGTATTGACAATTATCCTTGGTCTCTCCCACCTTCTGCTAGTACTAAAATGAAGTAACAAAGACAGTCCTACATCGTTACTGAAAAGTTTATTTTTATGAGCATTTTTTTTTAACTGGTTAAGTTTTAATTCCTCTAAAGGATTTGAAGAAAGAAAAGCCTTGAAATGAAGTAGGCTTGAAATGAAGTATTTTATTAATTGGACAAGCTGGGACTAGATGTCACAAGCAGCTCTATTATCGTTAACTAAAACTAAAACTATTAAAAACATTTCTGTCATTTTAGTTGAAAAACTTTAGTTGAAAAACTAGAAATGTTGCCTTGGCAATTAAATGAAATACGTTTAAGATGAAGCATCACCTGGAAATTAATTATTAACTGGGAAAAAAAACTAAAACTAACTAAAACTAAAACTGAAATAAAAATAAATCAAACCTAAATAGCAATATTTAACACAAAAAAGTTATAAAATGACTAAATGTGGGCTGGAGTTATTTAATTACATCATTTAATTTTTTTCCCGTAACAGATTTTGTTACTTTATTTCATAACAAAAGGGGCAGCAGGTCTTAAAAGAGACTCAATGCGTAAACATCCGGGGCTCAACGCTAAGGAGTTTACTGCTTATTTGCCCTGCCAAAACTTTAACAAATCACACACAAACAAACAAAAAAAATAATTAATTAATTAATTAATTAATAATAGTATTTTAATAAATAACACAATAAAAGTAAAAATAAAGACATAAACAATAATAAAGTAAATGGTCAATAATAAAATAAGAAAGAATGAACAAATTGCAAGCAACACAAATAAATACAATAGAACAAAATTAAAATTGAAATAAAAATATTCCAGGTCTAACAGTATACAGGTACGAAATACTGTGGCCTGGCGTCATAGACAGGGCTTAAATTAAGCCAGGATTAGGCTTTATTAGTTCAATTAGGACATTTAAGTAGCTTTGAGACAAAACAAAACAATGGCACAGACATATTTTAAGATATTCCAGTGCAGGTTGCTTTCAGTTAAAACAGCTCAAACATGCATTGGCTCTGTCTGTGAAACCAGGGTATATATCAATGAAATATATACTTATCCTAAATAAGTTATTCTGTTAATAGCAGGCTTGAGCAGAGTTTTTCTTTTGTTCTTTAATTAACATTATATGGCATAAGACAGCCGCAGCTATTGTCACTTTAAGACCAAATACATGGATGACAAGCATTAAAATTTCTTCCAACGTTCATTGATTTTTTTTTTTTTCAACTCAGTTACGTACTTGACCGTTTAAGCGTGGTAAGACGTAAAAGAGAACTTGGGTGGATATTGAGATTTCCCTGAATTGAATTTTTTTTCACGTCTTCTTGCTCTTGAACGGTTTAAAATTGTTTAAATGTTTATGATGACCATGGTCACATTCTAATAGCCAACTGCTTTGTAGTAATTTTTGATACCAAGCAGCTGAAAAGCAGGATCTTCCTCAAAATCCAAATGGTCCTCACTGCAGAGACAAATGACATCCAGCTCCTCCTCTCTTGACGCATGGATTGAGCTTGACCTAGTCCAGCTACAACTCTGTCAATCTAATAGGTGCGGGATAGCGGACCTTCTAGCTCTACACCAAATACACCCAAATTACATCTAGAGAGGGTGAGCTGGACTTCGACCTCCACCCAGGGCTTTGCAGTGAGCAGCCTCTCTCAAAATGAGCTGAATTGAACATCACATCTATTTTGCAATGGTCGTTATTTGGAATGGGGCCAGGGTGGACCAAGCAAGCTCATAATTGGGTAGGCCTGGCCCCCTGTGGAGTGGGGCCTGTTGAGCAATAGCAATGGATTTTTTTTTATAGTAGTATGTGCCTGTACAGAAATTGATTAATAAACATACCCTGAAAAATATTCACCAGGGCAAAACGTTTGACAACTAGCCCCGGTCTCCTCCACTTCCTGCCTGTACTATCTAAATTAAATGAAAGAGACAGACCTGCACCATTACTCACTTCCTGGAACCCACAGTGGAAATGATGTCATCAGTTCCCTGGAGAGGTAAGCACACCTCTGGAAAGGTTACTTCATCTGAGTAACCTTGTTTGCATATGAACGAATGTTGTTTATGTTTTTCCAGCAGTGTTTCTTTCCAGTGATGAATAGGGATCATTTTCAGCTGTCATGAAATAATGGTTGAAATTCTGTGCTTATATTTAGCTCACCGAGTGCATGTGATCAGGTTGCTCAGCAATTTTGATTCGTTGATCGGTTTGATAACACAACACACGAAATGCATTTACATCACAAAGGATTTTTAGACAGGTGTTAGTACAAGGGACAAAAATGTACACAATTATACAAACACCTGTATGAATAAAGTCCCCAGACATACCGGAATCAACAATAACATAGTGAATTGAGACGTTGATGTGGTGTGGTCACTTACCTTTAAAATTATGATTATTTTCAAACAAGCCAGGAGTGAGGTCTTGATCAAACTATTTTCCCTATAGGCATAGAGAAGAACCTCATTACTGACACTGGTCATGTACAAAGCCACTTTAGGTCAAATTAAGCATAATTCACAATAGTTTTCCACACCTTTTAATAATAAATAGGTCTGTATTTCAGATAAGGGTTGTTACAGGCCAACCACTAATTCACAATGTGAGATGTTCAGAATGTTGTTAACAAAATTGTGAAGTCTTTAACAAAAAATACTATGTCCTGGAAAGGAAGGAAGGAAGGAGAGGAAGGAAGAAGGAAGAAGGAAGGAAGGAAGGAGGAAGAAGGAAGGAAGGAAGAAGGAAGGAAGAAGGAAGGAAGGAAGAGAAGGAAGGAAGGAAGGAGGAAGAAGGAAGGAAGGAAGGAAGGAAGGAAGGAAGGAAGGAAGGAAGGAAGGAAGAAGGAAGGAAGGAAGGAGAAGGAAGGAGGGAAAAGGAAGGAAGAAGGAAGGAAGGAAGGAAGGAAGGAAGGAAGGAGGAGGAAGGAAGGAAGGAAGGAAGGAAGGAGAGGAAGGAAGAAGGAAGGAAGGAAGGAAGGAAGAAGAAGGAAGAGAGAGGCTAATTTAAAACAAACTTGCCTTATTTGTCAGATTTCAAAGCTGTGCTATACTTTGTGTCAACACCGTTAGATATGTAGGCCTATAAAATCTGATCATATTTAAGTCAGCCTCCTGCTCTTTTTCCATGTTTTACTTGCTATGAGTTCAAATATCGCACAGGCTCAGGTGAGTTTTATGTTTCTAATATAATTTCAAGCCATTGTTCTTCATATTTTCTGTCACAATCATGACATATCAACTCTGTCATATAAGAAAGATAATTTTAGATCATTTCCATTGCTTTAACATGTAATATAGCCTATGTGTGATGTGCAAAATATAATCTTGTCAATGCTGACAGATTACGAATGCGGGGTCAATTAAAGAGCTGAGAATCATTTTGGAAATTCATTTGTTAATTGATGTGAAATCTAGATATTTTTAATAATCTTGTCAATATTTATAATAAATATTTATCCCAATTTTATGAATAAATACCTGACATTGTTAAGAAAAAATAATATTTGTTTAGCAAATGGAAGCAGTGGAACCCAAACATAGACATTTACCTTTAAACATGCTGATTAATACATATTCATAAATAAAATGACTGTTTTTCATTCTTCAGAGAAAAATAAGGATGACATGTATTTCTTTTCGGTTGGCCTCCATACAACTGAAATTACCTGGTGCAGTAAGGATCAATCAGGATAATGAAACTGGTCCGTTTCTTATTCTATAGGAATACACTTTCAGATAAATATTAAAATCAAGACGAATCCTCTGTTTATAACGACTGGATATGATTCTGGCAGGCCTTGCTTGACTCCAATCTTGGAGACATTTCAGTTGGCATGGACTAGAGGGGGCACAATACAAGAGAGCGCACACTTCCTGGAGCTTAAACAACCCCCACAGAAAACAAGAAAAACAAACGAGCCCATGGAGGAGAGAGCTGTAAAGTTCTAGACCCGCATCCGATGGCTCGGATGCTTTGTCCTGGTCAACGGGACACGTAAAGCAGATTTTATCGAGCGGTATTTTCGGGCACATAGAGAGGCCGATGTGCGGAGCGGCAGCGGCGGTGTGGAGTGAGCGCTGCGCGGAGGCGAGATCCATCGACCGCACCAGCGCAAGCCAGCAAGCGGCCTAATGCGAACACACACAGCCAGCGCTTTTATGTCGATGGGATACCCTTAACTGCACTTCTCAGAGACCCTAGGGCGTATTCCCTATCTGAATGACAACATTTACCGTCGTTTGGCATGTCTGAAATACTTTAATCTGTCTCGGAGCCTCTTAGCCGCCTGGCTAACGGATTAGATTGACACTCAGGTTAGCTCGTTAGCCGCTAAACAAGTTTTTAAAGTGATTTAACATACACCTATATTGTGTAATGCAGGCCGCATCGAAGGAAAGGGTGCATCAGCTACCCTTTTTATTCTGAAACGGTTCGGTTGTGAAGTTTTAAGACTGTAAATTCAGTTGTTTGTATTTTAATGATTAGCTGGCTAGTGAGCTAGCGATGTCAATGCCCTCCGCCGATATGCTGGAAACACCGCCTATGTACCCGTTTGAAGAGATAGAATATGCTGATATTGAGGTGGAAGAGGTGAGTGACATGATACGCAAGTGATAAAGTTAATAAACATGCTGACAATAGTGTGGAAATGTCCTGCAAACATTCCCGTGATAGCTCTACTTTAACTAGGACACTTGACATTGTATCACACTACACCTAATCTCTATTTTTAACTTCATTATTTATGTTTTTCATTGTTTTTGTCAAGCCACAGTGTGTTTGAAGGTCTACAAAGTGTGTTCTACTGAAATAAGTCTTTGCCATTTTTTTTATAAAACACTTTTGCACTGTTCTAGATGTGGTTCTGTGTAATATTTCAGTTTCTGAGTTTTATATGTTAGGTTTGTTTTGAACTCTTTGTGCTGCTGTGAGTTTGTGAATGTGTACCTTCATTGTGTGTGATGTTATACATGTGTGTTTTGTAGGTGGTGGGCAGAGGGGCGTTTGGTGTTGTGTGCAAGGCCAAGTGGAAAGGCAGAGATGTGGCCATCAAGACTATAGAAAGTGAATCAGAGAGAAATGCCTTCATTGTTGAGGTACTGTCATATTTTTAATTTTGTTTACGTTAGTAACTACTGTAGTCAGAAACATAAACCATGCATGTACTGAATAAACATACATTTGATCTAATTTATTTTAAAAGCCATCTTCTCCATTCTCTCTGTCCAGCTTCGCCAGTTGTCTCGTGTAAATCATCCCAACATTGTGAAGCTGTATGGTTCCTGCAGTAACCCTGTAAGTCTGTACATGTTGCTATTGATTTGGATTTTGATCATGACTGGTTCCTGTGATAAGAAACATGTAACAAGGTTAATGATCTTACTGCAGGTATGTCTGGTGATGGAATATGCAGAGGGTGGTTCATTGTATAATGGTAAGTAACTTTGCAACACTACTCACTTTTGTTGCCAGCTATTTTGACAATAATGGCTGTATGTTGAGTTATTTTCAGAGGACAGTAAATATATACTGCTAAAGACCCCTTTTGTGCCGACGTCACAGTTACGTCGCGGCGCTAGCTGGAGGCAAAACAAACGGACAACTGGAGGCGGCCAATACAAACCAGCACAGATTCGGCTACATAATAAGGAGCTTAAATTAATATTATTATTATTAAATGTCATCTTGTTGTGTTGTTGGGTGCAAGAATCAATGAAAAATGAGTATGCTGTATCTGGAATTTTTATTTCTAGAAAATATTCACATCATTAACATTGCACCGTAATGTCACTCTTTACATTGTGGTCTTCTCGGCGCTGGCTCGGCAGAACTGCGGATCGTACACACAAGTCTTGTACATGACAGGACATTCAGCACATAGTTATAGACATCTATATTATGCCCTCAGTTTCTCTATACGCTCGGTTTCTCTATCAGGTAGGTGTAGAAGTCAGGCCACTCAACTGGAGGTAGAGTTAACGTTAGCTAATCCTGTCAGATCGTCCAAGCATTGAGTGAGTGTGTACGGGTTGACAAATCTGGTTCCGTCCGTTAAAATGAACTTTTGCAAATAACAATCGAGGTCCTGGACACTGAGTGACCTTGCACTTTAAGATAAAATCGGATTTTCTCCAGTCATTGTTAAATAACAAGCTAAGAAAACTTGTAAACTAACGTTAGGGAAGCGGCCAGAGGGATCGTTCTGCCTCCACCTAAGCTCCGCCCACAGAAAAACGTCACTGTGTTTACCAACTGAAAAGGGGTCTATACAAGCAGCACATTGACTACTCTAAAATCTATCCAAGTTTAATTTCTATAGTATTGTCCCTTGAGAAGATATACTAAAATGTTTGCTGAAATATGAGGGGTGTACTCACTGTTGTGAGATACTGTATACAAATTTGCATACATGCTCAGAGATTACAGATTGTCTCTGGTGCAGTATTTTTTGCAGCGCAATTTTACATGTTCTTTGATTGAACTTTGCATTTCAAAAATAGTTCAAAATGTATAATCCCTGGCCTATGGTAGTAGCAAGTGCTAAAGTTCTAGTCAGTGTCCAAGCACATGAGCTGTTTCACAGGTGAGCAAATGATTGATATCTCATATATGTTTGCTTGTATTTATGACTGTATTCTGTGTTGACAGTGTTGCACGGTGCAGAGCCTCTCCCTCACTACACTGCATCTCATGCCATGAGCTGGTGCCTGCAGTGTTCTCAGGGGGTCTCGTATCTCCACGGAATGAAACCAAAGGCTCTCATTCACAGGGACCTCAAACCTCCCAAGTATGCTCCTCCATCATTTCTCTCATCACACTGTCTTGCATTATGTCACTGAAACCCCCATGAGAATTCCCTTTTCTTCTCATTCATGTGCTTGTTAAATTTAGTCCTTTAGTCCTATTCAAAGATAAGGGTTTTAAACGTACCTGGTTACATTGAGTCTTGCCTAATCATTTGCGATCTAATCACCTGAGATTAACACCAGGTGTAAACTCATACATGTGCTGACTGTTTTCTGACTGATGATGGTGGAAACATTACTGGATCATTCAGGACTGCCATCGCTCATAAATGCTGTCCAGTCCAGGTGTCAGAGGGCGTATGTTCGGAGTCTTACCCTGCATTACTTACAACATGGCAGCGTATGGTGTTGTCCAGGCCAGGGCTGGTTATTTATGAGGCACTGTTTGTAAAAATCTCTGGCAGCACACCATGGAAATGGTCAGCTGGCTTCTCTCCCAGACACCTAGAAGGAAGTTCTCTGGAAGAACTGGGTTATTACTAACTTTTGATAAATTGCAGCTTACTTAAGTTGGCATCAAACCCCCATGCACAGTTCTCAAGTGCTTTAACTGTGTTTAATCGGACTAAAGCACAGTTGGTAACTGGTTAACTGCCATCTTTGTATACCCGAATTTCTGCTCAAAATATTGCCGACTGAAGTGTATTTTAAAAATGTGTGCTCTGTTAATGTTCTCGTGATGGAATTCTTGATTAAGTATTAATGTTGACATGCGCACTTATACTTTCTGTTGTCTTCAACCTTCAAGATGTACTCTGCCATTCATGTACCATTCACTACCATTTTATTTTTTTAAATAAATTAAAAAAAATTTATGCATCAGGGATGCATTAAATTGATCAAAAGTGACAGTAAAAACATTTACAAGGCTGCAAAATATTTTTTCAACTTTCTATTCAACAATGAATCCTGAAAATGCATCACTGTTTCCACAAAAATATTAAGCAGCCCAACTGTTTTCAACATTGATAATAAATAAAAATAAGAAAAGCTTTAGAATGATTTCTAAAGAATCATGATACTGAAGACTGGAGTAATGGCTGCTGAAAATTCAGCTTTGCCATCACAGGAATAAATTGCATTAAAACAAATTGGGAATGTACATGTTGTTCTGGTGCCATTAAGGAATCATTTTCCTGTGGCTTCAAACTAATTAGTCACATGAAATTACATTTAATACGTTATTCAAAGCAACTTACAAATGAGGGACATCGCAAGCAATTTATAATGCAAAAGCCAATAATATTTACAGTGCAATAAAATGTTAGTAATCAGGTTGTGCACTTCAGGTTGTGCATACTCCCATGATGCCATGATCTTTTCTGTAAAATGGAATTTGCTTTGTTTTTCTTCTTGGAGACAATCTTTTTTGTATATTGTCTTCCTCAGTCTGCTTCTGGTTGCTGGAGGTACTGTACTAGAAGATCTGGACTTCGGGACAGCATGTGACATCCAGACACACATGACTAACACAAAGGAAGCGCAGCCTGGATGGCCCCAGAGGTGTTTGAAGGCAAGTTTCAGGAGCTTTCCAAGAACTTTTGTTCATATTTTAACAGTCATTGGCTTGTTTTTGATTGTATCAGAGTAGTGCTGCACTATTAATCTAATCGCGGTGTCAAACCTATGCGATTATGTGATGCAAAATGCTGCGATTTTATGAAAGAAATAAATGCATGTGTGGACATGACAACCCATTCTCTCCTGAGACTGTTTGCCCATTTTCTACACCGCTAATAAAAAGAAGACCAGTCAGTTTCAGTTTAGGCAGTGGCACATGTGGCGCGTATGGTCACTACATGACTTTCCGGTGTGCAGCGCGGAGAACAGGTGAAGATGGAAGCCGAGCAGACGGACACTGAACTGGTGGCCAGAAAAAATTCTACCTCTGTTATATGGCAATAATTTGGCTATAAGATAACCGACACTGAGCAGAGAGAGCACGGCTGCCAATTCTCACTCATTCAGTGTGACTATTTTCACACGCTCTCAAGCCACACATCCATTTTCTCACACAGAGAAAAATCGCGAAGCAAAGAGGACACTGACAACGACAGACAAGATAGAGCAGGTTACTTTTGATATGACTAATTCTCAGATTCTGTCAATTTTATTATGAAATTCAAACAATAGCGTTTTGGCACTTGTAGATGTGACTTGATCGTGAACCGAGCATCTCTTAGCCTACTCTTTACTACTAGTTAATAGTAAACAAACACGAATTAACAATTGGTGTGTTGAAAGATACAGTAAAACTTACCGAAATGTTTATGCCTCATACATAATATCGATCAATCAGTGGTTTTTTTTTCAACCACGGAAAGAGGTCAATAAAACAGCTGGAGAACAATGTTACATAACGTTACATTTACCTTAGGAAAGCCATTTGATAGCACATTAGTTGGCTAGAATAATTATATAGAGAGAGGAGTATTTTGCTAAATATATGCACTATATTAAATATGTATTATTTTTACTTATTAAAATATTGTAACGTTGTTATAGCCTAGTAAAAACCACATTATATTTATATTTGAGTTGTTATTTTTAACCTTTAATAATACCAGCTGACAGGGCTCTCTGTATGTTTGCAGCATTAGGCGAAATATATATTTTTTTTTGAGAAAAATTAACACGCATCTTCTGTTAGGCTACCTAATATTTATCAAAATGAATCGATATTGAATAAAAATTGTCCTCCTTAAATGTCCCTGTTTGTCTGGAAAAAATGTTCAAAATATCTTATTTTCATGAGCATACAAATGTTTATATTCTATTTATTTTATATTATTGAGACAATAACAAGTTTGCAGTAATGATGTCATTATTTCATTTTGTAAAAAATATTGTTTTAATTTGAAAAGACTGTGTATTTAGTTGTTGTTGCTAGTTTGAGTTACACATTTCAGCATTATCACTAATCTGTGTGTGCATTTTACTTGAGAACCAAGCAAGTTGACTCATGAAACCATTTGTTTTTATTATATCCCAATCGCAATATTGACCTCAATAATCACAATACGACATTTTCCCCAAATCTTGCAGCCCTATATCAGAAGATCAAAACTGACTTCCTATTCTCCTTTTTACTAGTCTTTCTTATTACTTGTCTTTTCATATGCCAGTTCAGGCTTCACTTACCCTCGTACAAATATTTCCCTAAAACCAGACGCACTGGACGCTCCTGGTGTATATGATGGATGAAACCATTATAATTTAATGCATGCGTTTGCAATCAACCGCTAATGGGTCTAAATTTTACCAAACACATTCAGGGGCACTTGGCTGTCAGGGGGGTCGGAGGAAACATCAATTAGGAGCAGGTTGTTATCTTGTTTGTTTAGGGAGGATCAGAAATCCCATGTTATTACTCCACTAGCACTGGCAGCAGAGGAGATGCCGCGCTCCTCATTTGCCACGCTGACAACAGTATTATCAGAAGACCAGAGCAAGGCAGCGTAAAGACATACTAGTGCGAGGTGCTGTAATTTAAGAATAATAAGAGCAGCAATTAAGGCTCTCCAGGGCAGCATGAGTGGAAATTAGCTCATCTGTTCAAAATAGGGGCGGCAAGATAAAGGCTCCGCAACCCTGGACGGCAGAAAATTAGATTTTGGGAAATAGCTTTCATTTTTTTTATGGTGTGTGGTACCATTTGCTTCTATGTTGTTATTTTTGGCAGCTCGACGCAAATATCAAACATACTGTAGAATAATTAATTATTTACCAAATTCATTTAGGTCTATATTTTACTGTATTAATCATCTATAATTATATGCAAATGATATGTAATATATAATAAGGAAATTGCTTTGTTTATCCACCACACAAAACTAACAATAAAAGAACACTATATCAAATATTTCTTTTTAGAATTGGTGCACACCTTCTGTTGTGGACAGATAATTCAAAATAATTTCAGAAAAATGCAGTTTTTCAAAATTAAAATCTTTTGTGACACTATAAATGTCTTTCGTGTCACATTTGAGCAATTGAATGTTTCCATGCTGAATAAAAGTATTCAATTAAATGAACTTTGAGCTGTTGCGTAATTCACAAGTTAACAAGCCCATGTCAATGGCATTCCTTAAGTATTATAAAAACTTTAACACAATAATAATTCTTTCACCGAAACCTTCACAGAATTTTGTTGGTTTCAGGGATGTGATTCTTCCAGATTAATCCGGAATTCCGGATTTTCCGACCTGAAAATGTGACCTACGTGAATCATGCAGATCTGTAAAAAAAAAAGAAAAAAGAAGGGGGGTGGGGGTGTCAAGCGGAAAGGAGAGCATAAGAGGAAATCTACAGGCTGACGTAGTAGTAATACTATATGAAGCTATAGTATAATGTGAGATAGAGATGTATATTTAAGTCGTTAAATTCAAGTTCACGTAGCAGCTAAACTTTTCCCTCCGCTGCGGCAGTCAGTCATTCTTCATTCAGCATCAAACAGTGCGTCGCGTTCGGTTACAACAGTCAACAACGATGCAACTCTCTCCAAGATGATTCAATGTTAATATTATTATACTTGATCTGTAGATAAAGCTCTATGGTTTCGGATAAAATGACTATCTTGCTGGACTGTATTGCTGTACCTTAATCCTTTCTACCGTGTGTTTGTTAACTTGGATCACAACACTGGAGAGCACTAAGTTATAGCCTCCACTTGTTCTTCACGCGCGCACAGTAAAATTTAAAACTGTTAAAAGAAAAGGCTCAATAAACTATTGCATAGATAGATACTATATAATACATAAGCATCAATATGTCTTTCCTTTGTGCTTTTAACTTTTCAAATGCGGACTCGGAAGAGCTGCGCGCTGTGACTGTTGTTTCAAGCGCATCATTCTGCGCTCAGGATGCGCATAAGCGCGTTGTGCCGCACTGTATCGGAGCCTTTCATAATCACATCATAATACTTTTGCGCAATGAAAGATTATTAATAGCCTTTTTTTTGTTCTGTCCTATCTATCATATGTTGCTGCCTCATTAAACAGCTGTGATATACATTTAAAAAATGTCTTAATTTTATAGTAGACATATATAGGCATACATATATAAAATAATTGATCTTTCTGATTTTGACATCTCAAAATGCATCAGATTGATGCTTTAAAATATGTAATATTTTAAATTTTCTTCCGGGGGAGCAGGCCCCCGGACCCCCCTACAGGGGTAATATCCTTCTCACCTTTTTCACCCCTGACCCGTTTTCATGCCTGAACAGCACTATTTAAAGCTGATGATACACCAGGGCAACTTTTTGTCAGCTTCTTGCCCAGCAACATTGCTGCCAAGTCTGTCTATGTTTTGAATGTATAGCAGCGGTCAAGGCGAGTGGGGGAAGAGTAAAAGATATATTTTATTTTTTAAATTCAAATAAGTTGTTGTCATGTGTCATAAAATTTGGCTGTTGCACATTTAGCAGTATAGGTTTGGTTAAAAACATATTATTTAAAAAAATTCAAATAAGTTATTGTCGTTGTTGTTGTTATAATTATTATTACTATTATTATTATAGAATGGTGTTGATGGCGCAGTGGATTAGACACTTGGCTTTGATTTCCACTGCGACACATCCAAATAAGTTGTCATTTGTCCTACCTTTACAAAAAAGGTGCATGTTGCACATCTAGCTTTAAAATAAATTAAAATGTATTATTTGTTGAAATAAGTTCCTGCTTTACCCTCCATATAGATCCGCCACCAGTTTGATCGGCGTTTCGGGGCGGGGGCGAGCGGGGAATGGGGGGTCGGTCTCAGTATATTTTCCTGCTTTTTTGTCCTTAGCCAATCACATGCCTGTGGTTTAGTAGTGTCAATAGCTTTGGATCATATAACCAGAATGTGGACCTTATTCAGGAAATTGTTACATGTAGGTGATTACTCTCTGTAGGGCTGCACGATTTGGGCCAAAATGATAATCACGATTATTTTGATCAATATTGAGATCACGATTAATTATCACGATTATTTGTTGATTTTAACCAAAACAAATTTTATTGCCACATAGGCTAATTATAACTGCTTTCACATCCATATTGTGCTACATTTCTGCTAATGTATGTGTATCTAAATAAAATAGGTCCTCTTATTCACCAAAATTCAGTGCATCTCCTTAAAGAATAAAGAAAACAATAAAGAAAATGTAGCAAAACTTCAACAGGGCACTATTTTACATTTTACATTGTGTAAATCTATTTTAGGAAGCAAAATATAAACTTGCATTGTACCTGCATAATGGATGTGAATAAAACACGCAAAATATACAATCAATAAAAAAACAAATATTCCATAACAGAATGTAACCAAATGAGAACATTTCAAGGCAGAACTGCACTATGGAAGTTCGATTAATGGATGAAATTCAGAGTCAGTTATTTGACGCTTAAGAAATGTAAAATGTTGTGGTAGGCCTACAGTGTCAGTGATTAGTTGTGAAGTCTTACTGCATAAATTTAATCTATTTAATTCTCCATGTGAAAGTTTATGTGCTCAAATTATTTCTATTTGTTAAACAATAGGTCAAAACAAGACGTTTGTAGGACTGATTATTGGAGTCCATATATCGAACTTCCATGCCTCTTATATAGTAAATATATATATAGTAAATATATATATGTAGTATGTACCAATTTACTAATGCTCACACTCGGTCTCTCACGCGCACTGTCACTCAGTCTCTCTCGCGCGCGACACAATCGGTAGGCGCGCGCTGTTGCTCGCACGCAGACACACTCGGTATCTCTCGCACACTTTTGAGCACGCTCTGGGACACTCGGTCTCTCTCGTGCACTGTCGCTCGCACGCAGACCGTAGGTCTCTCTCGCGCACCTGGGCTCATGGAGGCACGTGATCAGACACTGGTTTACGGTGCGCTAGATTGGCAAAAAAAGCTTTCTGTGAACTGAATGACGCATTTAAAATATCGCTCGATCACGCGAATTTGATCGTGGGAAGCCAAAATCGTGATCGTGATTAAAATTCGATTAATCGTGCAGCCCTAACTCTCTGTATGTTTGTGTTGCAGGCAGTAACTACAGTGAGAAGTGTGATGTGTTCAGTTGGGGTATCATTCTCTGGGAGGTGATCACACGGCGGAAGCCCTTCGATGAAATTGGTGGCCCTGCTTTCCGCATCATGTGGGCTGTGCACCGCGGTGAGTTTTATGTGTGCTTGTTTGTGCCCCATTCTTGTCATGATGAGAATCTTCTGAGATCGCCTAGGTTCAAGATTAGAAGCTTGAGTCATCTTTCTTTCTGTAGGCACGCGACCACCTCTCATTAAGAACTTACCGAAGCCCTTAGAGAGTCTGATGAATCGTTGCTGGTCCAAAGACCCATCGCAGCGGCCTTCCATGGAGGAGATAGTAAAGATTATGAGTCACCTCATGAGGGTAACGCCACACCGCCAGCATGTCTGGCAAATTGTTCCAATGTTCCTGGCTGTCTTATTTTGCATCTAAATCTGCCTCTTCAGTCTGATCCCTCTCTCTCCCCCATCTAGTATTTTCCAGGATCAGAAGAGCCTCTTCAGTACCCATATCAGTATTCAGATGAAGGCCAGAGTAACTCTGCCGCCAGCACAGGTACAGAATAACAAAATAGGATTGAATAATAAATACTTGTTCATGGCTGGTTCATTTTATTTTATTCAAATAATTTTGTTGTGTGGATGGGGAAAAAATGGTTTAGATTAAAGTCTTCCAGACAGTTAAAATACCTTTCAAAAGGTTAGGATCAGTAAGTTTTTTTTTTTTTTTTTAAATAAATTATTACTTTTATTCAGCAAGGATGCATTAAAGTGATCAAAAATGACAGAAATATTTTCTAACAATGTGAAAGCCTTTACTATTTTAAATAAATGCCATTCATTTGAACTTTCTATTCATCAAAGTATCCTAAAAAAAGTATCACAGTTTTCACAAAAATATTAAACTGTTTTCAACTCTGATAATAATAAGACATGTTACTTGAGAAGCAAAACAGCATATTACAATGATTTCTGAAGGATTATGTGACACTGAAGACTTTCATTACAGTAATGAATTACATTTGAAATATTTTGAATTGCAATAATAGTTCGCACTATTATAGTTTTTACTATATTTTTGATCATATTATGCAGCCTTGGTGAGTATAAGAGGCTTCTTACAAAAACATTACAGAGCCCAAACTTTTAAACAGCAGTGTATGTGGAAATGTGTTCTGAATTCACATTAAAATGCCATATCTCTTTAATCCAGGCTCATATATAGACTACACATGTACCAGCAACAAGAACGACATCAACATGGAGCACACCAACTCTCCTGGCAGCAATGACACCATCAAGTTTCCATATAAACCAAAGGTAACGCATCAACAGTCTACATCATCACACAAAGACTGTCCTCTAAGAAAGCTCAAAATGGGAATCTGTGTTTGTTTGCGTTTCAGGGCGACCCCTTAAGGCCTGGCCACCCCCTCTCCAGAGGCAGCAGCGTAGAGAGTCTTTCTGGCAGGCCACATTGTCTGCCTTCATCTGACAGCAAACGAATGAGTGCCGATCTCTCCGAACTGGAGCACAGATTACCCTTTGCTCCCGCAGGTAACATGTTTCTTCAACACCTGTTATAAAGTTTCCTACCTTCCCAGAATTTTCTTGCGATACAATTTTACAGTTTGTACAACATTAGATCTTATTTAACATTGAGGGGTTTTTTTCTCTTGCAGTAGACACATATTGATATATTTGTAAACCCCACACTTTTCTATTCATATTGTCAATTTTCTCCTCAGGTTGATATGTTAACAAAGAATATACACCACTAACAATGTCCCTTTTATAGACATTGACCTCACTTTTCTGTACTTGTACTGGCTGAATAGTGTGTACACTAGTACCCAGTGTACTGCTGACCTCAGTCAGTGTGCCCAAACACACATCAGACACAAAGAGCTGCATGGCATCTCCATCCCTTCTTTGATCTGTCCTTCTGCTATCATTAGTTCATCAGGCTTCCTGCCACTGCACGGATGTATGTGCTACGTGTACGTGTCTGTATGTATGTTTATATATTTTGCATGGATGTCTTAATGCAGCTGAAGATTGGAGTGACGTCCCTTACCCAGTCTGCTTTGATGTCTGCACCACAGACATTTCTCTCTTTCTCTGTCTCATTACACACATTGTCTGCATGCCTGTGTTTGTCGCTACATGCGCGTGTCTGTATGTGTGTTTTTGCAGCACGTCCACAATATAAGCGAGGTCACCGTAAAACGGCATCACATGGCACCATTCTGGACATTCCCAAGATCATCATCACAGGTACCGGGAGTCCAGGTGCTCCCAGCAAACAGCTCCTAATCAGAGAAGGGCGTCAATGTGACGCACAAGCACGCATTGGTTGTTACTCCTGAATGTGATATATCCCCCGTCAGCCTGATTTTCATTTTAAGGAGAGTAGAAGAACAATGTAAGAACCCTCATCTGAACATTTCTGTACACATGCATTTGTGCTGTGGATTGTACTCTTGATCAGGGGTCGTAACCTTGTTGTTAGTTATGAACCGTATTTAAGCCATATATCCAGTTGAACCACAAAGATCCATTAGACAAATCGCATAAGTTTGCTATCCAGTGAATTAATGAATAATTTATATAAGTTATTGATTTAAATTATATGGTTATTTTTTGCACTTAATAATACTTTAGTATTAATGAGATTTACAGGGATCAGTGTTTTAAATAAATGAGTCTAAACATGCTACACAAAACACGATTGTGACACTCAAAATCACATAATTTAGAAAAGAAGAGGTGCACTTTAAAGGTACACCATGTAGCTTTTGGCCGTCTAGTGCTTAAACGACTGCATGTATTTTGCAGAAGAGCATTGTTTTGGTTGTGCTTCGGCTCTGCGTGACTGTGCGGATGAGTGTGTATCCCACTGATTGTAAAACATACACGATGGCTACGTTCACACTGCAGGCTGAAACGACCCAATTCCGATTTTTTTGCCCCTATGCGACCTGTATCCGATCTTTTCATGACAGTCTGAACGACACAGATCCGATCTTTTCAAATGCGACCCAGGCCACTTGGGTATGTGGTCCAAATCCGATACGTATCCGATCTTTTGAAATGCGACCTCAATCTGAACGGCCAGGTCGCATGTATCCGACCCGCACGCCGTTGATATGCGACAAACGTCATAATTCTGCGTTGAAGTAGGCGGGAATGAGAAGATAAACAAGTTAGCTATCGTACGATAGCACCGATAGCACGCACCTGTCAATACACTCCAACGCGTTGCACTGTTATGGTCCGCCGCAGACGTGTCTCTTCCCGTGAGTTAATCGAAGGCGCTCAAACGCTCTCCTCCTTCTTAATTTTCTTCTTAAAACGAAAAGATTGTAATTGTGCTGACTCTGTTGGGAAAATAACTTTAATATTGCTAAACGAGCTCCACTGTTGACATTCATGTTTAGGTACTTCCGCAAACAGCAAGTGACGTCGTTGACCGTTGAGTACTCTTCTGCGCATGCGGGTCACTTCTGGGTCATTTCACGTTCACACAGGAGATCACTAAAGGTCGCATTTAATTGGAAATGTGAACGGCCTTGCAAAAAAATCGGATTTTTTCAAAAAATCGGAATTGAGCATTAAGCCCTGCAGTGTGAACGTAGCCTAATAGGCTTAAGAGATATGACCAGTTTAGGTGTAAAGAAACTCAAGCTAACTGTAACTATACCTATTAATAGATGCGGGACTTCCTTGACATTATATTCCACCATAAAAAAAAAAACTTCACAATAGATAATGCTTTACAATGAACTGTTTGAACCCTGTTCAATAAAATACCTCACTCACCTGCTGAGTAATAAAAATGTCATCTCTGCATCACTATTATAACATTTCAAATCCATCTTCGAAAAGCCAAGCCAGTGTTGATTGTTTTATTACGAGCTCGGTCGCGTGCTCTTTTGCCAGAAGACTCTCTTCTGTTCTGTTTTAGTGACAACTAACCTATGCCACTCCCACACCATACATGCGTCAAAGTAGCCGGTGCAACTTTTCTCTATTTATGGATATGACGAGACACACACTGTCGAGTGACACATGCAATTTCCCGTGAAAACCATCCCGCTAGGTCTTGTTGTTTGTTTATAGCACGTTTTGGAAGGATTGATGTATTGACTTATTTAACATTGTATTCATTTTGAACAAAAGAAAGTTGCATAATGTACCTTTTAAGTTATCAACACAAGACGTGCAACAGAGGTTCTCATGGTACTGGATAAGTTGGAAATATCAAGAACATTCAGAAGTGTCAGGAAAAGTAAAGGAAATTAAAAATTTCAAAAGAGAAAGGAAATTTCTATAGCCAATATATTTTTTTCGAGTTATTCTTGGTTCAAAATAATAATATATATTTTTTAAAGGGCCATATGCAGTCTTAAAAAATTACTAGAAAAATCTAATAAATTCATTGTTTAGGAAGTGTGGCTTGATTTGTTCATGCTGTGGTACATGCTGGGAAATAGTCCAATAATGAAAAACTTAAAAAATGACTTGCATAAAAAAGGTTGGTGACCCCTGCTCTAGATGATGATTTGATTGTTGTTTGATTCACTCTAAGTCAGTTTATTAATCTTATTTCCGGGTAATTTTTTCAGGTAGTTTTACCCCAACCCCCCAAAAATGTTGTCAGATTTGACGGTGGTTAGTGATCCTGGAGTAACACCCATTACAATCTCTTCTTTCTCTCTCCTGCTCATCTCTCTTTGCTTTTATTATTATGGTGTCCTGCAAGCGCTGATTTTCACGCCCCATCCTCATATCTGCCTCTGACCATTAGAGGCAACTTTTATATATTTTGTTTAAAAAATAATCAAGAAAATCTCATAAGCAGTGATTTAAAGCATGCGTGGTGAATGAGAGTGGAGATGGGGATGTGGATTCGTATGCCATCCCTCAGTCTTCCTGTTTGGCTTTGTAGCAGGTGAAAGAAGATCTGCCAGCATGTGTGTTTGTGTGTCTCTCTTTCTCTCTCTCCCTCTCTCTCTCTCAGTGGTCGTACACTAGCTCGTCCTTGTTTCGCCTGCAGAAAGGATGTCGCCAAATGCTCAGCTTTTTGATCTTCCCTCCTCCATACACACAAGTTCATTAACTTGTTCATTAATTCAGTGGTTGCGATAAATCTCCTTCACATTTTGGGTCATCACTATTATTATCATCATCCCTAATAATGCTGAAGGAAATGGAGACATTAAAGGATTGCTGAGTGTGGAAAAAAAAAGTTCAAAACGGGAGTTGCATGATTAAGAGGTTATTAATTTGGTATAACAATGAGAAAATCTGATTGGCATTTGAATTGTATCCCTCCTGCATGCATGCTGTCAACCTGTCAATCATTTTTTATTATTCTTACAATCATTTTGACATGGAATTGACCTCATCAGTAACTATAATTATTAATGAAAAGTAAGGGCCATATTCATCAGAGTATTATTGTTTTTTTCTACTGTTTTTGTTGTAACCTTTTTTTCATTGTTAACTTGAATGGGCTGATTTCGTGGTATAAGAGAGATTACATAGACATTAAAGGAATATTATTTGTTAAATGCAAATTAGGATCTATGAACAGTATCTGTGGCATGCAGCTGATGACTACAGAAAATAATTTTGACTCGTCCTTCTAAAATGCAATTACAGTGATAAACGTACAATAGAAGCCTTGTAGAAGCTGGCAACCTTTTTTATTTTTTAAATGAATGTATTTATTTATTTATTTATTTATTTGAAAGCACTTGCATGCATCTAAGTAAAATTGAGGTAGGGCTACTTGTCTAAATGGTTATATGTTACTAACATAACGTCTCGGTTACGTATGTAACCCTCGTTCCCTGAGGAGGGAATGAAGGCGTTACGTCAGTGACTGACGAAATGGGGGTTTTGCTTAGAAGCCTATCACCTTTGAGTTCTACAAAACGACCAATGGCAAGGAAATGCCATGGGCCTGTGGAATTTGCATAGCGCAACTCCACCCCACGTGTGGGTATAAAGGGAGCGACGCTGGCAATCTCACATTATGTTTTCCTGCTGTGAAGCCGAGACTGAACTCCAGGCTGGTACAGCGGTTGTGGCTGAAGGACGTAACGTCTCCATTCCCTCCTCAGGGAATGAGGGTTACATACGTAACCGAGACGTTCCCTTTCATTCAGTCACTTCGAGTTACGTCAGTGACTAACTAAATGGGGGTCCCAATTTAATCACACCACAGCGGCTGTCTTCCGGTGCCCTGCGCAAGACTGAGCTCCCTGTCGGGAGACTAGCACGGACGAAGGGCTAGGCTTAACGCAGGAATACCAAGGTACACTTGGTGGCATATTCCAAGAGGAATATGTAACACAGCACCTACCTGTAGGGAGGATTTAGAATACACATATGACCTCAGAGGAATCCAGCCCGCGGGGTGGAATGTTTCAACCTCGAGGCAAGGGAAAGACACAAGCTCGGATGAGACTTACCGTGGAAATACACGTGGGGGAACCCTGCACACGGGGGCACCTAGCCAATCACGAGGGCTGACCAACCGGGCATGGTGACGGCATCAACAGTGCAGGAGGAACTCAGGGTCTAAGAAGAACTCATATGAGTGAAATAGCGCATGTATCCAGTCCGTGGAGTAACAGGCTTTGGAGGGGTCCTTAGCATCAGCACACCAGGTAGAAGCGCTCTGAGGACACAACAGCATCGAAACCGAGCGCTCCACCGGGGGGACCCCAGTGTACCATTTAACCGCAGCCCCATCGAGGGAAGAGAAGGCAGAGGAGGCCCCCGAACGATCACAGGAAGACAATGGTGACCTCAAGGACCTTTTGACCACCTCATGCACTTCCAGGAAGAAAGGTATTGGGGGCCACCCCCAAAAACCAATCATCCAGCTGCGAGCGCTCGGGACAGGGTGGAGGATTCCATTCCAGCCTGATGCTCTTGGCTACCTGGGAAAGCATGTCTGTCAATTCCGGATCAGATTGGCACAATGCTGGCAAACCCAAAGGCGGCAGCACAGCCGAGTCTTCATCTCCGGAAGACTCCAGCCCACCTTGTGATGCATCGATTGACATCGTCTCATCATCTGGAGCGTCAAATGAGATGCGGAGTGGGTCTGAAGACCTGCCGGCAATCTCATCCTGCACGCTCACGGATTGCAGTACACAAGAGGGGGGGGGGTGTGGCCCGAGGAGGAATCGTCAGGGCTTTGTTCCACACCGTAACCCTCAGGTCACCCTGGCCACCAGCCAAAGTATCGCCTCTCGTGGAAGAGATAGAATGGGGTGTGGCAGAGGGGACTCTCCCTCCACAGAGGGCATGGAGTCTTGACCGAAGCACCGTGATGGTCATCTTCCCGCAATGAGAACATGAGTCATCCACAAACGCTGCCTTAGCGTGATCTAAGCCCAAACACGCAAGGGATGTGCCACGCACAAGCTCTTTTTGTGAAAGGAAAAAGCTCAGCAGAATGATGAAGTGCCCAGGGAGAAGCACACACACTGTTGGCAGATCACTGCACAGATCAGCAGCAGGCAATGTGATCTCGCTGGACCGCGCCGTTGTACTAACACACTGGAGAGCTGCTCGACTTGTAGTATCGAATATCTCAGATACAGGCTTGCAGGAGTTAAGAGAAGCTCTTGGATCTGAAGCAAAAACATCCTTTTATACCCACGCTGTGGGGTGGAGTTGCGCTATGCAATTTCCGCAGACTATGGCATTTCCTTGCCATTGGCTTGTTTTGTAGAACTCAAAGGTTTCTAAGCGAAACCCCCATTTCGTCAGTCACTGGCATAACGTGGAGTGACTGTAAAGCAAAACTCCAACCAAAGCAGTTGCCTTTCTTTCAAAGTCACATTCCTTCCATATATACTCAGAGGAATTTCAAGTGAAAGTGATCAGGTTTACTTTTTTAGCTAGGCATAACATGAGGTAAAAGATTGAATGTGACTTTGCATAGACCAGAGGGTAGTTCTATTTTACAATTTATTTGCTTTATTATTTCATTACAGACTTTAAGACAAGTGCATTTTTTATATTGTCTGCCACAGATAAAGTTCATAGAGCTTAATTTGTATTAACCTAGAATATTCCACCTAATCTTTTGCATCATGTATAGCAACATATAGTAAATCATATTTAGTAAGTCCCAGCCTATCGGTAATGGTTGCATTTCATTTCTGCTGGTGCTATTCTAGATGCTTTACCTGAATTATAGTCTGTCTATAAAGTGATTTGTGTGAGTTTGTTAATAGGCTTTCTTTAGTGAACTTGTGTTATCTTTCAAAACCGTACAGCTCCTATCATCATTGCTGCTTCATTTTCCATAAATACACAATCAACTCCAAAAACCCAAAAAACATTAATCAAACCATGATAGGAGCTGTCCAATCAATGCAGGTCAAGCTGCCTGTTTTTTTCTGTAGGTGTGGTCTACTGTTTTTGGTGTAGTGTGTGTGAGTTGCGATGGCCTCGTGAGGGGTTTGGTCACGTGACCGCCACGTTAGAGGAGATGCTGTCATGGTAGTGAATTGGGTATTTAATCAGTGCAGCTGTCTGGGTGTCACAACCCTCTTGCTCCAGCCGTTGAACAAGAGCTCATGCACTACCAATAATATCAGATTCTATGTCTACTCTGTCTCTTTTTGCAGCGACCTGTGAGCCTCATAGACGCAGATCAGTGCAGGATCTTCCTGCCATTGGTACGGAGTCCAGTCAGGTAAGATGCTTCAATTTCACACTTTCAGTTGTGTGATGTATAAGGAACTGGGAAGAGTATAGGTGCAACAAAAAATGTTCACAATTTAATTTTATACTGCAAAGTAACAAAAATATGTGAAATAAGCTCTCACATCTTATGTACTGGGGAGGACACAATAGTTTATCAAATAAAATAAAGAGGGCATAAGATCTTTTTTTATAATTGAAAACTGAGGAGTTGTGGGTCTAGATTCAACCAAAATTTTATACAGCACCTGGCTTTTTGTTTCCAGAATTATCTGATAAATAAAAAAAAAAAAAATGAAATCTTTAATAACATTTATTTCAGGGATGGAAATTAGCACCCGCCACCAGCCAAATGCGGGTGATTTTGTGTTGTGGCGGGTAAAGTCGCTTCACTTACCGGCCACTGTGGCGGGTAAATAAAAATTGCATTCTGTTTCACCCGGACGGCGGACACTTTTAGAGGAGGCACACCTTCAACACCCGCGCGCTTCTTCCGTCGAGGCTCGGCGTGGGAGCGCGAGAGGCGGTTTGCCGTCCAAAGGGGGAGCTAGCCGCGAGCGCATGGTCTATTTTTAGGGCGGGGTAGCTCTCTTGTGTAGTAAAGAGCTAGCCGCGCGAACATCTACCCGCGCGCTTCTTCCGTCGAGGCTTGAGCGCGAGAGACGTTTGCCGTGTGTGTGTGTGTGTGTGTGTGTGTGTGTGTGTGTGTGTGTGTGGTGTGTGTGTGTGTGTGTGTGTGTGTGTGTGTGTGTGTGTGTGTTTCTTCGGACACGCCTTGAGAAAGTGCAAGATCAGACCTGAGAATCTGGAGCATGTTGCTGCTGACCGCACCATCTGGCGACAGCTATGTGGAGAGGGGGTTTGTACACTAGAGATGGAGAGGACAACCAGAAAACAGCAGAAGCGAGCCAGGAGAAATGCAGCCATAGCTGCCAATGTGACCACCACCACCATCACATACATATGCCCCACCTGCAATAGAGCTTGTGGGTCCAGGATAGGACTGTTTAGCCATCAAAGATCTCACCGTTAAAGGCGTGGACGTCATCATCGGATCTCGATGGACAACCGAAGAGAGTGTGTGTGTGTGTGTGTGTGTGTGTGTGTGTGTGGTGTGTGGTGTGTGTGTGTGTGTGTGTGGTGTGTGTGTGTGTGTGTGTTGTGTGTGTGTGTGTGTGTGGTGTGTGGTGTGTGTGTGTGTGTGTGTGTGTGTGTGTGTGTGTGTGTGGTGTGTGGTGTGACAGAGACAGAGAGTCGCGGGCGTGATCAGTGGAACATAAAAACATACAAACTGGACATCATTTAAACTGCAAAGTGTTTACCTATATTTCTGTACACTCGCAATAAAACACAATATTGTTTTAATAAAACACACTCTAAACTCTTGTCAAACTGTAACCTACAACTGTCACCCAACCACACAGACACACGCACGCACAGTTTTTAAAAGCAAAACATTTATCCAACCCCATTTCAAAACAGGTTACATCTTTTGGACATTCATCATATCGCATTGGTTTTCATTTCTTGTCCTCGGAGTCAGAGCACTAATCTGTTTGTTTTTAAAGGTACATTCTACATTGATTAAAAAAGAAAATCAAATGTGTTTTTAATGGTAGTATTATATTATACGGAAATCAATTATTTATAATTCAGATGAGAATAAAGTTAAGGTTAATTAAAATTAAGGAAAACAAATAAATTTATCTGAAATATAGCAAATTAATTTTAAATTCAGGTACAATTACTAAACATATCTCAAGGTCTTTTTGTCTTTTTATTAATTTAATTAATAAACTAATTGTATAAAACTATTGTCAGTGCACTACAAATAAACTGGTTCTATGCCTTTATTAATAAAACGTATACAACTTAAAAATACAAGGCTTAAGACATTTATAAAAATGCCTTCTGCATTTTTGTTTTGCTTTTCACTCCATTGTACCGAAATCGTACCGAACCGTGATGTCTGAACCGAGGTATAAAACGAACCGTGACTTCTGTGTACCGTTCCACCCCTAATGCAATACAGTTTCATTATTATACATACCTTACTATAAATAATTTGTGTGACTAAATCATGTTTTGCGCCAGTAACTGAAAAAGTTAGTAGCGCAAGTGCCACCAGTGGAAAAGGTTAGTGTAGTTCCCTGTCCAGCAGAGTGCGGTTCAGCATCGGTTCAGTTTTTTGTTTAATCTGCCCTACTCATTTAATTAAATGTATATGAGTTCATGGTTTGTGTGAGTATAAGAGAGAAAGAGAAAATTGCAGAAAAATCAGTATTGCATTGAGACTTGAATAAACTGCTTGTATTGTAGATCTTGTAGTATTAATTTTCACATACAGTTACACATTGTCGGTTAAAAACAAGAAAGTGGCTGGTAAAAACATTGAGTGGCTGGTAGATTTTTAAATCCACCAGCCACAGTGGCCGGTGGACAAAAAAGTTAATTTCCATCCCTGATTTATTTGATCACTTTTAATCAGTTCAATACAACCTTGCTGAATAAACGGCAAACTCTGACCCCAAACTTTTGAACGGTTTTGTAGCTGTAAAGATTGCCAAATATCCCTGAGTGTGTGAGAGCAATTAAATTCCAGGTAAGATCTTCAAGAAATTAACTCAGGGTTCATAAAGGATTTGTAAGGATGTTGCCCTCATACTTTCTTTAAGGTGAGGTAATATTAAAGCTACACTGTGTATCTTTTTTAGTTTATTCTTAGCTAAACACACTTCGTTCTTTCAAAAATATATGTGCTCATTAATGTATATTTACTTAGTTCAAGTAATAATGTATTCTCGTGAGTGTATAATATGCCATTGAAAATACATACGGGTAAGGGGTTCTAATGTCGGTCGCCATGTTGCCCCTCCATCTTGAAAGTACATTAGCCAAAGAGGGACATACCCGTTAATTCACTTGAAGGAACACTTATGGATGAGGTCGAACTGGAAGCCATGTTAATCTTGGACTACATTGGCCACCGTAGGAGTTAAAACGAAATCGGAATTGAGAGGAACAGACTAATATTCACTGGATGGTCATATACCTTTTCACTGCTAGATGGGGGTAAAAATCACACAGTGTAGCTTTAAGGTAATACTTTCCCTTTATGAGAGGAACTGTAACATCTCCTTCCTGCAGTGCTCTTGATGGGTGCAAAAACAGCATTTTGGAATCCACTGTATTCCAAAATTGAGCTTTTATTATCAAGTTTATAATTGACATATTATTTGACCAATCACAGGATAGCAGAAACAACAGCAGATCATCCAGCCCCAGTGTGAGGATGATTACACCAGACAGGACAGGTAAAGTTTTCCTTCTAAACATCATACACTCATGCTCAAACACGAGTTCCTGTAAGAGTTGTACCGGTTTAAATGCACACACACACCTCTACATCTAAAAATGAATTGTATAAAGGCCAATTTATACTTCTGCGTCGGGTGCGCGCGGTAGGTACGGCGTAGCATACGCACAGACGCGTGCCCTTCGCAGTACCCTTCGCCGTAACCTGACGCGCACCTCCTCAAAAATGTAACTACGCGTCGCGGCGACGCGGACCGCAAGATCTGTGATTGGTCGGCTTGGTAGCATCGCGTTTCCTCCTACGCATTTCCGGCGTGTTTTTCTGCACCGCCCGCCATTTTTAAATTCTAAGTACAGCGAAACTGTTAAAAAAACTAAAAACTTACTGCTTTTCCACCTCGATAAGCTCCAACTCCAATGTGATCCGCTCTCTTTCAATCGCCATTGCTTGTAGTAGCCTAAACTCAAAACAGTCGCGAGGAATCTTCTTCTTCTCTAGGAACCGCGCGGAATCTAAACACAGTGGAACATTAAAACCCTCCGCTGCCAACTAGTGTTTCGGCGCTGTACTGCAGAGCAACGCAGACCTAAACGCAGAAGTATAAATGCTCACGATGGCATCGCCTACGTGCATAGCCTACGCCCTACACTACGGCGTACACTCGACGCAGAAGTATAAATTGGCCTTAAGGGTTTACTCTCACTAGGCGTTCTGAACCGTGCCTGAGCACGTTTGACTACTGTGATCATACCATGCCAAGAAGCGGTTCGCTGAACCGTCCCTGGCCCGCTTGGAAGAGGTGGACTCTGGTATGGTGGGCATGGTTCAGTTGGGCTCGGGCCTGGTATGCATGTAGTGTGATCGCTAACCGGGCCGGAGCACGGAGCAGCTACTCTTGTGTGTGCTACTGTCATCATTACGACAGCAAACATCTTCCATTGCTATTTGGACCGTACACTTTTCAATTAAATTAAATCGAGTATATTTAGGTTTATAACGGGTTTGGTTCTCACCTTATTTTTGAACAGGAATTGTAGTTTGTGAGTAAAGCTGCAAATTCCTCCAACGTCAGCTGCCTCCGTAATAATCTTCTGATACGTGCAGCACAATCAAGGAAAAATCACTGCGCAGCATAAATTATAAATCTATTAGGCAGGCTATTAGCAAAATAGATTTTCTTTGTTTTCTTCTAAACAAAAAGTTGCATCGTAAATGACGTAAGCTGTGCCTAGTGCGAGTACACCCTTAATGTATAATAACCCAATAATATGGGATAATAGTTCATGAATTTTTATGAGCCTCCTGTACATGTTTGGAATTACATCAGTGCAGATTGTGGCATTTTTGTGAAGATATTTCTGAACACTGTTGATGTTCCCTCAGTGTGACCTCAAAGTTCACGTCCTCAGTGTGTTTGTAAATCTATATCAGTGACAGTAAACGGCTCAGGCAGAGCTGCAGACATTACGTAAGTGGCATCAATGATTTAGGACGATTTTCTGTCTGACAGTCGCAGTCCTGGACTGAGATTAGACTGGGCTATTTATTGCTCAACTCTCACTCTCTTTCTGCCGATTACCACAGTTTACTATAACAGCATTACTCAACAAACAAAAACAAAAAAAGCACTTGCTGTTCTGTGTAGGGGGGCTTCTTCACTCTTCATATCTAATAATATAAATAACCAGTGAATAAATACAGTTCAGATCTGCTCTCCTAAATTCATGGTTTTTGGATGTTTACTAAAACGGTTTTCCTCATTCTTGTAGACACCAATGGCTCAGATAACTCCATCCCCATGGCCTACCTGACCCTGGACCATCAGTTACAGGTACACATGTGACCAAAAAGATATTAATATTTTGGTATGATTTTTTTGTCCACCAAAAAAAATGTGAAATGATTGAATACAATGAAGTATGACTGCACATGTATGGAAACTGTTTAGTCTATATCTGTGTTGTGGATGGTTTTGTTTCCAGGGTGCCGTGTTATCACTCCTCAGAAAAGGTTCGCAAGATGTAAAAACAGCCCTCTAATTAAATCAAGTCTGGGTTACAGTTTTACTAGACGTTTTATGCCATTTATAAAGTGTAATTCAGTTATAAATACATGGCAGCAAATTGAGAGAGACATTTTGATATTTTTGGCGTTCAGACCACGACTGGTATAAATATCACTTTTGCATTTCAGATTAATTACCCAAAAGGTGACATTTGATTAATGAATCTGTGTTTGTTTGCAGCCTCTAGCCCCCTGTCCAAACTCTAAAGAATCAATGGCAGTGTTTGAGCAGCACTGTAAGATGGCACAGGAGTACCTGAAAGTGCAGACTGAGATCGCTCTTCTCATACAGAGGAAGTAAGTCTGAGGAATCTGAATCAAATCATCAGTATGTGCAATAGGAACTAGGGTGGCTCAGGGTTATTATCTTATTAATCATTATTAATTGAATAAAATATTAGATGAAAACGTAAACTAACGACAATTAGAAATTTTGCCTTGGCATCTAACTGAAATAAGTTAAAGTTGAAGCACTAATATCATTTCCTAGAAAGATAGACTAAAACTGAACAGAGATTCAAAAGAAATCGTAATGACTAAAAATGAAACTGAAAATTGAAAATAAACACACAAATGAAATTGAAAATACAACAAATAAAAGCCAATTCAGAATATTAATATAAACTATAATAGCAAATGATATAAATAATACTAAAATAACACTGGGGTTTCCATATCATCAAACTGACATTTCACAATCCTTGATACTAGTGTTATTTTCGTTAACAAAATCTATGACGAAAAATGTGTTGACTAGCTTTTTTACCATGACTTAAAGGGTTAGTTCACCCAAAAATGAAAATTCTATCATCGTTTACTTACCCTCAAGTTGTTCCAAACCTCTATGTGTTTATTTGTTCTGCTGAACACAAAGGAAGATATTTGGAAGAAAACAGATTTCATTCCCCATTGACTATCATAGTAGGAAAAAATACCTACTATGGTAGTCAATGGGGAATGAGATCTGTTTTCTTCCAAATATCTTCCTTTGTGTTCAGCAGAACAAATAAACACATAGAGGTTTGGAACAACTTGAGGGTAAGTAAACTATGATAGAATTTTCATTTTTGGGTGAACTAACCCTTTAAGACGAGGCGACAATAATGTCAGCAATGTCAAACAATAACTTTGATTTTATCAACATGCACGGAAAAAATGAGACGAAAAATGTAGTTAAAAAAATCTAAACTTCAAAAACCGACTAAATCTGCGATCAAACCTTCTCCGTGATAAACTGTAATAAATCCAAATATGGATCTCGACTATATCGTTTGCCAAAAATTTGCTTGCCAATCTCTTTACTACTATAGGCTTTTTTGCTGTTGATTTTGATGTTTGAAAATTTTTATTTGGAATTATTGGAATGGATTTAATTTTTGAGAGAAGTGTCTTGTTTTTCTACTGTATATGAAACTGGTAAAACAAGCTTATAATAAATCAAGAAACTAAATAAGGTAAAATAAAACATGCGAATCAGTTGAGACTCTTGATTTGTGCTTATTGGTGAACGTACAATAATTCTGATGTACAAATAAAATTCTTATAAAACAATTGTTGTGATCATTTTGAGCAAAATAATCGTTATTATCAGTTTAACCATTATGCAGTTTAAAATGTGAAGTTTTCATTGACTAAAACGCCCAAACATACAGGACAAAGTTGACTAAATATAACAACTAAAAAGTAGGCCTACATTTGACAGCACTGGGACTGACACTGGGAAGAGTAAATTAAAAAATAGCTGACAATATTAACACTACTTGATACTAATTCTTAAATCACAGCAAAAAATGAATGCTATATAAAACCTATTATAAAAAGTGACTCATTTATAAATATATTTAATTTTTATAATAACGATTCAAATTCCTATTCTTGTTAGTAAAAATTGAATTAAAGGGCACCTATTATGGCATTTAAAATGTTCCTAATATTGTTCTGGGAGTCCCCAACAACAGTTTTACGTGCATGCAATGACAAAAAACGCTTTTGTTGTCTTATAATATGCATTTATTTTTACCTGATTCGTTCAACAACTCATTTTTCCAAACCCCTACTTTAAGTGACGCTAATTTGCGGTGATTGGTCAGATGACCCAGTCAGTTATTTTTTGTGTTAGCCCAAAGCTTAAACATATTGATAAAGCACTGTAGTACTACAATACGCTCTATTCTTTATGACAACTCCAATAACAACGACAAACATTTCACATATTTCAAAAAAAAAAAAATGACATTGGAGACCTAGAAGCTGCGCTGAGCGTAACTTACACAACACACACACATACTTATTGAGCATGCTACAAAACCCATAAAAGCAACAATTATGAATAATACTTACAGGTTGTGATTTGGAGGAGGAAGCTGATCCAAATAAACTTGGTACTGAACCTTCCTTCAATATTAACCGGCTCGCGAATCCACACATGAAAGCATTTATGTTTGTAAAGGAATCGTCATTAAAATGACGCGAACACAGCTCAAGGTTCGGCTATACTTGTGTGGTAGTCTTGTAAATATAAACTCTAGCCACTGATTCTTCACATGCTCATCCCTGGGCAGTGAAAAAAAAAAGTTCGCTTTTGATTTGCATTTCAGAACAGCGTCTCGTCGACATGATGTTTTAAGATTCACTGGTGTCTGGCGCGCGCAATGAGTGGGCGTATCTTATTCAAATAACTTGTAGAGGTGACGTCATATAGATAGAGAAAAAGCATCGTTCGTCTATCGATTCATATCAGCGACTCTTACTTTTGAGAGACAATAACTGTATACGGTGAACTTTCATATTTAAAACTTTGCAGGATGTTTTTGTTCACTTAGATCTATGTTACACACTACATGAAAGGTCATTTTCAAAATTCCATAATAGGTGCCCTTTAAAAAAATGAATAGGAATTTGAATATTTATAAATATATTACATATAATAAAGATTCAAATTCCTATTCTTGTTAATAAAAAAGTTTTAATTAAAAAAATGTTTAAATATGGAAAAGTTATGGTAAAATAAATGTACTTATGTTCTGTTTGTAAGTTGTATGTATGCTATTTGTTTTTGCTCTTTCTGAAAAGTAATAAAAACAATTTGATCAATTAAAAGTAATTAAAAGGATGGTTATCCCAAAAATTACTCACTCATGTCATTCCAAATCTTTGTGCCCGACTTTCTTCTGCAGAGCACAAAAGATATTTTGAAGAACGATAGTAACCAAACAGTTTCGGTTCCCATTGGTTTCCATTATATTTTTGACCATACAATGGAAGTCAAGGGCCGAAACTCTTTGGTTGGACTATCCTTTTAATTAAACAAATGAAAAAAGAAAACAGTTGGTACAAATAACCTAAAAACAATAGAACAAAGATACACATCTTTGGGCTTGAAGCATTGGAGGTACCTAACAGGAGTATCATCTATCCAAGTAGACATTTAAAAATACATACAAAGATATCATGTACAATAAAGATAAAGCTACTGTATTATATTATAAACAACAGTCTATAGGAACAGGCATTGAAAAGCATAACAATGTAATAAGTCCATAACTGTTGTTATTCAAACTATTAGTTACACATTTGCTAAACAAACCTTAACTAAGGGTCAAAACGTGCCAGATTCCAAAACAAATGATCCAAATGTGAAAACACCCTAAACCAACAATACCAGATAAACTAGACTCCAAACTACTGGTACTTTTGATATCCCTAATATGATCTGTTTTGTTCAGATGATCTCTGATGTCTGTTGTTCATCTCCACAGGAAAGAGCTGATAGCAGAACTGGACCAGGACGAGAAGGATCAGCAGAACGCATGTCGCCTCGCTCAGGAGCACAAGAAGCTCCTAGAGGAGAACAAGAGTCTGTCCACCTACTACCAGCAGTGCAAGAAGCAACTGGAGCTGATCCGAGCGCAACAGCAAAAGAGACAGGGCACCTCATGAACCCCTTTCATAATGACTGACTCGTATAATCACAGTCCCCATTATCTCGTCCACCCCGATCCAAACATTGGGGTTAGCTATAGTTTGGCCCAGAAACCCCCTTATTCTGCCTAAAAACAACCCACCCCGGCCGCCCATGCTCATATGTGCCCATAAAACCTGAAGATGGTAACCGTATGATGACCTATACTCCACAGTGACCATGGGCCATTTCCGCCCCATGCAAACGGTTCTGAGACCCTGCGCTCAACTGCACAAGCATGCTGCGATGCATGTACCTGTGAGTCTGCGGCAGGATATGCAATAGCAGGGACACGATTAAAGCCCGGTGGGTGTAAAACACAACTGTTGGCCGTGATAAATGCAGAGAAATCAAGTCTAAACTAGCCAGCAAACGGAACCTGGCATCTTATCCCAGGGATTTTAAAGAGAGGATGTAAAAGGAACAAATGAGATCTCTTGGAATGTCACTTTTTTTTTTTCTTCCTCTAACCATCCCAGAATTCTCTGTGGGGTTTGCCTAATTCCTCTTGATTAGGTGTCGGTCCTTAAGAATGTGAAAGCAAAGTGGCTTTAAGTTACATACAAAAGCTAATTTTATCATTTTTAAATTTAGGTTTTTATTTCGTTGCATTCACTTTGTGTACTTTTTCATTTTAACCCCTATTATGCAAAAAAGTGCTACCGATGTTCCCTCTTTTTTTTAATTGTCTGCCCTAAAAGTGTTATAATGTATTGATTTGAAATCGGGGGATGTATTTTACATATGCCTTGCATGTCGACCTTGTTTATGGACAAACACGAGTCGATCTGTGTGTATGTGCGGCCTCACAAGAAAAATGCTGTTTGTAATCCGCTTCCTTTTAACATAGCGCTCAAATCATCGCTCTAAAAGAGACCGAAACAAACGGACTTGAGCGTATGTGATTGTGAGTACAGACATTTTAATCATGACTACAGTATTCTTGTGTTTCTTTGCTCTGTTGTGTATCTTTATCTTACTTTGTATGGTAATTTATCCAGTGTTTTCAGAGATCCGCTTCATAGTTTTTGTTGTAAGTGTGGGAAAGACGCTCTTTCTCGAAGCTTGATTTATGTATTTTTAGTTCACATGATGCCTTAGAGTTGAATTGTTTGCGTTTTACTTGACTTTTTGGCATCGAGACCGCTCACACATGCCGTGATTTAATGCAATTATGAGTTTAGAAACATGAATGAGAGTTTTAAAAGCCTGAAATCTGATGGTCTGTATGATCTTGTCAATATGCTGCAGAAATCATGAAATTACGATGAGGGCAGTCAACACACTCTGGTTCTTTTTAGTTAGGTTCCTTGTTCTTACCACTAGTTTTTCATCCCTGTACTTAATTTAAGATTTTGAAAGAAATCCGCCTTATTGTTAGATAGTATGAATTCCTTTTAGATATCATACTTTGTTTACTTTGTTGCCCCAACACACCCTCCACCCAGGTTTTTGCACAATCCCGACTGGTTATTATCACTTATTACGAATATACAGAGGAAATCTTGAGCAGGGTAAAGACACATTTGGATGTTCAAGATCTTTAAGTGAGTTTCTGCTAATCTTTTTGTTTAACAGTAAAGTGGTGTATTATTTTTTTCTTCCGAGTTCAATGATGAGTTTCTGTACTATGTGCTGTAAATAAGATGTCTGATTTCTTAAGCTGTTGGGAACGGGAATACACAGGTGAAGGTCGCATCTTGAAATAAATCGAACAGGTAAACATCATGCTTCAGACTGTCTCTGCTGTCTCTGCTCTTCAGTTCAGCAGGTTTTTTTTTTTAAACCAGAATGTTCGCAAACATTCTTAATTCAAAAATCTTTTTTTTAATCGTAATAATAAATAACATTAATTTACATTTATTATAATAAATATATATGCTATATATATATATATATATATATATATATATATATATATATATATATACTATCTTATATAATATTATGAATTAATAAGGCTGGTGTTCTGCAGTGACTGAATATGCTCTCGGTTAAAGTGTGTAACATTAAAATGCAACAGAACACTTGCTCTAAAAGCATTTAGTATTGTAAGCATACATATAATGTAATATTATTATTATTACAATTATAATATCGTAATATTATATTTATAAAGCCTATTTAATCATGACTTCAGTGTTCTTGTTGCTTTGTTGTGTATCCTACTTTAAACCAATGTGATAGTGTTTATTTGAATTAATGCAGTGTACATTAGAATAAATAAGAGTAAACTTCATTGGAGCATTTATATTAAGTACGGCAGGATACAATTATTTAAAGTTCGGTTGTAAAAATATTAATTTTGATTTATTTTTTTAAATTTCCCTACAATGCAGCCAATTTGGGCAGAATTCCCCAATGTTCTAAAAGCACTGTATTATTTGAGTTGTAAAGCTGTTTAAATAATTTTTAGATTCAGTTTAGCGTTGACTCTTACATTGTCATAATGATTTGTAAAATTATAGAATTTCACACAGAAAAAAAATAGTAGGCTATGTAAAGTTGTTTTCACATTAAAATCATTTATGTTTTGGGCTTTGCTTTTGAGATGGTATTGTCTCACTATTACTGTAACGATTTTGGCGAAAGAACGTGGCATACTACTTTTTGGGGGGTAATCAACTTTATGCCACCGATTGGGTTTAGCTTGTGCTGAACCCGAAATATTCCTTTAAAGGGATAGTTCAGCTAAAAACGTAAATTTTGTCATTTACTCACTCTCAAGTTGTTCCAGACTTGAATGAATTTATTTCTTCTGCTGAACACAAAATATATTTAGAAGAATGTAGGTAACCAGACATTGACTTCCATAGTACTTCCATAAGAAACTCGTACTGGTTTGGAACAACTTTAGGGTGAGTAGATGATGACAGAATTTTCATTTACTATCCCTTTTAATGTTGAGGATGTAATGCTGCTTTGAACCAGAAGAGGGCGATAGAGGTTAAGCTGGCTCTTCATCTGTGCAAACGCTTCCTCTCTCAAACAAAGGAATCTGTTGTGGATGTGATGCTGATTTAAAAAGAATAATAATTATACTCTGATAAACAACAGCATGCATCAAATATTTATTCAAAAATAAGTGAACCGTAATTTCTTACCTTAGTAGTAGCCTAAACAGTAACTAAACTAATATCATTAGCAAAATAAGTAAAAGCCAATATTTTCAGATAAAGGAAATTTGGGATGTGGTGTGTATTACCGCCTAGAATAACAAGTATTGTGCAAATTATGCTTACATGTTACCTGCGCAGTTCAGTTGTTGTCACGCCATGTGCTTGAGGTTGGAGCCACTTGAATCAAACTCATTCAATCTACATGATGTCATTCCTCTCTCATTTGGTGAAGTATTGTGTGTTGTGGCTTCTCTGGCCAGTGTTAAGTGTTCAGGAGGTTGAGAAAGGGACTGAGGGTATTGTTTAGGGGCCATCGGATGAGATGCTGTCATCCTGTCCTTTTGTTTTTTGTTGTTCAATGGTGATGGCGAGAAATGAGAAACAGACTATGGAGGGTTTAGGGTGACCGGAGGGACCCAGGGCTTTCGATGAGGTCATCAGGAACGGTTACGCATTACAGAAACTGCAGGGCAGTTGTGACATTTCTGTATCTCAGTTTATTACACTACACCCAGTACACAAAGTTAAAAGCTGACGCAATAAAATCATATGAGCTGTTAATAGCAATGTGATTCATTATGCAGACAGCAAGGCTTTTGTTTTGCACGCTCTGTCAGCGGCGTTCCCTCGAAATACTCATTTTAAATGCAGCATCATTCTCTTTTTTTGTTGGTGACAAAGTTTCTCTGAAATTTGTATTAGATCTCTCTCTTTCTTCCTCTCCCCCTCTCATTCTCTCTCTGTAACCATGGTAACTGCCTGGAAATAGGCTAGGAATGGTAGAGGTGGTTGCAGTTTTTAGCAATGGCCAGAATTTGGGTCATAATATCTGTATATCAGTCTATAAATTGCACAGTGTTCCAGATAACTTATTTCATTAATCAGAATGATTCCCTGGCCAGCCCTGTTCAAACGTGGCTATGGGCGATTCTTCACATGCTTGCGAGCACAGCTCCTCCGAGACCCTTCAGAGGAGACAAAGAGATCTCACTGCTGCTGGTGCAACAGTCTGAGGTGTTTCTTTCTTTCTTTTTATATATATATATTTTACCTCTAGAACCTTTAGGACAGAGAACATTAAAAATGATCTTCTTACACATAATGTGAGTAGTTCGTCCCTAATGGAAGTTGTTAAATGCTGATAAGATGCTTTAACAAGATGCCTCTTGTTCAAATCAGCACGTTTACGATGTGAGATGTCGGCCCTATTTTAACAGTGTAATTTTCACACACTGAAACTGTGAGTCCCTGTCGCTGGTTTGAGGGATCCTGTGTCTTACAAACCATCATGAGCAGGTTTTTACATTAGCCGTTTCTTCAAGTACAAAACGACAAATATATAACACTTTGAGAATCAGTTTTGTTGCGGCGACTGGATCGTTTCGGCTCTCTCAGTATGGCGCCATTTGTGACCCTGGATCACAAAACCAGTCAAAAGTTGCACGGGTATACAGTTGTTCTCAAAATAATAGCAGTCCAACATCACTAACCAGATTTAACACTGTTTTCGGTAGAAATTATATTTCTACATGGCAAATCATTTACTAGTAGGTGTAGAAGAGTAATAGAAAAACATCAGATCCAACAGTCATGACATGCTTATTCTGTGTAACTGAATCATTTGCTGAAAGGGGTGTGTTCAAAATAATAGCAGTGTGGAGTTCAATTAGTGAGGTTATTCATTCTGAAAATACTGGTGTCAAACAAGTGGCCCTTATTTAAGGACAAAAGCAGTACTGTACATGGTGGTTATAGGGCATTTCTCTCTGAAAATCGGAGTAAAATGGGCCATTCCAGACATTATGAAGAACAGCGCACTTTGATTAAAAAGTTGATTGGAGAGGGTCAAATATATAAAGAAGTGCAGAAAATGATAGGCTGCTCAGCTAAAATGATATCAAATGCTTAAAAATAGCAACCAAGCCCAGAAAGACGTGGAAGAAAACAGAATTCAAATGGATCGAAGAATAGCCAAAATGGCAAAGACTCAGCCAATGATCCGCTCAAAGAAGATCTATAGTTACCTGTGAGTACTGTTACAATTAGAAGACGCCTATGTGAAGCCAAGCTATCGGCAAGAAGCCCCCGCAAAGTCCCATTGTTGAAAAAACGACATGTGCTAAAAAGGGCACAATTTGCCAAAGAACACATTGACTGGCCTAAAGAGAAATGGCGCAATGTTTTGTGGACTGATTAAAGCAAGATTGTTCTTTTTGGGTCTTGGGGCTGCAGAAAGTTTGTCAGACGACACCCAAACACTGAATCCAAGCCACAGTACACTGTGAAGACAGTGAAGCATGGTAGCACAAGCATCATGATATGGGGATGTTTCTCATATGGTGTTGGGCCTGTTTATCACATACAACAGATCATGGATCAGAATTCTTAAAGAGGTCATGTTGCCTTAAATGTTTGACTTTGTAAAGAGAAATGCAGACACTGCTATTTTTTTTAACAGCCTAATATTCCTTTTTCTTCGCTTTCTATAAAGTAATAACAAATTTGATACATTTTTCTTTGTGTTATGATTTCAGATTTCGAATAGAATGTGTTGTGTTCCCAATGCATTTGTGTGTATTGAAATGAAAGTTATTATAAGGATTTTGAGCTTTACACACTTTTATAAACACACTTGGTAACACTTTATTTGAAGGGGTGTGCATAAGACTGACATGACACTGTCATAAACATGACATAACACCTGTCATGAACATGAAGGAGTCTTTATGAATGTTTATGACTGTTGTCATTAAGTGTCATTCGGTAAATTATGACACTTTTAATGCAAAGTTGACATTGTTTAATGTCTTTGTTATGACAACTTGACATTAACAAAGACAAAAATGTCTTGATTATGACAACTTGACATTAACAAAGACAGAAATGTCTTTGTTATGACAACTTGACATTAACCAAGAAATCATAACCTGTCAACCTGTCACAAATATGTCATAACAGGTCTAATTATCAAACTTAAAGCATTTTGCTGTGTAATAACACTTAATGACATCTTTATAACTAGTACAATGTGTTCCACTTTACTTGAGGACAGGTAATATTCATGACACAGTTATAACGGTGTCATGATGGCCAAAGTTGTGACAGGTTGACAGGTATGATTTCTTGGTTAATGTCAAGTTGTCATAACAAAGACATTTCTGTCTTTGTTAATGTCAAGTTGTCATAATCAAGACATTTTTGTCTTGGGTAATGTCAAGTTGTCATAACAAAGACATTTTAAACAATGTCAACTTTGCATTAAAAGTGTCATAATTTACCGAATGACACTTAATGACAACAGTCATAAACATTCATAAAGACTCCTTCATGTTCATGACAGGTGTTATGTCATGTTTATGACAGTGTCATGTCAGTCTTATGCACACCCCTTCAAATAAAGTGTTACCACACACTTCTATTATTTTGAACACAACTGTGTTCGTAGATCGGAAATATTAATAATCAAAAATAAACTGGTTATAATTGATTATGAATATTTGGATCAGTTAATATAATTAACTTAATGTAGTAAAATGAATTTTTACTTCAACCCACCTGTTTGTCCCGTGGACACTCAGCGTTTATTTTTATTAATTCTAAGAAATATTCATTTCCGGGGAAGGCAAATGTCTTTCTTACTGTACAGTAATTAAGAGCATTTAGTCACAATCTAAATCGTAAGGTAAACTTTGTATGCAAGCAGAGAATCAGAACCAAATACATATTGTGCACAAGTTTTATTAACAAACACGAAAACATAACTAACATACAAATAATTACACATTCATTCATGCATAGGTAGATGGTTAAAGTGACAGAATGAAACCGGAGGTAGGAAATGGAACTATGGAAAACCATCAATATTATCATTTTCAAAGCACCTTCTTAAACCATACTTGCATGGCCTTGCAGTGGACAATTCTTGAAAATTGACGTTTGTTGGTTCTGTGAGTGTCAAATGTTGAAGTTGTAATCTTTTTCTTTTCCGTTGGATGAAGAAGGTATGATGAACTTGTGTGGTTAGTTCGACTCTGTTGGGAGAGTGAGGGCCTAGCAGGCTTATGGGGGGTCCATCCAGACATCAACCCGAAGAAGCAGCAGTGAAGGCCAGCGGAAGAGAGGACTAAAGGCCTCATTATGCTTCTGCGTCAACTCCACGGCGTAGCTACGTCGTCACTCTTACGGCGTCGTTGCCGTTTTATGGTTCCGGTTGCGTTGCATCACGGTGCATCTGACCAATCACAGCCTTGCGGTCTGCGTTGCCTCGACGCGTAGTTACAATTTTTTGGAGGTGCACGTCGAGCTACGGCGTAGGGGTTGGAGAGGGGTTCGCGGCGAAGCAGAGGGGTCTGCGGGGGTAGGTCGTCAATTCGACGCATAAGCATAAAACAGGCTTAAGAGAGCCAATGGTAGGAGTTGCGATGGACTTCTTCTGCATTGAATGAAGACGTTGTGCCAAACTGCTGGTGTTGTCCTGGATTTTGTTGTGGTTGAGAGAGTCCTCTCTCTCTTGAATGAGCACATGGCTGGTTGTGAGTCAAGGCTTGCTGCCCTGGGGCCTGCTGAGGCCACGCAGGACAGCACAACACCGCGAACGTACCGAGAAGTCAAGAGAGGGTGAAGGGCTGGTGTGGATGCAATTTAAAGCCTAAGAAAGGTTCCACCTCCCAGGGTTGGCTCAGCCAATAAGAAAGGTGGAAGTTCCAGGCGGGAGAATTTGGTTTATGGCTCTTTGTTTCAATTGTGCTCATATGCATCTGCAGGCTGGATGGGTGGTAGCTGATGAAGAAACTATGAAAGATTCTTGTAATACTAATATGTTGTTGTAGTGTCGTAGTTCTCGAGACCGGTCTTGGTATTGGCTGATAATTTACTCACCCCCATGTCATCCAAGATGGCCATGTCTTTCTTTCTTCAGTCGAAAAGAAATTAAGGTTTTTGATGAAAACATTCTAGGATTTTTCTCCATATAATGTTCTTTACTGGTAGCCAAACGGTTCAAGCTCCAAATAACAGTTTCAGTGCAGCTTCAAATGGCTTTAAACGACACCAGGCGATGCATAAGGGTCTTATCTTGCGAGACCATCGGTCATTTCTAAAATAAATAAAAAACTTTAAGTTTTATGCCTTACTCTGTTCCGTAATGCGCGGTCATGACTCTCCTGTTCGAACTCGTTCATCAAAACGAACGAATCTTTTTTCTAGTCATTTCGTTCATTCAACAAACAAAATGACTCGGAAAAAAGACTCGTTCATTTTGATGCAAAGTGAACTAATCCTTTAACTGATGGTTAACACAACGGGCTTGATGAAGTGAAGGATAGAAGGAAAAGGAAAAAGGACAGCTTTCCTATTCAGATTATGCTTATTATCAATCCTCAGGACTATATTTATGCCCTAGTAATCGTTGAGATTACTTGTGTAGCAGGATCATAAGAATGAGTGCATTTGATGAGAACAAACAAAATCACAAATAAAAGTGTCTCTGGTTCCTTTCTGGGCCCTATGGGAAATGGAACCACATTAGAACAAAAGGGGAAATGTAAATAAATCATATAGATGAAGGAATAGACAAGTGAATAGCTGACTGCTATTATTATCAAAGTAAAATAAAATAGAAAGGGCTTAAATAAGTTATCAAAACAGCAGGAATGATCGCAAACATCGTGTGTATTTGAATGACAAAAATGTCTATTGCGAGTCATTGACGCCTGCCGCCCCGCAACGGTATATTGCAAAATTAACTGCAATAGGTTATGATTGCCCTTATTTAATTAAAAACTGGGTCAATGACCCAACCAAATGGCCGGAGGTGTCGTTTCCAGACATATTTTGATCTGGTTGAATCTCCAGGTAAGACATTGAGGTAACATTAGCCTATAACTCAATCAACTTTCGTATATGTTGCATACAACTCCATAAATCTTTGTCACTTACCAATTGTACTTCACTCCAAACTATTAATCCTTTTGTAAAACGGTGATCAGTTGTACGAAGTTGCCGAGGGACTGTGCAGACAGTTATCCCTAACTCACAGGCTGCATTCTGTATTGAGTGTGTAGACCTCGAACTACTCCATAGGTTCACGGCTCGCATCATTATGTAGCGATTGGCCTATATCAAGCGAGCGTTCAGCTGATAACGCCAATGTGAATGAGACATCCCTTATGAAAAACAACTATAGGAATCTTGTAGTATTACAAGATAGGAATACTATAGTATTTTGGGACATACTATAGAGGTATTACAGAACATCACAGAAGTACACTACTATAGAAATCTTTATAGAATTACTATAGACGGTTCTTTTTCGTAAGGGAGACAAATCTGGCCCACTGCCTAATACGAGTTTAATACCCACTAGCCTACTATATCACACAGGGATCTACTCACACAGTAATCTCAAAAATTACAAGGCCTTGAAGGCTCACGGGTGGTCACCCTACTCACACCTTTTTTACCAATGGGTATGTTGGGGTGGTTCTACACTAAATGCCAGGACTCTCATGTCTCATGCGATGTAAAGCCGTCATGTAGAACTTCAATTCATAATTTGTTCGTTTATTGGTGGTAGGCTACAGAAAACGACACAGCAACTCTTCAGCATGATTGTCGCGTGTATTTCAATTAGCGCCAAGGCAATGTTTTCCCCGAAGGACTAAATTCATATCACGTGATGGGGCGTTCCCGGGGGCATTCCCAGACAACCGTCTGTACTAACGATGAATTTGAAAATTACCTTTCATGCAGTGTGTAATGTAGCCTAGTAGCTGTATGTGATATAAACTGTCTGCAAAGTTGTAAAGCTGAAAGTGCATCATAAATAAAGTTAGTTTGTTTTAAAAGAGTCGACTCTGAACCGCTCAAACGAGTCGTTTGGATTTTGAATCTATTTTCGTAAAGTTCACACGTAACGATTTACTACATTTACATAATGCCCGCCATAATCTTGCTGTAGTTTGTGTGGATGTCGTCGTCAGGTTGATGTGCGCTCCGCTGTGAAAATAAATTTGGTTTATTTTCACTTCCAAAGGATGAGTCTGTGAATCAGTGGTTAAAATTCATCTTTACCACAATACCACAGCAGAAATCCCAACCTGTGCTGCTGTGTTCCCTTCATTTTACTGAGACTGCTTCTCAAGTTCAAGGCGGGATCCGCAAAACGCTCTTAATAAACATTAGCCTGGTAATACCAGACTCTGCTACTTCACTTTGCTTCGTAGACAGAGTCTGGCATAGCATAATAGAGAAGTGTTTTCTCTCTCGCTAGGGGGCGATTTCTGAAGTTTAAAATCATTGGTTAACCGTAAGCCAATCAGATAAGTTTATTTATGACGTATGTTATGCGCTGACACAGCCGCATCGAACCACAGACATCATGCATCAAACTCAAATCTATGATCGAACTTGAACTTCCACTGTAACCTGATGTAAACACTTGATGATGCGAGCGAAATACCGGAGTGAACATGGCTGTGAACGACTTTTTTGATCGGTGAGTGATGTAATAGAATGACTGCTGCTGCGCTTGACAGGGCGCAAACTAGCAGAGAGAGAGAAGAGAGAGAGAGAGAGAGAGAGAGAGAGAGAGAGAGAGAGAGAGAGAGAGACGCGCGCACACTCTCAGGTCTTCAAACTACACGAGCGCTATTTTGCTCTCTCTCCCTCGCAAATATTAATCAAAATCAATCGACAACATAGTAAAAGATCGGAAGACCGCAGTTTCACGTGGAGCATTTGGAGATTTTAAGAGATTAGAGACTCTAGGAACAACATCTCAATGAACATCTCAACACTATAAAGGCCTGTCTCATATAGACGCCTGTCTCAAATACAAGCCGGTGCAGTTAGACGATTTAGGCAAATAAAAGCCTGGGCTATTATTTGAAATTTTACGGTATTTAAGACCTGGAAAAGAAAGGAGACACTGACCTGTCAAAAGGCTCCCTAGTTTCTCGCTGACGATCGGTAATAGTTGATAAATTAAACTTTTCCCAAAGGGAGTAGGGCCACAACATCACCTCCATTCAAAATGTTAATACACACTCTTCTTGTTCGGGCTTCAGTTTGCTAATGCCGGGAATATTCTCCACAACAGAGCGAATTGCATCCGCGTCTCCATATCCGCGGTCGTTTTCGATTTCTCTGACCTAACTCTTAAACTCGGCGCTTAGCGACTACGTCACGGCTTTCAGCCCGCCTTCTGTTCGTTGATTGGCCCGGCTGTTTTCAGGCCGGTGGAAAACAGAAAGATAGGCTGCTATCTCAGACTGACTACAGGAGTGAAATGAAATTAGCGGAAGTAGGAAGTCTGACGTAGTCAGGCTAAATAAACATGGGTCAGTACCGATTATTTGGATCAACTTTCTACTCAGAATCACAACATGTAAGTATGACTAATTATTGATGTATAGCCTATATTTTCTACCCGTGTTCAAGTTTTGTGTTTTATAGCCTAGTGTCTCATGCTAACTCAGTTATTACTGTCTTAGGCCTACTGAAAATGAAATGCTTCTGCTAACTGTTAATCAGCTGTGGGCCACTTACCTAAAACTGTATATTAATGCAGATTGTCTGTCTCCCTAATTTGAGTTATAAGAAAGGATGGAGCTAGATTTGTTTTACCAATGTTTATGTTAGTCGTAGTCCTCGGAAAATGAAACTTTTAATTTTTATTTTACCTTTGATGCATGCAAACCTGTTGTACGATAGGCCTACCTACAAAACAAAATAAGGAGACTTTAAAAAAGCATAACAGGGGACTTTCACTTTATAGAAGTTCACAATACTGTTGCAGCTAAAATATAGGGCCTAATATATAACATTGAGTGATTAATAATCAGTATCTAACCTGATGAAAAAAATATTTATTCAAACCCTTTTATCTACTAAACCATCTCGCGAATTCGCCATGTCTTTTTATTCGAGTGTGTAGTTGAATCCTCTATGTGCAATGGGTTGTGCCCAATATTAGTCGATCGAGTAAGCATGTATCTGCACTTCGAATTCTAACTGTTAAAAAAATAGACCATCCAAGTATCTTTGGGATACTATGATTTGTGACACACTATTTCTAATTTCGAATCCTATTTAGGCTGGATAGGTGCATTGCGCAACATTTCATGTTAAAAATACCCGTTTTTTAACCCATACATGCGTAAACAATTGCCTGATGGGCTGAATGAGCCCTTCTCTGATCACTGAGATTGCCTCTATAGTCCTGTACAGTAAAATAAATAAGAGGGATTCGGGCTCGAATCTGCGACTGGGCGTGACGTCATGCGCGTTCACGCTCACCAGGCGATGTCTCGGAGGTTTGTTATTATGAGCCACCATTCTCCGTATCAGCAAAGACAACTCGAGCGACAAAACTTTAGTCAACTTTCGACAAAAGTAGAAGATGGATTCAAAGAGACCGGCTTGTAGTTCATTCCAAACCCCAACGCAAACTCCACGTAAGACAAAGAAAAGAAAACTTTTGTCTAGTTATTGACCAAAAGGGCCAAATTGGAGTCAGGCGTCGGAATAAGACGAGACGAGAGTCAGCATCGGGAAGGCTTTAAACAAATGGATAGATCTCCGGTCTGCTCTAGGGCTCAAACTGGATCCTCAGTTGGCTGTTTTCTTGATAAAACGGTAAGATATACCCCAGTCTCTAATGTCTGATGCGGCAAATCTATGACAACAAATGACGATGCGTAAAATGTGTAATGCTTTAGCCTAAGCTAGATAAATGCACAATCAGAATTGATTTGACTAACGTTACCATTGTCAGGGAACAGGTTCATAAACTAGGAATTGTCTTCGGAAGAATAGTACAACATGAAACATAAAACATGTCCCATAAAAGATGCTAACTATGTTTTTGTGTATGGCCATGGCCTACCGGAGAGGCGGTATTAACATTAAGTGACATGGGCATCTGACGCGCAGATGCCAATGGCACATGTCACTATGCGTATTGGCACATCCGGTATCCATTGGCATGTGCCAGTTGATAGTGACATGTGTCACTGACATTATTGGCATGTGCCAGTGGATATTGATGTGTCACTGACACAGGGGCGGATCTACGGGGTGGCAAAGGGTGGCAGCTGCCACCCCTGGGATACAGTCTTGCCACCCCTGTTGCCACCCCATTTATGAATCAGATAATATTTTTTAAGTATATTTTATGTTCATAGCCTACACGTTAAGGCCAAGGAGATCCCGCACCAAACTCCTCTCAAACAGAAATCGCCGATTTAGAATCCCCCCCCCCCCCCCCCCCCCCCCCTCACAATGGTTTCACCCATCACCAGCACGCGACGCGACCCCCGCGAAATTTCACCAGTCAGGCAGTGCATCTGTCTTCAGAATCAGCAGTTTCTCGGAGTCGGAGAAGAGAGGCTGTGACTGAGTAATCAGTAAGTTTTTTAGATGCAAGTTTGTTTGACACCAAGTCGAATAGCAGACAGTTAACCCTGCAACAACCACAGTGTTAAGTTACGTTATTTACATCCGCAATACTTTGTCTCATTGAGCGTTTACTATGCATAACTATGATTAACTTTGGATATATAATAACAATGAGCAGTGCTGGACTGACCATCGGGCATACCGGACATTTTCCCGGTGGGCCGACGTGCTTTTCGGGCCAATACATCTCATACCTTTAAACTTTTTATTTTTTGAACGGCCCATAGCAGAACTAGGCTACTTTCAGAACACGGCTATAAGGAACCCATTACCCAGTATTTCCACATCTGCATATTGGACGAGAATTGTAGAGTAGCCTATGAGACAAAATAAAAGATAATGTGTTTATCTCTTTCAAATATAGATATTAGTTATAAATTCTAACCTAATTATGAAAGTTTCTTTTATTTTTCAGTGCATGTGTTTTACAATATAATGGCTATTATTAAAAAGTATTATTAGTCATGTGATTAATATTATAACTATGATTAATTATGTAGTAGTGATGTAGACAGACACTATATCACACAACTAAAAGAGTTTTGAGTTTTTCTTTGTTCAATTTGCACACTGAGTATGGGTTGGAGCTCTTAATTTTGAACTCTCAAACTGCACCAGATTGATGAATTTAACATTAAAAAGCACAAAATTTTCTTACGGGGGAGCATGCCCCCGAACCCCCCTAGAGGGACAAAGGTACACTCAACACAAATTGACCAAACTTCTTGTGAGAAACACTGGTAGAAAAAGTGAAGGAGCAGCACCCCCCCAATTATGGTGAGGTAAATCGCACTTATGGCCCCCCTCATGCCACCCCCTTGCCACCCCAGGAAAAAATCTCTAGATCCGCCACTGCACTGACATTATCGCGGCACTGACACTGTCGCGGAACAGGTTGCCGTCTTGTGCACGACACCAGTAGTGACTGACAGATGAGCTGAGCTGACGTTATTGTGAAACAAACGCCTATTTTAGTGATGTTTTTTAAATAAATGTCAATTAAACGTTTTAAAGTCAGTATTTTTTTTCCCTCAAACATGTCAGTTTGTGATAGATCGCGCGACGGTTGAGGAACATCTCCGGGTGGTGTATTTGTCATATGTTTGAGTAGCAAGTAGGCTTCAGTACGACGGTAGCAAAAATTAAATAAAAAAACGAGTAATCAGAGTCTGATGTCGATATAAAAATTAGTGGATAATTTATATAATAGTACAAATAATAAATAATAAATAATATTATTTATATAAAATAATAACAATATTACTGAGCTATAGTTAAGTAAATTATTTACTAATTAATTAATAAAATATAAAAAAGTATTTACTAATTTAATCATTTACTAATTAATTATATATATATATATATATATATATATATATATATATATATATATATATATATATATATATATATTATATATATATTTACTAATTTATAAAATATAAATAAATTTACTATTTATATCGATATCATACAGTCTCTGATTACTTTATGTTTTTGCTTATCATCTGGCTTTTATATTTTACAAATACAATAAATCTGAACATGCATTTCTTCTGTAGATGTCATAATGTTACATACATAAAGCTCCGACAGGCTGCGCAATTGGAGTGTCATAACATACAGCGACATGTACCGCGACAATGTCATTGGCACATGCCACTATATCCACTGACACGTCACAAGTTGCACATGCCACTATATCCACTGACACATGTCACAAGTTGTGTTGGCACATGCCAATTATCAACTGACACATGTCACAAGTTGTATTGGCACATGCCAGTATATCCACTGACACAAATATTTTATTGTGAAAGTTTTATTGTGAAAAGGTGATTTTTGTCTCCAAATATGGTTGGAGGAAACTCGACAGACAGTTCTGTCAAGGCAACGCTATTTAAATGGTGTTCAAACGGTCAGTCTACTCTAAACAGAAGAAAATGTTCTTTGGCATGAGGCATGCTCAGATTTTTAAAAATTGGTTTATTTCGTATTACATAATTCCTTAAATGTATTTGTAAAATATAAAAGCCAGATGAGTATAAGCAAAAATATAAAGTTATCTGTCTGATATAAATAATTAGTAAATCATTTATTTATATTTTATAAATTAGTAAATACTTTTTTTTTATATTTTATAAATTAATTAGTAAATAACTTAGGCTACTTATAACCTATAAATTATAGCTAAGTAATATTGCTATTATAATATTATATAAATTATCCACTAATTTTTATATCGACATCAGACTCTGATTACTCGTTTTTTTATTTATTTAATTTTTGATACCGTCTTACTGAAGCCTACTTGCTACTCAAAAAAATGACAAATACACCACCCGGAGATGTTCCTCAACCGTCGCGCGATCTATCACAAACTGACATGTTTGAGGGAAAAAAAATACTGACTTTAAAACGTTTAATTGACATTTATTTAAAAAACATCACTAAAATAGGCGTTTGTTTCACAATAACGTCAGCTCAGCTCATCTGTCAGTCACTACTGGTGTCGTGCACAAGACGGCAACCTGTTCCGCGACAGTGTCAGTGCCGCGATAATGTCAGTGACACATCAATATCCACTGGCACATGCCAATAATGTCAGTGACACATGTCACTATCCACGGGCACATGCCAATAATGTCAGTGACACATGTCACTATCCACTGGCACATGCCAATGGATACCGGATGTGCCACCGGATGTGCCAATAAGCATAGTGACATGTGCCATTGGCATCTGCGCGTCAGATGCCCATGTCACTTAATGTTAAAACTGCTACTGGCCTACCGGTAGCCTTGTGTCCTTTGCCTGCGCTCTGCTCTTCTTTCTTCTTCCATCATATTACTTTAGACTTTCCACCATAGTCTTTAAACGCCGCCGTTCGTACTCCGTTATTAAGGTCCCGGTAGGCAGAACGGGAACATTGCGCTAGCCTCCTCCATGCTGGTTTGTTGTTGTTGTATGTGGCGCCGCCGCCGCCGTGCTCGCGTCACTCCCTTACTCATCGGTTCTGGCCACTGGCCAGTGCGACCGCAAACAGCAAAACCGAGTTTGGGGGAGAGTAGTTCTTAGAAACGTTTAGAAGTGGACAGTTCCTATAACTAAGTTCCTATAACTACTTGTTATGAAAGCGGATATAGTGCCATTTGATTGTTTATTACCTTGAGACATGAGTGTACTTTGTTATGGTATGATTATTATTTTAAGCTTTTACAAATTAATAACTTATATTGTTCATGAACGTGTTTCCATAATAATACAATCATAAGTGGATACAGTAAATGCATAAAACAGTTCAACATGGAGATAAATGGAAACAAAAACTGTTTTCTTCTACCCCCGCCCGTTTTCCCCTCACACATAAGTGTGTAATTTACTCAAATGCCTTTCCTTTCATATATGTAAAATGACTTGAAGATTTATAACTTTATAACCTCTGAAGACATTATGACTGTAAACAAAAGATTTGTGCGGCTGATGCTCCTTTGGTTATGAACAGCTCGTGCAAGCGTGTGTGTGCGTGTGCTCCATGAGCGTGCACACCTCTGGTTGCAGTTTTGCTTGTCGCCAGAGGGGGTGTAGTTCTGCAAAAACTCAGAGACCTGCGTTATGCTAGCCTGGCATGCCAGACCTACATCAAGATGTTAGGTCTGGGAACTCTCCATTGACATACCTCAATCCGAGGGGCGGGATAAACGGTTGTCTTTCAAAATCCCTCTGCATGCAATAGGACAGCGCTAACCAACCAGAGCAACGAACGGCTGTGGCTGAGTGAGTCCCGTGCGTTTTCCCACTAGCGGAGCTAATTGATATATTAAACTTTTGCCGTATCCGGTCGTCAAAACTCCGAACACATCTTCCTTTTTTAAGAATGACTTAAGTGACGTTCTCTTAACTCCAAGTCCTCCAGAGTCGTGACCAAAGCCGATTCGAAAGACCGCTGCATCTTCATTGTTTTCAAGTAGCAGGGAAATCACCTATGGAAATCACGCGGAACGTCATGAACTGTGCCGTCATTGTGTTAAGCCCGCCCGCCGACTCTATACACGATGTGATTGGCCTGACCCGAAATTGGTTTTTTCCAACTAAAAAGTCTATTGAGAGTTGCTAGACCACACTGGCAGCGAAATGATTTTCGCGGCCGCTAGGGTGCGTCTAGATTTCTAGGCTAGCGTTATGCACCTTTAATATAAGATTGTGTCATGTTTAGGAAAAAATGTACTTTTACACTGCGTCCTCCGCTGCTCATCTACTGTTTCGATATAAAAATAATGACTGAAAAATAATGTGACTGTGAGAGAATGGGGGAGAGATAAAGTGCAACCAGCTATATTGTTGTGATCGCCTGTATGCGAGTGGGCGAAATGGTGTGGGTGGAAAGGTAATGGCTTTGAGCATGTGGAGTGATGAACATCTCCCTGCACAACACAGGAGCTCCAGACTCTGCTTCAAAACTGATGAGTCATCTTGCACACCCCTTTTGTTCGTTTTTAGTCAGACATGGCCCAGAGAGCGCACTGTAGCTGCTCACCTACAGAAATCTAATTAGAGAGTCTGGATGTACAGGATTTCATCCATTTAATCCAGCTAACAGGGGCTGAATGCACACAGACACTAGCAGACCACATGGGGAGACGATGATAGCCTCAGACTGCATTACTGTATCCTGTTTGCGTAGCTTTATAATCTTCAGGCATTATGAGCTAACAGGATGCTAATTTATACACTTATACATTCTCAAGGGCCTCTAACTTTTTTAAAGGAACATGTTTTCTGTGAAGAAGTTTTGATATTTTTAATTAATTTGAGATTGAGTGTACGATCCATAATTTCTACAGCTCGTAGAGTGTCAGCGTTATCACAACAACACCTTTGAGCAGCAACACTCTCACATGGCTCTGTGGTGAGGTGTTTTCAAGCTTTGTTTCCAGCACAGTGCAAATTCCTGTGGTTCTTTGTGTGCTAAATCATCAATTATAGATATTTCTTGTATTCAGATGGTTTACAGATAAAAAATATATATATAAACTGCACAAAGGATTTTTTCAATGGCCAGGCCATTGTTCCTGTCTCTATGGTGTGCAAAGTTCTCTAATGTGTACAAATGGATTAGATCTCTTGTACGCTGATCTTAGTGCACTCATGTGCTGTAATTATTTTTAGAATGGCCATCTGTTATCTAATAAGTTTTTTTTTTTTTACTTTCAAACAAGTGCATGCATTTTGAAAGTATCCTCCTGGAGAGAAAAACATTTTGATATCAAGATTTTTCTTATGATTCATCACTGATAAATTTGGTACGCAATTTCCTTTTCCATGCACTCTCATTTTTCACATAAACCTCATCACTAAGCTAAATAAGTCAACACAATACTGTTATTGTTTGACTGGTTGGTTTGCTCTCAGTACAAGATGTGGCTGATCAAGAAACGCACGCAGTATCTAAAGCCTAGAACAACACTATTGGTTTGGATCTGGTTTGAACTCTAAAACAACCTTTAACAACCCCAACACACACACACGCATAAACACCCACTCTTGGCTTCAGCTGACAAATGAACAATAACAATCTGTCAAGCATGGAAGTTCTGTCTTTCATCTGAAGATGTTCTGCAGAGTAACAACACTGTCCAGATTTTTAAGAGACCCCTAGGCCCTGCCAAAAGCGAAGCTTAAAAGATTAGTTCACCCAAATATGAAACTTTTGTCATCATTCACTCACTCTCATGTCGTTCAAAACCTCTGTCTTTCTTTCTTCAAAAATTTTAAATAATCTGCTGGTCATTCTTTTCCTTGCTGTCGCAATGTATCGGGACGGAGGCTTGAGGTAACTGAATGTAAGCTAAGCTGAGATAAAATTAAATAATTTATTTGATTTTATTTCTGCTTTCCAGTGAAGCAGGTGCATCTTAAATGGCAGTAAAATTCAATTTGGCAATTAAATTAAAATAAGCAAGTTAAAGTACTAAAATGACTAAAGCTAGAAATATTTTTTTAAATGGCAAATCCACATAACTAAAACTTAACTAAAATTGAAAGAAAAATATAAAATTACAAATAAAGGTAATTACTATGCTAAAAAATATTATAATAGTATATAAATAATACTAAAATAACACTGCACACTGTAAACCCTACGCTCAAAATAATGAATTAAGTAGGACAAACTTAAATTAAACTAATTAGTTCAGTCAAATTAACTTTTATGAGTATTTAGCACTTTCTTTTTCTTTCAAGTACACAGAACTGATACATTAAGTAAACTCAACTGCTCCATTGTTTTGAGTTTTATGAAATTATTTCTTTTAATTTAGACAAACTTAAGTTTAACTGAAACGGCTGGGATTTCCCAGCATGCTTTGCTGGTGGCACACGAAAGGGAGAGTAAATGCTAAAATTAAGTCTAATGTAATGTTTTTTTGTGTGCAAGATTAATGTTATGTGGGTAATTTAGTAGTGATTCATGTTTTTTTTTAGGCTAATTTAGAAGAATTTCTGTTAATGTTGGTTTTAGGATAGTTACCATCATGGTGACAAGTGGTGCATGCAGCTTGATTTGAGAGCAATAAACCCTTTATATTGCTGCACTCATACAGCAAGTACTGTATAACAAACTATTGTTAACATGTTTACAACTTAGTATGTTAGCAATCTAACATGTTGAAGTTAGCTAAGTTAATACTAATAAAAGTGTTCACATTGAGATTATATGAAAGTTTTAAGTTACTGTAAATGTATGAATTAGTGTACTCAAACATTTAAGTTACAATAAGAACAATTAAAATGTATAAGTACAAAATAAAACTGATTACCTTCAATTTTTTGAGTTTCACCAACTTATTCGGGTTGTTAAACTCAAGGACCAGATCGAACAAAATCATTCAGATCAGGTTTTGGATTACCTGAAAAGATCCCATTCAAGAAAATGTATTTTCTCACAAATCAGGCATTACTACATTAATTAAAATATTAGTGAATAATGACTTGGATTTAATCTATTGTATAACTTCAGAAGTATAGTATATGGTGCCTTTTTGGAGCTTGACAGTTTTTGACTATAAAAAAAGAACAATCTCTTTTATTTGTTTTTTTTCCCTCTCTCTCTCTCTCTCTCTCTCTTTAAGTCTGCACGTGAATGAAGTATGTGTGAGAGTGTGGGTGAAAGTGTACGTCCTGTGTGCACAGATACGTGCAGTGTTCTTCTCAGGGGGAAGTGTTACCTGTCCCGTAGGTAACCTGAGCTGTTGTTAATATCTGTGTGGTGTCTGTGTTGTGAATGGCGGTTAGCCTGCTCCCCGAGGCTCTGCTGGGGAAGCAGCGATTGACGTAATCGAAGCGTTTGTCTTGAACTGCTTCGTTGGCTGGCCTCGGAGTTTACGTCTTTGTGCCTCTGTCGGAGCTTGCCTCGCACCTTAGCAAGTCAATATAGGGATGTCATTTGGCACTGTGTTGCACTGCAGCGACCGCAAAGTCAATTAATCTTCTCCGAAATGAGTCATCAAGTGTGGCCGACTGTTGTGCATTCGACTGTTTCAGGGGGCCTGTTTTGATTTTACACCAGTCCTTACTGTTATGACTCATCCCTTTCGGCAGCTTGCGGGATTTGACATGTCGTCTGATATTGCGCTGTACCTCTGCGAACTTCAACCAGAACAATAAAACCACTTATTTAGCAATTTTCATGCAACTGTTAAGCAGTTCTTCCCGTACAGAACTCTGATGATCTTTTACGATACGCTATATAAAAAATAACTTTAAGCTCATATACCAGGGGTGTCCAATTCTGCTCCAATCCTGCACTGTCCTGCAGAGCTAAATAGATCTTTAGTATTAGAAACTTCCCGGTAGGTTTTCATTATTGTTTGAGACTGGAGTAATGTGATGGCAAAGCAGAATTTTCAGCATCAAGTATAAAATACGTTTTTAAATATACTCAAAGAAAACCGTTATTTTAAACTGCATATCATGAACATGTGCTTTCTACCATATATATACATTTGCATACATGCGTGTCAGTACTTGTCCACGGTCTTGCTTGAGGAGGTTTAGAGACATTAATTCCGCAAGTGCTCCATTTGAACCTTAGATATGACACTGTGTTGAAGTGGTAATTGCAGAGGGAAGATTTGGTGGTTTTTGTTAGTTTTAGCACCAGCGAGGGCATTTTCTCTCACTTGTAGGTTAGTTAGTGAAATTATTGGCCCCGTCCAAACTGCAAAGTCTACGTTATATCTCGCCTGTTCTCCCTATACCTGTCAGTTTGTCTACTATAGAGCGATGGTGGGATTCGAAAGCCCCATGACTTTGATGGTCTGCCTTAAATCAGTCACTCAGTCAATCCGACGGAGCAGTGGGGCCCCTGGGAGAAGACCACAGGGAAAGGTCACAAAGTGCAGGAATGCTTCTTGAACTCATTGGCACTTTCGTATGTGTACATTTAATCCTTGTAAAATGTTTCTTGTGCAACAGTCAACACCATAAATGATTGAAGTGTTCTGATCCTTCAATAAAAAAGACTAATAGGAATGCTTTATATCTATGTAAGGTGCAGCGTGGAAGATTACGTTTAAATTATTTTGCTCGGGAATCATACAATAACTTTAATATTATTAAGTTAAGAGCACTAGATGATGTTCTTAAGGTGGAAGAAAAGGATAACTTGATAAGTACACGTCATAGACAGAAGCTATATGTTGTTTGTTTGTTTATTTAATACTCTCTATTTCGTTTCAAAATAAAGCAACTCAATTCCGTGTATGCTAAATTCCACATTGTGATGGGGAGCCCTGAATTATAAAATAAGAAAAACAAATTAACTGTCTGTGGTGGCTAGATAATTCATAATTACATGCATGCTCCCTAGGGGAAGGATTCTACATTAGAAATGAGAATATTTTCAGTTGAAGCGCTCTTGTACAAACAGTAAGTAGGATAGTTTGCCGCAAAGCATTCTGGTATTATGTGCATAGGCTGCTTATACAAAGTCACTGATGCACAAAGCCATCTCAGCTCTAGTACTTGGAAGTTTAAAACAATCAATATAGCTTATTATTATTATTGCAGCAATAGTAACTATTATCTTTTTATGCCAGTGTTTTGTATGTATTTTGTATGTTGGTTTAAAACACTTTTAACAGTTTCATATTTTTTGCAATACAAATAACACAATGAAATCATAAATTCATTCAAGAGTCAACTAATCATGACTGATTTTAACTGAAAGGTTGAACTTGACAGGACAGGAGCATTTTTTATTAATATCAGAACAGGGTAAGTTGTCACTTTTGCTTTATCTTATAAATGTATGCTATTATTTGCATTGCCTGAATTGTGTTGTTACTTTATTTATTTATTTATTTATTTAAGAAAATAACAGTGGAAATATTAAAAAAAAAAAAATTACCAACACTTGAAGATGTATGTGCCTATATTTTAATTGACTTTCAAAAATAAACACTGAAAAATATTCACTTGTAAAACAAATAAATATGTATTTAATAGACTAATTATTTTTTTCTATAAATTTTTGCGTAGTAAAATAAAACATGTAGTTAAGTTTACCCCATATAAAATAACCTTTAAAAACTAATTTTGTCAGATAAATAGGCCTTAACCAAGTTTAGTTTGGTCCTCCCTCATATTTAAAAATATAAAGTAGTTTTCTTATATTTTGATTATTTAATCAAACTTGTAGGGGTCATTAAAAATAAATCCCCAAACCAATCCCCTCCGGACATCTCTTTTGGCCACACACACACACTTTTGGCAGGCACACACACACACACACACACACACACACACACACACACACACACACACACACACACACAACCATTTTTGAATAAACTTATTTGATAGGGCTATTACAAAAAGCGAAAACACAACGGCGTGGCAGAAAATGATGTACCGCATTTCAAACCGCATGTCAGTTTCAATCTGTATGTATTCTATGTGAAAGTCTCTCAAGACGTGTGTCCCAGTCCTCGTCTAGGATCAGCCTGTACTCGTGAATTTGGCGTCGGAACAAACATCGCTTTTCCCCGCTACTCTAATTCGCGAACCGCAGCAGCGCACATATTTGGTGTAAAGTGCCTTGCCACTGGAGGCAGCAACGCAATGCGCAGCGCAGCGCTGTTGTGAATGAGGGGTGGGGTGACGTCAGTGCGCGAATGTCAACAATGTAGCGATTGAGAGTAGGCGTTTCATTCGAGTGTAACAAACAGAGGAGACGGAGCCGCACGCTGCAGAGATCACCACACACACACACACATTTACACACGCGTTTTTATAAACACTTTTACAACCATAAACGTGATATTTTTTTGTCCTTAAAGAAAAATTATTATTGTAAGAGTGCACCGCAAAAACGTGATCTCCCTGCAGCCCGGGGACTTTAGGAGACTGCAAGGAAGTCATCATGTGAGAAAAAAAAATTGCTAAACGGACAAAAGGGCTGCATCACAAGGGAAAAAAAACTAGGCTGAAGGTGAGTTGCATGATTATTATAATTTGTCTATCCATACCTCCTGTGCGTTACATGTGGTCCATCTGTCGTAAATGGAAACGGAGAGCCAAACTTGTGTTTTTGAGTGGGCTGTTTCACCGTAGCCTACTTGGAGGCTTTGTTTCACGATATACAGGCAAATATTACAGAAAGGGAAAAAGCTAGACCGCATGCCTGCCAGGGTTTACTTCAGCTGAAAACACACTCCCGTTTTAACGTAATGTTACCACATCCTGTTGTGCAGTAGTGACAATAGTTTGAGTGTGTTTGCTAGTAGTGGGATGCACTGCGATCCCGGGGGGGGAGGAGGAGGAGGGGTCAGGCATGGCTTGTTTTCGCTTAAAGAAAAGAAGTTGTCATTCGGCCTTGACCGATCATAACAACGACGGAGACCCCCGGTGTAGATTCCCGCCTCCTTTCCTTCCCAATGAATGGAGTAGTTGAGAATTAGTTTTTTTTTTTTTTTTTTTTTTTTTTTTTTTATCGCAGTAGTTTATTAAATGTCACAACGTTAATATTCTTAACATGATTTGATTTTAAAATCACGATTATTTATCTATTATTATTAGAATTACACACTTTAATCTAGAGAACAGGCGCTGCATATATCAGCTCATCTCTGTTTCAAAGAGCAATCGGCTAAAAATACACGGCTGGTTGGGAAATGTGCTTATACTGCAGTGGGTTGTAAAAATGGGAAGCTAGCTGTCTTTGTTCTGCGCAGCACATCTCTGATGCAAACCACAGCCATTGCATTACACACTCTGATTAATCCCCATAAAACCAGCAGCATATTTGCTGTGTAAGGGACGGCGAGCCTTATTTGGTTCAGCAGCCAATGCAAACGTCTCGACTACCATTTAAAGGAACGGGAGCGTTTTCAGCGCGCGCACGCTGGAATGCTGGATCTCCGGTCTTCCCTCAATGATGATGAACTGTACTCAATGAACTGTATGATGCAGGTGTTTCACATTATCACGTTAAGTTTCGCCTTGAATAATTATGACTAATTTAACGGACACCCGGCAGAGGTGGATGTAAGCGCGAGCGCGCATTCGCGAATGCGACGTGATAATTACTGTGTTCTGCTATTGTAGAAAAATATCTGTAAAAAAGATAGTGTGTGTTTTTGTTTTTTGTATGTGAATTGGTTAAGTTGTTACTAATGACTTGGCGGTTTTATTCTTATGTTTAAATCACTAATTCCCACACGTGGACACAAAAAGCCAGTCAATAATAATAATAATAATACAGGCATGAACCGGAAGAATGATTTTGTGGTGGGATTCCTGGACAATAATAGTAATAGGCTTTATGTGAATGTAAATATATAGACCTATATATTTATCTTTTGGACATGATTCAGTTCATTTAATTAATTAATTCCGGCTATTGAGTGAGTTGACAAGCGTCTGAATGAATCAATGTAACGAAGGCATTTGAAATTAGGTGATGCAGCAGTTTAAGCTGCGCGTGCATTCCTTTGTCTGCGGCGCTCCTGAATCGTCCAGGATATGTTTCCTTTGCCCACAGACTGAATTATTCAACCGCCAACGTATTGTTAAGTATTTTACATCGTTTTGAATGTTAAATTAATTTCACATTGTCCTAATAGCCTATTCATGGCATTGCTTCTTTTTAACACTTGTCCCTTTTATAAAACTGTTGACACTTGCACCCTCCCCCTTTTATAAGCCTTTAAGGCAGACTGAGCCAAACTAACAAAACCCACCGTATTGTCTCATTTTAAAAAATGTATATGATTTTATGTTTGTAAATCAATTTGAATGTATAGAAACACGTGCATAATCTCGTGTTGTAGATATGATGCCATTGTCTCCCTGATGGAGATCACACAGATAGGCTATACATTTGCCATCAGCAGATGCCTTAAAGAGATAGGCTACTCTCAAATATTATTTTCTCAAATAATGAGCATTCTGTCATAATTTACTCATTATTGCAACCCTGTACAACTTTCTTCCTTCTTTGGAACACAAAAGGAGATGTTGGGCAGAATGACAGCCTCAGTCGCCATCCACTAACATTGCATCTTTTTGCATCATAAAGTGAATGATGACTAAAGCTGTCATTCCGCCTAACTCCGTTTGTGTTCCACGGAAAGTAGTCCTATGGGTTTTGAGTACAAGGAAATGATGCAAGCTGGACATTTTTGTGTTGTGCTATAGGTCTGGTTTAAGGTAATTTACCTGAACTGTAATAATAATAATCAGTTTATTAGATTTTTCCCCCAAACAAAAGTAATTGTGCTCTCTTTTAGGGGTTTTCAGTTTTTTAGATTCCACAGACCACCTAAATATGATCATCCGTGTGCCATTTTAAAAGGCAGTTTATTATAAAGACCCCATTTATACTGTGACAAATGTATATAAATAAGTGAAAATATGTAGGTTATTTTACACTTTTTATATCTACTAAAAATACTGTACTTTTATTTATTTATTTATTAAATCAATTTATTATTATTTTAATATCTTTTTAATTTTTTGTATTTAAATCCTCTGTATTATTAATTTAGCATTTTTTGCATTTTGTTTTTTTCCCCTAAACTTTTCCATGGACCCCAAGTACTCTCTTTCAGCCCCCTCGGAGTCTCCGAAAGTATGAAAACCCCCGTTTTAAAGGACCATACCTAAAACTCCTCCTATGCCAAGCTATCTTGTTCAATTTGATTAGATATATTTTTTTTATAGGGAAAGAAAGGTCACTGTCAGCACTTATAATAAAATCATATTCTCAGGGATGAGGAGTCTGCAGCACAGTTAATAGCTTCATTAATATCTCCCATTCTGATATAAATCCACACTCAATTTGTTTTCTCTGCAAGTCATTCTAACATGATTTGCTAATTTTGCTTTGCTCACAACTCATTCGATATTTTTAGAATTAGAATGAATTATTCATCAAATGCAAATTCCCAAAATTAACGATTTCTATTATTTGTAATGTATTCTTGTGATTTTATTCATTAAAGAATCTGACTGAATATACTCAATTCAAGATCAGTTTAACAGCTATGTTTGTGTGTGTGTAGGCGTTCTCATGCTGATGATTCATAAACTGACAGGTTTTAACAATAATTCTTCTAAAGAGCCTATCCCACATTAAATACCTGGAGTAGGAAAATAAACGGATATTTTACATCGACCTCATTAATGCCTAATGATTGTTATTGGTTTAAATGTGTTTTAAACACTCATGCATCATAGTACTTGAACAGCAGTGTTCTGGTACATTTGAGGTTTTACAAGTTTTAGCATTTTCTCTCTCCCGCCTGTTTGAATAAGCCCACCAGTAAAGCTCTTCGCAGAGAATAAGAGCCTTGGGTATGAAAACATGTTCCCATAGCCGTCCCACGTCAGCACTAAGGCATGTTTGACCGAGTTCCAGCCTCTGAGAAGGAGAAAAGGAAAAAAAGAGAGCAAGCTGAGCCATTTAAGTTCAGACGGGACTTTTTTCTGTTCTCACATGGCATTTTGAGTGGCAGTGAGTGATTGGCATCATCAGTCACTGCGCAGTGAGCATGTCTATGGCACACATCACTGGCTGTTACCACAGGCCAAATCCTGACTGGACCATTTTGCTCTAGGATTTTTGGGATTGCTGTTACCTCATTCAGATTGTAAATCATTTTGTTTGTGCACTTTGGCATCCACTTGCCCATCTTGTCATCCAATGCTCTTACATGCAAATAAACTAATAAATTAAAAGATTGACAGGCTGCTCCACATCTGGCCTGCATTGAGCTCCAGTTAAAAACAAGCGTGAACGAGCAGGAAGTTTATGGGTGGAATAGTGGAAGCGTTGGACTCAATGGAAGCCCATAAAAACCACACCAGGAATTCCGTAACAGTCAACAGTCTCTCCGGCCCACAGCAGCGTGCTGAAAGAGAGTTCCACTCGGAGCGCTGAATTAACACAATTACCGCCACGTTTAGATCATTGCTTTTTAAACTCCTTCTTCGCGGGAGTTCTGTTTTTATGCTGAATGGAGGGATTTATGTGTGTAGTTATTAATGGATGATGTGTGTCTGTAAGATTTTCTGTAGCACAGCTGCTGTTTTGATACTGTCTGCCCGTCTCGCACATAACCTCTCCCATTCTGCTCTCTATCTCATTGATTATCAATTAGATGGAGATTGTCAATGTACAATACCTTTCAAAACTTTGAAAAAAGATTTTTTTGGACACACTTTAGTTTAGGGGCCAATTCTCAATATTAACTAACTATTAACTACGACTTTTGTCTCAATAAACTCCTAATTACTGCTTATTTAGGTTAAGTTTAGGTATTGGATTAAGGGATGTAAAATATGGCATTTATATGTGCTTTATAAGTACTAATAAACATGCTACAATATACATGCTAATAAGCAACTACTTCATACTGGACCCTAAACTAAAGTTTTACTGTTTTTTTTCCCCCTTCTTATTCAAAACAACAAATTTATACTTTAAATTTATACCTTAGCAAGTATGCATTAAACCGATCAAAAGTGAAAGTAAAGATATTTACAAAAGATTTTGTAAATATCTTTACTTTCACTTTTGATCGTTTTAATGCATACTTGCTAAGGTATAAATTTAAAGTAAAGATATTTAAAAAAGATTTTGGTTTCAAATAAATGCTATTCTTTTTATTCATCAACAAATTCTGAAATAAATATCACAGTTTTAACAAAAATATTAAGCAGCACAACTGTTTTTAACATCGAAAAATTATAAGAAATGTTTCTTGAGCAGCAAATCATATTAGAATGATTTCTGAAGGATCGTGTGACACTGAAGACTAGGGGTGGAACGGTACATGTATTCGTATCGAACCGAAACGGTACGGGCGTCACGGTTCGGTGCACGAATTTGCACGTAGAATACACGGTACAAAAACGGCGCGCGCGAGAGAGAGAGAGAGAGAGAGAGAGAGAGAGAGAGAGAGAGAGGAGAGAGAGAGAGAGAGAGAGAGAGAGAGAGAGGGGCGCGATGAACAGTCAGTGTGTGTGTGTGTGTGTGTGTGTTTGCGCGCGTGCGAGAGAGAGAGAGAGAGAGAGAGAGAGAGAGAGAGAGAGAGAGAGAGGCGCAATGAACATTGTGTGTGTCTGCGCGCGCGTGTGCGAGAGAGAGGCGCGATGAACAGTCTGTGTGTGTGTGTGTGTGTGTGTGTGTGTGTGTGTGTGTGTGTGTGTGTGTGTGTGTGTGTTTGCGCGCGTGCGAGAGAGATCTCTCGTGCGCGATCCAACAGTGGATCCATACTCCGTCATTTTTTCATACAGGACATCATTAAAACTGCAAAGTGTTTACTGTTTACTTTTGTGTACACTTGCAATAAAACACAACATTGTGCTTTTGTCACACTCTAAACTCGTGTCAAACTGTAACCTACAAATGTTAACAAAAGTTTTTAAAGGTAGTATTATTTTATACGGAAATCAATTATTTATAATTCAGATGAGAATAAAGTTAGGGTTAACTAAAAATGAAGGAAAACAAATATATTGATCTGAAAGAGCAAATTAATTTTAAATTCATTCAGGTACAATTACCAAACATATCTCAAGGTCTTTTCATCTTTTTAATAATTTAATAAATAAACTAATTATATAAAACTCCTGTCAGTGCACTACAAATAAACTGGTTCTATGCCTTTATTAATAAAACTTATTTAAAAAATACAAGGCTTAAGACATTTATAAAAATGCCTTCTGCATTTTTGTTTTGCTTTTCACTCCATTGTACCGAAATCGTACCGAACCGTGACGTCTGAACCGAGGTATTAACCGAACCGTGACTTATGTGTACCGTTCCACCCCTACTGAAGACTGGAGTAATGATGCTGAAAATTCAGCTTTGTCATCACAGTATACAAATAAAATATTTTAAAATCAAAATATTATTTTAATATTTCACAATATTACTGTATTTGAACTGTATTTTTGATTAAATAAATGCAGCCTTGGTGAGCATATGAAAGAGACTTCTTTCAAAAGTATTAAACAAATCTTACTGATCCCAAACGTATATAAATGATAGTGTTGTTCTAAGATTTGTCATAATTGGTCAGTTTAGCTTAAATTTAGATCCAAGTAATTATGAACTTTTTCCTAATTTAAAATAGTGGCCGTGTAGGAGTGTAGAAGCAGTTTTACTCAAATTAAAACTAGCCTTACCTGTCTGAGTAACAATGAGGGGCAAAATGCAGTTTTGTGTATTTTTTTTATTTTAGATCAAGCTGATAAGTGTCATAGTTTACTTAGCTGTCACTCTAATTTAGGAACACATCTGCAGTCATTTGTTAGTTTTGCTGTTTCTTTGACAGGTATTTAAACCGCAAAGTTCTTATGCAGTTTCAATTTACGACAAGTTTGGTTTCACCATTTGAGCACGTTGCCCTGCAAGTTTTAGATTCTTTATGTAAAGTACATGTTTAATAGTATTTCTAATCAAAATTTTTACTCCATCTTGGCCAGAATTTTTGAGCCAAGGTGGTTTAAATGCATCTTCCATATAATTTGCATCTTTAAAAATGAATTAGCACAATTATTCCAGGGAAAGAAAAGTCTAAAACGCTGTGGCAGTAATCATGCATTCACATGTCCAATTGAGTCACACCTTCCTTCAGCAGATTATTTGCTTTAACACTGATTGTCTGTCATCATATACTCATCCTCATGTCTCTTCAAACCGGTATAATTTTTAATTTTTCCATGGGCATGGTTATACTAAAAAAAGATTTGTTTAGCAAAAAATTCGGAATAATATGTATCAATAAAAGATCCACGATTAAAATAAAAGATTGCACGTTTCCTTAAAAATATTAAGTACCAAACAAGCATGATGACACTAATGGCAGCTGAAAATGTAGCTGTTCCATTACGGGAATAAATTATATTTTAAAATATATTAAAATAAGTTATATCAGGCTATAATTATATTTCACAATATTACTGTGTTTTTGGTGAGCACAAGAGACTTATTTCCATTATTATGGTTGTGATTTGACCCTATCTCACATTTATTTAAAGTACTGATTTTGTAGTGCACAAAACAACCTATATAAGTATAAAGCTAAGTGCATCTCGTGGAGATTTCTGTGGATTATTTGTCCTGTGTGTGTTCTGTGGTTAAATTTAGATCTGTCATTCCTGTCAGAATATCCATGCCTGCAGCTGCTGAGTCACATGTGCACTGCAACTGGAGAACTACAGACCACTATATCACACTGTTTTCCATCTCTCAGACTTCTTCACTTCTTTTGTACTTCACTGCACTTTGCAGACTCATTCATGTAACTGTTCTTTACTCTGCAGTCTGCAACTTATTCATTCTCACATTTCCCATGTGCCAGACATCTCTCTCCTATCCTTATCTCCTCTGCTTTCTCTTAAAGTAGGAGTTTAACCAATAGAAACTATAGATCAAGTAAGGCTGACTCAGTTTTTTCTGTCTGATATCAATGTACAGTACAGCTTACGCTAACAATAGATAGAGCGGTCCAACAGGTGGCTCGCTATCATTAGAGCAGTTAGGTCCAACTGGTAGCCTTCAAAGATTCCAGATCTTTTGGAAGCATGTATGATAAAGCAACCGGGCATATAGGGACAAGTCGACACCTATCGCATCATGTGACTTAACAGGAGGTGAAGAGGGAACGTTACCCGCCAGTTTTTGCACACCACCCGAGTACTAAAATAAATGTGGTGAAAAGGAGTTGAGGGTGTTTTTTAAGCTTGATTTATCTCAGATGTGCTCTTTACACAATTGTTTGTGGAAATAAGCGGCGCGACTGTTACAATGACACATACGTTTTAATAATTAAATCGTTTCACACAATAATTGGTAATGACTGACAAATTATGTTAATTTATTTTAATTCCCGGTATAATTGGGAAATATTATTACAATTGAACACAACTGTTTTCTATTTGAATATATTTTAATTGGCTCAAAAAAAAAATCTTATTATTATCAATGTTAAAAACAGTTGTGTAATGATGTATGATACAGCATTTTTACTAGGCTATATATATATAATGATAGGTATTTGTATTATGTATTTAAAAGTATGTGCATAATATTTGAAATGAACACATGTTGGCACACCAAGTTAACTCTGTCCAGTATATGGAGGGATGAGTGTACAGTAGTAGGCACCATGGGAATCGGAAAGCAGTATATATGTAGTGTCACTGGATCTGTGTCTGCAACTCTCCCTCTCTTTCTCACTCTCTTAACTGTCCCAGCATTATTTATGTGCTGATGTGCTGCTGTCTGCAGAATTCTCCAGGACACCTTATCAATGCTTGGCTGCTCTGAAGCCTTAAGCTCAGAGTACTTCAGCGCTACTCTCTCCAGAAACGACAAACCGGCAATCAGTGACCCGAGTGAAGCAGGCAGGAGTATCTTTACCGCCTTGCAAACAGCCAGTCCAAGTGCTGCAGCGAATGTGGGCCAGGCATAGCCTCAGGCAATTACATAAACACACAGTATATACACACACATCCATACATACATGGACACACTGTCATTAACACACCCACGCAAATTAAAATGGTTTCGCACCACAAAAGGACTAAGGAAACCTGTGAGGGAGGGCAGAGGTGTCGTTGGCCTGTTTTGGGACAGATGAGTCATTTCACTGTGCTGTGTCAATATTGATGCTCAGTCTAAATATAACCTACACACTATACCACAAAACTTACTAAAGCGCATGCAGATACACACACTAGTGCCACCCAGTCTGGAAAATGTGTTTTGTTACGTTTCTTTTTTCCGCTTTCCCCCATCTGTCAGGATGACGGTCTCAAATGCTTTCCTGCATATTTTAGCATATATGAAAAAAAGAGCATTCCAGGACGAATGTGAAATGCTGCTATAAATGTTTCATGCCAGATTTACACACCCGACCCGTATACGTTAATGTGAATGATTCAAAGTTTAAGAGAAATGTACGTCGGTATCTGTGCCAGCTGAAGTCAGATTTAGAGAAGTGTAGATGTTTTTTGTCCGCTTCTCTGCGTCATTGGATGCTCTGTCGAGGCTTATCCCAGGTGAACATACCACAGCTATGCTGTCAAAAACTCTTCGTCAGAGAAATGCTTGGATTGTAAAAACAAAAGAGAGCGTTCCTTCGCTTTGGCAACTTCTTTTGCGAATTCCTTCGATTTTCAGCCAACCCTAACTTGCAGAAAAATGTGGATGTTTTTGACCTCTTTCTCCATCTCGTTCCCGCTTACTTTTTCTCCATTACTTTGTATTGGATTACTGTATGGGACAGCATTCAAACAATGTGGGCTAAGAGCCTGAATGAACTGTGTCTCAGGCATGCTAGATACTGAACTTCCTGCTAAGGTCATTTTCTTTCCCCCTCTGCCATTTTTTTCTGGATGGGAAAAAGTGACTTGAGTCCACAAGAGTGGAAGGTATTTAAAACAATCAGCGGATTCCTGGTAAGTGAGTGAGATCATTGTTTAAGAGAGAGACAGCAAGTAAAAGGAGAATCAGAGCTGGAGCGAGGGATGGAGGGAGGGCAGTAGTGGTGACCGTGACCCCTGTGTGGCCGGTTGTTTTCCGTTTGCCAGAGCGACTCAGCAGGGGGACTGCACTCAGAGGGAACGTCGGCTCTGGCAAAGGTCAGAATTCCTCCCAGACGGATTTATTTGTATTACTTTGCACTTCAGAACGAAGAACAAAACATTCCCATTGTGTGTGCGGAGGTTGTTTTACACAGCGGTTTATTGGAAACATCTGCAAATGATGAACGCTTGTATGAATAATCATGAATCAATAATAATCTTTCAGCAGTGGTCAGTGGTGTTTAACACTCTAGAGGAGTGATGGATGGGTTAACCTCAGGTTGTAAAGCTTTCCTCACGTTGTTTGGTAACTTTTAACCCAATTTCTAATTTCATGTGAGTGTGTGCGTGAAAAAAATAAAGAAAAATTTAAATATTAAAAATGTAAATTTGTTGGATGTATTACTTTACACTAATTGCTTTGAATGTTTAAAAAAGGGTGATATAGAAAGTGACCACATTTTCACATATATAACATTTTTTTTTTTAGACTGATACTATTTAGATAATGAACCTAAAATTATGAAGGGATGTTTACGAGCTGGCAAAGTTCAAACAGGGACATATAACAGTTACTTTTTTTAAACAGAAATATTTTATCATAAATTTATGTTAACAATTAACTCAGCATCATTCATTGATTAATCTGTTGGTGGATTCAATGTTAGTGTTTTTTGTCAATTAAAAGAATATTTAGAATAATAACTTGGTATAAATGTTTATTAGTATAACTTTTTTGTATAATATAACTATTAACTATTTTTACAATCTTTATCATTATAATTTTTTATAAATTAATATAAATAGATAAAATTTAATATTAACGATTTAAACTTAAATTTAAGTGTTTTAATTAAAATAATTCATTTAGATCTATTTTTGTTTACACTTTATAATAAGGTTTTATTTATTAACATTAGTTAATGCATTAACTAATATGAACTAACAGTGAGCAATACATTTGTTGCGGTATATATTAATGTTTGTTAATAAAAATACAGTCGTTCATTGTCTGCTCATGTTAGTTCAGGTGCATTAACTAATGTTAACAAATACAACTTTTATTTTGAATAATGTATTAGTAACTTGAAATTAATATTAACTAAGATTAAGTGCTGTAGAAGTATTGTTCATCTCTTAGTTCATGTTAACTGAAGTTGTTAACTAATGAAACCTTATTGGAAAGTGTTACCATGTTTTTCAGCTAGACAACTTGCAGACCACGCTTACTGTCATTCGTTTTATAATTTCAGCATCGTTGACGAACTGTTAACTAAACCTTCAAAACAACAGTTTATTGTCTGAGAGGCATTTTACGTTCTCTGTAGTAAATTGATGATTTGTGGGGCACTGAGGTGTGAATGAATAAAAACAAGTATGATATGTGGTTTTACTCTGTGCAGCTGGAGGTGTGTAGATGTGTGTGCATCCTGTGCGACTCGCACAGGTGGTGAGGGGGAGGGGTAAGAGGTGGGAGTGGAGCAGCAGGGCTGGCGTGACCACTTCCTGTCTCAAATGTACAGTAAATCGGTCGTGTCTTTACCAAATCAACACCGTGCACCGGTGGTGGCTTTACGCTGCCTGGCAGAAACCTCTTATTGGTTGAGCTCTCTTGCAGTGTGGCTTGCAGAACGAGACAGCTTTTCTTTGTTCTGTCTTTAGAGATGTTTTCGCTGTGTTTTAAGGGAGAACGATAACAACAGTACATCATTTACGACAGAAAAATGGTTAGAAACCATACACGAGCGCACATACACACAAAACACAACTTTTTGCCCGAATGTTGCAGTGGTAGACAACAGTGTAAGGAAAAGCCTGAGATGAAAGGAAATGATGTTTCACCCCGCTATGCAGAATGGAAAAGATTAGACGTGGTATTTGAGTTCGCCCCGTCATATAGTTGAGTTTGATGTATGGAATGCTGCCTTGACTTGCCTGAGGTGGGAAGCTTGACGTGAGTTTGCGCAGGACAGAGTTACAGGTTCTTAACCTGAGAATGCAATCACGATCAAAGACCTCAAAAATCTTTAAATGTTCTATACACACACGCATGTATACTGCTGTTAAGAATGCATTGATCCATAAATGGATCTCTCTCTGCACGCCGGTCAGAGTCGAGCTCTATTTATCAGGTAGCTTCAGGTACGGACAGATTTATGTGACTGCAGCTTTGTGCTGCACTCAATAGTTGTGACCTTAACTTACAGTCAAAGGGTTGAAGTGGCAGGGGTCAATGAGTCCGAGACCTGGCCATTTTAATCATGAGTGTCTTGAAAGAAAACACGCAGCAGCCTCTAATAGTCAAAGACTTACTGGTTTAATAGTGTTTTAGGTTTCTTTGAGTGTTATTATGTGCTATATTTTACTTTGTGGACATTATTTATGAACTTTATACTTTAAAAAAAAACTGTGGATGTGCTTTTAAATCATACATATCACAATACATTGTGTATTGTGATATGTATGATGATTTAAAAATAATATAATAATATGTTATTTTATTTATTTATTTATATGTGAATTTGTTGGATTTTTTTGTTAAAGTGTTTTGTTATTTAGATCATTGATCATTTTAAAGAAACAAAAAAGCAACATTAATAACTGTAAAATATTAATTCTGAGAAACATTCTTCAGTCATTTTTATGACGTATCTTAAATTAAGTTATTTTTAATCTTCCTGTATTTGTTCTAGACTTTTTAAAACAAAACATTTTTTATTTTCTGTGTTATTTTTTCTGTTTTGGTTTGCAGGTGTGTAAGTTGCCATGGTGTTCTAATTCAGAATATTTGTGCAGTTCGATGCCGTGTTGAGGAACGTTTATATGCAGATGTACAGAAGCCGAAGATAACTAGTCCAGTTTGTTTGTCTTCTCATATAGACAGGGAAGGTCTTGAAGAATAGGACTCCACCTTTGCCAAAAGGCAAATGCTTACAGCAATTACTAAGTGAACAAACAAAAACAAAAAAAAGAAGTGGAAAAAGAGAAAGCCAAAAATGTGGGGTTATGTAACATTTCAGCATGTCTGACACCTGGTTTTCAACATTTAAAAATGTTTCCATGAAGCTTGTTCCAAAAGAAAAAAAAAAGAACTATGACATGTATTTCCTTCTTTGTAAGTTTTCAATGATTTTCTATTCAATAAATTAATTTTATATAATATTTTTAAAATCATATTATGTTTTTCTTTTACATTAGAACATTATCTTTAGATATTTTTTTCTTATATTTAACCATTACATTATTTATTTTACCAGTGTATACATTTTTCACCAACTGTGAAAGCTGACATTTTTACAGAAAATCATATAAATTTTACTTTTCAATTTTACAGTTAGAAGTTTTAAACTTCAGTAGAACCTTTAGTAATATCTAAATTAAACCTAAAGAAAAATCAAATGCAAATCTAATATAATTAATGGTCAAATTAATTTATTAGAATTATGCATTTTTCACAATTTAATGTCATAGATGGTGATGTGCAGGTAAAATAAACCACTTTAATATTTATATTTATTAAAGTATTTAAAAATGTCAGCTGACTGAGAATGCTAAAAGTAGTTTGGCATACACTGGTAAGTTAACATGCATATATAGTAAGTTAACAAGTTTCCAACACAGAATCAAATGACTGCCAAATTAAGTTTCAAATATTTCTAAGACTATAAATGATGTAGATCACTTTTCAAACACGACACGATCACTTTGTAAACGATATTTCACAGCCGATTCTGCCAGAAGTTCATGACATCATTCATTTCGAACAAGCAGGATCTAGAACAAGCACCTAAACCTTTCTGTTTTGCCTGTTAAGACGTAAAGCCTCATTCGTTGTTGTGTTTATCTGAGAAAGATATCATGTATGATAATAAGAAATGCACTGTTCATTACAGGAAAGGAAGTATGGCTGGGGTTTACAGTTGATGAAGTCCGAGGGGCGTGTGTTTGCGTGACAGAGGTGGAGCTTACTCCACACACAGAGAGACGTTCCTCTCTTAGGAGGCCTGTGCTGTCGACCCCGAAAACCCATCCGAGAACTGTTGCTGGCGCTGCACCACAACATGCGTCTCAATCCCACAGTCACACAGGAGCATCTCAGCGCATGCTAACACTCGGAGCTGTCACTGTCACCTCCTGTCAGAGCAGTCAAACAATGGAACAGACCACTGTGAGTGATCAAATTTGAGTTTTTGCTTTTACACCTCATGCATATGCATAAAAAATGGGCGGCTTGTTCTGTCCGGCTGTGTCAGCAGGTTTGGGATTGCTATTGCTATGTTTTGTTGGACGTGATTTGAAAGTCAGAAAGACTTAAGATATTGATACAGATTTTGTGTAGACCCAACAGCCTCAAAAGATCAATGAAGTGGATCACGTTCACAGTAGAGTATCGGGTCAGTTGTGGGGCGGGTAAATGTTTGACGTGTCCTCAAACGTCCCTACAGGTCTCCATTGGTCCCCTTGTAGAGCTGAATGAAACAACCTATCTTGCAAAATATCTCCATTAAAAATTGCAGATCGAGCGTTTAGTTTCAGTTAGGAAGTCTGCCATTTTGAGGAGAAGGCACTTTGAGGGTGAAACTGCACCAATAAACTAGATTTGTTCAAAGTTTTGCTTTTCTACACTAGTTTGTGTGCGTCCATTTCTAAAAGTGCCTTACAAAGGAAATAAAGCTTCCTTTTCTGTTTCCTCTCCAGGTGCTGCAAATATCAGCCGTATAAATAAATATCGAGCCACAAAGTGACAAATATTAACTCGATGTAGTAAAACAACTTTCGTTGTTGGTGAATTCCTGCTAATTCTAATTATGAATGCAATGTAGTACCTTGTTGGATCAATTTTTTTCTTTCTTTCCCTGAAAGTTCAGTCGTACATTCCAGATGAACTATTAATACGGTGGAGCGGCTTGTCATGCTGTGAGAGGGGAAAATGTGATAATTTTGACTCGTGACTCTTTAGTTAATGGCCTCACATAGGCTACACCTAATGTGTATGTAAAGTCAAGCTTCATATCCCATCTTCATTAGTGGACAAAGGAAAACTTCTCTCAGGGTCATTATACTGATTCACACACGTATAGTTGATGCTTCTGGTTATTCAGCGTTTTCTGTTGTTGTGTAGAAGAAAGTTATTATGTTGTAGAGCAGATTTCTGGGTGCAATACAGGTCAGAAGAGCAATGCAATGATTTTTGTTTGAGGAGCAGAACGTATTGAGATCTCTAAAGGCTTTTAATGTTAGCCATGCCACACCTGACTATTGTAATGACAGGTAAATTCAAATGTCTGAGACCTGCATAGTGAAAATGCTTTGTATTTTTCTAATTTAATACAAAATTCAGCATAACAATTTGAGTCAAAAGTTTCAGAATTTCTTTGTATTTGCTTTGTCCCTCTTTTGCTTTAATGACAGGAGCAGCATGAACTTTACAAGTTTGTGTCAAACCTGATGATAATCATTATTTGAAATGACCTAAAAAGCATCTTGAGCTTCAGTGGAAGCAAGAACTTCCAATTGTTTGTGCAAAGGCTCACATAATCAGTCACAAATTACCTTCTTATAGTGTAGTAGAAATAGTCCACAATCCAAAATATTTCCTATTCATTTTTTGTCACAATGAAACGGAGTTGACAACAGATAGTTTCTTCTGTATTGCGACATATATCCGAGTGTAATGGATTTTTGAAAAAGAAAAAATTTAGGGTGGGGACTTGGTTCTACCCATCGGTTCTTGATTGGATTTTGATGTGGCCATTGCTTGCAAGCCTGCAGTGACAAAGTCTGGCATTTGTCAGTCACCAAAGAAAAGTCTGGCATTTGTCACCAAAGAAGTCCAGTTTTTTTTCACATTTAAAAAAAAAAACACAAAAAGAAAATGGTCACACTTTATTTTAAGGTGTCATTGGTACAGTGTAATTATATATTTAAGAACTGAGTAATAATAGTTAACTACATGTACTTACTATAGGGTTAGGGTAGGATTAGGGTTTGGTTGAGGGTTAGTTGCATGTAATTATGCATAATTTACTGTTATTAATATGGTAAGTACATGTAACATGTAACAAGGACACCGTAAAATAAAGTGTTACCAAAAAAACATATGCATTAGGGCTGGGCAATATGGCAAAAAAAATTAATCTCTAATTATTAATTTTTTTTTTTATGTTTAACTAAAATGTAACTACAATATGATTCAAGTACCATCCTTTTAATTAACCATCTGGTTAAGAAAAAGTCAGGTGCACCACACCTGAAGTTATCGGCATGGTGTAAATTTATATTTACTTTTTATTTAAAATAATAACAGTAAATATATTTCAAATAAATATTGAAATAGTCGGGTATTTCAATTAGCCTATAACATTAAAAAAACAAGTTGGCTTTAAAGTACATTGATTGATTGATTTTGTACACCTGAAGTTATCTCATGTGATCTACTGTTTTGGCATATTCATAAATTGGTAATTTGCAAATAACGACACAGCAAGTTTACTGTATATCCTATATGTACGTCAATCTTCTGTATCTATCCTCAGTTCTTCCTCAGAGTGTGTGCAAACTGTGAGGCAGCGATCTGTCCCGTTCCCAGTGTGCTTTTCTGCATGTGCAGCATGGGGTGAAGCCAGTGAAAGAGGACATTGTTCGTGTCGTAGTGAGGCATGTTGCATGCACTTATAACTCTGAGTGGGTGAAGTTTCCCCCATCATGCACCAGAAATGCCTTTGAATGACTGGATTGTGTGGAAGGGAAAAGCAGCAGGCGTTTAAAGCTTTTGTTTTTATTTTTCACTCTCCTATCTCTGTCGCAAACTCAGTGACAGCGTCACTCAGCATTCTTAAAAGGATAATTCAACTGAAAAAACAAAGTTGTTATCATTTACGTCATTCCAAACTTGTAGGCATTCTTTCTTCTGTGGAACACAAAAATTTTAAAGACTAGGCTATTTATAATGTCCTTCCATGTAATAGAAGTCAATAGGGTCCAAAACAACATAAACCCCATTGATGTTCAAAACATGTGTATCGACATGAGCACAAGTAGGCCTGTCACGATAACAAATTTTGCTGGACGATAAGTTGTCCAAGAAATGATTGCGATAAGCGATAATATTGATAATAATATATATAATATTATTGATAATAATATAAGCGAAAGCGATAATATTGATAATAAAATATAATATTGTCATTCTGAGACCATTTTCATCTATGGCATACTAATGCAGGTACACCTTTTCAAAGATAAATAAACTTTTATTTCTAAAGACTATTTAACACTGAAAACGGAAAGCATTTTAAAAATCCGCAACAAATGAACAAAACAATAAAAAGCAATGGACTTTCAGTCTCTGTTAACAAAAAATGCACTTAAATGAATAACAAAACAATAAATAAAATGGATGTAAACAAAATTGCACTTCAAAAAATATTAAACATTATGCTCAGACATAAAAAGTGATACATTCCATAACAGGCAAAACTGCCAGTCCCCTCAAGCACTCCCGCCTTCCCACACAGATTTGATTTTGGTTCATTCACACTGCCAGTGATTTTCCGGAATCAGAATTTTGTTCACACAGCGCGCATTCCGGGACTGAACACGCCAATTTTACTTGGTCCCCAACCCGGCATCGATCCCAGATCGTGTTTGCGTTCACACAGAAGGCGTTCTGGCAATTTCCCGGGATCAACGCGCTGTGTGAAAGGGGTTCATGTGACTGGCAAGTGCCGCCTCCTCCCCCCACAAAAGACCATGCAAGTTTCTGAGAGGGAGAGGGAGAGGGGAGAGAGAGAGGGAGAGGGAGAGGGAGAGGAGAGAGAGAGAGAGAGAGAGAGAGAGAGAGAGAGAGAGAGAGAGAGAGAGAGAGAGAGAGAGAGGAGAGAGAGAGAGAGAGAGAGAGAGAGAGAGAGAGAGAGAGAGAGAGAGAGAGAGAGAGAGAGAGAGAGAGAGAGAGAGAGAGAAACAAGCAAGCATGCAAATTTGGAAATCACAAGTAAATAACTGAATTTTCAATTTTGTGTGAACTGTCGTCTCTTTAAGTAATGTAACTGGGGAACATAACTCATGTTACGACTTTATGTGTTTCACATTAAACCAGCCAACGAAGTGGATGGAGGAAAAAGAACATAAAGGAAAGAGTGATTTGAGTATGTTGTAATGTCATGGATTAAGATGCCCAGCACAGCTGCATCAGGGCCGAACTGTACAGTGGTGTGTTTCTCATTCTCTCCCATGTCCTAGAGCAATGACTTGTTAAAACGTGACTCAGAACGGCTTGTTTGTGAGCAGACCACCTCCAGAGTTTGATTCACAGGCCTCGGCTATTGATTCAAGTCTTCCGCTTGTGCCTAACAAAGAAAACAAATGGCTTTCACGTCTCTCCCTCCTTCTCATGCATTATTTTCCTCTCTAAGAGATTTGATTGATGAAACCACACAAGTGAAGTGTCCTGATGCCACGGGGGGCTCCCGGCTCGCAGTGATGTCATTTTTTTGAGGTGTGGTAAACGAGTGGATCAAACCAAGATTTCTTTAAATAGATGGTATTTCTTTTGGTGAGTCGCAGAGGAGCATTTGCTCTCCATGAGTTTTGGCACTTACGTCATGAAACTTGGCAACGTTTATGTCCATTCAGCGAGCGAAACGTTATGTGGGAAATCAGTCGGTAAGGGTTTCCAAAGATTAAATGACAGAATTGCCTTTTGATTTCAAAAAAGGAGTGCTAATGAACATTTCGTCATATCCTAGAGTGAATCATTCAGTGGCACCCTTGGGGTTAGTTGATGTTTCGTGTGCTTTTTAATATGACAGATAGACCTTTGGAAATGACTGACGGCATTCAGGACGTAAATTACCATTTTGTGTTGCCTTGCATAGCTTCTTTTCAGCTATTTCCTTTGGTTCTTTTATAAATTACAAATGTGACACCGGCCGCTGAGTTCATTTTACTGCCCCGTGAGAAACTACGGGCTATGACACCTTCTCCTGTTCTGGGTGTGTTTTGGTTCGAGGAGTCTCCTCTGTGTCAAAGAGCTGCGTGTTGAGGCTTCCTCTGATGCTCCAGGCGGTAAGGAGAGTACGGAGCGAAAGGTCATAGAGAACGAAAGAGGTTATTTTTAACCCTGCTGTATCATGTATCACCTCCTACCATGAGATTGGGTGAGGGAAGATATTTCAGGATGCTCTTGGGTATTAGGCCAGGTGAAACCAGGTGCTGTTCTTTTCTCATGTTTTCATCCAATTGTGCTTTCTGAAGAAGAAAAATCCATGGTCAGTAGTGGTTGACCGATATAGATTTAGTTTTTGATGGCCAATGGTGATACCGATTTATCTGAGAGCAGAGTGGCTGTTGGCCGAGATAAAATATAAAATATCACAGTATACATGAATAAATAGCCATGAATAAATGATTTTAAAAAAAATAAGTTTTAAAATAAACAGATCATGTTACTACTTATTGCAAATAAAGAAATAAGTTAAAAACATGAATAAAAAGAAGTAAACACTATAATCAACTGTGCTTTCAGTAATCTGGTAAGCATTGGGAATCATATTTTTTCAAATAAAGACCAGGTTATCTTAAATATAACAATAATAACAGCGGTAAACTGGTAATATGGAAGCATAGTTTGAAATAAAAGATTTAAAGATGGCACTAGTACAATCGTTGTTAGCGCTGTCAAAGTAAAAGTGTTGCTGTCCAAATAATCTGAAATGTATATCAGTCGATGCTAATCATTTAAAATACCAAATATAGGACAATATATCAGCCATGGCAATATACTGTGTATACGCATTACACACTGGTCAGTGGCTCTTAACGGGTCTGTTGAATATATGCTAGGAATGTTGTGCAGCAGTGGATGGAGTGTTTACCACAGCTGCAGTCACAGATGGTATGGTCCAGTACCCTTCCAGTGCTCAGACGCTGTTGAAACATATGGTAAATAGCTGGGGAATGCTTTCTCATGCCTGCAAGGGTATGAGCAAATGCATTTTGGGATGGCATTGGAGGACGTCGTGCACTCGAGACTTCATTAGATAAAACTCTGACCTGACAAAGGTGACGCTGAATCCTTCTCACTTCCTTTCTTTTATTTTCTTTTACACTTTTTTTTTTTTTCTTTTCACACGTGTCTCTTTTTTATGTGTGTAGTACTGTGTACCAAGTCATTTTCCCATGATGAAGCTGCTGCCTTACCTTATTCATCAGGGGTGTCGTTAGTTTTTGAAAAATTCTCTACAGAATGAATGAAAATATTGACTTTATACTGCACTTGAAAAGGAATACAGTTCGTGTTTGGAGGCAGTAATATTTATTTAATGTTTTTGAAAGAAGTCTCTTCTCACCAAGGCTGCATTTATTTGTTAAAAATACAGTAAAAACATTAATAATGAGAAATATGATTACAATGTTAAATTACATTTTAAAATATATTAAAATAGAAAAGAGTTATGTCCTTGCTGAATAAAAGTATTAATTTCCCAAACCCAAACTTTAGAACGGCAATGTGTATGCATGTGTATATTATGTCTGTTGGGTGTGGGTGTGGGTGTGTTTATGTGTATATATTAGTGCTGTAGCGGCGTGTCGATGACGTCGACGCTTCGACGTCAAAATTACGTCGACGCCATATTTTTGCGTCGACACTTCTTCATTTATTTATTTTTTGCACCGTTTCCGGCAGTACAGCTCGCCAACACACATGGGAGACCGAAACATGGCAGAATGGAGGACGAAGACCACTAAAAGTGAATGTGCTTTCCATTAAATAAATCACACACAGTAAACAAATCCTTAACAAAAAAAAACCTTTGCAATTTAGACACGCAAACTGGGTGCCGGTGCGGTGAGACGTACGGCTCGGGCAGATTCGGCTTGCAGTCGTTCATCCGCGGACGCGGTGCCGCGCGCTGTTACAAAAGAAGCCGTGCACACAGCCAAGCGAAATGGGGTCTTGCCGGTCTTGCGCACCCAACGCATCATTTTTGCCGGGCGCTCGTGCGGGCACGTCGAGTATAAACAAGGCTTTGCTCCGTGTCAGCGCGCGCGCTCTGATCGGTAAAGGGCCACAGACCTCTCCGGAATCATCTCCAGCAGGAGCAGAAGCACCACTAACTCCGCCTCGTTTCCCTCGTATGCTGATATTAGTATTTAATCATTCTCTATGATAAAAACATTTTGTACAAAATATTTTAATAACACGGTTTTGGCAGTTATAGAGTTCTAATGACGGTGTGCAAATACATAACATTAGATTAACTTTAGCCAGCTTATACAGTATCATGATTCAGTACGCTAGTTTGTATTTATTTGAGATACATTATGGTTTTTTATTAATCGAGCAGCAGAAAAATAATCTTTATATTAATCGTCCAATTAGTCGTTAGATTAGTCGACTAATCGATAAAATAATCGCCCAACTAATCGTTTAGTTAATAATCGTTTACCCCAGCCCTAGTATATATATATATATATATATATACTAGGGCTGGGGTAAACGATTATTAACTAAACGATTTATTGTTTTATTTTATTGTTAATGAGTTGTAGCCCTTGTGACACAACTAGCTCCTTTACTGTATATTATGCAGCAGTTTGTCCAGCATAAACCTTATGTTTGTACATGTAGCTCAAAGGGGGTGGCATTAATGAAAGCAGAGGAATCCCCATTCTTCCTGCAGCTCTTGGGTGTTTTGTGTCCCTTTTGTCTCTCTCTATCTCTCCCTGGTGATTTCTCACTGTCTGGACTTTGGGAAATAGGGGAACGTTTGTTTCTGGAATGCACTTCTCTTAGCCACGCTTGGCATCAGAAGATCTTTGTTCGAAAGCGAGGGAGGAAGGTCTTGGAGTTGCCGCCGAGGGTTATTGGGGAGTGTTTTTATTATTATTTTTTTGGATGAGGTAGGGGGTAAAAGCTGCAGCGATGTTCATTCATTCATTCATCCACCCAAATGGGCCTCTACTTTCTTTTATTTTTAGCCAAATCCATCAGGCTTGACAAGCGGGAAATTTGAGCCAGTGCGGGGCAATGCTCCAGAGCCCCCCACTCCACACCGTCATTCTTCTCCCTCTCCCTCCCTCTCGATCCCCACACTCTCTCTTCCTCTCCCCCTGGGAAAAACAGAGCAGAGTTGAGGCTGGATTCAGACCGCCAGAGATGTTGAGTCATGTGAGTCTGTGTACATACAGACACCGCTGCTTTATGAGGGTCACACACTGCTACGTAGTTTTCTTAATCAGCATTTTTAATTATTTTCAAGTAAAAATCGATTTAAAAAGTTTTAAATGGTAAAAAAATTAGAAGAAAAAAAAATTAGATAAATATATAATTTATATTTCTGAATTACTTTTTATTGATTTTATTTAGACATATGTTATATCTGTTTGTTTGTTAGTATACATCTAACAATTGTTCTTAAAAACAAAAACCAATTGGGGAAAAAATAATAAAAAAATAAAAGCATAAATCTAACAATTTGTCTTAAATAAAATGCCAATTGGGGGGAAAATAGAATAAAATAAAATAGTTTTGAGAATAAATCTAAGATTTGTTCCTAAAAACGAAAAATATGTTTTTAAATGTTTACTAAAAAAATATGTAGTAAGAAAGTGATTATTTTGCAGTTGCAGATATAGCCATGGGTTGGGCTGTGATCAGGGTAGAGAGAGCAAGAGAGAGAGAGAGGTGGTACCTTCCCCTCTGGTTCTTTTATAAGGTAATGTCTAGTGACTCTGGAAGAGGAGACATGTGCACGGAGATATTTTAACACACAGCAGGCAGACAGAGAGCAGGGGAGGGAACTGAGGTGCCTGTCAGCTTTCTCTCTTCCTATCTCCCTTTCTCTTGCCTTGCCCTGACTGCTTGCCCAGTCCAGCATTCACAGCAGACAGGATCATAGCAGTAAAATAAAGCCAGAACAAGCTGAAAAGCTCACACACACTAAGAGGCAAGTGTCAGCCTTGTGTTTGACCTATTAACCTGCATGTTACAGTCTGACCGCTTCTCTTCAGGCTGTAATGTGTTTGCGTGCTACAGAGACTCCAGTCCCGCTCTAAAGCATGGTTTGAGTTCAGTGTCCACTCGCTTAGTTATGGTTTGTTTTATGCAAAGGCCACACCGTATTATGTTTATCTTGAGACATGTTTTTTACATGTATTCATTTAGTAGGTGATTTTCATCTAAACCAAGTTACAAATTAAGAATGCAGCATCAGGCTTATTAACTATTGATGAGTCCGTCAACAATTGACTACTGATGAGCTGGCATGATTCAGCAAAACTATGTAATGACTGAAATGCATTTGAAAAGCTTGTGGGAGATTTTAGAAATATTGTTTGTTTTTTTTCTTCCCCAAAAAGCAAATTTTGGTTTTCTGAGTTATGCACGTCTCAGAACAGTATAAATGTAGTATGTCGGACATGTACATGTGCAACAGATGTGGCCCCACTCCATCCCTCCAGTGTTATCAGTGTTATTTTCATTCACAGCGCCTCTCAAATCTAATTTGAGTATTATGGTGTCAGGATCAGTCCTGCCTGTCAGCCTGGGGCAGGGTTCAGACCATGGTTAAGTACAAGCTTCAGCAAGCGCTGACACGGCCCTGCTGTACCCTCACTTATCTGTCTGTTTCTACATCCTCTACACTACATCTCATCCAGTGTGACATCACCGCACAGGCCACCACCACATCAGAATGTGTGTGTACGTGCTGTCTGAGACCAGCAGGTTTGTGGGTTTTTGGGATTGGTCAGGATGGTCAGCTAGTCGATTAGTGAAGTTGACTATGGTATATCTACATTTTTGTCATTGTGGTATTAATAATGAGTGTGATGACTGTGTGTTGTGCTTGAGCTGCAAAGTAAAAAAAGGTTTTACATATTTTTTTTAAAGATTCGACATTTGCCATTTTAAGATGGTGTATCAAGCTAACTTTTATATACAAGTTATAAAAATGTGCTGAGGCTCCGTCTACCAGTTCTTCAACACAAGACCCCATATTTTAACACTAAAACCAGCCTTTATTTACCGTATTTGTTTATGTGTTTCACATGTATTCATTTAGCACTTTTTTGAGTTACAAATGAGGAATGCTGCAAATCCAGACTCTAGTTGATTTTATTTTTATATATAAAAACTGAAAAAAAATACGTATTAAATAACTTTTTTTTTCAACAAATGCTTTCTTTATCACTAAATGTCCAGTTTCTCATTTTATTTATTTATTTTTTTTTATTTTTTTTTTCAAGCTCACTGGCATTCTACCTCTATTTCACACCTATTGATCAGATCTCTTGCTGTTATTGGGATTCTGTTAGATTGTTTGATTGAGTGAGTCTTCTGAAGCATGTTGTTAGCGGCCAACTCTCCAATCACTTATCCCACAATTGCTGTATTTGTCATTCAAGTCCAAAAGAAACCGAAAGCCTAGTAGGGCATTTTGTAATGCAAGTGTCAAGGGGGGAAAAAATTCAGTCAGCTCTAACCTGCTTTCAAATGTGGGTTGCCGAATGACAAATATCCACATTAAAACGATCTCCTGTGTTATATTTCAAAGGGAAAAGCCCTCTGGTGTTAAAACAGTCAAAACATCGTAATTTTTCTCTCTAGAGCTTGATGGCAGCCATTTTATGTCAATATACTCACCACTGGGAGATAAAGACATTTAATATGTCCTTGTTGTTGTTGTATAATGTCTCAGCTGAAGTGACGATGCTAAAGATCTCCCGAGGCATATTCAATCCCACTGTGTGCTGGAAACTGAAAGTTGACTGAATTCCAATGGGAAACTATGAACGCCTCTGAGGTCTGACCAATGCGTGAGGGTATGCAGGCTTAATAGCACATGAAATGTAAAGGAATGACTACATACCGTCATTAATGTGATTGGAAAAAGATGTACAATTCTTTCTAAATTATTTAAGAATACACAGGTTTATAAAAGCATGAATGTTGAAAGTTTGAATGGCTTCCTTTTCACGCTCTGAAGTCACGATCACCATGGTTACCGCTATAATGGGTAACTGGAAGCTGAGCGTGTTTGGCAGATTGCAAAGCCTCGCTTTTGTCTCTACACGCAGTTGCTTAGCTTCCTCCTAAAGTAACATGGAGTAATTCATGGTACTGATCTTAATTGTGAATTTTTATTAGGCATCATAGGCTGATAATAGTATTCACATTTCTTAAAGCACCCATTGAAAAATGTGCACTGTCTCAATCAAATTCCCATCAAATGAAAGAGCCACTGACTCAAGTCAGACGTATTGACTGGGAGCTGAGCTGAATACTAAGGCTTTCAGTCAAGGACTGGCTGCCCTTCACAGAGCCATCTGATGAATGTGGATTTGTCAATAATCTAAGATGGCCGACTTCACTCTTTGCGGACCTAACCTAAGCTAAATCTGCTCTAATCAATGACTCTTGAAAATGCATTAAGATTAAATCCTGTAATCGTGTGACAGGACATGTCAGGAAAATTAGAGATTATGTTGAGTGAGTTAAGTTGAATGGTCCGTAAACATACAAAGCACTATTAATAAGGTGTAAGCGAGGTGAATAAATTATCCCTGCTCCATTTGTGTTACACAGCATTTTTTTTTTTTTGACAAAAGCTGCAACAGCCAGAGGAGCATTGTTGCAGAAACAACCTCAAAAAAGCTCCATATTCTCCTCCATCTGGCGGAGGTGATTAGCTGAAGTTGGGCAGATGGTGCCATGGCTAGTTTCCTCATAGCTTTGGGGGTAATCTACACATACTTCCTTACAGAGCCAGCTCTATTAGCAGAGCTCATCGCTATCCCTGCACTCATGGGATTTCACAGAAAGCTCTGTTGATTTATTGCAAAATTATTTGTTTAATGTTTTTTGTGTGTGTGTGTCCTGTTTGCCAGTGAAAGTATCAAAAAATCCTTAAAATGTATAAGATGAAAATACTTTCTGTCTGAAAATATATAATAATAATATTATTATTATTAGGTGTGTCCTCAAGGATCGGTATTGGGGCAGATTTAGTTTTTTTTCTTTTCTGATCCATATTGGCTATCCTGTGTGTATAAGAATAAATAAATAAATATATATATATATATATATATATATATATATATATATATATATATATATATATATATATATATATATATATATATATATATATATATATATATATATATATATATATATATATATATATATGGAATTATACCATAGTGATAGATGTCCCGGAGAAACTCTCTGCATAGCCCTGAAAACACTTGGATTGAGTTGAATAACTTTAATGTACTTGCTGCAAAAGCATCATCATTAATAGAAAAATACAAGTATCGTATTGGGACTCGGTAACGGCAGATACTTAAGATACATTATTATTCATTCAGTGACTTGGGAGAATCCGCTGCACACAAATTTTTTTTTTTTGGACATCCCTAATTATATATAAAACTGTTTCTACCGTCAACTGTTTTTACATGAAACAAGACGATTAAATCTTATAATATTAATTATATATGACTATTTTAATAAACATATATATGAACCCTTTTTGGTTTTTGTAAAAAAAAATGTTTTAATGTATTTATTTTATCAAAAATAGAGTAAAAAACATAATATTGTCATATAATATAAATATGTATTTTTTTTATATATATATTTTTTTTATTTTAATACATTTTAAAATGTAATTCATTCTTGTAAACCTAATTTTGTTATTTGATAATTGGGTAAAAAAAACTTGATTTAAGATTTATCATCTGAAAAGTCTATTTATCTTAAATAATTAAGTTTCTCAAAAAAATTTATCTGTTTTTAAAGAAATGTATAACATTTTACTGGAAATTATTAAAGTTTGTTTCCACAGAAATTCTGCCTGTATTCACAAAACCTGCAATTTTATTAAATATTTTGAAATCCGGACCAATTTCATTCAGTTCCACACATATTCCCTCACAATCAGTGCAAAAAAAAAAAGAAAAAGAAAAGTAAAACATGCACAGATTCTGTGTGTAATCTTACTCATAGCAAGATGTATTCCTCAATTAGCATATGCTAACATCAATATATCGCTCACAAAGCCTCCGAATCATTGTTTCCAGAATAACATCCTTTTTTTTCTGACTAATAACACATTGTCTGGGTCTGTGCCTGGCCTCGGCTCAATCCCTGTTTCCTGTAGTGGAGCCCTGAGCAGGCCTGGCCCTCAGGATGTTTTTGTTTGGGACGAAGCGAGAGGGGAGGGGTGGCTGCAATTCTTGTGTGGCAAACTCACCCAATTAAAAGTGCCGCGGTCAGTGAGTGGACCTGGCAGAGAGTGAGTCTGGAAGTGTTGACATACCAAGAATGAAGAAAAAAGAGAGAGAGAGAGAAATGTAGGGATCACCCTGGAAAAAAGGCACGAGGGAGGTTGGGCGGGCGGGTGTTTTGGGGGAAGGGAGCAGGGTGATTCAAGGCTGTGGAATGTACTCAGTTTAGTCACATATTCACTCGCTAAACACCAGGAACTCCTGAGTCAGCGGCTTCCTCATCAGCCCGCCGCATGTCGGGGACTCTGTCGCTCTTTCTTTTGTCCCTCTCTCTGTAGTCCCGTCTTCTCGTTCCCTACCCCTCCTCATCGATTGAGACTCAAGCTGTTGCTGTGTGATTGGCAGAACTCCTGGCTCAGTGTCAAAAACAACCCTTCCCCCTCTAACGCCGCCTCCTCTCGCCCTCCTGTCTAGGCTGAGGTGAGGATGAACATATGCTGAAAATGGGTGATGAAACATCTATGGCAATGAGACTCTCCCTTCTGGTGAATGTAAAACTCAGAGCCATTAGATACTAGAGAAATGAATAACACCATAAACGCATGTAAACCTTTAGAGTCATTTTTGCTGTGATAAATATCATTATTTGCACCCTTTAGCCCTCACCCCCCTTTCTTTTAGACAGGATAATCTGTCCGTTGACCTTCTAAGACACGCACGTATCTCTCTCTCCCGGATGAAATGCTGCACTGATCTTTGTTTATCTGTAATGAAGAGCTGTGTGTTGATAATCATGCACATTCTGTACTAAGTTGTCATGTATCAGTGCAAAGTGAATACAGCAGTGATTCCAGGGGTAGCTATGAGAATATGATTAAAATAAATGAATGTTAATAAAAAAGTTTTTTTAATGTGATTTCTTTAAAAAAAAAAAATACTATGAATGATTTCTTAGGTTTTTAATTTGTATTTAAAAAATACAGTAATATTGTGTAAATATTATTTTACACAAATATTTTAATATTTTTTTTAAATGTAATTTGTTTCTGGAATGGCAAAGCTGAATTCTCAGCACCATTACACCAGTCTTCAGTCACATGATCCTTGAGAAATCATGATGATTTGGCGCTTAAGGAACATTTCTGATTATTATAAATGTTGAAAACTTTGTGCTGCTTCATATTTTTGTTGATACTGTGATACACTGTAAAAAAAATATGATCAATAAGTTGTGATAACATATGTTTTTACATTGCTTTAATTTTCAACTTTTTTTAAGTTATACAAGATTCAACTCATTTTTTGAATAAGTTTAATGTAATTTAAGTAATTTTCAGGATTCTTTGATGAATAGAAAGTTCAAAAGAACAGCATTTATCTGAAATAAATAAAAAATGTTAACATTATAAATGTCAATGTGCCTTTGCTGAAACTATTGTTTTCTTTCACACTTTTGAATGGTAGTATTTATCTATACCTGGAATTGAACTATCCAGATGTTGTTTTCAATCAATAGTCATGGAGTTTCTCTCCATAGATATTTATTGTAGTCCTAAACTTAGATAAATCAATGTATTATTGCATTAATACATTTTCCAGTAGTGATTTTATCATTGTTCCAAAGCTGACATAGTGAAAAAGGCTGATGAATGATTTCTCTGAGCGGTTGTTATCAATGACTGTGTGGAAATGGAGCACACCTTTGCACTGTCATCCTGTCACTCACTTTCCGCACAGTGACATGTGATCTCCATACTCACCTCTATCCACCCAGTGAGAAAGTAGCAGGCTAAAACATTTTCCTTTTGTGAGCTCAACATGATTTTACAACAGGAGCTCATCATATTTTATAAACCAGTGATGGTGGAGTGTGTACATGTGTGGCTGATTCAGAAGTTCGTTTGGCAATGTGTAAGTTTGAGCGTGTGTGGGTGTGATATAGTAGTTGTAATGTCATTCTGCAAACCTGTGCTGCGTGCTGCTAACTGGTGGGAGAATCTATCTTTAGCTCTGAGGGGGATTGTGAACAGTTGGCCTCCAAAGCTGGCGCTAACTCCGCTCGCTCAATTAGCACTACAGAGCTGCTAAAGCATGCAGAGAGATGTGCCTCTTTGGCTTTTTCACACACTCACTATAATATTAGCCCTTTTCCATAAAGATTGCATTGCTATTCAAAGGCAGTATCTGTTTTTATATATTTTTTTAAAAATGTTTATATTATTACAATTCTTAAATTATATAAATGAGGTGTGTGTGTGTGTGTGTGTGTGTGTGTGTGTGTGTGTATATATATGTGTATTTATACATATATATATATATATATATATATATTATATATATATATATATATATATATATATATATAATTAATTTATTTTTACCTTTTATTTTTACCAATTTTTCGGAAAAGTTCTCTCTTTTACTGACACTATTTCTGTGGTATTTTGCAGTTTCCAGTTACCAACGCCATGTATTATTTACAGTAAGGCATGATACATTTATTAGTATTCAATAATAATTTAATAATTGTAATTATTCATTAAAAAACAGATAATTCTAATGTTATTCTCTTTTCATTGCTACCTTAAGTACTAGGAGTGGTGCAGGGATGCCGTTAAAAACCCTGAAGATTAATTCGTTCCTGGTTCCCTTGATATTTTTAAATTATAAGTAAAATAAAGCCTGTGATACTTTGACGATTTGTTGTACAAGGTAAAGCACACACTCACACCAGTGGCATAGCGTCTGGGTATGCAGGGCATGCACTGTTGAGGGCCCAGGCCCATATCTGAGTGTGTGTTGAAAGTGGGTCAGTGAAATATCAGAGGAAAAGACAAAGTATGAGACAGCACTTTTACACAAAAGCATGCATACACACACATAAAAACAAACCTCCTGTTTCAGGAAGTACGCTGAACGGGAGACGTTAAACACTCAGTTCCTTTTTGACATGTGTTTCCATCACCCTCCATAAGATGAGAGCAGCAGGCAGTGCGGCCACACAGAAACACACACACACACACTTCCTCCTCACCTCTCGTTTCATGAGGGTAAAAAGAGTCCACCGCCACTTTTCAGTTTAACTGTTCTTTCAGCCTGTCCCTGGAAGCCTCTCAAATTCTGGTGACTCGTCTATCGTTTGAACCCAGGCCCAGAAAAACAAGCAGGGAGAGATAAGATCAAACCTAACAAGATTCTACACTGTTTGATTGCTCCACCGAGAACCCACAGGCTTGACAGCCGTTTGCCAGGTGGATGTGGATTTGGATTTGTGGGGGGAAAGGTAATAGCCTACCATTATCTCACCAGAGAACAAGAGAGTGTTTATTTAATATGATTGATTTCAACACAGACATTTTGCTTAATTCAAGGGCTCATGATAAGGAAAGTAAAAAACTACATATTTCTGAACAACTTTAAATCTATTATAATCTTAAGGCTGGTTTTAAGTTGAAAAATGCATTATATTTAACAATTTAAAGAAAATAAAATGGAGATTATGACTTTTTGACAACAGAAAATCAATGTCAAAAAGCAACATCTTCAATCTTCATTTTTATGATTATTTAGATGTATATTCATTGATGAACGTAAAACTTGCCTTATTGTCCGTCACATTTACTGTTGCTTTTGCTGGCCACTCACTTGAAGATTTTAAGCCCGATTTTGACCCCGATGATGACGTCGAGTGTCCTCCATATTTATTTTTCTTCCTAAGTCACATTTGATCACGCCTGTGTCTGTGGAATAGAATTACCACTGAAATCGTTATTACAATCATCAGGTGTGTGTGTTGTCTTGTGGTCTGGCCGAACTGTCTTGTGTGTGCATTCAGAGAATTATAATGTTAAGAATCTGTTGAAACTGTCCTTGTGTCTGTGGTCTCCCACAGTTTTAAAATCAGTTAAGGTTTAGTGTGTCCCATGCAGGCCTTAACGAAATTTCACAGCCCAAATCCAGTCATTGCAATAGGAATCTGCACATCTAGGAGTTATGCGAGAGCTCGAAAATGTTCCCCGCAACAGATTTCATGTTTATGTTGGTCACCCAAATTCAGCAACAGAAAGCTGCTTGAAGTGAAATTTTACAATTTTGCTGAAATATTGCTAATATGACTGCACCTTTGTACATAAGATTAAAATAAAGATAAAAAAAAAATTAACAACCCTATATATACACATGATGAACAATTAAATGTATGAAAACATTAAATATTTAATTTGTTCATCCTTCTTTTCCCTATTTTTACTTTTACATTTTGCCATCGAATACTCAAAAAATCGATTTAATTTGATTAAAGATTAAAAGTAGGGATGCACCGATACCGATACCAGTATCGGTATCGGGCCCGATACTGAGCTCATGTACTTGTACTCGTACTCGTAAAAATACCCCGATACCAACAACCGATACCAGGCAGCATGTGTACAGTGTCAGAAATTATAATGGGGATAAAAAAAAGAAGGCTGTATATGAAATAAATGTATCTTATCAGTGGAATATTAAACAGAATATATTAACGCGTCGTCTATATAACTATATGGTGCGCGAGCTGATAAGAGAAAAACGCGCAGTGGATTGAGCGCGCTACGACACAGACACGCGAACTGGTCGAGCGCATCCCTTTTTCACAGACGTCAGTGGAAAGTTTGTAGTTCAGTCGGATGTCAATGGCAAATCAAGTAAAACGAGGCATGTAGCTTATTAATAACGTTAACTGATGAGAGAGAGAGAGAGAGAGAGAGAGAGAGAGAGAGAGAGAGAGAGAGAGAGAGAGAGAGAGAGAGAGAGAGAGCACTTCTGTTGAATGCTGTTGATTGCGGATCATTCACTCAGCACGTGTTATTTGGATTAAAACTAAATCGTATATGTAAGTAAAACATGAACTGTTACCTTATTTATGTTTAACGAGTGGTTGCCTACATTATTACAGGACATTTGCAGGTCAAGAATTTCCATGAACTTCAAACATCCACAGCGCGCGCCCCGAAAACCACCAGACAGCGCGCGAATACTGAACTTGAAGTCTTTCACGCATTGCGCTTGTACGGAGGAATTCACACAAAACTATGTAAAAACACCTGTCTTGGCGAGTATCCTAGTAAAAGTCTGTTATATATCTCAAGTGAACGTAGACAGTATAATTCAAATGGCGTCAGTGCATTTGTGCGTTCGGCCTTAAAGGGGCGGCACTTTAATAAATCTGCTGCTGTGTTTTAATGTTAATCAAACAAAGGACAAATAAATGACTCTCTGCTCTTGGCTAAATAGGCTACCTCTATCAACTTTACAAAAAGATCCATATATATTTAGTTTATACAGTAATGAATATGCAGTGCATGAAATATATATTTGTTGAACTAATTAAGTTTAAATTTAATAAACAACTAATATGATTGATATTATTTTGGTTTATCTACCAATACTTTAAAAAAATTACAAATGCATGAATTGAAAAATAATTGAAAATTAAAAATACAGGTATCGGTTACGGTATCGGTATCGGCGAGTACCAAAAATGAAAGTATCGGTATCGGACTCGGTCTGGAAAAAGTGGTATCGGTGCATCCCTAATTAAAAGCAATCTTTAAAAACCTGAATAATTTAATATCACTGTTAAATACAATCTTTAGCAAATCTCGAAATGAATATTTACTGTAAATCTTATTGTTAGGCCTATGTGATTCACTTGTACTGTTTAGAATTGTATTATCAGCCATTTATTCGTTTCAGTTTTTATATTGTGCATCCCTAAAATGAACAAAAAGATTCAACATGAATATTTTGAATTTCTCTCTTATAAAAATAACATCTTGTACCCAGACCGTTTATCTTCAGCCTTAAACAGCACTGTAATTTCACTCCCATTTTCATCCATTAGACCCCGCTAAAAAGATGAGGTCAGCCCATTGAGAGACAGTGTTTTGATGGGTAACTGAAGTCCGTGAGAAGGTAACCTGATGTGATGGCCTTTTGAGTGAAGCGTGCACAAAGCATAAATTCATTCCTCTTCCAGACCTCCTTGAGTTTCTGGTGACGTCAGAGACATTTTTATTCCTCTCAGGTCGCCGCGGATATGCATCTTATCTGTCTTTTTCCGTTATCAATACTCCACGAAATCCTTCCCTTCTACTGGTTTCGGGGCTCCCGTGCACATGAGTCCACGTGCACACGGGGATATTTTTAGAGACGCAGATAGTGTGTCCTACCAGACGGCAGAGGACCAATTAAGCATGTCGTACACCTTCCATTACAAGAAAGAGGAGCTGGAGATGAATGATGGAGTTGGAAGAGCAAGGATACAGGGAGAAAGGTGGAGAGGTGAGCCTCTGGCCTGGATGATGTCATTACACCACAATGAAACTCTTTCCTCTTTGGCGATCATCATTTATTTTGCTGCATATTATCTTAATGGCTGCGTGCCATATTCGGTTTGTGGAAAATGATCCTGTAGCGGGAAGGCCACTCACAGAGAACTTCCAGTCATGTCTGTGTTTATTGGCTCTCTAATGGACAGGAGAGGCAGCAAAAAAATACACTGCTCAGTCATCAATACTCTCTTTAAACCACAAAAAGGGTGAAATTACTCTCTTGTTTAATCAGATTTTTCCTGACATGTTTTCGCTGATAAAAGATCACCAGTTGTGATGATGATGATATAGAACAGACATTTTTTGCTTCTCTTTATGGAAATACTGAGCGAGAGACCCAGCCCACGTTTCTTTGATTCCTTTCCTCTTTTAATTTCATTAAATGTTACAGTGGGCGACTCAAAGTTTCCATCATTGTGGCCTATCGTGCATTTTGATATCCTAGACCGTGAGTCATTTGCACTGGAGTAGATAAACATTTTATACTGTATTCATATTATGGCCGGGTGATGTACTGAATATTTATGTTGTATTATGGATGATTTTGCTGGTGATTATAAAATGTATTAATTAAAGGCAGGGTAGGCAGGTTTGAGAAACTGTCATTTTGAAAGTATCCAACAGAGACACTCCCACACCTTTCAAAGCCACGCCCCCAAAACACATGCACGCGTGATGCCGAGCGCTCAGGTGGAGGACGCGTTTACCAGCGCCGAGCGGAAAGGAGCGCAGTGCATGGAGTGACATCACCTTTTTTTTGTCTTGTTTGCGTGCGCTGACTGTATATGCAGGTACAGGTGGTACTGGGAATTTTGACTGCTCTTTCTCTGCTATAATTGTGAGACTTCCTAGCTTCCGGCCGGTACGTGCCTCTCCTCTTTCGAAATGAGCGAGTTAACCGGGTGCGCGTATGTGGGCAGCTACTCTAGCAGCAGGGTACATCCATGGTAGCGAGGGAGAGTGACAGTCGCCCAGCCAATCATTGCATTCGTCCCGTATGGAAAGAGTAGCTGTGTTTATTGCAGCCCAGAGAGGACTACAGACACTCAATTTTTATATTCTCCTTTTTCAGAGTACTTACATTTTAGATATGTATAGGTAAAGATAGTTTAAACAAATTTTGGGAAAAGTGTTTTAAAAAAAACTGCCTATTCTGCCTTTAATTAAGTTTTCTAAAGTTGTGTGATTCCTTTCTTGCCTTGCCATTTAAACGCATATGAATAGAAAGACTTTTCTGTTTTGATTACTACAAATTAAGTTTAAATCTGAGATGCAATGTTGTTTGAGTTGGTCAATTTGATTCAATTAAATTTGTATCATTCCATGAATTAATTAAAACTGTGTTTAAATTAATCGATTCAGAACTTTTATTCAACAATTGCGTGCAAAAATGTTCACTGCGTGGCATTTTTCATAAATTCAAATGTTTTAGTAAAAATATAGCTATGTTGGTACTATGTTGTAGTATATTCTTGTAACACTGGCTTAGCTTTTCTTTTTTTATTTGTTGAAAAAAAAAACCTGTATTAAGCAGCACATCTGTTTTCAACATTGATAATAATAAGAAATGTTTCTTGAGCATCAAATCAGCATATAATAATGATTACATTTTAAAATAAATTCAAATAGAAAACAGTTTTTTGAAACGGATATTATTTCATAATGTCTGTTTTACTGTATTTTTGATCAAATAAATTCAGCCTTGGTCAGCTAAATAAGCCAGTTCATTATTGCACTTGTAATATTGCAATTTTATTTCAGATGTCTTTAATGCATTTATCACATATTTACTAGCTTGTGCAGTGGTGTTTTGTAGATGCTTTGCACAGTTGTAGATTTTCATGTTTTCATACAAATTTGTGGCCTTACAGTTGTCTCCATTCCACCTGAACTACATTTGTATGAGAATCTATGCTGTAATTAATAGAATGCTGAAAGTCAGGGTCACAGGCAAGTGCTATAGTAATGGAATTGGAAAGAGAGACCACACGATTACCACACTTCTCCCTCAAGCTGAGATCAGACTCATCAATAGCAGGGATAATGTGGAGATGCGCAATATGACATCAATATCAGGCGCTGAGATCTTGGTGCTCTATTGTGTTTCCATCACCTCCCCCTCCATCCCCTCCATGTTCAGACACTGAGAGACCCATAGGACACTGACAGCCTTTGATGGGCCCTGCAGGCTCTCAATGAGTCTCAGCATTGTATAAGAGATTGCACGCTTACTGAAAAGTGCACTTACTCACTTTATTTTCTACAGTCTTATCTATACACTCCTAAAAAGTTCCAATAGGGCCTTTAAGGCAATGCCATAGAATAATTATTTTTGGGTTCTCCAAAGAAACTTTCTGTAAACCTTTTTTATTATTATTATTGTAAAGAGCAGTTTAACAATCTAAAGAACCTTTTTCCAGTATAAAGAACCTTTTTTTTTTGCAATGGAAAGTTTCTGTATGGATGCCAATAAATAACCTTTATTTTTAAGAGGTTAGGGATGTGAAAAGTACTTTGGTACAAAGTCAATCCTAAAAAAACCTGTCTATTATGTTTAAGGTACAATATGTAGGATTTTTCGCCACCAGGGTTCGCTAACCTCTTACAATAACAAAGGCGTATATTGATGACGTATATTCCGCATTAAGCGGAATTATGGATCTTGTCGTCAAGCTGATGGATCTTTTATGGATGAGTGAATACATTGATGTTTTTAACATGACTGTGGTATGAAGCAGGGCGCAATTGCTAGACGTATACCAGCGCCACACGCAACGCAGTCCCGCGGATATAAAAGAATAAAGACATTTCATTCTCCCGAACTACACGCAAGTGCTGGATTAATACTCACACTGGTCAGTTTATTAGACTAATTAAACTTGAGGTAACGCAGCGCTGTTTCACTTGCTCTAACAGTTACACTATCACACTAAACGGCATTTGAGTGTGTTGAATGCAATTTTCTCACAATTTACAAGTTGGAAACATTTGGGATATTGTATGTAATCAATTAAACAAAATATATAACATTGGCCTAGTGGTTTTTGGATATTTTACTGCAAAAATCCTACATATTGTACCTTTTAAAATGAATCAATGTATAATAACAAAAAAAATGCTGTATGATTAATACAGAAATCTTAAGTCTTTTTTTTATTCATATCTTCTGCACCTGGCTTATTTGAATGCTTCTTGGCCATTACAAATGTGCTCAGTCACAATCACAATCACATATATGTGCTCAGACATATCTGTGATTGGTTACAATGCTCAACCCTGCAAAAATATGTTGTAAATATATTGGGAAAACTTGAAGCAATGCTATAATTTAATATGCATACTCTGTTTATAATAACGTATAACTAATAAAGTGTGTTCAATAGCACATTTGCATCAAAAATCGTGACATTATACTGATATTGATAATGCTAAAATGTTGGTATCTTAATTGCGCTAATCCCACCTCTGATGTTCAGGCTACAAAGGAGAGGTCAGCGATTTGATCACAGTTAAAATGATGATCTCAGAGCTTTTGGATGTTGATTGATGCTTGTGTGCGGCAATTTATTGAATCATAAAATAAACATTCTGACTTCTGCCTCCCCTAGCCGTTGTATACGAGGTGAATTTATTGTTGCTATCCATGGGTTTATTGACAGCCTCCTTCCTTTGGACATCTGAAGAAGGTGCACACCACCTCTTAGTGACAGTACAACATAAAGACTCATAAGTGTTGTGACTGTAAATCAATATTTATCACTGCAAGAAAGAATAGAGCTTGCTGGAAGATGCTGATGGCATATTGCACTGCAGACTAACCCAATAAAGGAAGCAATAAATCAGACTGAGTCTGAATAATCCCTCTCCATCAGTAGAGATTACCACCTCCTAATGCTCAAAACAGCACCTGTACTTTAACCATAAGACCTACAAGAACCCCTCAATTTCCCACGGAAGACAGAATAAATATATGTTTTGGACTATTCCAGGAATGTGTCCTCCATCATAAGGTGTCCGTCTGCCCGAAGAGCTTTCTCTTTTTCAGCAGGCGTTATGAAAACAATCCTTGTACATTGCGTCCACACACAGGTGACGTCTCTTCCTCACTTAGAACAAAAGAGCCCTTTCACGTTCTATATTACCCTTTTTTTTTGCTCTGTAGCCCTGCGACAACTGAATAGCCTGGCAAAGCTGACCGCACTTCAAACGTCGGCGCATGGGTAGTGGCTCTGGAGGTTTGATGAATGCCTCTAATTCCTTTGAGGCTCACATGGTAACAATAAATGTGACGGAAGAGGCACTCTCTTGTTTCACGAGCCGGGAACCCACGCTTTGTGTTGCAGGCCTTCAAATGCTAATCCTTTCTTTTGCCTTCTTCTGGAGTCGAGTGGCTCAACCTCTGCGGGGAAACTGTAGTAGTACCCATAGGCAAATCCTCCTGACGCAGGGATGTCTTTGTCTGGGACAAAAGTAGTAGATCTTGATTTACTTTCGCCACATTATCAGCATGGGAAGAAAGAAACATTTCTTAAAGATCAAATCAGCATATTACACTGTAAGAAAATTATGTGATCAATATGTTTTGACAACATATGTTTTACATTGCTTCAACTTTATACATGATTCAACTAATTTGAGTCGGTTTAATGTAATTTAAGTTGAAATAACTTAAACATCCAAGTTTATTGTTCTTAAACATTTAAGGCAGCAACTTTTTTACAGTGTAGACTGATTTCTGAAGGATCATGTGACACTAAAGACTGGGGAAATGATGCTAAAATATATTAAAATAGAAAAGAGTTATTTTAAATTGTGATAACGTTTTGCAATTTTTTTAACAAAAGTATCTTATGATTGTTGAGCATAAGAGACCGCTTTCAAAAACAAACTCCCACACTTTGAACAGTATATAACTCTAAATAAATATTATTAAGATGTGTACACTCTCTTTTTTGATGGTTACACACTGCATATTTAGAATCATTAAATTGCAACCTTTCTTGGAAATGGTATGGGATTTTAAAAATCCCATATGAAGCCAATATGAATACAAAGAGTATATTTCGAAGATAATACAAATAATTTTTCAGTGTCTTTTTTGTGGGCATTTGTCATTTGTCACTGACCCAGTTGAGCAGAGATCAGAGTATAGAACAGGGTATCAACATACAGAGGGTTGTGAGCGAGAGCCAGACATCAGCCATGTGATCACAGTCTGTTCACACCAGGCTCTCCTCTGTGCCCCGCTTCAACCAAGCCAAATGAGATCATCTTGTATATTATCACATGTTCATGTAAGTGTGAGGATGTCTGCGGACAGGGCATATTTATGCGCAGCTGTCTGGATAATCCACAATACAATGATGTGTGTGCTTCGCTCTCAGCGTGTTCGGAAAGCACTTCCATGACTTGAGCCGTCTAGGGAGAATTGCTGAATGCATAATGAACGGGACCTCTCTCTGACACGCCCTTCTCATCAGTTACTCCCAAATTTCGGTTACTCAAGAGAGCCCCACTCTCATTGAACTTACTTTGATGTGGTGCATGTTTGCTAAGCCTCTTTATTCAAGACTCAAAATTTAACAATACATTTCTCATTTTCATCTGCAAAGCCAATTAATTTCTCAAACGGAATTGAATTTCAAAGACAGTGGATGGAGGGAAATAATGTACTAATGTTGAATTTCTGTGTTCATCACCGACTTAAATTATGATGCCGTTGAATGCGTTGTGGGATTGTCATTTCTATCTCCTGAAATTATGAAGCAAAACCTAATGCATAAGATCATATCAAGGGGAAAGTGTGTGTATGTATGTATATTATATTATATATACATACATAATATATATACATATTTTATATTATATGTAAAAAAAATATACTACTATACACCAATGGTTCCCAAACCTGTCCTCAAGGCACCCCAACACTGCACGTTTTCTTTATCTCCCTAATCAAACACACCTGATTCAACTATCAGCTCATTAACCCATGTGATAACCCGTGCAGTGTTGGGGTGCCTTGAGGACAGGTTTGGGAATCACTGCTATACACTATAGTATGAGTACACTACCATTCAAAAGTTAGGGGTCAGTAAAAAAAAAAAAAAAAAATCTATATATATATATATATATATATATATTTTATTATTTTTTTTTTATTATTTTTTACTGACCCCTAACTTTTGAATGGTAGTGTGTATAAATATTATGGACAGTTTGCTTACCCACTGATATTTCTAACCCTGCTCACCTCTAAAGACAGGTTACTCAAAGTACCGTTACACCTGAGGTGTTACACTTATAGTATGTCATTATAGACTGTTTATTCATTCAGTAAATAATAGCAGTGTAAATGTGGTTTGTTTACCTACATGTGGACAGAATATGAATACTGTGTTTGGAAGTCATTCAGGCGTTTCTAGCGAGTCTGTACTATTGGCCTTGTGGAACATTCTGACTCATCTCTGGCACCCACTGAAAAATTATGACTCAGAGGAAGTAGCACACACATCTCAGAACATTCTTTGTGTGTGTGTGTGTGTGTGTGTGTGTGTGTGTGTGGGGTGTGTGTGTGTGTGTGTGTGTGTGTGTGTGTGTGTGTGTGTGTGTGTGTGTGTGTGTGTGTGTGTGTGTGTGTGTGTGTGTGTGTGGTGTGTTGGGGTGGGAGACGTTCCGTTCTTGTGAAATATTTGTGCCTTAATGAAAATATGAATAATGTGGCCAGAATTTGTGAAACTGTTTGATTTGGCTGTTAATGCATTTGAAGATTGTGTGCATGCAAATCTCATCTCAACCACTTTTTGTGTGTCACATGTGTGTTCTGCACGTGGGTGTGCGTGCATGTTGATATGTGGCATTATTTCTCCGTACAACCACGGCAGCATTTTTCCATGTGCGCATGAGCATGTTTACGAGAGACTGCATCGGTGGGTGTTGCGTGGAGTTTATGAGGCCCTTTGAACGAGAGCTGTGGTCCTAATTATCTGTCAGACCCCTCACAACCTCTTTCTTCGTCTCGTCTCAAACCCCGTTCTCCAGTCTACCTTCCTCAACCTGTCATTTTCTCCTCTTAAAGGGGACAGCACCGCCTCGAGAGCTTAGGAAGAGGGGATTTCTCCACATAAAGTTGAAAAGAGGATTATCATCCTGTAGTAGACTTCTCCCCTGAGGTGTTATGCCTTTGCTTTGAGTTTTGGTGCTAAGTTCAGAAAACTCATATTTTTTACATGTGGCCCTGACTTGAAAGGTGCATCCTTTCATCTCAAGTATGATGTGGGTTTGCGGAGTATGCAAGGACCACACAGTGTACATGTATGTTTTACTAGTTTCTTTATATGTAGATCCAAAAAGGATTTGGACACCTTACCAATATTTAAAGTACTTGACATTTACATGTAGACAGCAAAATATATAAACCAAGTGAACTTCACTTTTTTAAATCATTTTATTTTACTTAACCAACTGATCTCCTCAGTTTCCCCTCAAGTTAAAGTTATTTTTTCTCAATATTAAACTGTGAATGCTAATTTCCCATATTTATTTTTACATTAGAACAATTTTGGATCAACTGATAATTACATTTATATTAATAGATATCATGATTCTGAAGAAATTATTATTTCATTAATTTACAAAGCCTTTAAGCTAACTTTAAGATTTAACAAAATAACCAGAGGTATGTGAAATGAAAATGAAGAAATTTGTAAATCAAAAGGTCGCCCTAGGTCGATATGTGTTGGGTAGGTTACTCTACAAAGTAATTAACAGTGTAACAGTGTAATTAGATTACTGCACTAATTACTCTCTAAAAAGTATCGGATTACTTATTACTAATTACTTTCTAAATCCCATATCAACCTTGACCAGTTGAACAATACAAGGATAGACATGAAACTGCTCTTTTAATTCTTTCAAATATATAATATAAAATGCCATAAATTATTCTTAAACTGACCAAAGTGTGTAAAGGGAGAAGGTTACATTAAAAACATATTTTAACATTACATTTTTAATTAATTACACCCAACATTGTGTATATATATATATATATATATATATATATATATATATATATATATATATATAATATATATATATATATATTGCTAAACATGTTACTCAATGGCACCCTATGCATCTGTTGTGACACTGAGTACACCTATGTAAACTGATTTTGATGTTGTAAACTTTGGGTCGGTGGTTGAGGCTGTAGTTTCGGTGTTTTCAGACGATGCAGTGTGTGAGCGTCCCCTTAAATGACCTGCAAGTTTGCTGTAACTGAGTCACTCTGCAGCGAGGTGATGATGGATGCCTGGTGAGTCATCACTCGAGATCGCTGGCAGGTGGAGGGCTGTGAAAAGGCTTTTATCAGGCTCAATGATTGCAGTATGAGAGGCACAGCTTGATGCGTGATGATTCATTCAGAGCAGAGTATGTCTGCACTGAGCATTTTTCTTCAATCTGAGCAAAATCTAGACATACAAAAATTGTCAGTGTATTCACTGTTGTTATCAGGTACTAGTAAATACAAGGAGGTTAGCATCTTTGCGAATTCCACATCTATGTATTTTTGAGCCAATCACCACAATATTTTAGCCTGATTGATTCCTACTCCTAAAAACAGCTAGCTGTCTGACCAGTTATTGCTGACCAGCAACAAGGTCCTCTTATTGGTATTGCACACTTACCTCCGTGTTCTCACTGTCTTGATGCAGTGGTAATAAAATAAGCAATAATACAAAACAATAATAATAAAGAAAAATGTTTTCTGAAAGACTGTATCACTAAAGGTGATCACTAAAGGTTAGACCTTTTTGTTTAGTATTCTTTTATTTGCTTTTTCCCCTGGTCGATGCAACATCATGCAAATTCAAACATTCAATTGTAAATGACCTATTTGCTGATTTATTTGTGAGTGTTTATTCAAGAAATGTCTGATATACAAGCAGGTTTACCAAGAAACAGCAAAAAGGTCATGTGATTTCAAAATGGCTGCCCCCATGATGAGTCCACCTCTCCATGTGAATTAAAAAATATTTGATTAGGCTAATTAAGTGGCTGTAGTCTTCATCTCATGTTAGTGTACATCATCTTAAACATATCTGTCAAAAGTACTATCATTTTCTTTTTTTGCTGTGTAAAAATGTACTGAGGGCCCCTTTAAGAAGTGGTTTCTGAAGCAGTTTATAATGAGAGAGTGTCTTTTCTTGCATAGAATGTTTCGTAATATCATCTGAGAGTTGAGTTGGAATCATATTTCATTCCTGAGCATGAAACGCGTTTAGTGTGGAATTCACATCCCTGTTTAATAAAGAGAGCAGATTAGCCAGCTTTCACAGTCAGCCGTCTGTGTATCTGCAGAGTTAAACGGAGTCACAAATGGGCTAGACAGGATGACACACAGACGGAGAAGATGCTGATTTTTATTTTCTTCTCTTTGTGGTGGACAAAATCCTGTCCAGTTTGGAATACCATGTACCATGTCCTGCCTATGTACTTAGTAATCATCCCTGGAATAGTTATATGGTGGACTAGCAATAAATCTAAATATGGCACAGTTATTAACCTAAACATGACACTGGAAAATACTGGAAATGCAGGTTCCAGGTGGATGTTTTCACCCAGAATATAATGAAAGATCACATAAAAACCTCTGACATACTTTGACATCTTTGTTATCCTTCTCATTCTTTTTCCATGTTATTCATGTTTGTTTGTTTTTCATCTCTACACTCTGAGCCATTATAAATCCATTGAAGGATTATAGGCGCTAAAAATAGGCTCTTACGCAGAGTGGGGAATTAGTACGCTGCTTCCTTCATAAACAAACAAGCGTGGATGTGCGCCGCTGGCCTAGGCGGGCCCGTCTGCCCAGGGCTACAGGGAGTCATTTGTGGCCTGTGGGAAGTTGACCTCGGTCAGGCACTGTCGGGTGCATGATTCCCTCTCGCTCGCTGCCTCAGAGACGCACGCAGACATGGAGCCTGGAGTCCAACGTGTGGGAGTAGTAACACAAGAAACGGGCCAAAACGCTTAATGATGCTAAACCGCATCCGTGGCTAGCGGATTCTCATTCTGAGAACTGCACCCAGACCAGACCAGTCCAACCAAGCCGGACCGGACCAGACCAGGCAGTTTCAGACATGTCATTTCAACTTGCTGACCTGCTGCGTGGCCTGTCTGCAAATAGAAACGGCTTCTATGAGCGTTTTCACTACGAGGCGAAACTAGCGAGAGCCGTTGGTTCAGAAGGGACGTTTTCCTTTCTCGTTTTCTATTCTCTCATGTTAATTGTTTGTCATCCTCCTGTTTCTCATTACCCCTATTTATTTCTCTGAGACAAAGTAAGATGACATCTTATTTTATTACTCAGCGCTTGAAGCGTCACATCATAAAAAACGGGGAGGATCATATATTCATAAATTAAAAAAGGATACGACTTCATCCATATTTGATTTAAAGGGTTGAATAATGAACATGTACAGATAGCAGCACACTCTTAAAGGCATAGTTCACACAGAAATTAAAAAATGTAATTTACATTACCTCATGTTCTTCCAAACCTGTATGAGTTTTCTTTAGGATTTCTTCTGTGGAACAAAAAGTTATTTTGAATTTAAAATTGTAACATTTTTGAAACTTCATTTTTGAAACTTCATGACAACATGTTTACCTACAATAGGCTAGTAAGCTCCAAAAAACACTGAACCATTGATGTGGATCATACCATTCATGCATTACCACAGACTATTTGGGAGCAGACATCACAGTTGTCACTGCAGCTGCATTGTGGTTGTAGAAAAACAGTGGTAACAAATGGAGGAAAACAGGCGAAATCCTCAGAATAAAAGGCAAAATGTCTTGTTGTGGCTTTGAATGTCAGAATCAGAATGCAATAAAAGAGAGTGTTCATTCTTACAGAATACCGTGGTCGAAGATGCCATTCGAAGCTAAATGTGGACGTTTATAGTAACAAGCCATTAAATGGACAGACTGGTCTGATGAAACCTGCAATGATTAGTCTACTATTAAAACATGAATTTGATGTAAACAAAAGGTCTTCTACATAATATTCATTTTTGCAGTTCATAGGGGACATAATGTATTTGCCATACAGTTACAGCATGAAATATTTAAACCTATAACATTTGACATAGATAACATTTAAATCTATACGATTTTTACTACACAATTCTGACTTTTTCCTCATTCCTTTATATCTTTCTATTCAGACTCGCAATTGCGAGTTTATATTATGTTTCTGAGAAAATTGCAGGAAATAAACTCACAATTCTGATGGAAAAATCAAGTTAATATCTCTTAACTCTCGATTTTGAAATATAAACTTGGAATTGTAAAAAAACAAGTCAAAATAGTAATATAGAAACTACCTTTTTCACCCTTTTATCTCATGGCTTCCATAGACTGCTACTGCTCCGCCCACAAAAACATGTCATCTCTGTTTGCAAACACCCAAATAGTCTACTGGCTAATGGAACAAAAAATCTGTCTGTTTTTTTTTTTTTTTCAAAATGTCTTCTTTTGTGTTCTAAAGTATATAAAGTCATACAGGTTTGGAATTACTTGAGGGAGGGTAAATTATGACAAACCTTTAATTTTTGGGTGAACTTTTCCTTTAAGCTCTATTTCAAGAAGTGGTTTCTTTTAGTCAAATGACAGCTGGTAGATTTTCGAAAGCTACTTAATGGAAAATGTGGTTTCCAAAGAGGGGCTCATTTTTACCTGTCCTCACTGTACTGAGTCATTCAGACTGACTCAAGACTGTAACAGCCTTCGTCTGAGTTAAATTCCCTCAATCTTTACCTTGCCACTGAATGACTAACCAGGGCCCGAGCTGAATCATTCTAGTGTGATTTTTCTTCTATTGTTGTTTGGAAATGTTTGATGACTGGTAATATCATTATTACTTTATGAATAAGATACCATTTCTTCTCTTTCTTATAAATCCATCTCTTTCTTTAAAGTCATCTTCCTGGACTTTTCTTCAGCTTGTGGGGTTCAAAACATGTTAAGAGGGTTACATTTTCATTTGAGTGTTACACAGATTGAATGGAATCCAATGTAATCAAGAATGTCTGACTATCTGTACAAGATTCATTTTACATCAAAACGTTTCACAATTGGGAAATTTGGTGTGTTTCTAGTTTTTAAAAAGACTTTTGGGATCTCTTTTGGGACCCTGCTCAGTGGTGATAGAATTTCTTCATCACACATTGTTGGGTTCAAACACACACTCGTTCAGTCTAGATCTTTAACCACTAAGCCACACTCAAAAGATACAAAATGTGTCCCTTCAATTGAGGGCAGGTATGCAGAATGGGTAACCGCAGAGAGAGCCTGTGCTGAATGCTATGGAAGCAACACATTTTTTTCAAAACAAACTTCAGGATATTGCAGATATCTGGCATTTCAAATCTTTGTTACATTATTTGGCATACACTTGTCAACCTCTATAGGCACTTACAGTGAATTAAATGCACATCAAGTAAATGAGAGCAGCATTGGGTTAAGACAATAGCTGTACAGTTCAGCTGGCCAGTACATCCCCTGAGGGACCCTTGGGCCCTTCATGCAAATGTATGTATGAATTCGCCCTGCATCCCTGGACTGTATCGATGTAATCTGATGGAATTCAGAAAGATCTGCATTGCTGTTCTCCCAGGCTACACACAGTGTTAAGATTCAGTGTTTTAATCAAGATTGAATCAATATTCTCCAAGATTCATATCGATCCCTCAATACTGCCGGTGACCCTACATCGGCTAGCGAAATTCTGCGGCATAATCAGTATGAAAACAGATGCTACATCTTTATTGACACAAAACAGGCCAAGTGCAAATGTGTGGGTGGATTGTCAGTGTGCAAGAAAAAGAGGCAGATCTCTGGCATTTTTAGAGCATCTCGATGACTGAAGTGCTGAGTTTTGTGGGAGCCTTGTAAAAAAAAACAGTTAACGGATAATATTATAATAGGTCAACAGCATAAATCTCACATCCCAAATGTCAGATGGCTGATAAAGGAAACCCTGTCACCAGCACAAAGCAAGCAGTGGGCAGAAGCCTCCCACAGTCTGACATCAATTAAACACTCTACAGGTTTTAAGCTGATCTGAATATTTCCACTGTATGTTTATGTGTGTGCGTTTGAGAGAGGCAAATATTTGTCTTCTAGTTCTTAGTCAGCTTCATATGTGTTTAACCCCAAACCCACAGGTAGTCTCTGTTGCGCACACTTGGATCATAACCTTTAAAACTATGATTTATCTGAAGGAGAGTATGCGCACTCACGCACCCGGGCAAATACACTGCCGTTTAGAGGGGAAAAAACATGGGTTATGACTTCATGGAATACAAGAAGAAGAAGGTGATCATGGCAATAATATTGTTTTAAAGGGCACCTATTATGGCATTTAAAATGTTCCTAATAATGTTCTGGGAGTCCCCAACAACAGTTTTACATGCATGCGATGACAAAAAACACTTTTGTTGTCTTATAATATGCATTTATTTTTACCTGATTTGCTCACCGACTCCCTAATGATTCCTTCAACGACTCATTTTTCCAAACCCCTCCTTTACGTGACGCTAATCTGTGGTGATTGGTCAGATGACCCAGTCAGTTATTTTTTGCGTTAGCCCAAAGCTTAAACATATTGCGAAAGCACTGCAGTACTACAATACGTTTTTCAAAACATTACAAACATTTCACATATTTAAAAAAAAAATGACATTGGAGACCTAGGAGCTGCGCTGAGCGTAACTTACACAACACACACACACACACACATACTTATTGAGCATGCTACAAAACCCATAAAAGCAACAATTATTAATAGTACTACTTACAGGTTGTGATTCGGAGGAGGAAGCTGATCCAAATAAACTTGGTACTGAACCTTCCTTCAATATTAACCAGCTCGCGAATCCACACTTGAAAGCATTTATGTTTGTAAAGGAATCGTCATTAAATGACACGAACACAGCACAAGGTTCGGGTACAGTTGTAAATATAAACTCTAGCCACTGATTCATGCTTGTCCCTGGGCAGTGAAAAAAAAAGTTTGCTTTTGATTTGCACTTCAGAACACAGCCTCTCTAAGTTTCACTGAGTTTTCACTGGTGTCTGCGGCGCGCGCAATGAGTGGGCGTATCTTATTCAAATAACTTGTCGAGGTGACGTCATATAGATAGAGAAAAAGCATCGTTCGTCTATCGATTTATATCAGCGACTCGGTGTCGACTCTTACTTTTGAGAGACAATAACTTTGTATACGGTGAACTTTCATAGTTAAAACTTTGCAGGATGTTTTTGTTCACTTAGATCTATGTTACACACTACATAAAAGGTCATTTTCAAAATTCCATAATAGGTGCCCTTTAAAATATGGTAATTTCTCACAATGTCTAGACAGCACCACCCAAATGATTTTTATATTCTCAGTTTGAATTGAGGTAGCAAACTAAATGCAATTTGAATATGAATGCGAGGCCGTAGAATTAAAAAAAAACTTTTTCAATGAAGTTTATTAAACAATTATTTATTATAAAATACTACAAAAACTTTAAATGAAAGTTTGACTTCTAGATATATAGACAGACAGACAGACAAGCAGATAATAGATGGACAGACAATGAATTTAGATTTACAAAATGGATTTTTTGGTTGGCTAACATTAGACACCTATAAATAGTGTCTGGGGCCCTAGTGATCAACTTGCGCTGTATTTGCAGAGAGGACCTGTGCTATGCACATTCAGCATCCTTTGGCAGTGTTGGGCCGTGCAGTCTGAGGCTTTTGCGGCCTCTGATAGTCTGAGACCCACTGAGGCACAGTCCATATTCCAGTCTTATCTGTCATTTTTGAGGAATCATGTTTTCACAACTTTTTTCTTTTGCTATATTTGTCTCATCTCTCAGGAAACCTACGTGTCTTGCATGCACGTATGACACACGCGCTAGCAAATGCACATCTCTATGTGCTTATATTAGCTCTTAGCATTTTGTCACCAGGGCTGCCAGCATGTTATCTGATCCTGAGGGAGTCCGTTCTCTATTTCTACTTTAGCTTCTCTAAACGCATGCAGATACTGCATTTTACTCAAGGGTAAACAGCAATTAGTTGTATTTGGAGTAATATTAAGTTTGACAACCTCAGCATAAAATCTTAGTTCCCTTTTGAATGAATGGTGCTTTGAATGTATAGGCCTACATGACAGGTTTGCAGAAAAGGAACAAGCTACTGTATCAATGAAGCAGCCATTGTATTGACACCAAAAAAAAGGTGATCCGTGAACACTGGTCGTCAAAGATGTCACTTTTTCCATCAAAAATGAACAAATATATTTCTGACATGAGAGACGGAGTTTAAACGGAAGTGTGTCAGATAAAAGGAATGTGCAAAGAGAGTATTGCAATATTAAATTGCGAATATATAATCTGTGCAAATGTTCATATTCCATTTAGACTAGCATTGTTTTCAAAGACACACAAGACAGTTTTGAGAGTGCAGATGTGGGTGGTGCTAAGTGTCACTACTTTCCTATGGGGAGATTTTCCATTAGCTTCTGTTGGGTTGAGGTTTGTGCAAAAAAAAAAAAAAAACTCATATGATTTTGGTATGTGTAATTAAACTCTTCCAGTGATGCAGATGGGCATCCCATTTTCTAAAACAGTCCTCTAACGTGTCTAACCACCAGTTAGTTATCTGGGTTTGTTGATTCAACAGCGGTCAGGATTGAGTCGATGGTGTGTGATACTGTATTTGTGAAATGGATTTATGAGTATGTAAGCATGCATTTTTTTATTAGAAAAGTCATATCAGTGATGCCTTGGGTGGAAATCTCTGCAGGGCAGCTGCAATAATGCATTTGATGATTGACACTGGCTGAAGCAAAACTGTGTGCGTGTATGCGTGTCTGGAAACGTGAAGAATTTGCTCATGATTATGATTGCTTATGATTCTCTCTGGTTTAAAACAGGAATACTTGTTTTTCTCTGAAAATGTGATCACAGCTCAAACTTGACTTATATGGATGCATGAAATGTTGACGACTACATTCACACAGCACCAGAAGACAGTCCTTTAAATTTGATGCTAAATAGATTGATGGACGGACAGACAGATAGATAGAAAGATAGATAGACGGATAGATAGTTTGTCAACAATACAGTTCTATTCACACAGTTTGTTTATAAACAGGAGTGAGAACCGTTTTCTGTAACCAAACTGATTCGTTTAAATTTGCAAGAAGAATTGCATCTATTAGGCATTTTTCACAGCTTTCAAAAGAATATAAAAGGTTGTTTGACATCGCTTCTGTAAGCTGTGTGTAAACAGGATTATTCAAGAGTCACACCTTTTTGTGATTATGGTTATAGCTGAATTTCTGAAATGTCTTAATTGCATTTTACTTGGATTCTTGAGGCGGTTGAGTTAGATAGTTTTACAATGGTTCTCTGATTCAGGGTGTAACGATTGCAGTTCTGCAGCCGGTCAGGCATAACATAGTGAGAGTGTGTGCCTTGTCTGTTACCATATAAGACTTCATGACTCATGCTGCTTTGTGACCTGCAATGTGGGAAGTCATGATTCATACAAGCACATTTAATCAACCTCAGCTCAAAATACTCCGGCATGTGTGACACCCCCCCCCCCCCCCCCCCCTCACACACACAGAAACGATCAGCTCCACAGATGCCGCCACACTTGTGTCATTGTGCTTGCAGTGGCCTGAGTTCAAAGTTAGGTTACGTTTACCTAGATCTAAAACAACATGAACATTTTTTTATTTAATTGGAATGGTGTTGTTTGCCATTGGAATTTCCAGACTATCCCATCATCCCTTGCACTGACATGGTTCTGCTGTGACATCATTCAGAGGTAACGATGCTTCCATCAGATCACAGGCTTTCTGTTATGAAGGCTTTTTATGACAAGAGTACTGATTTTATGAATGTGTGGCTTTTCTGTTTTATGCGTAACCAATTGGAATGTAATATTGTAAACATTTGAGAAGTTTGAAATGTGCTTTTTGCTGGTTAATTATATTTAAATATATATATGACCTTTATTTTAATTATATTATATTGCGTTATATTATATGTCGACATGCTCTTTTTCGCATAATGTTCTGAGGATGATTGAAAATGTTACCATTTATACAAGTATTTTCTGTCTCATATTTAGAAACAATCTTAAGCAACCTGCACAAAGCAAACTGACCCAATGAAAGAGTTAAGGCATGCTAAATGAGTGTGAATCAATCCTCTGTGATCAGCACATACCAGAATGTGACCTCTGAGTGCCCTGACGGTACAACCGGAGTGTTTCATATCATAGCGGAGATAAACACCACCTAACTTGAGCACAAGCCAGGCAGACATTGTACTTTTTTTTACTGAGTGTTTTTCCTAAAAGGCTAATCTCTTGTGTGTTTAGTATTGATTTATTCAAAGAGTGTTTTGGTCTGCGTCTACCTCAGTGACATCGAGTACAACGATGAGAGAAGACTAGTTTTGACTAGCACTTGATTTCTAGCTGCTCTACCAAAAGTGGTCTAACACATCTAAGGGTCAGTGATATTGTCCATGTGTAATATTTTGTTGTCGCTTTTATTATTTCTACATGTCTGCGACACGCAGATCCTCGGGCGGTAGGGGTCGTGAGAGATTGATGATGATGGGATCTGGGCTTCTGCCTACCCCAGCTGTACAATAACTCAAGCAAAGCCGTGCCCCCTCTACATTTTCCATTATGAATAAGTCGCACTCACACACACAGCTGGCAGTCTCAGTCATGAATAATTAACAATGTCTCTGCGTACTTCAGGAAAGGGAGAGAGAAAGGGATGATGCATAGCTCTTTCTCTCCCTAGGGATGTAAGCACAAGCAGACAATACTATTGATTTCTGCCTGTGCAAGAAGCACTTGAATCCATTTAGAGATTGAGCTGGGCATAATGAACACAGACATGACTTCATGCCTTTACCTTGAACTTTCCTCACACAACCAGATCACCATACTTACATGTATAAAGATTGCATCGCAATGCTAGTGTAGATAAAGAACCTTATGTGTCTTATGGTTTATTCACACTTGGCATGTTTGGTTTGATTAAAACGAACCCTAGTGTGATTCCTCTGTTAGTGCGGGTTAATTGAATAAGTGTGAACGCTGCCATCCGAACCCTGGTGCGCACCAAACAACTGAAAACATGTGTCTCGGTCCGCTTTCAAACGAACTCTGGTGCGGTTTGAATTAAATCTGAACGCAAAAAAAATGGGACATGATGTCACAAGATGCTACCCTAAAAAGGACAGAATGCTAAAGCATAACGTTTTTTTCCCATCATAGTCGTGATGTATGTTGCCCATCACAGTTCTCCTCGCAGCAGATCGTCGTTTGTGTGCGACGGAGGGATTCTTGCCGCTGTTTTGATTCCTTTACACATTTTAGAAGCTATTCACGAGTTGGTAAAATACCATCATATGTAGGCTGCGCACACACAACGAGCGCATTTATTCCTGCACACAGCATTGTTTTGGATGTTCGGTAAGTTCCGTCGTGAAATATACACAACAAAAGCCGACCAATCAGGTTGTGAACATTTCCATATACCTTTAGGTTCGGTATCTTTAGGTGCTGTGTTAAAATGCTAATGTAAATGCCAAGTGGAACAGGACAAATAATTTTTTTTTAAAATTGGTCCGAGCCAAGCGAACCGAACTACAAGTTTGAACACACCCTTAGTCTAGCATTTGTCTAGCTTTAAATATCCTGTGTATAGCATTTCATCTAATAACATGGGATTTTGGCCAAATGACAGAAAAAACATAGCACCATATAGCTAGAGTAAACTTTATAACCTGTGAGTTGATGAAAACGTAATTCAATGCACTGACTGCCTCAGATGTGACCATTCTAATGATGGACAAAACTGAAAATTGCTGGTTCAAAAACCTTGTATTATGTTAATAATATAATGATACATACATGGAGTTTCCGCCCAACAGCGATGTTATGTTGGTGAAAATGTGAAATGTTTGGCCCCTTTATAGGATTGTAATATCCTAGAAAGTTGTAATATTTCACATTTTATTAGCATGATGACCTCTTAAAATTAAAAAAAATATATAATAACATAAAAAAATATAAAGCCTATATCACTTTAAAAATAGAATATACAATATATCATTTTAAATATTATTATATTTTTAAGTGTGTGTGTGTGTGTGTGTGTGTGTGTGTGTGTGTGTGTGTGTGTGTGTGTGTGTGTGTGGTGTGTGTGTGTGTGTGTGTGTGTGTGTGTGTGTGTGTGTGTGTTGGGGTGTGTGTGATCATAGTTTTAAAAACAAGAGAGAAGGAACAACATTTGACCTCAATCTGCAGTGAAGTCATAAAATGGTTATCTGTATTTCATATACGTAGAATATCCTTATTACGTCTGCTGTGTCTGCCGGTTGTGAAACTGTGCGGTTGTGTTGACTTTAATCTGATAAGCGTGTCTGAAGTATAAACTAGTGAGCTCAGATAACACTTAGTTGTGTATTCAGCACAAAAGAGCTCAGTCAGGATGTCGGTCATGGCTTCCAGAGGCATAATGGGATATCTTCATCGAACAGGCACATTCCCAATCGATCCAAAGATCACCTTATTAACTTCATCACCATGCGTAAGATTTTATGCGTTTCTCCACTGCCTGGACCAGTTAGATCTTATCTTAAACAAAACGGTATAGCCAAATTTGTGTCTACTGTGCCAGTTATTCCCAAACAGAAGTAAAAACATGGCTTTGTTAAAGGTAAAGTGTGTAATGATGGTGTGTAAAGAAAGTTTGGGAAGTACTGTATCAAGCCTTTTGCGTGCAGACCCAGAGGTCACCAGTCATTTATCTGCATGTGGCTGAACTGGAAAGCCCCAATGAAAGAATAAAGAAAAATCCCTTCTTCCTGTCCTCTCATTTCTAAATCTGTCTGTTTTTGTCGTTTCTCACTAGTCACCAGCTTTTTTGCTGTTTTCTCGATCCTTGCATCTGTCTGTCTCTATCATGTTCATGTAAATCACAGACAAACCTGTTAGTAATACTGAAAGAAGGGTGTTAAATAGAGTGTCAGGCAATTTGGTTTCTTACACTTTCACATAACCTAGTTCCTCTTGTCAAATGTCTAGTGAGGTGTGCATTTTTTTAACCTAAATTTACATACAATGTTGTGGCAATACCACCTTGACCTTATTAGACCTCTTCCATAAAACAAAACACCAGAACTCATTGACGTCTGCTGAAAGCAGGTAACCTGATTCGCCAGATGGATTTGCTCCGCATATCCATCTGGAAACCTTCCGTCGAAGTAGTTTTGGTAAGGGGCGAAAATACTGGTTAGCTGATTGGCCTATGTTGGTGATAGACGGGTCAAATCAACCAATCAGATCAACGAAGCATATGAGAGCGACGACGAAAACACAACCACAAGCCAGGCTACTCTTGCTGCTGCAGGTAAAGGCTCGTTAGCTCTGTAATTCCGTAATAACTCTGTAATTCCGATAAAACTTGCTCGATAGCCACACTGATGCTAGTTTCATCCGCTGAAGCCGCCATGTTCTTAAGACTGAACTGTCGCGCTTCTCGTTGCGTCACACCTCAACCCGCCTCAAAGCCAACGCTGATTGGACGTTCGTTTGGTGAACTGCTCCCAAATTTTCTTTAACGGAAAGTATCCAGACTGATCTGCGAGTGAAACCTTGAAAGCTCGCGAGATGAGGATGGTCTCACGAGGCTAGAAAGCAGGTGCCCTGTGCGATACTTGTGTGATCATTTGTGAATTATTGTGTCAAGACCCAGCCAAAGTTAAAGAGGCTTTAATTAGTTCTCAAGTAGATTTATTGAGGATGAAACTCTCCCGTAGTCTCAGAAAGGGCAGGATAGGAGTAAAATGTTCTATGAATGAGCCGTTATTAGCTGTATAATGAATGATAAGGGTGATGTGAGCCGCCCGGTGAAATAAAGGGGAGGTCTGAGGTTGAAGAAATGAAGTTTTGAAACTTCAGGTAAGCTTGAGAAAACAGTCAAAACAGAATGGATTTATAAAAGCTAGAAAGCAGACGTTCAATTGAAACATTGATTTTATGCCTTGACTAGCGACATATGGTGCTTGAGGTGCATATTTTTAAATTTAGTAGAGGACTAAATTAAACTATGTTGACAGATTATATTACAGATTGATAAGCTTTTTCAATTAGCTAATGTAGACAAGAAAGAAAAAAAATTGAGCAAATGTGCTTTACCTTGTAGACCTCATTTACCTTCTATTCTATTCTATTCTAATTGGATGGATACACAGACAGAGCAGAGCAATATCTTGGATGTGTTCTAAGGTCATCACACATCAAAAGCTTGGCACCCACACGCCAAATCTAGACTTCAGCTTTTGCATAAATGATGAAATTGAAACAAATTTAGTGGGAAAGTGGAAATTTTCTGCTCTTGTCAGTAAAAAGAAGTGAGTTTGTAAAGTCTCTTGACCTTTAAGAAAGAAAGAGGTACATTCCTCATAAGTGCGTAGGAGAGCCACACAGAGAAACGATAGACTGATTATGTTCGGCACTAATGAAGCATGATTATGTATCCTGGATATGCAGTTAGCATTGAGAATGGTAATTGCGTTCCATTAGGAACATCACTGAAAGTGTATTTATAAAGTCATTTTATTCTTATCAAGTGCTTATTACCGATATGATTGCAAGGTTAAGGCTTTCTGCATGTATAGATCAATTTGAAGAAACAGGGTATGAGCCTGGAGCCTGTTTTTTTTATCAGTAATAAAAATGGATCATGTACTGTTAGCCAGTCATTATTACAAAATCAAAAATATTAAAGTGGTCTTGTATCATAATGAAGGGGTTTATTTTGCTATAACAACTGGCTGAATACACATTTTTTTACCTGCTAATTTCAAGATCCCTTGCCAAATTAATAAATAAAGAATATAGATATGAATTATTTATTTGAGAAATTATTTTATTATGCGAAGTGAAAGAGACAGCAAAGTGTAAGAAATCAGATGCTTGCTTGGGATGATCATAGCAATACACATATATTTGGCCACAGATGATTTACCAAACAGAATCAAGTATTCCAGAGAGCTGTCTATAAAACATTGACGTGTCTTTTTAGTTATTTAAAACAGCCTAGTGGACGATCCAGATTTTTTACAGGTGCAAAAATCTTAGCAACAAGTAATGCCTGCTTTTATATTTTGTGTTGTTTTGTAATATTTCCCAGAGGCTTTTTGTAATTATTTCCACCACATCCAGCACCCGTTTTCCTTTAGTCAGTAGAAGTATGATTAAAAAACATGACAAAAATCCACATTCATTCAAAGCTTAATTAAAAACATCTGGCAGAGACTGCAAACAGGACTCCAGATGATGCATTTGCAAATGTGTTTGTTTATATTGTTTTGCCTGACAACCCTGCAGCCTTGCCATAAAATTAAAGCAGCAAAATAAAATATCTGTAGGAGAAATGTCACATCATATCCAATAAATAAATAATATCATAAATGTGTCTCAGTTTAAGCATAAGCACTTGGTAAGCCAAACTTTGCCAGAGGCTTGTACTCCAACCGCACCCAATGATATTTTCTTTTCTCAGTGTGCACAAATTAAATAAGCGTATTAGTTTTTCATTTGATCTTAATCACAGAGACCTAAAAGATCAATAGTAATATGAATGTGTGATGCACACTTAGATTATCAGTCTGGACACGCCCACAAGCCTTTTATGCCATTTCATGCATCAGATTTGCACACATGCACAACTGGAAAAGAGTGATTGCCGCTGAGGAGGCATGTGGAGGATCTCCTTCAGACAAGCACACTTGTGCACGGAGAGAGCCAGAATGACTTTCCTTTGAGGGACTGAAGTATCATTTACCTTTATTTCTGTAGTCAAGAGTGTTTCATGGAAAAAAATCCATCTTCTATCAACTAATGATCGAGAACGACAACTCTCAGCATCTCAAAAGCCCACTGCATGTGAGAAGGTCCAGAGAGGGTTGTTCCTGCACTGCTGCATGAATCAATCTGTAGCCAGTGGCTAATGTTTCAACAAAGCCGAGGAATTATGCTCATTCCAGGCCCTTGTCTTTACACATTACCCTCTGTAACAAGAGGTATTTACTAAGATTCCTACCCAATTAAGATAAATAATTCTAGGAGAGCTGTTAGAGTCCAGCAAGGTAATAATTGAGACCGTCTTCTGCCGCGGATGAACACTCTATCAAGCGTTGTTCTAAATATCCATTATTGTCATTCAAGCCCACTGAGACAGAACCATTAAAAGGGCTCCATTAGTGAGTGTGCACTTTTGCCAGAGCATGTGCATGTGGAATAGTAGGATTAGTCATAGACGCTGATGATTAATACCCAGCAGAGCTGGAATGTAATGAGCCATTAAGTCTGTTTCAGTGTCAGAGGGTTGAAGGAAATGTACTAACGCTTTTTATCACAAGCCTATACAAGGGGGGTGTGTGTGTGTGTGTGTGTGTGTGTGTGTGTGTGTGTGTGTGTGTGTGTGTGTGTGTGTGTGTGTGTGTGTGGTGTGTGTGTGTGTGTGTGTGTGTGTGTGTGTGTGGTGTGTGTGTGTGTGTGTGTGTGTGTGTGTGTGTGTGTGTGTGTGTGTGTGTACTCTGATTACACAAGGTAAATGGGCTTTTAACAGTTAATAGCCAATAATTACTGGTGGGACGCAAACCCGTCGAACTGCAGGTTTGGCTTTTTGGTGTCATCACATCTAAAACCGGTGCTTAGTTCTTCGGATCATTTGCTAAAATGGCAAGTTGAATGTAAACCTATATCATGCTAGGATTTAGCGTGAGGATTAGCATAAAGCAAATCAATGGCTTTTAACACTTCATCTGGAGTAATGGTAAAATAAGTGTTGGTAATGATTATGCAATCGGCTATACTAGTTACTAGCTATGTTTCCATCCACACGTTTTTATCCGCATTAAGTGATATCGAATGAAAAATGCCTTATGGAAACAGTAAAATTCGATTGAATTTTCGACTCAAATATCGACTCAAATGAAATACGATCGGTCTCATCAGATTTTATCTTGATCGATATACGGCTTATGCGATAAATGCGGATGGAAACGTTATTATGGTCCGATCCATTTTGCCTAGTAAAACTGTTCGCAAATGTTTGCTTGAATGTTGTGCAATTCGGTGAGAAAATGAATGGAAACACCTTAACATGTCTCAAATCAATTCGATATACCAATTTGATTGCAAAACAGCATGTGACGTCATTACGCACAGATTTTTATCCGCTTTAAAGCCGTTTGATGGAAACACACTTTCACCAGCTTTATTCGCATGAGGTTTTTTACCGAACTTCAGATAATTCGATTGACAAGTGGATGGAAACATGGCTACTGATGCTAATGTTGACAGCACACTGTCAGAAAAAAAGGTACCAAACCTGTCACTGGGGCAGTATCTTTTGAAAAGGTACACTTTTGTACCTAAAGGGTGCATATTGGTACCTTAATGGTACATATTAGCACCTAAAAGGAACATATTAGCACCTAAAAGGAACGTATTAGTACCTAAAAGGAACAAAAGTGTACCTTTGAAAAGGTACCACCCCAGTGACAGCTTTTGTACCTTTTTTTCTGACAGTGTAGCGCAATGAATCTAAGTGGCCAACAATTTGAGATGGGTGTCATGGCACGAAAATGTTCCATGTAAATGAAATGTGTTTGTTTCACTGTAAAACCATCACAAATCAATGTGAGATTATAAAACAGTGGAGTTAAAGAAGCTTGTTTTGCTATCTTAATTTTTGTCTGTTAGCTTGATTTTTGGTTGATTCCTTTAAAATCCAGTTCACTCAGTGGCCCATCAGCTTTTTATACCTATGCAAGTATAGCTCCTTGATTATTTACAGTGACAATGTAATCATGATTATTCATTTCAATTAATATGCTTAATACCGGTTTTCTATTGTAATATATTTTAAAATGTAATTAATCATTCTAATATGCTGATTTGGTGCTCAAGAAACATTTCTTATTATTATCAATGTTGAAAAGAGTGGAGCTGCTTAATATTTTTGTAGAAACCGTGATCTTTGCTGAATAGACAGTTCAAAAGAACACCATTTATTTGAAATAGACTTTTGTAACATTGTCTCTACACTCACTTTTGATCAATTTAAAGGGTACCTATCATGGAATTTTGAAAATTACCTTTCATGTAGTGTGTAACATAGATCTAAGTGAACAAAAACATCCTGCAAAGTTTTAAATATGAAAGTTCACCGTATACAAAGTTATTGTCTCTCAAAAGTAAGAGTCGACTCTGAGTCGCTGATATGAATCGATAGACGAACGATGCACTTTCGTACGTCACTTGCACCAGTTATTTGAATTCGACACGCCCACTCAGTGCGCGCGCCCAGCAGACAGAGAAACCTGACAACAACATGTCGACGAGACTCTGTTCTGAAGTGCGAATCAAAAGCAAACTTTTTTTTTCACTGCCCAGGGACAAGCATGTGAAGACTCAGTGGCTAGAGTTTATATTTACAACTATACCACACAAGTATAGCCACCTTGAGCTGTGTTCGCGTTATTTTAATGACGATCGCTTCACAAACACAAATGCTGTGTGGATTATGGTGTATTCGCGAGTCGCCTGATACTGAAGGAACGTTCAATACCAAGTTTATTTGGATCAGCTTCCTCCTCCGAATCACAACCTGTAAGTACTATTAATAATTGTTGCTTTTATGTGTGTGTGTGTGTGTGTGTGTGTGTGTGTGTGTGTGTGTGTGTGTGTGTGTGTGTGTGTGTGTGTGTGTGTGTGTGTGTGTGTGTGTGTGTGTGTGTGTGTGTGTGTGTGTGTGTGTGTGTGTGTTGTGTGTGTGTGTGTGTGTGTGTGTGTGTGTGTGCGTGCGTGCGTGCGTGTGTGTGTGAGAGAGTGAGAGTTACGCTCAGCAGCTTCTAGGTCTCCGATGTCATTTTTTTTGTTTTTTGAAATATGTGAAATTATGTGAAGCGTATTGTAGTACTGCAGTGCTTTATCAATATGTTTAAGCTTTGGGCTAACGCAAAATATAACTGACTGGGTCATCTGACCAATCACCGCCGATTAGCGTCACGCAAAGGAGGGGTTTGGACAAATGAGTCGTCAAACGAATCATTAGGGAGTCGGTGAGCAAATCAGGTAAAAATAAATGCATATTATAAGACAACAAAAGTGTTTTTTGTCATTGCATGCATGTAAAACTGTTGTTTGGGACTCCCAGAACATTATTAGGAACATTTTAAATGCCATAGGTACCCTTTAATGCGTCCTTGCTGAATGAACAACGCATTCTCACCCCAAGGCGTCATCTAACTGACAATTTTGACCATGCTTCAATATTCAACGCTAAAGGTACCCTTTAGCGTCAGTTAGTTGACGCGATCCCAGGGCGTCATCTAACTGACGCTAAGGGTAACGCGTCAGTTAGATGACGCGGGTAGGTTTAGGTCTGGGTAGAAGGGCATCATCTAACTGACGCTAAGGGTAACGCGTCAGTTAGATGACGCCCTGGGATCGCGTCAACTAACTGACGCTAAAGGGTACCTTTAACGTCGAATATTGAAGCATGGTCAAACTGATTCCCAAGGAGTCAGTTAGATGACGCCTTGGGGTGAGAATAGTGTTAATTTCTTAGAATAAAATCTTACTCTAAACGTTTGAACAGTAGTGTAGATATTTAAAACAAGTAGAGATTTCATACAAATCAGGCTGTTTCTGAATTAATTTACTGCGGTTTAATTCATCAGTAAATCAACTTCACATTGATCCTTTTAGCAGCATAAATAACAAAACTGTGGTTAAAATTTTGAACAAACGACTCGCATAAAACAAGCAATGTGACAAGAATGTCACTCAATCTGTCAGTGAAGCTGTTTGTAGTGCACAATAAATCTCTTATTTACACTGTTTGTCTTGTTGATTTACAGTGTATTGGGAAAGATTTCGCATGTTTTTGATCCAATGAAACCTGGCCAAAATCAATGCTGGAAAATAAATGATACTTTTCTTGTCGCAACATATATAATCGTTATCTTGATAATTTGTCTGATTTATTGTATTACCGAGTAGTAACAATCTGTAGTAGTAGTATCAGACTGAAGTGTATTTAGGTCTGTAACTGTGGTCTCTGCATGGTTTCTGTGGTAATTTTAGCAATGCTTGTCGTGTATGGAGATTGTCACAGGTGAGCTGTATGTTTTCTGTTAACGTAGCAGCGCAGACAGCTTTTTTCTGTCAGAAGTGTTCTGCTCAGCAGCAGAGAGTGTCTGTGGAGTCGGGAAAGAGGACATGCATCACAGAATGCATCATATGCTGTCATCCCCCAAACCGCAATGTCAGGCCTTCCTGCGGAGCGAAGGAACACAACTGCATTCCCATTCAGGACAGAATCTGAGCTGACATTTACTGATGTTAGCTGAGATATTTAAAACGGGTTAATGTTTGAAAGGCATGGAGACACCAAGATCTGCTTTGTTGGCATAGTGAAGCTGTAAAGAAGGCCTCTCAGGGTTTTGTTTATTTTTAGGGTCTCCAATGAGTTCGTCTGAAATCTGAATAAGCCAAGAGGCTTGCTCAAGTGCTAATTATAAGGGCATTAGGTCAGTGTACTCTATATCAGGAAAATGACTGCTTTGTTAAATGTGGTCATAGAGAGTGAAAGAGAGAGAAATGGAAGAAGATGATAAGGGCTGTAGTTTAAAGTCCCCCTGTTGTCAATAATTATATTTAAAACTAATATTTGATCACCAAAATTACATATTTAAACGTTTTTCCTTAAAAAAATGATTCATGCCTTACAATATCTTAAATGTAACTCTACACCCTTGCCTTATTTAGTATACGCAGTTCTATGAATATGCAAATGAGCCCTGCCTCCACTCACTCACACCAGCTCAGAGATCCCTTCGTTGACGTGATTGGTTACAAGGTAGTTTGTTACATCAGAAATACCCGCAATTTCAAACCGTGTTTTTGTTTCACTCGAGTTTTAAGGAGAAAATACTCAGCAATGGTGTTGACTTATGAATTTGCTCATGGTTTGTCTTAAAGCATATTAAAAACACAACATAGACCTATAAGTGTTCATTAAAAACTTGATTTACACCACAGGGGACTTTAAGATATGAGTGATGCATTCTTCAACAGCTTAAAACTGAAGTGGACAGTATATGTCTGATTTGTGAACAAACTGTTCGGAAAATGTACTACTACCTACATTTTTCCAAAACTCAAAAAACTTGCCTATACATCCAATTCACTGCCAATATGAGAACACCTTGAGAAGACACTTCATTTTGAACGTGGTCTTAATACTAGCAATTGAGAACTGAGTCAATATTGTTGGATACACAGTCATTGGTCATTGTCTTGGGATATTTATCTCTGAAAGTAAGGCTCCATGCCCAATCGGCCCAGTGCTTTGGAAGTCTTTCAGGCCATTGAGCGGGCAAAAGTAGAGCGCCAGCAACAGCTGTCGGAAACCCATCATAGAGGTCTGCTTTTGATGTGTGTGGGAGTGTTCCTTGCAAAACCAGTTAGCTGCCACAACAAGATTGAGAAAGGCCTGCAGAATAAAAAGAAGAAAGGGAACTTGACAGCACACGAGAGAGAACGAGACAGCACAAACCCCTTGCATCCCTCAGCAGTTCTAATCGGTAACACGGCCAAGAGTAGTCATTTGTAGTGAGTTTGTGTGCATATGCATCATCCTTTTGTGCAAAAAAATGCACACATGCACTCACAGTGTCACGAAGTGCGATGAAACTGCGATGAGGCTGGATCCAAACGCAGTGTCTTTATTAACAAATTGTAAACTTTAGCCAGAAACAGGATACAAAAACTAGAATCACCAACATAGACATGAAACATTCATTTAACAACTCACAAGGACAGGGCAGAAACACAGGGCTTAAATCATGAGTACAAATGAGTTAACAGGATAACAAGGGGGCGTGGGAAATGGGAAACATCTGGGATCACTAATAAACAAGACAGGGAACCACTGAACATGACAAAACAAGACAAGACACAAAACCCACATTACGACATAACCCCCTTAAGGGCGGCTCCTGACGCCCAATAACACCAAAAAAGTCCAGGAGGGCGGTCTTGGGGGAGGGATGGGGGGCCAGGCCCATGCAGGGGAACAGGACCTGGACCTAGGCAAGGCGGGCCTGGGCCGTGGAGCGTAGGCGGGCCTGACTGAATAGGTGGCCAGGGCGGAGCAGGACCAGGCAGAGACCAGGGCGGAGCAGGACCAGGCAGAGGCCAGGGCGGAGCAGGACCAGGCAGAGGCCGGGGCAGAGCAGGACCAGGCAGAGGCCAGGGCGGAGCAGGACCAGGCAGAGGCCAGGGCGGAGCAGGACCAGGCAGAGGCCAGGGCGGAGCACACTTGGCAGGGAACCATGTCAGCATCGCCTCCATGGCCCTCACAGGGTACCTATTGAAAATAGGTAAAAAAAATACTTGGGGAAATCCACGGGTAGAAACTCTGGGCTGGAAACGGCCTCAGGAAAAGCCTCCCTTAGCTTGTGAGACATAGGCAGGGCGAGGTGCAGAGGCGGGGCCGGCAGGGCGAGGCGCAGAGGCGGGGCCGGCAGGGCGAGGAGACTGGGTACGCTCACCGGAGCCTGGCGAGCCGAACGAGTCCTCCTGACTCACTCCTCCTGCGACGTCGAGTCACTGGCTTGATTCACTTGACTCGGCAGACGAACTTGACTCACTTGACTCGGCAGACGAACTTGACTCACTTGACTCGGCAGACGAACTTGACTCACTTGACTCGGCAGACGAACTTGACTCACTTGACTCGGCGGCGCTTGATCACTTGACTCGGCGGCGCTTGACTCACTTGACTCGGCGGCGCTTGACTCACTTGACTCGGTGGCGCTTGACTCACTTGACTCGGTGGCGCTTGACTCACTTGACTCGGTGGCGCTTGACTCACTTGACTCGGTGGCGCTTGACTCACTTGACTCGGAGTTTGACTCACTTGGCTCGGCGCTTGATTCAGCAGGGCTCACGTGAAGTGCGGACTCGGCAGGGCTGACGTGAGTCTCGGACTCGGCTGGGCTCACGTGGAGCGCGGACTCGACCGGGCAGACGTGAGTCGAGGGCTCGGCGGGGCAGACGAGTAGCGCGGGCTTGTGGAGCGCGGTCTCGGCAGTGCGAATGCGGTGCGGCTTCCTCAGAGCTCGGTTGGAAACTCTCTTACGTGAACTGTGCTTGGAATTACCTTGAACGGTCTTGACGAAATGCCCTGGTTTGGGAACACAGCTGATTTCCTCAGCAAGTCCTACAGTGAGTGACGAACCGCACACCCACAACGCTCGGTCCAGGAACTGTACAAAAGAGAGGTGCTCCGCATCTAACAGAAGCATTGCGCCGAGCGTGTCGTCCATCCCACTCCAGAAATTATACTTGAGTGTTTCCTCACTCAAATTTGTCTCTGTCAAATGATAAAACTCTAGGTAAGCCCCCACGTACTCCTCAAGCGACCGTCCATTCTGGTAGAATACGTCCTCCATCATCATACCTCTTGCTTTAACGTCGACAGATATTCTCCCAGAGCCCGGTTGCTGACAACTGCTGGATCCTGTCTTGGTGAGTTGTTCTGTCACGAAGTGCGATGAAACTGAGATGAGGCTGGATCCAAACGCAGTGTCTTTATTAACAAACTGTAAACTTTAGCCAGAAACAGGATACAAAAACTAGAAACTGGAATCACCAACATAGACATGAAACATTCATTTAACAACTCACAAGGACAGGGCAGAAACTAGGGCTGTCACTTTTGTGAAAAAATCCTGTTCGATTTTTGAGACATAAGTGTTCATTGAATCGATTGTAAAATCGATTTTCCGTGTCTAAAGACGTTTCCATTTTCAACACCAAATATAGGCAAATCCACGGACAACTAACAGGCATTAGGGCGAACGTAAAGAGGGCGCAAATCAGCAATATTCCTGATGCTTTATTGGCGTGAAGTTTCGTGCACAATAACAAACAGGAGTGCTACATTCAGGGATTGAAATTAACACCCTGGCCTCAACTCGCCAAATGCGGGTAAAAATAAATTTTGCCGGCTAACGCTGTCAAATCAACAGGCCTGCGTCTATGCTTACTCACTTTCTTTGCTGTGGAAGTTCGTGTAATCCAAATCTGTGTGGATTTAGCGCAAACACGCAACTCGTAAGTCCTTGTGATATAATACAGCGTATTGCGCAGAATCTGCGCATTTCTGGCCTACTTGAAGACACACGTCACTAAGCAACGGCTCTGGCAACAAATAACGGAGCGCTTGTTCACTTGCATTGAAGTAATAGCGAATATTAAAAAGCATTTGGTTAACAGAAAAGACATTATTATTTTCCAACATCCTACATGTTCTATTGATCTGTCCACCTAAAACACATTTTTGGTTAAAAAAAAACAATAAAAAAAACAAAGGCAGCTAAAATCGATTCCCTATTTTTGTTTCGATACTTGTTGTTGGTTGGTCCGATCGATTGTGCAATCGATTTTCGAACGTAAAGTGACAGCCCTAGCAGAAACACAGGGCTTAAATCATGAGTACAAATGAGTTAACAGGATAACAAGGGGGCGTGGGAAATGGGAAACACCTGGGATCACTAATAAACAAGACAGGGAACCACTGAACATGACAAAACAAGACAAGACACAAAACCCACATTACGACACACAGCATGGAAAGAAAGCACATTCCAATTTTGAAATAGTGTGTTTGGCATCTTATGAACCTTGCAACCACATCTGGAAACATTATTCTTGGAAGACAGGTCATTATCCACCAAAGGCAAGATAGAAAACATATTTAGAGCGAGAAAAAGAAACAAAACGAAAAACAATAATTGGAGTGACCAGTTGGACTGTTGCTCTAAATGTCTGGGAATGTAGGACACAAACTTGCTTATACATGGGTACAGCTCTGTCAAAAACTCCCACTACTGAATCTTCAGTCACACTGCAAAAGAAATTGTTGTGAATGTGAGTTTGCAGACTGTATTGATTGGGATGCGAACAAATGGGCTGTATACTGTGAAATACTGCTGACAAGAAATGTCTTATTATTGAGTTGTCCTCGTTGGTTGGCTGCGGTGTAAACAACATAGGCTACAACGCAACTGGTGCAGTCGAATTTGTTTTGGATTTGATTAAAAGGACCGGTTCATATACGAAACAGTAGTTCAGGAATCAAACTAACATGCTTGTGCTGTATAATCCTAAACTACTGATTCTTTTGAACCGGTTATTTTTAGCAAATCAAAAACATACAGCACAAGTACAATTTACATTAATTATTTTAACCCTTAAGCGCTTGCCTCAGATCTTTAGTGACCAGGGACGTCATCCACTACCCTCCTCCTCATTAATTTAAGTTAGACATCAACCTACTTAGTATTCCTCAATCAATTCATTTATAAACTATTTAAAGTAACACTTAGTTTTTCAACCTTCATAATATATTTCAAAGACCCTTGTGATGGTACATCGACTTAAAATAAGTTAAATGATACGTCTGCCATAGCCTGACGGGGTCTGTATCGCTTTTACTGGCACTATGTAACTTCGGGGTTCGGGTAGGAACCCGTGCACAAAAAAAACTACAAAATTCGACTGCTTTACGTCAAGCGCTACACTAGTCATTATTTCAATTTTCTTTCTTTCTGATGTCGCAATACATCATCCTTTCATGAAATCATGTAATATACTCTACCTTGTCTGTGGACATCGTTCATTCTAAAGCCGGTGCTGGATAAACAGCGAGCCTGCGTGCGACGGTAGGCTAAATTATTTACGACAGCGGTAATGGACAATTTCGTTTCCAACCAGTAGGGCGACCGAAGAGGAAAAAATACTTGGTGTTACTTTAACAAGCAAAACAATAATAAAAATATAGCTGCAAGCAGCAATTATCGGGGTCAAGCGCAAGAAGACAATAAGGCATGCCAACATGGCTGGGAGTGTCAGACCAACTGCAGCGAGGAGCAATTAAAGACATTTTAAGATGATTTTAGGCAAAATGTCTAAATTACCATATACAGTCACTTATAATATGATTTAATGGTTTATCACTTTCGACCAATATGTGGCGCAATTACGAAATTGATGTGGTGTGGTCAAAGTGAGGTGACGATAACACATACACAAAGTTTGGTGTCAATAAGTCATGGCATTGCAGAGATTATTGCAATACATTGAATAGTATTCAGTGTCCACAACTTTGGTTCCTATAAATTAACTCTTGCACTAAATAAATGCACTATGTTAGCCTATTATATTATATTTTACTTAACCTGTTAATGATATCTTGATTATTTAATGTATGTTTAAAATATCTTTCATGAAAATGACAAGTGACAACTGTGTAAATTATTATATTTCAATAACAAATTAGAGTAAAAACACAAGTTAATCCAAAAACTGCCTTATTTTCAGTTTACATGTTTTCATACAATGTGTTGTGTGTTGATTATTATATCTAAAAAATAAATAGCATCTGAATTTAGGTTAAAAGTCTAGGCTACAACCTTTAATGTTATAGCAATGTGCGGCTCCCTATATAGTTTACAGCATTAGCAGATTTTTTTTAATCCTTGTGAAAGGTTTAATTGTAATTGAATTAATTTAAAGACAAAGACAATTTTTTCATTAAACCACTGTTAAAATTTTTTTTTTTTTTTTTAAAGCAATTTTAGCTTTCTAAACCGAACCGAACCGAATCGAACCGAACCGAGACGTCAAAACCGTGGGAAAACTGAACCGTCCATTTTGTGTATCGTTACAACCCCTAATTTATATGTATAAACCATAGACTGTAAAAAAATATGGACGTAGAGTCTGTGACGTCACCTGTAGGTTTCTGAAGAGCGTTTTTGAAGCCTAAAGTGGGCGGGGCTGGCCGTCGCCATCTTGGCAGCGCGTCACCTCTCGTCACTCCCGGATAAAATAAAATGGGCAAAGAGGCTGGACGTGGGTGGAGTGAGGTGCTAATGCTATATGCTACTGGTTTCGCGCTGAAGTGACAGCTGATTGAAAAAGTAAAGCCAATAGTTAAAGTTCATGTTTTTGCCCTTCGAAATACTATAATAGTTAAAAGACGTAACTAAAAGTGAGACTGTGTATCGTGATGCATTGTTATTCTGCTAGTTAAAAATGTATTATTGTGCAGTAACTTATATGGCTCTGAGCTTGTGACAGTGATCATGCGCATACATGTCATTCAGCATGGCATCGCACGTCAAGTTCGTAAAGAGCTTTATTCAGTCCATTTTAAAATCTGATTTTTGGCTGCCTCTCAATTTCTCAAAATGGTTAAACCAAAGATATTACCTCAGAAGTTCAAGTGCATCTAGTGCATCTATTGCATGGACGGAGAGAAAGCACTGACACCTGCAGGATTTCATCTAACAGTACTTTTTATTTAACACTAAAAAGTTAAATAAGCATATCTGTTCCGTGAGAGCAACAGTACCGCATAACGAGTGTGGTCTTTATATCTATAGACGTTTTTAAATCTAAAAAACATTTTCAGACAGCCGTTATTGCATGCGAGGAAAAACAACTGGAAATACAACGCTGGTTGTTCTCTCCATTCTCGACAACGACGAAATCCAACGGCGTGGGCGAAGGTATATTGCGTGTATTAAATTGTATGAAATAATCCCAAAAAAGCACAAACACGGCAGAGATTGCAAGTACAGCATCTGCTGGAATTAGCTGAGGGTGACGCTAACAGATAGCAACAGCAGCCGCAATCCACCTGTCACTCAAGTGGCCACGCCCTTAATTATGCAGAACTGTAAGGCTTAATATAATTTAAATGGATGAGTTTTAAAAAACAACTTTTGGCACCAGGCTGTAAACATATTTTTCTCTGCTGTTAAGTTGGGCATTTTAACATGGGAGAGATACAGATTTGACTCACATTTGCTGCCAGCCTCAAGCGGCCAGTCGATGAATTGCAGTTTAATCGTGTTGGTTTCAATCGAGAGACAGGGAGGTTCTGGCTTGGTATAAACACATTAAAATGACCCACACCTGACTTTGTTTGCATTTTCTTCCCACTTACTATTAATATTTTGACATTTGGCATTAGTACTTAGCCAACGACCTATGTTTCCAAACTTCCTACGGTGGTTTCGTCTCGATCGGTCAAATGGTTTTGAAGATATTGGCAAATGTTTTTTAAGCGTTAAATCACAACGCTACATGAACCGTAAGGCAAAACCTAGCTTGTTTGGTATCGTTGGACTCGGCAAGGATTATTTGAAAGATGACTGCCGTGAAAATAAGTCAACCACACCCATTTGAAAATGTAATTTTACCACTAGGTGGGGCTGGTGGCGCTGATGTGATTGGTGCTTTGCACAGATGCATTATAGCCACCTATCTTTTGTCTTTTGTTTTCTTTCTTTTCATGGTAACCACACGTGTCTCTCCCACACACACGCACATATGCGTGCACACACTCACACACTGCAGTATAGGATCCCTGAAACCCACATGCCGTGTGGTTTGAATTTCTCTGAGACTGACTGAGAGAGATAAGAAAGAGAGAGAGAGAGAAAGAGAGGCGTTGGGCCCACTGATTCCATTCTCTTGGTTGAGGAGTTTCCATTTGCACACACAGCCATTTCCAATGACCAAGGACAACTTTCCTCTCTCATGTTTTAATTTGTGCTGCAGTAAACCGTCAGTGTTCGTCAAGGCTCACGGCTTTTACAGGCTCGCTCTGATTGAAGGAGCCCTACAACGATATCCACCGCATGCAACCTGCCTTGTGGAGCCGAGCTTTGAGGGTTTGCGCTCGTCTGTTTCGTCTGTACGGAGTACACAACCTGCCAATTTTGCCCAGTCAGGAGTTAAATCAAGATGACAAGGGTAAGAAATCTCAGGCCTGTGTCTCTGTGGGTCAGAGTTTGCTTAAGGTGCAGTCAGTGGTGGTTGTGGGAGCAGGGAGGAGTGTTGGCTGCACAATCCTCACCGCAGCAGGGCAGACAGGGGCAGCCCTGGCTTCAGCGGGGATGGAAAGAGAAGTGTTGGCTGAGCTCTGTAGGAATTGTTTAGTCATGCACCGATCATTCAGCTAGCAGAAGTTGGCCCCGGACAACTTAAATAGCTCAGTGTGTTGTGGAAAAGACTACTGGCAGAGACTGAAAGTAGAGATTGTGTAGTTTCAATAGCAGTTTAAATCTGCCTGATTCAGAGCTTAAGCATCATCTTTTTCTGTATGTCTTTTCATGCTGTGCTTAACCTTGGTTGTTCAGCTTTTTAAACCCCAGGCTAAATGCACTTTAACCCTGAGGAATGCAACATTTGTACTTGTAATTTTAGGGGGGTGGGGGCTTCTGAAAATTTGTACCATAAAGTATCATGGCTTTTTGGACAAGGTAGCATGAGTCTACCATGCTTTTTTTTTACATGTACAGTGATACAACATACAATTCCTTAGAAGTACCTTGAAGTACCATGTAAATACTATGGTACATGAATTCTAGTATATGGTAATAATGAAAGCTTCAACATAATATAATGTATCATTTATAATATAATAAAATAATTAATTATATTTTATACTATGAATATATAACATTTTAAATACATATATTTACATACTATTATAATATTTAGAATTAGATTTTATTTTATATTTTCAGTTAAGTTTTAGTAATTTTGCAATATACCTTTTTTGTTATATTTCCATATACCTTAATTAAAATAAAATAAAAAATGTTTTGTCATTTTAGTATTTCAAAATTAAATGTACTTTATTTCAGTTTGTTTCTAATTTTCATTTAGGTTATTCATCTAATATTTATATGTCAGCTTTATTTCAGTTACTGAGAGCGATTCAAAATTGTTGACAATAACAACACTGATGTTAACCGTGTAAAATTATTCTGTTCAGTGAGATCTTGTAGCATCGGACAACCAATCATAAACTACACAGTGCTTACCTTATTAATTATGTATACGCTATGCACAGTCGCATGTTTTGATTTCTCTGAGTCAGACGTGTTCCTGGGTCAAAATATTTTGTTGATCCTGGGATAACATTCCTGTCCATAGCTTTAATCCTAACCGTATCCCTACACCTGAACCTAACCCTAAATTATCCGTAAAATCAGAGGGAAATGATAGGTTAGTGACACTGCTGTAGAAGCACCAAAGCCTGTTTGCAAGCCTAAACTTGACAGAAACTGTAAACACGTCCTTCAAATCTGATTGGTTGATTGGAATTTTGTTCCAGGTTTAACAAAGATGCGGATCCAGGAACATGTTGCACTTGGTGAAATTCGGTTTTGCATGCACAGTCACTTACCATTTGCATTTTGTTTAGTTTTTCAGCACCTGAGAGAAAAATGAAAATGTTAAACTGTGACAACACGTCGTAAACTGTCGTGAACAAGATTTTTATTTTGTATATTTTTTAACCATGTAATATTATTAGCCTATTGTATTATACATTGTGTTATTAAAGCAGGTCATGTGCCCATGGCAAGCTGAATTCATCTCAAGTCTCTAAAGTCACATTTACCCATGGGGTAACAATAATTCAAGTCCATCTCTCTCGTTCAATTCTTTCTAAATGAACGGATTTGTCTTGGCTGGTATATGTTCAGAGATCATGCACACCTTGCCAATACTGCAAATATAATCCCTTGAGAGGATCTTAAGGTTGTGCTTTATGCTGAGGTCTGCTCCTGACTCGTCATATTCAATCTGCACTTATTCAAATCAGATGCAGGGCGGAATGCTAATTTGAGGTTAGTGATATTCACTGGCAGCCAGAAGGCAGCCAATCCGCCGAGAATCCCCGCTCCCGGTCTGATGAGATTAAACGCGTCAGAGTCATTGTGAGGAGCGATTGTCGAAGGTTTCTGATACAGGACCTGAGGGATGGGGGCAGGACAGTTTGTATACACACAATTGATCCAGAATCCAGAGACACTTAAGTCCCTAATCACACATCCACCGGTTGAGCTGCTTTGATGGGTGAAATAAGGAAAAAGAGCTCAAGGTAATTTTTGTGACTGGATGTCTGAAGATCACACGCGCCAGCATCTCTCTATGTGCCTCCTATACAAAAGAACCGATAGCAGAGACCCCACTGTTTTGACAGCTAAATCACCTTCCCCAGCTAATCTACCACTGTGTGCGCGCATAAGATCATTGTTTAAAGTGTGAATGTGTACCTGCTTACGTGGGGGTGTATGTTCAATGAGAGAGTGTGAATAGTGCGACAGCAGCTGATCCCCACACTGGTCGTGTGGGAGGGTTTGGGGCTTTGTTTTTGTGTGTGGTTGTGTGTTTGCTTTCTGTAGGTGGCATCTTTGAGGAGGTGGTCACAGTGAGATTGTTGAGCCTTGAAGCCAGGATGCAAAATTACCTTGAGAAAACAGGAACACTTTAAAATATGTTTCTGTTGATTAACATTAGCTAATGCATAGGTGTCATGCATTTGTAATCAGTGCTGTAAAATGGTTAAGTATTTATTTAATTAATTAATTTATATAATTGATTAAGTTAATACCATTGCTCATTATTAATTTGTGTTAGTTCATGAAAACATATTAAAGTGCCCCTATTAGGCCTATGCTTTTGTGAATATTACCTTTCATGCAGTGAAATATAGCTGTTTGTGAATGTAAAAGGTCTGCAAAGTTTTAAAGATCAAAATGCACAACAATGAAAGTTTTTGTCTCCTAAAAGAAAGAATCGATTCTGAACTGCCGAAAAAAAACGTCAGTAATTCAATACTCACTTACCTACATAACAATGTAAAAAATTTGCATAATGCCAGCCAATGGTGTTCATTGGCTGCACATGAACAATGTCTATTTTGATTCGCCCTCTAACACTAGTTGTAGCTGAGGCCTGGAAGAGATTGGTTCGTGTTGTCAACATGTCAATACTCTTAGCCCTGCAAATTCCCTTTGAATGCACATTAATTGATATTAAATAAGCAACACCATTTTTACTGTTCTCAAGTGCCGAGGAAGCCTCTGAAGCTGAAATTTAGATATGGTAAAAGGTGTTTAGTTTATGATACGTGCTTTAAGCAGCAGTAGATCACTCACAATAGACTGGACTGTCTGGCCAATCAGAGCAGAGTAGGCTCTCGGAAAAAGGGTTTAGAGAGACTGAATGTTAGATGCACAAATCACGACAGTCACTTACAAGCTGCTTCCAAAAGATTAGAGAAATGTGTGTAATGTAAACACAAACACTTCCATCGGTACTAGATAGTCACTTCAGTAGTGCACCGACCTGTCACTTATAGCAGATAAAACATTTATTCCCTCTCTAACTCTTTATTTTCTCTCCCAAGCCTAATTTTACTCACTTTTAAAGAGTGTTGCATTTGGACCAGGTTTGGATGCATTGTGTTGCACTGCTGCGGTCATCTGGATGACATAAGTTGACCCCCGCTGTGTCTGTCTGTCTCTTTCTGCACAGGGTGTGAGCGGTATGTCCGTGGATGAGAAGTCTGAAGCTCCCATGTACGTGTATGAGTCGACGGTGCACTGTACCAACATCCTGCTGGGTCTGAATGAGCAGCGGAAGCAGGGCCTGCTCTGTGATGTGACTGTGCTGGTGGAGGGGAAGGAGTTCCGCGCGCACAGGGCTGTCCTAGCGGCCTGCAGCGAGTACTTCCTACAGGGGTTCGTCACCCAAAGTGACAATGAACTGGTTCTCAGCATGCCAGAGGAGGTATGAATAAACATCCACATTCACAGATGTTCAAATGTTTTGTCATCATCCACATTAATGTTTTAATTATTTATTGTTCAAAAGTTTGGGGTAATTTTTATTGACCCAGAATGTATTCAATTTATCAAAAGTAACAGTAAAGACATTTATGTTACAAAATATTTACTGCATATACAGTATTTAATTGTATTTGTATTTCACAATATTATTAAAAACATCACAAAAAAATCTTACCGACCCCAAATTTTAGAACGGTAGTAGGCCTATATGTTATTGGTAAGCCTCACAAGTTAGCTTTTAAAAATGTATTGCTAGGAAAACAAAATCGTGACATGGCCTTCCATGCATCAGCTTCTTTAATGTATAAGGTATAAAAATGGCTATGATTACTATACTAGCTTTATATGTACATAAAAGCGTGACTATAATTACCACTCATCACCAGTCTAACTACCTTATGGCAGCAGCCATTATTTTCCTCATCTTTATGACCAACACGCACTCGTGCACCTACATGAGCAGTAGTTTGTCTTCTCCCACAAGCCCAAAGTGCACATTTAATGAACTGGCATCTATTGCATTATCCTTACATCTCCACTCTCTGGTTCATGGATCCAAAATTAAGATGCAAAGTTTTTTCAGCTCATTTGCAGATCATTTGCGTAACAAATGGGTGCATTTATTATGGTTTCTGTTATGTAGCATAGTAAAAACATAGTGTGATTTTAATGGGATGTTTAATGGGATGTACTTGATCCATATCCTCCTTTTAGCTTGTCAAGTACCTACTTAGTGTTTTAATGACACGTGGATACATTTAAATGTCTGTAACAACTGTTTTAAGAAAGATGTAGCCACAAAGGTGCTTGCACATAAAAAAAAAATTTAATTGAGGCTGAGTTTTCAAAGAAGCTAAAGTTTCACAACTCGACAAGAAAAACAATTAATGTAGCTATTGGTAAACAAAGCAAAATTAGTACAATTTTATTCTCTAATACTGATTAAACTTAGTTTAGACACTCATTTCAGGTTTAATAAGTGATTGTAGTGACAAGCATTATTTTAGTTAGCACACCTGTGTGTTTCATTAGCATCCCACTGTCTCTGTCCTGACTGATGGCATACTTGCTGATTTTAGCACATTGATGGATAAGAGAACTAAATATTATAAGAGAATTAAATATTATAGAGTGGAACATCGGGTTCCGGAAGTAAAAATCCCATTTTTTTCTCCATAGGGGAATTCATTTTGAACGATAACTTGTTGAAGGCGCCAGTCCAAGTTAGATTTTAAATAAAATGTTTAACAAATTAAAAAAAAATACATATTTGTGTGCATAAAAATGCATATTTTACAAATATATATATTATATACTGTATATATTTTACAATAATGATTTAAAGACAATAGTTACTGAAACAATATAGTTTCATTTTTAATTCATGTCATTCTTCATTGTACTTAAAGCAATGTGATTGATTAATTTAATGAAATTTAACCATTAAATCTGTGATCCAAGCCCAGCTTCGGACTCCAAGGGCATGCTGGGATTTTGCGATCGCAATACACATAACCACATAAATGCATGTACACACACCCCTGCTTTCCGACTTTTGCAGTGATTGAGTTTTCCACAGGGGTGTTAATGTGACAAAAGAACGCCTCCAGTGATGTATTCACACCTCTGCTCATATTCTCTCTCACATGCACATGCTCAGAATTGGGACAATTGTAATGTGGTTTACGGTGGGCGTCCGACCAGTGTTACTGCTAACAATTAACAATTGAAATTTGTTTTTGGTAAATGAGTACTGTGGAACTAAAATAACATAAGTGTTAGATAAACTTAAACTTAAACGTGAGTGAAAATTATAAATCTTGCCTTGACAACTAGCTGGAATAAATATGTTTGTTGAAGTACCAAAATAACTAAAACTGAAAAATACATTAAAGCCATGTAGAAATATTTAGTACTGAATAAAAGCTTATTTAAAATATGAATAAATAATATAATATATAAACCAGTAAAATAATGCCTATGACAACATTAGTGAGGAGGAGTATGTATATACTATAATAATACTATAATATTTATAATATGCCTGTCGAAGAGTATTGGCATGCCTTTGTTCTGTGATTGAGAAATGTTAAGAATTAGGAAGGAATATGTTAACAGGTTTTTTCTGTGCAGAAATATAGAGTTTGATACGATTTAATGAGTTCTAGAGACTTCCAGCTAATTGGAATACTTCTTTCATTCACATCTTGCCTCCTCCATCAATTATTCATCAGTCTCTTACTCTGATACTCTGGTGTGAGTGTAAGTGTGAACTAGGAGGAATTGCGTCTTTCAAAGATAAAAAAAAAGAGTCTGATGAATTAATAGAGTGCTTATCTTCACCTCAGAGGTGACAGAAAATGTGTTACTGTCTCTTACTATTAATACTGGTAAATGTCATGCATACTCCAGGTAAGATCAAAGTACTGTTTGTTTTAAGGCTTTTTTCAATAGCACAGAAAATTGAGGAGCATTTCTTCTAGCTACAGAACCTTCTTTTTTTGTATTATAATGGCATGTTGATTTAAAGTATGCAGCTCTTGAAAGACTCAGGCGGTGTATCTGCTGTGCTGTAAATGTGTATAGACTTTGTGCTCGGTGTGTCACACACATGCCGCAGCATCCAGTGATTTCAGCCCAGCATTCAGAGTTTGCTGAACATCGCCCCCTATATGTCACATGAAGCAAGTGATGGCAAAGAAAAATGGGGGGGTTAAGCTGCGATGGGGGTGTGCTGGTGGGGTGGTTGATGAAAAAAATCCACTGCAGATGAAATGTGAAACAAAGAGCACCTCCTTCTCTTCCCCTCTGCAACACCCCCCACATCCACCCCACCCCTCCCAGATGACCTTGTTATTGTTGAGTCGTGGGGACCGCATCGGGTTAGTGACATCATCTATGTTAGCCAGCGAATGTTGAGCAGAGAGAGAGAGAGAGAGAGAGAGAGAGAGAGAGAGGCCCTTAATCGGCTCTTTGTTGGGAATCAGATCATGAAGAGAGACAGAAAAACAGCTTCAACCCCCTACGGAGATGCAAGAAACCCTGTATTAGACTTCCAGGATTCCAATACGAAGAGATCCATGAAGAAATCATCACTATCTGTACTTTCTGCCATGTCTTTACACAAAGAGCTTTTCTTTAAAGCTTTTTAATGCCTAAAAAATGAATAATGGATAGGTCGTTTTTTATGTCTTGGGTGTGATATCGGCTTAATATGGTTCTTATGTCAGTAGTGGTTATTATTTGACATTATATCACATTAGAGGTTTTGCTTTGATGACTGTCTCGGATTCCCTCCAGCCACAGTCATTAGGAGACAAACCGCACGTTAGATCAGTGGTTTTCAAATGGTTTCGCTCTTTTACAGATTTTATATTGGACAACTAATGGCAACCCAACACCATACCAAAATAGTTTTTGAACAAAATTGACATTTGAATTCTATTAAAATTATCATGAACTGCATAAGGTACAAAAATCTGCTAAATAACTTAAAGGTGGTGTATGTGATTTGGAAAACGACCGGCAGATTTTGAAAATACACAATTCAAATGTTCCTACCTTCTTTCCTCCAACACTGGCCCTGACTGGGTCACGCACGCTGGGGGGAGGGGGGTATGGTACGACCATTTGATTGACAAACTTACTGTCCAATGATTCTAGGTGGTCTTGGAAATGATTGGCTGAAGTTTTTCGAGTCCTGCCCGTTCCACAGATGATTAAATTGCTTAATTTTCATTTCAGTGCTTCTAACTCAGTGGCTGTAAGTGGGTTAGGAATAGGATTTCAAGTTATTTTGAAAAAATGGACAAAAAAGAGAATCACATACCCCACCTTTAATTTACAAGTGATTTGCCAGTCTGACACCTGGAATAAACACTGGGCCAAATATTTTTTTAGTATTAATTATTACCAATTGACACATGCATTTGCATCAAAATACCATAGAGTTTGATTGCACTGCCTTTGACGTCTACATTAAAAGATAATGAATGCTTTTTCTCCCCTTTTAAGTTGATAAGTCTACTTATTTTGCTATGCATAATTGATTAGTTACGTATTTAAAAAAAAGAAAAAAAAGAAATTGACTTATGCAACCAAATACATTAACACAGTAACCACTGAATAAAAAGGTGACCCACTCATAAAATGAATGGGAGCAGTTTTGTAGTTTTGGCAGTTGGTTGGTTGGTTGGTTGGTCATTCGTTCGATTGGCTTTATGTAACTCCGGTTCTCCAATTTTATTGCAGATCTGAAATATATTGAAATTTAATTTTGGTAAACACTTTCAGAGATTTTGATCTGCACTTGTATTGTAGTTAAAATGCAAATTAACAACATAAAAATAACTGCCAATGGGTGTTACTAAGATGGCTCAAATCTACCAGTTAGATACTCAGATGGGTGTGAATCCTGAAATCCTGATGAGACACTCCATTACCCATAGTTCTGCAGAGAAATCTCCACCAATCATAAAACGACAGCGGAAGAACACTTTAGCGCCCCACACACTCGCATGAAGCACTGCAAATGCTATCAAACTATTTAAAGATTTCTATGCATAATATGCATATGTCTGTATATTCTGTAAACCAGTAGTTTTATATCGCCCCATCATTTTACTTTGATTGTCATTTTCCCTCATTAAAGCCGTAAAGTACATTTGTATTTTGTATACCATATACCTTTTGTATTTTTGTCCAATCTTCAAATGATTTTTTGATTCAAATCAGGTTTGTAATATTTTGATTCACCTCATAGCTGGTTGGATGGGTTCAAGGCTTTTAGCTCTTTAACAAAGACATTTTTAAAGCCCTGTGGGAAAAATGAATGGGAAAAATACTTCCATAACCAAAGAATATCTTGTCGCACTGCAGATTTGCTCGCTCTTGTTTCACGCTGACGCTACTAGCGACATCATTCCTCTCATGGACATTCCTCCTAAATGACCTCAGAGGACTCTGTATTTACTATTACTTTTATAATGTTGTAGCGTTAGTCTAAAGCTCAAAATACTCCGCTTGTCAGAGTGTCGCTACTTCTCGCAGAGCTGTTATAGCAAATTATTTTGTACATTGTAATGGACTACTTTGTTCTTAGCAGAAGCTTTTATATAACATGCAGGTAATATTATGCAATGTCCACTTACGTATTTATTTGGCGAGAGGCCGTATAACAAGCGTGATAATGTACAGTCATTAGCCCATCATTAGAGAAAGACTCCTGTACAACATCCCTTCTACCAGTCTTCCATTTTCTGTTTTTTTCGCAGAGTACAATTTAATTTAATGCAGTCCTTCAGAGCTTGATTGGACTTGACTATTGATGTATTCCAGTGTGTGTGTGTGTGTGTGCATAATTGAGTCCCGCAGCTGTGCACTGCAGCTGTGTCACTGTGATTCAGCATTGCTTTAGACAGCCAGTGTCGGTCTGTGTCTGTATGTTTATGCATGTCTGTCTCGGCTAGTCTGATTCAGCACTAGTCTGTACAGCGACCTCAAACCACCTCCTGTTATAAAGTTTACAGTCCTCCACATGGAGCCACTTGTGAACAGCAACCACATGAAATTCAGTACCATTGCAACACTCTCAAACCCAAATACACACACACATAACTAATCACAACCCCTACTAGATTGAATTGCAAAATATCCTCATTCCTCAAAACCTGAAGGGCCTTCCTTCTGAATGGCCTGTTAGGAGGGTCGTTCCATTTCGGCTTGGAAAATAGATGTCCTTCTCTTAAAGGGGTCGTATTATGCTTTTTTCACTTTTTCAACTTTAGTTAGTGTGGAATGTTGCCATCACAGGAATAAATTTTAACATATATTCGTACATAATTGTAAACGTTAACATGTATTCAAATAGAAAACGTTTTTTAAAGGCAGCGGATATTATCACTAAGTGCAAATAGCAACTAGATTCTAATTACACTAAGTACAATTAGTAATAGCTGTTATTTACACTAAGTGCAAGTAGCAAAGGATTCTAATTACACTAAGTGGAAATAGCGATAGATTCTATTTACACTATGTAAAAGTAGCAGTATTTTCTTTGCTCTAAGTGTAAATAGTAGTTAGATGATATTTACTTATAAATATTGGCCCAGATACTATTTGCTCCTCTTTGTTGTGAAACGGTATGCAATAATTATTATATTTATTAAAATTATTAAATGGATGTCACCTTATTGGGACAATAAAGCCCTCCCTAAACCTACCCCTAACCTATACATTTTCTTCATTTTTTTATTGAAAATAAAAGCCTTTCTGATCTGATATGTGATGGGAAAAGTGAAGTAGAGCGAATTCGACAAAAAGTGGATTTGAACCTCAGGTCGATTTGCATCAAAATATTCTGCCATGCGCCTTACCCTTACACAATCTAGTGTCTTCTGTCATTTTGTCTGCCCCAACCAGACATCAGTATAGGCAAAGTTAGGGTAAATAGCATTTGCCAACAAGGTGGGCTATTTTGCACTTAGTGGTAAATTGATAATAATACTTATACTATAGACTAGATATATATATATATATATATACTAATATATATTATTTTTATTTAGTTTTACATTTCAAGTTGTATATATATATTTTACTAACTTTACTGTTTCCAAACAGGTTTCTCAAACACACCCCTGTTGGTTATTAGTTGGACAGAAAATGTCACATTTGAGAGAAAGGCTAAATGTTTAACCGTGTTAAGGTTAATTGGTGATATACACAAACATAGTGAGAGGCTTTTAAGCAGGACAGGACCTGGCTGGGATGATCGAGGGGTAATCCTGAGGGATAGAGCAGGTCAGAGAGGAAACAACAGACTACATAAATGCCATCACGAGACTATCACACATTTGCAGCCTATCATACAGATGGAGTCTTCTATCACAGCCGGGGGGGTTGGGCTGCAAGGGAAGCCAAAAAGAGTGGAAGTCCGTCTGTTAAATGGAAATCTCAGTAAGAAAAGAAATAACTGGAAAACAAGAGTGAAAGAGTCTTAAAGGCCAAAAGACGCAGCGATGTCTAGCTTTTGAGGACAGAGAGGTCATGTCCTTTTCTCTGTCTGGTTGTGTATCGTAAACCTCATTTTGAGAGGATTATCCTGTAGAGTATCTGATTTAATCCATCGCACTATAGGGAGGGCTAACTCTAACTCAAGTGTTTACCGTCTGCTTGTGACTGTGTGTGTGTATACATGTTTGAGATGTTATACAGTGGACACAAAGTGAATTTGGGCACCTTAGACGCACATACAATCTTTATCTGAAAACAAATGTTGCAGAATTAACTTTAGCTATTTTTCAGTTTTAACAAGTGTTTTTTTTATTATTATTTTTTCTTGGTAAACCCTTCTTTATGGGGACCTGTAATGCCCGAAATGTTTGACCTTGGCATTTTTTTTTTATTTTTTTATTATTATTCCCATGAGGAAAACGGCTTATAAATCAAACTAAATTATGTTGTTTTTTGAAAATGTAAATAATACATAAAAAATATAAAAAAATACATAAAGTTTTCTGTGAAGGTTGTGTTTAGGGGTAGGGTTAGAGTTAGGAGATATATACAGCTTGTATAGTATAAAAATCATTATATCTTTGGAAATTTCCCATAAAATGTAAAAAACCCAACGTGTTTGTGAGAGAGAGAGAATTATAATTAGCTGTTTGTGGGTCACTGATGTACAAGAAAGAAAATAATTTTAAAAAATAGCGTAAGGAAGTGAAATTGAAAATAAATACTTATTTTTCCTTTAAATTAATTTAAATTAACTTCTTAGAAATTAATTGTTCATGTCTTTTCTATCATAAAGTATCATGTCCTGTTTTTTACTGCATGTTGTTCACATAATTGTGATTATGTGGACAAAACCTTTAAATATTAATATATATATATATATGTAAAGATATTTTTAAAATAATAATAAAATGTTATGCCGGATTTTTATTTTTAAGAATTTTATTATATTACTGAGGTTTTTTTTCTTCATTATGATATCAGGACAGTCATATCACCCTGACATTTTGTATTTTATGCCTAAAAAAACATACTCATCATAAAAGAGGAGTATTGACATCACATCAATGTAATTAATAGTTAAACCAAAAAAAGGTTATTGAGCCTTACATGATCCTTTAATTATTTTTTTGAAATTGTCTTACTCTTTATGCAGCATTGCAGAAAATGATGTACTGCCACCTTATTACATGTGGTATTTTTGGCATATTTGAAGGTCTGTGTTTCAAAGCCTACTGAGCTGCCTTCCTCGATTTAGTGTTCGAACATTCAAATCGCCTAAAATGATGGCTAAAAATGCTGTCTCAGTAAAGCACAGTCAATAAATGCCCTTACCGTAGCCCCGCATATTCCAGTTCAGCGTGAGCCGTGACTTTGTGCTGCACCGCGGCTCATTTGATTGTGTCTGCATGTGGAGTTTAATGTCAGGTTAGTCAGCAGATTTCATATCGCAGGCGCCCCGTCTTCAGCAGAGGTTTTGTATTTTTTCAGACACCCTGTAAAGCATTCGCCACATTGTCATGCGGATCTTTGCCTCATTAACATTCATGACATGCAGGAATTTGGTGGAGCAAATTTACATAAATTAGCCGTCTCTGCTACTGAGAGGGGAAAGGCAGAATATCAAAGAGAGAGGGAATGAATGAACGAGAGGGCATATGTGAGGGGTTTATAGCATCCTGCGACCTTTTCATGGAAGGAAACGCTTGGCACAATTCCCAAATAGTCAGGAGTTGTCAGGATGTATGATATACAATTCATGTAATTTCCTGCTTTGTAACAATATGACCCTTTTGAGGCCCAGTGAAGGAGAATAGTCTGTAGTCGGAATTAGCATAAATGTCCCAGATCTGTCGTGGAGATAAATTTGCTCCTTTGTCTGTTTTAAACATAATAAATGTTGTTAACAGGTCCAGTGGCTCATATGTCAAAGTCAGTCCCTTAATGAGCTGCAATTGTGCTTTATTTTCCCTATCTTCTCTTTTTTTTTGTTTTTTTGTGGTGCTACGCGGTTAAAGTGATAGTTCACCCAAAAATAACATTTCTATCATTTACTCAACCTCATGTCAATTGAATTGTGAACAAAATCATTTTTAATGAATTCATGTTTTAATTCACAAATCTTTCTGAATGGTTTGTTCATGAATGATCAAACTCACTGACTCGATGGTCCAGTAACTGTTAACAGCTCACTGAAGGGAAAAATTGTCTGTGAATAAACATTTTGTGTCTATTTTAATGGTGATATAAGGGGGAGTAAATAATAGGTGTTATAGCTTTAAGCCTTTGTCTCAGACCATAACACCCATCACATTTAAATTCTAACCCCTTCACCTTTTTATTCCTTTTTCACATTTCCATGCTCTTCATTCTCTTACTACCTTTCCATCCATTTTGCCTTTCTTCTTTCTTTTTGTCCACACCCTTCATCTCTCTTCCCATCAGGCCAATGGTGTGTGTCGTCGACATACTTGTAGTAGCAGTCACAGATGGTGCAGCCGATGCTGCTGATGTCAGCTGAAAAACACATTTCAGCACTTTTTCCCCCAGCAGAGAGAGCTGTTTGTCAGCCGTAGCCTCTCCATACCTTCACACCCCCAACATCACTGTCTCTCCACATTCAATCATAACCTGGAATGTCCAATTGGATCTGAGCCCATTAGAGAGCACTAAGCTGCAAAGCTTGAATATACAAATGTAGGTATTTTTCCGCTTTTTGATGATGATCAGTATATTTTCTAATTATCTATGTATTTGTTCCTTTTTTTTAAGCCAAGGACATTTAAAATGTAAAAAATGCAAAAATTAACACTAAAGGAAAAATAAATGAACACTAGGTTACTAGAAAACACATTTTCAGTTAAATGCTCCAATATAACAACAGCAATATTCAGCTACATTTTTACTGAAACATTTTAATATGTGAAAATTCCTATGCAGAGCAACATTAATTTAAATTATTAATTTAAACAGTTCATTTAAATTGACAATTTTAACTGATTCTTGGAAATGAATCGAACTCTAATTGCTACTGAAACTTAAATCAGAGACATAATTAAAACATTAAAACTAACGGAAAGAAGAATTGCATCAAAACATCGAATTCATCCGTAATGTTCACAATTGATTTCAAATTTTGATATACTCCACTGCTTAAATATAATATCCATGATATTTGAATGAATATTTTTCCCTTTTCTAAGTGGACCATTGTATAAGGCCATGACCTATCATCAACACATCCACACTCTACATGCCATCTCCCCACACCCATACAATGTACACACATCATACAATACCACTCTCAGCACATACCATCCCCATAAAATTACATCAAGAGCTCCTCTCACATGACATTGCCTATTTGTACCACATGCAGATAGCCTCCTCTCCCTCCTCCTAAACTTACCATCTCTCTCCCTCCTCATCCTCTCTTCTCTCTCTCCTCTCTCTCTCCTCTCCTCTCTCTCTCTCTTCTCTCACTCTCTCCTTCTCCCTCTCTCTCTCTCTCTCTCCCTCTCTCTCCCTCCTTCTCTCCTCTCTCTCTCTCTCCTCTCTCTCTCTCTCTCTCTCTCTCTCTCTCTCTCTCTCTCTCTCTCTCTCCTCCTCCTCTCTCCTCTCCTCTCCTCTCTTCTCTCTCTCTCTCTCTCTCTCTCTCTCTCTCTTCTCTCTCTACTATAATGCGTCTACTGGACACAAGACAGCCCCAGAGATGACTCAGAATCAGTAGTCATCAGTTTTGTTTGTGTGCATATTTTGTGGATGCTATAGAATCCTTTGTTGTGTATGATTGGATGATTATCTCTGAAGGAGATGGAAAATTAATGTGATCTATCCATTCTAATCCTTTCTTAAGATTTGATATGTTCTTCATTCTGCTCTTTGTGTAATGGAAGTCTATAGACCTTATGCACGAGAAAAACGAGGGCGCCGCCATCTTTAGAATATTGTCTTTGAACTTCCGTTTCTGTGGTCGCTCTGTGTATTTCTATGGCATCGCTGTCCAGGAGTAATTAGCTAGTGAAGTCGATTTACTTACTGTAGAGTTAACGAAAGTTATCATGAGCATTGTAATGTTTATCATAAGCATTGTAAAGCAGAAGTCTTAACAAATGTCGACCGGGAACTTTTTTAAACGAGCCGTTCATTCATCTATGAAAGATCGTTGTGAAAATACAGACCGGAAGTCAAAAGACAACGAGCTCAGTGCTGAAAAGGGGCGGGGCTACATAAGGTCTATACATTTGAACTATTATCATACATCAGTATACAGATCTCTGGAATACTTGATTCGGATTAGTCAATCACAATGTTTCGTATAATGACAACCAGTTTACTGTTTTCCCTGGCAACCAATCTCCTATAACTGTGCTTGTTTCATATCTTTTGTATCATTCTGCTGTATCGTCTCACATAGAACAATAATTTTGACTCAAATCAGTGTTTCATGAGCATTTATTTATTAATTTGCAAAAAAAAAGACATATAATAAGGAGGATAAGCCACATAATGAGTATATTCTGATCAACCTGTCTGGGGTTATTTTGAGATAATATCCAGTTGACTGTAAATTAGGTTATATTAGAGCAGAGAAAATATTTCTTACTTTGTCTCTATTTCAAATTTACATTTAAGATTAAAGTTTCAAAACCGAACCAAAGCCCAAAGTTTAACACTGTGCTTGTTCTGCTTTTCAGACACTGGTATTTCCTTCTGAAAATATACAGATCTAGTTGATTATTAATACAGTTAACATTCAAATGTGTTTTTTTAGACTTAACTGAACTATTGCATTTCCTCAAAAGGTTTTACAGGAAAGAAGGCTTGAAATGGTACTACAGAATCCTTGGAATGTGCACTTTTGTGTTTGATTTTGCTATAATCATGAAGACGTCAGTTAGCTTAATCAGCAGTCTGTATGTTGTGTGTGTCTGATTTGTTTTACATTCCCCACACTATAGTAATCAGCTGTGTTTCAACTCATTGTAACAGAAAAAGCCCTTTTAACCTCAGACTTGGGTTTTCCCTGCATGCCTTGGCCCTGACTCTAAATACAATCCCCATTTTTTTTCCACATGGAAAAATCTACTAAACAAATTCTATGGTTCTGGCTTTATAGTAGGAAAGAGATAATCTGCACTCCCTAACTAACCACAAAAAAATCTGATAATAACATATATAAAGAGTTAGCAGTTTGTCCCTATCAACAAAAGAAACAAACTTATAGTAAACAGTGTCTTGTCCTCATTCATTGAACATAAAGTGTTGATCTCATTCCCTCCCGTCTATGAGCACAAGTTCCCTTGTGCTGTTGAGCACTTTACGTAATTGAGGGAGAAGAGAGAGTGCTTTGTGGACTGAACAATGCTGACCCAGATCAAAGTCCAGCCATTGTAATGTGTCTGATAACGAAGAACACAACACCTACATCGATGTCTGTCCATGACGTTTTGACTCCAGCATAGCACAGGCAGAGTCTGACTCACTGTCAGAGAAAGAACACAATTTGAATAGCTGTTTTGCCATCTAAATTTCTTGTGAAATGATTTAAAATAAGTCTTAAATGATCTTCATTTAGAGGATTTTCTCTGCAAATATTGATAAATATGATAGTTTGCTTAATTTGATTTATTAATTAGCAGCATTCCATTCAAATTCTTTATTTGATTGACAGCTCTAGTTTACAGGTGAGACTAGAGAGTTATAGAGCCTACGTTTACAGGTCCAACAAGTTGCTTCACACTTGTGAAAAGAAAACCGGTGAGCTTGGGTTATTATTTTTTCCTTGTTTAAATTCACTTACTCGTATGCCCTTACAGCCAAAGACCACAGTGGGCCAGCCAAGCTTTTGCAGGCTCAGGCATTTACCTAATTATCTAGCATTAGGTCAAATGGAAAGCTTCCATATCTGTCTGTGTCTTCTCTCTCTCTGTCTGTCTGCGCCTCTCTCTTTCTTACTCTCTCAGCAAGCTTGGGATGGCTGTAGAAGGGATAAGCTGTAAGAGTCCTAGAGCCTATTAGGCTTTAAGGGGCCTCACCTGAGGGATAGATGTGAAATTATGCTTACAAACCTGCATGCTTCTACCTGTTTCTACAATATAATTTGCAACAAACAGGGGCCAAGCTGAACCTACAGGGCTGACTTGAGCAGAGAGTGGAATGTCAGATGTCTTTGTTACATAAATGAGGCTGATCTCTTGACCTTACATATAAACTCCACCTTTTCACTTTTTATTTCCCGCTGTATAGAACGTTCGGTGCTGACCTGATAAAAGATTAACTGGCACTTTACAGTGTTTGTTTACGGTCATTTGAGCTGTCTAGTTCTCTCAGCACACTCCAAGTGCCTTGAACAATAGCAGTGCTGATGGTAACATTGGCAATTTCCCCTGTTTTTTCTGTGTGTGTGTCCGCAGGTCAGTGCCCGGGGATTCGCTCCATTGTTACAGTTTGCCTATACGGCTAAGCTGCTGCTCAGTAGAGAAAACATCCAGGAGGTCATCCGCTGTGCTGAATTCCTGCGCATTCACAACCTGGAAGACTCCTGCTTTCGCTTCCTGGAAGCCCAACTGCGCAGCGAGGAGGATGGCCTGCTCCTGTGTCGCAAGATGGCGCCTGAGAGCAATCACTCGGAGGATGAGAGCATGCAACCTGAGTTGCTGACAACAACGACAACTGCAGTGACCCTGTCCGGTTCCCCACGCTCTCGTCGTTGTGCAGAGACCCTGAACTCCTTGCGGCGACCAGACCATGAGCAGCTGGTGGCAACAGAAGATTTCGCTGATGGGCTGATGGACTTTGAGCGACACGGCACCTCAGACCTGCCACGATGCCCTAAGTACAGGAAGTACCAGTGGGCATGCAACAAGCACAATAACGACGCCTCCTCACACACCAGTACCTCAGGTTTTCCAAGCACATTCAAGGAGATGAGCAGGCCAGCAGTGATGCAAATCAAGCAGGAGCCACGCAGTGAGGAAGAGTCCATCTCGCTTTGCCTGTCAGGGGACGAGCAGGACGAAGGTGAAAAGGACGGTGTGGCTGAGATGGAGCTGGATGATTCCATTGCAGTGGACCAACCAAAAGGCAGCAACAAGTCACCGACCTGCCTAAGAACTCTTTTCAATAAGGACCTGCCTAGCACACCCGAGCAGCTTTTTTGTTAACAGACTCATTAATGCCCAGGATAAAGGAACCACTCAGGCAGACCACAAAAAAGACTACAGGCCTTCGCTTGGCAATGAGCTTGGCATTCCTGTGGCGTTCCCCAAAGACGCCGATGGTTTCCCGCCAGGGCTTTCGTTGAAGTCGGATTCATGCGATGGTGTGTGCAAGCAAGAGGTGGAGCTGGACCGCCGCAGTGTCATCTTCCCTCCAGGGGCCTGTGACCGACTGGGTACTCCCACCCACTCCCATCCCAGCGGAAACTCATTGGAGAAGGAGCTCTCAGAACACATGCCAAAGGGATTGTGGGCCGGCGCCAGCCAGTCCCTCCCCAGCTCCCAGACCTACTCCCCCAGCACCATAGCCAGTGACCCGCCCCTGCTTTGCCGCCAAAGGCCCAATACCAGCTGCCCAGTGCCAATCAAGGTATGCTCGCGATCGCCCCCTTCAGAGACCCGCACCAGGACCTCCAGTTCCTGTTCGTCGTATTCTTATGCTGAGGACGGGAGCGGCGGGTCCCCCTGCAGCCTTCCACAGTTTGAGTTTTCATCCTCGCCTTGCCCCAATGCGACACGGTGTCTCACCGCTGACCCGCAGGAGGCAGGCGGTGGGACAGATGCTCTCTTTACACGGGTGCGGCCAAAGATAAAGTGTGAGCAGTCGTATGGAACCAATTCCAGTGATGAGTCAGGGTCCTTTTCGGAGGGGGACAGTGAATCATGTCATGCTCGAGAGCAAGGCCCTGAGGTGAGTCTATTTTTATTCCTCTCTCATGTGTTTACCTGTTGTCTAACAATTCCATCCAAAAGCACACTTTGCATCTCATACCCTAGTGTTCATTCATGCAGGAACCAATAAAATGTGCACGCTGCCCTTATGCTATTAGAGACTTTCCCTTTGACTTTCACTGATTCATTGAACAGAGCTGCTCACTGCGAATGGACCAATGAACACTGTAATCATTTTCATGTCTGGGCTGACATAAACGGAATAACTGCAATGATATTACTCTGACCTTTTGTGTGTTGTCTAGGAAGACTAATATAGTATATATAGCAGAGAGGAGCAAACTCAATTTGACAATCAAGTCTGGATTCCTGTTGTGTAAAGAAAAAACACAATAACTACACACTTTATCAAAATTGAGCTAAGACTGGAATTGGGCCTCCCAGACTAAGCAGAAGTGCTTGGCTTACCTCTGCTCAGATTCTGAGAAAGTGTTAAAGGATAGTTCACCTAAAAGCTACAATTCTGTCATCATTTACTTACCTTCATGTTGTTCAAAACCTGTATGACTTTCTTTGTTCTGCAGAACAACAAAATGTTATTCTTAAACATGTTTCAGACTTTTTTGCTTTTCTTTTTTTGTCCAAATAATGTTGTTTTTGGACACCAATGACTTTCATTCTATGGTCAAAAACAGATGAAAATATATTTCATGTTTCACAGAAGAAAGAAAGTCAAACAGGATTGACATGAAGTCATTTTTGGGTGAACCATCCCTTTAAAACCGTTCAAATCAAAATTCAGTCAAAACATTTAAAAACCATTTTTCTCAAGTCTCATTGTCTTTCCCTTTCGCATGGCAGTGTTCAATGTAACACAAAGAAGCATTGAAAAAGTAAAACTGGGCAAAATAGGGCAGTTAAGAATATCGGTAACACTTTACAATAAGGTTCGTTAGTTAACATTAGTTAACTACGTTAGTTAATATGAACTAATAATGAACTGCACATATACAGCATTTATTGATCTTTGTTAATGTTAATTTCAACATTTACTAATACTTGATTAAAATCTTGTTAACATTAGTTAATGCACGTGAACTAACATGACCAAACAATGAACAGCTGTATTTTTATGAACTAACATTAACAAAGATGAACAAATGCAGTAACAAATGTATTGCTCATGGTTAGTTCATGTTAGTAAAAACATTAACTAATGTTAACTAATGAACCTTATTTTAAAGTGTTACCAGAATATCTCAATAATATAGCCCAATGCAAACAGCAATGTACACTGTAGCAGAGTAATATTGAATATGACACTTCATTTATATGTTGCTCATCTACCATATTACTAATAAGGGGGTGTGGGTCTGCTCTGTGCTGTGATTGGTTAATACTAAGCAACGATTCACAGCCTTATCCTCAGAACATGTTAAAGAGAGATAGAGAGGAGAAAGAGAGTCAGAGCACATGTGCTCCTCACAACAAGCCCCAGTGCTTCCTAAGCTCAAGGCACACGATGCTTATTTCTTAAGAAATTGCCCTTTAATGGTGAGTGGCACAGTCACACGCTATTCTTCATTTTGTCAAAGGTTTGGTTGATCAGTCAAACATTTGATTTATTAGCATGGTCCATAAAGCCCCTGCTGGTAGATGCTGTCTGCAGAAAACATTTTCTCCATTGACAGCCATTCAAAAATTGCTGTATATTCGATTTTGTTTTTTTTGCTAACATAATTTACAGTGTAGTTCAGATAGCGTACAGTGCTGGTCAGAATTATTTGCCCCCTTGGTAAATATGATCAAATAAGGCAAAAATCTAGCCTTTCATTGAAATGATTGAAAGTGGGGGGGAAGTCACATTTTATATAGTTTTAGAAGAAAAAAAATGTATTCATCTAAATGACAGTAAATGAGTGTCTGTTACTGATAGTTGTAATATCTCTGAAATGTGAGACACTGATAGACACACTTTAAACTCTTTAGTTTAAATGTAGAGATTTAGAATGAAGAGAAAGAATGGATAAACACTTGTGTGAAGCTGCTGTCTGATCTGAATGCGAGTTGAGTTTCACTTGGGACGCTGTATATTTTAAAAGAGCAAATAACTATAAAGGAGAAGAAGAGACCATGTTTAGAGACTGGGGTGAGACCTTTAGAAATGCATGGAGGCCTTGATAGAGAAAATGGTTTGTTGCCATGGTAACACAGAGCACTCAGGAACAAATTGGCTAGTTTTCAGCATTTTGTGCATTGGTTCATTTGTAAAAGACTTGAGACACACTGGACCCGACCTAAAAAAAAATTAAAAATACATTTGTTGCCTCAAAGTATTTGCCCTCCCCACACACTCATAGTGCATCTGACTCTTCATTTGACTTTTCAATGGAGCTTTGTATTTCAACTAGTTTAGTTTTCTTTCCAGTTTTGATTTAGAAACAGACCTAAAATCACTTAAGGATTCCTGACTTCACTAAATTGATTCATTTAAAGTACAACAGGGTTGGAATTGTATCTGCAGATGTTCAAAATGAGGGTCTCTCAGATAGTTGCTGAAGTTGAAAGCTATCTCGTCAATCTAGTATCTGATACACTCTTTCACTCCAGCTTTCACTCTTCTTCTCAGTTGCATTCTTGTTGTTGTTCATTTTCCCATCTACACCTAACAATTTCTGTGAAGCTGAGCTGACGAAAGTCTGAGAAAAGGACTTAAAATCTCCCTTCTTCCATTCAGAAACTTCATCTTGAAAGCAAATGCTACCTTTTCATATATGCTTTTCATATTCATATGCAAAAAAAAATGTATGGGCACTTAGTCCACTAGCCCTGGGTCTAGGTTGTTGTTGTGTTTGTTTTTTACCCAAGTGTAAAAATGTTTTGATCACAAATAAAGTAAAAACACTAATATTGTAAATTATTGTTACAATTTAATATAAATGTTTTCTATTTTATTATATTTTAAAATATAGTTTATTTCAGCGAGTCATTACTTCAGTCTTCAGTGTCACATGATCCTCAAGAAATTATTCTAATATGATGATTTGGGTAACACTTTAGTTTAGAGTCCAATTCTCACTTAACTAGTAGCTTATTAGCATGCATATTACTAGGATATTGGTTGTTTATTAGTACTTATAAAGCACATAATAACGCTTTATTCTGCATGACAATATTCTACATCCCTTAATCCTACCCAATTTCTAAACTTAACATTTTTAACAACAAACTTAAACTAACTATTAATAAGCAGCAATTAAATGTTTATTGAGGCAAAAGTCATAGTTAGTTAATAATGATAATTTGGACCCTTAACTAAAGTGTGACCATGATTTGCTACTCAAGTAACATTTCTTATTATTATCAATGTTGAAAAAACAGTTTTGTGAAAACCATGATATATATTTTGATATATTTGATACATGATACATTTTTTCAGGATTCTTTGATGAATATTAATTTCAAAAGAACCGCTTTTATTTGAAACAGAAATCTTTTGTTACATAATAAATGTCTTTACTGTCATTCTGACCCCAATCTTTTGAATGGTAGTCTATGACAAAAATAAAATGGTTTGTTTTTGTGATAAAGATCATGCTTATAGTTGAAGAAATTCCCATCTCTCTCTCTCTCTCTCTCTCTCTCTCTCTCTCTCTCTCTCTCTCTCTCTCTCTCTCTCTCTCTCTCTCTCTCTCTCTCTCTCTCTCTCTCTTCTCTCTCTCCTAGTGATATGCAATACAAACACACAGACTTGTCAAAAAAGAGACAGTCCTTTGTTGCACAGCAAATGGCATGTAAGAGCAAGAGCATGAGAGTGAGAGGAGAGAGAGGAGCAGCACACAAAGAGGGAAACACAATCTCAAAAATAGCTTCAGCCTGCTGCTCGAAACAATGAATTCAAAGGAGGAAGGAAGTTGTTAAACTGTAGGCTAATCATAGCACTAGTGTAATCCTTCTAGGCCAGTCTAGATACTGAATTCAGGTCTTTGAACTTTTCTCTCTTTTTCATAAGTCATATACAGTATCACTTACCCTCTGTGACCTGCATCTATTCAAACAGGAAGAGCTCAGGTCCAAGAATATTGCCATATCTTTTGATTCGTCCTTACTTTAACCTGTTTCACACACAATAATACATACTTTTTGATGCCGACTTGACACCTCTGGAAGATACTGGAGGACTGAAGTCTTACTCACTCTGACAGTAACCTGAAGATTTCACTGTAGACTGACCGGAGAGATTTCAGTTGTGAGGGCAAAGAAAGGTCCTAACTCCTGAAGTAAAAAATAGCAATGCCCTACTGAGGACAGTTATCAAATCTTGAGATCTTTGAGAAGATTTATCTACCATTTTCTTTACGCTTTAGTCATCCGGTTACACTGGGTGAAGTATTGATCTCGGAGTGAGTGGGTGTGATCAGAAAATCTCACTCTCAGTTCTTCATTTTCATTCTTGAAAAACACGGTGCAAGAAGCATTAACCCTTTAGTGAAGCCGCCTGCATCGCAGGAAGTGAGGAGTGAAGTCAGAACCATTTCTGTTCCTCTCATTCCGACTTTAAAAGCCAAGCCGCTCTCTCAATATGAGCCGATTGTGGTCTACAAATTATTCGTCAGACGTCGCATTGGTGAGGTGTAAAACCGCACGATTGAAATTATGTTAAGGTGAAAGCTTGAAATATTATGAACGCTCACTGTTTGCTTGTAGAAGTAGACGTGGATATCACGTAGAGGGCAGTTTGCAGTAATGCCAATTCTATTATATATATATGTGTGTGTATATATATACTGTATATATAAAAGAGTTGGCATTATATACATTATCATTCAAAAATTTGGGGTCATTAACAGTTTTCACAAAAATATTAAGCTGCACAACTGTACTTTATTTTACAGTCCTGTTTCGCATGAACATACTAAATCCAAATTTTTATATACGTTTTGAGAGCCTGATTACAAAAACAAAAATCTCACCCTTAAAATCCACACAATTATATATAATGTTCTCATTATAATTTTATGTTGCCTATAGATCTGCATGCAAACCATATTTTCCTTTTTGGTGTGATTTCAATCATATTTCTGAAGTGCATCTGAAGCATCTGAAGTGTCTCAGCTGAAGGAAATAATCCATATTTATCGGCTTTAATATATTGACCAATTTTTGGGGGGGTCGATAACAATAACATTTCAAAATGAACGTATCGTGCATCCCCTATTAAGTTTCTCCTTCAGTTCCTTAGGAAAAAATCTATCAAAAAGGTAGTTTTTGATGTAGATAAAATGTAAATATAGGATATACGATTATTATTGATATTGCTCATATAATGTGGTCTTGGAATAATTGTTGAATAAGAAATGTTTTTAGTTTACATTTACATTTTTGACATTAATTGCAAACTTTGGTATCTTGGGAAATCCGAGCACAGTTTGAGACTACCTCCTCTGAAACTGCATTATTGGAATCATATGCAGAAGCTGATTTAAGAGATGTAACTCTCCATTTGCTCGCCATTTAATCTCATTGCCGTCTAAGAGAAAGGATGGTGCTTTTCACTCCAGATGTGTTACATTAGGAATTACCACTGACCTAGACAGGCATTCATACAGGCCATTTATCTTAGGTGTACACATACCCGCACAAGCAGACACTTTGGTCCTGATGGGAATGAAGCCCCATGGTGACCACGGACAGGCCCATCACTCCATTAGACAGAGTGAGTGTGTGCATGTGTGTCTGTCCCGTGTATTTGAAAGGGGGGTGCATTCATGTGTGTGTGTGTGTGTGTGCGTGGATAGCTTTCCCCTATTACTCAGCCCCTGTGGAGACTTCCAGTAATAGCAACAGGGCTGAGAGAAGAAAAACAAGAGAAGAAAGGAGGAAAAAGAGGAATATCTTAGGGGTTGTTTCAGACTGTTTTCTTATCTGTGTCACATGGCGTCTCATTACCGAGACATGTGAAACGAAGAGATGCATAGCAGCACAGTAACGATTCTGGGAATCTCTGAAGGACTGTAATGATATTTAGCAAACAGATGATCTAATTACCGCTAAAGGCATTTCACTGACCAAACGGCTAACTCTCCTTCTTGTTTGCACATTTAAATCATTTCCACACAGTTTTTACTCACATTAGACTGGAAATTAAGCACTGTGCCAGTAAAATTGCTAAAATATCTGTGTGAGACCTCAGGCATTTGGCCTCGCTCATTCCAGTCACATCTTTTGTCCGTCGCCTTCCCACAATTCCCTGCTGCAGATGTGTCCATGCTAAGAGAAAGTAAGCAAGGGACAAAAAGAGTGGGGCCACTTTGCTCCTAGTAACAGAGGAGTCCTACTTTTCACTCCAGACCCATTTCAAGAATAATGACCTATTGAAAGAGTAAAGGGACAAGAGAAGAGAGAGAGAGAGAGACAGAATCGGGATCACGTTCGCATTTATAAACGCCACTGGTTTACGTTCTGTCATCTCTGCCGGCTTTCTAAACTGGTTCTGGTGGGAAGACACTAAATATAGACATCACTCTTACACCACTGCCACACACCTCAAACCAACATACCAGAGAGGGGAAAGAGAAGGTCATAGAGAAAAGGTGTCTCCTTGGACCATGTAAAAAGACCTTTCTCTCCATCTAGTCTAGCTTAAAAATCGTATCAAGACAACACAAATTCACACACTGCGTTTCTGGATGTCGACTGAGCTGAGAGTAGTAAAAGGTCTGTCCATCATTTATTAATGATGCTGCTCCGACCTGCCAGTGCTCCGGGCCCCCTGCTGCTCTGAGCCAGACTGGGCCAGATCTACACTTTCATCTTCTCTCAGTCCCAACCAGAGTCACCGTGGGCTTCCCACTTCACATGGAAGAGTCGCTGCATCGCTGTGGTCCAGGTTTATGGGGTCATAATTACAATAAGCCCATGTGAGTTCTTAAGTAGGGCAGCACTATATAGCCAGTATACTGTTACACTACGGTTGCCTCATTCATTTGCCACACTAGTTTGTCTGAGATTATTTTCATGTTACGGCCAAAAACTGATGAATAGACAATATTACAATTCTGTAAGATTTTGTATAACTAAATTAAAATTAAAATGCTAAAACTAAAAAAATGTATATATATTTTTGATGCTGAAAGTAAATGTAGGCATTATAATGTACAGTATGAAAATATTGTAGATATTCATTTTGAGATTTGCTAAAGATAGCATTTATTAACTTTGATGGCAAAGGTAATCTAAATTAGCATGAACACAATTGAAAATCCAATATCGGTCAATACAAGGATAAAAACTTGAATGATTATCGATATTGGGTACCTATATATTGTGCATCTGATGTATGTCAAATTATGTTCCATCTTTACATGTGGTGTTTGGTATAAATAATAATTATTATTATTATTTTATTCAGCAGGGATTCATTAAATGGATCAAAAGTGACAGTAAAGATGTTTACAACGTTGCTGTTGAATTATATTTCCTGAAAAAGACTCATGGTTTCCACAAAAAATATTAACCAGCACAGCTGTTTTCAACATTTACAATAATTAGAAATGTTTCTTGAGCACCAAATCAGCATATTAGAATGATTTCTGAAGGATCATGTGACTCTGAAGACTGGAGTAATGATGCTGAAAATTCAGAACAAAACAGATACTTAAAATGTAAAAATATTATTTCAAAATATAACTGTACTTTTTATCGGTCTTAGTGTGCATAAAATACTTGTTTTAAAAAAAAAACACTAAAAAAAAACTTTTTTACCAACCCCAAACTTATGAACTATAGTGTTTAGGCTATTTAAAAAAAAACAACCTGCAGATAGTGCCTGGGTGCTTGAGAGAAACTCGGCATTTTAACAAATAAAATCTTTAACAGATTTGAACAGATTTTAGAGAAACTGAGTTCACCAGTATGACAGTCTTTGAATGTCTCCCTCAAAACCCTGATCGACTTTGCACTTCAGCAGATTCACCTACAGAGGACTGGCTCCATCCCTCTCGCTTTCTTAACCTGATTATTTTTTTTATGACATTCATTCCTTTGTTTATCCCTCATAAAAGCTCTCTCTGACAACAGCAGGGTGTCTAAGTATGACATGCCCTCATAAAGCCACCCAGACCATGATGGAGAGAAGTCAACTGATGTTTTATATTGTCAAACAGCCTGCATATCATGCTTATTGTACATGAATGAGACATTGTTTCCTACTGGTTGATATGTTCAGAATCCACTGACAGCTTAACTCGTTAACAGTTGTAATTTGCATACTCATGCCCTCTGGTAATCACCTGACAGGAGTGTGAAATAGAGGAAGAAAGGACTACAGCAGCTGTGTCGCTTTTTTATATTATTTCTCTGAGAGAAAGATGCTTTCTTGTTCCTGTCTTTCTCACTCTTTATTCTCGGCCTTTGTTCCTGTCTGTCGGTCTTATTCTTTTGACCTCTTTGTTAATAAGTGATGTTGCTGGTTAGATGTTATAAGCTTGTGTTGTTAGACCTCACTTTTTGAACGTGAAGAACTGTGTTCTGCCTCCATCTAGTGGTGATGAAATACACGGCAAGTAAGTTAGGTTACATTTTAGTATGTTTATATTTCATCAGAATACATAGATCATTTCCAATGGCCGTCAAATGGCGAAATATGTTTTTTTAAAACTAAGTGATGCTGATTGTGTTGAATTCTCTTGTCCTGCCATCATCTGCCAATCAGATGAGCTCTGATTATGTTGATTTAGTGGCTTGAGGAGAAATGCTTTCATGGAAGAAAAGCAAAATGTTCATAGAGTAACACATTGCTAATGTATGTCTTTACAGGTCAAGCTTCCATTCCCCGTCGATCAAATCACAAATCTTCCACGCAACGACTTCCAAATGATGGTGAAAATGCACAAGCTGAGCTCGGAGCAGTTGGAGTTCATCCATGACGTGCGCAGACGCAGTAAGAACCGTATCGCGGCCCAGCGCTGCCGCAAGAGGAAACTTGACTGCATCCTGAACCTTGAGTGTGAAATACACAAACTGGTAAGTAGCCTACACAAACAGCTCTCGCTGTCTCTGTCTTGTTGTGTGTGACGAAAAATCTTTATTGTACACGTTGGCCTTCAGGTTGTTAACCAATACCCATAAGCGGCAGGGGAACTCATCTCCTAGGCTGTCATGTTGCCATGGCAGCACGGCTACCTGTCAATCACAGAGCCGGTCCCATGCTGTTTCCGTGATGGGGGCGGAGCCGACTGTCTTTGATGTGTGAAGCCATGTATGTGCATGAAGCCTGACAGCCTGCGCTTTGATGCCACATGCGCATCCTCCATATAATCTCGCATAAAACAGCAGGAGGGATGCCTCTGCTCCTCTGCTCCTCCTTCTGGTCTTATCGTGGAGTTTGACAGCTATATTAAAGCACGACTGAAATGAAGTTGTAGAATGAATGAATTTATGAGGACAGGAAGATGGAGATTCCATGGAGATTGAGAGCGGGACGACAGTGTTAGTGCTGCAGGGTGACCTACATATCTCAGCTGGTCCCTATAGATCACTGTACGTTCATAACAAACCGTGTATGCATGTGTGTGTGTGTGTGGAGCAGGTTTTGAATACATTGTGAAGACCAAGGGCATTGTGGGCATCCCGAAAAAAATTCTTAAAGGGATAGTTCGGATCACTTACTCGCCCTTAAGTTGTTTCAAACCTGTATGAATTTCTTTCTTCAGCTGAACACAAAATACGATCTAACGTCAACTGTTTGATTGTCAGTATTCTTTCAAATATCTTCTTTTGTGTTCGTTTTTGGATGAACTATCCCTTCAATAGTCATACTGAATAATGTTATATGTAAACCAACCTAATGTACATATTCTCAAAACGTATTTATTTCTATGTACTGGGAATTTTGAATTCGTGATTGTAAATCTTGGAAAAGTCCTGGAAATTGATCAAATTAATACATCAGTATTCAATATAGATATGTAATGAAATAGTTCAGTTAGTTACATCATTACAGTTTTTTACAATCGCTATAGGACACATTTCTCAATACTTTTTAATACATATTTTTTTAAAAGTAACCTAAGTATTGAGAAATGTGTCCTAGTAATTATAAAAAACTGTAATGTGTGCTGATATTCTATAAATATTTCAGTAATTCAGTAAAAAATACTGTAAAACCAGCAATATTATAGCTAAAAAAAACAACTGTTTTCATTTAAATATAATAATATATAAAATATATTTAATATCTAAACATTTTTAAATATATATGTGATGGCAAAGAAGAATTTTCAGCATTTCTCCAGTCGGTATCAAATGATCCTTCAGAAATCAGTCTAAAATGCTGATTTGGTGCTTTTCTTATTATCTGTGTTTCTTAATATTTTTGTGGAAATCATTATGCATTTTTTCAGGATTCTTAATTTGAAACATTATAAAAGTCTTTACTCTCACTTTTGATCAATTAAATGTGTTTAATTTAAAGTATTAATTTCTTTCTAAAACAAATAACTGACCCCAAACTTTTGGTACTGTTTATATGTACATACTGATCAGTACAAATAATATATATTCAGTATAGTGAAAATGTGTGTTTTATGTGTGTCCACCCCACAGGTGTGTGAGAAGGAGAAGCTCTTAACAGAGCGCAACCAGTTGAAGGCATGCATGGGAGAGTTATGGGAGAATTTCTCCTGTCTGTCCGAGGAGGTGTGTCGAGACGTGCAGCTGAGCCCAGAACAGGTCCATCACTACTGCCCCATACTGCGCCCCGGCAACACCCACCTCCGTCACCCCCGGCACCCAGGCCCTGCCCACCGGCAGCATCGACCTCACCAATTGCCTCACCCCCGAACAGAGCTTCCTTAAATCGCCCACTGAAAACGACGGAAAACCGCGAGCGGCCCAGTGGAAGACCGGAAACGGGTCTGAAGGCGTAGGGAATGACAGAGAGGAGCAAGAGCCCGGCTCTGCCTACCTGGAGGCGGGGCTGTCCCTGGAACAATCCAATCAGACGGTCACAGTAGACTTCTGTCAGGAGATGACAGATAAATGTACAACCGACGAACAGCCCAACAGAAAGGACTGTACTTAATGATGGTGGTTTATTTCTCTGTGTTGATTTATGTTTTTTTTTATTATTTAATTTAGTTACGTCTTCTGACAACCCCTCAAAACTCGAGGGCTGTTGAGATGGCCAGCCTCTGCCAGTGTTTTTGATTATTTTATATACATATTTATGTCTTTGTAATTGTCTTTTTTTAAACAAAGGTTGACACTACAGTTGTCTTAACAGCAGCAATACTGTTCTCCAGGTTTTCTCTCATTCAGCCATGGCAGAGTGGCTGAGACCTTCTCACAGAACTTCACGATGGTGCTACACCTTTCCATGACAGTGCAACACTGTCTGTTTCCAATTACAGTCCATTCAGATGGGATGGGCTCTGACCACATCTCAAATTCAGACCTCTATGGACCTAGCAGCAGCATTTTGCTCTCTCTCTTTCTCTCTCTCTCTCTCTCTCTCTCTCTCTCTTTCCTCATCCCACCTCCGTTCCCTATTTCTGCCCTCTACCTCTAAACCTCTATCACTCTTTCTCTCGTCTCTTTCTATTTGTGGCCCTTGTCACAGTAAATTCAAACTCAGGAAATATTCTGAATGTTCAGTATAACTCATGAAAAAAAACAAATACAGATTTTTTTTTTCTACAGCAGCTAGACTGTAAATGTCCATATGCAAAAATGTCTTCTGCATCATACGTTTGTAGTGTCTGTGTACCGCAACACTTAATTTGTACAGATGGTGGTATCTAAAAACATTCCTCCTTTGCCTTCCACAGCACTGATACGAAAGAAAGTACGACGGAAAGACGAACGATTCGAATCGCAGTTTCGGCCACCTTTTGCGTCAGCAATACTGTACCGTTGGATGTTTTTTCGACAAGTGCTCGCTCGGCAGAAAGCGTATTGTAAATAGCGCATGGAGACGGTCTCGGTAATATTGTACAGGTAGAACTTTAGATGGCTTTTTTCCGTTGATTCGTTTTTCTTTTTTTTCTTTTCTCTGGGGTTTGATCAAGCACCTTTTTGCCACGAAGGGAAAATCGTTGCTGTTTCCTGTCTCGAATGAATTCCCCATGATGGGTGTGCTTAAACTCAGGAAACTAGCATTCTTACACTCACGCATGCACACACACACATGCACGCTCGCATACGAACCCCCCAGTGCAGCGCATAGAGCCCTTGCATGTAATCTGGATGTAAATGGTGTGCGTAGTGGTGAGCTGTTCTCCTTTAAATGTGAAAACGTGCTCTTTTATCAGTATTTACAGTGTGCTTGCAGACGCCTCCGAACAGTGTTACGTAAAACAAACTTCATCACGATCCCACACCCTTTCAGTTTCGCCCCCATTTTACTGCTCGGACAGGAACAGGAAATGATGTCGAACTCAATTAAAGGGCCTTTTCCCCCCCTTCAGCACTCTTTGACCATTTAGCACTTCTGAAAGAGTAGATTTCTTTTTCAAGACCCTAAAAAGTCTGAAATTGAAGCACTTAACGCAGACACTTAAAAGTGTCTCTCCTGACAGATGATCTTTAACAACACGGTATCTTTTAAAGAACGTTTTCAGGTTCATTTAAATAAATGAAAAAAGTTCAAATTGCGTATTTATGGAAGACACTAAAAAGCTATTTTAGAGAGCATCGAAAAATCTGCTCTGAATTGGATTGAATAAGCCAATTCTTTAAAGTCGACCTATATTTCCCTTGATTGTACATTTGTTAGACACGTATATCCATACTAATGGGATTGCATGCTGCCTGTATGTTTTATATAGTTTGTTTAGAGTTTCTTTGCCTCAAAATGTAGGCCTCGGAAACACGGTTTGAATCTCGATGAGTTCACTCTGGTTTAGTTGAGCAAAAACTAAGAGCATTTATCTTTTTAAAAAAAATGGATCTCCCAATAAGTAATACAACACAGTTAGGAGGAGTGACACTTACTTGACATAGACCCATATATTATTTGAATGACTTTTGACCCCTAGAGCTCTACGTGTGCGTGCTTGTGCATTTGCGAGTTTGATATTCAGACACGTTTCAAGTTGTAATACATCCCCTCTCCCTCTCGTATGCAAGCGCACACACACACACACACACGAACATGTCACACTGGGTGGAGTGTCTCTCCTAGGGATGTAGAATCTAGAGGTGTTGTGATGGATAGTTGTGCTGTTGTTTTCATTGTGAATCTGTTCTCTTTCTCTTTTTCTAAAGAAATTTTAACAGTATTTGCCATTTCTAAATTGTAATCAGGTACAAGACTAGAACTAAAGATTTATGGGTCCAAGTGGACATTTGTGCACACATATGCAAATCATCCCTATAATGATGCATTTTTCTTTTCTCGTTGTATAAATAATGAAGTGTGGAAAGCATGACCTTCCACTTGACAAGCACACTGTCGTACACTTGAGAATCTATGTCCACAATTTTGACATTTCTGAAAAAAACAAAAGGTCACACCTGCATCAAGGCTATCCAAAATCATTTTCCCAAATCTGCTTTTATTTATGTTTCTCGCATAGCAAAGTATTTGTCGTACTTGTGTATTTCTGGGCTGTACATGAAATGGCTTACTCCTCACGCTTGCACACTTGGCCTTAAGAGCCTGGGGACGCTTTGGTTCAGGCCGACGCTTCGAAGAAACGGTGGAAGAAGCCGAGAGTCTGAGTGAAAAGGATTGGAATTCTGACCTCTGTTAGCCTCTGTTACTAAAAGCTGCATCATGTTTGCCTCCACAGTGACTTCAAGGGTTCGGCCTGGTCACAGAAAGCCTCGCAGGTTAAATAAGCTTATTAGCTCTCCTCTCAACAACACTTCTGCTAGTTTTTGTTGTTTTACAGAGGTTTTATTTTCGTATCGGACTCGTGGTTGCTCTTGTATCTTGTCTCAGGGTGCGTGCCAACGTTTTTTTTTGTTTGGTCCTCAGACATTTTTGATGGTAGCTGGTGAGCTCAGCTTTCATTTGTCACTTATTTTTGTGTCTTGCATTTTTGTCTTCTCATAAAGCTAATGGGTGGGTAGTGTGAAAATTACTTCTTCTTTTTTTTAGAGTTTCTAAGCTAAGAATAATTGATGCCTAGAGAAAACCTACTAGATTTGCACAATTATTTTGGATAAAAAAAAAAACCCAACAAGGGCTATGGAATATCTCGAAATGAAATCCAGCAATTAGTTTTCTTTCGTTTAAGCTTTCGATCTGCAATTACGGTCAAAAGACGCGTATTTTAAGCTTCTGTAAATGTATTGAGAGAACCAATACTGTACAGGAAAACACCCGACATCTCTTCATGTACGTAAGCTCCTGTTTAATGTCATTTGAATAATTTGGTCGGTTTGTTTCATTCGTGCTGCTTCTCAGAAATATGAACACTGGCGTTCCAAAGGGTTGCTCAAAAACTTGCCTTTTTCACAATTTGCTTAACTTTATAAAACATTTGATATTCGGACTGAACACGCAGCCAGAAAACGGCGCAAGAAAAAGGCAAAATGTTTACAAAAAGGTGTCGTGTTTTACGAGAATTTTGCCATGTACATAGAAATCGTGAGGCTTGTTCGAATGGATAGGTTTAGCATTCTGTCTCTTTGTTTAAGTACGTTTTTACAAGCGAACAGAGAAATGTCCGTTTGATAACTATGCTCCTTTTCCTCAAGTTGTCTTTTTCGCCCGACGGGGATGCTCCAGTGTACCATGAATACAAAGTGCACCTCCAATTTTGCCTTAGAACTTCCAGAGGCCATAGTTCACATTCAAGTGAAGTGTGTATGCAGGGGCTGTGAGCCCCCATGTTTCGGCTAGCAGAGCGGACTCTCTCTCTCACACTTATCTACCTGTGAAATCCTTCATACCTCTCATTACTGGTCAATGACTGTATCAGCAAACTGCATCAGGTGTTTTTTCTACATGCTTTTTACACAGATTATATGGATTATTGTATTGGTAGATTTTGGTGCATCATTTTTAATGGAATAGCTCTTTGGCTAACTTAGTAGTCACACGAGTTGTTTTCTTCTCTCTATCTCTTTCTGACTCTCTTTATCGCATTTTTTCTAGAAGACTGTTTTGTGTTAATATTGTCGATTTGAGGTAGCTGTTTCTTTGCTTATTCTGTACTAAGAGTTTTTACTTTTTTCATTTTGAAATGCTACATGACCCTAATGCATTTAATGACTTAAAAACCATTGTACATACGGTATTGTGCAGAACTCATTTTCATGCATTTCAATTGCTAGTGTTATATAAATTACAGATTATGTCTAGACACCATTTCTGTTTATGAAATAAAGAAACATATCATGTAGCCTACATTGTGTTGTGATTGCTTGATTTTATTTCCATTGTTGAATGAGTGTATATAGAACCATTTTTCTATAGTTTTTTTTTAACTTTGTGCCTTTATTGTGTGCCGACAATATATAATAAGATAATAAATAAATTTAGACAAATAATTAATTTATTCATTTTATATAAAATGTTGTGTAATATTGATTCTTGAGATAAGGAGTTTATAAAATACTAACATGTCCACATAAAAGAAGTGGTTAACTGATTTCACAACTGTATTCATATATTTCAAACACTCTGGTGAGTTTTATATAATTTTTCTTGGTGATAAGGTCAACTCAGTCACTCAAACTGTAAAGAAATAGTTTAGTGGTTTTAAGATAATCAAAACCCCTATGCAAAATATAAAAATATTTTGTAGTGAGAATTATCCTGTAAGTCAATTCATTCTATTTATTCATTCATTCATTCTATTCATTCTATTCTATCATTCATCTATCATTCATTGATTACATTTGTTAGTAGCCTACTTCAAGTAAATATTTAACATTGTTTTTACCTTATTGTGTAATATTGAGTCACCTGATAGACAAGAAAAACACATTTCGTGAGGAAATGGAAGCAGATGCATCCAAGATGAACCCATTGAACAGATTAATCCGTGTGTGTGTGTGTGTGTGTGTGTGTGTGTGTGTGTGTGTGTGTGTGTGTGTGTGTGTGTGTGTGTGTGTGTGTGTGTGTGTGTGTGTGTGTGTGTGTGTGTGTCATCAGACAATAGATCTGTATGTTGCTGCCACTAACACATACTTACCTAACTTTGATCGGTAGCATTGACAAAAGTGTATTAGGTCAACATTCTATAATCTCATCTTCTGCTGTACATTATTCTAGTGTTAAAGGTCAAACGTTTTTATAAAATGTAATTCACCACCAGATGGCAGTATGGCACTGTATTGTGGTATGCCTAAACTCACTCAGAACTATATAATAATAAAACAGTTTGTGATAATCAAAAAGGATGGATTTGAGAGATTTTGATTATTAAATCTATTTTTCGGAGCGGCTAGCAATAGCGAGCTAGCTTTGACACCATAAGATCCCACCCTCCTTTCAGAGGGTCTACAAACCCACGCCTCCTCCAAAACACATTAACTCGCACTGCCAGAGGCAGAGCACACAAAAGCATCAGAGATGACATTAAACTACCCCATGTGTCTCAAAGCACATAACATTACAATAATAACAAACATAAACAGTTTAAAGAGCACTGACCTGTACCACCTGACTGCTGCAGACTCATTGATAAGTGTTGCCATTGAAACGCATTACATTAAAAAACGAACTGCCCTGAGTATAATGTCACAGGTTTCCATGATGGAATTACATCTCTTCCACATGACAGTAGTTATGGCGTGAACGGAGTATAGACTCGTTGTTTTGGCTCAGGGGGAACTGTAAAAGCAAGGTGGCTGCTGTTTGTTTGTGGTGCTCTCTGACTGTCTGACATCGGTCTCTCTACAACATAGCATGAAACTCGCAGATGATGTGTGATGTCTGCGCGAGCAGGGTGCGCGGAGGTATCAAGTTGATAGGCTGGCAGGATATCGTATCATTGCATTCAGACCGAATTCTATGATTTGACCAACAACATAATCACTTATGTTCCTACACCTTCCATAGATGATAGATAAATAGGCTACATGATAACAATATCATGCACTTAACTGCTATCAGGATGTGAAGAGACTTTCAACCAGCATAACAAAAAAAAGTTCAATTTCTTGAACAAATTTCAAAGAATACAAAGGCACATAAGGATTGGCAACAGGTGCTGTTTGCTTAAAAATATATCAAAACTTGTTTTAAGACTTTAAAGAAAAATAGCCTATATATTAAAAATCCCTTAAACCTTTAAACCTTAAATCCCTATCAATGATAGCCACCACCATCTTTGAATTATAGCCTATAAAAAAACAAATTCGGCCTAATTCTTGTGAAAGTATTTATTGAGAGTAGCACTACACTAAGTCTTTTGAATTAAAATGCAGTAATTATGGAGTCAATAAAATTAAACCAGTGGAATATACAGCAATTTCCGTCTTTGCTATCCGCTTAGAAGACTGTTCCAAAATGTCACTTTTTCATGATTGAAGACAGTTCCAGAATCATGCTCTGAAAAAGAAGAAATTATTCGTATTTACTGCATGCATCATTAATCTACATATCAAACTTAAAAAAATATTCAATGAGAAAGTGCAAAATTAAACCAAATGTAAAAATGTAACATCAACATAACAAAAACTTGAAACCCTTCCTTAGATGTTATGACGAGCATTTTGTCTCTTTGAGAAAAATAACAGACAATTTCATGATTTGACACTGTTTGTTGACACTGTTACGCATTACTTATTAATGTCACTTTTTCTTTTTTGGTTTGCTGTACTACTGAAAAAACATAATCCTAACCTTTATCTCCATACAAAATCTTAGTTGGCCAGACAGTGATTCATCCTTACTAAATCTTTAAATATTGGTGTTTGAGACACCATGAGCTCGGAGACTATGAACATTGTGAGTTTTTAAATGTTTAGCTTAAAGGTGCACTATAAATGAATGGTGATCATAAACAGAAGTTTTCTCACATGAAACGGAACTGAGGCTTGCATCCAGATATGTTTCTCTACTCACCATTGACATTCTGCGTCCAGTGGCAGGGGGTGGGGTCATAGCTGGACTCTCCCCTTGAGCTATACGGTTGGCCTCCGTGTCCGATCCACTCTTGGAGTCTGGACTATCAGACGGGCTCTCTGAAAGCCCCCGTGACATGAAGCTAGCTTTCCTGGCAGTGGGATAATTCCCGCTCTCCGGGGAATCACTATCCTCACTGAAGTCTTTACATTGACTGACACGGCTCTGCTTCCGTAATGCTGCTAGTATCTCTATGTGACTGGCTCTGAGTGAAGCTCTGGGCTGCTGACCAACATTTCTGGGTGGTCCAGAGCCCTTGGGCCCAGACTCGTCGCTGCTGCAGGAGTGCTGACGGTTGTCTAAAGTGGACCGTCGTTCTGTGGCTCCCAGCTGTTGGAGAGCCTGAAATTCGGGCTGGCTAGAAACACGGTTCTCCCTGGGGGGTTGCTCAGAACCATTAGGGTCCTCGTGGCTATATGGAGGACCAGCCATTGGCATATAGAGAGGCAGAGGTGCCATCTGTCCATCTGGCACCACTGCAAGGGAAGTATGTGTCAAATGTATATGTTTTTGTGGTGAGGAGTTTGTAAGGATGCATACTTGTTGGACCATGGAGTTTTTCTTTGACCTGCAAATGCTATCCGCATCTCCAATGAACTTGGATCCATATATGGTCTGCTTGATCTTTTTCACACCAAGATGGAATATCTCCAGTAGATTAAGAAACAGGGATACCCCTGCAATGACCAGCATGAAAATCATGAAGATGCTCTTCTCCGTCGGCCGTGAAACGAAGCAGTCCACGCTGTTGGGGCAGGGGTCCGCTCGCACTTGTATAATGGCGCCAGTCCGATACCATAAAGCCCATACTGCCCCACTATGAATCCCACCTCCACCACTGACCTGGTTAAGATATGCAACACGTATGTGCGCAGCAAGGAACCCCTCAGAGGGGCCTTCCTCACTTTCTTCTGCTCTTCCAGCTTCTTAAGCTCCTTCTCTATACATTTGTGCTCATCCAAAGCCTCCGTCTCCTCCAGCTCCACTTTCAGCTGAGCTTTCTTCTTGTGGCGCTCCTTCTCTAGAGTTCGGAGCCGGTAGAGTGCATGTCCCATGTACACCAAAGATGGTGAGGAGACAAAGATGATCTGTAAGACCCAGTATCTGATGAGAGAGATGGGGAACGCCTGGTCGTAGCAGACGTTCTTGCATCCAGGCTGCTCCGTGTTGCACACAAACTCACTTTGCTCATCGTCCCACACATCTTCTGCAGCAACCCCGAGCACAAGCATACGGAATATAAAAAGAATGGTGAGCCAAATTTTGCCCACAATGGTAGAGTGAATGTGAACCTCCTCCAAGATACTCCCTAGCAAGTTCCAATCTCCCATTTTCACATGGCCTAAAACTGAAACAGTGAAGGTTATAAATTACTAGGACAAAAATATTGTTTATGATACAGCCTATGTATTTAATAGATAGATAGATAGATAGATAGATAGATAGATAGATAGATAGATAGATAGATAGATAGATAGATAGATAGATAGATAGATAGATAGATAGATAGATAGATAGATAGATAGATAGATAGATAGATAGATAGATAGGTAGATAGATAGAATTTACACTATACTAGGTCACATTAAAAGGGTTAGATTAATTACACCCATAAAAATAAAAACTTACATTTTAAGTTAGTGGTATTCACAGAACACTTGCTGCATCAATTCATCACACTAAAAAGAATATGATACAACTCCAGTATCCTTTCATCCTCGTGGGAGTAATTAGTGCTCCTCTGTGGACCTCGCTTTGTTGAATGAAGTCCAGTTTCTCTGAGCATTGAACTCATACAATGCTACTATCGATCTGTGGGCTGGACAATACCCTGAGGGGGCTAAATTGCATCACAACTGTTGAGGGCAGGTCAGGGGGAACATACAATCCCAAAATACTTGATGGCCTGTGTAAAAATATGGCAAAGTGTATATGTAATTAACAATGAACTGTAAAATCTGAACACACTCAACATTATCTGAATGTTAATTGAATATATGCACTTAAATGTTTGGAATAGCGTACTGACACACTACTCTTATAGTATAGAGTATGCACATTTTCAATATGACTACTAAGGCTAAAATGTGCAGTATACATAAAAGCATGAAATACTGTATCCCATAATAATGCAATGTGTTTGACTTGACCTTCTATTTCCATCGTGACAAGTCAACTGGAAATAAATATCGCTGCAATTTGTAGCATTTTATATTGACTCATTTTATTCGATTTTCTAAAATAGGGTAAAAAAAATAGTGTTTTTACTCTTCATTACATGTGCAAAATTGCACTCACATGCAGTATGACAAGGTCATGTGACAAGAATGTAGCTTACTGCTTCTTGAAAAATTGGATTGTATCATGACACAAACTGTTTCACTAATTCTTAAAAATAGTATGTACAGTGTGTACTGTGCAGTATTCAGTAAGCAATACGCCAGATTCCACTCTGAACATAGCACTTGTGTCTAGCGGGACATGATGATCAATGTGTCATGTCCCATTTTATAGTCTAAATGCTTTAAGGGCTATTTTTGGCTAGTCTGAGGGTGATGTAACGAGAGAAGATGAAAACCACCTTCAAGACTGTAAGCCAGCTGTAGCTTAGTGCAGATAAAAAATGTAATTAACTGTGGAGTTTAACAATTGCATACCAAACACTTCACTAGGTGCAATGTTCAGATTTAAGGTTGTTGTGTATATGTAAAAAAAAAAATTAAGAATTTTGGCTAGATGTAAAGTGATGCGAATTTTGTACTGGCATATTAATTTAGGTTAAACCAGTGCAAACAAAAGTTAAATCTAGATTTCAGAGAGGGTTGCCAGGTTTGCATAACAAAACCAGCCCACTTGCTATTCAAAACCTTCCTGATAACGGCCGAATCTTGCTCAATAGTTTTCCGCTTACGCCAACCGTGTAAAAGTAGCCCAATTCCACAGTAAAACCACTGATATCAGAGGTAAAGTAAGGTTAACATCTGCCAGACTGTGACCTAAATATCTCACTTCTGTCTGCTTGGACAATAGTCAGTGAGCTTAGAATTGTTCAATGAATCACTGGATTTATATCCCGTGATAGTACAAACTACAATAGTAAGCCTAAACTGACTTTATAGGCCTACATCAACTAAAAATCAAATTGACAATGGTTGATTAATTGTAATTGCAAAAACAGAAAAGCCAATTATCTTTTGTTTGCCATTGTTTTGATATTTTATATAAAATTGGTTTCTGACAGTATATATATATATATATATAATTCTGTGATATGGTAAAAGTTATTTTGAACTGACTAATCCAAAATAAGAAATACCAAAGTTTAGATAAGTGTTCGATGTAGTTTGAAAACTGCAAAATATTAATTTTAAAAGAAACTTGCCATAAGATTTCATAAATAAGATTTATTTCAAGATTTATCAGAACTTACAAATATTTACAAAATGTATTTCCAAACAACATACAAGGGTATTTTCCCCACATCTAGGTTTCTATCTTTGAGAAAAAAATAAAAATAGTTTTTAATAAAAGATCATAGAAAAATCTTCGTTCAATTCAACTTTACAAATATATACACAAGGTAACACTCCCCTCATTCATCACCAACAAAAAATAAAAAATAAAATAAAAGAGGTACTCTAAAGTCATCAATATGAAAATATCAAATCTTTCAGGATGACTAATGGAACAAAGATTGAACATTTAAATCCTGACAATTGCAGACCAAAAAAAATTTAAAAATCAAAAAACTAATATTAATCTTTTCCATCTCTACATTTAGAGCCAAGTTACTCCTACACCCACCTCATTCACATAACTAGAAGGAAAACAAAATCCAAGTAATCAAAACTTGAGGCCTATAAGCATTTAGGTTAAAGATTTAAAAACATCTGTAGTTCAGAGGTAGGTTTAAAAAGCATTGCAAATATCACAAAAATCAACTTACAATGTCCTTTAAATACTTTTTTTGTTCATTTAATTGCATAAAAACATGACATCTATAGTACTTTGTGCAATGACCAACTTGCCAAAATAATGAAAACCAAGTCAATTCTAAGGCATTATACAGGGCTTTAAGCACTGAAAATACCATAAAGCGTCATTTATCTACCTTGTGGTGTCTGTTTATGTCCTTGACACCGATTAATGTAAATTTCAGAGTAGACCACACTGCAAATGTTTCTCTAGTTAATAGATTCTTCAAAATGTTGCCTGATTGGTGTCTGTTTTGCAGTAATTATGAATTTTATAACACTGAATGTTAACTAAAGAAAAAAAGCCTCTAAAATAACTATACCATTTACTGCAGATCTTTTGGTGAGTTACAACTGTAAGTGCTTTTTCAAACAGATGGACACCATTAACAGATATAATACACTGATTTTCATATTCAATGTATTATATGTCTGTCGTTGGATGCTGATGCACGCATTGAAATCTCTTAAGACTTCTTTGTAAAGTCTGTTCAATTTCATTCTTGTTCGATCAATTCTCCATTTTTCCTTTCTTCTTGAATAGCTTCATCAATTGAGAGAATCGCTCCTCAACCTGTCAAAGAACAGCAATCATTAGTTTACGACAAAGAAGTTAGCTGACGTCATATTAGAACACAATAACAAAGCATACCTGCTCTGTTGACTTCTTCAACCTTTCCGACAGAGCAGCAAATGTCTTGGGTGAAGTCCCCTTCATTTTAAGCTCAATGAGCATGTCCCGATCCTCATCCCTTTAAAATACATCAGCTTTTTTTATTGGTTTCTTAAACTTAAGTACACAAACACACAGAATTAATAACCCAAAACAGGAGTGGAAATTCATTCAACTCACCTGGTCCATGACACCACCACTTCCCCTTTCTTCCTGATTACATTCTTAGCAGACAGGCTGCTAGGGGACACCTGGGGTATTGCTGTTTTCAAGCCTTTTTCTTTGGAGGATTTTGACCTTTTCTTATGCCTGTACTTGGAATGTTTATCTTGAAATTTCTCTACCTTTTGGCGCTTTGCCCTTGGCTCCGATTGGTGCTCTTTGCGTTTCTTTGACACCCTCTTGGATTTAGACTCTGGTGCACTTGGGCTCTGAGTTGTGTTCCTTACATTTCCTGACATCTTCTCTGATGTTTCAGCCTCTGTTGCACTGCTTTCCTCATAAGCAGTAACGTATGCTTCTATGGAAACAGACTCCGCATTGTTGCAGGACAAGTTGTCATCACAAGCACCTTCAGGTGAGGATTTTTGGCTTGACTGTTGAGCTTCTCTTGCTTTATCTGCAATGTGACATGACTTGTTTACCTTGGTTGGGCTTTTATTCAACATCTCTCCAGGTGCAGGACCAAAGTCTTCATGTGTCAGAGCAAGATTAGGGTTGAAAGATGGCTCTGAACATTCAGGTAATGCTGGTCCAGCTTTCCCTTCATTTTGTTTACTTTCAATTGGGCCAGTAGATGTCCGTCTTATTCGCACAATGAAATGATCATTTGACCTTTCCATTACCACAGCCTGCATTTGTAAATTAGGTTGGAATTGGAAACCGGAGGGATCAGAGCCCTCCCATGTTCTACTGGGACTCGACCCACAACTGGAGTTGTCGGTGTCTAGAGAAAGGTGGATGTCCTGTTCAGTGGCATCTTCTCCATCAAGAAGAGCGTCTTCACTATAATGGGCACTGAGGACACTGTTTGGGGCAGATAATGGCTGTCCAGTTCCAGGGTGCAAGAAACTCAAGTGACTATCAGACTTTAATGGTGAGGGAATGGTAAGGGACACAGCTAGATCTTCCGCCAAGATAGAGAATGACCTTTGAGAGATTACAGTTGACTGAAGAGGAAGCTGGCAGGGTTCAGAATTAGAGGGAACTTCTAACAAGCAGCTCTCATCGAGAATTGCTGGGTCTACCAGCATTTTGCTGTTTGAAGCAAACTTATAGGGGGAAATGGAAGACCAGGATGTGATGAATTTAGATGGGGTTGTCTTGTTAGGGGTCATAATCTCAATCAAACTATCCCCTGGAAGTCCTTCTTTTCGAGGTGTGCTGAGTGGCCAATTTGGATTGTCAGCAACAGGTACACTGGAATCAAGCAAATCAGACCCTTGCAAAAGACACTTGAATATCTCTCCCATTTGAGAGTCAGAGACCAAGTTGAAGGTTAAGCTTGATGTCTGCTGCTCGGTTAGAATTTCAAAGTCCGACTTATCCTGAATCGATCCATTATTTGAAAGACGTCGGACATAGGAAGAGATTCTATTGTCAGATTCTGAGGTGTCTTTGTGGAAAGACCTTTCAGAGGATGAAGTAGGAAGCTGTTGTGATGTCGTCACATTTGCCGGCTGATCGTCTTCATTCATGACAGCTTTAATGTTTTTACCTCGGCTCCCAAGGCCCCTGTGAGGCAGATTATTTGCAGGGGGCTCTCCGACGAAACTTCCTTTGTCAACTTTTGACTTCTTGGCCCTGTAAAGATGCCCAGGTGTGCTAAATGGTACTTTTTCTACCACCTCACTTTCATCCTCTTTTCTTTTAAGGGTTGCATTTTTATTTTCATTTGATACATTGGATGGCTCAGACTCACTTTTGAGTGCTGTCTTCAGTTCTTTGAACAAGAAATCAAACTGCCCATCCACAAATGTCCACAACTTCTGCTTGAGGTCTCCAGCTCTCTGCTCAAAGATACGATTGACGATGCCATTCTTGCTGACCTTGCTAATTATTGACGAAATAATCTTATTTAGTCTAACTTTGATGTCATTACCTTGGCAGCACAATTTATCCATGTCAACCGCATTGATAAATTCTGTAAAAGAGGCATGAGACATATCCACTATACAGCAGAAGGCAGTCTTAGTGACATTCTTCTGAAGCTTCATGTACTTTTTCCTCAACTCAACTCGAATAGATCCTAACATGTCCATAAATCCATCTAGCGTATAGACCTCTGCTTTGAATGGTGGGCTGACCGTTTTAAAGCGTCTCTTACTTGAGGTGGGACTGTCGTTAGAAGCAGACGACTTTGAACACTTGCTTTTCTCTAAATATATAGAGGGGGGAGAGAATTTCTTTTGGGACACTCTTTTGCGAACTGCAGGTAGCTTCGGACTTGGAGTCCCTGAGGTTGGTTTTTCCTTTTCTCTTGGAGGAGTCTGTATAAACAGAGGTCCCTCTTCTTCACTCTCACTCACTATCTCACCATCCTCCAGCTCATCTTCCTCAGTTCCACAAGCCACTAGGGCATCTTTTGTCCCTTTGTAGGAAGAAGCAGTGACAGAAGAGTCAGGTGACTTATTCTCCTTGTTCATGTCCATATTTACTTCATCCTTATCACTGCCAGTTGTTACAGTTGAGAAATCTTGAAAAGAAATAAAGAAATTAACATTAGCAAGAGTACATATTAACCTGTTGGGCCAATTATTGCAAGAGTCGATCAAATGTTCATGGAATAATTAGTGCAATTTTTGCAATTATGGGAAACATAGGACGGCTTTCACAGACAGGGCTTAGACTAAGCCAGGAAAAAAACATTACTGGTGATATCTATCTATCTTGAGACAAAACAATGGCACTGACATATTGTAAGATATATCAGTGCAACTTGCTTTCAGTTAAAACAGCTCAAACACGCATCTTGGTCTGGGACTAGCTTAAAGGCCATTGCACACTGAATCCGAAATTTTCGTATGCGTTTTTTCGTATTCGTGATTCGGTGGCTCTGAACTGTCAAAACACCATTCAAACTGCTTTCTACAGATGCGAAAAAACGCAGAAAATCGAACCCGATCCGATTTTTTTTATGACGGACGAAAGTTTCGGAGGCAGTGTGCAAGCGTGATTGACATAACGTGAGGCCGTATTTATTTTTTAACGTGCGAAAATTTCGAATGCGAATTTCGGACTCAGTGTGCAATGGCCTTTAGTCTTGTCTATGAAACCAGGGGTTACAATGTTAAACAAAGCATTACTATCAAAAACAAAAACAAAACAAACACTTACCTTTGTTAAGACTTTTGACATGTGGTTGCTTCTCAGCAGGCTGAGGCTGCACTTTTTTCACCTGACGGACTGGGCTTGTGAGAGGGCTGATGGGCTCTGGAATAACTCTGATGTTCCTCAGGGTAAGCATCATGGAGTCTTCATCGTGGCAAAACACAACAGGGTTCAATGACTTTGTGTCCTGTTCTTCTTTTTCTGTGGAATCTGGCTCTAAGAAACCAGGTTGCGATGACGACATGGTATCCTCTTCAACAGTGGTGCTATTATTTGGAGCCATAGTGTTCTGACTCCATAATGGACTTTGATGGGATTTTTCAGATATTTTACAATTTTCAGATGTGTGCTGTGTTTTAATTGCTTTTGAATATTCAAATGTTTCCCCTACTCTCTTATTGTCCTGTTTTGAAGTGCCCACTTGTTCAACATCACAAATAACTTGCTTGGGTCACCTAGATCTACACTAATTTTACTAGACGAAACTTCCATGTTGACAGAACTCCCAGAAGAATTAATATTAGGAATACTTTGTGCCTTGTCAGGGCATGACATATCATCTTGACAAATCCCTTTTGATGCTGGTAGTAAATCTTGAGAGTTGGCCTGAGGATTCCTTTGGATTTCCATGTGAGAAGTCTCCTCAGACAAAGTGGCAAAACAATCTTGTTGCTGACAACCATCAACTATTGAATCAGGAGTATTATCTGAAACTACCACTTCTGATCTTTTAGAGGGCAAAGTGATAGAGACGACATCATTACTTATAATTCTTAGAGAGTCTTCTGTGTCATTCTCACAGACACGATTTGGAGACTCCCTTGTAAGGGTTAATTTTGATAATGAGTCTTTGTCTAGAACATTGGAATCTGAAGTCTTGCCTCTTTTCTCCTCTAAGGTTTTAACAATGCATGGCACTTTGTCCACGGCCTCTTGACTTTCAGTGGCATTCTCTTCTTGTACCTCCATATCTGTTTGTTCTGTGACGGCTTCTCAGAGGCTACAGCTGTAAAGAAATCAACAACTTGTCTAGACTCTTTGCAAGAACTGGTAAAGTCTTCTTTTTCACCTGCAGTTGTGGCAGGGTTCTTATCCATTTCCTCATCGCTGTGCTGGCTGTTCTTTAATTCATCTATGACATAGAATTCCTCCCCAGCGTCAGATAATCTGCTGTTATACGAGGAGGCATCTTCAGATGCTGCTCCAATGGCTTCTGTGGATTCAAAGGACTGCTTCTGTTTTTTAAGAGGCGATAAGGTGAGGTTCAATGTCTCCATGAAACTCAGTTTTCTGTCTGGACTATTATCCTTGAATGTTTGGCAGGGATTTTTGCTGACAGCTACCACTGATGGTGACACTGCATGAACAGATTCAAAATGTTTGTCCTTTTCAGTCTTACTATCTCTATCTATTCTGGCATTTTTGTGCTTTTTACGAGAGTTCTTTCTGTCATCTTTGGTAAGAAAATAGTTTGATTCTCCATGCTTCTGTACCCTATGGTCCTTCAAATGTCCACCTCTTTTTCTTTCTCTGTCCTTTACTATACCTTTGTCTTCAAAACAGTTCTTTTCAGAACTTCCATTTTTGACTGGGCATTTCAAATCCTCCATTCTAGAATTATCATAGCAATGAGACCGTTTGCTTTTTGTTGATGGCTCATCGATTCTGCTTGATGATTTCCCCTTATAAACATCCTTTCGTTGAGAATCAAGTCTGGGAGAAGAAAAAGCTTGCCTACTGTCAAAGGCATCAACTTGCTTCTTAGATCTTTTATCTTCATCTTTATTATCGTCTCCTTTGTGATCCTTCGCTCATACGGCTTGCTATTGTTTGACCTGTTACTGCTTCTCTCTCTACTACTACTGCAGTTGTTACCCTCACCTCTTTTACTCCTCTCACTCTCCTTTGGCCTCTTTTGCTCATGGTCTCTGCTTCTTTCCATTCTGCTGCTCCTCCTCGCTGTACTGGAACTTTTCTTCTCTTTACTTCCATGGCCATTTGAATCTGTTTTCTTCCATTTGTGGTTTCGGGAAAGGCTTTCTTCATCCACCACAGTACAATCTGTACTTCTCAAGCCAGAGTGTCTCGCTTCTTTGCTAGTTGTGTCTGCATTTTTATTATGCATGTGCCCTTGACTCGGTGTCTCCACATCTGCAGCTGTCTTAACTGAACTTTTGGATGGCTGTAAAGAGACAGGTGGCGAGGCTTTGTGTGACAGGGAGGAAGGGCTTTTTAAATGTTCTGAACTAGTAAGAATGACTGGAACCTCAGGCTGCTGATTTCTTTTTCACTAGACACAGAACTATCTTTTGCAAGCCCTTTTTCAGTTATTGTGCAATTCTGTGTTTTTCTAGATTGGCTATATGTTTTAAGGGAGGGTTCATATTTCCCTTCAAGCAACTGAATCGACAATCAGTAGTTGTATCGGGAGCTCTCGGTCCAGAGTTATTTGTTTTTGGAGCATTCAAATCATCTGCAACTGTGGAGGGATTTTTTATACTCCCTGATGTTCTGTAAGGTCCGTAGTCTTGCTCTGGTTGGACACTCAGGGTCTCAGCAGATTTATTCTGGCAGTTCAGAGGGCTTTCATGATCAGTTCTAGGGCATCTCTGGAGCACCTCAAATGGTTGTGGTGCTGCAGTTGGCGGATATGCAGGGTGATCTGACACAGTATTTCTGCCCTTGTGTTGATTTACTTCATTCATAGTATTTTCTTGTCTAGCACCTTGTGATCCTAAAACAGAACTTGAAGGATTGTTCAAACTGTGCCTTGTGTTTGCCGGACCACTTTCCATTTGGGATCGACGGAAATTTTGACCATAACTTCCTCGACTGGACCTGTGATGGCAACATACAAAAACCAGGGAAGTGACTTTTACATAAATCCATCCAATCCTGACACAAGTCAGGTTCCATTATCTGTTTGCTGATCTCAGTACCAGTAAAAAGTTAAAGTGTTTACCTATTGCTGAGTCTGCTAATCTCCTCATCCTTACGCACAATCTCCATTCTAGCCGTCTTGACGAGAGAACAAATGTTCTTCTTCAGAAGTACGTTTTCACTGCTCAAACTTGAATTCTTTAAATAAGAAATACAAAAAAACCCAGACTCTTTATTTCAAGTTTTTAGTATTCATTATGTATCACTATATAACAACCATTAAAAATGTAAACACACCTTTGTCTGCAGTAGCTGTAACTTTGAGAGCAGCTCCATAACTTGTTTTTGTGCATCATCAAATTTTTGCTTTAACTGTAATAAAAGATAAATACAATGAGACATTGTAAATATTCTGTCAATTTCTTAACTTTTAAAGCAAAATCAAAACCAAACCAATAGCAAGCCATGCAACCATATTCAAAGTTTAGAGTTCAAGTTACAAGACCTCATTGTAAATTAAATTTACAGACCTCATTGTAAGTTGCCTCCTTTTCTTCTTGTTCTTCCCTGATAAGTTCCTCATATATATCCATTGATTCCATTGTCCGTGGGGAAACGAACGGGTTGACTTCACCTAATAGAAAAAATGACAATACATCAGTTATAACAATCTAAAACATTTTATCCTTCTATTTCTCTGGTACTCATGAACAAATTACTATAAACAGTTATAAAATATGATGTACTCAATTCAAGACTCATTAACGAAACCCACCTCTGTGCCCATCACCCTTAGGGCTGTTCTCCAGGCCAGAGTAAATGTCCACCGAGTCCTCATTGTAATGCAGATATTTACCTGTATCAAATACAAACGCTGATACAGTCATAATGTAAAACAATTCCAGCATATACATCTGTCCAATACATGTATGTTTTTTTTTTACACAGAGCTGAGGCCTGAACCTGTTAAGACAAGAAATTGGGGAATAAAATAAAAAAGGTAAACAAAACAACATTATCTGGATCAAATTACATAGATTAACAAACATTAGAAAGCAACCTCAGGTGGACTAAATGGTCTCAATTTCAAGTGCAGTTGTTGTACTGCTCATGCATGTAGCGCAAATATCTACATTTAGTTTATTTTGCCTGACTTGTCTATGATCTTGTGAAATTATTAGTAAAGTTGATTATCTGCTATGATGACAGTGTTATCAATACACTGAAAGTATTATTGCAGTGACACAGTAGAATACATTGCTGAAAATTAAATGTATTTAGACAAGAATGTGGTCTTGTTAAAGTATTTATTGTAGATCTAAGATCAATTAACATTATAACTTTGTGATAAAGGCCGCAATAAATGCTAGAGCCATGCAGATACTTGATAATACAACAGTACTCTACTGATCCTACCAGAAAACATGTTAAATATGAGAAAATAAGTACATCTGTTGAGCTGTAGAGTCTTACCTGAGGGCTGATCAATACGATCTCCACCAAGTTCATCCATTAAATAAATTTTCAGTCAGCTAATGAAAGACAGAAAATAGTACAAGACGTTCCTGAAAACAGTGACAATAACAGCAAAAGTGGGCATGTGTCAGTTCAACTACACCACTTCCTGTAATTTACTGAAGAAACACTGTACTAGTAGAAGTAATGCACATTTAATGCGATATTAAAACAAGTCAACTTAATATTAAGGCGAAAAAGTAATAAGTCACACACACACACAAAAAATCCACTATACTTAACACAAAATATACTTGCAACTGTAGGATCATGGGTTTTACACAAACAGCGACGTAGTAAAGCGATCGAAAGTCATTATTTTATATAGTATGTGTACAAAGTGAAATTAAATGAAAGTATTGAACAATACCTGTATCTCTGGTAGTGAGCAAACGACAACAGGCGGATATAAAACATTAAGATGGACCAAACACTGTACAGCGGAGTTCAGGATGTGACACCCATGCTATTGCGCTAGTAAAATATAATTTGCAGTCAAATAGCAACGTTCAACTTGCTTGTAGACAGTGATTTAAACAAATCTTGAAGCATATTTCTACCAGCTCCGCGCCATTACACCGTACACATTCGCCCAACCGGAAGTGACGTAATTTTCCCGCGGTCTCTCCTTTCCTAAAAGATAATATATGGAACATACATTTATATATATATTTACATAAAATCTTAGCTACATTTCATGTTTTCCAAGCAAATAGCAAAATTATGGAAGGTTCATTTGTTCAATTATTTAATACATTAAGTACAGGAATTAATAACATTCGTCAATATTTTGGTAAAATAATCCAAATGAAAAATTTCCTTTAAATTCTTATGGTCATTGTTTGCCAAATATTATACTATTATAGATTGCAACGATAATCAATAAATCAAAACATGTTCCATATAATAATAATATTCCATTGCCCTTATTTCAAACATTGGCTACAGTTATCCTTTTTGTGTCTTAAATGTTTCTAAAATAAGGTTACACAGTTCTTGTTGTCTGACCAAAATTGATGAAATCCACAATTGAAGAGGATATTAAATACAGCTGTAGGACACACACAGGCTTAAGAACCGTGCCGCCCAAAATAACATATTTAGTCGAAATTATTTGTGCATTTTAATGCAAAATCCTCGCACAGAAACATCTCTTTGAGGTTAGTTTGCTGCACAGGGAGCGTGAGCCCCGCGACAGACACAGTCGATTGACCCGGAAGTGATCTTCATTTACTCACATGTGGACAGGGTTTTTAATACTGACGGGAACGTGCTCGCTGTGTTGTGTACAACCTAGACAGCCAAGCGAGTGATGAGTCTTATGGTTCCCATCACGTAGAATACTTGGAATATAAAAGCCGTTGCCAGCCGCAAAGACATCGTCGGAAATCCCTATAATCACGACAAATGATAGAATGGAAAACCTGGAGTTGAGCCTGACGTCTCTGGGTGCAATCTCAAGACATATCGAGAAAAGTCACAACGAACTCAGCAAGTACCTCGCAAAACAGGTGAGACTGAATTTCCTGGGCACTTTTGTAAAACCGTCATAATCTGCATGTGTTAAACATTTCATCTGTTTACACATACAGAGTACACCAATGGAGCAGCAGCATGTGTACTACAGAAACGTGGGACAGTGTGGTGTGACACACACACACGCTGCTCCATTGGTGGTTTATACATGATATTCATTAGTTTAAAAAATAACTGACATTTAAGTGTTCTGCATGTTAGTCTATTTGGGAAACGAGTCTTGTTTTCGAGCACAATGGATTATTTTGGTCCTGTTGCAACATAGTTTCAATAGTTGGGGTTGTTGAAACATGCTACCACAGTTTATTATTTTGACATACACAAGAGGCAGTATAAAAGAGGCACTGATTACCTTATCTTTACAGTATTCACTTACATTGATGTGAACAAACCAGGTTATAAATTCATGCTTGAATATCTATCATTATTTGAAACCAATTCAAAAGTATCCACATGGGAATTCCAACATAACACACTACAAAACGTGATTTTGTTGCACATAATTTATCAGAGAATATTTCAGGATTTAAAAATGACTAACTCATCATGTGCTTATTATTATCGTCATTATTAGACATTATTTCAATAATAAAATCTATGAATTATTGTTGGAGGATCTGTTTAGATTTTCATTTGTTTCCATTGGCATACTTGAATATTATTTATTTATTTGGGATGAATCATTCTGCTTGTAGATATGGAGCCAGCAGGACAGGCGGTGTATACTGGAATGTCTTGCCCAGCTCCTGTTGGAGAAGGAATACACTCTCCTCATTGCTCGTCACTTACGACCACTGATCCTGGACCTGTTGGAGAGGAATGCTGAGAGGATCAAAGTAGACATCCGGCTGAATCATGACCTCCACGAGCGCTTGTGTGTGACTCTAAGCAAACTTCTCAACATCAGTCCAGATGCTCAAGCGTAAGTAATCCTTCAGAATATATTCACAGCAGGGTTCCCATTTATCTTGGAAAACCTGGAAATATCAGGTCATTTTAAAACATGGAAAATTAATGGCGATAATACAATTGGAAAAGCCATGGGAATTTTTGTTTATTTGTGAACAAACAAATTGTGAGCAGCTTTTTAAATCTGTTTAACCAATTCATTAGTCTAAATTGTTTGTTAGCAAATTGGTCTGAATTTGAATGACTTTAAAAACAAAAATCATATTTAAAGATCATGGGAATTCATTAGTCAAAAAGTATGAGATGGTGAATAACAGATGTTGTTGTTACCACTTCAGAACAAATGTCCTGTATGTGATGAACAAGTTTGAATTGTTTTCTTACAGGTTCGCAACAAGGTATTTCAGCAGCTCTCCCCCAGTATTTCAGAGGCTGTTCTTCACCAGTGAAGAGGCTGCCTCCATCCAGTATGGGCCCAGACGGATGAAACTACGGGACCTGATGGGGGCCACCCTCCGCTTCCTCCAGAGCGATTGTGAGAAGTTTCGTGTCCTGTGGGACTGGAGTGCCTGTGTTTCACAACTTCTCACCAGTGACGTCATAGTCAGAAGGTATTGCACTGAGTTGATCAGTCACAAGCTCTCACCAGAATCTAAATATCTATTTGCTAAAAAAAAAAAAAAATCTGTGTTTTTTTTTTTTTTTAAGCTACACTGCCCAGTGCCTTGCCCTGGTGTCCCACATGACCGACAACCAGAAAACAATATTTTTGAGGAAGGTTCTTTCAAGTGAAGAGATAATGCATTTGAAAATGAAGTAAGTTTTTTTTTAATTGTTCAGAAGTCACTCACTTGTGTTAACTCTTAAACAACATTACAGTATGACATCTTTGTAGATCACTTGAGGAGACACAGCAGCTGGAAGTAGAAAAGGCTCTTGTTTTGGCCAATCAGGGCTCAGCAATATGGCGAAAAGAGCGAGTTAAAAAGATCACCCGTGGTCAGGTGGTGACAGAAGACCTGACTCAGAGCGTTACTGTGGTGTGTGGGGTGATTCTACCTAGACAGAACCCTCGGCAGGATGAACAGGCAAGACAAATATTCAAAAAGACAATATTAAGCTTATAAAAAGCCAGATCTAATATAACTAGAAATATGTTTTTCCCCCAATACCTCTTTTAGTGTATTGTGGGAGAATATTGTATGTATTGTAATCTCACTGCATCTGTCATTATCAGGCAAGTTTAAGGAATTTGGTGCTGGTGGATTCGACTTGTCAAAATCTACGGCGACTTGCCATGGCTGTGGCATCCCAGAAACCCATTCTTTTGGAAGGGCCAATTGGGTGTGGAAAAACTGCTCTTGTTGAATATCTAGCTGCTGTCACTGGGCATGATAAAGCCCCTGACATACTTAAAGTTCAGCTCGGAGATCAGACCGACAGTAAGGTGAGATTTGAAATGTTTGAAAATTATTTCCATTGGTTTCACCCTGCTGCTTCTAGTTTTACCAGATTTTTAACTTGCCTGCTGTTAGGCAGTTACATATATATTTTTTCATGCCTCTATTTTCTGTAGATGTTGCTGGGAATGTACCGCTGCACAGATGTTCCTGGAAAGTTTGTGTGGCAGCCGGGATCCCTGACCCAGGCAGTCTCAAAAGGTTATTGGATTCTGCTGGAGGACATTGATCATGCTCCTTTGGACGTGGTGGGTGGCAAATCCACAAATTAAAAACATGAAAAACATTAGGGCTGGTCCGAATACCATTTTTTGAGCTTCGAAGCTTCGGTAGGAATGAACATCGAATATTCGAAGCTTCGGAATCTCTATAGGCTACCGTACGTCTCGGTCTCAGACATCCCAAGTCTCCCGCATATTGATAGCGGCTCCCTGATGCCCGCAAATTAGTTAAAATCTCCCGGAATCTAGCTGCTCGGGAGCTCCAAACCGTGTAGCGCACGCACGACAAAGAGAGGGAGAGACCTTGCGTGTCCCGTGTGTGCAAATGTGCGTGCGTGTGCAAGTGTGCGTGTGTGCCTCTAGAAGCGCTTGTAAAATGCGCATAATCATAATCAGGACATGATTATTATTTCGAGAACCGTTCATCCAAACGACTTCACAAGGGAGTGCAGTGGATTTGGTGCAATATAGATAGACAGGCGACATGCGACACGTTCAGAATTAATAAACTTTTAATAAACGTCAGAACAGCGGGAGCGGGAAGCGGCGCGCCTCACGCGAGCAGAGCTTATATGCTCCGAGAACGGACACTGCTCTGCACTAGTGATATAAAACACACACAGGTCTGTAACTTAAGCAATATTTCTAATAAGGTAGGCTAGTCTAATAGTCTCACTAACAAATTACTGACAAAGTAGGGTATATGTAAATAAAGAAGCGGAGCGCCTCACGCGAGCAGAGAATGGACGTCCGATATGCTATCTTATATGCTCCGAGAATGGACACTGCACTAGTGATATAAAACACACTAATACATACATTTATACATTTTAATACTACATACATTTTAATATATTTTGTTTCTATTATTCTATTTTCCACAATGTCAAAGCAATGCAGCTTAACCCAAAATACAAGCTCAGGCATTCACTTCTGTCCATACAAACTCTGCTGTTCTGCGCTCTAGCCAGAGAATACTCCCGTTGCAGGAACACTTTTAGTAGTCCAAGAAGAAGCAAATATCTATTTATTAAGTAGCTATAATGAATTTTATATGTAAAGTATTGTATTTCACCAGATTTTATAGTGTAAAACGTATACAAGCGCGTATGAGAACCGTTTTGAGGGGGATGCCAGGTTTGCAAAAAAAAAAAAAAAACTAATATTCGAATGTCACATTTTCAAATCGAATACCAACCCACCGAACGAATATTCGAATATTCTGGTCCAGCCCTAAAAAACATACAGTTCTTAGAAAGGATTCTATTAGGACTGTAGAAGTCCATAAAGATGTTTTTTATTACTGAGTAATTGCAGATTTGTAGCATTTGTTGTATTTAGCTACAGTGTGCGTGAGCTTGTGGCAGTGCACAAATGCATATAATCATTGTGCAGAATTAGTCTGTTCGTGACAATAAATAAATCATTGTTTTTTGTTGACTATAGGACTATTTATATATATATATATTTATTGCGGTAAATTGTTTTTGCGGCATAATTATAAGATCAGTCCACATTTAATCATGCCAGTGTAATTTGCTCTGTAGATATCAGTTCTGCTCCCTCTTATGGAGAACAAGAAATTGACAATTCCAGGACGCGAAGACTGTATTCAGATGGCCCCAGCTTTCCAGTTTTTTGCAACGCGAAGGTAAGATATTTTGTCCTTTTGTGTGAGTATGTATGTATATATATGTCTATGTATACGTGAATTATTTCTAAACTAAATTTAATGATTAAAATCATTATATTTAGGACATTTTACAGTGGAGGAGCTTGGCATCGTCCACAGAGTACACATGCTGCACTTCTGGACAAATACTGGAGTAAACTGCAGATCGGCAACATGAGCAGAGAGGAACTTAAACAGGCAAGCTGTCTCTTTACAATGATATGCAATTATTCTAGGTCCTGCTGACATTTTTCTTTCTTTTGATAATCAGTCTCTATTTTATTTTTCTCTGTTCAGGTCCTAATAAAGAAGTACCCTAACCTGGCAGTGGTGGTGGAGCGTCTTTTGGACATATACTGCCAGCTAACAGGAGACCGACATCAGATCAGTTCCAGCCCTCAGGGTCCTAGTGCAGCCCAGAGCATAACAGATGAAAACATTACATCACTGGAGGGCAGAGGCCTCTCACTGAGGTAACGTCTTAAAAATATATATATTAAATGAGAACATATTCAAAATCATTATTGCATAATTATAAAAATAATTTAATGTAAAAATGTTATAATATACTAATTCGAATATGTACTGCAGGTTTTCAAACCATTTATGCCAATTTGAATCTTTCTCTAAATAGTTAAATATCATGTCAAAATTGTATTTGTTCAGTTAATTTAATGATGCCCTTGGGCATTTACGAATATCTCTGCATAGAGAAATGACACCATAGACTCATCAATAAATTATGAGTGTCATTTTCGGACCTCTACATGTAACACAGTTCAGCTAAAGCAGTGACGCTACAATAAAACCCTTACTCTATCGTTGCATAGAGCAGAGTTGAGTCTGTGTCCATTGTGTAGTTGGGCCTCAGGCTGTTCATCAGCTTTCCACTGGTTCCTGCTGCAGTCAATGCCACATCGATCTCTCTCTCTCTGCCCCCTCTGTGGAACCCCAGCCAGAGACGCAGTTTGAAATTCAAGCCAGGGCAAATCATTTATGTAACTAGCTTTTGTATAATAGATATCAAACACTGCCATATAGTGTAATACCTGTCTTGTAGGGGGTTGAGGTTGTTTGTTTTTTTTTTATGATTTTTTTTCTTGTACATATTTAAAGCATGGTATGGTTTGACAAATTGTTGTTTTGGTATTATAGTAACTAGTAGAATAACAGGAGCAGCATTTGCCAGAGTGTGTATTAAATTAAATGGGTAGTGATGATTATGCCTCCATTTTAAATATCTGAAAGTGTGTCATATAGAGGGCTGTTCTGTGAGAGGTTCAATGGTGTGGAGACCCTGCTGTTACCAATCAATACACTTCCGCTTCCTCCCTCAATCCCCTACTGGCATGAGGGTCTTTGTAGAGACCCTGGGTGAAAAACAATTTGAGCAGCCAGTCTGCCTGCAGTAATGCTCCATTACAATCTTTGGCAAGTGGGATTTCAATTGAAAGTAAAAAATAAATGGTTCACCATGGCTGCATTTATTTGAAAAATAGAGTATAAACCGTAATATTGTGAAATATTACACTTTAAAATAACTTAATATATTTTTTAAATATATATTTTAAAATGTCATTTATTCCTGTGAATTGCAAAGCTAATAGAATAGAACGTTCAAAAGAACAGCATTTATTTGAAATTGAAGTCTTATTATAAGTCTTCCACTGTTACATTTCATCAATTTAATGCATCCTCATTGAACAGAAATATTAATTACAAAAAAAAAAAATCTAACTGATCCCAAACTTTTGAATGGTATTGTAAATGTGAATAAATAATTGTATCTCTGTGGTTGTAAATTATGTGAATTCTTAAATTGAATTTTGCATCCATGTTGTGTTGGTAAATGCATGGTAGTAAAGTTTCTTTTTAATTTTTTTTTAACTAATGAACACAGGGACCTGCTGAAATGGTGCGAGAGAATCTGCTTAAATTTTGACAGCTCTTGCTCTTCCACAGCACAGAATGTGTTTCTGGAGGTGAGTGACTGTAGTTACCAGCATTAATCTGTCATATCATTATTTTTGTTTTTTGTTTGTTGGATTATTATTATAAAAAAAAATGTTTAATATACAGTATATATTTTAAATATTTAGAAAACAAGAATACTGATTCTGAAAAAGCTGTGACTTACTTAAACCGGTGGTGTGTTTTTTCTTCTTCTTCTACTTCAGGCTTTGGACTGCTTCACTGCCATGCTCTCCAAATCTGAGAGCAGACTCAAGATGGCAGAGATCATTGGCAGCAAGCTCAATATATCCAGAGAGAAGGTAGGACTCTGCACTACTTTTATCTCTTTAGTGACACAACTGTTGCATGGCCATGGAAATAATGGGGAGTTTTGCTGTTCCCTGTGAGCTTTTACATTTACATGTGTGATTTCCAGGTCTGGAAAACTCATGGAAATGAGTAAAATCCTAAAAATGCTGAAAATGTCATAGAAATTGCTATAGTTCACATACTTTTTCCAGTTTTGTGTTGCTCTAAAATTATTCCATATCTTGGATATTGCTTGTTGTGAGAACTTGTATACAGTAAAACTTGCCTTGTTAAAAAAATGTATAAATGACTTGGATTTACAGTAATGGCGAAAAGCATTATATTTCTTCCTAATATTTAGAGTCAAATGTAAAATCATATTTCACTTTATATTCAATAACCTGCTCTAATACTGTCAATGTTACATTTCAGGCCCAGCACTTTTGCCAGATGTACCTGCCCGCAATCACTGTGATGGAGTTGGAGGTGTCGGTGGGCCGTGCGATGTTACTTCGCAAGCAGAGCAACGCGGTGTGGCTGAGCATGTGAGATTGCATTATCAGAGTGTATCTCCCAGTCCCTGTCTGGCACTTCCCCTTTCAATCTACTCTGTTACAAATGGTGTCACTGTGCTACGCTGTCCCCTGTGTGAAAGGCACCCTGCTGAGAAATTGAGTCAACACAGCATTGATTGGTAACTGTGCTGTTTAAGACAGGGAGTACAACAGCTTTGAGCATACCAGAGGAAAAAATAGCAGGATTCCTTCATTGGTCATAATGCGTATGAACACTTTAACGATAGTGAATATTAGAATTATTGGAAATCTTCTCAGAGAGATCTCAGTGTTGTACTGACTGTTTTCTTTAAAATGTGTTAAGTTGTAGCCAGTGTTGGTATTGTTAACAAACCAAAACTATTTAAAACAGTTTTTGTTAATTGAAATAAAATATAATAAAAATATTACATGGAAAAACTTGAACTTAAAAAATTTTAAATGTTAGAACTCAGAAAAAAATTTGTTGGAAGTACTAAAAATACTTTTAAAAAAAACTAGAACTAAATAGAAATATAAAAAAACATACACATTACATATTACAGGTGTAAACAGTACCTGAAAACAGTACTTCAGTAAAAGTACAGGTACCGTACAGAGAAAATGGCAATATCGCTTATTTTCTAGCAGATATAAACTGTTGCAGAAAAAGTTGCTAATATCTTTGATATTAGAATACTAAAAAAGACACTTAAGTACAGTAACTAATTACATTTTATTCAAATAGTTTACACCACTGATAAATATATAGTGTATAAAGTAGTCATTTATTTGTAGAGTGCTTTGCACAATATAGTTTCAAAGCAGCTTTACAAAAAATTATGACGTTAATGTTTATAATATCTTTAATATCTTCATGACCTATAGTGGCATTTTGCAGATTAGAGCTGGGCGATAATATAGTTTATTATATAGTAAATAATACTAAAATAACACTAGCTGTAGCCAACATATTTGACTTGTAATTTCCCCACAGAGACAGACAAACATTTGCTGCCACACGGCCATCCTCGGTACTTTTGGAGCAGCTCTTGGTGTGTGTCACTAAAGGGGAGCCTGTCCTGTTGGTGGGGGAGACGGGCACAGGGAAGACCTCTACTGTGCAGTACCTGGCGGGAATGACAGGTAACGCACCTAAACTACACTGAGCAAGTAGGTTTAACACTGTGCACAATTTCTCATTTCCTGCTCTGTTCTGCTGTACTCTTACAGGACACAGACTGAGAGTGGTCAACATGAACCAACAGAGTGACACAGCTGACCTACTAGGAGGGTGAGTAGACAAAGAGTGATTCAGGATTCAAACAAATATGTGCAGTGTAAATGTGGTGGAAGCTGTTGGTTTATTGCTGACCTTGATCTGTAATGATTAAAGGTATAAACCAGTGGACCATAAGCTCATTCTTTTGCCCCTGCGGGAAGCGTTTGAGGACCTCTTCTCTCAGACGTACTCACGGAAACAGAACCTGACCTTTCTGGGGCACGTCCAAACCTGCTTCAGAGGCAAACGCTGGCAGGACCTTCTGAAGCTCATGGATCATGTCTGCAAATCAGCACTAACTAAGGAACTACATGATAAACCCAATGGTATTACTGAAGGTTTAAATTTATTACATCACTTTATTAGCTAGAATTCCTATGTTGTTTTTTTGGTTAGGGATAATCCACATCTAGGTGTGTATACATTATTTTAATGCATGACAATAAGGCAAAGAACCAACCGTCATGCAGAAAATCCAACATAAAATTTGACCTAAAGGGTAAAAATGACAGTTAGTTTCGCCAGTTACGGCTCATTAGGTCTAGCCTTCTCTACTCTTTAAATCCGACACAGAGAAAGTATGTGGTAAGATTACATTTATTTTAATTGTCAAGAAAGAGAGGGATTGTGGGTGTGTGAATTACCTGCATATGTGCAGTGTCACTAACAGTGAAGCTGTGTGTTTAAGTACTTAAAAAACAGCAATGTTACCACGTCATTGCTAAGAAATAGAATGTAGCTGTTTTATTGATAAAAGTTGTGAGGCAGCTTTGACAATTTGTGTGCGTGCTATCTATGCATTACATGTCTTCCAGCCAAACACAATAGAGTATTCAGACAGACCATGGTATAAATCTTGTATTTATTTATTTTTTTAAATACTGCATTTAAACTGCATGTTTTTTCCTCTCTTTTCTTTGTGTTTTTCTCATAGCTGCCTTGCTGCAGGAGCAGTGGGAGGCTTTGGCCCTCAAACTCAGTCAGACGCAGGAACAGATTCGGGCCTGTGAATCCGCTTTGGTCTTTGCGTTTGTGGAGGTAATTGCTACTCTTCTCCCAACTTGTCCTCACCTCTTCCTTTCTCTTCTCTTTCTTGTTATCTCCTGTATGTTGTGACTGACTGTGTGTCTGCACAGGGGACGTTAGCCCAGGCTGTGAAGAAAGGAGAATGGATGTTGCTGGATGAGATTAATCTGGCTGCTGCAGAGACACTGGAGTGTCTGAGTGGATTGCTGGAGGGCAGCGCCGGTTCACTAGTGCTGCTGGACCGAGGCGATACAGGTGAGTCCTGCGCAAAGTGCTCATCTGTGATTTTCATTATTGCTATTTTAAAGATGTAGCTATTTGACAATGGTATAAAGGGTAAATATGTGCACTTGGTTAACCCCAGGCTGCTTTAGGGGAGGTTGTAGTAAGGGTATTTCAGCTAGTTGTAATTGTTTGATAGGACAAAGTCAAGTTCAATTGGCTAAAAATGCTGTAAGACTTTTTAATGTATTTGAAAGAAGTCTCTTCAAGGCTGCATTTATTTGCTCAAAAATCTATTTTAAAATGTAATTTATTCCTGTGATGGCAAAGCTGAATTTTCAGCATCATTACTCCAGTCCTCAGTGTCACATGATCTTACAGAAATCAATCTAATATGCTTATTATTCTTATCAATATTGGAAACACTTTTACTGCTAAATATTTTTGTGCAAACCCTGATACGTTTTTTTCCCAGGGTTTTCTTGATGAAAGAAAGAAAAAAATCAATTTTATCTTAGTATTATTTATCTTACTGACCTCAAACTTTTGACTTGTTGTGCATTAGAAATGTATAAATGGGCTTGATTACTACTATTCATCAGTGTTGCCACAGTTACTTTGAAAAAGTAACTAAGTTACTTTACAAGTTACTTGATTTTAAAAGTAACTAAGTTACTTTACAAGTTACTTGATTTTAAAAGTAACTAAGTTACTTTACAAGTTACTTTTATTAGTTACATTCAGCAGTTGCAGACAACACCCCACCACCTCAACATAAAAATGACAACCGGTTTTGCCAACACTCACTTTATTGGAAGTGTATTTTTAACAGTAATATCAACAATCTATCTCCTGACATTTAAAGTTGAACTTAAAAACTATTTCCTGAAAAAACAGTCTTTCTTGACTTCACTTAATATAAATACTTGTTTTTATAAAAATATATATTGTTTTTTTGTTTTTCTTGACCCTGTAATTTAGTAACTGTAGAACACGTTAACTGTAAATTTGTGCTATATGATGAAATTTATACAGTTTCTTGTCATCTATGTCATATTTAATGTGAACAATGCGCTGCCACTTTATTCAGCACGGTGCAGCACAGCAAAAATAGACTAGGTGCGAAACGATCTCTGCACTGCTGTATACTATTCATTACCATAAGTGTTGCAGTTGGTTAATGGTTTTGTGTCATGTATATTCTGAGGTAATTTTACTATTTTCATGATGTCGTTCTGTGTAGAGCCTCTGGTTCGTCACCCAGACTTCCGTCTGTTTGCCTGCATGAACCCAGCCACAGATGTAGGCAAGAGGAACTTGCCACTGGGCATTAGAAACAGGTGAGAGAGGGGCATGAACTCCAAGGGAACTGGCTTCATGCATTCACTTAAAATAACTTTTGTAAATGTCTCCTTGTCTCCTAACAGTGATGTTTAGACATTTTGATAGAAGCATTCAATACTTTTTTGGAACACATGGTTTTGTGTTTATGTATCAGGTTCACAGAGTTGTATGTGGAGGAGCTGGAGAGTGAGAATGATTTACGAATCCTGGTCTCTGACTACCTCAAAGGCCTTAACCTGTCCAGAGGAATCATCCATGGAATCATCAGGTTTGTGCAACAGTTCTTCAGTAGGTCTCCATTACCATTCATATAACAACAACAACATGTCTTTCCTCACTATAAGTAAATTTCATGAATAATAACAAGAAAAACAGCAAGAAAAACATTGAATTAAAAGTGAAATTTTGAGGTAGACAGACTAAATTACGGTAGTATGTTCTTGTAAAGCACACTCCAATAACCTTTTGTTTTTAAATTTACAAAATTAAACTTCAATGTAGTATGAAAAAGAACCCTGTTAGCCAACCTAATAACCATTATTAGAACAAATTCATATTTCTTGTTAATATCAAGCATGTTACAGATGTTTGCCATGCCATTTACAGATTCCATTCCTCGTCGTGTTGAAACTTTTGATTAGATGCTGTACTACTTTGTTGTTCTTTTAAACAAAATCTTTTTTTTTTCTCCCAGTTTTTATTTGGCTGTTCGTAAGGAGGCTAACACTCGGCTAGTTGACGGTACGGGGCACAAGCCCACTACAGTTTGCGTACTCTGTGCCGGGCTCTGAAGTACGTGGCCTCTGACCCCTGCTACAATATCCAACGATCCTCTATGAGGTAATATGATTGTCTGTTTCTGCCTGACTGAATTGTCCTGAGAGTCTGAAACATAGCAAGTATAAGGTTAAAATGTTACATGTATCCATATTGAAATGACATTGGACATGTAAAGACATGAAGTTGACAATCATTGAGCATGGATATTTTACAATTTTCCTACAATAGAAGTAAGCAGCATGACACAACAAACTAGCTGTGTCACTCTTCCATCAATGAATAATGCTGTAAACAGTGCAGCGTGCAATGTTGCTACGCTGGCAATCTAGATAATTTGATTGATTATAACGGAGCAATCTAGTTTAGTTGCGTAACAACTCACCGCTCACGTCTGATGTAGATTGGATGTCAAAGACTCATCGACACTGCGTTTTTCACAGTGCGGTGTACATCATAAAAAACTGTACACAGTACACTGAGTTCACACAACAAACTGGCTTATTTATTTATCTGTTCACACCATATGGGTTTCCAGTCTCTCCTGGTCATGCATTTGCTCTCATAGGAGCATAAGTTAGTCAAATTAACTAAGTTTAAGTGTTCTTAAATTAGCTGGTGGGTTTATTTCTTTCATGCAAATCTTCAAGTGTCATTCAGTTCTATCACCAGTTCACATTTTGTTTCCATTATTAAAGCAAGTTGCTTTTTAATTTTCCTTGGTTGTGTTTATAACATTCATTTAGTTTTTTTTTTTATAACCAGGTTGTTTTACGCTTAAAGACTTCATGCCATTTTTTTTTCCTCGTCACTAGTTTTGGCTCAGCATTGACCAATTTTATTTAGAGTTAATTAAATGAGTTTCAAACCTATCATCATATGATAAACCGTTCTACATTTGACTGTTTTAGGCATAAGCAGTAGTTATTGAAATAGAAATTAGCTTCTAGTAAAGCTTCAAGTTTTCTATAGCTCATTGGGGCCCTCTACTGGTCTGGGGCCATGGACAAATTCCCAGTATTTATTTATTTAATAAGTGTGTGCTGTGTAAAGAAATTGAAAACAAACAGTAAAGTATTTTTATGGAGATGTTTAATATCTTCTGCAGGGTTTCTGCCTGAGTTTTCTCACTCAGCTGGATCGCAGCTCTCACCCTGTTGTGCAGAAACTGGTGTGTCAGTACATACTTGGAGGAAATGTGAAATGTCTGAAACAGGTAATAAGTTCAGAGCTTCAATGAGACACTTTGATCCATCTTAATATTTGTTTGAATGGATAGACTGTGAAATGGTTAGAGATGTTCTTTGCCAGAAGTGTTAGAAAATGATCTTCTTCTCTTTCTTCAGTCAATCCCTCAGCCAAAGGACCGTGTGTGTGTACAGATAGAGGACTACTGGCTGAGTCGGGGTGACATGGAGGCTACTGTGGACCCCAGTTACATCCTCACACCCTCCGTCAAGCTCAACCTAAAAGATCTGGCACGGGTGGTGGCCGCCGGGTAGGAAACCCCATCTCTAATATGTCCCCTGTGACGTTCCGTAGATCAATCCCCTTGTCGATACATATTATGTATGCAGCGTTTCTGTTCATTTGTGGGATAGTGCATAATTATCGTAAGAGACTTGATTCGCTTTTAGTTTTTTGGGTAGTAATGGTGATAGCGATGATCTGTTTTGGTGCCATTGGTCGGAGACTGTTGAGGCCCAGGTGGAGTCATTTTTCGTACTTGGATTACTCAGTTATCTGGAATTTACTATTTACGATTTGACACGATCCAGAATTGTTAGGTTCTACGAAGATCATCCCGGAGTTGCTGTCATAGCAACAGGTCCATAAGCTCAAACCTGCTCGGGAGCAGGCTTATTTCATGTCAACAGGAATAGATTGTTTTTTTTTTTAATTGAACCCTGAAAGTTACATTTTCCTTCCTTCTATTTTTACTATAACAGCCTTTTCCCCCACCCCCCAAACATCATAGATTGCATTTTTTTTAAGCAAAGGTGATACTTAAAATACTTTCTACTTTCTTACCAGAGTACCTTATCGAACCAAGAACAATAATAATTTAAAAATAATAATAAATAAAAAATGAATTAGAAAATAATATTATAATGTTGTGTAGTCTATCATAATATAGACACAGCCAGTTTTACTCAAAGATTTATTCGTAAGGGAAAAATTACCTAATAATTTTAGTCTTTCACACATGATGTACAGTAGTACAATGTCGTACATTAATTTGAAAGGTTGGAGCTATTATGGGAGTGGTTTGATTACTTTGTAAAAAAAATAAAAAATTCTGTCTTCTGTGCGTTCAAAGCCTGTACAATTAGAAATCAAGAAATAATGAAATATTTAAACAAGTAATTGGGAATTATGTTACAAACTGTACACATTTCATTTATCTATTATATTTTTTATGTCGTTTTGGTGACTTGGCTCTTTCCAGAAATTCGGCATGGTTTTTGTCAGGTGTGTGATGTTCTTTTTTTAATAATTATGATGTCATTACGTTGCTGTCTTGCCGCCAGCCAATCGGTGCATTGCTGATCATGGTTCTCTTTCATCATCTCGTTTCGAGATCCACCTATGGGAAGGGCATCCGTACCTGACCTCTGCAGAAGCATCCAATTGCACCAAGTCTGGCTAACAGACAGAAGCGCGCAGCCAATGCCAGGTAAGGCCACACCCCCTTACCTACGGGCATATAACAGCTGGGCGTGCTGCTATTCCTCAGTTGTCATTCGCTTCTCGCGATCTCTGCATTGACACAGTTCGGTTGGATTAACGTTACGCTGCTCACTTTCGAGTCTTCAGGAGGACATATCGCAAGATCAGCCTCCGCCAGACGTGAGTGACAGTCGTTTCTTCAGCCTATCCGCTGTGTTTTTTGCATCCGGAGCCGCCCGAGCTCCCGCTGTCCTTCACCTGCTCCTCCTTACATGGCTGCCCGCCACGGATTTTTCCGAGCTCTTCACCGCTGGCCCACCCATGGCTAGGTGACCGTCTAAACAGCCGCTACCCCCAGTGAACAGCCTATCACGACGAGCCTGACCGGCCGCGTGTGGTACTCTCATCGCCGCTAAGGACTCTCCCGTCCTGCGCGGTGTGCTTGGGCTTAATACGCTCAAGAAGCTGTGGAGAACCTGGAGAATTGCGGTCACTGTAATTGCTGCCCATGTAGCTTTTACTTAGCTGGCCTTTAGTTGCACGACCCACCGTGCCGTGCTCGGCCTTTTCTGACTCGGAGGGGAGACACGGTGATGATGACGCGCTACCGGGGGACTCCCGGAGCGCCACCTCTCTAAAATATTTGAGCTGACATCAGCCCAATCCGCATTCCCTGAAGAGGACATCTTCGCGGGAAAACTCCACTCTCGTTGACGAACCGGTCGGTTCCGGCGACGGGGATGACGCGGTCCTTTTAGCGTTCCCTAGGCTAGCGCTCACGCGGCTTTGCCTCAGTCCATCCTCCATGTAAGTTGTGAGCGAGCGGCCGTTCGCCTCAACATTGTGTGGCCAGACGCTGTAAACACAGCGTTGATTCAGTCGGCGCGAGCTGACAGTGTTCTCAGTGCAGTAAATGTGCCCGCAGTCCCGCGCGCACATTCTCTCACAGACACGCAGAATCCCACGGGATTCGCCCCCGCTCGTTTTCTCTGTACAACCCGTCACAGAGAAGCTGAGCACTGCCAGGCTGCCCGCTGTGATCAGCGCGCGCCTCGCACGCTGTAAACACCGTTGATTCAGTCGGCGCGTGCTGACAGTGTTCTCAGTGCAGTAAATGTGTTACGATTACGTGTTGAGGCCTTCCTAGGAAGGCGGCCCGAACGCAAGCGGCCTGCCTGTTGTTCGACCATTGGGAGTAACGCTACACAGGGTCTCCCACCGACGGTCGGTAAATCCCGTCTCGTGGCTGCCCAGCCCGTGTGTTTAGTGGACGTTGTGTGTGTCCCCCCCCCTACAGGGGGGTTGTCGTGAGGAAAAGTACATAGCAGTGTTACCACACCGCATGCACTTGGTTCCCCTCACCCAGTTATTAAAGGCTTTGGCCCCAGTGTTTCCCAACACAAAACACACACATTACTAAACAACACATTTTATAAACGAATCAAATGAATTCGTGCAGATTATATATCTGCCAACATAGAGAGCAAACCTCTCTGATCCCATGCATGTCGCCCCGAGTCCGTCCACAAGAGGGCGCCATTGCTTCAAAAATCAACCAGCTGGGCTCACACAGCTCAGTTACGGCTGCCCAGCCCATGTGTTTTTAGTGGATGTTGTGTGTGGAAGGCCCCTGTGTTCCCCAACACATAACACACACATAACTAAATAACACTTTTAAACAAACAAATTAAATAAATCCGTTACAGAGAGAGTATCTCTCTCCGTGGATATTATTTTTCTGCCTGCGCTTAGACTGCCCAGTTCATGTGTTCAGGAGATATGTGTTTTTCCCCCACTTTCAGGGGGCACCTTGTGAGGGAAAGCTCAGCACAGTGGACACCACACTATGTTCCCCTCACTCGGTCAATAAAGGCTTCGGCCCCAGTGTTTGCCCAACACAAAACACACAAAGTTACGAATCTAATGAATTCGTTTTGGAGAGAAGACCTCTCTCCGCAGAGAAAACTTCTCACTGCAGAGAAAGAAAATCCCTCTGAACCCCTGCATGTCGCCTCTAGTGTGCCCACTAGATGGCGCCTTGCATCACAAATGAACCAGCTGGGCCCATACAGCCCCGCTCCGACCCGAGTGGGTTTTTGCGTACCGTAACCCAGAGTTACAAGCTGCAGTTGAAAAAAACAAAAAAACAAACACGCATTTCAATGGCGTTCTCTCTTCTCACACAGAAGAAAACGCCTCACACATTCTGGAAGAGGAAATTTCCTCCCTCCTAACAAGGGAGCGATTCAGATGGTGCCACCCGATCTGATAAACCATGGTTTTTATTCCTGGTATTTTCATGTTCCAAAAGGCGTGGCGCCCCCACGCCCTATGTTGGACCTTCGAGTGTTGAACAAACATTTGAGGAAATACAATTTCAGAATGTGACACAAGGCTCTCTCGTCTGTGTCATAAAGCAGAACGACTGGTTCACATCAGTCGATCTGAAAGATGCTTTCTTTCACATAAGCATCTACCCTCCACACAGGAAAAATCTTCGTTTCGCCTACCAAGGCATTTGTTACGAATTCACAGTTCTTCCGTTCGGGTCCCCGAACGTTCTGTCTGTGTGCGGAGGGGGGCGTGGCGCCCCTGAGACTATCAGGGCTGAGAAATCGAAGGACAAGGTGTCGCTGGACACCGGCCGGGTGTTCGTGCACATCACATCCCTCGGGTTCTAGGTGAATGCGAGCAAAAAACAATCTGACTCCCAGTCAGAATGTCATTTTCCTGGGCTTTGTAATTGAACTCAGTCTCCACGCGAGCGCGTCTCTCTCAAGAGCGCGTTCGCTCTCTGATGGACTGTCTGTCGCAGTTCAGAGAAGGGGCGAGAGTACAATATCGCACATGCCTCAGGCTGCAGGGTCTCATGGCTTCATCTATCCAAGTTGTGCCATTGGTCTCCTGAGAATGAGAGCGTTCACGAAATGGGTTTTGTCACTACATTTCAGCCCGATTCGCGATATCTGCCGCTCGGTAACAGTGACGCGCGCCTGCTCGGCGGCCCTGCGCCATTGGGAGAGCGAGAACTTTTACGCACGGGGAACCCCCTCGGGACGGTTACGATGCGAAAAGTTGTGATGACAGATGCGTCCTTGACAGGCTGGGGAACCACCCAGGAAGGCAGAACGGTGAACCGTCTGTGGCTGAGCAGACTACGTTCAACACACATTAACTATTTAGAGCTTTTACCAACTGGAAAGCTCTAAATCGTTTTCTGCCTTGCCTGCAGGGACATCCCGTTCTAGTACGGTGCGATAATACCACGGCAGTGGCTTATATCAACCGTCAGGGCGGCATGCGCTCGTCGAAACTCCACGCTCTAGCTTACAGGCTTTTGGTGTGGAGCAGACAGGTTTTTTCTGTCATTACGCGTGACTTATGTCTCGGGCATTCTGAACAGAGGCGCGGATCTGCTATCGAGGGGAAACCCAATCTACGGGATTGGCGTCTTCACCCGCAGATAGTGGAGAGGTTATGGATGAGATTCGGACAGGCAGCCGTAAATCTTTTCGCCTCCCGCGAAAATCACCATTGTCCTATGTTCTTCTCGCCAAAGGACGTGGACGCGCCCCTCGGGGCAGGCGCACTGGCCCATCCATGGCCCAAAGTGCTGCTGTACGCTTTTCCTCCCCTGTGCCTGATAATTTTCACGCTGGCCAGGGTGAGAGAGCATGACCTGTCTCTCATTCTGATAGCACCCAGGTGGCCCAAAGCCCTGTGGCTGGCAGAGATAATCCCTCTGTTATACACCGAGCCATGGCGCCTTCCCGTTCACACGGACATACTGTCCCAAGCCAACGGGGAGATTTACCACCCCCACCCGGACAGGGTGACTCTCTGGGCCTGGCCCGTGAGAGGACGAACCTAAATGCACTGGGCTCCCGCCGCGTGTAATCGCCACTACTCAGAATGCCAGGGCCGTTTCCACGCGATCCCTATATGGCTGTAAGTGGCAAGTGTTCGAAGGGTGGTATGATGGGCGTGGTCTCGCATCTTATCAGTGCTCGGTGCCTGATATTTTGTGTTTCCTGCAAGACCTCATGGAAAGAGGCAGGTCCTTTTCCACTATTAAGGTCTACCTGGCTGTGTTTTCAGCCTGTCATGTGGGTTTTGGGGCTCCACCGTCAGGCAGCACCCTCTAACCCGCAGTTTTATGAAGGGTGCACGCCGCTCTTTGCCGGTCATCAGGAGATCTGTTCCAGAGTGGGACCTCCCCATGGTGCTGGAAGCTAGTTCTCTGTATCCTTTTGAGCCTCTGAGGAGTATTTCCCTTAAGCTGCTGTCCCTCAAGACAGCCTTGCTCTCGGCCTTGGCATCTGCTAAATGGGTCAGTGAGCTACATGCACTCTCGGCTCACCCCTCGTGCGCCAAACTCCCCTAGTGGAGATAAGGTTTTCCTTAAGCCTAACCCGGCCTTCATGCCGAAATGGTTTCCTGCGTTCACTTAGGAGGTTTTGGAGCTATCCGCTTTTCACCCTCCACCCTTTGCCTCCCGGAGGATCAGGGCCTGAATGCTCTGTGTCCCGTCTGTGCTCTGCAAGCATATATGACCAGGACCAGTGCTTTCCACAAGAGCGACCAGCTCTTTGTTTTAAGGGCTCCCCTGCATAAGGGGAGTCCCATTTCAAAGCAATGCCTCTCACATTGGCTTGTGGACGCTATACTATGGCTTATGAAGCAAAGGGAGTGCAGCCCCCAAGGGGCATCAGAGCTCATTCCATAAGGGGCTTAGCCGCCTCTTGGGCTTTGTTCAGGGGAGTGCCACTGCAGGACATCTGCTCCGCGGCCAGCTGGGCCTCTCCTCATACCTTTGAGCGTTACAACCGGTTGGATGTCACCAGAACTTCAGTGGCACACTCGGTCCTAGGGGTAGGGTCCTCTTAGCCCTTTCCCACAGCCCCGTTTGGTTAACCAACGAGGAGTGAATGGGCCGGCTGGCCATGTTCATTCCTGTCACCAAGCATTCGCATTCCTTCTTGGGTTTAGCTATGTGCATTGGTGGTGCGGGCGCCATCATCATGTATGTGTCTCATGCATGTTTCATGCCCTGCTTGTCCACAGCAGTTAGCATGGCGGAAAACTTGCAGGGTCATGTGTGTGGGACGTGTCAGGCACCGCCTCTCTGAGGTGACCGTCCTTCTCTGGCCTTCAGAACCTCACTGTGAGTGTATTGGGCAATCGGGGAGCTGTCCATGTCTCCCATACGTGGATCTCGAAACGAGATGATGAAAGAGAACAATAGGTTACTGTCGTAACCCCGGTTCTCTGAAACATCGAGTGGAGAGATCCACCAGCTTTGCCCCGCTTGCCACACGAGAAGCGAATATACTTACTGAGGAATAGCAGCACGCCCAGCTGTTATATGCCCGTAGGTAAGGGGGTGTGGCCTTACCTGGCATTGGCTGCGCGCTTCTGTCTGTTAGCCAGACTTGGTGCAATTGGATGCTTCTGCAGAGGTCAGGTACGGATGCCCTTCCCATAGGTGGATCTCTCCACTCGATGTTTCAGAGAACCGTGGTTACGACAGTAACCTATTGTTTTGAAAAATCGATATATATGCCCTTTCCAATGAACGCACAGTAATCTCAGACAACTTAATCGAGATATTTTAATCAAATCCTCAAAATTCGTTTGAAGAACTAAATTAGCCAGAGCTCAGTTATCACAACTAGAAGATCTGATTGTCAAATCATCTCAATGTACTAAGAGGTACGAAGAATGGACCTGGTGATTAGTTGATCTCTGCATCTATAAAGAGGGGATTTCGTGACTTTATGGGCATCAGCCTTTTCATCAGATTATATATATATATATATATATATATATATATATATATATATATATTAGTATAATATAATGTAACAGTATATAATATAAATGTATATAAATAACAGGAAATGGTCAAGCTCACCCTAGGTTTATACTCTTTGCCACTCACGATCATACTGGGCTATATATATATTTATATGGCTACTTGTCATTATTTTCCCTCCATCTTTAGTCCTCCTGATAGTTCTTTTCATATTCATTACATACTAGGAGTCATTTTAATATCTTAGACTCAAAAGCCTGTTTTATGCTTCTGCGTCGAATCGACGGCGTACCCCTGCAGACCCCTCTGCGTCACCGCGAACCTCTCTCCAACCCCTACGCCGTAGCTTGACGTGCACCTCCAAAAAATTGTAACTACGCGTCGAGGCGACGCAGACCGCAAGGGCTGTGATTGGTCAGATGCACCGCGATGCCACGCAACCTGACGCAGAACCATAAAACGGCAACGACGCCGTAGGAGTGACGACGAAGCTACGCCGTGGAGTTGACGCAGAAGCATAATGAGGCCTTTAGTCTTACATTTTTCTTTCCTCTGTTCTTGTTTGTTGTTTCTGTATTAGCATCCATCCAGTGCTCATTCAGGGGGAAACATCTGTAGGAAAGACGAGTCTGATAAAATGGCTTTCAGCTTCTACAGGAAACCAGTGTGTGCGAATCAATAACCATGAGCACACAGATATCCAGGAGTACATCGGCTGCTACTCCTCCGATGAGCATGGCAAACTTGTCTTCACAGAAGGTAAAGATCTTTTAGTGCACATTAGGATGGAATAAATGTAGAGTATATAAATCTGTTATGATGCTTAGATTGCAGAGCCATTAAATAATAATTATTTATGTATTATGTATGTAAATGCATGAATGTTGTGCTAAATGCATGTTATTAGGCCAGGTTTAAAATGTAACCCTCTGGGTCCCTGCTCCATCCTTTGACATAAGTCAGGGGTCTTCAATCACTTCAGCCTATGATATTAGTGAATTCTAAGCATTCACTGCCATATCAGATGGTAATCTTAAATTGTTGTCTGTCTTTGTGTGTAGTTCAATGTTGGATTGACCCTCTGTTTATGTTTGTCAAGTTTTCATGGAAACAACATGTTTTTTCCCCTGAAGGCGTGCTGATCGATGCCATGCGAAAAGGTTATTGGATTATTCTAGATGAGTTGAACCTTGCTCCCACTGATGTCCTCGAGGCTCTGAATAGATTGCTGGATGACAACCGGGAGCTCTTCATCGCCGAGACACAGGAAGTGGTCAAAGCGCACCCCAGATTCATGCTCTTTGCCACCCAGAATCCCCCTGGGCTCTATGGGGGCAGAAAGGTTTCTTTAATATGTTTTAAAAACTACCACCTGTGTGTCAAGCAAACTTGCCTTCTTGGCCTCTTGTAAACTGTAATCTGCAACAATAGTTCAATGTGGGAATTCGTTTTTAGATAGGTGGGAGGTTGGGATGTTTTGGTTCTGATGTCCCTACTCCAGAAAGGACTAATATTAATGCACTAAGCGTGCCTTTCATTTTGTGTAGGTTCTGTCCCGAGCATTCAGGAACCGTTTTGTGGAGCTGCATTTTGATGAGCTGCCCAGTTCGGAGCTTGAGAACATTCTCCATAAGCGCTGCAGTCTTCCCCCTTCCTACTGCTCTAAGCTCATCAAAGTCATGCAGAACTTGCAGGTGTGCATCTCATTTGGTTGTATCAGCATATAAGATTCAATTTTTGAAGAATTCATGATTATATTTTTTCATATATTATTTGTATATTTGTGTTAGTCTTTACGTAGAGGATCCAGTGTGTTTGCTGGGAAACATGGTTACATTACCCTAAGAGACCTGTTCCGCTGGGCTGAACGCTATAGGATGGAGGAGCGGAATGACACCTCGTGTGATTGGCTACAGCATCTGGCTGATGACGGTAACATCCAAAGACAAACATTTGACCTATATGGAGTAGAAAATTAAAATATTCACTGTATTATTCAAAAGTTTTGTTAGTAAGATTTTTTTTTAATGTTTTTTTATGTCTTTTATTCTCACCAAGGCTGCATTTATTTAATGAAAAATACAGTAAAAACAATAATATTGTAAAATAGTATTACAATTTAAAATGACTTTTCTCTTTTAATATATTTTAAAATATAATTAATTGCTGTGATGGCAAAGCTAAATTTTCAGCATCATTATTCCATTCTTAAGTCTCACAAGATCCTTCAGAAATCATTCTAATATGCTGATATGCTGCTCAAGAAACAGTTATTCTTCTTATTACTATTATTATTATTATCAATGTTAAAAACAGTTGTGCTGCTTAATATTTGTGTAAAATCATACTTTTCAGGATAATTATTTCTTTGATAAATAGAAAGTACAGCATTTACTTAAAATATATTTTTTTTAACAATATAAAAGTCACTTCATTCAATGCCCCTTGATTCTTGACAGGAGATAAAGATTACAAACTTTTTGGCTATTTGCCTTCGTCAGTGTACTTCATTTAAAAATGTATCATTGTGTTCACTCTTTCAGGCTACATGCTGTTGGCCGGCCGTGTCAGGAAGCCAGAGGAAGCACTGACCATCCAGACCATTCTGGAGAAGCACTTTAAAAGGACAGTGAACCCAGATGCTCTTTTCTCTGAGGCTCAGGTCACCTCTCAGTTCAGTGAGTTAATAAGCACAAACACAGTTTGGCCACAGAAGCCCATCACATTCTGACATCAGGTCGATGACTTTCAATTAGGAACGTTGTTCTTACTGGTTATTCCATTGCATTATCACATAAACAGATACCAGTAGTACTGCAGTTTAATGACAGTCACTTAATAAGGCATCTCAGCAACTCCCAGTGTGCTCTTATATAATACAGTTATTGAGTGTGAGTTTTATTGATTGTATCTTTTGATGTTCTTTACCATCTACGCAGATGAGTTAAGATGGCAAAATCCTTTTTCATGAAATGTTGAATTCTTGATTTCTAATGATACTTTCCAAAAAATCTGTTTGATTAGCTCACTGTATAACTAATGGGCAGATTGATTGTTTTGGCTGGCACATTTTGGTATATTGATGGTTGTTGATGGCTTGGCACTTGGCAGGCCCTTTTGTTGACAGCATTGCGGGTGTCCCTGAAGATTCGGTCATGTGGTGTGGACCCAGGGCATGAGGAGACTGGCTGTACTAGTGGGAAGAGCGCTTCGTTTTGGCGAGTCTGTCCTACTTGTTGGGGACACGGGGTAAGCAGTGCTTTAATCCTCAGTTGAACCTAAATTATAGGGTTACAAAATCTGGCCTAATACTAATTTGTATTAGTTGATTGGAAATGAAGATGAAAAGCTTCTTTATTAGAGTTTTTATCACATCACAAATCACATTTTAATAATGTTAAAGTAACACCAGGTAAAATTTAACTTTTGCTCTCGGGGTCCCCCCCTACAGTTGGGAAACAGTATTGTCCTCTACTTACTGTCGTAAACCGTCATGAATTTAGCACATGCATTTGTTGACAACCATGATAGCCGTGAACACTGTAGGAGGAGGTCACATGCAGGTCTTCTGCTAGCTTGCGTCGCGTGTGAAATGTCTTCATCCCAGGTACAGTGGCATATTTTTCAGCATGTCATATAAATATAATTGTATTTTTTTCTAACGACAAATGATCGCGATGCTCACGTTTACAAGCCAGCGTCATTATAGTAGCCTAGTCTAGCCTATTGGTTACCGTTTTACTGAATCTATACTTCAATGCAATGTTTGAGTGGTAGATAATAACCATATATCGTCAATATCAAGCTATATTATTATATCAATAATGCGCGCGCGTGCGTATTAATGCGTAGGCTACTCTAGCACACACACGCAAGGTCTCTCGCGCTCTCCTTCTCTCTGTTGTGCGCGTGTGTAATTAAATGCGTACTCTAGCACACACACGCAAGGTCTCTCGCTCTTTCTCTCCCTCTCTGTCCTGCGCGTATTCAATTTAATAAGTCGGCACATTAAATTTAGAGTTGAAATACCGGACTGTCCTGGGAAAAACGGGACGTCTGGTCAGGTCACCCTAGCTAGTATGCAAGCAATATACTTACTAGTACAAAAGCATGACAGCCCGCATCGGTCAGGCACCCCTCCTCCTCCTCCTTCAGCTCACGCCAGCGAGAAAACGCTGGGCCAATTTTGATCCTTGTTCTGCCTTTAACGCGATCCTTTCTCTTTTGCTTTGCTCCGATAAAACCATTGCTTTCTTGTTTTCCTGTGCTGCTTGGCCATGACTATAACATTTGGCTCGCACGTCCGATTTTAAGGAAGTGGTGGTGGTGGTGGTGGAAGTGACGTATATGCCGTAAAGCAGTCAAATTTTGTAGTTCTCTTTGTTTGCCGGTTACTACCCGAAACCCGAAGTTTAAAAGTACGATTAAAAAGCTACAGACCCCGTCGGCTATGGCAGAGTGTCATTCAACCTATTGTAAGTCGATGTACCATCACAAGAGACTTGGAAATATATTATGAAGGTGAAAAGTTACCCGGTGCTGCTTTAATTTTAAAGATTTATTGAAGCCTAAATGAGTTTTGTTGCTTGTAGTCCATGTCTGTTAATCTTTTTAAAATTAACAAAAAATTACTTTTGTCAGACAAAAAGAATACAAATATGTTGTTGCACTTGGCATGTCCATTTTTTTTAAATAATATTCTGCACTGCACTGATTAGCAATAACTAGAACTTTCTATTTAGCAGGAAATCTGTCAGCAAAGGAAACCAAATTAGCCTTTAAAACCTTAATTTGTTATTGGTAAATAATGAATGAGATTCCAGAAGCTCAGTTGGTTTACATGTTCCTCCCAGGTGCGGTAAGACCACCATCTGCCAGCTTTTTCCGCACTCGCCGGTCAGAAGTTCTTCTCCCTGAACTGCCACTTGCATATGGAGACGTCTGACTTTCTGGGAGGTCTCCGACCTGTCCGTCACACGGAAACTCAACAGGTAATATTCACATTTCTTCAAATCATTGAGTCTAAAAAATTGTCAATTTTTAATATGAATTTAATATAATTCAGTCTGATGCGGAGGACGGCCGTCTGTTTGAGTGGAATGATGGACCACTGGTCCTGGCAATGAAACAGGATGGCGTGTTTCTGATGGATGAGATCTCACTTGCAGATGACTCGGTCCTGGAGAGACTCAACAGGTGTGTGTTTACACTCCTCACATTGTTCTGTTCTCATTGACAGACTGTTTAAAATATTTTCCAAATCAGTTTAGTCTCTTTGTAAAATTAATTGATATTGTTCTCCAGATTTGCAACTTCTGGTTCACAACAGGACAAAATAAAGCAAAAAACGAATCACCAAACTTCTGTACATACTTCTATTGGCAATCTGATATATTTAAAGTGATTATGTGACTGTCTGTGTGTCCTGTGCAGTGTGTTGGAGACTGAAAAATCTTTAGTGCTGGCAGAGAAAGGCAGCGGAGATGATGATGATGTTGAGCTGATCATTGCCGGAAAGAAGTTCCGACTTGTCGCCACCATGAACCCTGGTGGTGACTTTGGAAAGAAAGAGGTCAGTACATGGAGAATTAGCTTGGCTGAAGAATATTGATTGAGGTTATAAAATAGCCATTTTGGGATTCTTTAAAATTAGTAGTAATAGTTAAATAAATTGATCGTTTTGTATGGAAGCAACAAGCAAGTAGTGGAACTGATGTGTTTGGATATGTACAGCTGTCTCCAGCACTCAGGAACAGGTTCACAGAGATTTGGTGCCCCCAGAGCAACAGCCGTAATGATCTAATGCAGATCATCCAACACAATCTGCGGCCCGGACTATCTCTGGACCAGCATGACCACCAAGGTGATCGCTCTACACAGAGCTACCAATTATAATAAGCCTTATTCCCCCCTTTTGGAATATTTGAATCTGATTGGTCGGTAGCAACCAAATATCTTTGTATATTAACCACTAAACTGTCAACTGAGTTGTTTTCATACCAACCAATCTCATAACACTGTTCTAGTTTCATGCCATTGCCATTTCCTCTCTTCCCATCTCAGGTAAAGACATAGCAGATCTCATGTTGGACTTCATCGACTGGCTGACCAATCAGGAATTTGGTCGCGGTGTATTCTAAGTGTGCGAGACATCCTGTCATGGGTGAACTTCATGAACACAGTATGTGAGCGGGATGAGGACGGCTTCATGACCATGGGGGAGCTGGAGGAGGAGGAGCCAGAATGGGACCTGCGATTGGACACTGTAACAGCATTCATTCATGCTGCATGCCTTGTGTACGTGGACGGAATTGGCTCAGGTGAGCGAAAAAAGACCTCAAACTGCTTTTTTCTTTCTTTCATGCTTTGGTACCTATTTACCACCATAAGGAGTAAGATGAAATATAAAGGCAGCTTTTTTCTTTCTTTTTTTTTAAATGGGGTGTTCATTATGATTTCACTTTTCTAAGTTTAGTTAGTGTGTAATGTTGCTGTTTGAGCATAAACAACATCTGCAAAGTTACAATGCTCAAAGTAACACACAGTCCATGTTGAACTGAGAAGAGGAAGAGTTGTTGTGTTAGAGCACATTTGTGTCTCTCCAGTTCCCCCTCAAGCTGTCGCATCCGTCTTTTCACATGCAATACAGTACGTAACACAAATGCAATAGCGTGTCACTCTGTAGGCATCTTACAACAGTTCCCACACAAGCAATTTGATAGATTATCATGACAGAATATGCTAATCAAAGACTTGAAGATGGTTAACTCCACATCAGCAACATAAATTCATCAACTAACCATTCAGAAACGTCCTGTTGCATTTTTCATGTTGTCACTTCTTCTGAAATGAGTTTCTCTATCATTGTCCGACTCCAGTTTAAACATAAAAGGCAGAACAGTTTCTGACATTTTAGTGCTTGTCTGCGTGAGGTAATCGGAGCTGCTAACACACCAACTCTTGAAGCTCTGCCCTCTGTGCCGGGAGCAGCAACTCATTTGCATTTAAAGGGGCACATACTAAACGATGCTGACCCTCACAAAGGGACAATTTTAACATGCTGTAAAAAAATAATCTGTGTTATTTTGAGAGACCTATTTTACATATTGTAAAAAAGGGGAATTATATCACCTTTAAATCTAAGTTTTTATGCTTCTATAAAATCCTTTGTAGTTGTTATGACACTAGTGAAGGCTTTTATGAAATTAAACGAAAGCCATATACACTGCCGTTCAAAAAAATTGGGGTCGTCGGTAAGATTTGAAAATTGTTTTAAAAAAAATGTATTATGCTTATTAATGTATTTCTGTATTAATGTAATTTATTTCTGTGGTGACAACTGATTTTTTTAGCAGCCATTACAACTGTCTTCGGTGTCAAATTATCTTTCAGAAATCATTCTAATATACTGATTATCAACGTTGAATACAGTTGTGGTGCTTAATATATATATATATTTTTAAACCATTATTTTCAGGATTTTTTTGAGGAACAGAAAGTTCAAAAGAAAAGCGTTGTAACATTATAAATGCCTTTTCTGTCACTTTTGATCTATTAAGCAAAGATGCATTAAATTGTATTTATGTCTTTAAAAAAGAACACCAAACTTTTGAACAGTAGAGGATGTATTTCATTGTTGGATTTATAGATCAAATATCCCTTCCCATACTACATTCCCATGACCTCATTTTTTCCTCCTTGGTGCCAGGAACCACAGTGTCGGCAGCAGAGAATGCCCTGGTGGCACGGAAGGCGAGTCTGGAGTACCTTGAGAAGAGACTGAGCAGAATTACAGCACTGGATGAGGAGATGCAAGACGCACTCCAAGTCTACGACACCACCGTCCCCAGAGAGCCCCATTGGGGTGAAGACTTCTTTGGCATTGACCCCTTCTACATTGCTGCAGGTGAGGACTCTAACAAAATAGAATATTTCAAAGTTGAGTCACTACATGTTGTTATCAAATCATTTGTTAGATATGACTTTAGGGTTTTGTTTGCTACATTTGGTCTGATATTCCCACAGGTCCTGAGAGTGAGGCCAGGAGTCTATCAGACTACGCTTTGAGTGCGGGCACAACTGCAGTTAATGCTCAGAGGATACTAAGGGCACTGAAGCTTCAGAGACCAATACTGCTCGAGGGCTCACCTGGAGTGGGCAAGACCAGCTTGGTCACTGCCCTTGCCAAGGCCTCTGGAAACCATCTTGTCAGGATCAACCTGTCAGAACAAACTGTATGTCAATGAAACATAGAGTTTTGCTTTAGTAGAACCTCCCTGCACTGTAGAACTGTTGAAAACTATCACCATTACAATGACAATATTTTATTTGTATTCATTTATTTATTGAAAGGGAAAAAAACATCAACGTTAAATACACTATCAAAAGTTTGGAGACAGTAAGATTTTTTTATTTTATTCATAATTATTTAAGGGTGTACTCACATTAGGCACGGTTGCCATGAACCGGGCCCGAGTACGATTGTCCCCCCTCCCCACTCCCCCTCTGGCCTGCACTCACATAGGGTTTCAGCATTCGTGCCGGAGCACGCTTACGTCATCATTATGGTGCGACGGTTTCGGGATAAACAAGAAGAGCGGCGCTCTCTGAACACAATGGAGTCCATCGCTCTGTTTTTTTTTTTTGTGGATAATTTTGTGTCGTTTGGTCCACGGTGGTCCACAGCCCTCTCACAGCCTGTTGTTAAACAGATGTGTCGCCTTAGTGGCACGAAAATTTTCACGTAATCGTGCTGCTCGTATGAGGAGGTTTGCAAGGTACCAGCTGAAGTGCAGCAAGGACTTTGCAGCTTTGATTACGGACTACGCGTCCTGTTCCGTGCTCCAGCACGGTTAGCGCTCACACTGCATGCGAACCGCGCCCGAGTACAACTGAACCGTGCTCTGGCCCACCTCTTCCAAGCGGGCCAGGGCCGGCTAATCGAGCCGTTCCCGGGCACGGTTCGGAGCACTCACACTAGTCAAACGAACCGCGCTTTGGTGGTCAAACGCACTCGGGCACGGTTCAAACTGGCTAGTGTGAGTACACCCTTAGTCAGGAAAAGTGACCGTAAAGGCATTTAAAATGTTGTAAAAAAGTAAAAAAGTTGTTGCAACCCTTTATAAGTTTCTTTCTTCTGCTGAACACAAAGGAAGATATTTTGAAGAACGATTGTAACTTTGGCACCATTGACTTCCATAGTATTTTTTTTTTTTTCTACTATGGAAGTCAATGGTGCCAAACAACTGTTTGTTTCCAATCGTTCTTCAAAATATCTTCCTTTGTGTTCAGCAGAAGAAAGAAACTCATACAGGTTTGCATCAACTTGAGGGTGAGTAAATGATGACAGAATTTTCATTTTTGGGTGAAGTATCCCTTTAAAGAAGACTTTTATTTCAAATAAATGGCTACTGAAAATTCAGCTTGTCCTTCACAGGAATTACATTCCTACATTTTGGAATATTTTAATATAGAAATTGCAATATTATTTCATATTACTGTTTATATTCTATTTTTCAATAATTAAATGCTGCCTTGGTGAGCATAAGAGGTTATAAAAACATTTTTAAAAATCTGTGCTGTATCCTCTCTGCACAGGACGTAACGGATCTGTTTGGGACAGATCTGCCAGTGGAAGGCGGGAAAGGAGGAGAGTTTGCATGGCGTGATGGTCCTCTACTTGCTGGGCTGAAGGCTGGACATTGGATCGTCCTAGATGAGGTACAGATGAATGGCTGACTTTTGTAGCTCTATGCCAGTTCAGTGTAATAAAATAAAATGTTTGAGTCGTGAACATTTTCAGTCAGAAATAACTCATTATTAACTGATGTTTTTCCTTTCATTTATAGCTGAATCTGGCTTCTCAGTCAGTGCTGGAAGGTCTTAACGCTTGCTTTGATCATCGTGCCGAGATCTACATCCCTGAGCTGGGCATGAGCTTCCATGTTCAGCATGAGAAGACCAAGATCTTCGGCTGCCAAAACCCTTTCACTCAGGGAGGAGGACGCAAAGGCCTTCCTAAGTCCTTCCTTAACAGATTCACTCAGGTAACTTGGATCTAATAACTTTTTTTTTCTCTCTTCTGTCTTAGAGATCATCTGTTTTACATAGATTATTAATATACAATATTTTTACAGCAGTATGTATTATAATATATGGCAGTGGTGGGCCGTTAGGGCCAGCAAGGCCTTCTCTGCTGGCCTAAACACTATCAGAATCACTAACTTGCCCTTTAATATATGCGCCTGTAGCTTAAAATGAATGCCAATGAAACAGTTGCTTTAACCAATCAGATAATCAGTCAGATTTAATCAGCCAATCAGATTTCTATTTGACTGCACCGGGGCCATCTAACAGGCGTATAATAACGTCTGCATTTTCTGGATGTTCAGAACTATCACTATCACTGGTAGTCAGTATCCGCATCTGTAGCGAACTGCGTAAACTAAAATATATTCCTGTAGATTTAATAGTTTTCCAACCCACAAATTGTTTCTTTCCCTCCTCGACCCCCAGCAGGTTCAAACCTACCGGAAAAAATTCCTTATTCAGCCTGAGCTTAACGCAGAGTGACGAACTCTATTCGATCTGTCCGGGTAAAAACAGAACTGACTAATGTATGCCATGAGTGATTTTGAAGGCAAAAGTCCTGCTGATCTCATTGATTTCGTTCAAAACTCTGTGTGAGAGCATGGGGCAGCTGTATACCTCGTCATGTTTTGCAGTGACTGTCCCTGTGTCCACAGCTTCTGTCGAGACACTCACAGCCCTAAAGCGAATTAAAACACATGCTAGAAATATGACGGGACTCGACTTTCAGCATTAACCTCGATATAAAACACTTATTGTTTGAACTGAAATGCACAGATAACCTGTGCAACAGAGTAATTAAAGTCTTCTTGAGGAAAGAAATAAGGATGGATTTTGTGTAAAAAATAATCAGTAGTTTTGGTGAGTATAATGCTTTTTTTGCCCCTGTTTTTTCCGTGGTGAATATGATTTTCTTAATTTTTCTTTTAAATTTATGATCCAAACTTTTCAAATATTCATACTATTGTAACGTCTGAAAAGGGACTATTGTAATCCTATCCGTTTCTGAACTTATAATCGGAACGCAAGAACACTGTACACAAATGCACCAGCCGAACTCACTCGCTCGTTTCTCGCTACCTGGCCTTCTCAATAACTGCCGTTGCAAAATAAGAAAGTCTGTGCGCTGCTACACTATTAAAAGTTATTAATTAATTCATAGGTGTGAAATGCACGGCCCGCCACTGATATATGGTAATGGTCTTAGTGAGTCATACAATAAGAGACCAAAATATAGACATAGATCTGTATTTTCCTTTTTCAGGTTTATGTGGATTCGCTAACCAATGAAGACATGCAGTTCATTAGTGACTCCATCTTTCCTAACATTGACAATGCGATCATCTCAAAAATGGTGCAGTTTAGCAACCGAGTAAGTGGACAACACTTCCCTTAACCAGTGGTGTTCTTCTGTTGCTCTTTGACATTTGTAGATATTCCTTTCATCTATCATCTCAAAAGAGGTTTGATTTCTTGTTCTCTAAGCTCGTTCAAGAAGTGACAGTTGAGAGGAAGTGGGGCCAGAGAGGAGGACCATGGGAGTTTAATCTCCGTGACCTGTTCCGTTGGTGTCAGCTGATGCAGACAGACCAATCACCTGGCTTCTTCAACCCCTGGGCAGCATGTTGGACTTGTGTATGCAGACCGCATGAGGACAGAGGCAGACAAGGCTCAGGTAGCCACGTTAATTCAAATACCATTTATCACTCAAAAGATGACATGAAGATGTGGCTGTTTATCAATAATACATGTTCTGTTCTCAGGTGTTAGCAGTGTTTAGGAAGGTGTTTGGAGAAGACTTTGAGCCTTACATGGGCTCTAGGCAGTTTCATATCACCCCTTTGAACCTGCAGGTTGGTCAGAAATATAATATTGAAAAAAGTTTTAGTGTTTTTAATTTTACCCCTTAATTTTGGAATCAATAATATAAAATAAATCTTAAGAAACATTAGATGTGATATAGTCTATTATTGGCACATTTATTTATATAGCACATTTCATACACAATAATAAAATAAATGCTTTATATTTAAATTTTTTTATTGATTTTTAATCTTCATTTTTTTTTTAAACGTAATCTATCATATAAAATTATATTTTAAGTCTTAAAGGAACACTCCACCGTTTTTTGAAATTGGGGTTATTCACCATCTCCCCTACATTTAGATAGGTGGGCAAATGTATTTTTGTCTCAGTGCATGCATTGTCTTAGTCTGGCAGCGCTGCCGCTAGCTTAGCTTAGCTTAGCTTAGCATAATGAATGGAATCCTTTATTGCCGGATAGCATGTCGTGAGTTAAAGTGATAAAAAAAATAAAAAAAAAATAACTTGTGGCCTAAATGTAGGGGAGACGGTGAATTACCCCAATTTAAAAAAACGGTGGAGTGTTCCTTTAAGAAACTGAATGTGAAAATATCCCTTTCTCTCTGTCACACATATGCAGTTGGGTTACTCAGTTCTGCAACGCAGTGGAGGTGCACCCATTGCTCTGGATCCTCCTCTGTCAATTACCCATTATTCTTTGCGCCCTCTGGAGGCACTGATGAAGTGTGTGGAGATGGGGTGGATGGTCATACTGGCGGGTCCCACTGCGAGTGGAAAGAGCAGTCTAGTGCATCTGCTTGCGCTGTTAACGGGACACAGACTGAGGGTTATGGCCATGAACAGCGCCATGGACACAACAGAGCTGCTGGGTGGCTTTGAGCAGGTCAGTTGGAAATCACAAGCAAGATGGTTGTTTCACTAGCTTGGTGTTATCGTTAACCTGGTGATCTGTTTAGGTGGACATCATACGGCCGTGGCAGCAGGTATTGGAGAACATGGACTATGTGGTTGCTATGGTGACCAGGCGAGGCCTGATGTCATTGGACGGGGCGGTGCAAGATACTGAGTTTCTGTTGAGCACGTGGAGCACTTTCCGCCGCTGGCTGCGAGAGGAGGGTCTGGATACCACAGAGGGCATGGTCACATTTGAGGCTTTAAACAAACTGGAGGTCATTATTGTTCTGCTGCACAAACTCAACACTAAACTCAAAGTTTTCACAGGTAAAAACACTACAATACTGAGTATTTTTCCTGTATATGCCTTGTAAACTTAAACATTTGGTTTTCTGTGAGATTTGAATGTGAAATCTGATTGTCAACTCGTCAGCCTTGTGAAATTTGTTTCTAACCATCTATCCATAAGAATGCTTTGAAATGTACTTTTATTATTTTATATTAAAAATAAATATATAAACAATATATTAAATGTAAAAATTTTAAATGAACATATATTTAATAGTTCTATTTAGTTTAGAATAATTTGAAATTAGAATCTAAATTACAATTAAATATAAAATACATTCAAATAAATGTAAAAATAAAATTTTTATTTTGTGCCTTATCCATTTAAAACACTTTGAGTGTCATAATCTTTGATTGTCTCCTGCAGACATGTCAAAGCTGCAGATGGACTTCACTCTACTGAAGGAGCGCTTGGCTCAGATGCAGGACGGCTGGACTCATGGTGGTTTTGAGTGGCTGGATGGGACATTAGTTCAGGCACTGCAGGCTGGAGACTGGTTGCTCATGGACAATGTCAACTTCTGCAGGTCTTTTTAAACAGATCTCTTAAAGTTATTAAAATGCTTAAACTCTCTTTTTGGAGTCTCTTGGTAGATTTCTAGATGCATTTTAACACAGGATGATATGACTCATTTCAGTCAAGTCTGTGTTTTAAGGAATCAGTTGAGTAAATTATTCAATGACTGATTTTTAGCCACCTACTGACATTAACACTCTTGTCAGCACTCTCATTACTGAAAAATATAACATTGGTGATCAATAGAAGCAGAAATTGTCTTCTAATTGTCTAATTTAATGGCTGCTTATCAAATTAGATTCAAATCAATGGTCCTGAAATATTGATTTGAGTTTTAAGTTACTTAAGAAAGAGTGCAGAGTGGTACAAGACATGAAACTAGCGTAAAAAAAATACTTTGCTGCCAAATGCCACGATTGACTAAGTTTTCCAGATAGACCAGATATAATATGAAATTTCTTAAATTAAATATTTATGTGTATGTTTCAGCCCTTCAGTGTTGGATCGACTCAACGCCCTCCTGGAGCCTGGCGGGGCATTAACTATTAATGAACGAGGAATTATTGATGGAACCACACCTACCATCACCCCCCACCCTAACTTTAGGTACAATCAAAGCATCAACCGACACCACTTCCAGCTAAACTATGAAAGTACAGATCTGTGAAATATATTTTGCTTAATCCTGTTTCACACTGTGTTCTAGGTTGTTTCTCACCATGGATCCCACGCACGGGGAAATCTCTCGAGCCATGAGGAACCGCGGTGTTGAGATCTACATCCCTGGCGAGCATGAGGGTGTGTGCTGGGACACTCTGGATCTAAAGATGGTTTTACACACCCTGGGAGTGACTGGAGACTGTGTGTGTGACCTGCTCATCTCCATTCATTCTGAAATCAAGAAGACCATATGGGGTGCGTCTGTGATTAATAACCCTTGTTCAGAGTTTAAGTGATACTAACATTTGATTGCGTTCAGTACATCCTCTTAAGTAAATCGCTGAGAAATCAAGATTTGGTGATGATACTTGTCTGTATTTTTTTTGTCTTTGGTAATTATAAGTGAAACCTCACGTCATTATTGTGTATCAGACAATGACACCTTGAGGAATGAAGGTAAATTAGACTTATTGAGTCATCAGAGATTCAATTGTTGTTTCACAGAAAAAATATATTTACTATTACATACCTCATGTCGCCGGCGACCCTATACACTTTTACAACAACAAAAAATAGAGAACTTTTTATATATATATATATATATATATATATATATCTTTTTTTAAGATTATAATTTATAATGAATAGATTGAGGAAAACTCAGAAGGTTGATGTCTAACCTTAAAAAATGAATGAGGGTAAGGGTAGTGAATAACGTCCTGGGATAAGGGTTAATGGCTATTCTCTCTTTTACGTCTTCTAGACTCGCCCGCGTCGTCCATGTCATCTCTGCTCCATGCTGCGTCCCTGTTGTCTGGTCAGCTCCAGAGGGGTGTGGATCTGCCCAGTGCTCTTCTACAGGCCTGTGGAGAGGCTTATACTTTCTGTCAGCGCACCACTGCTAACCAGCAGGTTCATAGGCATTTTTCAATAAGCATGACAGGCTAAGATATATATATAATTCTGCAATCCCTCAAATTATGCCCCATCAACTTCACCTTTCACATCCTGTCTCAGCTGGCACAGGAAGTCATAGAGAGGCAGTTGGCAGTGCTGGACTCTGAGGACTGGGGCAGTGGGCTGCTGTGTGCAGGCGTGTGGCCGGACCGCATCCCCTCAGCCCTGCTCTGCACTGAGGACTCGTGTTTTTCTAGTGTCCAGAGAGACGGACAGGTCCTCCTGTACTGCCTCAACACTCTCAGCCTTTACGGAAAAAGGTACGAACTACACACACACAAATAATTTTGTTCTTTATTACCATCCACCTCATTGGTGTTAATGAGATTGTACTAATATTTGTGCTCATTAAAGACATTTCCATTTTGAATTTCGGTTTTACAGTTTTTTTTTTAGCTTCAGTTTAGTTTTAGTTTTTTTTCTTTTATAAGAACTGGAAATTATCTCTCTGAACTCTTCTGTTTTACATAATAAAATTATTTAAGCTCAAATCAGTATTTTATGTTCATCTATTTGTTTATATATTTATCTATTTGGTAAATTAGATAATACAGCTAATTGAAACTGCAATAATAACTGATTGATAATTAATTCATTGTTAATTTTATTTTGTTGTAGTTTTGATCTGATTAACAATAACCTTGTATAATAACCTTTACCGATTCAGGAATCGTCCACTGAGCCTAGTTGACCTGCAGAGGGCGATGCAGAGTGGTGCTGTACTGGATGGCCTTCAGTTTTCAGGAGGTGGAGGACTGGACGGAGGAGCAGAGAATGCATTGCGACTCCTCCCGACAGCAGTTAAAATACTGACAGAAAGAGCTTCTCACAGTGACTGGGTTCTCAGAACCAGCTGGCTCTCCCACCTTACCAAAACTTACAAACATGCACCAGGTAGGCTGTATAGGAAAACGAATGCTTTTTAATGTGTTAAGTATAGCTTGTGTAGCCATACTACTTGAGAGCTTATCTGTCACAGTCCTGAGATCATGCTTGTCCTTGCAGATGCAGCTCTGATGCAGTTGGACGCAGGATGCACAGCGCTGAAGGCCGTATTCAACAGCAAGCTCATCGGGAAAGGCAAATGTCTAGCAGAGCTTTTGCAGCCACACAGCACAGGTACATATACACTCTCATATATATGCAGTAATGAAAATGAAAGCAGTTCCTTTCTTAGAAAATGCCCACGGTCTAACTGTGCACTTATAATCAGTGATCTCTGAGTCCTTTTAAACAACTTTCTGCTGATCTAACTAAAGCCATGTGAGTAGGGAAAAACAATATCATGGTATAATATCAATCCAAATGACCAAACAATTCAACTATTCATTCAAGTCCTGATAGATAAAAGACCCACCCTTTATTTTTTTTCTGCTAAACATTGTGGTTCATTATAAAGGCAATCACACAATGGAAGAATGCTTTGAGAATGCTGCTTCATGGACTTTAACATTTACTCTGAAATAATCAAAATCATATTCCAAAAAAACATTAATATTCAAACCTATAATATTTAGTCAGACTTGTGAAATTACTAAAAAAAAACACATTCTTGATCAGATGACTACAGGATTTTGGTTGACATGCGCTGGAACAAGCAGTACCTGGACATCTTGGCCAACACCTGCAACTTTGAGGATGAGGAGAGATACATGGAATTCATGGAAGCGCTAAACGCTGTTGCCAACAGGTAAGTCCTTCTATTTTACTGGAATGTTTTTGTAGTAAAAATTATATGTTTTATGTTTTGTTTTGAAAGGATCATATTGCTGATGGACCGAGAGGAGAGAGCAGCTATTAACGGCAGTATTGGAAACACCTCACCTCATAACAGCGCCCTGAGACTTGCCACTGCCTTCTCAAAAGGTATTCGCACACTTCCACAGCCATGTTAAAATACCCTGTTAATATTAGGAGACATGAACATACTAGGTTGTATGTGATTATTATATGTGTTTGGGTTTAATAGGAACGGTGGACATAGGCCACCTGCCTCATCCAGTGTTGGTACACCTGCGGTCGTTTTTCGACCTGTGGGATTCATTCGTACTGCAAGCCATGCAGTCGGGCCAGCCCTACATCTCTGACCACCTCATGTTCGAGGTCAGAACGGTTTCATTATAGCCTCACTGCTGTTGCTGCTGTTCTGCAGTTGGTTTGCAGTGATGTGATTTTGTGTGTCCAGATCCTGCAGCTGCTGCAGTGGAGGGATCGTTTCTGGCTTGTGTGTAACTCGCTGTCTGCGGATACACGGGGTGTGTGTGTGCTGTCCATGCACTGGCAGTGGGTGCACAAAAACTTAATTTTGCGACTGCCTCAGCTTTTGATGGGGGACAGTGACTATGAGTGAGTAATGGCTTTATTACATGAGTAAAAGCCTTCATGTAATGTTCTCTTTAGTGTTTGTTTATATGCGTGTATGTTTGTTTCAGAGGTCAACAGGAATTACACACCATCTCCACGGCCATCCAGAACACACTTTCCAGCTCTGTGGCTGTGGCCTCTGCTCTGAAGGGCATTCAGAAGACTTTAGGAAAGCCACTGCCGTTCAAGGTTAGTCGATATGCATATCTTAATATGGGCTAAATTAAGGTTGTGCTTCTTAATATTTTTGTTCAAACCGTAGTACACTTTTTTTTTTCTCTTTGATTTACTATAAAGTTCAAAAGTACAAATAGAAGTAGAAATAGAAAATAGTGAAATAGAAATATTTTGTAACATTATAAATGTCTTTACTATCACTTTTGATCAATTTAATGTGTTCTTGCTGAATAAATGGTATTAAATTTCTTTTGAAAAATAATTAATTGTAGTTTGTCTAATAAAAATAAAAAGAGGCAAGCACCCAAAAATAAATTGAGAAAGTATCAGAAGTATTTTATTTCATCCTTCTAAGAAGTTTAAAATAATCCCACAATCTTTACCGTGCAGCTGGAGGCAGTGGCTGAATGTGCGGCCCGTTTGCGAGTGCTGTGCGGGGCTTTAGATGTTAGGGACCTGCGCCTGGACAACAGCCTCGCATCGCTATGGAAACAAGAGGTCTCTCGTCTCCGTGGTGTGGCCATGGGAATTGACTCAAAAGAGGCTCTGCTAGAAGCTTGGGGTCTAGTGCTTCAGGCCAACCTCCTGCTGGAGCCTCAGAAGTCAGGTAAGCGTCACATTGACAGTAATTCTTGAAGTGCGTGAAGTGGTTGTGCTAGACCATACAACCAGGCAAACCCTGACCCCCTTAGTTTATTAACACAAAATATCTTTCTATCCAGGTGTCCTGGAGAGGCTTGTGAGCTGTGTGGATCAGCAGCAGGGTCATATGGCTTCCTGTGGCCTGCTGGACTCTCTTTCTGAAGATAATGAGGAGGAAGTGGGAGACTGTGCCGCACCAGACAGGGAGGTGTTACTGCAGCTTGCACGCAGGGCTCAACTGTGGCCAGCACTGGAGGAGCTGGCGGTACTTAACCAGATGAAAGTCACAACAGACCTGCTGTATCTTTCAGTCACACCAGGGTATGATGATGTTTCTCTATCAAATTATTAAAGGTAGGGTTGGCAATTTCAGAGAGGCTTAGCAATAGCAAGCTAGCTTTGAAAGCATAAGATCCCACCCTCCCTTCAGACCGCTCCCAAAGCCACACCTCCTTCAAAACACATAAACAGCAGAGTCACGAGACAAGAGACTGCGATAAATTAAATTACCTCATGTCTCAAAGCACATAGCATTACAATGATAATGATGAACATAAACAACTGAAAGAGCTCTTACATATACAACCTGACTGCTGTAGATTAATTTCGGCGTTGAAAGTGTTGATATAGAAATGCATAAATCAGAGTCTGAGGACGTTATTTACACGTTATTTACACGTTATTTACATGTTATTTACATGTTATTTACATTATATTTTATTTTAGCTTTATTTCAATTAAAGAAAATTGTTTAAAAGTTTTATTTAACAACAAAACTTGATCTTGTAGCATAAGGCGTTCTTTGTTCTGTGTTTTACTCATATTGTGTTGTATATTTTGCTTTACAGAGGCAATAAGAAGGCAGAAGATGGTCTGCGCAGGTCCTTCTCTAATCATCTGCGTTTCTGTATGCAGTCGACACCCATGAACATCCGACAGCTGCAGCCTCTGTGGTTCCTGCTAGGCACTGAGAGGGTCTGTCAAAACTCCTTCATGTGTTATTATCAATGGCCATGTTTTATCTTTGAGTCATATTCATACAAATGACTTTGGTTAAAAAAAAAAAAAAAGGTTTAAACTATAAATGATCTATGAAGTATTCTTTTCTCCATTTACTGAGAATCACATGCTTCACTAGGGACTAAAATATTAATTTCAGTTGATCTCAGTTTTCATTCTTGTTTTTATTCCCTCACCAGCCTGTGGAGGAGCTGCCGCTGGTGTGGTGTGAGCTGCTGTCTGAGACACTGGCAGCGTTATGGAGCAGCAGTGTGACCTCTGACCCTGAACGTTGGCTGAAGTGGAATCCACTGAACCCTGAGGAGCACATTAACTCCAGATCACTGTTGGGACCATCTGATACGGTGTGTGTGTTAAAGGAGAAAGAGCTAAAAACACTATAAATGCTTTTTTATTAGAATTTTACATGTTGTTTAACATGGATAAATAATGTCGATGTGAAGGGTCCTGGCATCTTGAGTCGTGCGGTGTGGTCCCGCTGCATGCTGGGAGTTCTGAGCAACACTGATGCTGGTGGCCGATGGGATCCATCAGGGTCACACTTCCTGTCATCATCACGGGTGACCCTGGGCGAGTGGAGAGAGAGAACTGGGCAGCTGCAAGATCTGAATGCTGTGATCTGGGATAATATGGCTATGGCTGAGCTTGCTGACTTCAGGTAGTGACCACATATCATACCTAAACATGCATACATATGTTAGATTTTGAAAATATTTGTACAGTATGGGATTGTAATATTATAATATGCATTTAAATATATTATATAAAATACATGTTTTTTTATTTTAATTAGTGGTGTCTAATCTATTAATCGCATATAACATAAAAGTATGTTTACATAATGTGTGTTTATATATGTGTGTGTAAGAGTGTATATATACAGATGCACACACACACACACACATCTATAATATATATTATGTAAACATACTTTTGTTAGATGCGATTTAATCGATTTGACAGCACTAATTTTTATATAAACATTTTAATATATTTTTATTGTCATTTTCTATTGTGCAATAATTCATTTTTCTCTCATTCTCTGTAGATTAACTGACTGTCGGTTGCAAGGACTTGTGTTGCGTAGACAGCTGCAGTCGCTCTGCGAGCTGTTGTCTCCAGGTTTACAGGAGAGCTATGCAGAATCCTGTGACAGTCTAACTGAAGGCCCGGACCCCATTGGTGCTGCCCAGGAGATTCAGATTGCCCTCAGAGAAGGCCTGCCCGAAAACCTGCTCCCAGAGGGCTTTCTGGAAACCCTAGTCACATGCTTGACGCAGTTCGCACACAACCGGGCACAAGATTCGGTCCAGCTTGCCCGCTCAGGAGTTTTCTGGGTGAACATGGGTTTGCTGCAAATCCAAGTTTGGGCTCCACAAACAATTTTTGACCCTGCGGTAAAAAGGGGGTATAAACTCCGCTATGCACAAGAAGAGGTGAGACAAGCTCGCAAGTGGCTTATTTTGTGGCATTCTAAAGATCTATTGCAACCTTTCATCTACAAATGCAAATAATCTATGATGACTTTGTGTCTCTCAGCTTGCTTTGTTACAGGAAGAGTGGAGAGGGCGGAGTCTTTCCTCACAGCTGCTCACAGGGGCGGAGCTTGAGGAGAGTAGCACAACTGACAGCTTTCAGCATCCTCGCATCAGGTAACCAAACATTCAGCTTCCATTACTTCTGGTACAGCCTACTATGCTATTTTTAATGAATGCACAAGATATTGTACCATATCAGTTATCGTCCGGTATTTAATAGTTTATGCTACACTCCCCTGTTTTCACAACCTACTACATAGATTTGTATGGATGCACAATATTTTGATATCAGCACCATATCAGTTATCGGCCGATATATTAGAGATTTTCAGCCATTGTCAATGACATGGGAATTTTAATTGTGCATGCTCATCTCCCCTATTTTTACATTTAGATTGCCGTTACTGTCATGTTATACTTTAAGTGAATCTTTAAAAACATAAAAAAAATTACTAACACTTTTAACTGTAATCTCTATCAAATCTCAAAATGAAAATTCATTCTCACTGTACATTATAATGCTGTGATGCCTAATTTCACTTGGTGCATTTAAAATAATTTTTGTCTTTAGTGTTTATTTTTATTTTATTAGCTAAAATATTATAGATTTTGTATATCAACTATTTCCCGGTTATCAGACACATGAAAAAAATAATTACTTTTAATTTTGGTTTATACCTACAGACTGCCAATTTAATATTTAAAACTCTTTTGTTGTTTGTTTGTGTGTGTGTGTGTGTTTTAGATACTTGTGGATCCGTATGCAGCAGATCAAGGAGCAGATTTGTGAACTGAGTCGTAAACAAGCCTGCCGCCCCCCTGACCCCCAATACGGTCGCTTATATCAGGAACTCCAGCACTACCTGTGCAGCATCGGCCAACCAGCTGCAGTGGGGGACCTGCTTTCCCACCTCCTGAAGGCCTTACAAGCCCCGGGACCAAAGTCCAGGGTGGGGATTCAGGGTCTGTTGAAGGAGGAGGCCGTCTGGCAGGCTTCACAGCACCGTTTTTGCCAGCGGCTGGTTGAGGAGTACCCGCTCTATCCTGATGTGGTGGTGCCCCTGAGGGCAGCAATTCTGCAGGTGCAGCATGGCATGCGACTCTTGGCGTCTCAGGTGTCCTCCTCAATTACTGCCCAACCGGGTCTGACGCGTCTTGTGTCCACTATGCTAGCTTTTCCAAGTCCAGCGGCATCCTCTGATTTGGCTTGTGCAGACTACCTGTGTTCAAGGGAATGCATGCGTATGCTAAAGGGCCTGGGAAAGCATTTGCCAGCGACAGAGGTCAGCCACGTGATCCCAGATCATGCATTGTTGCTTTTGAATGCGCTGCTCTACATACAGAGTCACACGCTGAGTGCCGGACATCTCAGTGCAGAGACGCAAAAACTCTTCAGACATGTTTGCCAGGTGAGATATGAAGTACAGAATCCCAAACAATAAAACCTGTGTTAAGAACATGAAAAGAGAAAGTCTAAAAGATTTTGAATTTAATTTCAACTAATCTAAACTTGGATCTCAGTTTTTTTATGTGGTGTCAAACTTAATTTTTATAATGAATAAATACATAATGTGTATAGTGTTATTTTAACATTATTTGCATGTAATTATGCATAAAGTTATTACTATAGTAACTACATTTAATAAGGACACTGTCAAATAAAGTGTTACCGTTATTGATTTTAAAGCCAAGAATATTATCTATTTTCTAATATTTACTCTAAGTTAACAGCATTTTTTTTCTACTCACTATTACTATTAGATGTTTAAAACTGCAGAGAAACACTTTCAGTTGAATTAATTTATTTAGTGCTCTTCACGATACATATTCACAAAGCAGCTTTTGTGAGACAGCTATTTTGTGTGTGATGTTAACAAGAGTGACATTGACTGTGTTTTGTTCAGGCTATAGTGAATGAATGGGACGAGCAGGAGAAGAGAGCTAGAGAAAAAGAGCAGATGGAAGCCAGTCTGTATCGCAGCCGCACTCGTCTGCACGGGACAGGCCTTACAGAGGACCAGCAGGAAGAGAGAGAGTTCAGACGCTCTTTTCCTTCCTACCACAAGGTAAAGATGGACTAAACCAATCATCTGTTTTTATGTGTCTTTAAATTTCTTCACACACATTTGTATGTTTGCTGCCCTTTTCATTGTTGTCAATCAGTAAAAGTTTGTTATTTGGCCAATAATGTGTTTTCTTCACTTTTTCCACAGGATTTTTCTGATATCACTTCCGAACCTAGTCTCGATCAGCCAATAATCATAGAGGACGATGATGATGTAGAGTCTAGTGAGACAAGCAGCTTCCTGTTGGTCAGCAGCATGAGCACAGTGGTTCAGGTCCATCAGAGACTCTGCTTGTCTTACGCTCATTCACTTTGGTACCAGCCCAGCCCACCAACCAATCACACCAAACACCGCATCAGTGCCCTGGTTTCATCCTATCAAATCACAGCCCCACTGATAGCCCGTTTCTACCATCTAATGGGTATGAAGCCATAATTTTATGCAGATCAGAACTCCACAGGCCCTACTTATCTCATCATCTAACCTTTCCCTGTTTCTCCCATTCTCTTTCAGACTGTGAAGTGGATCCAAAGTTGATGGGCTCTCAGCTCCTCCTCAGCACTCTGCTCCAAAACACAGTTAGCGGTTCAGGGGGTCCAGCTGGACTGATTCTGCAGAATGATGGGCCGTATGACTTCTATATAGAGCCTAACATGAGTCAGGCCCGGATCTGTCTGCCAGCACTAGAACAGCTGAGTAAGGCCGTGAAACAGCGCCTCAACGACTGGCCCGAACACCCTGCTCTTGTTCAGGTGGGAGTAGCCGTTGCTATTACTGTCATTGCTAAGATCTAATTGAGGAGTTTTGAAATTGGAGTGCAGAGACCCAGAAGGGACTTAAAGGGATACTCCACTTTTTTTGGAAATAGGCTCATTTTACAACTCCCCCAGAGTTAAACAGTTGGGTTTTACCGTTTTCGAATCCATTCAGCCGATTTTCTGATATTTAGAAGAATATCAGTAACCAGAAAGTTTCTGGTCTCATTGACTCCCATATTATATATTTTTTTCCTATAAAAAAAAATATTCACAATCATCAGTTTGGGGTCGGTTAGATTTTTTAATGTTGTTGAAAGAAGTCTCTTATGCTCTCCAAGGCTATATTTATTTAATCAAAAATACAGTAAATACTTTTATGTTGTGAAATATTATACAAATTATTTTAAAATGTAATTTATTCCTGTGATGGCAAAGCTGACTTTCCAGCAGAAATTACTTAATCTAGTCTTCAGTGTCAATGATCCTTCAGAAATCATTCTAATAGGCTGATTTGCTGCTCAAGAAACATTTCTTATTATTATCAGTGTTGAAAACAGTTGTGTTGCTTAATATTTTTGTGGAAACAGTGATGCATTTTTCCACGATTCTTTGAATAGAAAGTACAACATTTGTTTTTAACTTACATCTTTTTTAAAAATGTTTTTTTGACATTTATAAATGTCTTTGTCACTTTTGATCAATTTAATGCATCCTTGCTGAATAAAAGTATTAAAATGTTAAAAAAAATCTTTTGAAGAGATCAAATTTACTTTGGCTTCAGTATAGTAACGATATAAAAGACAGTTATTTCATTTTGCAAAAAATCCCTGGCTTAGTTAACATTTGAGATGTAACGTAATTGAAAGTCAGTTTGATTATTTCTCAAATGTCCCTATTGTATTATGTGTCACAGATCACCATGGTGATAGAGAGGATATTAGCATTTAGTCTTTCCAGCCCTCTGGCAAAGTTCCTAAATGGTCTGGAGATCCTGCTCAGCAAAGCACAGGTAGAGGAATCCGTTCATCCACGTATATCCTTAAATCACTACTAGTCAGTAGTTTACTGGCCATTTGTGCACAGCTTAGGCCATGATATCAGTTTGAGAGCAGTTCTTCTCTCATTTCTCCTCACAGGACTGGGAAAACAATGCTAGCCGGGCAGTGTCTCTAAGGAATGAGCTGGAAGCTGTCACACAACTTATTATTCAGTGGAGAAAACTTGAGCTCAAGTAAGTAGTCTAGTGACGCTACTTGTTAATGGTGGTGATTAAAGCCTGTATGGTTGGATTAGACTGCAACATGATGGTCTAACTGGTCTCAACTACTGTATCTTCGCAGCTGCTGGTCGAGCAGCCTTGATAACGCACTGAAGCGCCACGCTGAGAATTCAACCAAGCACTGGTTGTCCATCTACCAACTCATAGAGAAATACCTACAGGAGCAGAGGACAGACACCAGACATGGTGACCGACTTGCACTTTTATATATATGTAGTAGTAAAATGATTTCTCCTCCTACTACGGTAAATGAGTAATTCCAATATATCACATTTAATGGGTTTGCATTCTATCACACTTTTTTTGTCCAGTAGATGATGGTGTGGAGGATATTTCCCTCTCGTCAGTCTCATCCACACTGCAGGCCTTCATAGAAGGCTCCACCTTAGGAGAGTTTTCTGTCCGCTTGTCCATGTTGCTTGGTTTTCACTGCCACGTCCTGCTGGCTCCTAAACAGGGAGGACATGGTAAGAGAATAGAGAATATTTTTCTTGTTTATTTTGTCAACAGAGATCACTAACACACATCGACTAAATTCTACAAATGTTCAATTTCAAGAGCTCTTTAAATTGTACTTCCAAGTGATTTCATGACCTTTGAATTGCAGCATCCATGTCCAACATGGACACAATAATACAATGTTGATACTGTACAGTTTTTTTTTTATATTTGCTACTTTGTGTATTAGTGTTTTTTGACAAAGTGTTGACTATGCAGGCCACATTAAATGCATGACCTTGTCCTTTTATCCTCACAGACTCACTTGGCAGTTTGCTGTGGAATCTCTATAAATACTACACACAGTTCTCAGAGAGCATCCAGACCAAGATCACCCAGCTGAGGACACCTATAGAGAAAGAGCTCAAAGTAGGTGAAACCCAAGCAGGCAATACTGATGTCATATATATATATATATATATATATATATATATATATATATATATATATATATTAGGGTGGAACGGTACACATAAGTCACGGTTCGGTTCATACCTCGGTTCAGACGTCACGGTTCGGTACGATTTCGGTACAATGGAGTGAAAAGCAAAACAAAAATGCAGAAGGCATTTTTATAAATGTCTTAAGCCTTGTATTTTTTAAATAAGTTTTATTAATAAAGGCATAGAACCAGTTTATTTGTAGTGCACTGACAGGAGTTTTATATAATTAGTTTATTAATTAAATTATTAAAAAGATGAAAAGACCTTGAGATATGTTTGGTAATTGTACCTGAATGAATTTAAAATTAATTTGCTCTTTCAGATCAATATATTTGTTTTCCTTCATTTTAGTTAACCCTAACTTTATTCTCATCTGAATTATAAATAATTTATTTCCGTATAAAATAATACTACCTTTAAAAACTTTTGTTAACATTTGTAGGTTACAGTTTGACAAGAGTTTAGAGTGTAACAAAAGCACAATGTTGTGTTTTATTGCAAGTGTACACAAAAATATAAGTAAACATTAAACACTTTGCAGTTTTAATGATGTCCTGTATGAAAAAATGACGGAGTATGTTTCCACTGTTTGATCGCGCACGAGAGATCTCTCTCGCACGCGCGCAAACACACACACACACACACACACACACACACACACACACACACACACACACTGTTCATCGCGCCTCTCTCTCGCATACGCGCGCGCAGACACACACAGTGGGCGCCTCTCTCTCTCTCTCTCTCTCTCTCTCTCTCTCTCTCTCTCTCTCTCTCTCTCTCTCTCTCTCTCTCTCTCTCGCGCGCCGTTTTTGTACCGTGTATTCTACGTGCAAATTCGTGCACCGAACCGTGACGCCCGTACCGTTTCGGTTCGATACGAATACGTGTACCGTTCCACCCCTAATATATATATATATATATATATATATATATATATATATTTTATATATATATATATGTATATGTGTGTGTGTGTGGTATATATATATATATATTTTTTTCTTCCTGTCTCTTATTTATTTGATGTAATCTTTATCTTGATAGGACTTTGTCAAAATCTCCAAGTGGAATGATGTCAGTTTTTGGTCCATCAAGCAGTCAGTGGAGAAGACACACAGGTGAGAGTGATTTGATAAATAATTCATCCAATGCTGAAAAATAATTTAGTCAAAGTGACAGTAAAGACATTTATAATGTTACTGAAGATTTCTATTTCAAATAAAGGATGGTATTTTGAACATCCAATAATCCTGGGGGAAAATCACAATTTCAACATAAATATTAAGCTGCACAACAATGTTTTCAACATTAATAATAAGAAATGTTTTTTGACCACAAAACAAGCTATTAGAATGATTTCTGAAGGATCATGTGACACTGCTGAAAATTCAGCTTTGCCATCACAGGAATATATTTAAAATATATTAATAAACAATCTTAACATCCCCCAAATTGTTTGTGGTAGTGTGTTTTCAGCTTAATCACATAATCAACATGATATTGTCATTATTTGTCAGAATGTTTGTTACATTCCAGCACTCAACTGAGAAGATGTAGCATGTATATTCAACATAGTGCTAAAGCAATGGGCTTCAAAGTGGCTGTAATGATTTAAAATTAACATTATGACATTGTCTGTGATCAGGACCCTGTTTAAGTTTGTGAAGAAGTTTGAGGCAGCACTGAAGGAGCCGTGTGCACCTTGTCTGCTGGAGCAGGGCAGTAGCGGCAGCATGGATGATGTGGATTCACAGCCTGAGGAGACTCCTCTGCACAGGGTTCACCGAGCACTGAGAGGTGCCCTGCCTGGAAAGGGCAGAGATCTGCAGGTAACATTATCTCAAGCTGAAATAGCAACTCCGTTCAAACCAAACTGTCATTTTAAACTTTCATCTTAAATTCAACTCTTTTGCCTATGAGACAATTGCTTTGGATATAATATGACATCAGGATTTCCTGATATTGACATTTTTTTAACTCTCTTGTCCATATCATGAACCATATGGTATTTGTTTTTGTAACATTGTTGTATTTAAACACTTTTCATGAATCAGACTGATGGTCCAGAAGAACTCTCATCTGATAAAGAGCCCTCGTCTCTCCAAGCCCGTCTGCCTGTCCTTACGAGGAAGATGAAGAAGCTGTGTGTGCAACTGGTAAAGAAGACCTCTCTGCCTGAGCTCTCAGAAGACCTGGATCAGTTCACAGGTATCACTTTTTGCCCTCACCCGAAGGTTCATAACTTCAGAGCTTATTTTGTCTGATCTTCTTCTTATTAAACTAATAATTTGATGCTATTTTATATGCTGAATCAGGCTAGTCATCCTACATAGAGCTTACTCGACATGTTCAAGTTATTAAAGGCATACTTAATGAATGAATTGTGAAAATCTCATATGAACCTGAAAATGTAACTTTCTCTCCAATTTGTTATTGTCCAGTCGAGATAATTGCAAACGTGCAAGCACTCCAGAGCCTTTGGTGGACCGTAGCATGGAGAGGAGAAGCAGAAGGCGGAGGTGAAACACTTCCTCCTGCAGAAACAGAGAGCACTAGCAGATCTCTACAAGATGCTTGCACAGATCGGTCAGTCAGAGTCATTTCTTGTGGTATTAGAGAATTTGTTGTTGGTCGTGAAAAAAAAACAAGAAACATTGTTGTTTAATTATAATTGAATTAATTATAAAGGTTTGAGCCTCTTAGTTTCTCCCAAGGTTATAACATTAAGTTTTGCGACAACTTTCGAACAAGGAATGAATAACAAAATCTGTTCAGTCATTTGTGTGTGGCTTGGTCCAAATATCATCTGAGCCAATTTTCATAAGAATTGGAAAAAAATTGCAGGGTAGTGAAAAAAATGGAATACTGTACTTCAAAATGGCCACTACTACTGTAATGGGGGACGTCTTAATGTAAGATGGTGAATGTGATCAGCAGGGTGAGATGAATCAGAATCAGGTGCGCTAAGTTTCAGTGTTCTAAAACAAAGGGTTCAAAAGTTATAACCATTTGAAAAGTGTTTTGTTTTTTTTTCGAACTGGTGGTGGTGCTATAGAGTTGGTCCTAGATACCCCTAAATTAGAGTTTGTGAGTTTAATTTGTACCACTTCTATAACTGTGCCAAATTTCATATTTCTAAGATGTATGGTTTATAGGGCTGCCATAGACCCCCATATGTAAGATGTAGACAGCTGATTAACTGTTTTATTTCTCTCCAGGTCTGTCCTACCGTAAGGGGCTGAACTGGGGTCGTACTGCAGACCCAGATGAGACACTGTGTCTGCAGCCAGTGGAGATGAAGATAGCCCTGTCTTCAGTCAAGACACAGGACAACACTGAGCATACGTACGTAACCATCATCTATAGTGTCTTCTATAGAGCTCAGGGTCAGAACCTGATTTTGATAGTAATTAATGTCCACAGGTTATTTGCTGAGATGACGAATGCATGGGAAGGCTGTGAGAAGTATTTCTATCGATCCTGGGCCAGACGCAACACCATGATGACAGCATTACAATGTGCCGTTAAGGTGAGGACTTTAAATCAGCTCCGATATAATCTGATCAATTTAGCCTCTGCTTTAGATTTGATGTTGATGTTAGTTGTTCTTTGTTGGTTTCATGTAGTGCTGTGGTAAGGGATTGTTTTTTCTTTCTTTTTGTGTTTTTCTAGGAGCTTGGTCTGGGAAATGTAGAGCGATGTCGAGGTTTCACCTCTCACCTGTTTAAACTTTTGTTGAGGCAAAGGCAAAGACTTGCTGGACTCACAGAGCACTATGTCCATCTGAGGTACTGTCCTTTCAAGATACTTTAGATGAAGAAAATAATACTTTTATTTAGCAAGAATGCATTAAATAGATTAAAAGTGAAAGAAGACATTTACAATGTTGCAACAAAAAAAAAATATTGTGAAAATGTATCATGGTTTCCAAAAAAATATTAGAGCATTTTCAACATTCATAATAATAATAATAAGATCATGTGGCACTAATGATTGGAATAATTCAGCCTGGATTAATTCAGCCTTTTCATTTTAAAATATATTAAAATAGACAGTTTTTACTGTTTTTTTGTGCATAAGAGATATTTGAACTGCAGTGTATACATTTGACGTGCCTGTCCTCTTGTATGCCATGACACTGCATGTTTTCTGATTGCTCTCTGTTTAAAACAACAGGAAGTTGATCGACAGTGTCCAGAGTATCCAGTCTCACACGGTTACCTCTGGAGATGATGTCAGCGGTCTCCCTCCTCAGGAGCCTCTCCAGCGCTGGATCACCCGGGCTCAGTCTTCAGCGCTGCACTGCTCGGTTGTGCTCCAGCAGCTCTCTTGGATCTTCCAGTGCTGTCCTGAAGGTTCTTCTGCAGTGCCCGCTGAGGCCAGGGAGGGGGAAGTTGTGCAGGGTCAAGCCACACTGAGCCACCCGTCTCCCCTGGCCCCTCACATCCAGCCACAGGTGTGTTTGCTGCGGAGAGGGAGCAGGCTTGGAAAGAGGTGGAGCAGAAGGTGGAGAACCTAATGAAGGAAGTGAAAGACCTAAAAGAAAAGTTGGATGGATTGGCCCAGGAATCCACAGAAAGAGTTATCCATAGCTGGTGAGTCAGAAAAACACTTGAATTTAACTGTTCAATTAAGTTCAGGAAGTGCAAACAATGATCTTGGATAGATTAAAAAAGTTTTTTTTTTGTGTGTGTGTGTTTGAAAAAAATGTTGTTTGTTTTTGAGACCTAGAAAGTGGGCATTTCTATAGCTATTTGTCTAGCAAGATATTGTCCGCCATCCCTCTTGAGTTTACATTTATCTTCTCTCTCATCCTCACAGGGATCACTTTGCACTTTGCTGTTCCTTGCTAGACCGGCTGGGCATTGTGGTTGGCCAGATGCCGGTTGTAGAACAGCTCTTTATTCCTGACGGAGTTCTGGACCCCCCATACCCAACCTGCCCTCATCTGTGGTCTCCAGGCCATAAGGAACGAGGTGGAAACCTGCCTCACAGAGTTCACCACCTGGAAGACTCACCTGCTCTCTATCAGACAGTCACAGAAACGTAAGAGCATATATATTAGGTGAAAAACTTGAAAATTAGAAATGTTGCCATTAGGGATGCACCGATATGAACATTTTGGCCGATACCGATAACCGATAATTCTTTACATTTGAAAGCCGATAACCGATATATTGGCCGATAAATCTAAATTATTTTTTTTTATACTTTGATAACCAGTATAAACAAAAGGCTCACAATTAAAAGCCTTGTCTCAAACACTTTTAACATCAATCAAACATATACTACAGTATAGCCTAGTTTGAACCAGTGTAAGATTCCTTAACTTTTAAAATTAATTTTAGACTGAGCAACTTTCTTTATTAAAAAATGGTAACACTTTATAATAAGGTTTAATTTTGTTAGCAGCATGAACCAACAATTTTATAAGACATTTTTAAGAAAGTTTTATAACATTAGTCAATGCACTGAACTAACATGAACACACATATTCTATTAACTAACAATTAAAGCTATTGCTCTCTGTTAGTTAATGCATTAACAAATGAGACCTTATTGTAAAGTGTTATCAAAAAATCTATTGCCTAACAAAAAATAAAATACCTAAATATTGCAAACAAGTCATTAAATAGGCTAACATTGGGCTGCATAAAAGAAACAAAATGCTTGTGCCATGGACCAATAAAATGGAATCGCCTCTATACCGACAATGAGGAAATTATTTTAATCAAACCATATCGTTGATGAAAATAATACGACAACAAAATAATTTTAGTTATTAATTATAACGCAATGTTTTTGAAAAAAATTAAACATTTTTAATATTACAGACTAGCCTAATAGTAAACATCTTTAATAGCATTACTGTTTCAAATGGCATTGCTGTGTGATCTGCGCGCTGAAGCTGAAGAGAACAAACGTAAACTGAATCGCTTTGCTATAAGGTTAATTAACTCGACGGTTGTGGAAGAATGCAAACCCAAAGAATTTACAAATTTATTACAATGGTGAATATAATTATATGATAGTGCAAATCATCGCTTTTAATGTTTTGCATTGTTTAATCTGCGCGAGCTGAAGCTGAAGAGAACGAGCACCGGGAAACTGAAGAACTTTTCTAGGTTGTTTAAATCCACGAAACGCATGATCATATGTGAGATTAATCAGATATTTATATTACATCAGCTTTATATTACGACTTATCTGCACAAAAGGACGTGAATGCACAATCGAACTTGAGCTGGTCATAATGTTTAGCTAAATCCTGGACGCGCTATTCCCACACAACGCGCTGAAACGGCAACTAAACCCAGAGAATTCACAACGTTTTATTACAATAGTGTTCTCATTATAATGGCATGTATATGACAGTCCCAATTATAGTTATAAAAGTGCATTGCTGTTTGAGCTGCGCGCACGCTATAAAGATGATCACCGTACAATGAAGCTCGCGTCGTTCAATAACTCAACCAAACGCATCAAACGCATTAGATCAATCACCAAAATTAAAAGATTAAAACCAAACGCATTAGATTAATCAGATATATAGGCCTATATACACAAAATAAACATATTACACCTTACTATGGCACAGATTGCTGCGAATGCTCAAGAGAACTTGACTGTGCTCGTCATGAAGGCTTAACTCCAGACGCGCTCTTTCCACAACGCGCTCGACACGCTGAAACACTGGCGAACAAGAATTCACAACATTCTTTTGCAGGCGTATTCTTATTATAATGTTATGAAGCTTATGTGACAGATTTGTGCTTCAAATGTTGCACTGAACTGTATCCTTTTCGAAGTGAATCCAATCATTCAGAACCATCATGGCGAACAGCGCGTGTCTCTCAACTGAAGTAAATAATCTATTATTTATCGGCTTTGATATATCGGCCCAATTTTCTTATCGGATCGATAACGATAACATCCAAAAAGACCATTTATCGGCCGATATCGATATGTGGTCGATATATCGTGCATCCCTAGTTGCCATGGCAGCTAACTGAAATAAAATAAGTTGAAGTACTAAAATTACTCAATCTAAAAGTGAAATAAAAATAAATTAAAGCTAAATAGAAAAAAAAATCTTCTTGCTTTCATTATATTGTTTGTCATACAGTATGTAGTATGTCATTTTTGACATACAGAATAGCATGTGTAGTCTATGCTGATTCACATTTATCTACCCATTTTTTTCCATGTCTGTATGCAGGACGTTCCAATCCATTTTCTGTTGAGTTCTCTGGGCAGTTGGAGAAAGCAATAAACATGATTCTGTGTGCGGTTCAGACCATTGTTAAGAGGAATGAGAGAGAAAAGCAGGAGGATCAGCAGTCAGAATGCAATAGAGGTAGGAATTCACCCAGGATTTTACAGAGCTTGTTTGAGGGGATCTGTTTGTCTGTGTGCTCATTTTGTGTGATTCTTTAGAGAGTGACTCAGAGGTGGCAGAGGAGTTCTTGAAACCAGGACACTTGAGCAAGTTACTGGAAGAAGACCTGAGTGGAGACATGTCCAGTCTCTCATTACCGGAGGTTAATAAAGTCGTGACAGAGCTGCTAGAGAGACTTCGATCACACAGGGATGACTGTCAGCCCCACCGACTACAGGTCAGTTGACATCACATCACAGTATTGTCTGCAAACAGTTCATTTTTGAAAAAAAAGTTGAAACGTGTATATTTAATGTTTTATATGAAGGACCTGAAAGAGGCGTGTAGGAGTGTGGTGCGTTTGGAGCCCATGCTGTGTCTGTATTCTGAGTTGGTGAGGTATTATCTGGCTGTACTAATGGGAGCTCACCGTACCACCGGAAAGCTGCTGTCCGTTCTCGCCAACATCTTCACTGAACTCGCACAGAAGGTATATTGCCTTCTACTTCCCTTAAAAGGGTTAGTTCACCCAAAAATGAAAATTCTATCATCGTTTACTTACCCTCAAGTTGTTCCAAACCTCTATGCGTTTATTTGTTCTGCTGAACACAAAGGAAGATATTTGGAAGAAAACAGATCTCATTCCCCATTGACTACCATAGTACAGTAGGTTACCAACCAGAATAATACTTTCAACGCCGCCGCTTTGCCGCGGCGGTGAAATTCGGGGTGTGTTTGCTGCCTTTAACCGCTAAGAGGCGCTACAATCACAGACTTTGAAAAGTGTCCGTTTATTCTCTCTATTGCGTAATCTGCCGCTGCGTCGCGGCTCATTCAGAGCGATTGAAAGCTGGTAGCAGATGCATTTAAGTGAAATGTAGTTAAAATAATTCATCACAATACTTAAATTAAATTGAATAAATAATGAAAACATTTCAATATAAAACATTGCAATAGAAACATATTAGGCTACATCAAGGCTTTGGAAGAGTATAAGACGTTGACGTAAACGTTCATGCGGTGGCTCTGTGGTTAACGCAACGACACGGAGATCCAAGAGGCCCGAGATCGAATCTCAATTTAACAACATGTTGGCCGACAGCATTAATCTTTAACCGTTCTTGATGCTTAAATAGTTGACTGTTTATTTGCGAGTTTATTAACTGTTTATTTATTTAAAGTCAAGCGTTTTTTTAATAATCAATGGCATACCGGTATTACAACATTGCTACAGTAGAGCTGGGGGGTTGTAAGGGGGGCTTCTTACATTCGCTTCATAAACACACGCACACTAGCACACACATGCTATCTTTTTTCTGCACCCGATGGATAGACTCATAATTTTCAAGCCCCACTGCCCCCATCGCCCCAACGCAATGCTAATGAAATACGCAACAAGCTTAAAATGTTCCAATTTATTGAAGTAACAAGTAGGCTAGTATCTAAATACAAACTAAACAAACAAAAACAAAAATAGAGAAAATAAAAGTGCTGCTGTGTCAAAATGTTAAAAAAGAAAAGAAGAGAAATCCATTTGGCAAGACAAAAAAATTAAAAAATTCAAACAGACATAACATAGGCTAATGTGTTTGATATGGGATTAAAATTATGGGCAGTGCATGAGATATAAACTAATGATTAATTATGTCAAAATTCCTTTGTTCCGATCAGAGCATGTGAGCATTTCTGGATATTCCTCAGCTCGCTCATTCCGCTCAGGGTCGCGCGCTCAGGCTGTCTCCGACTAGTTTTTTTCTAGTCAACTAGTAGCCTAGTTGTTTATTTAAGCCATCAGTGGACAAATCACCCCTTTATATTGATTTAATAACTTAAATAGGCTATACAGGGTAATGAGTGAGTGTTATAAAGCTGCACTCAAGCGCACGAGCCGGAGACAAAAATAGCAAGGAGACATTTAATTGTTTATTAATAAACTGGTGTTTTCTGCGTCGCTGCAAAGATGAAGATGCGATGTAGACTCGCCATGAACGAATAAAGATATAAAGGCATAAAAAGGAAAAGTTCCTCCCGTTGGCGCGCCCAACCTGTCACTTCTCTAGGCTATTTCCCACCCATAGAGGGGCGCGCCCCACACTTTGAGCGGCGACTACCATCTGTAGTTAGGGGGGATCTAGCCGGTGTTCTGTCTCTCCCTCTCTCTGCCGTGCAAGCGGCCGCGCGCTACACAGTTTGAACCTGTCTATGGTTTGAACTTATTCACGTAGCCTTTCGAAAACAGGGACATTCATGGTCCCGGGAGAGTGCTTAAATTTCCCGGGACAGGTTATTAAAAAGAAGGACAATCCCGGTAAAACCGGGACCGGTGGCAACCTAACTTGCATTTAGACTTTATTTCATGCAAAAAAGAAACACACAATCTTATTCTTGCTACATTTTAAATGTGTTTTGCCAAAGAAATTGCAGCTAAATTAAACGAAACGGTACAAATCGAAAATAGTCCAAAGCAACATAAATTAAAGACATGAGTTTTGCCTCTCTCGCGCTGGATCTCAGCAAGTTTATTTAGTCTCCCTTGCTCAAACATTCTTAAACTCTACAGAACCAGTTGAAACAACTGGATTGAACACTTCAATTTAAATTTGTGTGTGAAAACACTTTAAATAGGCTACAATAAATAAACAACAATATTTATAATTTAATCAAATATGGGGACACATCGAGAGATGTAGCCTATCCTTAAAATAAGTTTGCCTTTGCCATCGGGCTGGCTATCCGACACTCTCCATATGAATGAGGAACATTAACACCTATTGTCTGTCCCTCCAAACCCCCCACATGCTCTCTGAGTCTGAGTCTGACTTAAAATAAAGGGAAGTCGCAATTCACACTTAAATCGCTCTTCTAGCATTAGGCTATTAAAGTGTTGATAATGAAAGAATTAAATGATTTAAGCTACATGTGGTATTTCTGTCATAAAAGTTTATTACTAAATATTTCATTATTTAAATAATTTAAGAAATAAAACTGGTTTGGGCCAGCTTTTTCCAAGCAAAACTAAATATAGCCTAATCTTCAAACGCATGTTCATTTTGTTGTCATGAACAAAATGCTCAACTCAATATTAAATTCTACAGGGATCTTTGGGTCCAGGCATGCAAAATGTGAATTAGTTATTTTTTAAATTATTATTATTCAAATAAATATCGGTGCTTCGTGGTAGCCTACTGCTGATAAACTAAATAACATTTAGATAATAATTATGAACTTTAAATGAAACAATATAGCAACACTTCGACGAATAAATGATTTGATCTGTTTTTACATTTTAATTCAGGGCGATTTAGTCTCTACATTTAATTAAACGAGATTTTCACCTTGTCATTTTCTCATTGCGAGGCGCTCACAATCACATCATAAACATATTTGAGCAGATTCTCTGTACCTCTCGTTTTCATATGGATTACATAATCAGATAACATTTATTAACCTAAATATTTAGACATTTAAAGGCTTTAGACATAGCCGATTACCTATCTTGACTGAGCTGAGGCAAGTGGCTTTCGGTTAATTTTTGTGACGCGCAGTTCCCGGAGACCGAGAGAGACGACATATAAACTTTTGTCATTAGCCTAAAAAAAGTTTACAGTTTTGAACGATGTAGGCTACTGTACTCTTATCTGTATGACCAAAAAAAATCACGTAGGCCTATAGCCTATTAAGTTATTTTAGCTGTTATGAGAAAAATAAATCAAATGAACGCGCTGCCTCGTTTGTCGAAAACTTTACTTAAAACCATGTTTTTAAAAACTCTATGTAGGTTATAGGAATAAAACAAATATAGATATATATAGGCCTATATATCTTTTTTTTTTACAAAACTGCTTTTGAACAATTGGTATTATTAGCTACAGATCTAAAGTCGTTCTGTTGGATAGCCTATTTGTTCCTTAGTGTAAAATGGAAATGCATGGTAATATTTTTTATAAATATAAGCAAAAAAATATGTGGTGTAACAGAGTTTTAGAACTAAACAAATCTGCATTAATAGCCTAAAAATATATAGATTTTTTACAGAAGTCCATGTTTGTTCGGGATTTGAACGCAGGTCTTCCGATTGATGAACCGTCAGCTCTACCACTCGGCCATGTCGAAGCTCACTGAGAAAAGCCCAAACATTTATTTCACCAGTGTGTGTTCGCTCAAATGAGTGAGAACGTTTTGTTGTTAGCCTACTGTGAGTGTAGCCTACTTTACATGAATAAAATAGACCTTTTACAGTTTTAAAATATGATATCCTATCTGTATGACCAAAAATAACGAAGTAGGCTATAGCCTGTTATTTTAGCAGAAAAAGAAATTCAAGTGAACGCGCTGCTGCGTTTGTCGAACTTAATTCAGTGGCAGAAGAAACCCCCATTTTAGAATACGCACTAGGCGTGGTGTGTCAAAATACTTAATTATAAACTTCAATATTTCGTTCAAAACCACCTCAAAACGCTTTGTGACATTTTAAAAAGCCGTGAATGTATTAATGCCACTGGAACCAGGATCGTAACTGAAATGCGCTGCATGTTATCTCTCAATACAGGAGCAGAAGCGCTGGTTCAGATTTGATTGTTTGTTGTTTAAACGTGCGTGTTTTAGGCTATATTTAAAAATGTATATACTATATTTGATAAGGTCTATTTAGGGTAGACCTATTCGCTATAGCCTACTGTGGAGGGGGGAAATCACCCCACCGGCAAATCGCACCTTGCTTAACCATGTTTTTTAAAATTATTTCTGAAAGAATTCAGTCCTGCTGTCTGCTGTCCTGTCCGTGAAGTTTTTTGTTTGTTTGTTTGTTTGTTTGTTTATTTTTTAACAGAACTGTTTCTGAAGACGTAAATTTAGTCAATCTGTTGGATGAGATTTGTTTCTTAGTGTAAAATGGAAATGCATGGTAATTATATAAAAAACATATTTATTCGGGTTTCGAACCCGTGTCTTTGTACTGCTTAAACCTTCAGCTCTACCACTCGACCACAAGTTCGGCTGTTTAAGCGTCAGTGCCCACAAACGACTGATGCACTCTTCAATCTTCTCATTCCTCAATAGTTTAGCATCATTGATTGCACCTAATTTATTTTCACTGACTGCGAGATAGGCCTCTTTTAAATTTTGATTCATAAAATGTTCTGCTCAAAAAGTTTGCTATATTCTATTTAAAATGTAGGCTACTTTTACATACGTTTTGCTTTCGCTAAATGTCCCTTTGCGCCACCTGGCGGTCATTTCGCGAATGACTTAGAAATGCGACTGGGTTTTTTTTGCCGCGGTGAATTCACCGCGGCAGACGCCGCGGCGGCAATAGGCATTCTGGTTGGCTACCTACTGTATGTATTTTTCCTACTATGGTAGTCAATGGGGAATGAGATCTGTTTTCTTCCAAATATCTTCCTTTGTGTTCAGCAGAACAAATAAACACATAGAGGTTTGGAACAACTTGAGGGTAAGTAAACTATGATAGAATTTTCATTTTTGGGTGAACTAACCCTTTAACTGGTCACTCGGGGATTCTGAAACAGACTAGTGACTGCTTGCTACATTGTCATACGACTTTAAAGATACTTCCCCCATATGTATCTAGAGATAACTGTCTGTACATTTAATTGGGTTGGAATATTTCTCTGCAGTTGTTAGTCTTGAAATCTGGAGATAAAGATTATATTACAATTTTTTTTACTCTGTCCTTTTGTCTGTCTCTTTCTCTCCCTCTCTCTTGTATCACAGGGTTTCTGTCTGCCCCAGGAGCTGATGGGAGGAGACGGTGAGGGAGCGACACAGTTCCATGACTATGAGGGTGGAGGAATAGGAGAGGGTGAAGGAGTAAAAGACGTCAGCGACAAAATCGAGAATGAGGATCAGGTACGTTAGTATTGTAGCACTGTTCAGAAAGAATTTGTACTAGGGCTGTGTTAGGGCTGGGTACCGAGTTCGGTACTTTTTAGGTACCGACCGAATTGCCTCGGTACTACCGAGTATCGAAACATGTCTTGTTTTTCGGTACCAAATTTCGGTACCTAGGTGGTTAATCTTTTTAACGTCAGTGAAACAATAAACATGCAGCATGATTGGCGGTGGCGGAAAACCTTTTTACAGTCTATGCGGAAAACACTAGTGTACGCGGCGGTGCCCAGTAGTGTGTGTGTGTGCTTCACAGTCTATGGTGTGTGCGTGTAAGCGTCCCAACCCAGATATATAGAAAATATGTGGAAATGATCCAAAGTGTACCTGTGTGCCAGACTCGATGCCAGAAGCACGCGATGCAATATTTTCGACAAGATAATTGCCGCCAAGACCGGCAACACGATAAATCTGATAAACGCACAGACACTTGAGAGTAGAAAGTTTATCCATTTTCGACTGCAAGAACTGAAGCGGGTCACAAATGAAACCGAAACTCAACATATAGGATACTTGCCTCATAGAGATGAGAAAAAGGCCTATAGACGGTCAAAATATGTCTACTTTTAAACAAAACAATTAGAAATAAGTCGTTATTTCCATATCCATATAGGCGCGCGCGTTCACTACTGCAGGAATGACGAGTCAGCATCGCCATAATCATATTTGCTGCCAGCACACTTTATTAAACACTTGTTCATTAATAAACAATTAAAAATATATCCTTGCTGTTGTTTCCCGACACATCCATAATCATTAGGCTACTGTTGCCAGTGCTTTGCGGCAAGCTTGTGTGCTGAGCGCGAGGCATAAATCCCGCCCCCCAGTAGCCTATATTTAATATAATTCACATTTATTTGTATAGCATTTTTCACAATACATATCGTTTCAAAGCTGCTTTGCAGAAAATGCATGTTTATAAATTACAATTTAGAGTGATCTGTTATCAGAGGTGACAGTGAAATGCATTTCAATTAATTTTCATTCAGTTTCATTGTTAAACAATGCATTAAGATGAGGCAGAAACAATGAGCTCATTGAAGTAAAGAATACATGTTTTTTAAATGATTAGGAAACAGAAAAAATTAGCATTGGTGCTTTTTTACATACTCAAAATATGAGTGTGAAAAAGTCAACAAACTGAAAAATAACATGAAAATTTAGGTAATATTATATATAAAACTGGTTACATAAAATTGGTATCGAAAAAGGTATCGTTCAGGAACCGGTATCGAAGTCAAGGTATCGGTATCGAACATTTTGTTACGATACCCAGCCCTAGGCTGTGTATCGCCAAGATTCTGTCGATACGATACATATCACAATACAGGGGTCATGATATGATATATTGCTGCAATTCTGTTAGAAAGGGGATATATTGTGTTATTTCTTGTTTTTTTAGGAAGTGGATTTAATTTTAGAAAAACTGTCATAACACCACCATATGCATAAAAACTGAGCAAAAAAGGTTTATTTTATTTAATCAGAACAGTGGGATTGCATTTGCATTTATCAGTCCCTGAAACATACAACATCATCAGCACTGATATACACACACACACACACACACACCCCCCAGACTGTACATATTCTTAGATCCTGCTTTCAAAGGCCACAGTATAGCAGTTTTTCAGAAAATGCATAGTCCACTCCATGACACAGTTTTTCATATTTAATACTGTAAAGCTGCCTGCTTTTAAAGCAATCTATTGTATAAAGTGGTAATATAAATAAATGCACATCGCTATGATCGGATGTTTTCTTACCGCTGTCATTTTTGGGTCAAACTTTAGTTTAGGGTCCAATTCTCACTGTTGAACTACTTTTGCATCAATAAACTTCTAATTACTGCTGTTAGTAAGTTAGCTATTAAGTTTAGATATTGGGTAGGATTAAGGGATATAGAATATGGTTATGCAGAATAAAGCGTTATTATGTGCTTTATACGCAAGTACTAATAAACAACCAATATTCTAGTAATATGCATTCTAATAAGCAACTAGTTAATAGTGAGAATTGGACCCTAAAATAAAAGTGTTACCCATTTTTGTGTGTGACTTGGAAGTGCTCTGCACATAATTACATAATCATCTAAACTTCTCTCTCATCAGTGCGGATGGCACTGGGTGTTAAGTGAGCTCTTTAGATTCAGTGTGTTTCCAGAGTATTGGATTTTGGCATGGCTTTTTTTTTTGCAAACAACATGACTCTTGTCAATCTCCTTAGTAATTTATTCATAGTGGATGTCAAAATGACTCCACACTTCAGCTCTGCTGGGATTGCTAATGTTAGGGGTGCACCCTTGCACTTCCACAGTTTATGTTTTGAGATAACAACACTGCCATCTAGTACTTGGGGTTTAAATTGAACACAAACCCACTGCCACGAATCTTGGATGTAAACAAATAATTATCGATAGTGTTTTTGAGAATTGATAAAATATTGGCAAGCATAATATTGAAAAATTCACGTGCATCTATATTTTCTTACATTTCGTACATTTTGTACTCCATACCAAATTCTGTTTTAGTTCAATTCCATTTGGGATGTTTATGATTGAACTTAGAAATTGAAATTCTGAAGTAGAGTCAAACTTAAAATTTGACTCCTATGTTCAGGTTGAAGACACCTTCCAGGAGGGTCAAGACAAGAAGGAGGAGGAGCAAGACAAACGGGACATTAAAGAGGAGGACAATGCCATTGAGATGTCTGAAGATTTTGATGGAAAGATGCACGATGGCTCAGACCATGAGCCAGGTGACTGAGCCTACTGTTGAATTAGATGATAGACTGAACTGAAAATGGTTTTAGTAGATGCAAATTGTACAATATTTAACTTGAATTTCCAGTTTTAACCAAACATTAGAGAAAACATTATAACTATAATCTCTCATCTCCGGTTTAGGGGAGGAGGATGAAGAAGACTCTGATAAGGAAGAAGATGAGGAGCTGGATAAGAAGATGGGGGATCTGGGAGATGGTCAAACAGATACTCTAGATGAGAGGATATGGGGTGATGATGAGGATGATGATGATGATGTTGATGGTGATAAAGAGGAAGAGTCCGGTCCAGGAATGGATCAGGGAGAGTCAGAGCTAGGTTGCAAAGGATGACAACATGGATGCTGGAGAGTCAAAAAAAGATAAGAACCAGGATAAAGATCACCCAAAAGATGAGGAAGAAAAAGAGAAAATTCATGAACAGGAGGACGAGGTCAGTCCTTCACCATTTCTTTCTATCAGATCTGTCTCCAATGTTATACATGCATAAATGTTTAACAATTGTTTTTTTTGTGTGTGTGTGTGTTTGTAGCGTGAGTTTGATGAGAATGAAGTAGACCCGTACCACGGAAAGCAGGAGAAGGCAGCTGAACCAGAAGCAATGGACCTGCCAGATGAGCTTAACCTTGATGAAGATGGCAAAGATGAAGAAGGGGGAGAAGGGGATGGTATGTTCAACATTCAGACATCTCCTGAGTTTTTTTTTATCCCTAACAGAAGGTACGCTACTGTTCAAAAGTTTGGGGTTGGTAGGATTTTTTTAAATAATTTTATGCTCACCAAGGCATATAACTCTTTAGGCAATAACTGTTTTCTATTTTAATATATTTCTTTAAATATTTAAAATACAAATCTTTTGAAACATTAAAATGTCTTAATTGTCGATTTAATGCATCCTAGCTAAATAAGTGTTAAAAAGTGTTTTAAGAAAACATGCCCTAAACTTTTGAATTTTTAATGAGTGTGCATGTATTAAGGTTTTCTTTTCACACTTTTTCATTTTACTCTTGTTTCAGAGGAGAATCCATTTGATATAGATGACAAACTCATGGAGGTGGATGAAAACACTGGAGAAGAGAAAGATAGATCGGAGGAAGATGGCGATGAAATGACAGATGAGCAACAGGAAGGACAGATGGAGGAACATGGAGAAGACGACAAATCAGAAGAGAAGGAAGGAGCAGAAATATCAGAGGATCAGGAGTCTGAAACGGATGAGAGAGGAGAGAATGAGGGAGAGGAGGACAAGGAGGAGAAGAATAAAGGTCAGGAAGAAGGACAAGACGAGGACAAGTCCATACCGGCTGATCAAGGCCAGAAACCAAAGGTTTGTTGTTCAAAAGTAAATTACAAGGAGGTGTGTAGAGGGGAAAGATTTACCTAATAATTTTAATCTGACATTTCACAGGAGGAAGAGGATGGGGGTGAGGATGATGATGATGATGATGATGATGCACATGTGGAATCTTCAGAGAGGAAGGAACATGCATCAGATGGTCAGACAGGAGAGGAGAACGTTCAGAGTGACACCGCAGTAGAGCTGGCTGGAGCCGCGTCAGAGAGAGACCAGGCAAAAGAGGTACACAAAAAAGAGACCGGCTTAAAGGGCCTATATTGCGTTTTTCTGAAATTTCAACTCGCGACTGACACCTGTGGCCAAAAAACAGAACTGCTCTTCCTTTCTGCTCGCTCTCGCAGCCAGGGTTGCCAGGTCTGCACAACAAAACCAGCCGAATTGCTCATCAAAACTAACCCAATCACGGCCAAAAATAGTCAAATAGCGTTCCCGGGTGTTTCCCCGATAAAAATCATGTTCCGATGAGTAAAACAATCGCGTCAACCCGTGCACTACACAAACAACCCCCGGAAACAGTGCAGGCATACGGACCTGGCAACACTGCTCGCAGCGCTCGTACGTGCGTGCACACTTCACAAGTCATCTGCTGCCTGCAAGGAGGTCAACATTATGTTTACAGAGGTAAGAACAGTCAAAAACATATATTGTTTGAGATAAGTTTGCGAGTGTAGGCTACTTGCTGACTAGCGGTGGTGGCAGAGTGATCTGAAACGTTTAACATGAACGCGCTTGACGTCACATCCGCAGACAGCGCGGGAAAAATCCGACCCGAGAGAAAATAGGAAAAATAGGATACAGGCTTATAGGTGCACCCACTGTGAGCGGACAAGGTGTCAGTATGCTCAACAGGAGATGTTTGAGTCATAAATGGTAAAATAAAAAGGCTATTGTTTCGTTTATTTTGGGGAAAAAGTTGCATATAGTCCCTTTTAATATTTGCATATGTCACCCTTACAAAAAACAAGTTTTTTTTTCGTTTTGTTTTTTAAATCTCTCCAAGGTCATGGAGAGAAAAAAATATATGGTCCTGGAAAATCTGAAAATTTCAGGGACTCAAAATTGTTCTTTTTTTTTTGTATAGAATTTTGCAGTGTTTATTACAAATGATTTATTTGTGGAAATCTGTTTATTTTTATTTTTATTCATGTACCCTTTTTAATCTTTAATCAAAAACATAAAACCCCTCCTCCCCCTTGCAATGGTATCTCTTCTCCGATGACATGAGCACAAAGCATGGGGACAGGACAATTATATTCCCTCCCGTCCTATCAACCACGTTGCAGTTATCAGCAAACCTCAACAATCAATTCCTGATAGACAAAATCAAGTCCCGCCCTTTAGTTTCAATTTAAATATATACATCACCATAAGACCTGGAAAAGATATTTAATATAATCTTAAAATGAAAAGTCGGTATACATTTTTAGTCATTGTAAATGTTCATGTTATTCTCAGTTAAGTAAATCAATTATGTAAATGTGTCCATGTCCACAGGAGGACGGTAGCGGGGCAGCAGATGCCAGTCAGTCTGAAGGGCACGACTCCAAGCTGATGGCCAGGATGAGTTCACACAAACAGAGGCAAAAAAACACACAGGTCAGTGTGTAAAATAACAATCTCAAAATAAAAAGATAGCATGTTGTATGTGTAAAACATTGAAAAGCTGATGACCAGTCTTATTTTTCTACCAGAGCTTCAAACGCAAACCTGGACAGGCAGATAATGAGCGCTCAATGGGGATTATAATGAGCGTGTGAATAAGCGTTTGCGTACGGTTGACAACAGAGAGGAGAAAACGCAGGATCAGACTCAGACTGACACACAAAAGGAGTCTGACCTGTACGAGCACGTAAAACAAGGAGAGGAGAGATACGACGCTCAGACATATGGTGAGACTTATGTACAATTATGTATATTCTGACTTTCATTACCTGTAAAATACTTTCACTAATTCAGAAACATTGAGCTGTGGCGCTCATGTGAGGCAGGTTCCTATCCATGTAAACAGTATTTAGAAGAGATACCACCTGAGTCACATTCTCTTTTGACATCTGTTCTTCATAGATACTGCCAGTGCAGAGCAGCAAAAGCCAACTGGTGTGAAACAGGAAGAGGACAATGAGGAAGATGACATTGCAATGGATGTGGAGGAGGAGAAGGACCTGCAGGCAGTTGAAGCCCAGGAGCTTAAACCAGAGAAACTAAATGATAATAAAGCTTCTCAGAAAGGTACAATACACTCATCCACCAAGTGCTTGTACACACATGCATAACCTATGTGTCCATGTTGAACATTTGTCTGTTCTCTCTCAGGTCTGGAGTGCGGAGATTTGGAGGCACAGAAACAGGCGGATGAGGAAGAGAAGGAGAAGATAGAGACACAGAGGAGCAGTAATGAAGAAGAGATGATAGAGAGGAGTGATGAGTCCACCATCCACACTGTACCTGAACTACTGATGGACATGCAAAAGGTATGTTGTTTCATGCTTAATAAAATAAATCAAATATTTAAAAAAAAATAGCTTCAAATATATTAAAAAGTAAATGGTTATTTTAAATTGTAATTATACTGTTTACTATGTTTTTTCAATAAATAAATGCATCCTTTGGGTCATTAAACTCTTCTTTTAAAAACATTTTAAAAAATCGTATCGACCCCAAACCTCTACCGGGACCACTAATGAAATTGCTCTTATTTTACTGTTTGCATATCAATTGTACAGTAATTTTGTGTGTTATCTCAGGCACCACTGAAGAACCCGGAAGAGCTGAGAAGAGAGATGGAGCTGCAGTTGGAGGCCTGGCAGAGACAGACTTTAGGATCCCAACAAGAGGTGACATCATATCACCAGTCACATGACAATTGTGCTTCTCCTCATCTCACATATCAAAATAATTTTTATTCATGCCATTTTTTTGTTGTTGCTCAGGAGAGTGCGGCAGCAGTGTTGTGGCATCAGTACCAGACCCTGACGTCTCCTCTGTCCCAGGAGCTCTGTGAGCAGCTCCGCCTCGTCCTGGAACCCACGCAGGCTGCCAAACTCAGGTCGGTCCCTTCACCTTCCCATCCATCCTCTAATGAAGCATTTCACTTAACTGTTCCCGCAAGATCACAGGAATGATCATTTAAAAAAGTAGCTTCTCTAGCACTGTCAATTCACTGGTCAGGTTTATTAGTTCAGAACCGGTAAATGTGGGTCCTGCAGTTTGTAATGGCTCGCCTCAAGAACACTGTTTAATGATCTCAAACAGGGGAGACTTCCGCACAGGCAAACGGCTGAACATGCGCAAGGTCATTCCTTACATCGCCAGTCAGTTCCGTAAGGATAAGATCTGGCTGAGGAGAACAAAACCCAGCAAGAGAAACTACCAGATCTGCCTGGCTGTGGACGACTCCTCCAGTATGGTGGACAACCACTCCAAACAGGTACAGTATCCTAATATTGCGTTGATATTGTGACAGCCCTACTTCACATGTATTCAGTAGGTGATATTTAATATCTAGAGTTTCACACTACACTATTATTGTGAAGAATTTTCTTTTTACAATTAACAATATTATCACAATATTTATAGAAATGAAAAAAACGCTTTCAGTCAAGTCTTTAGCTTTGTTTTTTTTGTTTTTTTTTTTTTTTTATGCTCAAAATATGTAGGAAGGTGTTTGCGTAAAGCCAGCTACTATGTTGGAGTGTCAACCAGATAGTTACTGCCGTTGGATTCTTCTCAATATTATCATTTGTGTGTGGTATTAACCTGATATCAATGTCATTTTTTCACAGTATGTCTTCATGTTTATTGGTATATTGAAACACCCCAATGTGAATCCTTTAAAAGGAAGGATGTTACCTTTTTAATAAAGATTTGTTTGATAATGTGTCTGTCTCTGTAGCTGGCGTTTGAGTCGGTCTCTGTCATAGTGAACGCTCTCACACTTCTGGAAGCGGGCCAGGTGGCTGTGTGCAGGTCAGTTCAGATTTTCCACAGAGCACAGAAATATTGGTGCAAAAATTCTCTCAAGATTAAATTCCTGTTTGATTAATTCATTCATGCATGTATTCACTCACTCAATTATCCATCTTTTAATTCTCTCGCTGTAGTTTTGGAGAGAGTGTCCAGCTGCTCCATCCTTTCCACCAGCAGTTCAATGACCAAACAGGAGCAAAAATACTGCGGCTCTGTCAGTTCCAGCAGAAAAAGACCAGAATAGCTCAAGTAAATCACTTGTCTTTAGTTCTTATGTTTTACATGTATTAATATTATTTTGTTATATTTTTAAACTGACTTGTCAGGTTTTATCCTACACCAACATAAAAGTAATTAGGAAAAAATGTATCTTTCAGTTTTTAGAGACTTCAACAAATATGTTCATGGCAGCCAAACAGCAGATACCTGGCTCGACAAACACTGGTAATGTAGTTTACATCAGATTGCTGTAAACAAAGCAGTCCTAAGTTCTAGGTATTATTTATCTGCTTACATCAATTTCTGATCTAATACACTCTTCTGTTGTTGTTGTTTTTTTGTCCCTTTCTCTTAACAGAAACGTCTCAGTTACTGCTTGTAGTGTCTGATGGCCGGGGTTTGTTCTTGGAGGGGAAAGAGAGAGTCGCAGCTGCAGTTCAGGCCGCTCGCAGCGCAAACATCTTTGTCATATTTGTAGTGCTGGATAATCCAAACTCTAGGGTGAGGGATCCATTTGAATCAAAAGGATCTGTGTTCACAGTGCAGTTTAGCTGAAGTAAAAAAAAAAAGTTTTTTGATTTTACATGCATCTAAATGTATGTAATTAGGAAAAATGAAAAGCACTTTGAAGATATGATCCCCATATTTAAGGTTTATTTTTATTTTATTTTTATTTTTTACTTAGGACAGTTATGTAGCCTATAGAAATGTTTAGAATTGCAGTTTTATTTATTGTAATGTATTATAATTACTTTTTTGTAATTTATTAAAATTATTGTAAGTATAATTAAAATAATAACATGCAATAAAATGTAGGATGTATATTTATTTTAATTAATTCTCGATTCTCTCCATGCTAGGACTCCATGCATACTCCAATGTTTAGAATTGCAGTTTTATTTATTGTAATGTATTATAATTACTTTTTTGTAATTTATTAAAATTATTGTAAGTATAATTAAAATAATAACATGCAATAAAATGTAGGATGTATATTTATTTTAATTAATTCTCGATTCTCTCCATGCTAGGACTCCATATTGGATATTAAAGTGCCCATATTTAAAGGGCCGGGTGAACTTCCAGAGATTCGGTCCTACATGGATGAATTCCCCTTTCCCTTCTACATTATTTTGCGAAATGTGAACGCCCTCCCAGAGACCTTGAGTGATGCTTTGAGGCAGTGGTTCGAGCTCGTCACCGCCACAGACCTGTAATGGACCACATGGACGCAATTTTGCAGGGGCCAGAAGACACAACTGTAAAACTTAAGTTCCGCTGCTGCTAGTCCTTCCCAAACATCAATGCACACACAAAGACATTAGACAGTCTGCTGTACATGTGCCTTTTTCTTAATTTTGTTATTTTATTGAATTTGTAGTTTGATTGAAGTGGTTTCTCCTTTTCATCACCGCAATCAATAGGAATTGTTGTCTCTTGTTACCATCAATCAATTTTGCACATCTTTTTTTTTTTTTTTTTTGTTTATTGAATTTTTTTTGTTTTTGTTTTTTTTTTAACTGCAAGGAAATGTGATGCCCGTGTATATGGAAAAACTTCAGTTAGACTAACTGAATGTTGACTGAGATACCTCCAATCCTGCAGTATTTCCCACCCCTGTTCTTGTCCTGTTTGCATCCAGTTTGTAAATGTGAATGACAAATTTAGTGTGAACGGCACTGCCAATGTTTGATAATATCATATGCAAATATCAAAAGTACATCTGCATGTCAGTATTCACCTTCAGACCCGTTTATGGTTATCCAGAAAAAATGTGCCTTTACAAAAACCCACATTCCCATCTAGACGGTTCTCAATGGAAACTGATGAACTCATCAGCACTGTACATTTGAAAGGATTCTGACTACTGAATCACTGGTTATTTCTTCTTTTCAACCAGGAGCACAATTTCTGCCAGTGAAGAGAACTTTTGAAGAATCTTCTAAATTGTCTGTGATTTCAACCAAACCTGTTATATATCCTACAGACCGTAGATATTTAAACTCATAGCTGCATCTCTTACTAGACACATCTAGTTTTAAACATTTTTGAAGTATTTTGATTCAGTTACATTTTGCACACACTTTTCTGCTCGGTCTGTGTATTTGCATCAGCGAAAGCAGGATCAAAAAACAAACTATTTCATCATGTACACATTGTCCAAATGCAACAGTAACCTGATGTGCATCTTTGGTCTCCTGTCATCTTACTCATCACGGCTCATGAAATGATAAAATGCTGATAACCGTGGAAATAACAATAAAACATTTTGGACATGTTTTCATTATGGTCTGAATTTTGATTTTGTAATGAACAACCGCCAGTGAATGTTTTTTTATTTTTTAAATGTTAGTTACAAAGTTCATAATAACATTTGGGAGACTAATTCACATAAATTTAGATCTGTGAAAACAACTTGAAAAGTACAAAGTCAGTCACCTCAAACGTGAATTTTGAAGTTTTTGGAACTGACATAGAAACATCAACATTGTTGTTAAAAGGTATGGCTATGCTGAGGAAATGCTGTGTTCTCTTGTTTTCTGGGTAGAAGTCTATATGCCACAAAAAAAAAAACTTTTTAAATAGAACTGTTTAGTCAGTTGGTATAAAACCCAGAAGAGAATTAGTTGTTGTTTTTTTCCACAACAAATTATACACTCATACCTCAAAGTTTGTAAAGTTTCTACATTACAATTTTGTCAACCATGTAAACTCATCAAAGTGGTTGTAGTCCTTGTTTAGCAGCGACTTTTGTTTTGAGGTATGAGGGTTATAATTTGTTGTGGGAAAAAAACATTCCTAATGTAACCCATATCTTGGCAATACTAATTGTCTTCTGGGTTTTAGGGCAACTGACGAAACAGTTCTATTTAAAAAGTTTTTTGTGGCATATAGACTTCTACCCAGAAAACAAGAGAACAGCCTTTCCTCAGCATAGCCATACCTTTTAACAACAATGTTGATGTTTCTATGTTCGTTCCATTTTACTATGGCAATATTGCTGTCTGCATGTGCACAACATTGTAACAATGTTTTATTGCAGTATTTTCCACTAGTTACATTATTTTTACTATATACATTTGTTTACTTCATGTATATATAGTTGATTTAGTTTACCACCCTATACTCTACTTTTATTTTGAAAAGAGATTCTAGCTCCATTGACTTTTATGTTGAAAAGCAGAACCGCGATGGAACCTTCTACATTTGCTTCCGCCTTCACAATTTTAAGTGCCCTTCCCAAACAAGTTAACTTCTGAAGTGAACTCATGCGTGTGTGTAGATCCTAAGTTATTTCAAATATTATAGTCGTTCAAAGCACCACACAGGAGATTTGACCCCTAATAATAGTTGTATGCTGTTCCTTTTTCAGGATACTTGTCCTACTTAAGAGGCTGATCACTACAGGTTTGTTCATAACTACTAACGTTACACAAACTGCTAAACGTACGCTTGTTTTGACGTATTCATAGTGTTAAATGTTTGACGCATTTTCCTGGTAATAGCTGAAACGTTCTTGCATCATTGTATTTTTCCAATATTTGTAGTTATGTGATTGGCTGATGTCTGACATATTTTGCTTTCATCTGTTTTTAGCATCCAAATATAGTGCACATGCCAATTTAAACACATGGTAACACTTTATTTTGATGGTCCCTTTTGAACACTGTTGACTAAAAGCAACTTTGCAACTACTTGTCAACTAACCCATTCGAGTATTAGTAGACTGTCTGTTTTAATATCTGCTAACACTTGCTACCCCAAAAGACATTCTACTGACTATAAGTAACTTTGCATCTACATGCCAACTTATTCTAAACCTAACCCTACCAGTCTACTAATACTCTACTAACACTCTAATGAGAGTTAGTTGACATGTAGGTGCAACGTTACTTGTAGTCAAACTTGTAGTGTTAAACGGACCATCAAAATAAAGTATAAGCAAACATATTTGCATAGCTGTTCCTCTTGCAGAATGAGTCTGGGGGAGATCAATGAGAATGTGAAGCTGGCTCGAGAATATGCGCTGCTGGGGAACTACAGCTCTGCCGTGGTCTGTTATCAGGGGGTCCTGGAACAGATCAAAAAGTACCTCTACTCAGTCCGAGACTCCTCTCTACAGCAGAAATGGCAGCAGGTTGTGGTTCCTCCGGTCTATAATTCAGGCTATTATGCTTTCAACTTGTTGTAACTGGCCTTTGTGTGTTTATGTGTCACATCAAGGTTTGGCAGGAGATAAATGAAGAGACAAAACAAGTTCGGGAGATCATGGCAACACTTGAGAGCTTCCAGCTGGAGTCGACCCCATCCAAACCCAGCAGCTTTGGCCAAGAGAATGACATCATGCCTGTTCACGTGGAGCACAGGTACACAACACGTCCAAACACTCGTGACAGTCATCACAGAACTCTTTTACTCTTGTGTACATATTTTCTGCATCAAATAGTTTTTAAATGGTTTTAAACTCTGTGTTTGAACATATGTGGTGTTATATGTTGTATTTGGTCGTCAGATTTTGTAGCGTTTTGACTAGTTGGGTTTTATTCAGGTACCTAATGGATTGTGCCTAACGAAGGGGTTGGAATTTTGCATGCTCTTGGTTGTCATAAAATGTTAAATTTCAAGTGCGTGGACCTACCTTTTTTTTTTGTTCTTCAACCCAATATGGGTTTCAGATGTGAACACCTATTTGGCATTTTTTCTGTTTGACTTTTCAATCGAGTTCCCACCATCAAGGATCTTGAAAACCTTAAAAAAATCTCTGAGATCATGGATAAAACTGGATAAAACTATTCCCAGGCCTGAAATAAATATTAATGGGCATATATAATAACATTTTAAAAGTATCAGAAATATCATGTAAATACCAATACTGAATGTACATACATTTTTAATTATGCTCATTTAATCAGTTAGATATTGCTTAGGACTTTTTGTAAATAATAGTAAAATAAAATGTATACTTGCATGATTTCTTTTTATACAGTATTTCAAACAAATGGAAAGCAAAGGAAATTCATTGACCACACTTTGTGGGACTCCTGTCTTTAGTAGTTGTTGAGTTTTAAAGCCCACATCAGCACTCTTGCTATGTAAGTTGGATTAAGATCTGAATGGCCTCCCACCGTCTCGCAGCCCCTCATAATCTTTCATGCCTCCCTTGAGGCTATTAAAGGTCTGTTGAGCTTGTTATATAAACTATAATCTGATTATAAAGTAACATTTGAATGAGAGATTACAGCCCCATTAATTACGGACATTTCATTCCATTCAGCAAAATTAAAATAATATTGTTAAAGGGCCCCTTCAAAATTAGCACTGTATGTCCTGATACTATGTGTCGGTGTGCTTGTGAACAGGTCATCTCCATGTGTAGTGCGCAAATCCTCTGGGCCGTACAAAGACGGCAAGGGCCATGGAAACAGGTTAAGCGCCGGCCCCCGCGGCCAGCCACGACCCTCACCGCGCGTCACCAATGGAGACAAGGGAAAACCTCAGAGAGGCAAAGAAAAGAAAGAAAACCCATCCAAGCCAAAAGATGACAAGGTAAGGATCCATTTCCCATCTCTGTCTGCTATTTGGACAAGGCCTATTGTGTCTTCAAACTCCTCACATTCATAATATTTACTCAAAGGATCAGATTACGCTGTATTAACAATATTTACCATATTAACCTGTGTTACCGGTTTCTTACATCAAAGCAAACAGCTTAGAAAGACATTAAAACATGGCAAGTCTTTCCTTTGTACTCTTAAGCACATTGGTGTTGTCCAAAGACTAACAATAGTGAACAAAAAGTTTTTTGTTGTATTTGCTGTCTTGCAACTACATTTGTTTGAAGCTCAATGTGTTGTTTGTTGCAAATGGCTTTGAAAAATGGCACAAATCAGTGTCTAATTCAGTGGAAAAGACTCTGGCAAAGAAATCATAGTTGACAACTCTCTGCTGCCTCCCTGTAGAACAAAGCAGAGAGTGTGGAAACGGAGGTGAAGAGGTTTGACAGAGGAGGAGAAGACAAAGACCTGATTGACATTCTGGAGAGAGACATCATCTCCCAAAACCCCAATGTCACATGGTGGGTTCTTCAAAAGTGCTTCCATTTCTCGTTTATTTTCTCAAATGGCCTGTTATTTAGTAAGATCGTCATACTTATGTATGTTTAATTTTTGTTATAGGGGTGACATTGCTGACCTGGAGGAGGCCAAGAAGCTGTTGAAGGAAGCAGTGGTTCTGCCCATGTGGATGCCTGAATTCTTTAAAGGAATAAGACGCCCATGGAAAGTAAGACCCCCAAAGAAAATCACATGTGCTTTATGGATTTCACAAAGCTCCATCCCAAAACTTCCAAATATCAGGCCATTGTCATTTCTTCACGTCTTATTGTGTTCTGTAGTTGGTGCCCTTGAAAATGCATTTTCTCTTATTAATGTACTTTGGTACATTATTCATGTTTATATACTACTGTTCAAAAGTTTGGGTCTGTAAGACTTTTTAATGTTTTCGAAAGAAGTCTATTAAGCTCACCAAGGCTGCATTTATTTGGTCAAAAATAGTCAAACAATTGTGAAATATTATTAGAAAAATATATGTTGTCTATTTAAATATATTATTTATATAATTATATATAATTTATTCATGTGATAGCAAAGCTGAATTTTCAACATCATTACTCTAGTCTTTAGTGTCACATGATCCTTCAGAAATCATTATATCCTGGCTTGCTGCTCAAGAAGAAACATTATTATTATCAGTTGAAAACAGTTGTGATTTTTAATAAAAACAAATTAGGATTCTGTAAGTAGAAAGTTTACAAGAAAAGCCTATTTAAAATGGATATCTTTTTGTAACATTATAAATGTCTTTATTGTTAAGATTTGTTTATTCTTTTGAACAAATTAATCCATCCTTGCTGAATAAAAGTAATAATGTCTTCCACAAAAAATCTTACTGGCCCCAAACTTTCGAATGGTAGTGTAATTGTTGCTTGGAACCGTATTATTTAACAGTAATGTAACATATTACTTTCATGTGTTTTACCATCCTCTTTTGTGGTGATCTTTGCTGCATTATACACAGTATTTTTCATGAACACAATAACTGAACTCGCATATGGTTTTAGGGAGTGTTGATGGTGGGGCCTCCAGGCACGGGAAAGACATTGCTGGCCAAAGCTGTTGCCACCGAATGCCGAACCACATTTTTTAACGTGTCCTCCTCCACCCTCACCTCCAAATACAGAGGAGAGTCTGAAAAACTTGTACGGCTGCTGTTTGAGATGGTAAAATCACACACTTCCCATATTACCCCTCATTAATACATGTAAAATGTTATTTTTACTGGACATGTTTGCATGTTTATACAGGCACGGTTTTATGCCCCCACCACCATCTTCATCGACGAGATAGACTCCATATGTAGCCGCAGAGGAACCTCAGAAGAACACGAAGCCAGCAGACGTGTCAAAGCTGAACTACTCGTCCAAATGGATGGTATTTCTGCATGCAAACTGTAACTGTACAGTTTTGATTGAACAACATCCTTTAATTGGGGAAAAAATCAACAAATACACTGCTTTTGTTATCCAGGTGTTGGAGGGACGTCTGAATATGACCCTTCAAAAATGGTTATGGTTCTGGCAGCCACCAACTTCCCTTGGGACATTGATGAAGCTCTGAGACGGAGATTAGAGAAGAGAATTTATATCCCACTGCCCTCAGGTGTTCAGAATTACCCAGAATCCATCACTCATCATACTATATTTCATGCCATCAGCTTTATCCATCTCAGCTCAAGACCAATAAATCTAATTGAAGTATTTAAAATCACATTGTATTTCCATAGCTAAAGGCAGAGTGGATTTACTCAAAATCAGTCTGAAGGAGCTTGAGTTGGCCAATGATGTCAACATGGACAAGATCGCTGAGCAGTTGGAGGGGTACTCTGGTGCTGACATCACCAACGTTTGCAGGTGTAGCTATCACTTTATTATGACTTTGAGTTGAGCCTGAAATTATTTTCGATGTTTAAAGTGCTACGGTTCTAGAAGTGATTAAATGTTTTTAAATAATTGCAGAGATGCATCCCTGATGGCAATGAGAAGGCGGATTGAGGGTTTGACCCCTGAGGAGATACGAAACTTATCAAAAGATGACATGCACATGCCCACTACAATGGAGGACTTCGAGGCGGCACTGAAGAAAGTGTCCAAGTCTGTGTCTGCTGCTGATATAGAGAAATACAAGCAGTGGATCATGGAGTTTGGCTCCTGCTGATGATGCCAAAGAACCTTGATTTTTTTTTTTTTTTTTTGATTTTTCACAATCGCTGTTAGCACTTTGAAAGACTGAAGGCCAGTTTCCTTAAATCTCATAGTGCATTTCCATTCTGGACCAGACTGAATTCAAAGAGCCTAGATAAATCTTGCTATAAATGAAGTGTGTTTGTATGGCTGTACAGATTAATAGTTTAATATTTATTAGTAATAGGTTGGGCTAAACATATACATGACTTTCAGAGCTGGTTAACTGGATACAGGTTATATTCACTTGTGTTAAAATGAATTAAGGATATAGGCAGAACTAATATCCAGGAAATTCAAACTGGTTTTAGTGCTCTTATTACAAACTCACTATTTGTTGCCCTATTATACTAGTGTACTGAGGTTGTGGGCATGTTTTTTTTTATTGGCTTGATTTGTCTGTTCCTGTAAAATCACTGCCACTGACCAAAGACCAGCAAACTCTTCGATCTCCAAACGCTCAATTAAGTGAAGAGCTAATGAATTTGCTGCTGTGCCACTGATGGTTGATTTAAAGGCCAAAGTTTCCAGAGTTGGACAATTGTCTTAAGTGATGAGAACAGAGTGTCTTAAATGTGTGTTCAGAGCTCGACTTTTATGAACACTATGGAGAACCAGTTTCTGGTTTATTTCATTAGTGACATTCCATTGACATGATCAATTTGAAAAATTATATATTTTGTAGAATAAATATTTTTTAAATTTGAACAGGACTGTTGTTTTTATTTAAAATTACTGAGATTTAAACTGTGCAAAGAATTTACTAAAACTGAAGAAAACAAGTCATAACATGCTTCAGAATGACAAGTTACAAATTTCAAAATTTCATTAACAGCCAATGACAAGGCTACATGTGTACAAATGTACAGTTGAAATGCTTAAAATGACTGAAACGTTTGACCCTCTGCCCAAACCAAAATTGTTCATTTAACGCGTGCATGTCAAAGCTGAAAGGGAATTGCTGGTATTGATGCTTAATCTAACCGCAATATCTCAAGCAACATGAATATTACATTAAGCAACATAGGCATACAGGCCTAAAAAAACAGTAAGATATTAGGAAAATCCATTTAAATAATTGGAGTTGTTAAAATTATTTTGATGGTTAATACATAAACCTTGATGGATTTTTTTTCCCAATTAGTGTCATATCCTTCACCTTTTCATGTAATTTCCATTTATCAGGCTAAGGTAATTCACTGTATTACCGTAAAACAAACAGTTTAGTGGGGGGAGAAAGCAGGGACATTTTAGGTACTGTGCTTATTTAAAAGTGTGCACCTTTCCCATTCCACCTCTCACTTTTTTCCCCAAACACAGTGTAGTAAGAATAAAACAAGTCTGATTATGCTTTCACACGCAGATGTGAAAATAGAAATCTGTTTCTTTAGGAAATGTTGGACAATTTCGTTTTCTTTTAAAGTGCTACACTGAAGTCATTGGTATTGTAAACCAGATAAAGCCACATAGCCAAACTATGAGAACACGTCCATCACTTTTCTATCAAAATGCCTTTTCTGGCATTTCTCCCTCCATGTTATCTATTAGACTCTGTTTTTCATCATCTGGCATCAGAGTCTCTGGATTCAGATGAAAGAAACCCCTATGAAAGAAAGAAAAGAAAAATGTTGCATTTAGTCATACATGTTATCTAGCAGATTGCATAAAACTCCACTACTATTGGTTCTTGAGATGAGATCTAATCCAGCTCAGGTCTATAGTACCAAGTGAACAAAAAACCCTGATTGAGTTACAATAATACTCAGTGCTTCAAATCATATAATTCGAATATCACTATGGCCGTGCATTTATAATAGGGTCTGTTGAGAGACCCAGTAGCAGATTGGTGCAAGTTGTACCTGTGTTCACAGGAGGGGAACAGTACATCCAGGATCTTAATGATGATAGCCGAGCCCGCAACACCAACCACCACCACCCACATGATCAAGAAGAAGAGCGGGACTGAATCAGACCAGAAGCGCCGAAGTTTATCCCTCAGCTCCTCAACCCACTGACACGCCACCTGTCCAAATAACAATAAATGCAACAGGTCTGTGAAAATGACACTAGTGAGAAACAGGAAATTAGAAAAGAAAAAAATGGAATGGAATATTATAGCATTTACTATTAATGATTTATCCGTGCACATCACTATTTTATTATTAATCTGCCCTCGTAATATTTAATCAAATAACTTCCCCTCCCTCTTGCAGCAACATCTCTTCTCTGATGACATGTTTACTGGCGTAACCTGTCACTCACATGACATCACAGCAATAGCAAACTACAAACATCCAACAATTCAATTAATTCCCAATGGACAAAGTCATGTCCTGCCCTACATTTTTTTCTTGTTTGTGAAGCCACTTCACTTAGATTAGTTTCATAACAACTTAAAGAAGTATCTATACCACATTTAATATACCCAAAGAGTTCTCAGTGGTGGTGCAGAAGCACTTACACTGTAAGAGGATATGGTCCCACTTAGAGGAACACCAAGCAGCACTGAATCGGAAGTCCTTTCCTCTTCCTCTCTGGACTCATACAGGGTTTCAGGGTCCATCCGCAAGGGTGTTTCAGGAAGTTTCCCTGGAGCTGCAATCTCCTCCTGGGTGGTCTCTGCATGTTTGAGTAGGTAGTGGCTAGTGGTGTTACGCACTTGGTCTTCAACTGTGAAGAAAACAATACATAGAAATTCTTTCAGTTAAAGCACCACAGTCACTTTTCAGGTTACAAAGAGACGTTTTATGCCATTTAATCTACCTGTATTGTGTATGGACGCATCAGTAACCAAGACGTCATTCTCTTGTGGAATGACGGAGAGCTTGCTTCTTGATTCTTGAGGGTAAATATTGGTGACCTGTGTGATCTTCTCAGAACTCTGGTTCCACCGGATCTCCACCTCACACACGTCAGGCTGCTGAACCTACAAAATACGACATCAAGTGCTTGATCACATTCATGTGCACTGCCTCAAGCTGGAGTTTGGTTTCTTTTCATAGCATTAAAGCTGTCATTTTGTTTAAAATTACTCTGTGAACGTCATATAACAGAGAATTAAAGTAGTCATAATTTATAGGGTCACGGTTAAAACCTTTTCATCTGCCAACTGGATTATCTCCTGACTCAAGAGGAGTAACAGAACCTGCTCTCCAGCATCATTCTGAACATATGATTGATTGATCATCAGCCTCAGCTCACTGCTGACCAACCCATCCGCCGGATTACCAGAGCTCACGTTATAACCATCCACTGCAAACACAAAGAACAGTAATACACATGATCATGGTTACTGTTTCTCTTAAATAGACTTTAAAAACAAGAATACTTTTGATTAATAAATTAAAACAAAGATGCATACACAAAAATGCAGGACACGTCATCCTTGTGACTCCTGTAGACTTGAGAGGAGCTCCATTAATAAATGTTTCATTGTCCAAGAAACCTATATTCAAATTAATCTGAAAGAAAGAATGAGAAATCATTTTAAATGAGCTCTCCTTCACAAAACATTTTTATGGATGTAATGCACTATTCCCCAAAATACTTCTTACCTGTACACTGTACTTTGTCTGGCTATTTTCACTAACAGCTGTAACATTTAACACGATGGTCTCCTGTGAAATAAACAACATTTATAATAACAAACGCGTTTGTTTACATGATTCTTTCCTGAAGTTTTCAAAGCTGATGGCCACTGCTTTTGGTAAATAAACCGTGAATATTATATTAACTTGACTTTAAATGTGTCCGTGACAGACAAACCATGGTTTAAGCATCATTATAAACCAAATTAATGTCAAATATCTTGTCCGTTATTTATTAACGGATAAGCATTTTATGTAACGTTAGCTAACGTTACACATGTGATGCAACAGAAATACATGAAACTACCTTAAATATATGAAATATCACCCACCGTGGTTACTTGTTTCGATTGGGTATTGGCCAGTATACACAAGACGATCAGATAAACCATCGTTAAATGTATTTTCCATGTTGACGCCATTTTTTGTGTTACGCTAGCTACCAACAATACGTATATTAAAATGCGCGGATGACGCTCTGCGCGTCATGTCGTAATTCCCATTTGTGGTGACGCAGAATTGTTTTTTAACCTTGAGCCTCCTATTGGTCTTTAGAGGTACTACGTGAAGCGTCACACAATAATAGCCTCAAAATATAATAACAAAGAACTTTAGGATTTGCAGCCTTTTTATTAGATGATCCCATGTGAAAAGTTATTTACCTGAAGTACCCCGTGACATTTTAAATAATTTTAACCTTATGAAAATATAATGAATTTCACAATTTTCGAGATATATCCAGCTGCAGCTCCTCGTTCTCACTTCTCAGCAGGTTAAATGTATTATTTCAAAAAAGGTAAATATAGTTTCAGCGCGAACTTAAACTACAATTGTGTATAATTTTATTTTTGACTCTAATTAAATTAGTTATTTTCGTTATTTTCTAACTCTAATGTCGTGTCAGCTCATGATTTTCTGTCTGCTGTGTTCTGTCATGTTCAAAAAAGGACAATAGCCTATAGCCTATATATAACAGTAGGCCTACACGTATCAACATGACTTCTGTATTGTAGCCTATTGATTGTTTATGGGTGGGGGTTTGTTGCCCCCTTTTTGAGCCTGACAGTCCCATCACAGTCAGAATCACTATTTCATTTTATTTTATGTTTCCGTTCATTATCTAGCCTACAGAAAGTCAAATGGGTTTGAGACAGCTTGTAATAATTGGGTTTTTGAGTGAGCTAATCTGTTCATGTAGACTTTCATTTACATTTTCATCCTTTTCCCCTTTGTAGTTAAAATGAAGAGAAAAAACCCAAAGGACATAGGGCATGACATACATCAGTTCAGAAGGATTCTAAACCGCAGAATACAGCTTTTATGAATACATTAATAATGTTACAGATTGTCATAAACACATTTTCAGATGATTGCCTAAGTTGATTTGTGGATATGTTTGGTTTGCGTTATATAAGTATATGTCATAGTTTACAGATGTAAAAAAAAAATGCCTATGTGCTTGGATGCTAAAAATGTGTTATCATTATTGATCATTATATAACACTAGAGAATTACTTGTCAAATAGATGAAACATTATGAAACATTCATTTTAGTTGAAATTGTTTTATTAGCTTACTTCTAGACATTGCAGTGATGCATGACATGGTAAAAACGACTTAAAATAATACTGTAAATAGGTTAAGATGCTGGGCCCCCTATATAAAGCACAAGTGGTCCCTGCCGCCCCCCAGTTACTGTGGTCTAGAACCGCCGCTGGTGCAAAACAAACATAGAGACATGAAACAAAGACAACTAAGACAGAATCCTGACAATTGCATGGAAAAGGTAAGACATGTTTAGAATGGCATGAGGGTGAGTAATTTTCATTTTTGACACCTTTAGTTTCCTATAGCCTGTGCCTCAGAAATAATACACTGATTCTTGAGATAAGGGAGATAAGCGTTAGAGAATTATGAACACACTATTATGAACAATCCAAGTCCTAAATTCCTTAATTCTCAACCCTCTTTTTAATATTTAGAATATATAACCCATGTTCTTAGGCAAATGAAACATAATATAATGTAGTTCAGTTGATGTTTGAATATTTAATATTTAAAAAGAAAAATTATTCCTCCTTGCCAAATTTCTGGAATTCCACTTTAAGATCAGAAAGAAATTTCCTCACAAGATTAGGTTTAGCTGCGTGAGTTCACAGATGCAGATACTGAAGAAAAAGACTGAAAATGCTGCTGAGAGAAAAAACAAACATACGTATATATTTATGTTGGATAACATTTTTTTTTAAATAGTCACAGGGAATACAAAAAAAAATAAAAATACAGTACAGAGAATCCACAAATGAGCCACAATGCAGAATAAAGCACACAGTAATGAGGGGTTAAACCGATAGTGACCATGAGGATTATGCGTAGGACCCCTAAATGAGGAGCACCAGAGGGTCATAAGGTTATATGTATAGCAAGAAATGTAGTGGAGTAAAAAGTATGATATTTGTCTTTCAAATGTAATGAAGTTAAAGTGAAAAGTTTCCAGAAAAAAATAATACTCAGGTGAAGTACAGATACTCAAGTAAATGTATTGTTACTGTCCGTGGATTTTTGTGGTTCTCTATTCTCTTTAAGCTATAATGAAAAACTTTTACATTCAAATGTATAGTATATTCAATAACTTACAATTATAATTTGAGGTCCAGTAAAGCGTCAATTCTACCAATAACATGAAAAAAGATACTATCGTGCACTTATCTCTTTATTGCTGATTTTTCAGTGAGATTTCTTGCTGATACTAAAAGCGAACATGCTTGAGTTTGTTGTAGTTGTAGTTGCATAGCAGTCTGGAGGGACAAATTTGAGTGCCAGAATTTACTTTTATTTGAAGATATAAGAAGTTTTAAGCTGAAGTCTGATGTTTAAATGTTTCAAACCTTGCTGGCTGAGAATATTTATGGTAGCTTGTTTCTGCCACAGAATAAAAAATAAAATGGCAATTGCAATTGGTTACATGCAATGCTGAGTGTGCAAGTGTAGCTTTAGTTAATCTAAACAATCTCTTTCTCTTTCTCCAGGATGAAGTGGCATGTTCTGCTATAGTCTATGTTGAAACAGCATCCACGCCTGATCACAATGACTCAGTAGAGCTCACTGAGTACATACCAATGCTAAACGGACTTGAAAACTGTTGTTATTCATCATTAAACTCAAAATTCAGATTCAAAATGTTCAGTAATCGAGCTTATTGCCTTTGCAGTTATGGTACTCTACATGGACAAAGTATGGGGAGACACTCTTCTAATTAACATGCAGGTTAGATGTCTATTACACTAATTTCTGTAAAAAAAAAATTTAAAAAAAGTATTTACCGTACCCCACAGAATGAAATTCTAGAGAATTGAGTGCTCTTTTTCTGTGTTTTCTGAGTGTTGTCATGAACAGAGGAAGAACCTTCCCAAACTGTTGCCACAAATTTGAAAGCATAATAAAAAGAGACGCTGTTCGTTTGTCATCCTATACTAGTTTTAAAATTGAACATAGGCTGATTTTTAATAACGGAAGAATAGATGCATTAGGATAGAAGTTTAAATACCCATTTTACGTGTATTCACCCTAACAGAGCTTTGTGTCAATGTTAGTTTGAAAGTAATTGGGGCTGTTGTAGAAATTTTAATAGTCATTTATTCCTAATCTATTCAATGTGTAAAAGTATATGTGTGTACGTGCTTGTGCGTGACGTTTCAGGAATATATGGGACAGGACCTCTTGTCCTTAAGTAGAAACTGAACAGCAGTGGGGACCTTATCTGAGTGGGGGAAAAGTACAGCGAGTGAGAAGGAACCTTGAAAAGAGTATAAAAGCTGTCTCATGTCTTCCTGGTGCGCGCCACTCACTTCACAGAATGTAACGGCTGTGATGGCGACTGGGCCTATTCTTGCAAGAATAAATATTTCTCTTTTTATTAATTTGACTATGAGTGTCTCTTACGCAGTGATGATGTTTAACAGAAGTTTTTGCCACAACATTTGGTGTCAGAGTGGGATTCCTTGGCAGTGCCTCCTGGACCTGAGAGCGGACGGTGTTTGGCCACCTGGACTGAGCAGTTCAGCTCTACCTTGTAAGTTTCAGAGAGAGGGGCCGACCGCTATCAGGGCCAGGAGAAGCTCCACTGGAATCAGATGAAAACGAACCCGTGGCAACTCAAGACATCTCTGGTAAGAGACGGCTAAAATATTTTTCTTTTGGGCTAAAATATTTTTCAAAGAGTGAAACTGAACCATATTGGCTGAGGGCTGTTTCTGTGGTACGTAATCTGAGATTAATTGAGATCTATATAGATCAAGAAATTTCAAACAGATACGAGGGAAAATAATCTGAGATTAATTGAGGTCTGTAACAGATCAAGAGATTTATTAATTGAGAACTGTGACAGATCAAGAGATTTCAAACAGATAGGCAACCTGGAAATGAGTTGTTCCACGGACGGAGCAAATTGTTTTTAGGTGCTGAGGCTAATTAGGGGGAACCAGAACAATCGTAACAGATTTTTTGGTAAACCATAATTAGGAGGGCACTGATAGTGCAACCCGACCGATTTGGGTTAAAAGAAAAGAATCGGGTCTGTTGGAGACGTCTGACAGATTAAGAAAACGCGCGTTGAAGAGAAATCCACAGAGAACAGAGAAGCAGCCAGTATGGGGATGTCTCAAAAGCAAGCTTGCGAAATTTGGTACACCGGTGTTTTGTCAAATGAGATCAAATTAAGGGCAGAAATTTATGATATTGAGCGCCACAAGATTAAAGATGGTGCGGGAATCAGTTGAACAGAGCAGTGAGAAACAAAAGTTGTGTCTGCGTTCAATGTGTGTAAAAAATGTGAACAGATAATGGATTGTTGGCTTGAAGATAAAATGTCGAACTGCCAGGAGAAATAAAGTTTTTACTTCTTCATCCAGTAAATGGATGCATGACATTAGATGTCTTAAGAACTTAAATTTATATGATATGGATTGAAGTAGCAAGCAGCAATAAGGCTGTCTGTGTGAAATAGAGTGATAGAGTGATATAAATAGAGTGAAACTGTAAGTGTAGACTTGGTGGAAGAGGGAAAAGGGAAAAACAAGAAGGTTAGTGTGTGAGATATGTTTGTGTGGGGATTGTGCAAACAATCATGTTCTGGTTAGATAATGAAGGAACTGGCATGTTTGAGAAAAGAAAGGAGAGGATACAGAATGAAAATGGCATGTAGGGGAAGATTGAGATGAAATATAGTAGGAAAAAACTATATGTGATGAAAATAAAATGTCAGACAGAATTTATGGAAGTCAAATTAACTGTTTAATTGGTATGAAAATTCAGTTGTAGAATAAAATAAGGCATTGTATGATTGACAGGAATTAACATGACATGAAGAATGTTTTAAGCAGTATGGGGAACAATTCTATATTTTTAATGGTAAAATAATGATTGAAATTAGGTTTAGTCCAAAGATTCTAGAAATCAATAATGTATAATGTCGGATATTTTGTTGATATTAAGTCATTGAAGCGAAAGATATTGAAAACAAATTGGAGTATAATGAGCATTTCCATACAGCTTATGAAAATTAATGTTGTGCCAGTAATAATGATGAAGATTATGATTTGACTATTGTTGTATCTGCCACTGTTGGACTGTAAAGGACACAGAGAACTGCTTATCAGTGGCTCTGTTTGCATTCCTAAATGGAACACACTGGGTATGCAGGGTGTGCAGTAAGTTAGAGCAGATGGAGAGTGTTTAAATTGTGGTCAGCAGGACCATTTAACATGTAACTGTAAATGCTCACTGAGAAGGGGTTTGAAAATGTGATAGTGACACATTTCTGGTAATAATGTGGGTTTGAAAATAGATCAGTGTTTAAGTGACGATATTAACATTTTGTCTGAGAAAGAATAAGAGAAAAAAAAAACAAGGTCAAAAGATTGAAGTCTTAAAGTGAATCCTTTGAAAATATCTATAATAGTAATTATTATAAGTGAATTGATGAATACAGTTTGATGTAAAATTAATGACTCCAACAAATGGGAGTTGCAGAAAGGTAACTAAAAGTATGATTGTGTTTTAATGCAACATTTTGAAAAAGGATTCAGGTAATATAGAGAGACAAATCTCACGGATGATTTATAATAACTGTGAAAGATGCAGAGTAGCCTTGTCAAATTTAGTGTGAATCCTGATTGGAGATTGATAAACTCCTAGAAAAACTTTGAAGACAGATATTAAACTATGGTTATTGAGAACTAGAATCATTATTTAAGATCAAATAAGCAGAAGCAGCTTGTTACTGAATTAACAGTTGATAAATGTAAAATGTGTAGAAAGGCATCTGATCAAACAAACAGCTTGAAAACTGTTGACCATGAAAGAACTAGAAGCTGATGTTTTGCTTTTAAAAGATAAGTTTGTTAGGAGCTGTAATGAAACAGCTTGCTTATCTGAATCTGATGTCTGCTGTGGCTGTAAACGGCCAGTACGACAGAGACTCGATCTGAGTGGAAATCTGTAATGTCTAAATTCCCTGTATGGGCAAAAGACAACTATAAAATTATGTTTATTTGGAAACAAATGTCATTTCTGGCAAAGATGCCTTAAGCTGGGATAGTTTAAAAGATTATAGATAAAAGTTTGATGATTAGAAGTATATGAGAGAGCAGTGTTACCAGCCCTGAATGCCTCAGAGTCTCTCTCAGTCACTTTCAGCTAACAGGCTGTTATCTGAGTCTGTGTCATAAGTAATAATAAGCTATTTATAGTAAAGCACAGTGTTTCAGTTGAAAAATCAGACACAGAGATGTTAAAGAAACCATTGCCATAAAGAGGGCAATTTGTATTGGTGAATGTTTTAAATGTAAAACTGAACGACTTTAAAGAAGTCTTTAAAATAATAATGCAGACCTTAAATGATAGAAATAACATTTTTGATTATTTTATTTTAGGACCAGTAACTTCTCTGTCTTATCTTAAGTCTCCACCATTGAAACAGGGCCGGAGGCTACGGCTACAGATGTACAGTAACAGTACACTGAATGTATGGTTGTGATCTAAATTCACTGAGTATAATCTAAGAAGCTAGGTTGATGATTTTAAGATGGTTAATGGATTTAAGTGATTAAATACTGCTGTTATTAACCTGTCTCCCTGTGTGAACACTATTAGGCAATCAAAATGGCTCTGGTGACTCTTGAACGTGCTTTTCCTAAGCTCCAGAAAACAGCTGAGTTCTGTTAAAGAAAACTGATTGTGTGATGGGAGAGAGAGGTCACCAGTTTGTAAGCGGTCACCAGTGGGTATGTGGCTACTCAAGGACGGGATGATTCTCCTGGCCAGGGGACAGCCTAACGCAGGGGGTCACGAACATTGGGCACCTCCAGAAGGAGGTGTTATTTGTGAGAAAGGTAGTGAGAGTTGAGCGCTGACTACTGGAGGCCACTGGGGTCAGCAGAGCATTGAGAGGTGAGATGCGCTGTGACGAGTTGCGGCAGTCTGACCCAGAGAATGTGAGTTCCTCTATACCACTTGCCAGAAGAAACCGCATAATCGTACGCTTGTTTTTCATTGTGACAAGTGTCTGCAATTAAGCCAGGGGGACAACACCCTGAAGAGAAAATTATAGATAAAGAGCTATGGGGGAGCTTTCAAGAGCCAGCTGATAACATGAGGGGATTGCCATTGTTTGTTGTGGAGACAGGAACAAAACTTTTTAAGTATTGGCTGCCTCATGGGCAAGAATAAGAAAATTTATAGAAGTGTTGATTTTGAACTAATGTGTTTATAACATAGTTTTAACTCCTGAAGGTCGTTTGACATGGTGGAGGGCTAAAGATGAAGACAGCTTTTGATTTAAGAAAAGTCTGGATAACAAAATTTAATGGTAAAAGGTTAGTGATGAATTTAATATTACATTCTGTCTAAAATATACTCATAGAAGGCGTTGAAAATATTATTTGTTTATAGTGAGAGAGAGACTTCTCGAGTGGAGGAAGGCATGGTAAACTGTGTCTGTCTTTCTGTTGTCGGCCTGCTAGAGCAAGCTGAAGCAAAATAATGATAAGGAAAAAATTAAACAAAGCAACCCAGCAGACTGAAAATCTAATGAATAATGAACAGAAATGCTTTGGAACTGGTTAAGAGACCATGTAAAATTAGGTAAAAGCTACAGAAAATGTGAAGTTTAAAATCTTATTTAAAATTTAAATCTTTTTAGCAATAATATAAAGAAAGGCGAACATGGAGAATGAGTAGTTAACATATGTGTGTCTAGTATGAGTGTGTGTGATGGTGACAACACTTTAGGTCTTGTATGTATTAGTTTAGGGTACTAATATTCCGCCTGAATAGTGAGTATACTGTTTCATCATTACAGATGGATTGAGGCAAATGACAAATTTTAAAGAGGGCGATAATTGTGAGTGGATCTGATGAAAAGTTGATACAGAACATAGGACGAGCTTTAAATTGATTGGTCATCAAGCTCTGTCTGGTATTAATTACTTTAGTCTTTTATGATGTTGATTTGAATTACGTTCTGGATCAGTTTAAGTATTTGTGTAAATTGGAATTGTGGAGTTGTAGATCACCATCTGGCATGGCCTGAGATAAATGAAAATGTTATAGATTTGATGGCAACAACAAAGTGACATATTGGCTAAGTCAAACATGGAATTTGGAAGAGAGCCCCTAAAAATGTATGATTATTCTGGGCAGAAGGATGAGAATGTTATTTGACTGACATTGACCAAGTGACCAAGTCTGTACATAATGACCTGACTTGATAGAAACAATTGATGACTTTGAAAATGTTTTTAGATGACTGATTTAAGAGACCAAACAACAGGCCCGAAAAGCAGGATACGCTGTGAGGCTCAGGGCCTTTGCCCTTCAAATACTTCGTTGAGCAGATGATAATGTGGCTTTAATTGAAGAATGTAATATTTTTGTTTCAGAGGCAGATAAAGATGTCTGGAGGAAATTTGTCTGAAGGACAACTTTTGGGTTAGTGTTGATGCAAACTTTATCAAAACACTATGTTAAATGTTATGTTAAATTGATGCTCGAGTTGTGTCGTGCATCAAGAGGGAGATGTATAACAATTGCCAAATATGGTTTATTAAGTGGTTAACATTTGCTGAATAAATGTTGGGAGAACACTAGGGGTAATTGGATAAAAGCCCTGAAAGAAGCCATTTTTCTGCCTAACAAAATTGATGTCTGTGAGTGTGCCGCACACACCAATAGCAAAGATTGTTTCAACAGGGTAGCGAATGACGCGGCAGCACAGCAGACAAAATAAACTATGTGTACTTTACTATTTGAAAATAACCTCGACATTTTGTTTTCTTTACAGAGAATGGAGCAGAGCATAACTTAACATTTTCCTTTCACAGAATGTCAGATTGGATTGCAGCTAACAGAATGATTCTGTTCCAAAATGTATAAATATAGTGTTGTTGACATGAGCAAAGTGGGTTGAATGTCAATGTAATAGTTAAATGAGTTTCAGGTTGAGTGGCCAGATGTTGAGAATAAATTTGGAACTCATAATGTATATCATCAGTAAACAAATGGTAAAAATTCCACAGGTCACACCAGAAGGACGACCAGCAGCACTAACAAAACACTTAAGATATCCATTCACAGGTGACAGCAGTTAGGAAATGGTCCACTCCACAAACAAGGTTGCAAGGATGGAGATTGCAACACCACCGTCCAAACATCTCACCTTAAACAACGCCAACAAGATTTGATTGGTCACGGATTCATTAGAAAGTATTTTAGGTAGATAGATGGATTGTTTGATTAATCTCTGGGGGTGGGGGTTTCGGGGGTAGGATTGTCGATATTGTGTTTCCAGCTCAGTACAGAGACTGGTCAGAGCAGGGATGTTTGTTAAATTGATAAAAATTACAGTAGTGGGAGCTACAGTCAAATGAATTAATTGTTGGGGTATGTTTTCTTTTTCTTCCTTTGAATGTTTTTGATATGAACAGAGTTAAAAAAAAAACTGTGGTTATCCGCTATGAGATGATGGATTTTATTCTACTTTTATTCTTTGTATTTTGATGATCTGTTGAAATAACCAGTGTGAATTGATGGTTTTTATTTTTCCTAACTAATCTGTACACTATTTCTTGTTTAACTGAGGTGACTGAGGGTTCGATCAAGGTCGAGAGTGCGATAGCAGTGTCTATTCATTCAGCCCGGCTTCAGATAAGCTCTTTACTTGCTTGCTAATATTTAAGGGGCTATCCTTACAAAAACAGCCTAAGCTTTTTCTTTTCAAATGTTATTTTCACAAATGTTTAAGAAGAGTGATCAGTTATGTGAAAACTAGAGATGAAGAGTAGTGTGATGATACACTCTAAAAAATGCTGGGTTATTTAATCTACCCAACCGCTGGGTTAGGAAATGTTTTACCCATTATGGGTTATTTATATGGATTTTGACTCAACACATGAGTTGCACAAAATAACCCAAATTCCATCTACCCAACATACATCGGTTAACCCAGCACATGGGTTATTTGTGCTTCGAACGCCATCACATCGTCACCAGACTCAGAGTCCATCGAATCTACACACAGAGCTTGTTGTCACAGAGAACCTGACTGTTCATCCAGCGAGGCAAATAAATTAAGGTTTGTGTACACTACATGTCTAATTCACATTGTCTGTATTGCGTTACCTAATATTTTTATATTGTCGAGGCTAGTTGGTTGGTTTGTCTAACAACGTAGCTAACGTTAGCCATTTAGCCGTTATCATGGAAGCACTGGCTATAAGTTAATTGAGCGCGCTCTTTTTCCCCTGAACGGTTTAATGTGAAATGTGACGGCATAACACAGTGTTCGACTGATTAAAGTATGTAAAAACAGTAAGATAACCTGATATTGTAGTAAAGTAGTGTAAAGTAGTAAAGTAAAGTAGTGACCCACAATAGATAAGAACACATTTTTATATAAAATGGCGGCCTGGCTAACTATGTTATTTTAACTGGCTATAATTGAGCGCGCACTTTTTTCCCTGAAGCATTTAATGTGAAATGCAAAGGCATAAGACACTGTTAGACTGATTAAAGTATGTAAAAACAGTGAGATAACCTGGTATGTCTGACTAAATGCATTTATTTAAGTAACTTAATGTGATGACCCACTAGATCATAACAAATGTTTATATAAAATGGCGGCCTGGCAAACGACAAGGGCCAGTTGAGAAATATGTAATAAAAAGTTTGGGACTGCTGTAGGTGTACAGCAACCACTGCTATAGACTGTTATACTGACAGTCGTGCCCTGAAGGTTATGCTGTGAGCAGCCACAAACATTCTTGTGAAGCATAGACAATTTACATGTATGCAATTTGTCATATGAATTGTATAGGGAGAGAGGGAGGATTGTCTTCTCTTTATTTTGTGATGCTAAATAAAATGGCTGTTTAAAATAAGCTGTTTTTGTTTCAGATCAATGGGCAGCTTTATCATTCACACTTTGACAGAGTGACAGCTGACAGACCTTGTTGAAAGATTTAAAGGTAAGAAATATTTGTTTTCCCATCCACAGCATATCAAGTCTCCATTGCTACTCAAGCCCTTATCAGACATTAATTCTTATGAAATATAATTTCCTACTTTTTTTTCACTAGCTTCCATGAAATGTGTCAAAGTGACTCCAATAGATGAATAGGGCACATGTCTTTTGTATAGGCTTTCAGTGCTTCATTCTATTTTGTAATAACAAATGATGGAATATGCATGTTTATTACTATATCTTTTTAATTTACACTTAATTACCCATACATTTTTGTTTTGTACTCTGTTGTAAAAACAAATATGTCTTTGTGTTTTCTATTTTTGTCTTTCAGAGGAGGGGATTGATGAGGAGAGTTTTATTCTTTTAGGTGATGCTACCATCAACCAGTTGATCCTAAGAGCTGAAGTTCATCAAAACATTTAGAGGACTGGTAAGATCAATGAAGACATCAGAGGCTCAATTCTTCAGTTTTCCACACACTGTTATTATTTCTGAGTATTTAATAGTAGTACTAATGGCTTATACTTGCTTTAAGTGCAAAAGGCAAATTTCAGGGGGTATCAAGAGTGTTTTTATGCATTTACGTGCAGTACACCATGTAAACTCAGCGTCAACACATTTGCAGTGTAGTGGAATCACAGGTATGCCATTTCACATCGTATTGACACCTATGTCTTCCTACAGATGGGGTTGAGGAACTCGCCCTGAGGCAGCTGCCAGCCTTGCTTCCACCTACAACTTAAAAAGTTGGCCGTGGTGCGAAAGTGGTTCGCCACACCATTCAGGAATGCAGCTTGGCCTTCATCGAACATAAGCCGGTAAGTCCTCAAGCACATCTAAATGGGAAACTTTATTCATTATATCAACATATCTGAGCTCAAGAATGGGTGCACGCACACATGCATATCCAGGGTTGTTTTACTATACTTTAGGCATCAAATATAGTCTGACAGTATTAGTAAAATAGCCGTTCTACAAGTTTACAATGCGTTGGTCACTATCAACGCATCCTGGGCTTCTAGAACACCTCAGCAGTGCCACATGCTGATTACCTCTGTACCGCACCGCACTGATGCAGTCTTTTGTTCTAAAACAGGCACCAACAAAGTATTGAGTGCAGAAATTAACATATTTATCAGAAGGTTGACACTTTTGTATTTTAACCCATTTGGACCTGACTCTATGAGGTTGACTCTAAAGAAGTCTTCTAAATCTACAAAGCATTTGCGGGCCACCTATCTGACCACCTAACCCAGCTGCCTATCGGCTAGATAGGATAGTCAGATAGGTGGCCCACACGCATTTTCTTGGCATGTTTATTGTAATGATAGATCCATCAATCGGTTTATGCCTTTTTAGGTCAATTTTTTTTTAATTGTTTTCTGTAATGTGAACTAGATGCCATAACCATCAAGACTTAACCCAAAAAGGTTTGGAATATTTCGTTATGTGCAATGAAATGACTATTACAGTTCAACTTTTTGAAATAGAGATGCACTGAATCTTTTTCAAATTGTAAAGCTAACTAGACTTTATCATAAAACAATAATTTCTCTAGTGAGGACCAGGAAAATGATCCTCACAATGTCTATATTTTAATTCTACTATAGTAGTCGGTAGACATTTGGTCCTCACTTGCACTCTCTCACTTGCTCTCTTGTATTGTTTCTTTTTTAGCCTGGAATAAACAAGGTGGAGTACCTCAATGAGGCCAAAGCATGCAAACCATACCCCCACAAATGCCAGGAGGAGAGTCTAAAATGGTAAAGTTTATTCAAAGTAGAATACTTGCTTGCAAGTAGAGCTAATGGCTCTTAATAGCAGACTGTTGGCCTGTTGAATGTTCAGCCATTTAATTCGGAATTGTTGTTTTGCTCTGAATGTTTTCCTACTTGAGTGATATGAACTTTACCAGTTCTGCTATATTGTTGATATGAATTAATGTAATAAAATAAAAAAATTCAAAGATTCCATTGTTGTTTTGTTTTTGTATTGTTTAAGTGTTTATTGCATAATATATGCATAAATCTAGCATGTATTCTGTAATAGGTTTGTAGTTTAACAGTTTTATAGCTATGGGTTGTCTATTGCAATTTATTTTCTTAAATTGTATTGTAATGTGTTAGAATTAATCTGGTATATGGGTTAATTTCACCCAGCATTTTGGTACACTATATAACAAATTTGTAGTTGAATCAACCCAGAATTGTAATTAATTTGACCCAGCATGTGGGTACACTATATAACAAATATGTAGTTGAATCAACCCAGAATTGTAATTAATTTGACCCAGCATTTGGGTACACTATATAACTAATATGTAGTTAAATCAACCCAGAATTGTAATTAATTTGACCCAGCATTTGGATACACTATATAACTAATATGTAGTTAAATCAACCCATAATTGTAATTAGTTTGACCCAGCATTTGGGTAGGATTATTTAACTCATCTGTTGGGTTAAATATGACTGACCCATCTTGCTGGGTCAAAATAACTACTGCTGGTCTGGTGATATATTGATCCAGCGGTTGGGTTATAAAACAACTCAAGTTGTGTTATTTTTAACCCATCATTTTTAAGAGTGTATGACTTAAAATTTGTCTTTTTGTTTATTATTGTGATTATGGGTAATCTGAATGATAAAAAGTGTGGAATTGTTGTAGAAATTTTAATAGTCATTTATTCCTAATCTATTCAATGTGTAAAAGTATATGTGTGTACGTGCTTGTGCGTGACGTTTCAGGAATATATGGGACAGGACCTCTTGACCTTAGGAATGGTCAGATTTGGCTGGTTTATTCCAGTACCAGTTTGTGTCCTTAAGTAGAAACTGAACAGCAGTGGGGACCTTATCTGAGTGGGGGAAAAGTACAGCGAGTGAGAAGGAACCTTGAAAAGAGTATAAAAGCTGTCTCATGTCTTCCTGGTGCGCGCCACTCACTTCACAGAATGTAACGGCTGTGATGGCGACTGGGCCTATTCTTGCAAGAATAAATATTTCTCTTTTTATTAATTTGACTCTGAGTGTCTCTTACGCAGTGATGATGTTTAACAGAAGTTTTTGCCACAACAGGGCTTTCCCCCAGTTTTTTATTTTAATCCTCACTGCATTTTGAGAAAATACCATAGACTGTAAATAGGGAAATACATGTACAAAAATCACCTGATTAATAGTGGCAACCATTGAGATGAAAAAAATAAAAATAAAACTTCTATAATTGTATGTATGGTGAATCTACTAATAAACATTTTTAAAGTATTTATTGAAACAGCCTAATTTTGTACAATATGTCTGGTAACTGTTTGAAGCAAAAGCACTACACTAATACTGCTATAATGTACTGCAAACAAAAAATAATAATTGGGAAACGGGATGAAAGAATAATCAATATATAGGCTTTTTTGGTGTGTACAATAATAGCATTACAAATGAGTGTGCAATAATTCCTTATGATTAGTTTGTTTGATGGGAATGAGTGACAGATAGACTAAACTAATTATAACAATAGGAATTATAAAGCAGTGGTGCAACTTTATTGTGTGGGCATGTGTGTGATTGATATAAATAGATGTGTTTTAAGGAAGCAGCTGTAGTTGTGTGTGTGAGGGCATATGTGCTTTCATGTGGAAAATTACACTGCACAAGAATAAGTAAAGATTTGAGATTCACAAGGGCTACTGATCATGTACTTTCTTATGTTTTTTCTTGTTCAGTTTTTTTACACAACAGTTAAACAACATTGCATAGATGAGCTCACAAAGTATAATGAATAAAACAATAGGGCAAGACAGAAGGATTTTCACGAGTACCTGGAGAAATATTTGTGGTCATCTGTGTGTCCTATAGATGAGTGAGAATGAGTGAGAGCCTCTGTCTCGTCTTCACAGCTTCTCTTCATGTTTCCTCTGAAGGTTTGTGACTTGTTTTAGTTCTCTGCTGCCTCTCAAAGCCAACTAAGACCTACAACTAAATAAACTATACAGTAAACATACAGCCGTCTAAACTTTTAAAACTAGATGTTTTATTTTAAAGAATACTTGACCCTGCACCACCACGAATAAGAACAGCAATGGATGAACACAGTCAAGTGAGTAAACTGTACAAAAATTGCAAAAATTATGGAGATGCAAATCTATCTTGAAACAGGAAGTTGGGTTTTCTGAGAGCTAACAGGAGCTACGTAATAAAATAAGACAGAGTCCACATAAACTAGTCGTGCCTGTGAGTGAGAACCAATCAGCCATGATGGACCATTTATATCTTGTCCTCTTTACGATTCATTTTAGTACTGGTAAGTTAAGATTTGTGTTTATTTATGTTATATCTTTATTTTTAATTTAAGAGGAATTGGTGTGAGATCACTGTGAAATGGTTTTAGTTCTTTAAAACAACAATTTAAAAATGTAAGCATTTCTAAAAACTATTTAAAAAAAGAAAACATACTAAAGCATCTTTTAAGACAACTGAAAATTGTATTTTGTCAGTTGCAGCGACATTCAAACCGAAATGGTCTTTGAATTCCTAAAAGAAGGAAATTGACATTTTGGTTGTTTTAATAAATCAGGAAGGCAGATGTGTTTTAATGTTGAATGTTTACTTTTATAGTGAAGTATTGCATACAGAAACTAATTTTTTTATGTGTGCATGCATACAAATAAAAAAAAACGGAATCTGATGAGATTTGAGCAACATTGTCTTTCTATGTTAATAAAAGTTCTTAAGGTTTGAATGAAGGTCCTCACAAAAAATTTTAAGAAATATAATTACTTAGAGATCCAATAAACACAATAAAGTACTGCTCATTAAAACCGGAATGGTCCTCTCAGCTTTTTTCCTCTGACTGTTATATACCCTATTCCAGTAAACCCCATTTGTAAACTTTTGACAAGCTCTCTCGTTTGCAGGCTGTATTCTTTCAAGTGAACAGCAGACAACAGAAATAACCGGATACACCGGTGGTTCAGTGGTGCTGCCCTGCTCCTGTGCTGATCCTCAGTCTACAGCCAACACATTCACCTGGGAGTTTTATAGTAGTCGAAGACAATGGGTTCAAGTATTTGATGATGAGAAGTACAGCGGCAGACGTGTGCTGTTTCATGAAAGTTCATCAAAAAATCTGTCTCTTCTCATTTCGGGCCTCAGAATGGAAGATGAAGGTTACTATAAGTGTACGACTGAACAACATATTATTTCATCCATTCTGTTAGAAGTGAAGGGTAAGTGAATGATTCTTCTAGAATAGATAATTACATGATTGATAGCTCAGCAACATACATAAAAAAATGGTTATAAAATATATATGAAGATATACTGTGGTCAGAATTATTGGATGGCTGTAAAAAAAAAATCTGCATTTTTATCCTTTTGATCTTTCATTCAAAAATTTGCTAAAAATCTAACCTTTCCGTGAAGTACGAGAATTGAAAGGGAGACTTTATGAAATTGTTGGCCATAATTATTGACACCCTTTTATTAAATAACCTTCTTTTGCCAAGATAACATCTATGAGTCTCCTATAATGTCTGATGAGTTTGGAGAACAACTGACAACTGTGAATGTGTTGGCAGAGAAGATTCCTCCATACAGAATCTCTACTGATCCATCAGATTCAAGTTCGTGTTGGTGCTTCTTCTCTTCAGTTCAGCTCACTCATTTCCTATAGGGTTCAGTCCGTTCATGGCAGAAGCTTCATTTTGTGCTTAGTGACACACTATTGTGTTTATTTTGATGTTTGTTTTGGATCGTTGTCCTGATGGAAGATCCAAGACGGCCCATTATAAGATTTCTAGCAGAGGCCGTCAGGTTTGGATATTTAATCTGTTGGTATTTGCAAGAATCCATGATTCCATTGAACAAGATGTCCAGGACCTCCAGCAAAATAAATAGACCCACAACATTAAAGATCCAGCAGTAAATTGAACCCTGGGCATGGGGTACTTGTTATCTCTGTTTGCACCAAACCCATCTGGTGGGTTTGCGGCCAAAAAGCTCCTTTTTATCGTTTCATCTGACTGTAGAACCAGGTCCCTTTTGAATATATTTTACTCATTAAAAAATTCTAGGGGAGACAATAATTGTGGCCAACGTGTTTTGGAGAAACATTTATTTCATATGATTTTCCCCACCACACTTTCAATTCTTTTTCTTCAATGAAAGTTGAGTTTTTTGAGAATTTTCTTGAATGAAAGATCAAAAGGAAAACCAATGCAGATTTATTTTTACATATGCATCTTTAATTATATTTGCCATGGGTGCCAATTATTCTGACCACAACTGTACTAACAAAAATTGGGAGAACCACTGACAGATTTTACATTCATTGACCTTTGAGTTTCACTTGTGTGCTTACAATACAATGCAAGTATTTCATGGCTTTTTTCTTGTATAAATATTTTTTAGGCTGTAATTTGGTTGAGAACACAGAGTCAACTGTTGTGACTGGATATTCAGGAGAGTCTGTGGTTCTGCCCTGCTTCTGCACTGAACTACTGGCTAAACCTGAAAAGATACAGTGGATGTATTTTCTAGAGAACGCTTATGAAGAAATTTACCTAAATGAAAAGATTGAGAGCCACAAGAACAGAGTCAAACTGTTAAATCAAACTACTCCAGGAAATCTCTCTCTACAAATATCAGCACTGGCCGCAGAGCACGAAGGAGTCTATATTTGTTCTATATCATCTGAACAAGTCTCCTACATACTACTTCACGTTGAAGGTAGTTTTGTTCTGTTGATGCTGTTACTTCGATTATCATTAATTTAATTCATAATCAAAATTTATCTAAATTTACACATTTTTAAAGAATGAGCTAAGCTTGTAGAATGACATGCTGTTTGCATTGTTAAATTATCATTGACAGTTATTCTCCTCTGAACAGAGAAACCACACATCCAACCACACACCACAATCAGTTTATCAACACATCAACCTTCACACCAAACACAAGAACTCACACCACCTCGAAAACCCCACCACACACCTCAATGTAAGTCATAGGCTTGGTTTGATTTTCAATATACAACAGTGATGATTATAATAATGCATTTTTTCATTATCTTTCAAGTGTTTGTATTCCATCGTGTTTAAAAACTATACGAGCAGCTTTTATGAACTAATATTGTGGAAAATTTGTAGACTATTGCATAAAAAAAATGCATTTGTCATGTCAGTTCTGTTTTTTCCAGATATTTTCATTCTGTTGGGGGTGATTCTCTCAGTTTTGTTACTGGCATTTATCTACTGGAGATACAGAGGTAGATGAACACAAATAATGACACGTTAAACAGATATACTCGTAAATGACTCGTAATGGAGCTGTACTCTTGAAACGCTGTAGATTAATAGGTACAAGATTTTTAGACTGTCTCTGATCTTTACAATTGACATGAAAACATTCTAGCTAAGATGTTTTATGTTGTAGGAAGAAATGTGAAAAAGAAAACCAGTGATGAAGAAGAACTAAATAGAGAACAAGCCAATTGGGTCAGCACTCAGCACAAACTCACTGTTGCACAATGGTTACGTAACTTATTGAAACATGCAATACTGTAATAATCATCCTATCTTTCTCCATCTCGTCCAGGAAGACGTGATGTATTCTGCTGTAATCCATGTTAAAACAGCACCCACACCAGCTCACACAGAGAGTGACCAAGCGTACTCCGTGTGATCTGCTGAGTTCAAAGTTAAACGCTAAACGTCAACAAAGAATATAGTCAATTTAATGGCGCATGAGCATTTTGAAGGGATTGAAACAACCATGTACATTTTATTATTGAGGGTTTTTGTGTAACCTAAGTTTGAGAAGAAAACCTGTTAATTATTTGGAGGACCTTTAAGTACATTCGGAATGATTGATTAAAGCGAGACTTGAATTAAGGAGTTGCCTGTTTCTAGTTTCCAACAGCTGAGCACTAATAGAGGAACAAAAAAATGAGTCACGACACTGTGCATTCAGCAAAACGATCATGCAAACTCACAACCCGTGGCATATTTAAAGAGTTAGTTCACCAAAAAAAAGAAAATTATGTCATCAATTCTTCACCCTTATGTCATTCCAAAGTCCTTCGTTCATCTTCGGAACACAAATGAAGATCTTTTTGATGAAATCCGAGAGATACAAAAAGCATTCTCGTTGCTTCACAACATTAAGGTTGAATCACTTTAGTCACATGGACTATTTTACTGATGTCTTTATTACCTTTCTGGGCCTTGGAAGTGGTAATAACATTGCAGTCTATGGGGGTCAGAATGTTCTTGGATTCAATAAAAATATTTGTGTTTCGAAGATGAACGAAGGTCTTACGGGTTTGGAACGACTTGAGAGTGAGTAATTAATGACATAAATTTAATTTTTGATTGAACAAACAAGGTTTAAATATCCCATGAAATGATTATTGATCTCATTAACAATTCATCCATGTTCTTTGAGCTTGTAATTTCTAAAATGTCGACTCATCAATCAACTGGTGAAAACAGCAGACTTCTCTCTGGTTACGTATGTTGAACTTCATTTTTGTCCTCATAATCCCGTTTCTTACAATTGACTGCAAGCTCGCATTCAGATCTGCCTCCATCCGATCAACAACCAATGAAGAGAACCAAATCCCCTTAATCCATGTTTTTTTTTTACTTCTCCATTTCACTCTGATGAATGCCACAATATACATATAGTACTTTTGATAAGGGACACATATTCACTATTAACTAGTTGATTAGATTATTAGCATGCATATTGCACATATTAATGCCGTAATCTGCATGACCGTATTCTAAAACCCTTAAGGGATTAATTCACTTTTAAAGGGTACCTATCATGGAATTTTGAAAATTACCTTTCATGTAGTGTGTAACATAGATCTAAGTGAACAAAAACATCCTGCAAAGTTTTAAATATGAAAGTTCACCGTATACAAAGTTATTGTCTCTCAAAAGTAAGAGTCGACTCTGAGTCGCTGATATGAATCGATAGACAAACGATGCTTTCTCTCTAGCTTTCTTACGTCACTTGTACAAGTTATTTGAATTCGACACGCCCACTCAGTGCGCGCGCCGAGCAGACAGAGAAACCTGACACCATCATGTCGACTCTGTTCTGAAGTGCGAATCAAAAGCAAACTTTTTTTTTCACTGCCCAGGGACAAGCATGTGAAGACTCAGTGGCTAGAGTTTATATTTACAACTATACCACACAAGTATAGCCACCTTGAGCTGTGTTCGCGTTATTTTAATGACGATCGCTTCACAAACACAAATGCTTTTGGATTCGCGAGTCGGCTGATACTGAAGGAACGTTCAATACCAAGTTTATTTAGATCAGCTTCCTCTTCCGAATCACAACCTGTAAGTACTGTTACTGCTTTTGTGTGTGTGTGTGTGTGTGTGTGTGTGTGTGTGTGTGTGCGCGCGCGTGCGTGCGTGTGTGTGTGAGAGTGAGAGTTACGCTCAGCAGCTTCTAGGTCTCCAATGTCATTTTTTTTGTTTTTTGAAATATGTGAAATTATGTGAAGCGTATTGTAGTACTGCAGTGCTTTATCAATATGTTTAAGCTTTGGGCTAACGCAAAATATAACTGACTGCGTCATCTGACCAATCACCGCCGATTAGCGTCACGCAAAGGAGGGGTTTGGACAAATGAGTCGTCAAACGAATCATTAGGGAGTCGGTGAGCAAATCAGGTAAAAATAAATGCATATTATAAGACTACAAAAGTGTTTTTTGTCATTGTATGCATGTAAAACTGTTGTTGGGGACTCCCAGAACATTATTAGGAACATTTTAAATGCCATAATAGGTACCCTTTAAAAAAACTTTTGCTGATAATTTACTCACTCCCATGTCATCCAAGATGTCCATGTCTTTCTTTCTTCAGTCGAAAAGAAATTAAAGGGTACCTATTATGGCATTTAAAATGTTCCTAATAATGTTCTGGGAGTCCCCAACAACAGTTTTACATGCATGCAATGACAAAAAACACTTTTGTTGTCTTATAATATGCATTTATTTTTACCTGATTTGCTCACCGACTCCCATATGAATCGTTTAGCGAGTCATTTTTCCAAACCCCGCCTTTGCGTGACGCTAATCTGTGGTGATATGTTAGACACCCAGCCGACGGGGTGTCATTGGTTGTTGCGCTAGATCTTACCCAGATACAACAGTGCTATTTTCTGATTGGCTAACAACACCAGACGAACAACACCAGAGGAGACCAGGGTTGCCAGGTCTGCACAACAAAACCAGCCCAATTGCTCATCAAACTAACCCAATCACGGCCAAAAATATTCAAATAGCGTTCCCGGGTGTTTCCTCAATAACAATCATGTTCCAGTGGATAAAACAATCGCGTCAACCAGCGTGCACTACACAAACAACCCGCGGAAACAGTGCAGGCATACGGACCTGGCAACACTGGAGGAGACGCGCTTGAATCCTGCCGGTTCCACAGTGAGTGAGTTTTGGGCACTGCGGCATATTAAATATATTACAAATAGTTTTTCAGCGTGAGAAATACAATGTGTGGCCGGAGAGCGTGACAAAAGACCGAAATGAGTGACTGTCACGCTCAATGCGTGATGCGTGACACTCGAGAGCCCTGTGACAACTCCATTAACAACGACAAACACTTCACATATTTCAATACAATTGAAATTGAAGACCTAAGTTAGCTGTGCCTGTGCGTACACAACACACAAAATAATTATAGAACATGATACAAACATAAAAGCAACAGCCTACTTACAGGTTGTGATTCGGAGAAGGAAGCTGATCCAAATAAACTCGGTACTGAACCTCCCTTCTTCAGTATCAGCCGGCTCGCAAATTCATACTTTATAGCATTTAGGCGAACACAGAACAAGTTCGGGCTATAATACTTCTGTGGTATAGTTATGAACTGTAGCCACTGTCTTCAAATGCTCCTCACTGGGCAGATGAAAAAAGTTTGCTTTTGCGTCGCACTTCAAAAACACAGCAGCGTCTCGTCGACATGATGTTTTCCCTGGTGTCTCCTAATGCAATGAGTGGGCGTATCTTATTCAAATAACTTGGACAAGTGACGTACGAAAGTGCATCGTTCGTCTATCGATTCATATCAACGACTCAGAGTCGACTCTTACTTTTGAGAGATAATAACTTTGTATACGGTGAACTTTCATATTTAAAACTTTGCAGGATGTTTTTGTTCACTTAGATCTATGTTACACACTACATGAAAGGTAATTTTCAAAATTCCATGATAGGTACCCTTTAAGGTTTTTGATGAAAACATTCTAGGATTTTTCTCCATATAATGTTCTTTACTGGTATCCAAACGGTTCAAGGTCCAAATGACAGTTTCAGTGCAGCTTCAAATGTCTTTAAACGACAACAGACGATGCACAAGGGTCTTATCTTGCAAAACGATCGGTCATTTCTAAAATAAATAAATAAAAAAGTAAGTTTTATGCCTTGCTGTTCTGTGATGCGCGGTCGTGACTCTCCTGTTCGAACTCGTTCATCAAAATGAACGAGTCTTTTTTCGAGTCATTTCGTTCATTTTGTTTGTTGAATGAACGAAATGACTCGGAAAAAAAGATTCGTTCATTTTGAACGATTAAATTATCAGCAAAAGTTTTTAAAAAGTGAACTAATCCTTTTAACCAGTACAGCAACTACCTTACTTATCATCAATAAGCAGTAATTAGGAGTTTATTTAGGCAAAATTCTTAGTTAATAGCGAATATGTGTTCCGTAAAGTGTTGTCTATATACACTATATATCTGATTGAGCAACTTTATTGTGTGGCCATGTGTCTGATCGATATAAGACCAAGAGTTTGAAAGCATCATCTTTGTAACTGAGGACAGCTATGGTTTCATGTGGAAAGTGACACTGCACAAATGTGTAATCTGCACAAATAACGATTGTAGATTCAGAAGAGCTGTTAAATGGTATAATCACTCTGAAGTGCTAACATTAGCTTTCTTGTGTATGTAGCTTCTATTCACTTGCACCAAGCTCACATATAGATCTCAAACATACTTCACTCACAACAGTATTCCAAAACATGTTTTATAAAGGTTATTACTTTATTTTATACCCCTCACATCTAACACACACTTTGAGTTTAAATTAAATGTTAAGTGAATTTTGTTCTGCTGTGTGACTAAAACGCCATTTACTGACTTGCAATCTTGCGTGAGTAAAATCTTGTCTGAAATTAGTGAGTGAAATCAACTGTCTTTTTAATGTATCAACTCTGAAGATGCTCCTGGTTTAATCTAGAGAGGACTCAGTAATGTAGCGGTGGAACATCAGGTAGTCCATGATTAGAGATGGAAACCAGCTATCAAAAACAGAGAATAATGATTCAAATAAAACCTTTTAACAGGCGGCCTGCTAAATTTCACTAACACAACTGAAGGCCATCTTGTTAGTTGTAAAGGCATCAAGACAACAACAGAAGAGAGCAATCTCCAAAATAAACCAATGTTTTAAGGGGTATAAATCATATCTATCAATACTAAAAACAAATGATCAAATATCAATTTTGTGCTTTCATAATAATAATAATAAAAACATTTCATCTACAGTATAAAGCATAGAAATACACAAACACCATTTTCAAGTATACAGAACATGAAATATCACATAAAATACAGCAGACAACATCAGATCAGACCCAACTTAAAGAGAAGCAAAAACCAATGTTTTTGTGAATTTGGTGTTAGATATTGTTTTTAAAGGACATTTTAACTCGCTCATGTGAAATCAAGCAGTTTGTAATGTAAAGGCTACTGTCAACGGCGGATCTGTAATAATAAATGAAAGTGATTTTCAGGAGCTCAAACAGAGGCAAACGGGTCAGTTAGTATCCATGTATGGGTCGGTACAGCATTCTGAAGGAAACTAAAGCAGTTGTAAAACCCAGAGAGGGAACAAACACACAAACCATGCACACAAAAGCATAATGGCATTACCAGGGTGCATGTGCTTTTACTACGGGTGATTGTTTCTTTTCTGTGTTTAACGACTTCTTTGCTATCCAAAACCATCAAATAGACCATAAGGTTATTGCAAAGGATTATTAGTAAAATGTCTGAGAGAAGGCTATCCTTCAATCCCTCACTCAAACCTTTACAAATGCTATATCAACCTTTCAGTTTACACACACCACGACCAATCAGAACATGAGTCTACAGGCTTGTCATATCGTCACTCCTCATCCTATGACTTAAAGAGCCAATTACATGCAAGATGAAGCAAATATGGATGGTCAAACCAACCTTTCTGAGTTCTTCATCTGGTATTGATGTTTGTTTTTTTTATTTCAAGCAAATTACCATCAGTGACATTATTCAGGCTCTACAGGCATTTGACCAATCACTCACAAAACATCCCTCAAAAACTCAGTCCCTAGAAAACTAAAATAAGTTAAATGTTTTTCAGAATTCATATTGTTCTTGTCATGACTCAGATCAGCTTCGCTTTGCTTATATACAGTAAAGTGAGACAGTACAAGGCACACATTAAACGTCTTTGAAATGTTACAGATGCATAAATTAACAAATCCTATCACAACTTCATCTAATGTGCTAGAAATAGGGTACCTAGTACAAACGGCTAAAAACTCTCTCGCTTCTGTGTGTTTTTAAGGAAAAGAAATTTGATCTAATGCTGAACGACTAGGACCAGTCTAGGTGGTTTTGAGATTTTCATAAGAATGTTGTCAAATCTGATGACTGTCATAGTTGGCAGACTCCAGCAGTTGGATCGGTCACAAGCAGCCCCGTCCTACTGATCACTGCTGCACATCAATCTGAACTATTAAGGCTGAAGTTCAGTGTTGTATTTTCAGTGATGGAGAATTTGATATCTAATTATTACATTCTAATTATTAGACACCATGTGTGTTAGATATGTCAACAAAGCTGCCGGGAAACAGCCCGGTTCGACCGTTTCTCTGTAGTGTTCCTTTAAACCAGCCGTCCTCTCGTTTTCTGTGCACGAAAACAATGTCTCCCTCCTTGAGTTCGAGCTCTGCTTCACTTTGGGGAGGGTAAGACACCACCACACGGTACCTGGAGGAATAGTCAAATACAATGTTAAGACCTCAGGAAATGTTTCTTCTGTGAATGTTGATTCCTGTGTTATTGTACCTTTCGCACACGATTGGTCGTCCGTCGTGCTGCATGGAGAGGAGGGAGGAGCACGGCTGTCGTGGAGGCGGGGCGATCGGGGCAGTGTTGTCCTGGGAGCTGCACCTGTGTGACGCTGCGTCTGTGTTTGACACAGAGAGCTCAGAATCCATCGGACAGGCCCCAGCACGACCGTTGTGTCCTACCGCCGCCGATGCTGAGCTAGGCGGAGCCATTTCAGGTCCAATGGCACCATGGGGCATCTCCATGACAATAGTTTGCTCCGCTTCCAGTGTAGGGGAGGATGGGGGAGATGGGCGGAGCTTCTTTTTATTAGACAGCAGTTTCAGCAGGCCTTTCTTCTCTCTCTGAAATGAACATTTGATTCACAAAGAGGCTTAGTGCAAATAGCTTTTACACATGTAATCAAATGAAAATCAATGATTGTTTCCTTCTAAGCTGCAGAGTTAACTCATTAAAAAGTTGTTTTTGCGAAATATCTAAATTTTTCTATCCCATTCAGCAAAAAAGAAAACCATCACTTATGGAGAACTTGGCACACAACACAACACAACACAACAGAAATGAAAATGGAAGTTGTATCCACTTTGTAATTATGTAATAAAATATGTGCGTGCAGACAAAATCTAATGAACTTCTGGGAGGAAACAGTGATCAATCATCTGACTTGCAAATGACAGTCACATGACTTTTTTTAGGAAGGTCTTTTAAGTCTTTCTACTGAAAAAAAAATCCACCTCAAGTTCTTAATATGGAATTTAATATTTTATTCATTTTGGTGTTTCCATTAAACAATTTTAAGTCATATCCCAAAAATGTGCATAAAAATGCACAGTTTGTGTCAGAGACCAAGGGCCCTATTTTAACGATCTAAGTGCATGGTCTAAAGCGCATGGCACAAGTGGACTTAGGGCATGTCCAAAGTTAGTTTAACAACGGGAAAAGTGGTCGGCGGGTTGTCCCTATTTTCTGAATGAGTAATGGGTGTGTTTTGGGTTTTACGTGCAATAAACTAATCAGAGTCTCATATCCCATTCCCTTTAAATGCCATTTGTGCTCGTGCCAGGGCGGATTAGCTATTTACCATGACGGAATTTGATATTGGAAAGACCAAACGCGTCTCCAGAGTGCAAACGGATCTGCTCACGGGACAAGCTGGATTCCATCATCTTTATGTACACTGTACACAATAATAACCTTTTACATTGTAATCCTTTTATTGTTAATATTTGGCATGTTTGTGTGCTGCTGCGCATCCCTGTGTGTTTAGTTGTGTACCCGCCTATAGGCTCACATTACTACCGCGCTCTTTAAATAACAAAAGAAATATTGCGCCATTGACTTTAGACCAGGTTTCAGTTGGTCAATGGCGGAGTCTATTTCAGTTGCATCAAAATAGCAACGCGCCAACAATTCGCCAGAACACACCTCGTTTTCAGACCAGCACGCCCATAGACGCACAAATGGGCGCGAATGCATTTGCTATTTAAACAACGTGGTGCAGAACGTGAAAATGATAACTGCGTCGGGCTGAAACTAGCAAAAAACACTCATGTCGCGCCTAGTGCTGCCTTGCGCCGGGTGTATGATAGGGCCCCAAGTGTGTTACGAAACACAGCATGGTTGTGCTTGTTCCAATCCCACACTTTCACTTCCTGTCACCTTTTAATCTTTCCTATCTGTCATAAAAGATAAAAAGCCACAGAAAAGTGAATGGGGAAAAAGTCTACTACCATGATATAATCATACTAGTTTTATTTAATTAATTTTATTCTTATTTAAAAGACTGGCCCTCTCTTTAATCGCTCTACATTTTACTCATCACTTTTCTTCCTTTTCCTTTTTTCTACATATTTATATCTTCTAGTACCACAGCTATCTAAAGCAAAAACATGTCTTGGGGAAAGAAGAGATTTATAAAAGCGAACTACGAAGATTTGTGAGTCAGCTACACTGTACATGTAAGAGTAGTGAGAAATCTCCCAGAACACTGAGCCAAAGAACACTCAGGGTTGTGTCCTCTGGGTTTACAACAGGCTAAATCATGAAAAAATTATGATTTCAGCTCTATATCAGCAGGCTTTAACCATCCAGCTCAGCAAATGAGGTGAAACAGAGAGAATTTCTAATGGCCAAATCCCCTAATGCAGTACATTAAAATGATACAGATGAGGAGAAAATACAAAAGCAAGAAATCATTAAAAAATGCTGTAGAGGGATTCAGGAGACCATGATACCTACATTAGGAAAAGCTTTAATCCCTGTTCACACTGCCAGCAACACGCAGCAACAAAGCGACATGATCCCATTCATTTAATGGAGGGCTGGCCACTTCCGGCGACACGAGCGACAGTGATCGTTGGTGACAGAATGTGGGTGTGTCAAGCGACACGAAACGCAACAAAAGTTCAGACATTTCAATTTTATGCAAATGAGAAGCGAATTTTGCGAGTGGAGCTCGGAAACTGTCAGAGGAGCTCACGTAACCGTCTCGACTGCAGGCAAGACAGAACAGAGTTCCAGAGCAATTTCACTGTTTTATATGATTTGACTGTAACCACATACATGGAAATAATAAAACTATGCATGAAAAAGAAACTGTCGACAGTCTTAGTGAGTGTGATTCATACATTGAACATTCATACATTAGTTTGTGTGTTGTAATTTCATGATGCAAATTTAGCACTTCTGCAGTTCATTTTACAGTTTCCCCTTCATTGTGTTGATTAGGGACAAAACATGTATTATTTGTCAAATTTGAATGTCAAATTAGTAATTTTTGACAGTATGAGTGAGTTTAATTTGTCAATTGAGCACTGCTGTGGTTAATATAACAACACTCTCAACAGCATAATGTTACTTTTAATTCTTTTAAGCCTAAATCCTAGTCAAGTTAGAATGATATCTTAATTTTATATATCACTTGTGATTGTACTTTCTATAGATATGGCCAGATGTGCAGTCTAACAGTAACATTAGAGCGACAGTACTAGGAACGCCCACAAGCGACTTCACAGTACAGAGACAAAGTCGCTGGCGGTGTGACCGGGCTTTAGTTTAATGGTCTTACCTTGCTGTCTTTATCCAATCTACAAGCAACACCATGGTTCGAGGCTGCACCTAGAGATTTTGTGCTGCCAGGGTTCACAGGAAGTGCTACTACAGAGACAGGTCTCATGACATCACCATCCAAAGAAGCAGCGCTAACATTAGGAGGGGTCAAGGAGACGGCTGCACATCCCATAGCCACACCGATTCTGGCTGAGGAGGATCCCGGGCTGGAGCCGAGGACAGGTGATGCCTGAAGAATCACAGCTGTGCTAGGAAGGTAGGCCACAGAATTGTGGGATTGGATGGGCGTCACTGCTGCCGTAGGCCGGTCCTGACTGTGACTCACAGCTGGTGGGGAAAAAGGTGGAATATGATTTATAGTTTTAATACAAATTTGAATGTCCATGATAAAGAATATATATACATAGTTCAAAACACATGCCAAGTTTTTAGAAATATAGTCTTTGTATTAATGTTGGTTTTACATGATTTTGAAAAATGTTCAAGAAAAGTATTCATTTAGTTATTATTTGCTAAAAATAAGTTTTTATTTTTTAAGAAATCATTTTTAATGAGGCTTTTCTCTTCAATATGGTATCATATTTTTAATGCTTTATTTCCTTTCCCAAAAAAATATTCTGAGTGGTGTTCAATTCTGAGTGGCTACCTGTCCTGACCGCACTGCGTGCCTGGTTAACGGTCATCTGTGACGTCACATGCATGAGCACTTTGGGGTGCTGACCAGTGGGTATGTGTGCAGCTGTTACTACAGCAGCAGGCAGTGAGCAAGATGGGGTGGGATTGGGGCAGACTGGAAGGGGTTTGCTGGGATCAACACTCCCCAGGCCGGCTCCAAGAGGAGCAGAGGAGGGGCTAACAATGGTGACGCCACGTCCAGCCTGGGAGCACAGGGTCAGGGGAACTTTTGGCTGACTGCTGCCAGAAACAGTCCTGCAGTAAAAGAGAAGTGTGAGGTTCAAGACCCTTAACACTGATATGCAGATCTTTTTTTTATGCAGCTCTTATCCTGAATCTTTTGTCACAGATATGCAAAATCAGCAGAAACATCCATTAATTTAACACATTCACATGAACATTTAAAGGGCCCTGTCTAGTTATATTCCTTTTTACGTCATAGGTCTGATAAGGAAAAACTAAATTTAATAGGAGTTGATATAGAAAAAAAGTTACTTGACTGTGAGGAGGACATTTTGAAGTCCTCTGTACATTGAATATAAATGGCTAATCACGATGAATGTTTTTCAGGTCCTGCATTTTCATTTAATAAGTGAATGATAATGTCTGTAATTCTCATGCCTGCCACAAGGGAGTGCTGAGGTGAAGAAGAAACTTCATTGTCAGTTCATATCATGTCAGTTTCCAAAAAAAATAATTGTGACTTGCCCCACATTTTACACTTTTTTTCAATTGGTAATCGACATTATGATTGATAAATTCTGTCAATAAAACGTACCTTTTATTTAACCTGGAACATTCCTTAAAAAGCTTAGATTTATCTGCAAGTGGTGTGTGTGCCTGAAGGATATAAACCACTGGAAAGCCAGAGGAGAATCTAATCTTTCCTTAGCTTACAGGGTGTATGAGTGATAACATGTATGAGTGATAACATGTACAAGTGTGTGTGTACCATACCTGTTGACAGGACTCATGTAGTTACCAGGGAACACTCCAATCTTGCCAGTGTGCATGGATGTTCCTTTAAACCAGCCGTCCTGACAGCGCTCCAGCACCAGAAACATCTCTCCCTTCCTCAACTCCAACTCATCTTCCTTACGGGTGTGTAGGGAAACATCGCCACATACCTGAATACCACATACCATTTTAATTAGTTTATCCTTATTTATTAATTAAAAGTTTGCCTTACATTCAGTACTTATGATCAAACAGGGGTTGGCGCTGTTTCCACATGGCTATCATAGATCATCACAATCTAATCTACATAATCTTAATTTCTAAGGACACCAAAAAGGCATAAAGTCTTTAAAAATTGCCTTGGAAATGGGAATGTCATGAATAACAGGCATAAACACACTCCACTCAGGGCACTACGGGCGAATCCAACAGAAATCAGGTGTGTATAGTGCTGCGTTTAGTTAATATGAAGGCAAAAGGTGAAAGGCGAGGGATCAGGGTTTAGGTTAAATCCCCAGAGACAAACCAAGTCCCCTTAGAGATGACCTCTGACCCCTCACCTGTGTGTTCAGTCATGCTCAGCTGGCATTGGGTAATAGCAGAGAGGTGAGTTAGAGTTGAAAGGACTCTCTCATACTCTCTCCAATAGCATGCGCTATAAATTGAATTAACGTTGTATATTTTAAAATGTGTGGATGTTCTACTCACACTGTAGGTCTCTGACGGCCACTCTGGTCACCCACAGCAGGTGACGGCCTTTGACCAGCATTCAAGGCGGCAGCGCCCACAGCTGAGGACCGAGACTGAGGTGGAGGCGGAGGTGGAGGAGGAAGAGCATCCTGAAAAAATTAAACACATCTGTTAATATATCACAACACCTACTAAATTATACATGCCTAAGAATCAATGCATTTGAAGTAGCCTACATAAATTCTTGTTTTGAGCTGATTTAATTCTCATATCAGCCCATATTCATTGTTATTTTGCTGATATATGCACTGTGGTTTCATATACATAACTCAGATGTATGTGTAGCAGGAAATTATGTCAGAGAGATCCCTACAAGTTTGGACAATGCCATTAAAACCATAATCCCACTGACTGTGACTTTCCAACTTGTGTGTTGGTTGCTAACAAGCGGGGAGTTTGGCAGGTGTTGTGATTGGTGGATATCCAGCCTGGGCTCCATGTCTGGCTGAAGAGGATAAATCGGTTCCATATGGACCAACGCACACACACATCTGCAAACAGACTTTATGAGCCCAGTGGCACCACTACGAAAACAACTCTCACACTATAATGCTTGTTTTGTTGCTTTAGTATTTTTTTTTTGTCAGTAAGATCTGTTCATTTTTAAGTTCTCCTACAATGCATTTGTCTACTAATGCTCTTGTCTAATTTGTTTTATAAATTAATTTCTTTTGTTGTTATTGCATAATGTGGATTTACAGCAATTAGAAAACAAGCAGTCTTGCTCTCTGGTGCTTTTAAATCCTGTATGCGAGATATGAGAGGCAACTGATGCACACTAAAGGCCACCATTAAAAAAACAATGCATTGAAAACAAAAGAAAACAGTACCCACATAGCACTGCACAAACATCAATCTCAGAGAGCCATTAGTGTCCACCCTGAGGCCCACACAACTCCCTGAAAGTGTGTGCGTGTGTGTGTGTGTGTGTGTGTGTGTGTGTGTGTGTGTGCGTGTGTGTGTGTGTGTGTGTGTGTGTGTGTGTGTGTGTGTTGTTTGTGTGAGGGCGATCAGATGGCAAAATGTCCTCATTTAGAATTAGCAATTGAGTGTATGTGTATGCAAATATATATGATAATGAGAGAGTGAGATTATATTCTGCCTTGTTTATGTGGGTGCGTTTCCATTTTTGAACTATGGTTAACTTAAAAGTTTGGTTCAGAAAGTTTTTTTTTTAAAGGACACATTAAACTGATCAAAAATTACAGTAAAGACATATAATGTTACAAAAGATTTAGATTCCAAATAGACGCAGCTTTTTGAACTTTCTATTCATCAAAGAATCCTGGAAAAATATATCACGGTTTACACAAAAATATTAAGCAACGACAACTGTTTCCATCATTGATAATAATGAGCAGTGACATTTCAGAACATTGTTATTTTTTCACTGTATTTTTATTCAAATAAATGGAGCTTTTATGACTTTTCAAAAAATCTTACAGAAGTCATTGTTTTTCAGCATGCAAAAAAAACTTAAGAAGCTACATCTTTATATTCCTTTTCCTTTAAAGCATTGTAGCAACAGCCATCAAAACAGTCATTTAGTTATTTTTTTTTTAATCCACCGCCTCCAACAATTAAACTTTAGGACAACTGCACTCAGAATCCAAATACTACTCGCACCATAATCATTGCATTTTATATACAGATATTACCATGATAACTATATAAATTTGGGAAAAAAATGTCAAATTGGTCAAGGTCATCTTTACTCTTTGTCAACGATATCGTCAATACAGATATTGCAACACCCCTGCTTTCTCAATTTTCTTCTGTATTTGAACAGAAGAACGCACTTGTGTGATGCCCTAAAGATATCAATTAAAAACAAGTTTTAAAAACAAGTTTGCACATCCTAGTTTTTACCACATAGCACTAAGAGCAGATAGATGCTGTAAATATATTGCACTTTATACCAAATTCTTTTCAAAAGTAATCATAACCTGAATTCTAATTCTAAAACTTTTAAACTTGACAAGGAAGGAGCTTAACGATTCTGTTAATTCACCAGTTATCGGTCAAAACAGAAAATCTTGAAATGGCAAATATCAGACACTTATTTGGCCTGGCTAATAGGGTTGCGTGTTAATACTGATGTACAGACAGGGTACTTTATATATACAGGTCTAGAAGAATGTGATATGAATAAATGATAGGATGATGAAGATTTTTGACATACTAAGTAAATGTATAGACTCACCACTGGAATAGAGGGATAGCTGGTTTCTGGGGGAAATGTGAAAACTGTTGCTGTGGTGACAGGACTACTTGGTGGAGGAGTAACAATGAGCCCTGTTGTGCAAATGTGAACCTAAGAGAAGACAAATAAGAAGAAATGACAAGTTAATCAACCTTTCCTGAGCCATTCCCACTTCTGTATCATCAAGCAAGTGAAAGCACAATATAAGACACTGAAATTCTCCTCAAGGGATGACACAGAAAGGCATATAGGCGGAGAGAAATTTGGGCAGATAGCCACACACGTATGTGCACCCAATGACAGCTGTTTAGACATACAAAATTTTATGCAACTAGACATCTTCTAAGATGCATGTCGGCCTGACTCTACATTTGTCGTTCATGCCTGAAATCAATCTACCTCAAGAACAACACTGATGGCCTAAAAATGTCATGACCAATGAGAACTTGCCTTTGGTTAACTTAAGCATGTGTCAAAAAGACTTTTATTCTAATTGGTCAGCTGGGAGTGCATGAGCGAACAAACTGATTAATGATTGGTTGACAGAGAGCATATGAAATATTTAGAAGGTTACTAAAGATTTGCATTTCAAATAAATGCTGTTCTTTTGAACTTTCTATTCATCAAAACTAACTTAAGCATCTTTTGAATGATCCAATTATATATGAACTTATAAGAGTCAACTGTCAGCAAAACAAAGCAAGTTATTTTTGTATAGCAGATGTTTTAAATGCTGAGATGAACTTCAATTTCTCCCTGTCGGTTATCTCTGGTCAGTGATCAATCACATGGCATGTTTCCAAAACCAACAGCCCATAAAACAAAGATAGCACTCTTCAGGTTACATACTTTCAAGGGGTCATGAGCCACCTGAGCAACTGCCACTGAGTCTCTAGCTATTTTAATTCTCCTTCTAACAAGAGGTCATAAATGAGAAATAAAATAAAAAAATGAAGCTTTATGCTCAGACTTTGTGAGAAAACAGTAATACATGGATGGACCACCTAGGGCAGCTACAAGTGAAGTATCATGTATACATTATATTAAGTCCTCAGATGTTGGGATCACAGGGCTTCATACAGAACCTTCATAAATAAAGTTTCAGGATAAACCAAACCTCAGAGACACTACAAACAAGCAAGAATCCAACAGATTTGTAGGTTCAAAGGGATGTGCTGCAGAACTGTTCTGTGTTGTGACACATCTATATCAAGTCCTGAGCGAATGATGTGCTCTTTTTGACTGAAACCACTTCATGTGTGCTTCAGCAAATCAGTCACAAGAGTCTTAAAACAGACAATATAGAACATCCATAAAAAAGAAAAAGAAAAAATATGCTCATGTCTAAAGGTATTTAGAGAGGAGCTCAAAATAGTCCTCATCAAAAAATAGACACAGACATAATTATACAGAAATTTGCAATTATTTCAAGTTCGATTTAATTTCATGTTCTTTCATTCTCCCTGTGCCTGAGGGAAATGCATCTATTCTGCATATTGTATGTCTTGAGGTGACATTTGTCATTAATGACATGGCTTTTTCTCCCTTCTTCACCTCAGGTCCAGATTTAGATCTGTACATCTCATTTCGTGACCGGAATGTTCCCTAGCCAATAAGTCCATACTACAGGCTTCTCCGGGTTAGCCTCTTCTAAATTCATTACAGGTAATGAAATGGGCATGAGCGAAGGCCAAACCATTTCAAATCTGAGAGAACTGACATTGCTCTCCACACTAAAGAAAGAAAGAAAGATGGACTGTTGTGTGTGCATATAATAAGAGTATTAAGAGAGCTGTCTATCATATATCCGATGGAAAAGGAATTTCAAAAAGTAAAAGATTGTAGGTCAGGGCCTTGGTTCTATCTATCATTTTTATCCAAACGATTGGAAAAGTCCAGCATATGTCACCAGAAAGAGAAGTGTTGTTTCACTGGAAGCTAATCAGACAAGGTTCGCAATAAGATTAATAACATTAAGAAAATAGGGTAAATTTTTATTTCATGCCAACTTTAAAACACTTAAAGGTGCAGTATGTAATATTGACAGCAAGTGGTTAAAATGGGTACTGCAGTCCTCATTTTAACCACTTGCTGCAGTACCCATTTTAACCACTTGCTGTCAATATTACATACTGCACCTTTAAATGGGTACTGCAGTCCTCATTCAAAATATTGGGAGAGGGTTGTTTCTCCCGCCCTCAGGAATGAGAGCAATTCACAATGGAAGACGTCGAGCCTTAAGGCCATTGCACACCGAGTCCGAAATTTTCGTATGCGTTTTTTCGTATTCGAGATTCGGTGGCTCTGAATTGTCAAAACATCATTCAAACTGCTTGCTACGGATGCGAAAAACGCAGAAAATCGAACCGATCCGATTTTTTTTATGACGGACAAAAGTTTCGGAGGCAGTGTGCAAGCGCGATTGACATAACGTGAGGTCGTATTTATTTTTTAACGTGTGAAAATTTCGGATGGGAATTTCGGACTCAGTGTGCAATGACCTTTACACTTAGCTGATGAGTTGATCTATCCGCGTTTTTATATGCGTCTGTTCGTAGAGCTTATTGTGGATGCCGAGGCTTTTTAGGTCATGTAGAATCTGCGATCTTTGATCCAGTTCGTTTGCTGGCGTCCATGGCTGAAATACACTATGGAAACTGGGGTGTTGAAATCTATTGGGTATATTGGCAGAGTGGGCGGAATCACACAGAGGAAAACAAAAACAGACATTCTGACACGGAACACACATTTCAAAGTAGAACAACTGGCTGTAGCATTGTTTTTCAGAGAAATTTGTATATAAACTTTTTTTTTTTTGTATATAAAAGGATTTCTCAGAACTAACTTTAGCAGAACAGTATATCTTCTGCATGAGCGTGTTGAGCTGGGAGCTAAAGCTGAATGCTTTCTCCACAGAGATCTCACAAAGAGTAAGTGGCTAGAGGAGTGTGTTGAAGTACATGAGAATCTGTGTGTGCATCACTGCAAACAGCATATCTGCCTGCCACAGGCCCGTTCAGCTTCAGGGTACATCAGCTCTAAAGTCGCACCCTACAGGTTACATTGTACAAGTTACTGAGTGAGTCAATGTGTGGGATATGAACATACTGGAGGGCACACAAACACTCACAAATACGGTGTTATTCTCGTTGACACAACACTTCCTGCAGGTGAGAATGACATCAGCGATTGCCGTTTGGATAAAATAAGCCAACAGCTGCATGATAGAACAGCTGTGTACAGGCCTGCATTTCAACAATGCTGAAATCATGCAAATTAACTTTGCTAAATACTTTTCCTTACAAGGACCCTATTGTAATTCAACCACCAAAAGTATATGACATTAAAGGGTTAGTTCACCCAAAAATTTAAATTCTGCCATACTCGCTCCCATGATGTCCCACAGCTTTATGACTTACTTTCTTCTGTAGAACATAAAAAGAAGACATTTTGAAGAATGTATAATATTGGAGCCCATTGACTTCCATTGTATGGACAACAAAAACACAGACATTTCTCAAAAGATTTTCTGCAGAAGAAAGAAAGCCATATGGTTTTGGAACGAAATGAGAGTGGGTCAATGATGACAACATTTTTATTTTAGGGTGAACAATAATTTAAGGGTTTGAGCAATTAACTCATTTTGTTCTTTATTTTTATTTTTTTTACCACAGATATCCCTTTGTTATAGAAAATTGAGAGATATATTAATTAGATTAATAATTCATTATTTAATGATTAAATTATATTTTACCATTTTGATAAATCATCTATGTGATGTATTGATATGTAGTACGTAGTATACTGTTTTTCTTTTCTAAGTCATAATTGAAATGTAAAAAAATAACATTACAATTAGCAATGGTAAAAAAAAAAAGGAAAGTGATTAAAAACAAATTATCGAGTTGTCCATTTTCGAGCTAAAAGAGCAATCATTATTGCGGACCTACTCAACTCAAATGAACTTGACATACTAATTTGATAACTTTCCTACATCTGCCATTGTCAGTCATGGGATTTGGTAAGTCAGTGGCTCAGCAAAGTGTGATGCATACCTGCATCTCCAGGACGATACTCAAATCCACCCAAATATACCTTTTAAACCCTTTAAAACCAAAGTTTCATCTTTAAGTCAGTAAATTAATATCAGCAATTTTGCGACTTGTTTTGTGAGCAGCAAAAATTGGAGGGGACGTCTGAAAGCTGTGTGCTAAAGAGAACATTGCTGCTGTCGTTTTCTGCCACTAATGACAACCGCAATGACCACTCGGCAAAACATTAAAACACACACTAACGAAATGAAAACTCCTGCTCGGTAATTAGAGAAGCATCCCTGCTGTGTTTTATAATGCAGTGGGGACAACATCAGCTGTGGTAAAAAGTGAATGTATAAGCGCCTATCATTCTTTCTCTCTTTTTTATCACTTTAAATATCCACATCCCTTCTAAATGGCCTTTTCCCTCCGTTTTTCCTTTCTCTCTTTCCCTCAAACCAGAATTATATGAGAAAGCAATAAGTCTGTGGTTCATATATTCCAAATGTGTCACAAAAATCGTGTAAATCGATACATCACTCTCATAAGAGGGCATAACTGCTGCCACAAAGGAGGGGGGATCACTTTACAGGCTCAAACAGGCTTTTATGAGATCCGGAGTGTCTGGATAATTATTAGCGCTAAAACGCCTAGATAGGAATGTTAAAAAGAGCGTGAGAGAAAAAATGTGGGCATGCAAGGGAACAAAAAGGGAGAGGGAATGAGAGAGATGATATCGATATTCATAGTACTAGATGACATAAAAACAACAGATCAATTGTCATTGTGTTTTGCTGTAGTGCGGTTGCCTGACAACATTACTGATGAAAAAACAAAAAGAGAGCAAGTATGATGAGAAAAAAAGAAAAAATATTCTGCAAGTATGCAAAAGGTAAAGGAAAAACTAGGACAAAAACACCAATTATAGACTCATAAACAAACTGTAGATGATAAATATTCTGGTTACGCATAGAGGAAATGGACTGGTGTCTTGTGTAAATATACTCACTAGGTGTGAGCACAAAACACTGTGCTGGTTTCATATTAACACATGATGACGAATTCTGTCGCTTGAGAAACCGTCTCGCGTTCTTAAAGCGTTAACACATGTTTGCTAAGGCCACCACACATGCTTCCTCATTCCATCTGCACCAAGTATTCACTCTCATAAAACTGAATTGGGGTCATCTTTCACAACACCCCGTCTCAACAGTTCCTTTATGAACACGAAAATGGATCCACACAGGCCGAAACTAAAAGCAAAGAGGTATAGTGTGTCTTCTGTTGTGTTCAGTGTTTTGTCCCACAGAAGAGGACTCCAGAGGTGATAGATTATCAGAGGTGATGACATTGATGGAACAAACATCATGGAGAAAAAAATTCCAGTTACCAGTGGGATTCTTATACATTATTACTATATAATACAATTATAAGAGAATTTCTTCCTCTAACTTCCAGGATTGCTCTTTCTGATTGTTTCTGGTCACTGCAACTAGGGGTGCCAGGTCTGTCAAAAATACTTCTTTTTATTGTGTTACATAAATGGTAAAAGTTTTTGAAGGTATACAAAAACAAGAAGGGAACAATAAATAAAGTGCACAAGTCTAAAAAATATTATTAACTATCTTCCTATGGTTTTGTTACTCTTACACGCATCAATGCTGCATTTATTTGATTAAAAATAAAAGTGAAAAACATAACATTGTGAAATATTACTACAATATAAAATATTTTTTTTCCATTTTCTTCCGAAGCTGAATTTTCAGCATCATTACTCCAGTGTCACATGATCCTTCAGAAATCATTCTAATATGCTGATTTGCTGCTCAAGAAACATTTATTGAATGTTGAATGTAATTTTTGTTTAATATTTTTATGGAAACCATGATATTAGATACTATACACACACTTGCTTATACATGGTTTAACAGGGCTTTTTTTTCTATAGTTTTATAAATACATTTTCAATAAATCGTTACCTGAAATGACAGCTTTGTCTGTAAAGTAATTTGTTTGATGAATGTTTCCAGACTGTTTTGATATTCATGTACACTTCAGCGTATTATTTCAAATATCTAGGTTTTGCTATTTTTTTATGCCAGGAAAGACTAGGCTAGGCCATGGATTTTTAAGTGGTCTTTTTATTCAAACTTTGTCATTTCATCCTTAGCCAAGCAACCGGAGACACACAAGTCCTACATTTTTTAAAAGGAAAAAAAATTAAGTGAGTGTAAAGTAGAGGGGGAATAGCCACATTCTGGGAAATTTCCTTGAACTCCGCCCACCCACCCCAGAACATCACATGAAATGACAAGTCTGTCTGCCATCCCCTTAGAGACAGCATTGCTCGGCAACCAGTGGAACAGCTGTGAGTGACTGTCATTCCAGGGTTTCTGCGGTAACCTCTGTGAGCGAGTGGTGGGAATGTTTAATGTGGTGGAGCGCTGTCACGCATCAGTGCTCTCAAACGCTCGGACAGCATGTCGGACAGTGTGGAATGAGAAAGAGTAACTGCTGACAGAACAGGAGAGAACAGTAAGCTGCTGTGGACAAGCATCGGAGCTCTGGAGTGTGGGCAAGATGCCTGACACGATGCTCACTTTCCTTCCCCTTCAAGCTATTATTTGTAGTCATTTGGCAAATTTAACCATTTGGTACTTAACCATTGATGCACATTCCCTCTATTTCACGGTCACTCGACAATTATTTATTGTCAGCTGAAGCGATCATAAGGCAAAATACAAAAGTGCACAGATGACCTTTGAAGAGGCATAGCGTGCAACTGGATGTAGCGCAGCATATTTTAAAATAAAGGATTTTAAGTTTGTCGAACATGTCTCCAGGGAAGCTGAACTCCATTCATTAATTTCGCATGGACCGAAAGTCACGCACAGTAACATGTTCATGTAGGCTACAATTTTGAAAAATAACGTATTTTTAGGGCCCAAGCCCAAAGGGCGAAGGTCCTATTGTTTTCCTAAGGATTATTTATTATATTATTATTATTATTATTATTTTTTTTTTTTTTTTTTTTACTACCTTTTGGACACTTTTGGAGGCCTTAACATGCTCAAAAACTCTTGAATCTTTGCACACATGTCAGAACCCGCGGCCATCAGGGCCGGGCTGAAGATGGTACCCGGGCGTGGCAGGGGGGCTCGACAGCGCCCCCTGGAACGGGGTCCGAAAACATGGTCCATAAATCAAACACGCTTGCATGTAATAATATGAAACTCGGTACACATGTAGATCTCATCGTTTCATATATACTTCGCACTCTAACTTTTTACCCCAGCCCAACAGGAAGTCGGCTATTAAGGGTTGTTTGGAAAACGCATGCAATGGAATGTGAAACACTCCTCCTAGAGAATTCAAACACACGGCACGAAACTCGGTGTGCATGAAGTCAAGACACTGAGGATGAAAAATTGCCAGGGGATTTTTGATATCTCGAACGGTTTGGCCGTGGCGAGGAAACGAAATTATGGCGAGAAACGTGAAACAGGAAGTGTGTTATAACTACTGCATACATTAACTAATCTTGATGAAACTTCAGCAGTGTGTTCGTTGTAAGAGCACGATCACATGGATGTGACTATTGTAAGTCAAAGTTATAGCGCCACCAACTGGCAGCAGGAAGTGTGTCACTTTCAAAATGCTTTTAAATCACCCTCTTATTTTTACCCGATTTGCTTCAAACTTCATGTGCATAATGTAGACACATGCCAGATGTAGACCTGTGAAAGGATTATTGATATCTTAGACACTGTTGCCATGGCAATGCATCAAACATTAATATTCCTTTTTTTAAGCTTTTTCATGCTTTTTTATGCTTTCGGGCACTTTTGGGGTTCTTAACGTGCTCGAAAACTCTTGAAACTTTGCACACAGGACAAAACCCGCGGCCATCAGGGCCAGGCTGAAGCTGGTACCCGGGTGTGGCAGGGGGGCTCGACAGCGCCCCCTTGAACGGGTCCGACAATTTGGTCCATATATCCAACACGCTTTACCCTATTTGCTTCAAACTTGATGTGTATAATGTAGACACAAGCCAGATGTAGACCTGTGAAAGGATTGTTGATATCTTAGATGCTGTTGCCGTGACAACGCATCAAACTTTAATATTCTTTTTGGATACTTTTGAGATTCTTAGCGCACTTTTGGGGCCCTTAACATGCTCAAAAACTCTTGAAACTTTGCACACGGGTCAGAAACCGCGGCCATCAGGGCCGGGCTGAAGCTGGTACCCGGGCGTGGCAGGGGGGCTCGACAGCGCCCCCTGGAACGGGGTCCGAAAACTTGGTCCATAAATCAAACACGCTTGCATGTAATAATATGAAACTTGGTACACATATAGATCTCATCGATTCATATATCCTTTGTACTTTTACTTTTTACCCCAGCCCAACAGGAAGTCGGCTATTATGGTTTGTTTGAAAGCGTATGCCCCTGGAATTCGATATACTACTCCTAGAGAATTCAACCAATCGCCACGAAACTCAGTCAGCATGAAGTCAAGACATTGAGGATGAAAAATTGCCAGGGGATTTTTGATATCTCGAACGGTTTGGCCGTGGCGAGGAAACGAATTTATGGCGAATAATGGAAACAGGAAGTGTGTTATAACTTCTGCATACATTAACTGATCTTGATGAAACTTCAGCAGTGTGTTCGGTGTAAGTGTCCGATCACATGGATGTGACTATTGTGAGTCAAAGTTATAGCGCAACCAACTGGCAGCAGGAAGTGTGTCACTTCCTAAATGCTTTGAAATCACCCTCTTATTTTCACCCAATTTGCTTCAAACTTTATGTGTATAATGTAAACACACGGCAGATGTAGACCTGAGAAAGGATTATTGATATCTTAGATACTGTTACCGTGGCAACGCATCAAACTTTAATATTCTTGTTTGATGCTTTTGATGCTCTGAGCCAATATGGCAAGCCGTTTTAACATTTAATCATTTTAACCTACTAGTCTCTATTTTCATGCTACTAGTACTTATTTTTTAGATACTAGTATCTATTCCATTAAGTACTAGTACTTATTCATTAGCGACTAGTGCTTATTCTTTAGATACTAGTGCTTATTCTTTAGATATTCTTTTGAATACGTATTAGTAGCTAATGAATAAGTACTAGTATCTTTTAATAGTTACTATTATCTAAAATGTCATTTTCTCTCTCTCTCTCTCTCTCTGAGCCAATATGGCAAGCCGTTTTAACATTTAATCATTTTAACATACTAGTCTCTATTTTCATGCTACTAGTACTTATTTTTTAGATATTAGTATCTATTCCATTAAGTACTAGTACTTATTCATTAGCGACTAGTGCTTATTCTGTTTAGAATATTCAAAGTGCTTATTCAATTTGTATGCTTATTTATATTTTCAGAGCAGAAAATCCGATTTTTCTGCTTATTCAATATTGCATCTAAAATGTAAGTGACTTGACGTCTGTGTGTGTGTGTGTGTGTGTGTGTGTGTGTGTGTGTGTGTGTGTGTGTGTGTGTGTGTGTGTGTGTGTGTGTGTGTGTGTGTGTGTGTGTGTGTGTGTGTGTGAGAGAGAGAGAGATTGTGTCTGTTACAGTGACAAGAGTTTTTAAGCCTTGTCTTTTTGGATATATATATATTTTTTATTAAAAAAAATGTGCATACAACCCATGTATTTTAAATGTATTGTTTGCTTTAAATTAAATTATGATTGTATATTTGGTAATTGAACCTAAATAAATGTAAAATGAATGTGCTATATTTCAGATCAATATATTTGTTTTCCTTCCTTAACATGCTCAAAAACTCTTGAAACTTTGCACACGGGTCAGAAACCGCGGCCATCAGGGCCGGGCTGAAGCTGGTACCCGGGCGTGGCAGGGGGGCTCGACAGCGCCCCCTGGAACGGGGTCCGAAAACTTGGTCCATAAATCAAACACGCTTGCATGTAATAATATGAAACTTGGTACACATATAGATCTCATCGATTCATATATCCTTTGTACTTTTACTTTTTACCCCAGCCCAACAGGAAGTCGGCTATTATGGTTTGTTTGAAAGCGTATGCCCCTGGAATTCGATATACTACTCCTAGAGAATTCAACCAATCGCCACGAAACTCAGTCAGCATGAAGTCAAGACATTGAGGATGAAAAATTGCCAGGGGATTTTTGATATCTCGAACGGTTTGGCCGATGCGAGGAAACGAATTTATGGCGAATAATGGAAACAGGAAGTGTGTTATAACTTCTGCATACATTAACTGATCTTGATGAAACTTCAGCAGTGTGTTCGGTGTAAGTGTCCGATCACATGGATGTGACTATTGTGAGTCAAAGTTATAGCGCCACCAACTGGCAGCAGGAAGTGTGTCACTTCCTAAATGCTTTGAAATCACCCTCTTATTTTCACCCAATTTGCTTCAAACTTTATGTGTATAATGTAAACACACGGCAGATGTAGACCTGAGAAAGGATTATTGATATCTTAGATACTGTTACCGTGGCAACGCATCAAACTTTAATATTCTTGTTTGATGCTTTTGATGCTCTGAGCCAATATGGCAAGCCGTTTTAACATTTAATCATTTTAACCTACTAGTCTCTATTTTCATGCTACTAGTACTTATTTTTTAGATACTAGTATCTATTCCATTAAGTACTAGTACTTATTCATTAGCGACTAGTGCTTATTCTTTAGATACTAGTGCTTATTCTTTAGATATTCTTTTGAATACGTATTAGTAGCTAATGAATAAGTACTAGTATCTTTTAATAGTTACTATTATCTAAAATGTCATTTTCTCTCTCTCTCTCTGAGCCAATATGGCAAGCCGTTTTAACATTTAATCATTTTAACATACTAGTCTCTATTTTCATGCTACTAGTACTTATTTTTTAGATATTAGTATCTATTCCATTAAGTACTAGTACTTATTCATTAGCGACTAGTGCTTATTCTGTTTAGAATATTCAAAGTGCTTATTCAATTTGTATGCTTATTTATATTTTCAGAGCAGAAAATCCGATTTTTCTGCTTATTCAATATTGCATCTACAATGTAAGTGACTTGACGTCTGTGTGTGGTGTGTGTGTGTGTGTGTGTGTGTGTGTGTGGTGTGAGAGAGAGAGAGATTGTGTCTGTTACAGTGACAAGAGTTTTTAAGCCTTGTCTTTTTGGATATATATATATTTTTTATTAAAAAAAATGTGCATACAACCCATGTATTTTAAATGTATTGTTTGCTTTAAATTAAATTATGATTGTATATTTGGTAATTGAACCTAAATAAATGTAAAATGAATGTGCTATATTTCAGATCAATATATTTGTTTTCCTTCATTTTAATCAACACTAACTTTACTCTCATCTGAATTATAAATAACTTATTTCTGTATAAAATAATAAATCCTGAATAATCCAGACCAACCAGAGCACACTATTTCTACAACATCATCAGTGCTGAAGCGGGACTACCAGAGCCGTTCGGCAGATAGCGAGCAGATATTTTGTCACGTCGTGCACAATAACCCTAAAGGGACCAGGGTGGCGGTGCCACCGGCTTTAGATGAGCAGCGATGAGCGAGCAGCGATGAAGGGCCAAAGCCGGCGGTACCGCCACCCTGGTGCACCAGGGTTGCGGTGCCACCGGCTTGGGCCCGTAATCGCTGCTCGCAGCTATATTTTTAATTTACATTTTTTATGTTGTGAACATTTTTTTTTTTTTTTAAACAAAATAATTATATCTACAAAGTCAGAATTCCAAGGTTGGAATGCAAAAAATTTGAAGCTCAATATCTCAAAACTGCTCAGAGTGCAGAACTGTATAAGTCCAGTCACATTATAGTAGGGTTGTTAAGATGTTAAATATTCGCATTATATTTATGATTATGATGTTGCTTTATATCACCACCATAATAAACACCTTTTTATTTGGACATTAAGGTCCTCAAAGACCGTTTCAGCTTGTGTTTATTGACCTTTACTACATTTAGTTATTTTTTTGTTTTTAGTTCTTACATTAAATATGAAATTAAATTATAGTTTGTCTGGGAAAATAAAATAAATCATGCAAGTATGCACGTCTTAAACTGAAAGTTTTTTCAGAAATTAATACTTTCATTCAGCAAGGTCACATTAAAATTAAAATGGTTTCCACAACAATATTAAGCAGGACACATATTTTAAACATTGATAATAATAAGAAATGGTTTCTGAACACCAAATCGGCATTAGAATGATTTCATATGGATCATGTGACACTGAAGAATGGAGTAATGATGCTGAAATTTCAGCTTTGCTATTGCAGGAATAAATTACATTTATTATTAACATGTATTAAAATATAAAACAGTTATTTTAACAAAAAATTACAGTTTTTTTATATACATATTTTTGATTAAATAAATCTTGGCCTATATCACCAGCCCTACAATAAATTATTTTTTATGATACAAAACATACTATCAGTACCATAATCAAACATAACAACAACAGTGCTATCTAATGAAGAAAGGCTAAATGGGTAAATCTGAAAAACAGCATTCACATTGTTCTGCCTATCAGGACAAACGACAGACACTTTATATCTCCTCCCAGAATATGAGAAAGTCTTGTTGTTTTAGGTGTGTGTGTGCGAGCATGTGAACTTATCAGGCTATGTAACCATGGCCACAGCTGAGAAGCTCATCCTCAGTGAGAGATGATGTCCTTACCTCCACTCACTATGAGTACTAATCTATATATAACATGGAAAGAGGAAGAGTGGATGAAGAACAGAACATTTAGAGGTCAGCCACCGTCATGCTGGAATAATAATCGTGTTTTATCATCTTCCTCTCCTTTCTATCATGCACATCCCTATCACCAAATCTCTCCATCCATCACAAGGCTATCCGGTTGTTAAGTCGTGACGTAACCGCTCTCCGATAATACTGTTTCCGGGTCCAAAGGCCGGGTCCTCTCTACCTACCTACCGCTTTCGCCGGAGTTTTAACGTGTCCCCGTGTAGTTTAAATAGATCGGAGTTAAAAAAAAACAAGTGACATTTAACTGTCATCTACCGCTTTCCCTGTGACGAGAAAGATAAGAGAAAATGGCGGCAGTTGATTAGGTAAGTTACAAATCTTAAACGAATGAAGAAACTTTGGCGCCAGTGGGTGCTATCCCTTAATCCCTAGTAACACCCACTGGCACTGAAGCGAAAAAAGCCTTTTAAGAAAAGGTTTTATGTAGTCTAGGATCTGAAAGACGAGCGGAGCGCTTGGGCCCGGAAGAGGCTAAACGTCACACGTGACGTCAGACTTAACAACCGAATATGGTGGTCTGATATGCTGCATGAGTGTCAATTCATCCATCAACTCTCACCTGTGAAGGTGCGCTGGAGGACAGGCCTCCGCTGAGCTCTCCGATCCGGGCCGCTGCTGTGGGGTTGGAGGAGCTGATCAGAACCGGGCCGCTGATCTCCATGGAGTGTCTCTGAGGTGGAGGGGCCAGGCAAGGCTTATGGGACATAGTTAGGGAGGTGAAGGAGTGTCGCTTCTTACTATTCTTCTTCTCCCCAGTAGCCTTCTGGGAGCCGTTGGCTTGGGGGCCTGAGGAAGAGGACGATGGCCCTTCACTGGAGTCTCCTCCACCTTCAGATGGCTTGTCCAGTTCTATGAGCTGTCGAGCTGCACTGTTAAACTGAAAGTAGAAGAGAGAGTAAACAGAAATAATACTTTACTGCACATGCTATTATTATTGTATCTAATTTTGGCCTTTTGTAAATGTTGAGAGTCAGACTCAACCAACAGTGCCTGTATGAGCACCAAGGCTCAATATGTCACATAAATTAACTGCTAGGCCACAGTTCTCACACTTTCTTTATATGTAATCTAACGAGGAGTTAGATTACAACTAAGAAAGAGGACAGAGATTGTGATGAATCTTTAAAGATGGCATGAAAGAGAACTTTCTATAGTCTTTTCTTCCCTATTGTGACATATCCAAGTAAACCAAGAATGTAAACCGGGATTGGATTTTGTCCTTCAGGAATTTGTAGGAAGTCCCTATATATAGGAGTTTATTTATTTAGCCCACTTTAAGTACTTTGTATGCAAAGTACTTAAAGTGGGCTAAATAAATGAACCCCCCACCCCCCATTTGATCTGAAAATCAATCCGATCCGATCCATGACTTAAAAACTGCAATATGATCTGAACCGTTAGTTTTTTTTATCTGTTGCACCACTACTAAAAAGCGATGGAAAAGTTCAAAGACTCATTGGTGAACAGTATGTGGGATGATGGGTGTGATGTGATGGGACTGCAGGCCATGTCTGATTTCATGTGAAACTGAAATCAAAGGCATATGAGCAGAGAGTCTCCAGCTAATGACAGAGCAACACACATTGCCCTGAGAAATTCACTCGCTGCACAAATGAGAAGCCAATCAGACCACTCATATGAAGAACCCTACACTCTGAATTCAGCTGATCTAGGTCATAAGGATTGATTAAACAATGTTCTAGATAGTGAATACAGGTGTAGAGTGCTTAGTGCAGTCTTGGAATTTATTCATTTATTCAAACATAATCTGATTTGTAAAAGTATTCATTAAACCATATGAGATAGGTACATTGGCGAGAAATTAGACATCATGCCCAAAACAGCAGGAGTGGAATCAGCATAGATTACACTACCAGTCAAAAGTGTGGAAACATGCTTGATGTTTCTCATGACTTTACAAACCCTTTCGATCTCAAGGCTTACAGTAAAATGCTTGAAATAAGTTTAGTAGGCAAATATAAATTGTGCCTAATATGAATTTCTTTACTAAACTAAAAATGTTTTAAATTGAAAATTAAATTAAATTTTAATTACATTTTAATTGAAATACATGAGTTTGACCACCTAGAGAAGGAAACGCAGTCGATAAAGTGTCAAGCCAACTTCAAAACTATTTAAAAAGCATTCCAGGATGCACCTCATAACGTTAGTTCAGAGAATGACCAGTGGTGCAGAGCTGTAATCTAAGAAAAGGAGTGACAAAGAAAAAGCTAAAATAATAATAATTAAAAGACAAAATAATAATAATAATATAAAACATTTGATTATAAGTAAATATAATTAAATATTTTGGGTCACAAATAATAATGAATTGACCACTAGTAGAGCAAATTAAAGGGCAACTATTATGGAATTTTGAATATTACCTTTCATGTAGTGTCACTAGTGTGTAACATAGATCTAAGTGAACGAAAACATCCTGCAAAGTTTTAAATATGAAAGTTCACCGTATACAAAGTTATTGTCTCTCAAAAGTAAGAGTCGACTCTGAGTCGGTGATATGAATCGATAGACGAACAATGCTTTTTCTCTATCAAGATGACGTCAACTTGACAAGTTATTTCAATAAGATTATTCTTTTTACGCTCGCCTCGTAGACGCCAGGGAAAACTTGAAAACATCATGGCGACGCTGTGTTCTGAAGTGCGAATCGAAAGCATCCTTTTTTTTCACTGACCAGGGACGAGCATGTGAAGAAGAGTTTATATTTACAACTAATACACACAAGTATAGCCGAATCTTGTGCTGTGTTCGCGTCATTTTAATAACGATTGCTGCCTTTACATGTACAAACATAAATACTTTCAAGTGTGGATTCGTGAGCCGGTTGATATTGAAGGAAGGGTTAGTACCAAGTTTATTTCGACCAGCTTCCTCCTCCGAATCACAACCTGTAAGTATAATTAGTAATTGTGGCTTTTATGTTTTTTTTTTTGTAGCAGGCTCAATAAGTATGTGTGTGTGTTGTGTAAGTTATGCTCAGCGCAGCTTCTAGGTCTAGGTCTCCAATGTAAAAAAACTTTTAAATATGTGAAATGTTTGTCGTTGTTATTGGAGTTGTCATAAAGAATAGAGCGTCTTGTAGTCCTACAGTGCTTTATCAATATGTTTATGCGTTGGGCTAACGCAAACAATAACTGATTGGGTCATCTGACCAATCACCGCAGATTAGCGTCACGCAAAGGAGGGGTTTGGAAAAATGAGTCGAACGAAATCAGGTAAAAATAAATGCATATTATAAGACAACAAAAGTGTTTTTTGTCATTGCATGCACGTAAAACTGTTGTTGGGGACTCCCAGAACATTATTAGGAACATTTTAAATGCCATAATAGGTGCCCTTTAAATTAGACCCAAAGCTACAGCAAATCCTAGAATCAAAAACTATACAGGGCTGCATGTAACTTATGATTCACCAAGCATGAATGGTAATGTAATGTAATAACTTCAAGATCAGCTCATCATAACTTAGTGCTGACCTTGCAAACTCAGGCAGACATTAAATTCTCCATATATGGAGCCACTAAGAGACACATGCCTGATTCCATTTCAAAGTCACTTTGAAAACATACATTTACAGTGGCAGGTGACATGGGAACAGAAAAACCTTTTCCCCATTTTACTCTATTTCAAGTACCTGAGTGAATGTCACTTTTGATGTCACTGGTATCAGAGATTACTTTCTCAAAAGCATTCACTTGGAAAAAGTCTGGTGTAGTGAAAATTGCCAAGGCTTTTGTGTAAGTTCGAAGCCTCCGCCCCTCTTTTCCCTCGTCCTCTCACTCTGAGTGAGAGATGCAATTCAATAAGCACCATTCTGACAGAAGCTATTTTTGAATGTCTTTTGATGGTTATTTTTTCCCACAGGTTAGACACGTGGCTGGCAGAGCTCACGCTGACTCTGCCAGGGTTCATAAAGGTTTTCGTCTATGTTTATGTGAGTAAAGATGTGAAGTGTTTCGAGAACTGAGATGCTGCAACTTTAAGGAGCACACATGAAGTCGGCCACGATAATTGAGGCTATTCTTGTTTGAGGTTGAGTGATTAAAGAGAGCAGTGTTTTAAGATTGTGCATGTCTGATAAAGAGCTAGGACATACAAGGCTGTTGGTGTTTTGAGATTTGAGTCTGATGAGAATTCTATACAGCTCAAATAATTAGCAACAATTTGAGAGCTCTCTGAGATCTGCATTTTTAAAGAGCTGTGCGTTTCAACAAGAGTAGAAACAAAGAAATGGTGGGGATGAAAAACTGGCCAAATTACCAGGATGTGACAAAAATGGCAACAACTGATACTTTTGAAAGCAAACTCTTTAAAGGGTGAAGAATAGTTTGAAGGTTTCTGAAGCTGTGCTGAAGAGTACAACATCTAAATATAAAACATTAAATGTGAAAATGTCAGGAAACAATGACAGCTTTAAATGCACTGATATGAGTCACCTCTACATAAGATATGGGGAAGATGCCAATCTTATCTCCCAGCATGCCTTCCGCCCAGTTCTCATCCACACGACGAATCACAGTAAGAATATCATCCTGAGGGCAGACGGAATAAAACAGGTTCTTGTTATTCAGCCACAAGCCTTCACTGCAATTTGTTAAAAACTTCATAAAAAATTAATAAAAACTCGAAGGCATGAATGAAAGCCAGGCATTTGTTTTGTTTTTTTAACAAAAATCTATCCAAAACACAAATAGCTTGAGGGTAACTTCCAGACTTATGTTGCAAGCAGAAGAAAATCTTTCTTTTTGTTTCTGCAACATTATAGCAGTGCTGTTCGTTCACCCTTAAAATATTTGTTTTCCCTAGTGGAACATAAAAAAGGAGAAATTCTGAAGAACGCTCATCCTCTCTTTTTCCATTCAAAGTAAGAATATCTTAAAATATCTATTGAAATAATTCTAATGATTTGACTTGTAAAGTGCTACCATATTTCTTTATGAACTTGTGGATGGGTGCGTGTATTTGAATGGGAGAGTAAAGATACATTTCGAAGTCTTTACAAATGTTCAGCACCTTTGAGAATGGCAAGCAGTCCTTGTCAGCCTCCTTGTCTTTCAGCTCAAAGTCATACAGGGCCTTGCATTGAGGGGGCGGCTGTGGGAGAGGTTTGATGACCTGGACAAAGTTGGTGGGGAAGAATCCATGAACTCCGCCCATCTCTCCATGGTACCAGTTTTCATCCACCTGCCGGCGCAGGATGATGATGTCACCCTTGCCGAACTTGAGATCTCCGGGTTCTTTGCCATCATAGTTGTATAAGGCTTTGGCACAGGGTAGTTGAGGTACTCCCTGTAGTAAAGAGAAAGACAGGAAGAGGATTACTAAAAGTGAAAGTTCAGGGTATCCAAAGTAACTTGGATTCATGGATAATGCAAGATCAGCACTCAAAAGCACATTCATTTTTCAAACTCATAGGACAGGCGAAGGGTGACCATGATAACCACAGCCAGCTTTCATAGAGCGTGACCATGTGTGGAGTGGAGGAGTGTAAAGTGAAAACAGGGATTCTATAATAAACCCTTCGCTGCAAGTTTTTTTAAAACATATACACTGCTATCTTTGGAGCCTTTTGCACATTATCCTTAACATTGACATCTTCAATATGAAAAGAAATAAAGAACCACATATATAGTCTTTGCTCAGCTATACACAAAGTCAAAATGCTAACATAAGCTCAATGATAGCTTTTGTGCTGTATAAGAGTGATAAGTCTGTCTGGCTTCTTTTTCAGCGTGACCTTGTTGCCTTGTCTCTCTCTTTGACTGTGCCGGGCTGTCTTCCTTGCACCGTTTGTGTTGCTTAACTTACTGACTGCCTCCTTGTCTGACAATCCCAAAATACCCAGGGATATTCCAATGGATTCAAAATGTTGTGGGGCAAGCCTATTTATCAATGTGTGTGGAGTTTTATGGTGCAGAACCAGTCGTCTGGAACCGGTCAAAGCTCCTTTCAAGCCTGACAATGATCCACAGCCAGAAAGAGGGAGGAGGAGGCAGACGCAGTCCTGCTCAACTGAATGAGCCCTTTTCAGGCAAACTGTTCAAGAGAGAGGCCCTCTGTCCAAGAGAACCCCCTCGAACCACCCAGCATAAAGCGCAATGGGCTTCATCCACTCTAGCATGCATCTCCTAACCATAGTGAGGAGAATGATAATCACAGTACCAATAACAAAGAAAATCAGAAGATAATACCATGAAAGACATAAAAGTATTGGAAAGGAAGGAAGAAGAAAAAAAAGGAAGGATGGATGGACGGACGGACAACGGTGTAGGCAGATACGCAAGAAGGAAGTAAAAGAGGAAGAATGGAAGAAATGTAATTAGGAATGCAGGGAGATACGAGGAAGGAGTTGGTAGACAGTTAGGAGGAGGTAAGTAGAAAGGAGGAAGAAGAAAGAAGAATAAGTAAGGAAGGAAGAGGAATAAGGAAGGAAGGAAGAGGAATAGGAAGGAAGGAAGACAATAACAAGAAAGAATAGAAGGAAAACATGGAATAAGTATTGGAAAGGAAGGAAGAAGAATAAAGGAAGGATGGAATGGACGAGGAAAGGTAGGCAGAAGCAAGAAGGAAGTAAAAGAGGAAGAATGGAAAATGTAATTAGGAATGGAGGAATAGAGGAAGGAAGTGAGAGGAATGACAGGAAGGAAGGTTGTTAAGGAGGAAGGAATAAGTAAGGAAGGAAGAGGAAGGAAGGAAGGAAGGAAGGAAGGAATGGAAAAGAAGGAAGGAAGGAAGGAAGGAAGGAAGGAAGGAAGGAAGGAATGAAGGAAGAAGGAAATAATAAGGAAGGAAGATGGAATAAGTAAGGAAGGAAGATGGAATAAGTAAGGAAGGAAGTGGAATAAGGAAGGAAGGAAGGAAGGAAGGAAGGAAGGAAGGAAGGAATAAGTAAGGAAGGAAGAGAATAAGGAAGGAAGGAGATGAAGTAAGGAAGGAAGGAATGGAAAAGGAAGGAAGAGGATAAGGACGGAATAGAAGGAGATAATGGAATAAGAAGGAAGGAAGAGGAATAAGGAAGGAAGGAAGGAACGAAGAAGGAAGATGGAATAAGGAAGGAAGGAAAGGAAGGAAGGAATAGAAGGAAGGAAGAGAAAGAAGGAAGGAAGAGGAATAAGAAGGAAGGAAGAAGGAAGGAAAGAAGGAAGGAAGGAAGGAAGATGGAATAAGGAAGGACGGAAGGAATATGGAATAAGGAAGGAAGATAGGTAGATGGAATAAGGAAGGAAAATAGGTAGATGGAATAAGTAAGTTGGTTAGGTAGGTAAACGAGGAAAAAGTGGGTAGGCAGATAGATGGTAAGGAATGGAGACTAAGTATATAGGACGGAAGGAAATAAAAGGAAAGAGGGTAGGCATATAGGAAGGAAGGATGACTGGTAAGGAAGGAAGGAAGGAAGGAAAGGAAGAAGGAAGGAAGAGAGGGAGGAAGAAGGGAAGGATGAAAGGATGGAAAAAATGACTGCATGATTATGACTTTAAAGCCCCACTAGGTAGGATTTCCATTTTGGTCAAACAACGACCCCTAGAGTTGCTGTGGACTACTTGTATTTAACGTTACTGTCGTAAATACCACTCACGCAGAGCAGTCTCTTCACTCACGGCCTGATCCCCTCCACCCTGTATACCGGTCCCTGTTCAGTTGGGTGGAAGTTGTAACGAGTGGAAATAAGGTGTGTCCCCTTTAAGAGCTGTGTGCGCCCTGTTAATAACTATCGGCAGTCTGTATTGTATGTGCGCCTCACACCCCGTAAGCGAGTTGTTTCTGTTTGATGCTCCTATTTTTGTCTATCAAGTAATGCTGTGGACGGTAGAACGTGTGACAGACAGTTACACGAGTTCATTGGGGAATTAAACACACGCGGTACAAATCGTCGGACATCGAACAAGCACAGAAAGCCTCCGAAGATGTTTACTGAGGTAACTTGAGGCAAGTTGACTTGTTCATCAACAAGAACGCCAGGTGCTTTTTAGCTCACATCAACGAGTGAAAGCTTGTCCGAGTGATATACAATATAAGCAATACTTACAAGTCCAACAGCATGTGAAGACGTGTTGGGGGAAGTGAGATAGCCTATGCCGTAAAGCAGTCGAATTTTGTAGTTCTTTTTGTGCTCGGGTTACTACCCGAACCATGAAGTTTAAAAGTACGATTAAAAACGCTACAGACCCCGTTAGGCTATGGCAGACGTGTCATTCAACCTATTGTAAGTCGATGTACCATCACAAGAGACTTGGAAATATATTATGAAGGTTGAAAAACTACCTAGTGTTACTTTAATCATAATTGTCGATTATTCCCTTGGAATTGTAATTGCAATTATGAATTACGGTGATCACAATTTACATTAAATGATGTTTTAAATAGCTTACAAAAGTGGTTCTCAAATCGTTTGTCTATGGGACCCCATTTTCCTATGGTCATCAAGCCGCGATCCACTTTTTTAGGAATATATAAGTTTGGGGTCAATACGTTTTTGTTTGTTTTTTTAAAAGAAATTAATACTTTTCTTTTGATGCATTAAATTGATCAAAAGTGACAGTAAAGACATTTATAATAATGCAAAATATTTATTTTTTAATTAATTGCTTTTCTCTTGAACTTTCAAAGAATCCTGGAAAAAATTATCACGATTCGCACTAAAATATGAAGCAGCACAACTGTTTTCAACTGTGACAATAATTTAAAAATGTTTCTTGAGCATTAAATAATGATATTATAATGATTTCCAAAGTATCATGTGACACTGACGACTGGAGTAATGATGCTGAAAATTCAGCTTTGATCACAGGAATAAATTACACTTTACTATATATTCATATAGAAAACAGCTGTTTTACATTGAAATAATATTTCACAATATTACTGGGTTTGTTTTGTATTTTTAATCAAATAAATGCAGCCTTGGTGAGCAGAAGATTCTTATTTTAAAAACATTAAAAATCTTACCGACCACAAACTTTTGAACGGTAGTGTATATATATATACTCATACAACACACACACACACACACACACACTATGTCAACAAAAATGTACACACCAATTGTTGACACACGCACAAGTACTGCCCCCCTTTAATTAACATACCGGTCCGGTACATACAAATTGTAAGAATATGACTAATATTGATAAATAAACAGTAGGCCTATGAGGTAAGGCTTTTAAATAGCAGTCCCAAACTAGTTTTTGTTAATACAATGTTGGTATGAGCCACCACAGTCATTAACAAATAAACAAAATCCAAAATAATAAAATGGCATTTTGGGGTTATGGAAACACCACACAATAATAAAAACAACTGTTAATGAAACATGGAAACTGAGGTGAGAGACTTTTTATTTCAGCGTACACATACGTCACTGTCAGTTGCTATTTTTCTGGGTTCTCTGAAATAGTCATGATTCGCCTCTCACAAAGTAACATGCTCTAAACACACATCTTAAGCACACAGAATAATGTAAGTGGACTTTTTTTTTTGCAATCGCGGCTTTGAACGATTACGTAATTGTGATTAGAAATTTGATTAATTGTGAAGCCCTAATGGAAAGAAAATGAGATGGTATGCAGATGGGCAGGTACTTAGGTGGCTAGGAATAAAGGAACAATTGTAAAAAGGAAGGAAGGAAGGAAGTGGGTCAGTAAAGCAGGCAGACAGGAAGGAATGATGGTACGTAGAAATGCAGATTGAGAAAAAGAAAGAAAACAAGGGAAAACAAAGAGAGAGAGAGACTGATGCGGTACTTTCAGCCCAGAGTAGGATCAGACAGTGACTAAGCAGCACTCACCACAGAGAGGACAGACGGTCAAGCCAGACACCAAGACAACTAACTAGAGGGTAAACTGACCTTTCAGAAACCACATCCTTTCTTCAAACTTAAAAAACAAACCAAAAAGGAAATAAAGATTAAACTAAGAAATGTTATTTGCTCACAGTTCTATGTAATTTGGGCCGAGTTTTATTTGATGTAATGTAACTCTGTGCCAAAATCCACCGACTCGAACAACTCAGAAATCAAAGCTCCATTCGTCTGTGCACCTCTGTGCTCTCCTCGAACCCCCTTCTGCTGGCCTCTCTCATAGGCAGCTGTCAGCAGATCTGCACATTTACCCACTTTGCACAGCTTAGAGCATGAAACAGACAGAAAGAATGAGAAAAGAGGAAAGACATAAAATAACAAGGGATAAGATGGAAGGAAAAGAGAAAAAGGGTAGGACGGTAAGAAGGAAAAGAGAAGTTTGATCAAAAGAATTTTAGGATGGCCGGTGTGTGTTTTTTCCGGTCTAAGCCTTGCGTGTGAAAACGAAGGGTACTAGAGATTGCTTGAACTGGACTGACATTAAAAGAACATTCAGGCTTTTATCCAGTCCAAACAGAGCACTGAAGGTGTGCGTGCGTACGCTTGCCCGTTTGTTACAGTTACATGAATCTCAAAGCTCTATTAAAAAGAATTGTGCCCACTTGCAGTCTTTGAGGTTTTCTGATATCAAAAAACAACTCAACAATGAGACTGGAGGGATAAACAGCAGTCTGTCTCACTGAAGATCTAAAGAACACGATCAGAATTACAGGATATTATAAAACTAATGCAAGACAGCTCTGAGAGTCCAGTGGACATGAAATCACTCAGCACCGCACAACTGTGCTAAACTTCTCTCACTGCAGGGAAAAACAACACCATCTTTATTCGTTTAAGTGCTGAAGCAAATGAGATTATAATGTAAACAAGATACCTAAAAATACCTAGCAACAAGATAAAAACCTTTGGTGGTTCTCAGAGGGCAGGCATGCGATTTCATCCTCTCTATTGACAACTACAAGTGATTTTTCAGTTAGCAGATGCTTTACAGTAACTTACAGTTTCCACCACTATTGGGGGGGGGGGGGGGGGGGCATGGAAATTTGCATTGCAATATTTAACAATATATCATTGCACCAATCAAATTCGTAGAAGTTATCATGCTGAAAATTTTGCAGTGGGCTTAATCATGTCAAAGATTGCCGGACTAAACTGAAAATAACTATTTGGACTCTGCATTGAATCTAAAGTGCCATAAGATTTCTTATCATTGTTAAATGTCTAGCTCAAACGCAAAATGGTAACCATTCTTAGGTCATTTTATGTGGGGTTTGATTCTATAACCTTTGGGTTACTAACACAGATATTTAACCACTCCCCAATAAAAAAGGCGGAAGGCGGATAAAGTAGAACTGGAAAACAAAGCATGTCTACATCACAATGTGTCAAAAAATACATGTGCTAACCACTAGGCCCTGACTTCAACTCTTTTTCAGGTAATATTATTGGTAGCGATATATTTAATAAAAAACTGAGAGCAAAAAAACTAAATGAACAGCGGATCTGTTCTTTAGATTTAATCACACAATTTGGCTGGTGGCGATCTTTAACGTTTCTTAGTGGAGCGTAACCTGCCTATAATTGTATGTGTGACAGCTAGATGTGTCTAATAGACCACTAATGAGAAATGTGTAATCCAATACTAATGAGCTCTCCAAGTCAACAAGCCATCAATCACTATTAAGACTCTAATATCCACAAACATCCTGACTGTCTCTAAATCACTGTTAGATGCAATCTAATGTCATACCATACAGCCTTTTAGCTCACTTAGTGAAGACGTTTTCTAGCCACCCCCGTATTCCTCGTTCATTCACTTCAATTCACATCCATTTCCTCTGTGACCCATCAGTGTCTAGATCATGTTTTGGACAGGTTGGCAAACGCTTGAGCGATTTAAAACTGAATGAATTCTGATTGGCTGTCAATGTTTTTATCGTTCATCAGCTGGAAGAAATCGTTCTGAAAGTGATTCCAAATATATTGTTTCTTTGTGCCATTATCGTCTGAGATATGGTGTGGACTCCGCTATTCTTTTATATTTAGAGTGATTGTTAGAGCAATGTCTTAATAGTTATCTTCCTTAGTGTGAACAGGCAAATAAATTATTTTACTTGACTTCTTGTCACTTTAATAACATAAATAAACATTTCAGTATATAGATTAGGATGACAATTTAAGTTATATAAACTATTTTAATTTTATTTATTTAGTATAAATTACTCAAACACCATTATTAATTAAAACAAAACTCTGTTGTGGAGATGTATATTCAATTACAGGTCATATGAACAATAAATCAGTGAACAGATTGAAGTCTCACAATCCTAAAATATTATGAAAGTAGTGGTTCCCAGTTCATCTGAATCAGGCATAACTGAAAAATTACTTTTTACAATCAGTTGTGAACTCATTAACTGCTCTGAACACTTCAAAAATAAGTCTGATATGATAATAAACAAGCGAGCTCTCAAATATTTTATGAATCTTCTTTATAACTGACACCTTAACAAGAACAGGTTCATAATCATTAGTTCATGAATCGGACATCGCAGCTGGTGTTGCATCATTTTATCAGTCAATGTTAAAGGAGAATTCCGATCTTTAGCACTTTGAGTCTATTTTCTAGCTTATTTTGGATGAACTAGAGTGGTGGACACAGAAATTTTGACGATGGGTCCTGTCTCGACTTTTTGACTCTTTTAGAATCGCCTCTGATCGCTTCAGAGTGGCTGTCTATGGGCATGCACAAACATGTCCTTAAAACAACCCTTAACGTTCGTTTTCAAAACTGTCCAACTCACCGAGTGGTTAGTGGTGTTCGTTGATGTTCCAAAACAAGTAGCGTAGCAAAACACAGTTTCTGTCGTCTTTTATTTGGCATTTTAAAAAAAAATCGCATTGATTTATGTTGGATGACTCATTGTTCGTTGATATTACTGCGCTACCGGAAATATATAGAGCAGAAGTTTATGCGCGGTTGTGAGGTATCTGAAAAAAATAGTTCCACTATAGCAAATAACACGGATTGAAATCATACATTGTGCCGATATATTTGTTTTTAATCATAAACGAACACCACTAACCACTTGGTGAGTTTTAAGGGCATGTTTGTGCATGCAGGGTTTTTCCTGCATAGACAATTATGAGGCGGCCGCCTCCGTCAAATTTCGTGCCGCCTCCGCCTCTCGACAAAATTAGGACAGACAGTCACGTGCTCATACACTTTATCCACCGTGACAGTTCTGTCGCGATTCCCGCTTGTGTCCATTCTCTAAGTAGTTTGCCGATAGTGCTGCACGGATCATAATCCGCGGGCCGAGTAATAAAAACATTCCATTCAATCGAGGGTGGATGACAGCTAAACGAGTGTAATAAAGACACGGAACTCCCATCATGTATAATGTACGGACGGTAAAAAGTTGCGCTGTTGAGTCTCGCGCATTTATTTATAATATCAATTATAGTTAAGAAACAATATATAGGCTACACACGACCAGAGTGCTGTTTTCCTGAATGTCATCACGATTGAAACCGAGATATTAATTTCATAACAGTTCAATAAACAAATAGTTAAAATTAAGTTACTTACATTTTTAGACTGTTTTTGTTCTGTTTTAGCAGCGAAAATAGTTCCAAACAACAGAACCATATCGCGTCTCACAGCAACTCATCCATGATTCATTACTGAATCATTCAGCGTTTTGAACTAATCGCTTGAGTCAAAGATTCAATTGCTCATTATTAAACCGCCTCATTCTGAATCAATCAACCGTTTGAAGGAATCGTTTACATTAATGACTCAAAGACTCGCTCATTAAGACGGCCGCCTGCCCCCTCCTACTGGCGGTTTAGTTTCAAAGTATCATTCTTTTCAACATTCCTTTTATATTCAAAAAATATTTAAAAAAATCTCATTTAATACAGTTATAATTTTTCAATGTAAATTATTTAATTTGATTGGTAACAGCCTAGTGTCTTATTATTTTAATTGAATGTATTGATAAAATGTAAGAATTTTAAATGAAATTTAGAGCATACATTAAATAAAATTAGGGGGAAAATGCCCTTTATAAAGGTACAAAAAATTATTCCGATAAGAGCGTTTTCAAAAATGAAACATTGACAATAAGTTTAAAGGGAGTAAAGCCTCTGTTTAGGCTATAAAGAAAATGTAATTTTGCCAAAAGAAGAACTTTTAATTTAAATAAATGTTAATTGTGTGATATGTTACCATATTATCATGCTTAATTGAATAATTGTAATGTGATGATCAGATGCAGATATCAAAGAATATGGGTGGTTGGCGGGTGGATTATTATTTATTTTTAACAACAGATTCGAGTGACTCAAAGTGCACCAGATTAATGAATTTATCTTTAAAATGTACAAAATTTTCTCCGGGGGGGCATGTCCCCGGACCCCCCTAGTGTTACAATTTTACCACCTCCGCCTTAATATTGAGCCAGGAAAAACCCTGGCATGCATGCCCATAGACAGCCACTCTGAAGCGATCAGAGGCGATTCTAAAGTGTCAAAAAGTCGAGACAGGACCCATCGTCAAAATTTCTGTGTCCACCACTCTAGTTCATCCAAAACAAACTAGAAAATAGACTCAAAGTGCTAAATACCGGAATTCTCCTTTAAAGGCAAACATTACAATGAGAAAGTAATTTAAAAAAGGTTACACCAGGTTGGGTGCAATACCAAACAGACAGTCCACACATTAAATGGAGTTATAAAGGGTGTATTGAAATGTACTCGGTGCGTGGAAGAAGGGTAGTGCAATGTTTCCCTGATGGTTTAAAAAGATGATTATAGCATGTTATTGGAGTTTGGTGGAGGGTGGGTAAGGCAAATCCCTCAACACTGACAAAGATGACAGGAAAAAGAGGACAACTCCCAAGGGGCACAAGCAATCAAACCCATCACACAGTAGTACTTCCCTCATAACCCTAGCACAATCAGATTCACCAAATGGAGATGACGCTGTGCTATTGACAGGAGTTTGTGCTTGTGGCGTCCATGTTGTTTTCATTACGGCTACATTAGCTGAAATGGGCTGCTAATGGCTCTGTTTATGACCACTGGGAAATGACCTGACCTGTCCCTCATCTGTGTCCTCAGCTAAAAATGGACTCCCACCCACAGCTGCTGCTGAAGCCTCATACTTTTCACCTCAAGACTAACGGGCATCCCTGCTGAAACTTTAGTGGATAATTACTTTGTAAAGGATGATAGATCAGGTGTGGAGGATGCTGAGTGGGCGCTTACGACTGAGGGAAGGAGTGAATTGATTCAGTCAATGCAGGGCTGAGGTCTGAATAGAAAAACATCAGGTTTAGCCAGGCGAAGGAAACAAATATTCATCTGCAGCAATGATTTTAGTCTGTCATGAACCCAGTGAGGAGCAAAAGTTCAGCAGACTGCAGCAAGACCTTGATGAGGAACGGAAAGAACAGTGTTCATGTTAGATCAGAGAGAGAGAGAGAGAGAGAGAGAGAGAGAGAGAGGAAAAACAGTTAGAGAGCTAATCAGGATAGACATGTACTTGTTGTCCTGTACTTCTACATTCAACCCTTGACCTTTACATCCAGTAAATGAGCAGGGTTCTCCGATGGTAAAAATGTAAATGGGGTATATGGTTTCCATGGCAACATCTGCAGAAGATCCACAGTTCTTGCTCTCACTTTCATAGCAAAACATTGAAATGAGAGGTGGCGAGGTGGCGAGATGCAGAAGTTTCATGGCAGAATGTTAGATAACAACATCTGCTTTCACACACACTGAGAGGGGAAAATAGCTCATGGAAAACAAATTATATTTAACCCCTTTATGTGCAAACTTAAAGGGGTCATATAATGGTACATGCACTTTTACAAGTTGATTGTACTGAAATGTGTGTTGGCAGTGTCTGTACACAGCCATCATATAATGATAAAAATCCATCCAGTGGTTTTGTTTTAATCTCCTTATATGTTTTCCCCTGCCTCAAATCGAGCCGTTCGAGCCTGTGACGTCACAAGCTCGCACGCCCCTCCCACGATTGTTGATTGACAGCCGCGTTTCAACACCGACCCGCCCTCGCTCGTGAGTGTGATGTCAATCATAGTTCGTCATTGTTGATACACTGGAGCAGAATTAGGGGTGGTGAAAAAAATCGATTATTGATTAATCGCGATTATGTAATGAACGAGTATGAATCGATTATTAAATTTTCAAAAATCGATTTTTTTTTTTGTAAAAAATGTTATACCGAAAGTTGAACGTCACGAACGCGCCCAGTTCCAGTTAGCAAGCGCGTGTAACGGCGCCCGCGGCTCGCTCTCTCTCTCTCTCTCTCTCTCACACGCACACACACACAGTTTGATCGCGCACGCGGCTCTCTCTCTCTCTCTCTCTCTCTCTCTCTCTCTCACACACACAAATAGTTTGATCGCGCTCGCGTCTCCCTCTCTCTCTCACACACACATACAGTTTGATCGCGCTCGCGTCTCCCTCTCTCTCTCTCTCACACACACACACACAGTTTGATCGCGCACGCGGCTCTCTCTCTCTCTCTCTCTCTCACACACAAATAGTTTGATCGCGCTCGCGTCTCCCTCTCTCTCTCACACACACATACAGTTTGATCGCGCTCGCGTCTCCCTCTCTCTCTCTCTCTCACACACACACACACATACAGTTTGATCACAACTTGATTACTCACAAGATAGTCTGTTGCATTTTGTCACTGTGTTTTACAGTATAAGCTGAAGCTACAGTAAGTTGTTCAAAAATGTTCATTTTGTCTTCTTAATGATTAAATTGGACAATTTTCTTCTAGAAAGACAAGGTGTTCAGGTGGAGAAAAACTTTTTCTTTACCTTGACATGTTTCAACTGCAACCTGCAGTCTTCCTCCACCTGAACAACACCTTGTCTTTCTAGAAGAAAATTGTCCAATTTCTACATTATGTTGGTTCTGATCTACTTCCTAAAGGAAATAAGCCTTTCATTTATTTGTTATTGTTTAGTTCAACTTGATGAGTCACAATGTGATGTATTCATTTCTGTGTTCTACAGAACATAAGCTACAAATAAATAATTCTGAAGTTATAACTACACGACGCAGAAAGTGCTTTGAGTTGTTGTTACTCAATAAAAGAGTTAAGTAATTCAGCAGCTGACTTTTTTTAATACTGCAATCACTTTGTAGTGTATTTTCGTTTACTGTTGTGAAATGGAAAATCAATAATCGAGAATCGTTAATAATCGAAAATCGTCTGTAATCGAATCGGGACTTCAATAATCGTAATCGAATCGAATCGGGAAATCAGACCGATTAACCACCCCTAAGCAGAATGGCGCATAAGCGATTGTGGTGTTCTGTTCTTGGGTGTAATGAGGAACACAGCAGTCATTTTAATGTTCCTAAATCCGAGCCGCTAAAGACGCAGACTCACTAAGTGGCTGAGTTTTGTTTATGAAGGGAATATTCCCGACGATCAACGTAAATGCGTTCATGTTTGCGCAAATCATTTCTCACCAGACTGCTTTTTAAATGAGGAGGGTCAATATACATCAGGTTTTGCTAAGAAGCTGCTACTGAAAAAGGAATCTGTGTGTTCCTGCTGGACCTCCAGAAGAAGTGAGTGTAACGTTTTATATTAATCTTTGCAAATCACTTGCATGCTTCATGATGATTGTGGCTAATGTTTACACTCATGGTGCATTACGCATGTATTCTATGTAACGGTACGACGTTCTCAATATCCGGTTGTTAAGTCGTGACGTAAGCGCTCTCCGATAATACTGTTTCCGGGTCCAAAGGCCGGGTCCTCTCTACCTACCTACCGCTTTCGCTGGAGTTTTAACGTGTCCCCGTGTAGTTTAAATAGATCGGAGTTAAAAAAAAAAACAAGTGACATTTAACTGTCATCTACTGCTTTCCCTGTGACGAGAAAGATAAGAGAAAATGGCGGCAGTTGATTAGGTAAGTTACAAATCTTAAACGAATGAAGCAACTTTGGCGCCAGTGGGTGCTATCCCTTAATCCCTAGTAACACCCACTGGCACTGAGGCGAAAAAAGCCCTTTAAGAAAAGGGTTTATGTAGTCTAGGATCTGAAAGACGAGCGGAGCGCTTGGGCCCGGAAGAGGCTAAACGCGTGACGTCAGACTAAAAAACCGAATAATTCATAATCCCACGTTTATAATGAAAAACGCGTTATAGTTATTGTGTTATTAAAAACTGTGTACGCAGGTGTTACAGTTAACGTAACAGGAATATCAATGCAGTTACAATACTATAGATGTACTTAAAAGTTTTCTTAAAACATAAAACATTTTCGTACTGCACTAAACATAAACATACAACAAATTCTTAGGTATCCTTCAACTACTGCTAGAATCATTACTGACATGTCACATGACCTCATGTCAGTTTCAGTCACGATAGTTGTACCTAACACTAAGATAACGTCACGCATCACTGACAAGCCTACATTTACAAAAAAAAAAAAGTTTTTCAACATAAATCTGTCAACGAACTAACCTATAACAATAATATAACATTATAACGTTAAACACATAGCGTTTGTATCTCACAACTCTAACGTTACCCTGCCAGTACAAAAACAGATCAAAGTGACATTGTTAACCAACCATTCAGAAACGTCCTGCTCGAGCCGTCATCTTGTTTAGGGTCCGACTCCAGTTCAAACTGATACGGTTGCACTACAGATGTGTCCTTAGAGACTCCAGCTGCCATTCTTTCGCCAAAATACACCATAAACTGTCGTCAAGTCAACACTCCAATGCCTTGTGTCAAAAACGCCCCAAAGAACAGAGGGGCGGGGTGAGCAAAGCTCATTATCATTTAAAGACACATGCACTGAAACGGCGTGCTGAAAACAGAGCTGTTTTTGAGCAGGTAAAATGAGTGTTTTCTTAAAATACTAATGAGAATTTTTAATAAAAGTATATTACAAAGTTTTCATTTAGACCCTAAAGATTCATATTAACTTGTACAAAAATGGCATTATATGACCCCTTTAAGATATATCGCATGCAGACGGCCCCAGATTATTGTTGTTCAACATTCACTTCACTTTAAAACATCACACCCTACTTGCTTGGGACAAACTGAGTATCATTAGAACAATTAAAGACTCCAGCTTCAAAATTCGACCGCTGTTAATTATAAAACAGGGTTGCAGTGACATTCATTTCTTAATTTATGTCAGGAATGCAAAATAATTTTGAATATGTGTGTTCACATAGATGCACTAGACAGCGTCCATTAGGGATCTTAGTCCAAAAGTGTGCATATTTGGAGAAATATTGTTTTTTTATTACCACGTTTGCAAAATATTTTGTCATACAGCATACCATTTCTATTCATTTCACACTGAATTATGCAATCTAAAATTATGTATTATTTATTATTTTTAAATCCTACTCCACTATAGTTTAAAACTGCCTTTTCAACCCTTTCAACAGAAACACAAAACACACAAATGCAATCTTGTCAACAGCCTTGTTATTTTTATTTTTATAGGATGCTGGAAAAAGGGCTGATTGTTTAAATTACTTGGTCTTTTTTTATTAGCTTGCAATGTAGAGTATACACAAACACACAGACATCACACTTTATCGTGACACAGTATGAATGCCTGTGAGATATTATCCCAACACCAATAAACCACAGAACAGAGGAAGAGAGAATCACAAAAACAGGAGGCAAAGTAAAGCTCAGAAAACACATGCGGCTTGCTGTCTGGACCCCAGATGTGCATCTGGACCCCGATCAGAATGACTTTCTCCTGATCCCTCTTTCCCAGCACTCTCATTTAACTTATACCTTAGTTACGGCCATGGCCATCCAGTCACACACTTGTGTCTATTTAAGCCATGTGACCATCAGACATCCACCTCATAACAACCCACACCTGTTCCACAGCCACCGACCTCCATAAAATCTCTGCATTTCACCTTGCTGTGGGGAACTGGACTACACTTTAGGGGCTCATGGGAACCACGGCCATTACAACTCGACTGAGTCAATCTGCCACAAAACGGTGTGGCGAAGTCTCATGGGAGTTGAGGTCCTTTCATGAGATCAAAGCTGCCTAAATGTGTGGACAAATGAACCATGAAACAGGCATGTGTAAAGCTAAATTTCAAACCAGAAGCAGAGGCCTAGTTAAGAGGATAAGGAAAAGCCTTTTTCATTGAGTAAAACACTAAACATATGGGAGTACAGAGGAGATGTTGCCGAGGCAAAGACTTTTCCGTAAGCTACAGATTACTCATCAAAAAGAAACTGTTTTAACATGGAGGGGGTCTGAGCTTTATAGTGGAATTATGGAAAAGTAGCATGTGGTTTTCATGAAGCTTGTGCGTAATTGTGTATTTGTAACCAACTTGCTGGAAAATAAAGTAAATGTGTGCTGCTATTTTGCACATGGACAATTTTTCTCTCACTGTGGGTGTGTGTGTGTGTGTAACTTGCCTGACCTCACTTACAGTAAAGACAGGTGGTTTGGGGTGTGCTGAGGATCACAGATTGTATCTCTTAACACTTCATGGGCAGAATAACACAACCCTCAATCTACATCACAGGGGAAAACTTTTATTTAGCATTCAGTTTTAACCTCACCGCATCTTCTTCCAATCTTCCAATTACTGGATGTTTGTTACCCGTTTTGAACCTACAACCTTTCACTCACGAACCCGAACAATAATATCCAACAACCAACACGCCACACAACCACATGGCCTATTAACGCTGTCTTCTGCAGTCTCTGAGTATTCTGTATCTCTCAACCGCTATTTTCTCTTTTTTTATCCATCTCCTTCACTGTATCTTTCTCTGTCTCTTCACTTAGCCGACAACACTTCAGGTCTTTATGCACACTCTCTTCTCTCTCTACCGCAGCATGTAGCCGTTACAAATGCAGAAATAATGAAGCAGTGTGCTTGAAAGTCTGTGAAACACATAATGTGAAGATGTGTGTGTGTGTTGTGTGTGCATTAGTGACAAGACAGACTGAGTGAAAAGAGGCAAAGAGAAGTAATTAGCACTGGAGAGTGCATTCTTTTCTCTCTTTCCCCTCCCACTAATCTTTCTCAAAACCAATGTTTTTGGTGCAGACCAGAGTCTCTTTGAGTTGGTGTGAAAATTGCCTGAATAGGTGGTCTGAGCTACAGTTCTCTGGTCGTTTTGCAGTTAGAAGGAATGCAATTGTTGGTAAAATGCTATGATGACGTACAGTATAATTTGCATCTTTCATGTTCCTGATCACACTTATAGTATAAACACACATTCCTCAAAGCTGTTTATCTCTGAATAAATTGTCTTCGGAGAGCAGCTTGCATATTTTGCATCTCTTGCATCCGCGGCAGACAAATGAAAGTGATGTTATGTGCATGTAAAGTTTTGCCGGTAAATCCAAAGCGACAAAAACATGAATAAAACAACTTCTCAGTTCCAAGTCGTCAGGACAAAGCAATCAAACTAAATGTGAAAAAAAAAACTCTGATATTTTTCCACCTGTGCTTTCTTTTTCCATCTATTCCTGCCAGTTCTCCCATTCCATGCAATTCATCTCTCCTTCTTCTACAGCTTAACCCTCAGAGACACAAACCCCCTCTCTATCTCTCACATGTCAAATCTCTCACCTAACTGTCAAGGCTTCACTTCATTGGCTGGTTTATTGGGCCCAGAATGCAATGCTCTGCAAGCTAGGTGACGATACAGATACAGCTTGGCGCAGTGTTAACCGAAAACAAGGCAATCACCTGCTCTCATCTCATTTAAACAATCCGGATAAATCTGAATAACAGAAATGCAGTAAAGGTGAGCTATAGAGATCAGTAACCCTGGCCGGCAATATCTCAAATATTTCATAACCAGACATAGAGCGAGTTACCTGGTTACAATCACTAGTGATGTATGTCTCGAGACGGTCTTTGTCTCGAGACCACTTTACGTGTCTCGGTTTGTACGGCTCGGACCTCTCGTCTGGCAAGGTCTCGCTGTCTCAGACCGACATAGTGGTCGGGGGATTTAGCAATACAATATTTTTTTGATGTATTAATATTTAGTAAACATATCATTGACATGAGGTTTTAACTTCATTCAGGAATTTTGGTAACTCACAACTGACAGATGACTTTGAGCGCACCGCCAACGGTGGTGTGTGTGTGTGTGTGTTGTGTGTGTGTGGTTGTGTGTTGTTTTGGTGTGTGGTGTGTAACCATAGCGACAAACGACAACTTTCAGATACTGCACTTAAGCTATATTTTGTTTTAAAAAATATAATTATGTATTAAAGTTGCAGAATGGATTCATTTGGAGACTTCGAAATCGGCAGAGATAGCAGCAATGCAAACAAAATTTTACAGTTATTGACAACACTAGTCTGATTTTTTTCTCTCGATCTCGACTTGGTCTCGTCTTTGTCTCGACTTGGTCGTCTTGTCTGTCTTGGTCTCGGTTTAGGTGGTCTTGACTACAAGTCTAATACAAGTCTAACAATCACACTTAATATTCACTTGAACATTCGAGCTATCATAGAAGTAAAAAGAAAAACAAAAATGAAAACAGTGGGCTGATTGCAATGGTGACAGGAAAAGGTCTAATGTAATTTGTGTGATTAGAGAGGGAGAAGTCTGAAACAATGAGACTAATGAGGTTAGAGTAGCAAACTTTATTAAACCGCTAAACACACACTTGCACTTCAGTGCCAACAGGCAACACTGAAGCTGTTCCAACCCGAGTTCCCGAGGCCTGATTAGCACAATATTCAGAGCTGATTCCTGCAGTTTCACGCACACCCACAGAGCTGCCTCTCTTATCCACTTCATAGTGTCACAGTCACACACACAACCATCAGCACTTAATCACACATCAGCCGAGATAGAGCTAGAGATGGATAAAGCTAGAGAGAGAGAGATAGAGCTAGAGAGAAGGGCTGGGGGGAAGAAGCCATAATAGAGTCAAAACAAAAAGCAAAAGAATGAGCCAAACAAAATGAAAAAGAAGTGTAAGGATTGCAAAGAAAGAGAAAAAGCAAAGAAAAAGAGAGCAAAAAAGAAAGTGAGCACATAGAAAAACAAGAGTAAAAGAAAAAAGCAAAAGAGCAAAAATTAAAAAATTAAACAGCACAAGAGGAAAATGAGCCAAAAAGAAATGGCACAAGAAAGAACAAAAGAAAAAGAGAGCAAATATGGATATGAATGAAACGACATAAATAGTGTGCAAGAAAGCAAAACTTTTTTGGTGAAGAAAAGGAAAGGTGAAGGCACAAAAGAAAGACACTTAAAGAGAGCAGAAAAAATAAAAATGAGGACAAGGAAGGGAACAAGAAAGAAAGAATGAGCATAAATAATTGAAAGAAAGAAAAGGATAATAAAAAAGTAGGCTAAATAAATGAATAAGGAGAAAAGGGAGAAAGAAAGATATGAGTATAGGAAGAAAACTAAACCGAACAAATGAAGCATAAAGGAAGTTAAAGAAATGTCACTCGAGGGACAAATGCAGATGAAGTGAGATGTAGAGCCCCTGAAGACCTCATCTGAACTTTCACAACAGACAGAGCCGCAGAAGAGCGTGTGACACAAAACAGAGCCACAGGAAAACTCCTCCACACATCACAGTCAACCACAAGACCAGAGAGAGGTGAAGCAACATCAATCTCACACACCAGAAGATCCTGAGGAGATCTGGGAGCGCTTTTCAACATTGTTTAATACAAGAACTCAAAAATATTCTGCATCTGCATGATTATGGAACATGCGATTATTAGGCTTATTATTATTATTTATAAAACACATAGCCTGTTCAGAATTAATATATATACATATTATTGGAATGCAGTTCATATGAGATTCCAAAACTACTTTTGTTAGACAAACCCCTTTGACTTAAAATATTTATTTGAATTAACCCCGAGATTTTAAGTTTTTCTAATGTTGTATTTTTTTTTATTAAACTTATCTTGACGAATTTTGGGGGTGTTTTATGCCTTTATATACACACAGGACATTAGAGAACAGAGACAGAAAGCAAAATGGAAAGAGCCAGGATTCAATCTCGGTTTTCCGAAGCTCAAATATGTGTTATAGGCCTATGTCAGAGCACTGACCAAAAGGCTGTCGTCTCCGACTACATTTTTATGATGTTCCTTCCTTTCTGCAGTTCCTTCACAAACCCACAGAGTTTTGGGAAACCCTGCCCATCAGTAAAGGAACGTCAACCCTGAAAGGATGGAGGAAGGGAATGTTTGGACACACACAAACCACTGAAACTTCTCAACTATGTGCAGCTTAATCTTTCGGGTATGGGGTCAAAGGTCAGACACAAAAAAGCCCATCAATCAACATGAGGCAGAATACCTGTCAATCAATCACCTTTACCCATCAGCATCAAGACTGAGGGAGCGTCTCCATTTCAATACTAAACAACTCCTCGAATAGAGCCATTGTTTATAGATAATTTAAAATGCTGATTAAGATCAAAACAGACAATCAAATGTGTGATTAAGCAAAATCATATTCGTCTGATAACCATGAGACCACACACATGGTGACATATTTACTACAAAACAGCACCAAAAGAAAACATTACAAACACAAAAACACAGCTGTCAGGAGAGCTCAGGTGTCTTACGAATATGCCACCCATCACTCACACGCACACGCACACACACACACACACACACACACACACACACACACACACACACACACACACACACACACACACACACACACACACACACAACACACACACACACACACACACACACACACACACACACACACACACACACACACACACACACACACCGATGATATATGGATTGGTTTTGAGTTTTGATTGGTGAATAATGACCAGATGTGACTCAGCTGGGAAAGATGCAGATGGCAGCAATGAATGAATGCATGCAAGTGTGTGTGTGTGTGTGTGTGTATGAGGAGCAGATGTTAATATTACCAAATGAAATATTCAAGGGTATATCGGTCTAGTCCCACCTACAGATTGAGATAACCATTTACAATGTGATTGGCTGGTTTAGGAGTAAGAGCATGGAAAACAATCTTTATGTGAATGATCCTGATAGTAATGCTTAAAAAAAAAAATCACAAAATCTATCTTTTAAGGCCTGTTAATTCCAAGGACAATACCTATAAAGTTTTGATAGCCTAATCATTGTAAATCTACACCACAGCTATAACGATAAAGAGACAGCTTATGAAAGATAAAATCATTAACAACCAATCACAATCCATCTGAGCATTTAAAGTGCCAGACGACAAAACTGCAGCACAAGTTTACAATAAATAGAACATTCTTTTGTTGGTGTGGTAAACACTTATATAGTTTATCGAACTTGTTGTGAACTGGCCTTTACTCTGTGAATGGTGCTAGTTGAATAGTCCAAAAAGACAAGTCATTGATTTGATTCAGCCTAAACTTCTGCCCTGTGAAATATACAGCATTAGCAGAGAGAAATCAAATATTACGTTTGATTTAATTTATCAAATAACTTTGTCCCAAAACATGATGTAAAAACAAAAAACGTTTCCTCAAGTCAGTCAAATGTTGTCTTCCTGTCTAAGTGATTCTCAGGCAGAATTTTGAGGACCAGACCGTGAACAAAAAGTCAGTGCAAATAATACCAGTCATTCGCACTTTAATGCACCAAAAAATTAAACACTATTTTTAAGCAAACCATGTCGGAACTGAAACTGCAATTAGTCTAGTTTCAGCTTAAAGACATGAGTAATTCCTGACATCGAAGACACTTAAACACACAGAGACAGAGAAACTCACACACCCTTCCCCAAGGGCCCACCGGCGTTCCTCCACTAAACAGAGTGCCAGTCTCCATGGTTACGCTTTTAACACCTGATTAGGTCTTTTGATCCCTACCCTGAAATTATGTAACCTCAGGGCAGAGAAATGGACAGTCACACCCAGCAGAGCCACAGCATACACAAACACATCCAAAACACCTGCCTGCGCAGCAGCATAAAACACACCTCTGAATACACTCAAAAACAACAGGAACGCACAAGGCTTTTCACAAATAGCGGGCCAAACTGTGAAATACAACTCACATCAGCCTCATTTATTGTTAATACACACATACACACTCAAACACAAACCATCTGGAGGCCTGTGGGAAACATTACACTGTTGAGAAGGACTTCCTGCTAACGGCTGCGAGAGAAATGAGGGAGGGAATTAAAAAAGGCGAAACAGATGAAACGGCAGAGAACAAGAAAATGGAAGCAAGGGAGTAATGAGAGGGGGAAATGAGCTGATACGCTTGCAGAGAGTACAGCGGGAAGGAAAAGAGACGACAAGACTGAGAAAAAGAGAGAAAGGGGGGCTCTGTGTGCACTGAGATCTGTACAGCCTTGCCTACAGGGCCCTTAATTAAGGGGTTATTCGACACAGGCACGGGTCAGCCAGAGGTTGCCGCGGCAACCATGACATCATCAAAAAGGGCCAGTGTGAGTCAACGCTGACCACTCGGCCACAGGGAAGCAAAGGGGCGGGTCAAAGGAATGTCACTTGTATACGTGCCAGGACGCAATAAACAGCATTCCTTGTTCCTTGCGTAAAACACCAAGTACCGCCAGAAAAACACAGAGAGGCGAACACAAGCAAACAGACTGCTGAGAGGAGGCAGGGAGAGAGGAAAAGCTTCACACATCAAAAGAGCGCCCGCAGAGTTTAGATTTTAGGGCTTTTGCGGTTCGAGGAGGTTTTCGCCAAGGAGGTTGCTCTCACGAAACTGTCACTAACGGACAAACGCTTTGAGTTGAGCGGTCTCAAGCGGTGCGTGTGGGTGTGTGACCGGGTGAAAAGTTAAGGATTTCTCTTGTAATCTGTAGGGTATGTGGGGGAAAGAGAGAGAAAATGAACTTTGTTCATAGCGATTGTAGTCCAGCACTCAGACAGACGGTTTGGGCCGTGGTGATAACCGTTGTTTTGTTGTTGTTGTTGTTGTTTAGCATCTCACACTTATAACCAACTAACTCTTTTTTTTAAATAAAGAACTTTGAAAAAGCTTAATAAACAATTAAAGCACTCTTTCAATGCCATGAAAATCGCAAACTTTGCATACTGAGTCTATTATTGTTATTCTTCTGAAGTGGTTATTGTTTACCGGTGGACTGATAAAAATGTGCTTTACAACTCAAGAAATTGGCGTTAGTTCAGCCAATCAGATCTGAGCTTGCTGTTTTGAGAAATTATGTAAATTACAATGTTGTTTATTGCTTCATGTTTAACTGACTGAAGGAAATCACCAGTGGATTCAAAAGACAATAGCCGCGTTTCCACTGCCGGGCTAGGGCCGGGCCAGGGCTAACAGCGAGCCGAGCCGAGCAGAGCCAGTGGCCTCGGGCCTCAAGCACCGGGCTTGCGTTTCCACTGCCGGGCCAGTAGCCCTGCAGCGCTGCCCTAAACCCCGCCCCTAATACGCCTCTCTGGATCAAACGTCATACAACCTAACCCATTTCAGCGGGTATTATGAATTTATTTATTTTTTTAAGTTAGGAAGATAGCAATGTATATTAACTCACTGGCCGTGTCTGCAATATTGTCCCAACTTGTCTCGCGAGTCGCCACTAACAGCACCGTCCATGTCCAACCATGGAAACCTCCTTCTCTGAGCTCCGCTTTGTCCATTGTGCGTTTGAATCGCCTTGTACAATACTGCGCCCACAACTTTTTTATTTTTTTCCCAAACTTGAAGCGTTGCTCGCTGAATGCTTAGCTTGTTCAGCATCGATGTATTTTATAACGTCCTCGTTTCTTCACACGCCGTCAAATTGACGTTGTACCCTTTCTTCTGCCCAAATGCTCAGAAGAGCTTTGCAATCTTCGACAGACCAGTACAGGCGATTCTCCATTTCGAGCAGTGAATATTTTGCGCGATATAAAAAAAGTGAATTGTGCATCTTGCCGCAGATCATAACGTTCCATAACACCAATAAACACTGCCTTTTATCTTGAGCACGCCTCTAGCTCGAGCTGGCCAGCTTGAGCCCAAGGTATTCGACGGGCCAGAAATCCTGGCCGTTGGCCCGAGGAAGCCCCGATCAAGCCCCGGAAGTGACAGTGGAAACGCGACTGGCCCCGGCACGCACTAGCACGGCTCGGCCCTGGCCCGGGAGTGGAAACGCGGCTATTGTGTCAATTTGCAGGGTAAATAAGAGTGACAGTATCAATGATTATAATGGGATGGAATAATCAAAAAAGTATTTAAATGTAAAATCTATTGATTGAAAAAATAATCCCGATCACAATGTTGAGGAAAATAACTGAGAAGTTCTATATGAGCAAGCTATCTGAAGAAGAGACTACGCCGCCATTAAACCAAGCAATCGTTCATCAATTAAACTTAAGGCCTTCACCATTTTGCCACTCATAACAAGATATTAGATTTAAAATGCGCGCTCTGGGCTAACACAGCAGCTGCTAACGCTTTCTCACTGCCAGATATGGGGATTCATTACATCATTCCTGTATCCAAAGCCATTTTAGAATCTGATTAAATATTAATACATTTCTGAATGCATGTATGAAGAAGATCAAAGAGCAGCTTTGAATTGCATTACTGCTCTCTGCCTCCTTCTCCAATGCTGACCCCAGTCACATGACCTCTCACATCTGACCTACGACCCATGAGCTGTTCCTCTTTGTTTCATCTCTGACAACCTAGCTGACCTGCTGGCCACAGAAAGCCGAGTCCAGAACAGGAGGAGAAAGTGATGAGGTTAAACCATCATTATGTTGGCGCACAGTTTCCTGAGTCTCACAGAAGATCAAGACACAGTGTTTCCTGCTGAGTTTTGTTTTTGCTGAGTGTAGACTACCGTTCAAAAGGTTTTTTTAAACAAAAATAATACTTTGCTTCAGCAAGCATGTATTAGATTGATCAAAAGTGACAGTAAAGACATTTATAATGTTATAAAAGATGTATAATACAAATAAATACTGCACTTTCTATTTATCAAAGAATTCTTAAAAAAATCCACAAAAATGTTAAGCAGCCCAACTCTCTTTTAAATTTGATAATAAATGATTTATGATTCTATAATAATATTTCACAATGTATTGTAACGAAATAACACTTTTGAAAGGTAGTTTATAAAATATTTAAACATTTTCAGCAATAAAAAAATAATATTGATTTCTGTTGTTCATCAAATAAAAAAAATCATTTAATATCAAAAGAATATCTTTCAAACCAGACAGTTGTACAAACCTTCTAAACAATTGATACACATGACGTGATCAGTAACAGAATCAGATATTAAATGATTTAACCATTCTGAGTGATCCATCTGACTGATTGAAATGGTAAGTTTGTGAGGTTTTTTTGAGCAAGTCATTAAACAATTGGTTCACAAAAAAGTCACTACACTAATTGTGCTACGTGTTTGCATTTGAAGTATTATTTTAAATTTAATAAAGACTATAAAATCAGTTCAGGAAACATTGTGGACAGATCCGCATCCATTCAAACTAATAACCAATTCAATGAACATTCTGCCTCCTACACAAACTGAACACAGGCCTCTTCTCAAAGTCTGTTCATAAAAAGGTGAACCCCAGGTGGCATCCAGGCAAGTCATTCACAAACACAAATACTTATGCATCACACGCACAATAAAACTGCTTGTGATTAGTCAGCAGGAGTTATTTCAGCGAAGTGTCTTTTTGAGCTCTGCGGTAGGCAGAATCACCAAAACAGCTGACATTCAGCCCTAATACCACAGTGCGTGTCTATTGGCGTGGAGTGAGCTGAGAGGAGCAGGTCTTCTCGATTTACTATCTATGGGAGCTGAGAGACAGGCATGCTCAGGGAATTGTGGGATTGACAACCGATTGGAGCAAGTGCGACTTTATGCAAATGTAACTTTTCAAGTAAGAAAAGCAGACAGCTTATAGCCATGAGGTGAAGGTAGACATCTATCATAATCTGCCGATAGTGCTGGAGTTTCAATATTTAAATTACATATTCAGATTTCAAATACAGTTTATATAGGCCCTACACTAACATTTAAAAGTTTGAGGTTTCAAAGTTATTATGCATTCAATTGATCAAAAGTGACAGTAAAGAAAATTATACTACAACACATTTCTGTTTCAAATAAATGCTGTTCTTTTTAATCTTTTTGAATCCATGACTTATATGAAAATACTAAGCAGCACAATTGTTTTCAACATTGATATATTAATATCTTGAGCACCAGATCAGCATATTAGAATGGTTTCTGAAGGACCATGTGACAGTAGCTACATTTACATGGACACATTTTGTTTCAATCAGAATTAATTCATTCTGATTTATGAATCTGAACGTAGTGTTTACATGAAAACGATCGGGTTGATGTGTGCGTTTTTTTGTCACAAGCTTAAATCGGAATTGATTTTTTCAAGCCCTTCCCACGCCCCAAAACAAGGCTTCTGTTGATGGGAGTACGAAACAAGGACTGGTGGGACGATGTCCTGATCCACTTCACATACGTTGAATGGAAAGGAGAAATTTAAAATAACACAGACATTTATGACACTTTATAATAACAACAACAACAGTTTGCTCCCTGCATGCCATTTTTATGTAATTGCACATGCGCTCAGTACTTTCCGGTTTCTGTTTTCAATCCGATCAATTGTTTACATGTTCTTTCAATCGGATTAGAAAAGCTTTAAACCACCCCTTACAATCTGAATGAAATTTTAATCAGATTTGGCCAATTCATTCCAACTAATGTGGTTACATGTGAATTATTTACTCTGACTGTGCTACGAGTCCGATTACAGTCGGATTATTAAAGTCCATGTAAACGCAGCTACTGAATCAGTAATAGTTGCTGAAAATTCAGCTTTGCCATCATCACAGAAATACCGCTAAATTACATTTTTAAATATATTTAAATAGAAAACAGTTATTTTAAATGGTAATAACATTTCACAATATTACTGTTCGTACTGTATTTTTGATCAAATAAATGCAGCCTTGGTGAGCATAATAGACTTTTCAAAAACATAAAAAATGATCCTTAGTCCTACTCTAGTTTCCTTCGTTCTCTTTCCCCATTCTCTTTTAACCTATTCAGCCTCTTATTTAAATCTAAAAGACAGCTGTAGGGGTTCGTACGCCTCACGCAGACACACAGTGTTTGGTGTTCACCCCTTCACTGCCCTGAGTCTGTCAGATCAGAGGTGGCCGCTAACAATAAGCTGTTATGCATCTGTCTGCTAGACCGCACCTCCTGCTATTCTTCAGCTCTGATGGAAATCGGACGGAGAAAGACAAAATCAGAAAGAGAGAGGTGAGAGGGGAGCGGCACCCTTTGCCCACTGGGACTCATGGGTATCAGTGTGTTCTTTGATCTTTCAGCTTTTCAGCGGCTCATGGAGTCCACCTGCATGTCTCCGCACACCACCTCTTTCCCCCTCAGAAACACTGAACCCACTGGATGAGGTCCCGGGATGGCATGGTACAGCTTCAGACAGCAGGCCCACTGACCATCCAATGCACATCTCAAGCAAAAGCATTCACTGTTTGGGACACTTTGGGGTATTTTATCACTTTTTGTGGTTTTACTGATCAAATAGGTATCGAATGACTTCATCTCAATTTTGATTCACAAGCTCTCATAATTTATTTTCATTCTGATTCTGAATTCATTTCTGAATTAATTTGAATGTTTGAATGTTCACTTTCTGTTAGAATGTCCATTATACAGGGAAGTCTTTTGTATCCGTTCAATCCAGTGTTTTTAAACTATTCATTATAGTCAGCAACTATTCATTTTGAACTATATTGTTTATGAATCTGAATAAATTGGTCAGGTTGTATATTTCTGATTTATTACAAAGGCATAACTCAAAAAAGTCATTTGAATTATAATAAACTGGTCAGGTTATATGTCTCTGATTTATGAATCTGACCAAACTTGTTGCACAGTATGTTTCTGATTCCTAAGTAATTTGTTTGTGAACCAGGCTACATTGGTAACTTTGTATGTTTCAGATTCATTAAAAAGAACAGGAGAAAATCCTTTGTTCATGAATCGGACTACACTGGACAATCACGTCCAGTAAACACTGCAAACTCACATTCACGACTTAGACTCTAAAAAGTAATGAAGGGGACCTGTTTACACAACTTTAAAAAAAAATGCATGGATGCAAGTTAAAAAATTCAAATTTATTGATTTAATTAAACCTTTTAAGTTATCAAAACATTGTTTGGTTGAGTTCTGTTGACATACTAATGTTGATCATTACATCAACTCAAATTTCAGTGTCATCTGATTTTTTTTAAAAAGTAATAACTTAAAGGGTACCTATTATGGATTTTTGAAAATTGGCCTTCATGTAGTGTGTAACATAGATCTAAGTGAACAAAAACATCCTGCAAAGTTTTAAACTTGAAAGTTCACCGTATACAAAGTTATTGTCTCTCAAAAGTAAGAGTCGACTCTGAGTCGCTGATATGAATCGTTCGACGAACGATGCTTTTCCTTTGTCTAGTTGACGTCAACTTGACAAGTTATTTGAATAAGATACACCCACTTATTGCGTTCGGAGACCAGTGTTGCCAGGTCCGTAATGCCTGCACTGTTTCCGCGGGTTGTTTGTGTAGTGCACGGGTTGACGCGATTGTTTTACCCACTGGAACATGATTGTTATTGGAAACACCCGGGAACGCTATTTGACTATTTTTGGCCATGATTGGGTTAGTTTTGATGAGCAATTGGGCTGGTTTTGTTGTGCAGACCTGGCAACCCTGCCGGAGACGCAGGGGAAACTAACATGTCGAGACGCTGTTTTGAAGTGCGACGCAAAAGCAAACTTTTTTCATCTGCCCAGTGAGGAGCATTTGAAGACTAACGTTAAGTGGCTACAGTTCATATATACAACTATACCAGAGAAGTGTAGCCCGAACCTTGTTGTGTTCGCGTCATTTTGAAGATGATTGCTTCACAAACCTAAATGCTATAAGTATGGATTTGCGAGCAGGCTGATAGGCTACTGAAGATTCAGTACCGAGTTTATTTGGATCAGCTTCCTTCTCCGAATCACAAACTGTAAGTATTATAAATATTAATTGTTGCTTTTATGTTTTATGTATCATGCTCAATAATTATGTGTGTGTGTTGTGTACGCACAGCGCATAGGTCGTCAGCTGTATTGAATGTGAAGTGTTTGTCGTTGTTAATGGAGTTGTCATAAAGAATATAGCTATAACGTTACCTCTTAGTACTGCATTATCAATATGTTTATGCGTTGGGCTAACGCAAACAAAGACTGAATGTGCTTTTACCACTAAACTTTGGGCTATGGTAGTTAACATATCACAGATTAGCGTCACGCAAGGGCGGGGTTTGGAAAAATGACTCGCTAAACGATTCATATGGGAGTCGGTGAGCAAATCAGGTAAAAATAAATGCATATTATAAGACAACAAAAGTGTTTTTTGTCATGGCATGCTCGTAAAACTGTTGTTGGGGACTCCTAGAACAATATTAGGAACATTTTAAATGCCATAATAGGTACCCTTTAATGAAATTGCCTTGATAACCTATTGGGCACTGGATATCTAGTTCACAGCATGCTTTGCATATGACTGGATAAGGAGAATAAATGTTGAAATAAAGTGTTCTTTCGTTTGTTTTTTAGTGAAGGGAAATAACAGTTATTGTTTAATGCTGTTTTATAGTTCTACAGTTCTGAGTTTCTATTATGTTGAAGTGTTTGTGGTTACTACTGTGGTGAAGAGTAGACTACATGAAGGCAAACACTACATTGACTCTCTAAACAATAACAGCACTAATGTTAGTGATAATTAATATCTTACTTGATCATTAAATTTAAATGCTAAATAAGTTACATTAAGCATGTGCAGTGATAGCTGTGGATTTGAACTGACATCAATACGAGTAATTGGTTCCATGGGTACAAATCAAGTAGTTGGAGCAACTTAATTTTTTAAGTTATCATGAACCTAAACATTTTTTTTTATATTTTAGAAATTATTTAGTTCTCTAACTCAATGTAGTTTGTTGGTTCAAAGTTGTCATAACTCAAAAAGATTGATGCAAACGATTGTGTTCATTTTTGTTGTTGTTAAGCCAACCATTTTTTTTTAGAGTGCAGGTAAAATATGCCAGCTACTTCCTGTACTCACTAGTGCGCAAGTGCTGAAACAACCACATAATGCAACATCTGACAACCAAGATCTCAGGGGTGTGGATGTCTGCATGCGTGTATCCCTGAACCCGGGAGGAATTCATCTCCATAAAGCTAGTTTGCTTCCATGCATGAGTGCGTGTTTTGTGCATCTCCAAAGCAGAGCATATCATGTGTCAGATTTAACAAAACCTCTCTGAAGACCTAAATAACAGACCTGCCACTCACACAATGCTGTTATCATGTAGTCTCAGATGCATTCCTGGTCCTTACACCCCCTCTGAATCAAAGGCTCTGTTTGAAGCTACAACTGTTGCAAAAAGCCCATTCCTCCGGCAGCTAGGCTGTTTACAGCACCTCAGATACACCCTTAAATAGGCTGGCGTGCGAAAACACAGTAGGCACAAAGAGAGAGAAGATAAGAAACAATCACTGCCAAGTTTGCTCATGCAAGAGTTGAGGAAAACATTATTTTATTTTTTATCAACGAGTTTTAGAGCTCACGGTGCTGATCAACCTTACATTACCTCACTTTGTTGAATTCAGTCGGCTCTGGCAAAGAGCCTAATGCTAATGACTGTGTTCTTAATGCATGATATGTACACTGACAAGCTAATTAGAAAAGCGTGTGTGTGGGGAAAGTCCATCAGATTTGATTATTTTCAGAGATGTAGTCTTGCTCTGAGGGTACTTTAGGATAAGAAGGAGGTGCTATTGTAGTGATGCCAACTAAAGGAAGAATAAGTGTAATCACTTAGAGGATTTAGTCATTCCAAACAAAGGCACATTTAAAAATAGTGGGTTTTGGATTCAGTTCAAGAGTTTACAGAAATAAAAAACAGACTGAAAATATGAGAAGTGATTTTATCATCCAATAACTGAATCTTCAAAATGTAAAGAAACGTGCATGTGAAATAATCCAGATTTAAATGGATATAATGTAGAAGTAAGTTACCAACAATGGATGATATTCAAAGAAAAAGGGTTCTAAGCATCTTGTGCTCAGCGAGGCTGTAATACAGTAAAAACAGTGGTGAAATATATTTAACAATTTGAAATAACCATTTTCTATTTTAATATACTTCAAATGTTCATGTGACGGCAAAGCTGAATGTTCATTATTAGCCATTACTCCAGTCTTCAGCGTCACATGATCCTTCAGAAATAATTCTAATTTGTAGGGCTGCCCCCAACTAAAGATGGCAAGATATCAATGCCGAAAACAGTTGTGCTACTTCAAAAAGTTAAAAATAATTTATTAGTTTCGAAACATTCTAAATGTCTTTACTGACACTTGATCTATTTTATGGATTATTTAAATACATAATGAATACAATTCATGGCAAAAGAAAAAAAAAACTTTATGAAAAACAGCATTACCGTAGATTGTAGGGGAGACAAACTTAGTGAGTCATAGAGTAAACCCCTGATGAGCTTCTTTTGAAGACAGGAAAATAAGATTATCTTTTAAACTAAAGTTAGTTGAATATGAGAGGGACGACTATCTTATTAGGCCAATCCAGCTGTCATTTCACAGCACTGATGACTATGAACAACAAAAGAAGGATATTAAAAGATTACAGACCGGAGATGTCTGACTTTGAACGCCGCCACCCATCATGCTTTGGGTGGAGGCCTCTTTCTGTCCCATAAGTCTGTGTGGGAGAGATGACAGAGGGCTTGATTGTAGGGACACCTGTGTTTTGTTTATGTGCAAAATCAAAAGGTGAAACACAACAAAACACACAATCACAAAACTGCTGCTATGACAACTATCCTGATCCGCAGGGACACTTTGTTTGAAAGTTATACTGGCAGAAACGTGTGCGCTCTCAACTCACACCAACAGCCACAAACACAATGGTGTCCGCTTGCAACGTTTTTTTCTTTTTTCTCTCACATAGAAAAAAAATGAAGACATCCAAATACACAAACACACCCAACAACAAAAGTGCTGGATAAGATGCAGTTAATGCGACTTTCTCTCAGCAGGGAAGAAGGCTTACCTCAGCTGCTTTAGAAGCACCACAATGCCCCAAGCTAACAAGATTTTCTCTAGTTCTCTCTAGTCTGCACAATTAAACGAAATAAAACCGAAATCACGATATGGCTTAGTGCGATTATCAAATTGCATAGGCTGTGATTCAAATGCATACATATATGCGCTGCCGTTGCATTTTTCAGAGTGAAACGCTGGCACTGTGTTCAATTTCAGGCGAGTAGCTCATGATCTGTTGAGGTTGGGTCGCATATCGTGCTTTTGGGAACGGAACATGCGCCAACCATTTTACCAAACTAGTAATGAGAAGCGCTTATTAACTGGCTATTTTTTCCAAAAAAAAGGAAAGTTTTAAAGGGATAGTTCACCTGAAAATGAAAATTGTCAATCAAGTTGTTCCAAGCCTGTATGCGTTTCTTTCTTGTTGAACACAAAAGAAGATATTTTAAAGAATGTTGATAATCAAACCGTTGAAGTATGGAAGTCAATGGGGCACATCAACTGTTTGGTGGCCAACATTCTTTAAAATATCTTCTTTTGTGTTCAGCAGAAGAAAGAAACTCATACAGGTTTGGAACAAGATGATGGTGAGTAGCCTAAATAATGACAGAATTTTCATTTTTGGGTAAAGTATCCCTATAAGGGCTCTCTGCTGTTAAAAGCTTGATGGTTTTAGTTTTGAAAATAAAGAAATTAAGATTCTGGGTCTGTAAGTCCAAATTCACAAAAACCAAAATGGTGCGATTTCAGTCAGACTAAAGCATTTACATGAAAATGACTGCTTAAGTGCGACTGAAATCGAACTTAAGTGCACGTAAACTAAACATCAGAGAAAGTGGTTTCTTCTAAACTCCTAAAAACAGTCCACCCTGTATTCATTTTCCTGAATGTAAATTAGACTCATCCTAAACAAACTCTTTATTTAGAATTCATTAAACAAAATAAAGATATAGATGACAGAGTGAACAAGAGAGAAAACATTTCAAATTCCCTAAACACCTAATTATTTCAGAGATTGTTCTTACTTATCAAGCTTAGGCTTTGCAGGAAGTCTCCATGGTCTGATTTACACACATAGTGCGGTACCACTCATGACCAGACGAGATGGGGCAAGACAAACAGTTCTCCACCGATATAACCATTAAGCTAACAGAAATCCATTATTTTAAGTCTTTATAGACGTAAAAACAAATGAACTGTATCTGATCAGATCTATTTGGTATATGGGACTGTGTGAGTCCAACAAAACCATCTAAACTCACCCTAACTGGAGTGCTCTTGGCCTGGACCCTCTGAGACTGTGCCCCCGTGGGAGCTGGATCCCTCTGACCAACTCCGGCCCCCTGTGCTCTGACCCCCGCCGCTGCCGATCCATTAGTACACGTGCCATGCATGCTTCCCGTCCTCCTCGGCCTCTGCTTGATTCCATCCAGTAGCCGTACCAGGAGGATGTTGCTAGGCAACTCATCCACGCCACTCTCGACTAGTGTGCGGCACTCCGGGCAACGCAGTTCTCCACGCGAACCCACAATTCCAAGCAGGCAGCGCCGACAAAACGTGTGCTGGCACGGCAAAACCTTTGCCGTGGCGTCCAGTCGCTCCAAGCAGACCGGACACTCTAACAGGTCCAGGAGCGCAGACTCATCCATTTTCACACTCGCACAATCTTTCTCAGTGTAGTCGTTCATTCAGTCAGTTTTGTCTCTCCGAAGAGAGAAGCGCATGGTGTGTGAGTGTGGATATAAGGTTGTTTGGAGGGAAAGTCCAATCCTGCTGTCACGTCACTCCCATGCCGCAGTCATGATCATATCTCTAGCATTCACTGCAGAGAATTAAAGAAAAAGATATCATATAACACTTATAGAGCATTAGTGGTTTCAAGTGGTTTCAATAGAAGGCGCATGGGAAAGCAATGTAATGAAGATGTTTAAGAGGAGTGTCATGAGAAACCTAATTTCTAAAATCCAGGATGTTCAAAAACATCTTTGATTTTTTAAATGCGCAACAAACTTGACACAAACAGCAGTAGAACAGTATGAACACGAGCAGAAAAGAAGCTTGAAAAGATGTCATCACCAGGGATGGGAATCATAAGGAATTTAATGAATTTGTTTCAGATTCTGGTTCCTCTTAACGATTTTGTTCCCTGGTGGTTCTTTTTATACTTTTGAGGAAGAAATATTTGGGAAAACTGCATTTAATGCCAAATGATGAGATCATTTCAGATTTTAAGAGAACAGAAATAAATTATTACAAAGTAATACATCTAAAACAACTCTTGCAAATGAGAGACTTTTTACAAGTGACATACAATAAATAACTGTCAATAACTATATAATAAAAATAGCAACAAAAAAACAGGTTACATATTTAATTAATGATTTTATCTATTTTTATAAAATACCACTGATAACTATAAACGTTGTCATAAACAACCAATCGGTAACTACAATAAATAATGTCACACTAATCACAAGAGATAACACAACGAAAGTTCTGACCGAATCGTACACTAAACTGAAACAATTCATAAGAGTCACTCAGTCGGGAATCGTACCACAATTGCAGCCGAGTGTTTTTTTGATTCACTAAAATGAATCGGTTCATTAGAGTCATTCGTTCGGGAAATGGACTACACTGGTCACGCTGTTAGCTTCGCGCTGTAGATAACAAAACAAGTACGTAAACACTGAAAGTGCCTCCCTATTTGGGAGGAATTCTCGTACTTTTGCACTATTCTGCTGTTATATAACGTTACTGTTACCAGGAAAAACAATATGTGGAATGTTGGACACTTTACTTAACTGTCACAGCTTTCCTGTTTTTAAAACCTTATAAAATCCATACTCAAATGACCCAATGTAGCTACACAATGCACTCATACTACGTAGCCTACTATTCCATCTAGCGTTTGAATTTTATGAGTCAAAAACATGAGGAAAGCTCTGACAGTTGAGTGCATGAAGTGTAGGCTACATGAAGAGCACATAGACTAGTACAAGTAGTAGTACATAGTGTATATGGTCATTTCGAACTCAACTTGATTATTTTAGTACAGAATTCGAATTTTGAAACACTATCACAGAGAATGCACGTTCGACAGACGTTAATAGAACAGAACGGTGTGAAAATCATTCGATACAGTATTTTTTTGTTAAATGGAACAGGTCCTGGTTCTCGGGTCTCAGTCCGACTCCTACACACATAGTCCCAAAATAAACTTGGCAACGAGAATTACGCTTAAACAACTATATAACAGTTACCGTGACGTTTATTCATTTGGCGAAATGAGCCTTCGTGTCTAAACTGTAAATATGCTCGCCTCCGTCCGGTCTCTCCTCGACCCTCATCCACTACTGCCCTACCGGTTAACCCGATTCATTATCTACTACCACGATTACAATTAAAAGGCAAGCAGAACACTTAATGAATAGACTAAATAAAAAACGATCTGCCAAATCAAACATCTTTATTCTACTTGCTCATGAACAAACAAAACCTGAACCAAAAATCAAACCAAATCAAATGGTTGAATACAGAATAAACGGAACAAACAATTTTAGCTAAGTTACTACTTAGCGAGACAATGTAGTTTAAATACAACTAAAGAGAAAGTTCGCCCAAAACACAAAAGGATGTTAAGTAAATTGACAGCCCCAGTCACTATTCGCTTGAAAAGATGGATAAGTGAATGGTGACTGAAGGCGTTAGTCACATCATCTTTAGTGAAAGTCATACAGGTTGCATAGCATATGATAGTGAGTAAATTAATCATTTTCAATTTAACTATCCCTTTAATCATTTAGCCTACTGCAAACACTCAACCAACGTCTTGAATAAAACCAAAAACCCAATTTAATTAACGTTACTACAAAACATTAGCTACATTGTAGAGTTGCGGTAGAAATATATCGGCCCCACAACTGCTGTCTGAGTCTGTTTAAATAACTCCTGAAACTAACTAACCTAGTATCACCAATAGTGATCTGAAAACGAACCACGGAAGAATGAGAAAAAAACGAACAAAAAAAGTAGTGTAGTGTTGTGCGTGATGTGTCACAATAAACAGGGCACGACAGACGCTTTTCATCGACACGTTTGACTGTAACTCGTGTTCGTGTTGGTTGTAAGTAACCATGTAACGTTACGTTAGATTAACAAACTTTGATCGGATGCTCAAATTTAATTTAGTGTCTTATTACGGAGAGATCTGTGAGAGCACGGAAACGCTAACGTTACCTTAAATAAGGGCCCCTTCTCACTCCTCCTCTTCTTCCAGAACAGTTTCTTTCCCGAGTTCCTCAAAGTAGGGAATTCGCTCTGGAAAAGGGATCCTGATATCTTGATCGCCCAGTTGGACACAAGTTTACATATTTAGGTCCGTAAACCACAGCAAATGACAGGTCATCGCTCTTGAGCCGTTCGGTCGAAACAACAAAAGAATAAAGTCCGAGAAATTCAGGTAGATTAAACTGAGAAGAAAGCAAAGAAAAACAGGAGAAGCGAGTTCCTGCGTCCGAGCGCCATGACGAGCTCTGTTGATACTGTGGAACACTGCAGCGGACGTGTAGTCGGGAGGGACGATTTTCAAAACGCACATCTGAGAGAATGCAGCAACCGTTTTCTGTTTAGGCTTTGTCCTAGATAAACATAGCACATTTTGCACTTTTGATCGACAAAATATATTTCTAAACCTGGCTGATTTAGTCTATCCGCACTGGATACACTGGGCAACGTTTTTCACTGACGAATAGTTTGTTTAGAATCTCCGCCTGCGACATATAGTGTCACAAATCACGAGAGTCACTGCAGGTTTAAAAAAAAAAAAAAAAAAAAAAAAACCTCTAGTTGCAATCTCTCGGACACAAGAGAGAAAAAATGTTCACTAGCTAAACCTAAGCTATGTTCTGAATAGTATTCTTATTTACTACACTACTATTTCTACAGTAAGCCAGTATGCTAATTTTCTGCATTCATAGACGACCTGTTCGCAAAAATGTGCAGTAGAACAATGCAAAAAATAGCCTACTATATTCAAAAATTCAACCTGCTCAACTTCACATTCTATTTCATGAACTGCAATAAATATTAAATTAAATATCTTATTTAACTAATTATTCGACTAAATTAGTAAATTGTAGCTTATAGGCTAGTGTATATAAAAATGCTAAATACATGGCAAATAGAAAATGCATTTAAAAAATGATAACATGCTTAATTAAATATGCACATAATTGCATCGTGTGACAAGGGCATAATACTTTTAAAAACATTTATAATCCATATCAGTTAAGCCTACTACTTTTTGTAAAAGGGCAATTGTCACATTCTATTATAGTACCATGAGGTAAATATTAATTCTCTCAAACATATATTCTCTCATTTCCCACTGAAACTTTTAGGTTTAGCAGTATTATTCACCAAAGCTTTGCATCTCTCCTCCAGCTTGTGACTCAAAGGTCAATTTTCCGCTACCTTCCACATGCACACTGGCACACACAAAGGTTAACACTGAGGTGAGGCTGTCAGAAGATTGACCTGTGTGTAAACCATACAAGAGACCTTTTAACATGATTGTGGTTCATATCAGATCGAATGCTTCCCTGTTACATGATGATGGCCAAATACCTCATAGTTTATAAAACAAGAAGTGTTTTCCATTTTAAACACACAACCTAAGGCAAGTTTCATCCTACAAACAAAAGCCTTTGGCTTTTGGAATATTTCTATTTGGAATATTTTCACAGGCAAAGTCCAGTCATTTAAATAGGAATATGAACACTATATTGACACTTTGTTTTTGTTTTTTTTGCCTGCAAAATTTCTCTGAAATTTCCACCAATGTGACTGCACACCATGTCTCTTCTGTGTTAAAGGAATAATGCACACAAAAAAGAAAACTATGTCATTATTTACTCTCATGTTGTTTCAAACCTGTATGACTTTTTCCCCCTCTCTGGAACAGGACATTTTTAATGCTTCAAAACCATATTGGACCCCTTTGACTTTCATCAAATGAACAGTTGAAACATTCTTTTAAATATATTTTGTGTTTCAAGAAATGTTTGGATCAAAATGATGGTGGAATTTCAATTCTCTTGTGAACCATTGCTATGAATAATTGAGATGATATTATTTTATTTTCTGTTTTAGCTCAAGTTTTAGTAATTTTTTGTTTTTGTCAATTTAGGTTTAGTTTGAATTTGAAAGTCTATTTAGTTTTTGTTTTAAACTGAACAATGATACATTTTGCCAAAATAAAACAAGTTTAAAAAGGATGTTCATATTTTATTTTATTTCAGTAAATTACTATTTCATTTCAAGAAATGAAAGTTTTTTATGGTTCATAACACTGGTGTGAACTATCCCTGATGGCAATATATTGTGATCCTAGTCACTGAAGGCAAAGTTCTCAAGCCCTAAAGTCAACAGGAATTACATCATCAGGTTTCTACCTCACTAGCTTTTATCTTGTAAGAATTTATTGCATTAAGCATAAACAGAGTAAGTCAAAGGCAATACGTGAAGCTCAAAAACATGAGTCTTCTCCGTGTTTATTAACAGTAGCGCATATACCTCTAGACGCTAACAATTTATTTACTGATTCATCAGTTTTACAGAGCCTGCAGAAAATGTTACCGCCAACAGAGAACATGGACGTGATGAATGTGCTTCACAATGTTAGACTTCATGTTGAAATGGCCCTTTATTAGTGTTTTGCTTGTCCTTTGTCTGCTCGAGGAAAAATTACAGCACATCGTCGTGAGCAATTTGTACTCTTAACTAAATTGGGCCACTATAATGGCAACATTTGGTAAGCAAGTGTGTGTAATTGAGCTGAAACAGTTCACGAAGGCCTCATTTGAGCACATATGCATGTGAGTGCAGTGTGTTTTGTCATTCCTTGGCTAATGAGGACAATAAATCAGAAAGATAAAATAAATATGGTAAATATGCATGGAACACAGAAAAAAGAGGTGAGAGGAATAGTATTGCGAGAGAGAATAATAAAGAAGTTAGATTTATGGTGGCACGGCTCTTGGATGTCAGAAGTGATCCCGGCGGAGCAGGCAGCAGCCCTCCGGTCATATTTCACTGTTGCCGGGGGTCATTTAGCCCACCCCTGCGGGAGGGGCAGAGGCTGTAAAGCCTGGTGCAAATTTCTTGGATAACCCCGGAGGGAAGGCCTGCTTTGATTTATCGCTGACCCAGTCACGGCCCAGTCTGAGGATTGTTTTGAGTGCAGGTGATTCACAATCGCAAGCATATACATGTTTTCATAGCCTTCTGCATCTTCATTCTTTATGCAAAAGGAGAAAATAATGCCATTACACTCAAAATGCCAGAGCTAGAAAGTTATGTCGGCTTTTATTTTTTCCCTCGAGTGAGTTTGTGATCAGCAATTTGCAGCCGCACACACACACACACACACACGAGTCTGCCACGTTTGAGGCGACAGCTGTGTCACGGCAATAAAAAAGCATGGAGAGGTTGAGCGAGAGAAACAGATAGGAAGAGAGAGAGAGAGAAGAGAGAGAGAGAGAGAGAGAGAGAGAGAGAGAGAGGAGAGAGAGAGAGAGAGAGAGAGAGAGAGAGAGAGAGAGAGAGAGAGAGAGAGAGAGAGAGAGAGAGAGAGAGTGAGTGAGAGAGAGAGAGAGAGAGAGAGAGAGAGAGGAGATGTGACAAATGCTTTTTCCTCAAAACATGAGAGCCTGCTCTGACAGACAGAATAATGGATTCAGGGATCCTTTTGCAGCTTGAACGCATCTGTTTTTCCAAGGCCGTGACAATCTACCACAACCATCTAAATCTTCAAAACTCCGAATTCATGACCTAATGTCAGACACAGAATAAGTGTGAGTCTGCTGCATATTCTCTGGTTTTAGTTTAGGAAACGCCAACATGATAATCATTGAATCATTAAAGTCCAATCATTGATTCTTGGCTGTTTCGTATAGTTATCTCTCAATTAATAAGTAACAAAGCTTTTATAACTACCATGGTCAACCATCTTCAACTGGACATAATATTATTGCCACTGGATGATGTCCTTTGGTCAGTCCAGAATGTGTTCATTTGACATTAGGGATAATTCTTACACCCCACACTTTTATAGTGTTTATGAGGGGCGTTCATATTCAAGATGGGCGTTCATATTCAAGATGGAGATGGCACCTTTCAATCTCTTCACTTCAGTGCTAAGATCAATGTCAAATACAAAATAGTCAGGATATAGTTTTATCAGATTATTAGAAAGACAATAATATGATTATTAAATTAATATACAAAAGATATACAAAACATTTTTGTGAAAACTGTGATACTTTTCTTTTCCAGGATTCTTAAAAAGTTCAGAAGAAAGTTCAAAAGAACAGCATTATGTCAAATAATTGTCTTTACTCACTTTTGATCAATTTAATGCATATGCTGAATAAAAGTATTATTTTTTGCAACAACAACAAAAAAATCTCACTGACCCCAAACTTGTTAACAGTGTTTATTGATTTATAGTTTTAAACTTAGATTAGCTTATCATTGTCAAACTCAACCTAAATTAAAAACACAGTGTTCTATTTTTTATATTTAGACAAAAAATGACAAAATCAAATTATGGGAATTATATTATAATGTAACATTTCAAATTGTCCATGTTTTCTATCAGTGTTACAACTTATTCTAGTGGTGTTGTAGGCTATAAAACACTGTAAAAAGTTTCTGCCTTCAATTTTAAGTACTATCAACTTAGTTGTTTAAAGGTGGGGTATGTGATTTGGAAAACGACCGGCAGATTTTGAAAATACACAATTCAAATGGTCCTACCATCTTTCCTCCAACACTGGCCCTGACTGGGTCACGCACGCTGGGGGGAGGGGGTATGGTACGACCATTTGATTGACAAACTTACTGTCCAATGATTCTAGGTGGTCTTGGAAATGATTGGCTGAAGTTTTTCGAGTTCTGCCCGTTCCACAGATGATTAAATTGCTTAATTTTTATTTCAGTGCTTCTAACTCAGTGGATGTAAGTGGGTTAGGAATAGGATTTCAAGTTATTTTGAAAAAAATGGACAAAAAAAGAGAATCACATACCCCACCTTTAAATCATAACAACTTAAATGACATTAAACTGACTTAAAAATGAATTAAATCCTGTATAACTTTCCCCGCCAATAATTTAATCCCTTAAAATCTTTGATCACCAAAATGACAAAGGTTTCCTTAATTTTTTTTATCATGCCTTAAAATAGCTTGAATGTAACTCCACCATTGCTTCATTTATACGTGGTTCTATGAATATGAAAATTAGCCCCGCCTCCACTCACTCACACCAGCTCAGAGATCCTTTCATTGATGATCACACGTTGACATCCCCACATAAACAGATTTCTTTGCAACAAATGTTCTCTGCAGTTCATCATCTACAGTAACACATCCTGCTTTGTCTTTCCCCCTCGAACCCACTCAAATACATCGATCCATCAATATGATTTCCAGCCTGTGCTATTGATAATCTCAGCAGAACATCAGCAGGATATTGAATGTCTATTTCCACAACAGAGACTGTTAATAGTGCAGAGGTTAATGAAAGAGCAGTATTAATCTGTTCAGGTGTGGGAGGTTTTTAACTTAACCTAACCTACTTTAAAGGGGACATATCATGCTAAATCTACTTTTTTAGCCCTTAAATGCCTTTTGTTGTATATTTGGAGTGTTTATAAGTACAGAAAAGTTGAAATCAGTCTCTTCGGGAACTTCGTTGATATCTTTATATTCCGTTTTGGTCACATTTTTCAACCGGTTTAGATTTTTCTATAATCTATGACGTTTTGTGAACTATTACGTCAAAGTATTTGCAGCGGAACTGCCAAATAAGGACATCGACTTCCGGCCAAACACTTTGAGCAATCCGCCATTTTTATTTCTCGCTGCAATTTTGTAGTCCAAGTATGCAGAAGTTACGAGAGGGTAAGTTACGTCAACATGTTCGGTTGTTGGATGTAGCAACCCACATGCTTCATTACACCGTCTGCCAGCATCAGAACCTCTTCGAAGTGCCTGTTTGAGTTTTATTTTTCACGGAAATGTACCCACATCTGTGAGTAAAGTCATGTTTGTGTGCGCGAATCACTTCATGGATAACCAACGTCACTTCAGCAACCTCCGCCAGTATAAAGAAGGATTTGCCGATAGACTTCGTCTGATTGAGGGGTCAGTTCCTTCTATCTTTGGAGACGACGAACAAAGCACTTCGGTAAGCTGTAAATAACGTAACTTACTACTCTTCTTAACCCTCTGGGCTTCTTCGTCCGAAAACGGACGAAAACTTTTACGTTTTGAAATGTTTAATTTTTTTTGCTTCATCGGATGGGGGTGAAACTTGGTGACTTTTGTTGTATTACCTATATGAACACACAAAAAAATCAAGGAGATGATTCTGATATGTTAAAGGGTCGTAAAAATTTTTGTCACACTTAGCTTCCTCACCGGTCTAAAACGGACGACATAGGAAATGAATGGGAAATACGAAAAAATAGGAAAATTTAGAGAAACTTTTGGTTGTACAAACTTCAGATCAGCCACTCTGCTGAAAAAAAGTGTACAGTAGTAAAGGGGTGACACTCTAAAACATGAAGAGTGCAAAAAAGACACCCCACCCCACACACACACACGCCCACACACACACAGAGATAAACTGGCTTATTACTGTGTAATAACAGATAAACTGACTGCAACAGTAAATTTTTTGAATTATGCTAAACAAACTCAATAAATGAAGAAAAAAAAAACTCTCGCTCAAATGCACACACGCGCGCACACACACACACACACACACACACACACACACACACACACACAGAGAGAGAGAGAGACAGATAAACTGGAAAGAGTGCAACAGCAAATTTTTAGAATATGCCAAATAAAATCAATAAATGAAAAAAAAATCTCGCTCAAATGCAAAACACACACACACACACACACACACACACACACACACACACACACACACACACACACACACACACACACACACACACACACACAAACTGGCAAGAGTGCAACAGCAAATTTTTAGAATATGCAAAATAAAATCAATAAATGAAAAAAAAAATCTCGCTCAAATGCACACACACACACACACACACACACACACACACACACACACACACACACAACACACACACACACACACACACATAAACTGGCAAGAGTGCAACAGCTAATTTTTAGAATATGCAAAATAAAATCAATAAATGAAAAAAAAAATCTCGCTCAAATGCGCACACACACACACACACACACACACACACACACACACACACACACACACACACACACACACACACACACATAAACTGGCAAGAGTGCAACAGCAAATTTTTAGAATATGCAAAATAAAATCAATAAATGAAAAAAAAAATCTCGCTCAAATGCACACACACACACACACACACACACACACACACACACACACACACACACACACACACACACACACACACACACACATAAACTGGCAAGAGTGCAACAGCAAATTTTTAGAATATGCAAAATAAAATCAATAAATGAAAAAAAAAAATCTCGCTCAAATGCACACACACACACACACACACACACACACACACACACACACACACACACACACACACACACACACACACACACACACACACATACAGAGAGAGAGAAATGAACTGGTAAGACTGCAACAGCAAATTTTGAAAAAATGCAAAAATAAAAAATACAAAAGACTCGCTCAAATGCAACACACACACACACACACACACACACACACACACACACACACACACACACACACACACACACACACACACACACACACAGAGAGAGAGAGAGAGAGAGAGAGAGAGAGAGAGAGAGAGAGAGATCAACTGGCAAGAGTGCAACAGTTAATTTTTAGAATATGCAAAATAAAATCAATAAATGAAAAAAAAATCTCGCTCAAATGCGCGCGCACACACACACACACACACACACACACACACACACACACACACACACACACACACACACACACACACACACACACACACACACACACACACACACACACACACACACACTTGTTTATAAAACAAACATTTTCTCCCCTGCCTGCTACCATGGCTGGTTAGATCAAAGATATATGCAACAATAAATATAATATTTAAAATTTGTATGTATATAGTTAAAATTATGTTTATTATTATTATTTTATTCCTATTTTTTAACCTACAGTTTGATAATGATTGTTTGCTGTTATGTTATTTTATGTTTTCTATGTTCGATCATAATTGCTGTTCCCTTCTGAAGTTTGTATTACCATTTATAGAATTAAAATGAATTAATTAATTTTAATTAATTAATAATTAATTGCAAAATGTTTGTATAAAGTGTTTTGAATTATCACTATCCACCCTTTTGTTTGATTTTTTTAATTATCAAATACTGAGTAACAAAAATGTTTGGATTGTGTTCCCTTTCTAACCAAACATTATTGTTTGATTGTAATCATAATGAAAAACCTAATACTTATCTAAAAAAAAAATAAAAAAAATATTAAAAGTAGTCTTTTAGAACATCTAAATATATATCTTAATAAAAAAAAACGAATCAGATCGAGAAATCATGTCTAAAACAACAATAAGAATCAAAAAGCCTTTCTATGTATTTACATAGGAAGCTATAGGCAGCCTACAGGCCGTTAAGGGCATTGCACACAATAATTTATTTTTAAAGCCACTGGGTGGCGGTCTTCTCACTTGAAATTTTTTGGCATGCAGCCTAGACCCTATTTTGATGTAAAACGTTGCATTTATTGAAAAAAAATTTTTTTTTTAATAATAAAAAAATATATATATTAATTTTAATGGAAAAAATAGCTCATACAAATTATATAATTAATGCAAAGTATCATAAAAAACTCAAAAAATTCTAAATAATAATCAGAAAATATTATAGAACAAAAATATATTTGAATGGTTATCCTGGGAAAAAAATAAAGTTAAATTTTAAGGCTTCGTCCGTTTTTGACCGGGAGGAAGCTAAGTGTAACTACTTTACGAAGAAGCCCAGAGGGTTAAAACACTCGGTGGTCATGGTTTAGCAGTTGTCTTGTTAGTGTGCTTGTTTTAAGAGAAATAATCGACTTTTCTTTAATTGTTTATAATATAACTTATATTTTGTTTTGTGAGTATAAAATAGTCGTTGTAAATCATGCAGTATTGTAGTAGTGGGCATGGAAGCAGAACTTACTGTAAATACAGTAACACACCATTGCGATACATCCATATGAAGACGTTGTTCTGCAGGTTCGTCGTCTTTATTTTCATCTCGCTCCGACTGTGGCTCGAACATGTTAGGCTTGATGGACAAGTCTTCCGTTGTTGACATTTTGTTAATAACACGTGAATAAAAAGTTTCTGTTCAGCTAGGCTAGGGGCCCGTCCACACGAAGACGCGTTTCACTGTATACGTATACATTTTTTATCGTATTGGCGTTTCGTCCACACGGATCCGGCGTTTTCGGAGAGTGAAACCGCTATTTTTTGAAACCGGGTCCCAAAGTGGATAAATCTGAAAACGACGCCCTTGCAGTTTCGTGTGGACGGCGGTATCCGTTATTTTGTGAAACGATGATGTCAGGCCTAAATGTTGTAGCCATTAAAGAAAAGTTAGTTTCATATTTATGATTAAATAATGTTATTTTTTTCCATTTCATATATGTTGATTAGGCCCTATAAGTGAACAGCGTGAGTAAGATGCGCAATATCGAGACACATATCATTTTGACCACTTCATTAAGTTTTGTTTTGTCTTCATTAAGTTTTGTTTTGCCTTTCTTTAAAATTAATTTCGTTTTGTAAAAATTGTATCTTAATTTTAATCAATGTTTTATTAACGAATTGCATGGATAGCAGACAATAGCCTATATAATCAGGACATGAGGCGCCGACGCAATATAAATTGCAACGCACGAGAACTGGAGCTTGTCTCATAAATGAACAGAAACTCAGAAATACCTATATCTAAGCTTTTAATGTCTACTTTTAAACAAAACAATTCAAAAAGAAAAGTAACAGACAACTCTAATAATCCGTATGAAGTGTGCATTTCTCTCTATAGGCACCTTCAAAACACTGCGAAGGTGGCGAGTCAGCATCGTCAAACAAAACACTAGTTTATTAATAAACAATTCAAATGTCTCCTTGCTATAGGCTATTTGACACATTCATAATAATTAGGCTATTTGCCGTTTTTTTGTGGCAAGCTTTATGCGTCTGCAAACTAATCGACCATCGTGACTCATCCTATAAATGGTACAAAATAGGGATGACTCATCCCTATTTTGTACCATTTATAGTTTTTCATATTGTTCAATAAAGTTCTTGGTAAAAAAGAAAAGAAGCTACTGTGCCTAATATTACTGTATATTATTGTATACAGCGCGCAAGGTTTATGCGCAAGTCTTCTTCTCTGTTTTTAGTGTATCTGTGTCAGAATTACAGCCCCTCGTACTGGTCTGGCATATATACTACACCGTTTTCAGTCGGTTTCAGTGGTTTCGTGTGGACGCAGATATTTCTTGAGACGACCCCGTGTTTACGGAATTTTTTTTTAGAACGAGGGAAAAAAAAGATCGGATAGGGAACGCACCGGCTTCGTGTGGACGTGGCCTAGATAATCGCATCTCTATAAAACTACAAAAATTGCCGAACGGGGTGGAGTTGAACCGAGTGTCACCTCTGCGAGCTGGAGAGGGGGCGGGGTATGAAGTGTCGCATTTGTATTTAAAGAGACCGCACCAAAATGAGTTGATCTCAGACGCACATCAGAAAAGCGGTAGAAAAGTGGCCTGTGGAGCTATAATAATGAGGAATTCAGACCCAAGCATTGCAGTTCTGCTTTATATAGACCACAAATATATGATTTATATGTAAAAAGGAAAGATTTAAAAGCATGATATGTACCCTTTAAGAAGCCCACTGAGAGACTGTACAAATAAACTAGATCTGCGTTTCAACTCTCAGAGAGAGAAAGACTGCAAAATTAAACCTCCAGGCAAAACCCTCGTCAGATTAGGCACAAAGCCATCGGTGAAATTAGTCAGGTCAGATACGAGGCATAAACAATTCATTCATGTGTGCGAATGGCAAACGGAGCGTGAATATGTATGTATTGCATAGGAGACTTGCATATCGCCTTTTGGGAACCGAAAGCAGGAAGTCAATTAACTCAACCCCTGGGATTTGATAAATGGGTAAAAGATTTTATAGGAAGGGTGAGGGCGAGACAAGGATAACAGCTTTTTCTTCCACAATCCATTCTGCTGTCTTATTGCCTTACTCCACTGACCTCATCAGTCATGAACATATTAAACATTCCCAGTATCCACAGGCCTTGATTAAAAGTCCCCACAAACTCCATGACTCCTAAGCAGGAATATTGAACATTATATCAATGCAAAGATTCATTGAAATGTTTGTATCATGAGCCTAGGTTTTCTTGCAATGTTAAATCAGTATCATCATATCAGTAAGCAGTCGTTTATATGATAAGTAGTTATTACATTGTATTTTTTAATTGAATGCATTTCAGGAGCATTAACCGTAACAGTCTGATTAATGACACCCAGCCATTTGTAAAATTGCAGGACAACATATACGTCTTCCTAAAAAATTAAAAGGCTTTCAAATGAGAGTTCAAATCTCTGTTGAAGAAAATAAAAATCCACTCTTCCATCCATCAGTGCTTCTTTGAACACCCTAATTTATTCTCCCACAGGATGAAGTAGCTGTATTTGCATAGCGCAGAGCCATCAAAGAGGCATAATTAACGGTGACAATGGATATACAAGAACAAAACAGAGTGAGGCTAATTGATATCACAGAAATTGTTTGCTGGTAGTTCGGGGCAAAATGCTTCTTATATTTATATTTTAGTCATCATCTGATATTTTACAACTATACTTTTTTTCCTCAAAGATAAAGTCATTTACCAACACTACTTCTACTATTTTTGAAAGAAGTCTCTTATGCAAGGCTGCATTTATTATTAAACTGTTTTCTGTTTGAAAATGTATTCCTTTGATGGCAAAGCTGAATTTTCAGCATCATTACTCCAGTCTTCAATGTCACATGATCCTTCAGAAATTGTTCCAATATGAAAAACTCAAGAAACATTTTTTTGTTATCATCAATTTTGAAAACAGCTGTGCTGCCTAATATCTTTGTGGAAACCGTAGTAAGGGCTGGCGAAAGATGGTGACGATTGTAGGGGCCCAAAGCACCGGGGCCCTGAATTCTCCAGCTATGGCCCTGACCGCAATACTTTGTATTCTTCTTTGATGCATAGAAAGTGAAGAAGTGAAGGCTTGATTTAATGAAAGCGACTCAAGATATCTGGCAAAGACACAACTTCTACACACACCAACAACAGTTTGTGGTTGTCTGAGAATGTATGGGTGCTCTGTGATAAGGGGAAACCCCTACGTGCTTCCAGCCAATTCTTGTGACAGCTGCACGGTTGCTGCTGACTGACAGATCACCAGACTAATCAGGTTGAGGATAGGTGAAGAAAAGACCCCTATCTAGATAACTGAAATCAGATATTGGCAACTGATTTTAGCTCAGCTGTTTCACATCCAAAGCGAAGTGTTTTATTGCCAAATACCCACACACAGGCGAATTCTTTGAAAAAAACAACAAAAACAATTTATTTCAGTACAAAGATATATATATCCTGACATGCAATCAAACAGTAATGCTTGCAACTTAAGTTTTCTGTACACTTTCAATTACCACATTCTGCCAGCAACTAAAACAGAGGCCATCTCAACACATCCTGCTGGAAGTGAATCTGCATCCGCGTACAACATGCAAAGCATCCGCACAGCATTAACAAAAGCTCTTAAAGGGATAGTTCACCCAAAATTATATTCATTCTATGGAGAAAAACAGTTTAAACATTCTTCAGAATACCTTCTTTTAAGAAAAAAAGTCATACAGGTATGAAAATGACATGAGGGTGAGTAAATTATGACAGATTTTAAGATTAATTTTGGGGTGAACTATCTCGTTAATAAACAAGTGTGCTAGTGCAAGTTATATGCATAGTAACTCTCCCTAAATAACAGTTTTGTCAAGTCCTGAAATAATGCTTTAAGATTCACCAGTAAGAAATCTTAAAAGAGGCTAAATAATATTTGAGCATGTTATGAAAACATGTAAAAAGTATAAAAAAAGGTTCAGAAAATTAGAGAAGACGGGTATTTTTAGACTATAAATTCTGTTGTCTGAGGTAGACAGCTGGTTAAAACCCACTGCCTGTTGTGTGCAAGCACCTGATATTGGGCAGATAATTGACCTCTGACCCCTGAACTAGACCTCCCTGGCCAGTCTAGAGCCTTAAAAAGCAGTTTCCATGGATTCAGCTGTCGTGAATACAGCAGGAGCAGCATTTTCACATGCAGTCTGTCATCAGCTAGGAGGACACACATGTACATCTCTGTCTGAGACTTATTACTTCTCGCCTGCTAACACTCGGCTACGCTTTGGTTAAATATAATTATCCACAGCACATTTATATGCACAAAATTTACAGAGAAGTGCTTCAGTTACTTGGGATATGGAAGTAGAACAACAGTCAACCGTGGACTGTAAACTGCCCATGCTTGAGTGGCCCATTTCCCCTTCCCCCCCCCCCTCTCTCTCGCTCACTCACTCCCCCTTTCCCCCATCGCACCTCCTCGGCCTGTCAGAGAGCATCATGGGAACACTTCAGCCTGCCAGCAGATTGTCCAAGGCTGCCAACGGGACGGATGAATAACTTCTATTCATCATTATCTGAGAGAGAGCAAAAGAGAAAGAAACAGAGGAACTGTTATAGTCAACTCACTTATGAGAAGAAAACTTCCAGGCTATATTCCTAATGTCAGAGGTCACATTAAAGTCTATAATCTGTAGTTAGCCCTGAACGCATAGTGTAAATGCCAGGAATACCCTCACATCAATCAGAGGCTGCTACATACACAAGCAGACGTGTATGCGCCTTAACCCAAATGAAGTGACCTGACCCAAACGCCCTGGAAATGCTCAGAGACTTATTCAGGGCATCTTGTGCCGCAAACATCTGCTGCACGGGCAGGCACTGCTTATATGAACAGTTCATCTATTTCACTCCAACTCATTCTGTTTGGACTAGTGAAAGAAACGCATGTATTAAAGGGGTGGTTCAGGATTTTGGGCATCGGACCTCATTTCCAAGTTAGCCTGGGTGTTATTTATCAGTGGAGACAATTTTCAAAATTTTTCATCCAGTCCTTCCAGTTGCTTAGTTTGCCGGTGCTAGGCTAGCGCGAGAAAAATATATTTTGTTAGTGATAACAATAATTTAACAAACATATGATACAGGGATGGGCAACTTTTAACTCTTGAGTCAAATGTGTCTCTTTATGAATGCGTTTATGCGTGTTCTCAGGGCATTTTCTAAAGTGAATTACAGCACTGAATGACATAATTGCCCTTTTCAACACCCATCCATGTAATATTGCTCATTTTCTGCAAACATCCGACTGAATTAACTAATGCATGCAAGAACATCAGATCATGAAACGGTATACCCGAATGGATTAAAGAGTGAGAATGTGTGTAAACGCTACCTTCCTGGTAAGCTCCATCTGCCATCACCAAATGGAGGATTTTAGGATACAAGTGCTGGTGCTCAGTTCCCAGAATGCTTTGCACCATGCTGGAGCCCATTGCAATGTTCTCATCTTCATCCTCATGAATAGCCTAAATAAACAAAGAAAATTCATACAAATAAACTAATTCTAGCTAAAGTAATGCAAACCGATTAAAGCCCATTAAAGTCCTTAAAGGGATAATCCACTCAAAGATGAAATTCTTTCATCATTTACTCACTTTCATGTTGCTACAAACTTGTAAGAGTTCATTTCAGGCAAACAGAACACTTATGTCCAAACAATATCCGATCCACAGAAAATCATAAGCAATATGAGGGTGAGTAAATGATGACAATTTTAATTTTTAGGTGAACCAACCATTTCAGTTAAGAATTCTAAGGTCATTTTTTCTACAGTTTCTTCATTTTAGTTTATGCAACTGGCAAATTACTGCAGTTTATTGCACTTCCAGTGTGACAAACCATATATAAAAAGCATCATAAGGCAGCACATTTAACATTCTTAAAGGTTAAGGATAACATCTGTATCTAATTCCCAGAACGAACCCCAAGGCTAAAAACAAAACTTAGATGAGTGTCCTCATCTCAGAAGTACATGGCTGCATTGTTATTGGTGGCGTTTGACCACTAAAGACCTCTTATATATGCAGAATTTCCGCAATGCATTCAACCGGGCACAAAACCACGGAATCTCACTGGAGACATCGTGAGAGTTGACATTTAATCCAAAAGGAGTTACTCAGACCTTGATCTTGTTGTAGGCTTGGATGAAGTTCTCAAAGCCCATGGCCTGCTCTAGATGGAACCGCAGCTCCTCCAGACGACTGAAGATACTGTCCTGTTGTTCCAGGTCTTCATCGTCTTCTTCCTCGCTGCCATCTGCACTCATACCCATGCACAGATATAAAGACATGCTATAATCTATCACTAAGTTCACACAGTGAGTGTACTGTTGTGGAACATTGGCTGATACTATGCTGACCTATGTCAGTATTGAAAGTGTTATTTGCCAGTTTCACTCGGCACACTGTAGTCATACAAAGTCAATCAATCACCAGATTTAATTAGCCAGAACAATATCTTTAGCTCAATAAATATTTGTTTTCATTTCTAGTGTGCTTAGCAACGAAGTTTTGAACGTGATATTTGATTGTGGTGTATTTAGGGTGCAGTTCTATTGTGTTTGTGGATGCAGTCAGCAATTGTTCAGAGTTTTTATGGCTTGTTTTGAGCATTTATGGGCATAGTTGTGTTTGTGGATGGTCTCAACATTGGTAATATGTTCATAGATGTGGTTAGCTGTTGTGTTGTGTTGTGTTTGTGGAACATGACAGGCCTTTGAGTTGCATTTGAAGATGTTGTCAGCTGTTGTCCTACTTTTGCGGATGCATTTGGCTGGTATGCTGTTCACTGCTGTGCTGTGTTAGTTATGTCTAGCTATTGTACTGTTTTAGTGGATATGGTTAGCTGTTGTTATGCGTTAGTTTTAGAGGATTTGATTAGCTGTTGTGTCTAGTCGTTGAGCTGTGTTAGCAGTTGTGTCTAGCTGTTGTGCTGTTTTAACAGATATAGTTAGCTGCTGTGGATAAGGTTAGCTATTGAGTTGTTTTAGCAGATACTGTTAGCTATCATGTTGATTTTGTGGATATTGTTAGCTGTTGTGCTGTTTTAGCAGATATGGTAAGCTGTTGAGTCTAGCTGTATTGCTCTACTAGCGGTTATATCTAGCTGTTTGAACAGATATAGGTAGTCGTTGTATTATATCAATGGTTGTCAAGCTGTTACTCTGTGTTTTCGGATAAAGTTAGTTGTTGTCCTGTTTTGTAGGATTTGTTCAGCCTTTGTTCTCTATTTGTGGATACACAGCTGTAGTTGTTTATGGATGCAGTCGTGATTGCATTACCCGACTGCCACTCCTCATTGAGTTGGCCTTCACTGCTGTTCTGCTCTTCATCTTCCTCAACCTCCATTCCATTAGTAACTGGCCCTCCTGGCTCTTCCTCACCATGGCTATCATCATCCTCTTCCTCAGCCATTTTATTAAAACACTCCTCTGGACTGCATTTGTCATCAACAGCACTAGCCAGCTCATTAAGAACAGCTGCCTCTTCATCGGCCGGGCTGCCATTGGATCCGCCACCATCATCCTCCTCTTCATCGTCATCATCATCTTCACTGCGCTGCTCCTGGAGAAGCCTCTCCATAGATGCTCTGAGCTCCCTCAGATCTTCATCCTCATACACACTGAGACAGAGACAGTTATAAGTGAGGGTGTGTTTATGCGAGTAGGTACACATGCATTAAGTTTTGTGTGTGTCTTACTCCTCAGGTTCAGACTGCTCATCCGCTTTATCCTCCAGATCCTCAATCTCCAGATTGTTGTTAGGAACGACGGCACCTTCAGTTTCCGCAGCAACACTGAACACTTTACTGAGGTCTGGTAAGGAGCACGTCCTCAACATCTGATACAAAACACAAGTGATTTCCTACATCACAAACCAGATACCAACACAAGAAATTGAAAACAGAAACGTGTTCTTAAATGTTCTTATGAAGCAAAAAAAACTTTAGTGACACTTCAAACGCAAAGCTCCCTCCCCAGTCCACTGTGTTTGTCATTAGCCATGATGAGCATGTTACAAATTTGCACAAGTTCAAAATACTACTTCGTATCTAAGAGGTGCAGGAAGTTTATTCATGTGCTGTAGCACCTGTGTCCCTGCATAGACAGAAGGATCCTAATGTTGGAAACAAGCATTTGAAGCTTATTTTTAACAACATCCCTGATCGTTTCCGTCTGACCTTCCCAGTTTGTGCAGCACATTTCAGTGTGGATTGTTTTGTGAACCTGTCACAATGCAATGCAGGCTTTGCAAAGAGGTTGTCATTGAACGATGAGGCAGAGCCAACTATATCACACCCAACAGCAAACCTAAACGATCTTACATGCGAAGAGGGCATTTACATGGAAGTCTTAAAGGCACAGTGGCAAAAAGTGTCCCATTTAAAGCTAAATCTCAAAATGAAAAGAAAAAGTGCATGTTTGTTTTAGAAAGTTTATTTATTTTTAGAATAATCTTTTTTTTTTTTTTTACATATGCATGGATAAATTGTTCTCAGTCAGAATAACATAAAAAAAATCCTAGAATTTCCTTTCTTGTGTACTTAAACCCTTGTAAATTGATTCAAACAGCCACAGGATCTAATCTCCTAAATGATAACGATTCTCCTGTGTCTATTAAACCTCTGACAAAAACCACACTGGAACACTCAGATCTGCGCATGGGCTGCCGCTGACCCAGAGAAAGCAGTTGTCATGTATATGTATGTACGAAACAGCTTTATGGTTATTTTCTGTTTGATAATATTTAAATTATCACAGAAGTACTGGGATAAAAGTTTATAGCTCAGATATAAACACTGATGTCTACGTTAGCAATCAAAACAAAGCAAATCACCTTTTGAAAGTAACTTGGGACTTCAAATCACAATTGTATCATTCATTGCTACGCCAATTGGTGGGGACAAGTGTGTTAAAAATGAATTTGTCATTGAATCGGTCATTCATAATATGTAAATAAATAAATAAATAAAATATGTGTATCTTCTGAATGACACAGTTGTTCACTATTGTTGTTTTTATTTTATAATAAATATTTTATTTTTGTCTTATAAATAAATAAATAAATTTACCATTGATTCATCCAGTAATGAAATTACTAAATGAGTACTAACAATACTAGCATTTAATCATATTAGTTAATGATGATTTCCACATTTACAAATACATTATTAAAATAAAAAGTTATAATCTGTTAATATTATTAAATGGACATGAGCTAAATGAACAGTAATATGTTTTATTAACCAATGCTAACAGAGATTAATAAATACTGTAACTAATAATAAGCATTAAGCAATACATTTGTTAATGAATGGTAAAGTTCATATTGTAAAGTGTTACCAAAAAAAAAAAAAAAAGAACAATTTTAATGCACAGCTTTAGAGATGGACCGATGTATCGGCCAATAATCGGTATCAGCCGATAAAAGTGATTACTTTTACTTAATTTGGCCAATTGTTTAAAAACAACTGATGATCAAGGTCGATTATATCCTGTCAAACAAACGGTGGCAGAAAAATGTGACAGATAGCAACTCATACTGTGTGTGAAGAAAATGTCTCATGTTTAATTTAGAGCTGATTTATGGTTGGATTTTACCCATAGACTATTATAGCGTGTTTGTGTACACACACTGCCGACACATTTATTTTCAAACACCATGTAAAAGTGAATTTTGCATAATAGGTCACCTTTAAGTACTATCAGTATCTGCAGATATCATGATGAATAATCGGCTATCGGTATCATGCATCTTTTTATCATGCAAGCTTTAGTTATAAGGGTCGATTATTGTTATAAAAAAACTAACTTTCGATTACTTTTGGTGCAACAATCCAACTTTATAAATGGACTACAAATGTACAGAATACGGTTAGTCAACTTGAATTGGAATAAAAAAATGCACAAGCACAGTCTCTAAGTTGTTCGATCTGAATCGTGCACAGGAATAAAACAACTTGGCTATTTAACACTCAGCAGGGATTTAAAATTGTCTCTACAGAGCAGAGGAGGGCTTTAATATCGGCGCAGTCATCCATCTCCACTACAGTCAGTACAGAGACGCACTGTGTTCTCGCACTTGGACAGAAGAGAGGGGTGCTAAACTACTGATTAAACAGACTGACAGCCTGTAATGAGAAAGACAGCATTTAGTGTGTGTGTGTGTGTGTGTGTGTGTATGTGTGTGTGTGTGTGTGTGTGTGTGTGTGTGTGTGTGTGTGTGTGATCTGCTTGTCCAGTTGTCCAGAGGGTTGGGTGCAAGCAAGCAAGCAAGCCAAAAGGCCAAATGTGCGTGCGTGTTTGCGAAAGTGTGGGCATGGGTGTGAATGTTAATGTGCTTTTGTAAGGGCAAAGAAAAGAATTTGTGTGTGTGCGCCTGTGGGGTGGGCGAAAAAAAGTACACAGGCCAGCGCAAAGTCTTTTTGGTTTACTGGCACATCAAGGATGTGGAAGAATCGCATTAATAACGCTCCACTCAGGAGCTCAAACACACACGCATTCAGCAGTCCTTCCAGCACAGATTTGCCCTGAGGCACATCCACACTCATACATATGTCTAGCCCTGCATGCACACACCATTATGTACACACAAACACAAATTTCAGTCTGTGGGAAAACAAATCACCGCAAACAAAAACTCTGTGAGATACAAATCTGAGCTCCTCTATCATTCTGTGCTAAGTGCTATGCATTATCGAAGACTGCCATCTGTTTCTCCTGCTATAGTGCCATCTCTTTCTTCCTTATAGTCTTTCTCTAGCTCTTTCCAGAGCTCTCTTCCTCTCTCGCCTTGTCTAGTGTTTTTGAGATTCTGCTCTAATCAGTATTATGAATAGTAGCAGTGTGGTCCTCCATTACTATGCTCTGTAATAATTTAATATTTTTCAATTAAGAAAAACGCACACACCGACATTTCTTCACAGTCCTTTGCAGTGTTGTTATTGTAAACTAAAACTATTAAAAATTGTGGTAACACTTTACAATAAGGTCCCGTTAGATAACAGTTAATGCATTAACTAACATTGACCAACAATGAGCAATACATTTGTTATAGTATTTATTAATATTTGTCATTGTTAGATAATTAAAATACAATTGCACATTGTTAGCTCAGGTTCATTAAATAATATTAACAGATACAATTTTGATGTTAATAATGTATTATTAAATGTTGACCTTAACACTAACTTAAATGAATAAATACTTTAAAATAATTTTTCATTGTTAGTTTGTTAGCTTATGAAGTTAACTGATGTTAACTAATGGAACCTTATTGTAGTGTTCACAAAATAGTTTTCTGTGACTCAAACAAAACTGATGTAAAATAAAATATAAACATTAGATGAAAAACTTACTGACATTAGTTGAAGTACAAAAAAAAAAATATATAGTAATAAATATAATAATTTTTTTTTTTAAAAAGCACATAACATTACTAAAACCTAAACAAAAATTAAAACTGAATATAGCTGCGAGCAGCGATTACGGGCCCAAGCCGGTGGCACCGCAACCCTGGTGCACCAGGGTGGCGGTACCGCCGGCTTTGGCCCTTCATCGCTGCTCGCAGCTATATTTATTTATATATATATATATATATATATATATATATATATATATATATATATATATATATATATATAAAGCCGGTGGCATCGCCACCCTGGTGCCTTTAGGGTTATTGTGCACGACGTGACACAAAATATCGGCTCGCTATCTGCCGAACGGCTCTGGTAGTCCCGCTTCAGCACTGATGATGTTGTAGAAATAGTGTGCTCTGGTTGGTCTGGATTATTTGGGATTTTTTATTTTATACAGAAATAAGTTATTTATAATTCAGATGAGAATAAAGTTAGTGTTGATTAAAATGAAGGAAAACAAATATATTGATCTGAAATATAGCACATTCATTTTACATTTATTTAGGTTCAATTACCAAACATACAATCTTAATTTAATTTAAAGCAAACAATACATTTGAAATACATGGGTTGTATGCACATTTTTTTTTTTATAAAAAATATATATATATCCAAAAAGACAAGGCTTAAAAACTCTTGTCACTGTAACAGACACAATCTCTCTCTCTCACACACACACACACACACACACACACGCGCACACACACACACACACACACACACACACACACACAACACACACACGTCAAGTCACATTTTAGATGCAATATTGAATAAGCAGAAAAATCGGATTTTCTGCTCTGAAAATATAAATAAGCATACAAATTGAATAAGCACTTTAAATATTCTAAACAGAATAAGCATTAGTCGCTAATGAATAAGTACTAGTACTTAATGGAATAGATACTAATATCTAAAAAATAAGTACTAGTAGCATGAAAATAGAGACTAGTATGTTAAAATGATTAAATGTTAAAACGGCTTGCCATATTGGCTCAGAGAGAGAGAGAGAGAAAATGACATTTTAGATAATAGCACCTATTAATAGATACTAGTATTTATTCAATAAATACTAGTTCTAAGTCATTACATACTAGTACCTATTAAATAGATACCAATACTTATTCATTAGCTACTAATACGTATTCAAAAGAATATCTAAAGAATAAGCACTACTATCTAAAGAATAGGCACTAGTACTAAAGAATAAGCACTAGTCGCTAATGAATAAGTACTATTACTTAATGGAATAGATACTAGTATCTAAAAAATAAGTACTAGTAGCATGAAAAAAGAGACTACTAGGTTAAAATGATTAAATGTTAAAACGGCTTGCCATATTGACTCAGAGCATCAAAAGCATCAAACAAGAATATTAAAGTTTGATGCGTTGCCACAGCAACAGTTTCAAAGATATCAAGAATCCCTTCACAGGTCTTCATCTGCAGTGTATTTACATTATACAGATGAAGTTTGAAGCAAATCGGGTAAAAATAAGAGGGTGATTATAAAGCCTTTAGGAAGTGACACACTTCCTGCTGCCAGTTGGTGGCGCTATAACTTTGACTCACAATAGTCACATCCATGTGATCGGACTCTTACAGCGAACACACTGCTGAAGTTTCATCAAGATCAGTTAATGTATGCAGAAGTTATAACACACTTCCTGTTTCCATTATTCGCCATAAATTCATTTCCTCGCCACGGCCAAACCGTTCGAGATATCAAAAATCCCCTGGCAATTTTTCATCCTCAATGTCTTGACTTCATGCTGACTGAGTTTCGTGGCGATTGGTTGAATTCTCTAGGAGTAGTATATCGAATTCCAGGGGCATACGCTTTCAAACAAACCATAATAGCCGACTTCCTGTTGGGCTGGGGTAAAAAGTAAAAGTACAAAGGATATATGAATCGATGAGATCTATATGTGTACCAAGTTTCATATTATTACATGCAAGCGTGTTTGATTTATGGACCAAGTTTTCGGACCCCGTTCCAGGGGGCGCTGTCGAGCCCCCCTGCCACGCCCGGGTACCAGCTTCAGCCCGGCCCTGATGGCCGCGGTTTCTGACCCGTGTGCAAAGTTTCAAGAGTTTTTGAGCATGTTAAGGGCCCCAAAAGTGTGCTAAGAATCTCAAAAGTATCCAAAAAGAATATTAAAGTTTGATGCGTTGTCACGGCAACAGCATCTAAGATATCAACAATCCTTTCACAGGTCTACATCTGGCATGTGTCTACATTATACACATCAAGTTTGAAGCAAATCGGGTAAAGCCTGTTTGATTTATGGACCAAGTTTTCGGACCCCGTTCCAGGGGGCGCTGTCGAGCCCCCCTGCCACGCCCGGGTACCAGCTTCAGCCCAGCCCTGATGGCCGCGGTTTCTGACCCGTGTGCAAAGTTTCAAGAGTTTTCGAGCACGTTAAGAACCCCAAAAGTGCCCGAAAGCATAAAAAAGCATGAAAAAGCTTAAAAAAGGAATATTAATGTTTGATGCATTGCCATGGCAACAGTGTCTAAGATATCAATAATCCTTTCACAGGTCTACATCTGGCATGTGTCTACATTATGCACATGAAGTTTGAAGCAAATCGGGTAAAAATAAGAGGGTGATTTAAAAGCATTTTGAAAGTGACACACTTCCTGCTGCCAGTTGGTGGCGCTATAACTTTGACTCACAATAGTCACATCCATGTGATCGGGCTCTTACAACGAACACACTGCTGAAGTTTCATCAAGATTAGTTAATGTATGCAGTAGTTATAACACACTTCCTGTTTCACGTTTCTCGCCATAATTTCGTTTCCTCGCCACGGCCAAACCGTTCGAGATATCAAAAATCCCCTCGCAAACTTTCATCCTCAATGTCTTGACTTCACGCTGACCGAGTTTCGTGCCGTGTGTTTGAATTCTCTAGGAGGAGTGTTTCACATTCCTTTGCATGCGTTTTCCAAACAAGCCTAAATAGCCGACTTCCTGTTGGGCTGGGGTAAAAAGTTATAGAGTGCGAAGTATATATGAAACGATGAGATCTACATGTGTACCGAGTTTCATATTATTACATGCAAGCGTGTTTGATTTATGGACCATGTTTTCGGACCCCGTTCCAGGGGGCGCTGTCGAGCCCCCCTGCCACGCCCGGGTACCATCTTCTGCCCGGCCCTGATGGTTCTGACATGTGTGCAAAGTTTCAGGAGTTTTTGAGCATGTTAAGGCCTCCAAAAGTGTCCAAAAGGTAGTAAAAAAATAATTAGAATAATAATAATAATAATAATAATAATAATAATAATAATAAATAATCCTTAGGAAAACAATAGGGCCTTCGCCCTTAGGGCTTGGGCCCTAAAAATACAAAAAAAAAGCTAAATAAAAATTCAAATAAAAATATTAATTAATAATATAATAGTAAATAAATAATACTAATATAACATCCTTCATCAAGTAGAATTATGCAGAATTTTACTTTGAAAATTCCTACAGGCCTTTCTGGTTCATCACCTGGTATTTCTCATTTTACACCCCACTGTGTGATTTATATGGGTGATGACTAACACTTTTTTTTCCTGAGATGAAATAACAGCCAGTTCTTAAAGGGAAAAAATTCTGTCATTAATTAGTCAAAATTTTCTAAAGAGACGTGATCACTTAAAATGATGGACAGATTTAATTTAGGGGTTTATTTACATATAAACATTGATGAGAGAACATAAACAGAAGCTCAACCGAACCTGCATGATGTGTGAGAACTAACTTTGCGGAAGCTCAAATGTTTACCACAACTGATGTGTGAGTAGATGAATGTTTATATTTGAATAAATGCCTAAATTCAATCTGTTCATCATTTAAGCAATTTTGTCTCTTCAGAAAATGTTGTACTAAACCTCTCAATAGTTCGTTTTACAATCTCTTTATGAACTTTTTGAAGTGGTAGTTGCATAGCTGTCTATGGAGGGACAGAAGAGAAAGCTCTCAGATTTCATCAAAAATATCTTCATTTGCATTCCGACGATGAACGAAAGTCTTACGGGTTTAGAATGACATGAGGGTGAGTATTTAATGAAAGAATTTTCATTTTTGAGTGAACTATCCCTTTAACACCACAAATTTGTAAACAATAACCCAACCACAATGCTCCACTCACCAGGCTAAGGTCTGTAAACCTTCTTGAACCATCCTACCATCTGCCCCCTTGACCCTATTCCCTCCCTTTTTCTACAAGATCATATGTGACTTTAGAACAGATCACTTAGCACTCAGTTAGGTTTTAAGAGCTGGCATTCACAGGCCTGGTATCTGTCACTGAAGCACTGAATAAAGGTGCAGCTGGAAGGAGCTTCTTCAAGATAGTCCGTCTTCCTTTGGCTGGACTTGTCTGCAGGATTCTACAATACCAAATATTTCTGTCTACTCTATAATGGGTTGCACAGGAACTGGGCTTGTTTGAGTCCTACCTCACAAGGAGATCTTGGAGGAGAGTGGTGTCATTTCAGGTAACTTGCTGGGGTACCCCAGGGTTCAGTGCTCGGCCACCACCTCTTCTTGACAATATCGTTATGAATCTCAGTCTGGATTAATGAACACCACTTTCGAACTCAACTTAAAATCCTTGAAGTTAATTTGGTCGTCAAAGCCCACTTCTTTGCAGATTTGCAAGATCAGAAAAATAATAATATAATATATACATTATATTCCACATAATATCACATAATATCTGAGCATACTCTTTGTCCAGGAACGTAATTTCCAGACTGAACTGCTATTAGCTGACTTTAATGCATGTGCATTCAAACCTCTCCAAATGATCCAGCATGCAGCGGCACATTTGGTCTTCAATGAACCCAAGAGAGTGGACATTACGCCTCTCTTTGTTTCACTTCACTGGCAACCAGTTGCTGCCCTCATCAAGTTCAAGGCACTGAGGCTTGCACACAGAAAAGTCACTGTATCTGCACCCTTCTAACTACATTCACTTGAAAATGTATATTACCTCCAGAAATCAGTGGTCAGTACATCTGTTACTCACAGATTCTTACCTACATTTCTGTACACTATACAAGATTTGCCTGGATTTTCCCACAATTCAAAGTCTGGACGTGCTGACGCTAGTTGCCAAAAGTCAAAGCCTTTCTGCAAATTTTTGGTAGTCAAAATCGACAGATTTCAACGAAAATCACGTAGTGTATGATGGGCACAGATTTTGTATTTTTTGGTTTAAGATTATGATTCTATCTAGTTGGAGGATATCAAACATATTTGATATTTTGAGCTGATTTTAGAACACATTGTTTACATTTGTTATGTGTCTCTGAGCAAAGAAGCAAGTTTCTGCAAGAGATTGTTGTGCTCGGAAAGTCTGATTGATTGTTCAAGTGTGTGATGCCCTGTTTTTCTCTGTAACCAATTGCAAAGTGGACGCCCTGCTTTTCTCTGTAACCAATTGCAAAGTGGACAAGTGTATGATTTCTAGTGTTTTAAAATCTGTTCAGATTTTAAACGTTGTGCAGTGTATTCCAGCCTTCAGTACTTGAAGATTTGGACAGAGTTTATCTTTACTGTTTTGCAGTCTGAATTAACATGTGACTGAAAGAAACCAGATAGTATTGTATGACAAAATGCGATACACTGAGACCCACACACAAGTACAGTGGGGTTCCAATTGCGATTGCTCACCTTTGGGTTGTTTGCATCGAAGAGGCCAGTGGAGAGGCCGATGAGGAGAGCGTCGTCATGGTGGCGGGAACGCAGAGGAGAGATGGAGCGGGAACGCGAGGCGACGGAGGAAGAGTCCTCCAATGAGGATTGAGCAGACAGGATGGCCAATGCTATTGTACGTCTGTGAGCTGGACTACTACTTAACTTCACAAATAGAGACTCATCTATTGGAAAAAGAAAGAAAGAGGTAAACAAACACTTTATTTGGTTCTTGTTTTTGACAGTGGAGCTGCATTTAAACAGGCCTTCTTAAATGTTCTGTGGTTTAACATTGTTTAAAGGTAAATGTTAAAAGTGTAAAGTGGAAGCTGGGAGCTCTTTGGTTCATAATGAGACATGCTTGTGTGAGAAGGAGATAAGGTGTCTTATTTTGCATTGAGACTACCTGCAGGTTCAGGATGTTTCTCCTCTCTATGCGGTATCTCTGAGCATTCTGCTTGTATTACTCTGCCCTCTGCTGGCCTAAGATTAAAAAGAAAACAAAGATTAAAGGGATAGTTTATCCAAATTATGAAAGTTCCTGTTATTATGTAAACTACTGTTCAAAGGTTTGGAGTTTGAAATGTTTCTTGAGCACCAAATCATGGGACACTGAAGACTGGAGTAATACCTGCTGAAAATTCAGTTTTACCATCACAGCAATAAGTCATTTTTATTGGATTGTATACAAATCACACTGGAAAGCACAGTGGAATCAGCAAAGGACCTTGAGCTGGGAATCATACTCGGGCCGTTGGAGGCATAGTTGCGCTATATTCAATACAAAATGTTTATATACAATATATACAATTATTTTTACCCCAATTTTTTTATCAAATAAATGGAGCCTTGGTGAGCATAAGAAACTCCTTTCAAAAACATTTTTAAAAAATCTTACCAACCCCAAACTTTTGAATGATAGTGTGTGTTCCAAACCTGTGTGCTGTTACTGTTAGATTTCATTTCAGAAAAAAAAGTGCTTACAGAGAAACTGGTGTGTCATTTGTCCATGCCTCCATTACTTCTGTTGGAGGCTGTTGTGAGGTTTTCTGTGTGACTTCATCCAGAACTACTGACTCAATATCATCCACCACTGGAAGGACAGAGAAATGTCATTTTGTAAAAAAACATTAAATACAAAATACAAATTTAAATCTCATAAAATGGGCTACGTAGCTATGTCTAATGTAGTCATATTCAGTGTAGTATTCTCACCCTCTGCCTCACTTTCTCCAGATTGAGACTTTTCTATCTCCTCTGGTGTTGGGGGGATTAGTTCCTGACTTTTAACCTCTGCGATGATTGGCACTGTCTCCTGACATGTCACTTCTTGTTTGGTATGGCCACTGACAACCTGGCAGTGTTGAGGGAGAGGCACTTGTATGGCTTCATTAGTGGCATCTGACGCCTCTTCAAAGGGATTAAGGCTTTCTGATCAAAAGAAAGAGAATTGCAGGATTAACAGGAAGCTATTGTCAGTAAGACTGAGCAAGTCATGAGAGCAAAAAACACACTGATTAAAGACTCACCAGTCAGTGTGTGGTCACATGTGCAGGCAGGATCTAGTTTCTGAGTAAAGGACTGGAGCTCTGCCTCTTCCAACACCTTCAGAACCTCGGAGTCTGGACTCTGCGCCCAAGCCTTCCTTAGCCCCTCCCCCTGCCAAGCATCCATGCAGATGACTTCACCGACTGTTTTCTCTGAAACCAGTAAAAAAATAGATTTTACTGCATATAAATAAGACACCTATTTTACAGTATACAACAAATACACATGATGTTTGGCTATCCAAAGAAAGAATAATAGAGATCTAAAAAATAGCCTAAAGCTCTGTTTGTTATTAAGCCGGTTGCTATAGAGTGGCTGGAGTCCCAGTGCATGTACTGTATTACAACACACCCTCCATGGTTACAAAACAAAAAGCTCTCCAGTACATAATCTATTCACTCTGGAAATACTAGGGATGTGTACAGGGCTGGACTGGGACGAAAAATCGGCCCGGGCATTTTGGCCCAGACCGGCCCACGACATAAGATCATAAACACAACCGATCTTTGCACGTCCTTGAATATGTATATCATCTCCTATTCCAATCATCTCCTATTCTAAACCAATAATGCCATAATGAGTGAGTAGGAATGAGTGAGATTTAACAGATGAAATAACTACTATTTGTAAAATACAATTGAAGTAGGCTACACTACACAGTGATGAATCCTAAAACAACCTACAGTAGAAGTTGCATTGGAATAGCAATACCAGTGTTTCATACAAGATTTTTGTCTAATCTGTGGTGGGTGTACCTTGATCTGTGTAGGGGGGTTCGGGGGCATGCTCCCCAGAAAGAAAATTTTGTGCTTTTTAATGTTAAATTCAGCCATCTGGTGCACTTTTAGAGTAAAAAATTAAGAGCTCCAACCCATATTCAGTGTGCAAATTGAACAAAGAAAAACTCAAACCTCTTTTAGTTATGATATAGTGTCTGTCTACATTACACTACTACATAATAATAGGTATAATATTAATCCCATGACAGTAATATACATGTATTGTAAAACAAATGCACTGAAAAATAAAAGAAACTTTCATAATTAATTTCATACTAATTTCTATACTTATAGAAACACGTGATCTTTTATTTTGACAGAAACTGCATCAAACATTTATTTTGGCGGAAAACATGGTTTCCATGTTTTTTTTTCTTCTTGCATTTCTTCTCCATCGCTCTGACGATTTAAACATACTGCCGGCTCGCTCAGAGCCCAAAGGGTGAGGTGTTTCAAGATGTGATTGGACCAGCCCAGTGTCAATCAAGAAAATAACCAATGGGCCGCTGATCTACGCGTTTCATGGGCCGGTCTGAGAGAAAAACAAAACCTACTGACTTTTTTTGTCCAATGCATTACACCGGTACAAAGATCCCAGCGCCGCCAATTAATCAAAACTAAATGAATGTGCCGCCGATGTACGAGTTTTATGGGCTGGTAAAAAAAAAAGTTTTTTTTATTTATTTTTTTAAGTTTGAGATGTATCGGCCCAAATAGCACGTCGGCCCACCGGGCAAATGCCGGTATGCCCGATGGCCAGTCCAGCCCTGGATGTGTACAAATAATTGATTACTCTTATTCTGCATCTAGTCGACTAGCAAAAACACTCTTCAAATTGACATCATATCCTGCTGTAGCCACCAATTTCCTATTGAAGCTCGACACCTACATTTTTGTCTTCATAATGGAATACATTGGATGGCAATATAAATATGTGATGCTGATGTAATGAGAGCTGATGGCGTGTGCTTTCAGATGCATCCAAGTGCTGCAATATTTTGATTCTTGTTGGTACATTCACTTCTCATTAGAGTCATGCAAATGCAAAGTGATATAATAAACTCTTTGTCACCTCAGCATCTGTAGTTCAGCAACTTGTGCTGCAGAGCACATTTTCTAAGTAGGCTAAGAAATTGACTTTTACCTTTTGTTTTTCACCATTGTTCTATTTTTCAGCAAATACTAAATGACAATTTGATAATTATTTGTCAAATAGTTCAGCTGTAAAAAGAGAAAGTTTACCTGCTAGTTGACTTGCTGTTGTAAGGCAGGTTTCTTCCAGTGTCTGCTGAGCCACAGACAGAAGAGGTGCACCATCAGTCTGCCATTTCTTCCGGTCTCCACTAGTGGGAGAATTCGTCTCTGGAGATGCCACCTGAGAAACTGAGATAGGACAACACAGAGGAAAACTCTAAGAATAATGTGTGTTGTGCTCATATGAAATTAATCTCTAAAATAGGGGTCGGCAATAGGTGTATAATCACGGGCACATGACAATAGCTAAAGTTAAAGTTAAATAGTTATAGTTAAACTTTTAACTTGCATATGGACATACAGTACTGTGCAAAAGTCTTAGGCACGTTAGGATTTTCACCCCCCCCCCCCCCCCCAAAAGTTTTTAAGCCAGTTGTTTATATATTTTGCTGTAGTGTGTCAGAAGAAAATATCAGTTTACATTTCCAAACATTCCTTTTGCCATTAATTGTAATAATCCATTTTTGTATGCACAAGGAGTCTGATAATGCTCCACACAGAGATCTGATCTCACCATCATCGAGTCCATCTAGGATTCCATGAAGAAACAGGAAAAAAATGAGACCGACTAAATACAGAAGAACAGTGGCAACGTCTGCAAGACACTCAAGAAAGTGTCACAGTACTGTATATTTTGAGGTAATCATTCCTCGTATTTACAGCTCCTAACTTGATAAAATAGGCTGTGTGACTATTAAACTAGCAGAGTCCCGAAAAACCATTTACTGGGTTCTGTGATTATCCCTCCACGTGCCGTAGATTGCCAACCCCTGCTCTAAAAAATATGAATTTCATCCTTTATTACTGACTTACAACACAAGAAGAAAAATAACAACTATTAAAACAAAGCTTGTTCTGTCTGGTCTTTTGTAATCACACAAAAAATTTACAATAAAAGATGTTGGTGTTGAACCAGGGTCCTTGGCTCCAAGTCTTAAAGTCATAAATTAAATTTGAACAAATTTAAGCTTATAAAATGTCTTAAATTCGTAAAAGGTCAAAAGTCCTAATTATCATTGTAAGAAGTCTTAAGTTTTGGGATGGGAAAATTAAACTTCAAAAAGCTATGGTTTAATTAAATAAATGTGCTGCACATTTCAAAGTAAAATTCCACTTTTATTCGAGCTCTAATTCATATGTTGTGATATATTGGTACATAAACCAATTTATATACAAACAATAAACATGTATTGAGCATATTGATTTAAACTTTAAATGAGCATTTTATACAGTTATCCCATTTTGCTGATAAGCAAAGTCCATAGAAAAATGTAAATGTGTGCCTCTGCCTGATTATATAGGATTGTTCTGAATGGACAAACAGTATTAATTTGATTAGGTCTTAAAATGTCTTTAAAAAAAATAAACAAACGTATTTATAGACATGTTTCACAGCCATAATAATAAAACCATGGTGATAAAATTTTGGTGTTTATACCTGCCAGAGATGCACAGGTCTCCTCCAGAGTTTGTTCAGCTACAGACAGTAAGGGTGGAGCTACAGCTTCCCATTTTCTCCTATCACCAGCTGTGGGTGGCCTTTCCTCTGTGACTGAAGGCTGGATTGGTTGAAGAGTGGGGCATGGTGCACTGCTGCAAGGTGTGGGATCTTTCTCAGCATCATCCTCAGTGGTCTGGACCTTCTGATTGAGTCTGCGTAGAATCTCCTTCTTGTCACTCTAAAAATAATAATAAAAACATTCTATATATAAAAATAAAAAAACTTTGAAATACAAAGTGTTCATTGGCAATTATTCAATAAATTGCTCTCTCAAATTAATAGTACTTCTCACATACAATTACACATTTCCCACCTGTACACCTAATGTGTCTGCTTTAAGGCAGTCCTCTTTCATAGGAGAACTCTGCCCTGATGAAATCTACCAACAACAAAAAAAGACAAATAACCATGAGATAGCTGTTCAAGCAAATAAAATAAGAGTGTGATAATGACTAACCGCGCCCACGTCCTTCAGAGCAGCAGTCATGGAGATGGCCGGAGTGGTGGGTCTAGAGGAGGGTGTGGCTTTGGAAGCAGCTTCCTGAGGGGTGGAGTCAGGTGTCTGAGCGGGAGCGGCTCCAACAGCAGCCTTCACTCCGCGTGCAACAAGCTGCTTTGTCACAAAAGATAAGGCAGAACACAACACATAAGAGACGGATGAGCAGAGATGAGAAAGAAACAGATTGGGAAAGAAAATGACATACGTGATCCTCCCACGCTTTCTTCTCTCTCTCGTATGCTTCTCTTCTCTTCTTTTCCAACTGTTCTTTAAGTACAGCAGCACGAGCCTTTGACTGGGCCTTGCAGTAAAACGGTGTTATTGTGAAACAGTATTACAATTTAAAATAACATATTTTGTGTATTTTGATCAAATAAATTCAGCCTTGGTGAGCAAGAAACTTCTTTCAAATTAAAAAAATAAATAAATCTTACCGACCCCAATCTTTTCAACGGTAGAGTATGTTATTCAGTTTTTTAATTCTAAATATTATGTTGATAATATAATTTGAAATATATATATTTATTAAATGTATAACCTTCAAAGCCTCAATCTTCTTCATCCTGAGCACTGCCTCTTCACATGACTCCTGACTGTCTGAGTCACTGTCATACTGAGAGAGATGGACCAAAAATGACAAAAATGCACAAAAAAACTAAAAATCCAACAAAATATAATAATGTATAAAAATCACAGAATCTGATGGAAATATATAATATTAAACAATAATATGGGTATTAGAAAGATAATACAACCATAATGTATGATACAGCTAACATGTCAGCAATAAATCTACAGTTGAAAGAAATGTCAAACATACAAAGAAATGTATGTGTGTGTATATACCTTTTCTCCTCTGAGGCGAGCTTTGATCTGCTGACGCTCATTAAAGTTCTGTAGTCTTATCTGTCTTAATCTCGTCAAGTACTCCTGAGAAACACACAGATTGCGAATAATCTATCTCTTTGTTCTTTTCCTATTGTCTCCTTCCAACAAATATTTACACACAAGAATATGGACAAGTCACATACTGTACATGAATTGATTGGTGAAATATACTGGAAAAGAAAAACAACATTAAACATTCAAGCTGTAATGTGGGAACAGCAAACTCAAGAAATACTAGAGGTGAGCAGTTGCAGCAGAAATCAAATTAATTGAATCCGCTGATGAGGACCATAAAAAGCAGTGGTTAGATTGTCTTCAACTGGAATCCTGAAGTTACACACATTTAAGCCCCTTTCACACAGAGATTCCGGAAAATACACGGATAATGTGACCCGGCATTTGTCCCGGGATTGTTTGATTTCGGTTCATTCACACTGCCAGTGATTTGCCGGGATCTGTGAGTGCGTTCACACACAACCCGTTAATGTCCCGGAAAGCCGCGTGACGTCAGGATATAACGTACGCGTCGAAAACATGTGCACGCGCGCACCTTTCCACATAGCTGGCGAACGATCGCAGCTTCAGCGCGGATAGTAAGGAGCTCTGCTTCATTTCAGTTTGCAGACATTTTTTCGTTCTTTCTTTGTTGATGATGAACACAAACTTTCTTCTAAGAGCAACAGAATCGCGCGATGGCACATGCGTCATCACTATAGCCGTGTTCCATTACCCTTCAAATTTGAAATTGCGAATTGAAATTACGCTCAATGGAAACACGTCAATTTCGCAAAAACTCCCATTTATCGCAAAAAAAATTTTTACGCTCGCATGAGGTGGTTTTCAGGCAATTCGAAAAAGGAATATTTCGTAAAACTGCAATGGAAACAGTTTTTGCGCATTTACAGTCACCGACTTGGAAGACGCGGTGTGTTTGGGGTCCGTGGTATACGCAAATAATAATAGGCTAATAATTATCATCATTATTATAACATTTATTAGGCAACATATTTAGAAGACGCTTTTATCCAAAAAAAAAAAAGGAACAAAGCAATTCGTCAAATGTCATTCATAATGGTAGATAATAATAATAATAATAATACAGGGGTAAGATTTCTCACAAATAAACACAAAATTTTGACGCATATCCAAGTGTGTGTGTGGGAGTGCTAGCGCACTGCATGGCACGGAGGCGCGCGGGCGGGAACACTTGCGTTTTCCTATCAACAAAAAATACTCTATAATTTATGGTCATACAGAAAATAATAATACATTATTCGCAACTATTTTTATTTGTGTAAACTCACAATAACAATAAAACGTTGTGCTTTTGTAAAATAAAATAAAACAATCAGGCGCGGTTTCATGATCTCCATGAACTGGAGCGCGAGAACTGAAACAAAGTATTGCCTATGTAGGATAAAGTTTGAAATGTCCACTTTAAAACGAACAAATTCGAATCGAAAGCTAATACCTTCTGATTATGTAATCCGTATGAAAGGTGCATTTCTCTCTAAAGGTGCATCAGTCTTACAGCGGAGATGGAGATGTTTTTAGCCGACACTAATTTAGAAAACAGTTTATTAATAAACAATTAAAATGCCTCGTTATTTTTTCTTTATCATTAGCCTATAACTCACCTAAATCACCTTTCTGTAGGCTGTGGTTCCAGAGACATAAATATGGCTCTTCTCATTCAGCACTGCGGGAAAAATATCATTTCCAGGTTCTAATTTGGCCTTAGAAAACCATTTAAACCGTATTAATTTGTGAATATTTTAAATGTTTAATAAAGGGGCAAAAAGTCATAAACAAAAATCTGAAATTTTGTCGATATTTAGCCTATTTTTTGCGCAGCATTTGTGTAGGTAACAGTTAAAAAAAATATATTGGTGTTCAACTTTGCGTTTTAAATGAAAAACAATCACCGTTCATTTTTCGTTTTGCGATTACGGGTTAAATAAGGAAAAACAAATGGACACAAATGTACACTGACCATTTGGACATAATACGAGACAGAGATCTTTATTAAATTCATAAAAGAAACAATAATTACAGCAATAACGGATTCTAAACCTCAACGAAATGCCACAATCAAGACCTCGGAGCAGATATGAGGGAGAAACACCCAGAAACTCCGTATGCCGTTCGCAGTATAAGGGTCTTTCCCTGCCATTAATGCTTGGATAATAACACAACGCGTCTCCTTCCATTAATAATAGCCTAATAATGTCTAGTGTGGTGGTGGCTTAAGGGATATAGGCTATAAACCTATCGTTGCCATGATGTTTAAATGACTTATCGCGAGAGGAAAAAAGGACGTAGTCGCATAACATCGGTTAATGGAAACGCCATCATTTCGCAATAGTTTTATTATCGACATTTATCTGTACAAATCTGTAATAGGAACGCGCCTTATGACACACCCCTTACGGCATTGGTTCTGGCTTTTGTTCACACAGCGCGCGTTCCGGGTCTGAACACGGCAATGTTACTAGGTCCACAACCCGGGATCGATCCCGGCATCAATCCCGGGTCGTGTTTGCGTTCACACAGAAGGCACTCTGGCAATTTGCCGGCAATTTGCCGGATTCAAAGTGCTGTGTGAAAGGGGCTTTAGTAAGCAGTTACACACTTTAAAAGTAGTAAAAATAATGAAGGATCCAAAACAAGGGGTGCTGAAGCAGAATAACATCATCAAACAAAAAAATAGATACAAACCAAATGGGTAATTCTGAAGGAATGTGAACAAAATGAAATGATGAACTGGAGGACTTAGGGTGGGTCACGCTCACATACACGCAAAACACTGTGCAGGGACTGGACAACAAATGCTGGTGAGCAGCTGTAGCAACTTCAGGTGGACACAACAACTTAAAATAAGGAACCGAGCAATGAGGAGTTCAAGTGATGTGATGAGTGAGGAGCATTGATTGGTCCCAGAGAGGACTCCTACCTCCTCCTCTTTGTTCACTTGTGGTCTCCTGCATCGGGAGGAGTTTGTCCAGCTTGCAAAGATGGCAGCCAGGTTTTGTCGAGCCCCCTATTCACCCATTGGTTAAACCGATATTACAAAAGCCACATAATTTTATGGAATATCAATCCCATCACTGACTTCAACACCCAAACATTCTGAAGTAATCAAGATTTACAACATTTAATTTCCCTAGACTAAGCCACTAAGTGTCACATGTCACCAGAGAGAAGTCTGTTGTTTTACTGGAAGATTGGGTTAAGTCATTTTGATAAAAAAATTGGGGTCACATACATTTTTTTTTACACATTGATGAACCGTTCACAATAAGTTCATTAAGATGCCTTTAGAAAATAGATAGGCCAGGGTGGATATTAATTTCATGCCGACTATAAACTGAGGGACGAGTCAAAATTATTTTCAGTGAGAATTGACATTCTGCCACAAACAGTGTTGATAAAAGTACAGAACCCAGGTCATTCGTTTAACCAGAAGAGATCGAGGTAAAAGACTCGTACCAGTTGTCCTTCCGCACGGACTTTATTCAGCATGGCTTCTCTTTTTCTCTGTAGAAACTCTTCCACCTGCTTATGCCTCTCTCCCGACAACTGACTTCGAAACCTACAGACAAGATAAAGTAGATAAAAGATAAAAAAAAACTATTTGACAGATGTGAAGGCAGACTGAATATCTGACAGACATTACTACTGAGAAACAGCTGACCTATTGGCATAGTCGTTCTTTGAAATCTGCTCGTAATGGAAACTTGTTTTACGTGGTTCTTTCCTGATAACAGCCTTAACAGGGATGCCAGCATGACCATTCAGAGTCCCTGAGTCTGTGGTAGTCCTTTAATGATAATGACATATGAAATATAGCTGCATGTTAAATTAATCATTTTAAAAGAGAAAAATAAATTCCTAAAACAGTGTCATTCATCTCATTCACCTGCCATTGTCCCCTGAAGACTTGGCTCCTTCTCCAGCACCATCTTTAGGTGTAGGTTTGGATGTTTTTTCAGCTGCTGGGTTGATGTGGTCACATGGTGCTCTGCTTGGAGCTAATGAAGGAGCACAAGGAACAGGGGTGGGGCCAAAGTGATATGGTGTGGCAGGGGTGGGACCAGGCACAGGGGAGGGGCCTATTCCAGGGGAATGTGGTGCTCCAATGCCACCACCTCCAAAAAACTGTGCAAAAGAAAGTATAGAAACAGAAACAGTAAGAGTGACAACTATATTAACAGCTTTTATTGACTGATCCGTGGCAGACAAGGAAGACCATTGCACCTTTCGCTCAGGACTGCTGCCTCCACTAGAGCTGAGCACATGTCTCCAGCCCTGCTCCCGAGCCCGGTTGATTCGGTTCAGCTGAGATGAAAAAGGTCAAATTTTTAACACACAAATCAAACCAACATCTATTTATTGTAAATAACCATTTGCAGATGAGCACTGATCATTTCACCTTTTCTCTCTCAAATCTCTTCATCTGTGCAGCCTTCAGTAACAACATCTACAGAGAGCAACACAATTACTGAGGGTAACTGACTCAATTAAGAGGCTTTTCTACCCAAGAGACATATTACAAATAGCATCCATCCATCAAACGAAACCAGAGCAGCCATCTGCTGAACTTGATGTGAACTCATTCAATCAATAATGCTACAGTAACAATAGTGTTTAGAGTTTAATAAACAGATGACATTAGTAATTTTAAATTATATAAATATATATGTACAAACACATTATCTTTCAAAAGTTCAAAAAACAGCTGTACTTCCTAATATTCTTCTGGAAACCATGATACATTTTTTCAGGATTCTTTGATGAAATTATTTGAAATAAAAATCCTTTGCCATAACGTAAAAAACACATCACTTTTACACACAGTAGTAAAAAACATGTGACATGAAATCACTCCATGACATCATTAACAGCTCACCTGTTCTCTTTGTTTCCTTTCCCTCTCCATCATCTCCATCCGTTTCTTCCTCACTACGTCCTGAAACAGAACATGATCAAGATGCTTTTAGACATGAGTCAAACACCAAAATAGTATGTCATTCATTTCCTATGACTTATTTTATTTGCAATAGTGATGACGTAGCTGTTGTAAAGCTATATTTGTTTTTAAAAAATCCGTCTATGCGACAGAAGAGAGGCAAGAACAGTCAAATGACAATATATTTAAAAGACACTTAACTTTTACATAGTCAAAAAGAATATTTGTTCCAAAATGAATCAGTTGTTGAACATTTATTAACAGTTTAGCACACCATGGGGATCAGAAGGTACAGTAGGTCTAAACACATTTACAGTATGAACACTGTATTGGTGAAAGGGTTAATAAAGAAAGGACCGGAAAGGAAACTGAAATGTAGATGCCCACCATATGGATGACGGCAGTAGGAGAAAAGCATGAGGACACCAACAAAAAGGGAAAAGAGGGGAAAAGATAAAAAAAGGTTTCATTTAAGAGAAAAACATAAGAACATGTTTGTTTAGAAGATTAGATTGTGACTAATATTGTGACTACAGAAGCAGGTGATAACTAAACCAATTTCTAATCTTTCTCATTTTATTTAAAGGAGTCATAATGTGCAATTTTCACTTTTCCATGAGAATCAATGTATGTTATGATTGACTAACGATTATACATTGGCCGGGATGCCGATATTCAAAAGTGAAGCGTTTGTTTACCCCAGGGTTCTTAAACTAGCCAACGTGCACGCGCACTCAAATACGAGATTTCAATTTCTCCCCCGACTTGACGTCAAGACGGGGCCGGATATACCATATATGGACACCGCAGAGGAGGCCCGCCCTGCCCCTCTCCCCATCATATTCAGTCAAGGAAGATGCAGAAACGTAGTGCACACGCGAGTTGCTCTGTGGTTGACTGTCATAATCCACATTCTAATGTTTTTTCTTTACCCAAAACTGACCAAACTACAAGGGACCAGTGGATGAAATTTATTTTTAATGACGCTGTTCCAACAATCATCTCAACTTGCTCAACGTTAGGTGTCTGCGCTAAACATTTCACAAAAGAATCTTTTACAAATTTGGGGCAATATCAGGCGAAGTTGGCATCGAAGCTACGTTTAGAAAAAGGTGCCATTCCAACAATCAGGGACTTGCCTGAATTTGAAACGGTAAGACTGTGTTTTTATTACTATATTTTGTGTAACAAACCGCAGCTAACTAAGTTACTAATGCGGTTAATGTATGTGATGTAAACACGGGGAATGGACTCTACGAATGCTAGCCACATCTTTCCACTTTGTTTTACACTACACATTATAGCAAACGTATATCTCTATAACCACTGTAAACTGAAAATAAAGTAACGTTAGACTACATCTCCGTTAATGTAATCTACATTAAATTAAAGCTAAACTTATGTGGGAGAAAATAGCAACAAACGTTTTAGCTCGTTACTGATGTTAATGTATGTCTCAGTCAAAAAAAATGTCTTTACCATTCAGAGACATGTTGATGTAGACGTCCTTCCATTGACTGTTGTTCATCTTCCGTTTCCAGCTCTGGTTCAGAGTCTGGCTCAAACATATACGGTTGAATCCCGTAGGTCGCGGCCAGGTCGGGTTCATTCACAACTTGCGCCATGATGTCATTTTGGAATGATATGCTGAAGTTACCCGCGGTGTCAAGCCCCCTCCTTCCTGCCACCAATCAACGCGCCCCTCATTTGCATTATTAAAATGACCGTCCACGACAGCCAAAACCTCGCATCAGATCTCGCGAGACAATAATGCATTCAGAAATAAGGGTCAAACGAGCTCTGTGTTTATTTTTTTCCAATTTTTCTTTTTTAGAAGGGCATGAAATGACTATAGTAGAGCGTGGGTATCAAAGTTAATACCACATTATGACTCCTTTAAATTAGCTGACAATTTTATCCAAAGCAACTATAAGCACACACAGCCACAGTGCTGCTGGACCAACCCATGGCTGCGGGAACTAGGTGTGCTGCCGACGGCAGTTTCACTGCATTGGAATTTAAAATGACACGACTAGAAATAATGTTTTATTTTTCACCTTTATTCATAAACTTACTAAAAAATTATTTTGTTTTAACGTTGTCGAACTCACGGTGTGAGTGACATGAATACGCTGGTTGAGGAGCGGCATTTCTCAGAACTCATCTGACACTTATGCATGTTTACCCAGACATCATTGAAAAACTGAATATAGAGGTCTGGATTAAACTAAGCATTCATCAACATTACTCCTGAGCACCCAACTACATTTAAGTATCATAAGGTAAGATGCAGGTTTTTGAAATTTAATCATGAGTTCTGAGCATTCTCCTATAACTCTGTCCTCATTCATTTGTATGTTCATCTGTAAGCATGTTCCCACGGCTAAGGGCCAACCTGTGGATAAGTACTCAAAAGCACAATACTGATAATTGACGTATCGTCCTTTGCAAGATTTGAACTTACAACCTTTGAGTTAGCAACCCAGATCTTTAACTAGTGGAGTAGACTAATAAATGGGACTTATTAGTGATATAAAGGGTAAAACTGTCTAAGGCTTATAGGGAAAATGAGATTTTGCTAGAGTAGAGAACAGAGTGTATTTTTTCAGGGCTAGGTGGGTTAATAAGGAGGAGCATGGCTGGGTGTTTGTACAAGGGGATGGTAGATAGGGGGCGCTGTCTGATGTACCTCATGCTTCCTCCTCTCCTCCTCCACTCGACTCACTCTCCTCTGAACTGCTGCAGGAGGGGGAGCCTGGACAACACATGACACCGGGGACGAGGATCAATAGGTCTCTCGCTCTCATATATATATATATATAGCACACAGCGGGACAACATCAACAAATGTCTGAATGCTACACAATGATCCTCAATGCCCCTCCTAATATTCAGACATAATGGGTGGTAATGGATGGGCAAAACATGGGAGTGGTTTAGCAAATACAATATTTCCCATGGTTCTCACCTGCTTGAGTTTGACTGGTTTCTTTGCTGCATCTGGGACCTTCCTGAAAGCTTCAGATGGTCTCCGGATTGTTAAAGGCACTCCATATTTGGCTGCTGGCTTGGTAATTTTCTGAGCTGGGGAAATGGGGATGGGGCCTGGGGCAGGGCGTTTGGCTTGGGGAGTTAGGAAGTAGAAAACGTCAGTCTTTGGTTTTTGGTATTTGGAGATCAAGAGAACAATTTATCAATATATCCATGCACATCTCAACAAGTCATTACTGCTCATTGAATCACCATTAAACCTGTCCATGAAAATCATGACTAATAAATAAATGTTTTTTTTTTCTCTTCAAAATTTAGGGTAATATTTAGAACCAACTCATCACACATACACAAAAAATACAAATATTTATTACTCTGATATAATATTTCTGAAGTATCATGTGACACTGATGACTGGAGTAATGGTGTTGTTGATGATGTTGACAGTTGATTGGCCCCATTGACTTCCAAAGTGTGGGGGAAAAAATACTATGGAAATCAATGGGGCCCATCAACTGTTTGGTTACTGACATTCTTTAAAATATCTTTTGTGTTCAGCAGAAGAAAGAAATTTACTTGAAAAAAACTTGAGGGTGAGTAAATGATGACAAAATTTTCATTTTTGGGTGAATTACTTCTTTAACAATATTAGACAGAGGGAAACAACAAATTAATGTGCAACCTGAATCTGGTGGAAATTTTGAGCGACAAACTTTTCTGTGCACTTGAACACAACGATTAGTTATTAATAAATGTGTTTACCTGGTGCTCCCTGGGCCACACTCGTTTTAGGCGGATTAAGGTGAAGTGAATGGCTGAATTCCTGAGCAATAAGCTGCAACATACAAAGGGTCATAATAAACAAATAAATTCTGCAACTCATGTTTAAGGTGTTCTGGAATTAGACCTGAGCGTTACATAACATCTGAGTTATATCTGAGATTCACAATGCACAGACTGACTTATATAATATATCACAGTGATAAGTCTGTTTGTGTACATGTCACCTGAGGGCTGAGAAACTTGTGAATCCTGCGAGCAAGAAAAGGCTTGCCCAAAATGGCTGAGACGGAGGGTCTCTCCCGAGGGTTGCGCTTGAACAGCTGGGCCAGGAGAGAGCGCAAGTCTTGGGAGTAATGCACGGAAACAGGCGGGTACGAACCACGAATGATTTTCAGCACCAGGTTCTTCATGTTTCCGGCCTCAAACTGAGTGAAAGACATTATGATTGGCCTTATTTAATACATGATTTTAAACAACATATTCATTCAAGTCATAAATCACGGAAACCTACAATTATATCAAAGAATACAGGACAAAAAGACAAAAGAATCAACAGTGGAATTTCTTATAAGAGTCTCTTCAGCAAATCATCTCAATTTTAAAGCTGTTGCAGTTCACTTTCATCTCCACTCTAAAATATTAGTCTCCTTAGAATATTCATGGTGTAAATAATGAAAGAAGGTAAGTGAGAAAGAAAGAGGGAGAGGAAGAGGAGACCTATATTCTGAGACAGATATGAAAGGACTGGTTCTGTTTTATCATTCACATCACAAAATAAATAAGCATGAAATCTCTATCACACACAGAAGCAACTACTGAGAACATGAGGTACTTACTGCATGCTTAAGCGTGCACATTTCATACAGGACACATCCCAGGGCCCAGATATCACTAGGGTAAGACCCGACAGAACAACAGTGGAAAAAAGAGCCCAAAAAAAGCAGACAGATAGGAAAAAAGTGGGACAAATGGGTAAATTTTGGGGTTGCACATGTAGATTATTCTCATGTACATGCAAACATATAGCTTATACACAAACAGCATATTAAATCCTCTAAAGTGATCTTGAATATTAAACAATATGGCTTTGTACAAAATCAGGGTTGGGAACCACTGTTTTAAAATAAATAAATACTTTTATCCAGCCAGAATGCTTAAATTAATCAAAAGTGACAGTAATGACTTGTATAATATATACTTACATAATGTTACAAAAGATTTCCATTTCAAATAAATGCTTTTCTATTTGAATATACTGTCTACTCATCAAAGAATTCTTTCAAAATGCATCATGGTCCTCAAAAAAATGTTAGGAAGCACAAACTGATTTTAGTACTGATAATAGTAATAAATCAGAATTGAGCACTAAGGTTTGCAGTGTGAATGTAGCCTAATACAGCTGATGTTCATCAATAGTGGCTAAGATTATTCAGACTGATCACATTACAAACAGTCCTGGAACAAGACAGACACTTGGGATCAAAATGTAGCTGCTGGGATCAGAGAAACTCGTATAAACTAACATTACCACTCTAATGATTCAGCAAACTGTACAATAGTCACTGGGTGTTATGTAGCTACTGTACTGCCCATATATACCACACTGGCTCATAACAGGAAGTACTTTACCTCTTGTTGTTGTATGGCTTATTTTCACATATCTCTGGCGACAGGTAGTACGGTGTGCCGATACAGGTCCTCGCCAACTCCACGGTGCTGGACACACAAAACCAACATTCTATGAAGGTCACTCTCACCACATTCCTTGAGGCGTTTTGAAATCAAAAATATCTTGCCTGTTCAAAACTCTAGCGATTCCAAAGTCACCCAGCTGTACTGTACCATCTTTGGTCAGAAAAATATTCTTGATAGAAAACAAAAGCAGAAATCATGTATTAGACATTTACGTAAACAAAGTATAAGGATATTGTATATTGTGTGTGTGTGTGTGTGTGTGTGTGTGTGTGTGTTGTGTGTGTGTGTGTGTGTGTGGTGTGTGTGTGTGTGTGTGTGTGTTTGTTGTGGGGAGAGAGTGAGTGTGAGGAGAGAGAGAGAGAGAGAGAGGAGAGAGTGAGTGAGAGAGGAGAGAGAGAGGAGAGAGTGAGTGAGTGAGTGAGTGGAGGAGAGAGTGAGTGAGTAGAGTGAGTGAGTGAGTGAGTGAGAGAGTGAGAGTGAGAGTGAGAGAGAGAGAGAGGAGGAGAGAGTGGGAGTGAGGAGTGAGAGTGAGAGAGAGTGAGAGAGAGAGAGGAGAGAGTGAGAGAGAGGAGAGAGAGAGTGAGAGGAGAGAGAGAGAGAGAGAGAGAGAGGAGAGAGAGAGAGAGAGAGAGAGAGAGAGAGGAGGAGAGATGTACCTGTGATTTATGTCCCTGTGTAGGATTTTGCGGTCATGGACGGTTTCAGAGCAGGCAGACCACTACGTCAATAATCTTCCAGAAAACAACAGACAGAAATCAGTACCTCAGATTATAACATTGCAAGATACATCTTTAGGTTAAAATGGATGTCTTTTGCTAACCTGCAACGAACCTACAACGTAAGAATACCTTTTTCTTTTATGATAAAAGAAATTCAAAATTTACACTATTATTTTGTGGTGTATTTAAAGGTGTACTAATTTTTTTTTGTAAAAATACTAATTGCACATTTAAAGCTTTGATAATTTTCAGTCTGTTGTTGGGTGCAGAGCTTAACTTGATGTCTTTATATTGTTCCTCTTACCTGTTCCTCAGGGAATAGAGTCCCTCTCTGATTATTGATCTTCTTAAACAGGTCTCCTCCCTCACAGTAGTCCATTACTATGTACAAACAACCACTCTCTGAAAAAAAGACAGAAGAAGAATTACTGTTAAATGTAACAACAATGCTTCAGTTTACTGCCTAGGTGGTTTCTTGACATTTAAACAAAGACCACCGTTCAAAAGTCTGGGGTCAGTAAGATTTTTAAAAAAAAATTAATACTTTAATTCAGCAAGCACACATTCAATTGATCAAAAATTACAGTTAAGACATTTATAATGTTGAAATATTTATATTTCAAATAAAAGCTATTTTTATGAACTTTACATTCATCAAAGAATCCAATCATGTCACATTTTTCACAAAACAAAATTAAGCAGTGCTGTTTTCAACATTGATAATAATACGAAATGTTTCTTGAGCAGCAAATCAGTACATTAGAATGATTTCTGAAGGATCATGTGACTAGAGAAATGGCTGCTGAAAAAATTCAGCTTGGCCATCACAGGGGTTTTAAAATATATACAAAAATTTGAAATTGTAATATTTCAAAAATGTTACTGTTTTAGCAGTGTTTTTGATTAAAAAAAAAGTAACCCTGGTGGCCATAAGAAACTTTCAAATCATGAAATAATCTTACAGACACCAACTTTTTGGAAGGTAATGCATCTGAACAATATCTGATTTAATCAGATTTAGACTGACTGTACAGTTTCACTGTAAATTTATAATGGAATTAAGCAAACATTTTCCCCTCTATTGGCAATATCATTAACGTTCATATACCACCCCACGTTTATGTCCTTAATTATCCTGCCATCCGGATGTCAGAGATACTGCATGACTTCATGAACCAAAACTATCATTAGCTAAACGACATCCTCTCTGTAATTTAATTCAAACGCTTGGAGCTCCTCCAGATCATGCAAAATGCAAACCACCCCGATCTATCAATCATACACAAACCTTTAGAACAGAAATGCAGTGGGTATAGTTTGTGCCGGAACTAATGTTCTCAGATTAATCAAGATCAGTCAACTAAAGACCAAAGACCAAATGCTCAATCGTAGACACCAGTTTGTCATGCCTGTCAACATAATAGCAAAGCTGGGCAGCAAAGCATCATATTCACTTAATACAGATTTCTGAATAAGGATGCCCCATTAGAGGGGCTTTACCTTCAAAGGATTCCTTGTACTGGACGATGTTTGGATGGCTCATGTTAGCTAGAACTGCCACCTCTTTACGTGATTCTTGTCTTTCTTTGTTTGACATCTGATGAGAAAAAGAACACTGCATGTATAAAGGAAGACAGCCCATCAAATATCACAATAGTCTATCGTATTTAGGGTTTTAAAGGACATATCCTGAAAATCGGACTTTTTCCATGTTTAAGTGCTATAATCAGATCCGCGGTGCATCTACTAACCTAGAAAGCGTGAAAAGTGACAACCCAGTAACTTTGTTTTGGCAAGCCTTTCTCTGCTAGCATGTCAAAAAAAAACAGGCCGATCAGATTTCTTTCCCTTCTGACATAGAAAGGGAATCTTGGGGCGGCAGTGGCTCAGTGGTTCATGTAGATTGTCTACAAACCGAAAGGTTGGTGGTTCAATCCCCGGTTCCACCTGACCAAGTGTCGAGGTGTCCATGAGTAACACACCTAACCCCAACTGCTCCCGACGAGCTGGATGGCACCTTGCACGGCTGACACCGCCGTCGGTGTATGAATGTGTGTGTGAATGGGTGATTGTGAGGCAATGTAAAGCGCTTTGGTGGCCACTGGGTCTGTGAAAGCGCTATATAAATGCAGTCCATTTACCATTTACCATCTTATTAATATTACAGCCCTTAAACTGCACTTTCCACCCATGGTGCCGCCATTTGGTTTTCGCAAGTGACAACATTGTAACCAGTTCTAACGCAATGGCAAAAGTTCGAACAAAGCATGCAAACTGCACAGACGAGCACAGAACACTATTTGACCAAAAAATGTCACAGCTGTTTTATAAAAATCTGTAAAAGTTGTAAAAATGTCAATGAGATGAATCAATGTAACTCCACAACAAATACATAAATGTATCCACTAACCATTCAGAAACTTACAGGTGCGTCTAAAAGTTGTAACCTCTTCCTGAGTCTCTGTAAGGCTGCAATTCGCTACTGGTTATTTCTGAGATTTTGGCTGAGTGAAATTATTCACGTGTTTTGTTATTGTATCCGAACAAAGCTCGTGTAAAGGATCGGCCCTCTTCTAAACGGGGGCGGGCAGCAGCAGCTCATTTACATTTAAAGGGACACACAAAAACGGTGCGTTTTTGCTCACACCCGAAAAGGGGAAAATTTGACAAGCTATAATAAATAATCTGGGGGGTATTTTGAGCTGAAATTTCACAGACACATTCTGGGGACACCATAGATTTATATAACATCTTGTGAAAAGGGCCACGTGATGTCATGTAAGAGAGAGAAAAATTATCAACTCACCCTGGAGATGCCAATCTCCTTGATAACATATTGTCGGCCATCTGTCCTTGACTTGACCAGGATGGCTTTCCCAAAGGACCCCTCACCAATCTTCTTCAACCTCTCATATTTATCCATGTCTGTGCAAATGACTTCTCATGCTGAGTCCGAGAGAACAAAATACATGAAAATTAAATTATCAGAAAAACAGTAGGCCCAACAAGGATTAAAAAAAAATGAATATGTAAAATTATATAGTATAGTAATATATATATATATAGAATCTAGTATATATATATATATAATATTAATCTAGTGTCAATGAAATTAAATTGTCAATGTTTCATTACATCACTGTTGGAAAACACTCTTATCAGAATAATTTTTTTAAAGGGCATTTTCCCCCTAATTTTATCAAATGTATGTTCCATCTTTCATTTCAAATTCTTAAATTTGATCAATACATTCAATTAGAATAATAAGACACTAGGCTGTTATCAATCAAATTAAATAATTTACATTGAACAATTACAACTGTATTAAATGAGATTATTTTAAATATTTTTTGAATATACAAGGAATGTTGAAAAGAATGATACTTTAAACTACACCGCCAGTAGGTGGCGGCAGGCGACCATCTTAATGAGCGAGTCATTGAGTCATTCATTCAAACGATTCGTTCAAACAGCTGATTTATTCAGAATGAAGCAGTTTATGAATGAGTAATTGAATCTTTGACTCAACCGATTTGTTCAAAACACTGAATCATTCAGTAATGAAACATGGCTGAATGTTCCTGTGAGATGTGCTATGGTTCTGCTGTGATCTTTGGAACTATTTTTCTCTGCTGAAACAGAAAAAAAAACAGTCATTGCGTCTAAGACTTAATTTTAACTTTGTTTAAACTGTTATGAAATCAGTGTCTCGGTTTCAATTGTGATGGTAGCTATTCAGGAAAACAGCACTCTGGTTGTGTGATTTTTCTTAACTGTTTAATATGTTATAAATAACTGCACGAGCCTCAACAGCGCAACTCTGTTACCGTCAGTATTATTATCAACTATAGGCTATCAATCGCCAATTATACATTAAATTAAATCAAATCAGATTCATGTCCGGTTGGGCAAGTACAATTCTTTCACTTGTCCCTTCAAAAAACACACTTGATTGGTTTTCCCTGAAGAGAATTACGTTGTTGAAAACGAAAGTAAAAGAGTGACGCACGTTCATTGCGGTTTACCGTGATGAGAGTTCCGTGTCTTTATTAAACTCGACACATTATAATGATTTATCGGTCATCCACCCTCGATTATTTCGAATGTTATGTTTTTATTACTTGGTCCGCCCGACCTGAAAACCAGTCAGTATCTGGTGTGAACACCATTTGGCTCGACACATTATATGTCATGTGTGCAACACATCTCCTTCGCATAGAGTTGATCAGGTTGTTGATTGTGGCCTGTGGAATGTTGGTCCACTCCTCTTCAATGGCTGTGCGAAGTTGCTGGATATTGGCAGGACCTTGAACACGCTGTCATATATGCCGATCCAGAGCATCCCAAACATGCTCAATGGGTGACATGTATGGCGAGTATGCTGGCCATGCAAGAACTGGGATGTTTTCAGCTTCCAGGAATTGTGTTCAGTTCCTTGCAACATGGGGCCGTACATTATCATGCTGCAACATAAGGTGATGGTCGTGAATGGGCCTCAGGGTCCTGGAATGGGACAACAGGAGCACAACATTGGGCCTCAGGATCCCGTCACTGTATCTCTGTGCATTCAAAATGCCATCAATAAAATGCAGCTGTGTTCGTTGTCCATAACATACGCCTGCCACACCATAACCCCACCGTCACCATGGGCCACTCAATCCACAACGTTGACATCAGCAAACCGCTCACCCAAACGACGCCACACACGCTGTCTGCCGTCTGCCATCTGACCTGTACAGTAAAAACCGGGATTCATCCGTGAAGAGAACACCTCTCCAAAGTGCCAGACGCCATCGAATGTGAGCATTTGCCCACAAGTCGGTTACGACGACAAACTGCAGTCAGGTCGAGAGTCGAGACCCCGATGAGGACGACGAGCATGCAGATGAGCTTCTAAAAGTTTGTGCAGAAATTCTTAGGTTATGCAAACCAATTGTTCCAGCAGCTGTCCGGTAGGGCTGGGACAATATATCGATTCATCGCGATTCGTGGATCGATTCCAATATTTTCCGAACGCATCGCCATTCTCTCTCGGATCGATTCTGAGCTTAGTTTTTAACAGCAGATGGCATTCTAGGCTAGTTTTTAACTTTTTTAAGGCTCACAAAGAAGAGCGCTCGTGCGTTCTGCTGAGTCTGAGAATTTACCTGCACCGAATGCTTTTATGACGCGAGATTAATGTAAACAGCCCACTGGAAACACCCTTAATACGCTTCAAACTTTTCGAACTTTAAGATTGATTATTTCATAGAAGGTTCAAGACAGTGGTGTGTCTAAGGCATTGGAAGCCAGCAGGCTGTTTCTAAAGCATGCAGATGCAGTGCCATGCCATCTGCTGTTAAAAACTAAGCTCAGAATCAATATGACTGAGAGTCGCGATGCATTCAGAAAAACTCAGAATCGATCCAGAATAATTTCTCGATTCACAATGCATTTACGATCACGACTTATTGTCCCAGCCCTACTGTTTGGGTGGCTGGTCTCAGACGATCTAGGAGGTGAAGATGCTGGATGTGGAGGTCCTGGGCTGGTGTGGTTAGTACTGGTTACACGTGGTCTGCGGTTGTGAGGCAGTTTGGATGTACTGCCAAATTTTCTGAAACGCCTTTGGAGACGGCTTATGGTAGAGAAATGAACATTCAATTCACGGGCAACAGCTCTGGTGGACATTCCTGCAGTCAGCATGCCAATTGCACGCTCCTTCAAAACTTGCGACATCTGTGGCATTGTGCTGTGTGATAAAACTGCACATTTTAGAGTGGCCTTTTATTGCGGCCAGCCTAAGGCACACCTGTGCAATAATCATGCAGTCTAATCAGCATCTTGATATGCCACACCTGTGAGGTGGATGGATTATCTCGGCAAATGGAGAAGTGCACACTAATAGAGAGACACATTTGTGAACAATATTTGAGAGAAATAGGCCTTTTGTGTACATAGAAAAAGTCTTAGGCCTAGATCTTTGAGTTCAGCTCATAAAAAATGGGGGCAAAAACAAAAGTGCTGCATTCATAATTTTGTTTTATAATATATTGTCTGAGAGCACTAGAGCAATCAACTGACATTTTTCTCTAATATTTCTATAGGCTAGTTGTGGCATTTAAAAAGTCATATGCAGCTGTCATCCATTCACGGAGCCAGCGGGAATTACTAAACCAACTCAAGCAGAGCACCTCCTGATGAGTGAAAGGTTATTATCTTTTTCCCCACAGAAACCAGCTGCATGTTGGGAATCACTACAACTGCCACCTGGCCTAGATGAAGCAAAGGCAGACATGCATTTTAGACAAACTAGTGGGACAAAAATAAAACATAACACCAATGCAGCCTTGGACAAATGCTAAAACTAAGCCAGTCTAAAAGCAAAAGCCAGACAGTGTATGTGGGCTTTATGAATTAAATATGACATGTCAGGAGGAATTACCCACCGACCTTTAAAGGGGGTACGAAGATTGTACAAAGGCACAGGATAAAACAAAGAGCCAGTCTGACAGATGGAGAGAGAACCTTAAGATAGCAATAAATTAGATTAACAACCTGATGAAAGCTTGGTCGTCCAATAATAAATAAAGCAAAGCTGACAAAACAGAAACTTACAAGCTGTACAGCAGACCAGGACAAAAACACTGCTAGAGACTTGGACTGACTTACACAGTTTACCATTTACAATATTAGACCTATACAATCAGGATTTGGTAGGCTGCTTTATGTTATGGTAATAGAAGCATCATCGCATAAACATTACATTGCAAAGTTTCAACAAAATCAGCTGATGTCTCATTTAGCGGGGCCTTAAACGGGTCGCTGTCCAAACTTATGATAATAAGCTACTAAAAGCGTGCTAATGAAAATTGTGAAGAGAAATTAGCAGTCTCGTTGAAATTCCGCGAAATGACACTGACAGTCACTTTCAAGCAGAGCGCTGCAATATGTTCAAGATACAAGACAGAATTTGGCACAATGAATTAGTTCTTACCTTCTATATTCAGAATAATGAGCGAGCACTGGCAGCATCAGTGCAGCTCACATGAAGATTTTCTGTTGTGGGCGGTCTCATGTGTGCAGACGGCACACGCTAACTGAGAGGAGCGATTTGATTGGTCCGCTCTCACGTCGAATCTCAGATGATAGGGTGAAAAACATGTCGCTCAACACTCATGGCTGTTAGGTTTGTCTGTCAATGTTTGGCGCAAAATTCCCCCTTAGCAACCGTCACCGGTTGGTACACGGTCACGGAGCCACTACAGAGGCAGTCTTTGGCCACTATCCGCTTTCACGAAAATGAACAGACAAAAGGATTAACGGATTCTGGTGCACATCATTTACAAAGCATATTGAATTGGTTTTTTATTTAGAAAAAAAAATCCTAATTTTCTATTATTTATATGTGTTTACAATGTGCATTATTTATATTATTATTATATTTTGTAGATATGGTTATTTTATATATTGATATTGCCATTTGTATTAATGAATTACTTTATTAATTATCTTTATTATTGTGTTGTCCTCACCTATGTTTTAATATTATTGTAAACAGCGAAAATAATCTCGAAGTTTTTTCCACTTAAAACGATTTATTAACCATTTTTTTCTGAGCCAACACTACCCTGAAGCAGTGCGTTTGGCTCTATTTTTTACAGTCTATAGTTTGGCTCCACCTATTGGCTGACATCGCGCAGTGCAATCAATATGGCGGCACCCATTCCTTCCGAAAGTTTCACATTTTAGCGACACAATTTGACCTGAATGGGAATAAACGAGTGTATCATCTTATCGATATTTAACGTGAGTTCGATGTCTTGTCGTCTAAAAGCCTAAATCCAGATGTAATTGTGCAACCATTTAACAATGTCGCCGTGCATGCTGGATTATATAAATGCTGGTTTCATTTATGAATCTCAAATAAACCAAGACCATATCGTATTAGCGCTACCTTGGAGTGCAATGCAAATATTTACTTAATATTATGCATTTGTACTTGACATTGATTGGCATGTCAAAGAAATGTTATTTTAAGTTAAAATAATAACATTTATTGGACACGGGCCACACGGCAATCAATCAAGTTCAAGCAAAAACGCATAGTTCTTTATAACCAGTTCTTTTTACTAAGACACAGTCACTATTTTCAGTTGTGTTTTCACCTTTACTTGTTCAATATAGGATTAGTGGCTAGCAGTCGTCATTCAGCACTGGTTTTATTTTTCTGCTGTAGGGTGATGTCCAGACTGGCCGTGGTGTTTGGAGGTTCTCGTGGCATTGGGCGAGCAGTTTCTCAGCTGCTGGCACAGAGGGGTCATAGGGTTGTGCTGCTGTCCAGGAGTAAGGAGGATTCACAGGCTACTGCTGAATCTCTGCCTGGAGGTGAGTCAGTGAATACAATGATCATTTTGAATTACTTGCAGAGTGGTTCGATGATGAAACTTATAGGCTATCACTTCAGTTTGGCAGTGTAGACATCATACTCCTTCAGGAATTGTTTTTACTTAAAGGTACAATATGCATTGTATATATTGCAATATGATTTTTTGCCACCAGGGGTCGCTAACCTCTTACAATAACAACTGCGTATATTGATGACGTACATTCCGCATTAAGCGTAATTGTGGATCTTGTCGTCAAGCTGATGGATCTTTTATGGATGAGTGAATATATTGATGTTTTTAACATGACTGTGGTGTGAAGCACGGCACGATTGCTAGACGTATACCAGCGCCACACGCAATGCGAGTCCCGCAGATATAAAAGAATAAAGACATTTCATTCTACCGAACTACACGCAAGTGCTGAATTAGTGTTGGGCGATATGCTCCATTTTCATATCGTCTTATCGTCAGCCTGTGAGATCGGCGATACACGATATTATCGTGAGGGGGGCGGGGCTTACTTATTTGATTATTAACTTGATTATTTACTCATAATTTGCTTGTTTTATTAGCCTACTTCGTTTTATATACGATAATCTTTTTTCTATTTTGCTAGCAAAGGTGGAGTGTTTATTAATAGGATCAGGTTATTTCCCGGTATAGTGAGAAAAAAAGATCCTAATCATGTCAACGGGAAATTTACGGACAGCCTATCATGCCGTTATGCAGCATTTTGACTAGGGCCTATTTCTGCACGAGATGAAAACATGTTTTAATAATTTCTTGGGTCAGAAAGAGTCGGAGTTTGCGATATATGTCCTCCTACCAGTGCTCTCTCTGTCTGGATGCACTTCACATGCGCACTTCAGTAAGCACGAAGTACGCGGGTTAATGTGTTTTAAATGCTGGGAGAAATCAGAGCAAGGGGCAAACATCTAGCTTCGTCGATCAGTTTATACTTATGACTTGACTCTGATAAAGGAAAACGGGTTAATGCGTTTATGACCATGCATTGTCAGTTTATTCAACATATCGGGTTAAGAACGTGCATGTATAAACGCTCATTCTCTGAAAGTGAAAGTAAAAACGGACTGCTTTCGGCATCTGCATTAATGCCGCGTTCTCTCAGAGACGACGATGGATAACGGTAGCTATAGCTAATACTATTTTAGTGATATTATTATTACTAGGCTATTAATAATAATATTTAGTAATTGTATTGTTTTTAGTGTTAGTGTCATTAAACGTTTTGTTAATGTGCTATGGAAACAAAATACTGACGAACAACGATGCCGTTTTCATCTTGGATCTGTGTAAGAATGATGCGTCTGTTAAAACAAGCACTCTTGATAATTTGTGAATGGATCACCTTGCAATTAAATTTTGATGTGGGATGTAATTTTTTAGTCTGTTTTAAAAACATTCTCTTAGAGGAGTCCTCATAAGCGCGTGTCTGTGTTGTCGCAAGTGTTGGTGATGTCGTTATGAATTTAGGCAAGGCAAATTAATTGTAGTTCCTAATATTAATTTAATAACAATACTAGCTTTATAATAATAATAGGCCTAATAATAATAATTTAATAAATTATGGTAAAACGAGCCAATATCGTATTGATATCGTCAAAGGCATCTGCCATCGGCGATATCTCTGACTATCGTCGATACACGATACTATCGTCTATCGGCACAACCCTATGCTGAATTAATACTCACACTGGTCACTCAGTTTATTAGACGAATTAAACTTGGGGTAACGCAGGGCTGTTTCACTTGCTCTAACAGTTACACTATCACACTAAACGGCATTTGAGTGTGTTGAATGTTGTTAGTTAGGTTGTTTGTTGGCTGTATGAGACTAAGTAACGTTAAGCTAGATCAACATTAGAATAACATACAGATCATATTCTAACATTTTATCATGTTGAACTAAATAACATTGATTAGTTTTATGTACATTTGCTCACCTGTCTAATAAAGTAACATGCAACACTCTGTCAAGTCAAAGTTAGTCGCGGACGTGGAGCTCTCGGCATCTCGAAAGATGTTGATCTTCGTTTTAGTCCTCTTTTTGTCTCAAAGTCTGCTTGCCATGGTCCATAATGTTTGAACAAAACAACAGCGTGAGCGTCCTGCTAGGCATAACGGGCATAACCTGGTTGTCCACGTCTGACGCCATAGTTACTATTGCAGTACGAGCGGAAACCGGGGTAACGCGGATATGATGCCATTGACTGGCGACTCATCACCCCTGCTCACACGCCCCGTTTCCTTGGTTACATTTTCAATTTTCTCACGATTTACAAATAGTTGGAAACATTTGGGATATTGTAAGTAATCAACTAAACAAAATATAACATTGGCCTAGTGGTTTTTGGATATTTTTACTGCAAAAATCCTACATATTGTACCTTTAAATGTAAGTGATGTGTACTAGTACTCCTCTATCAAAGGCCACGATCAAAACAGATAGACCAATGCTTGCAACTAAAAAGTCGAAAAAATCCAAAAATGCATACAAAAATTTCAGACTCAGTGTGCAAGGACCTTTAATCTTAAATGGCATTATGTTATGAGTATATATTTAATTTCAGAAAAACATTTGGGTCTTAGCTGTGATGTTTCTAAAGAAGAAGATGTTCAGAGAGCATTTGAGACCATCAGTAAGAACTGTGGCACTGTGGGATACCTGGTTAACGCGGCTGGCATCAACAGGTCAGAGACGCCACAAAGCAATGATGTGTTTTTGAAAAAATAGATAAGTTTCCATAGCCAAAAAGAAGCAATTATATTAAAAATAGCAGATTTTTTAATAAAAGACTGTGTTCTAATATACTATTTAATGTGCATTTATTTTAAAGAGATGCATTGTTACTGAGGAGTAAATCTGAAGACATGCTGTCTGTTCTGCAGACCAACCTACTGGGCTCAATGCTCACGTGCAGAGGTGCTTTACGCAGCATGCTCAGCCACGGAGGAGCTATTGTCAACATCGGTGAGCCATATTTATCTATGCCCCGATACCTTATGATCTTATTATTATTATTATATTATTTCAGTTCTGAAGTGTCACGATTCACGAAGATTAAGCTGGAGAAAACGGGAAAATTCCCGAAAATTGCATCAGCGGCTGGACAATTTGGGTTCATTTAATTACCACTAGATGGTGCAAACACTCCAAATTTGAAATAGTATTGCTAGTTTTGCATCATTATATAGTTCTTACACTTGTCAAATTCTGACAGTAAATGTACATTTTCTCTTGACATTAGCCTATGTAAAGAATTTCTGATGGGTGTAATAAGAATAAAAACCTTTTTACATGACAAAGTAAGAGTTAGAAATGTTTATTCAGCATCAATGAGACTATGTACAGTATAAACCTTCTGTGTATGATTGTTAACCCCATAAAGCCTGACATGATCAAAGCTCTGAATGCAGTGCAATACAATGATGATTGAAAGATGTACAAATAAATGTTAACATCTCAAAGCCTGATGTTATAATGTGAATCTCAAATATGATGAATGATTTTTCTAAAGAATTAAGTATGGATGAAATAAACATTAGTTGCTTATGTTTAAATATTACTAACAATATAAAAGTTATTTTTTATTTACTAAAAACACATATCAGTATCAGGTTTTCACTGAAACCTTTCACAAAAAGATACACATGTATTATGACCTGCAAGGGGAAGTTTTTAGAATTATACTAAAGGCCCTTATACTTACTAAAAAACAGTATTCACTATCAATCAGTTGACAGAAGACATTTGCTTATCAATACAGTAGGCTTTAAAGGGTTAATGATGTGTTTCCTCAGGCTCTGTGGTGGGTGTGAAGGGTAACTCCGGCCAGTGTGTGTACAGTGCCAGTAAAGCTGGACTGGAGGGATTCACTCGCTCTCTGGCAAAGGAAGTTGCTACCCGAAATATACGAGTGAACTTGGTGGCTCCAGGTTGTTTGTCCTCTCTTTTTCCTAATTCTACTACTACGTTTGCCTTTTAACTTACATATTAGCTGTCATATGAGTGCAGCAGAGAATTCATCTCACTCTCCCCTCTCAGGATTCATTCTGACGGACATGACGGTAGCGCTGGAGAAGGAAGCAGCAGCGAGGAAAATTCCGCTGGGCCGTTTTGGGGAACCTGTAGAGGCGGCCCAGGCTGTCCTTTTCCTCCTGGAGTCCCCATACATCACAGGACAGGTTCTGCTCGTGGACGGAGGACTACGACTGGCATTGTGATGAAAACATGTTAGCCGACTGAGTCAACATACTTTTGTTTTGCTGATAAAGCACAATATCTGTATTTATATATTGAATCAAAGCTTGATATTGTTGATCACCTCCCCATGGAAATCTGAGTCACGCAAAACTGTGTAAGAGTAGTTTTGGCCCATCTGGATTGGATTAATGTTATTTTTTGCATTTTGGTTGCATGTTCCATTCTTGGGATGACAGAGGTCACAGGTCAATGTTTTGGAGGATATGACTAGCTTTTTGATGTCAGTTATTTTCAGCATCCAAATAAGCTAGGCTACATTACACTTACAAATGAGCTAAACCCCTAACCCCTTTAAACAATTGTTTAGCAAAAAAATTAAAATGTAAAATCGGGCCTTCACCACATCAAAGTGCAGATCACCAAAAAGCTCATTCCGTTTATTGAGAGATGTTTTTGCCAAGAGCAATTGGACTCAACCCAGACTCAATACTTTCAGAGACATTTATTTATTGTACTATTCATAAACCAGAAGAGAATAAGGAGAACAGTCCGTATACAGGCAGGCTTGGAAATCAGAAAATATTGCAAAAAAAGAGCCTCCTAAAATCTGACTAATTTGAAGGATAAACCACTGTGTAAGAAAGAGCATATGCAATCACAGGCTTACATGTATACATTCTGCTATATTTTGTGTATATACGTTGCATGTGTGTGAGAGATGGCTAAACTTCAACTCCCAACTGAGTATTTGATATTCAACTGATCAGAGCAAGTGTTGATATAATTTTAAATGTGTATTAAATTTAGCTATTTTGTTACATAATGCTTTCAGTGTTATTTTTTTCTAGAAAAAGCCAATTAGGTAACTATTAATTAACAAATCCGTGCTGCCAATATCACATTTTGTGTTATGTTTCTGTAATTCCAAACCTGAAAACTGAAGCCTACCTGTCAAAGAATTACCATCTGCTCAGCCTCATTCCATGCACCACCATCATCATTAAATCCATATTCGTATAAATCTCCTCTTCATCCACCATCAGCCAATCCTTCACAAACATGTGCCGATTCCGCTTCCTATACTTTCACCATAAGCATTCCTCCTCCCTCTCGCTTCCACAGAAACACAACAAACATCTGTCCAAATCTGTCAGTCAGCCAAAACTTGCAAAAATCTCATCACTCGTGTTAATGACACAACAGTCTCCGCTTTTACCCTCTCGTAAAAATGAACAAAAAGACGGGGTGGGGAAAAGGTCATTAAGGCCCGGCCTTGTGAGACCTCTGGATTGTAGATCCAGACGCAGCTTCTATCTATGGCAGTGTGCATCTGATCAATGCGTGGGATCTCAAGGACCCTGAAGCTCCAGGGACGATGGGGTCCATGGAGTTTCAGGTGTGTCCATCTCTTCCTGTTCCCTACTTCCAGAGAACCCCCCCCAACCCCCAACCTCCCAACCCCCCAAAAAAGTCCTATTTCCTGTGCTGGAGAGGAAGACATTTCCTCCAGCATTTCATAAATATATCTAATCTAAGGTATTACATAACTAAATACATAAAAAGTGTTACATGTCGGCACTGTAGTAACATGCACAGCTAGATGCTAGTTATTTGAATAAATGTTTATTTATTTTTTAAAGTTAATTTAAAATTAAATATTTTATAGGCACTTGTGAAAATCTAGAGATGAAAAACAAGGTGATCATCGGTATACTACCTCCTTCCTCAAAGCCGTGCTGGGTGTGTGTGTGTGTGTGTATGTTAAGTGCGCCAGCGAACCATTAAGTCTGTTTATGACCTCTTTTAAGCACCCACATCACTTCCCCTCAGAAAACAACTGAAATAAAGCATAGTGAATGGTCTAGTCGTCCTCGGGCAGAGAAGTGATAATACCAAGAATCAAACTCTCTGAGGAAATGCTGAGCAAAGTCATTCCATCACTTTTTCCATCCGACCCCCTTAAGAGAAAGAGGTTCTTGTTGGGAAATGGGTGGGGATTATGGAGTACGCTGGATCAAGCTTCGAAGGTCAGATCCTCCATGCTAGGCTCTACAGGTCGTCGCTCTCCACTAGGGCACCGGGAGGAAGAGGATTGGAGTCTGGGAAGAAGGCTGCCTTCACGTCCAGACCCCGTTCTGTCAGAGCGGCGTAGCGGCTCGTCGATGGGCGCACCTTCTTGGGCTTCGGGGTGTGAGTTTGCTGCCACTGGGCTGAAGAAAAGGGCAAGGATGAACACGATTTCTCAGTTAGAAGAAATAACAGGATGTAAAATTGATGTCTACATAATGTATATAATAGAATGTTCCATTTAGGGTTAAGATGGTATAACGGCACAAAAAAGTCAAATATGTAGTATAGAAATAGTTGATTTGAAAGTAGTTCCAATAATGTATTTATTCATATTCACGTGTCTCTGCTGGAGCAAAGCAATATAGTCATTTATTTTCTTAATTACAATATATATATATAAAGTTTGTCTGAAATATTTGGGAGAATATATGCTGAAACATGCACTTCTGACACAGTTTGACTGAAATTTGGGCATTTGATTTATTTATGTTCCTATCAACTTTCAAAATGTATGATCAAATATCATTATCATATAGTTTGGCTGATATTGTTTTTTGTTTTTCACTTTTAGCATTTAAAATGAATAACTTTAGCTTTTAGTATTTATCTTTTAATATATTAATACAATACAAATATTATTGACAATTTATTAAAATATACATATATTAATTATCAGCTATAAAATAAGATAAAAACACCAGAGTTTTAATATTGTTAATTTTATTTAATATTGGGGTATTAGAGCAGGTATTGTATCAAAGCATAAATGAGTGTTGAGTCACAATTCCCAGTTCCAATTCATTCCAGACTGAATGAATGTTATAATCTCCATCATACCATGATTAAAATTGAAATGTATCCAGTGTTAAATATCACACACACCCCTTCTGTGATTCTAACCACTTTCATAAGACTCTGCCAGCCCATTGTAAGTTTAACCTTAGGTAATGCATCCGTATTGTTAAACCTGTTGTTGATGGCAAACACAGCACTGGCGGATGGGATTGCTATGGGAACAGCACTGGGCGGAGGAAGGGAGTGTGCTTTTATTGGACAGATTTAATACGGTTTCTTCCCTAGTCTGAAGCAACTTATGCAAGAACATTGATCAGATAAACTGCTTAAAACTTCTTAGTCTGTATTAAGTGTATTTTGGTCCTTTACCAGTAATAACTACGCATTGTTACATGAATTCATGAGATCCGTTTCCACTGTGTGTTTAAACTAACCATGAACATCGAGACGTGCTGTACTGGAGATGATGCCAGCTTCATTCTTCGCTGAAACCGTTGTACCAGCCTGCGTCTTCTTTCAGAGCTGGCTGGATGATCATACAGAGGTAACCAAAGTTGTCCTGGTGTATGCTGGGAAATAGAATTGAACATCAGAATGAGAAACATCAATTCATGCCAGGATTGTTTATTCATGCTGCATGAACATATTAATTTGATTTGAATCCTCTTGAGTAAACTGCATCCACAAATAATGTGACTGGAAACTTTGACTAACTGTTCTTGTCCCTCTGAGGTGGTGTAGACGGTTGTGTCTGTGGTTGGGTTACTGTATGTTTCTTTTACAAGGCCCTTTTCATCTGCATTGTGTGTGTGCACGCATGTAGCAGCTTTAAACACCAGTCTCTCAACTGCTGTCATTTACAGACGCATGGTGCACACTGCACAGTGAGTAGAAAGTCATTTTAAAATACATCTATGAGGACAGGCAAGCTTATTACTTTCTGGTCTGGTTTATACAAGTAGAACACAACGATGATGAATAAAATTACTTGGGGTCTTAAAATATGTTCTCATTTATATTACAAAGAGATTCTGCAGTTTGATTGGTGGAAAGGCTGCAGGAGGGCTGTGATTGGCTGAGATCTCATACCTTATCCTGTCTGTGTTGTGAGTGAAGGACTCGTTCTCTTTCTTCCAGAAGATCTGTGGGAATGGGACTCCAGACACACGGCACTCAAGACGCACAGGGTGACCCTCAGCCACACTTGTGTTCTGGAGTTTCTCAATGAAACATGGGGATTTATGCATCTCTTTAGCTAAAAAAGAAAGAAAGAAAATTTATAAGAAAAAAACTAAAATAAGTATTCAAGTAACATATTAAATACATTTATTTTAACATAAAATTAAAATTAGTGTTGATTTCTTTAAAAATATTTTTACAAAAATATAATACATATTAAAAATACGTTCTTAACTGCATTTTATATACATTTTGTAGATTGGGTCAGTACGGTTTTTTTTAAAGGAATAAATACTTTTATTCAGCAAGGACTCTTTACAATGACAAAGGTGACAGTAAAGACATTTAAAATGTTACAAAAGATTTATATTTCAAATAAATGCTTTTCCTTTGGCTTTTTATTAAATCAAAGAATCCTGGAAAAAATGTATTACTGTTTCAACAAAAAAAATATTAGTGTCTTTTATCTCTATTTGAAATCTATGGTTGTGTAGAAGACCTTGGTTGTGTACCTGCAACAATAAGCTCTAGGTTGAATGAGTTCTGTCCAGCCCTGTTGCTGGCGATGCACGTGTAAACTCCTGCATCTCTGCTAGTGACAGGCTCGATGACCAATGAGTGAACTCCGTTCTCCCTCACCAGCATCTTGTGGGAGGAGTCTGGACGGATGGTCTGGCCATTCAGCTGCCAGATGAGGTCAGGAGTTGGCAGACCACTTACCTATGTTTTAAAAAAACAAATCAAATGTTTTCAGTATAATTTATTCTCACACATTATCGGTGCTATAAAATGTCAGTTACAACGCAATCGCCACTTTTAAGTATTTTCAAACCTAAAGCTAGTGTGTATGTGTTTGTCCCTGTGCGCCTGGACTGTGACGTCTGTATGCGAGTGGTTCTCATGGGAAATGAGTCTGTGCACAATGCCCGAGATCAGTTTTCAACAACTCACATTCCTGAGAAACACAACACCTGCCTCACCCGAAGTTGTGCCAGCGTCAGACCACCATTGAACGTCCCTGTGTGTTTATGTTTGTTTATGAGTGTGTGCATATGTTTGTATTTACACGCATGGGGCTGAGCGGGGTGGACGGAGATGCTTGTTTATCCATCTGCATTTATTGTGCTGTTCCTGAGAACACACTGCTCAAGTGCCGTTCCCATGGGTGTGCATATTCCCTGTGTGATGCTTACAACGTCCATCATGCATCTCACTACAGCCAACTTGAGTGTGTTCATGACTTTTATTGAAAGAACAGGCTGTGTAAGTGAAAAAGCAGAAAACGCAAAAGGCACTTTGATTTTAGACCTCCTGAACTGCATCTAGGGACATTTGTGGCCTGGAAAGTTTAGAAAGACTCAAAGCCAGAGTAAAAAAAAAAAATTCAGCTCTATAAATACCATTGACATTAAGGACTCTGTGCATGAGTGCATTACTGGTGATGTCTTTTTATAGCGTGTGAATCCCTCCATGGCACAGTGAGCCTTTATTCTGACTATGCAGTTCGCAGCCAGACATGGGCAGCGGTACAGAAGAAGAATGTAATACTACCGTTAGGCGACAACATGAGAGAAAGAAATAGACCAAATAAGAGGTAGAGGTAGAGTTGGAGGGGTGGGGTGGTGAGAGACTGAGAGAAATCAAAAAGGCATTTACTCACACAGCCTGAAACTATTTAAAATTAAATTGTGTTCTTTTAACAAATGGTCACTGAAAGGATGCACTTTGGCTTAAGAAATGGACAAACTGAGCAGCTAAATATTACATGAATGGTTGAATTTAATTAATTTTGTATGAGATTTCAAGTTTTCGTTTAGAAAAAAAGTTGGTGACACATTGTTGGTTGGGCATGAACAAGGCGGCAAATGAGGAGAAACAAAGAAATACGGGACAGACAAAACAGCTGCAGAGACAGAGGGAGGACAGTCTTTAGAGACAGCAGTAAGCCAATGGAAACACATCTGAGAGAAAGTAGAAAACTCAATAATAGGAGAAAGAGAGAGAGAACAGAGGATAAATTCCAGCCTTTTATTCAAGGTTATTTATCATTTTAGAAGTGATGAAATATCAACTTTAAGCTCTTTTTTTCTCTTTCCCTCAGAATGCATAGGGAGGAAACTTTTCCCAGATAATCACAGGCATGTTTCCTCCAGCCTCTGAAATGCCCATGAGTTTATTTATTTGTGTAGTAACCATGTAATAAGCGTTGTGGTCACTATGGAGTTAAAGTGAGTGTGGCAGTGTTTGTCAGTGTTGTGCAAGTTACTTCCAAACTGGAATACATTATATATTACATGTTACTGTTATTTAAAAGTAATTCATTACCTTACAATATTACTGTCTCAGAATTGTAATGCGTTACATTACTCCTGTATTACTTTTGAGTTACTTTCACCAAAATAACTATACAGAAGTAGAACTTAACGTTCTAAAATGACTAGGGCTTTAACAATATGCGATATGAAACCGAAATCGCGACACTCAGATCCACATAGCCTACCTGACACACCACTTCCAACTCCAAGAGTTATCCATACCGTCCAGATCCAATGCTACAACATCTTTAAATTACTAGGCTATTAGTATTATTTGAAGTTAACTTAACATTATAAAATACGTAGACCTACACCACAAAACAAGTTGAGGATAAATTATTTAAAATTTGGGAATTCCAGCGTTATGGACATGACATTTGCTGTCAAAACTTGAAAAATAAATTCTCAGGAAATGCATTAATACCAAAATATTGAAACGTCTGTTTATCCATAGGCTCCTCCCTGAAAGGAGTCCAGACATTAGAAAAATATCAGTCTACACATGCATTTTATATTTTATATTAGGGAAATAGACAGTCATGCGTGACAAAAAAAAAACTTTAACTTTTAGGAGGCAGCGATTTTTGTAGTTGTAATTTTGTGAATTACACTGCGCAAATCGGATGAAGAAGGGTTGCCTCTCCACAGAACATAAAATATTCATTTTATTTTATTTTTCGTGTTTGCATTTATGAGGAAAAAACAATGTTACAGACGTGACAATTCTCCGTTACGGACGCGAGCGCTCTGAAGCAGCACTAAAAGATGCTTTAAAACTTTCACAAAGACCTTACACAGAAAACACAAAGCCTTTCTTTAAAGTGAATTTCGTTTTGTATTAATTGTATCTTAATTTTAATCAATGTTTGATCCAGCAATTGCGTGGATTTTATAAATAAGAAGTAGGCTAAATATAGCAGACAATTATAAATAATCACGACACGGAGGACAATTCACTCATAAATGAACCGACACTCAGCGTATAAGGTAGCCTATTCACGGACCTGAAAAATATATCTATATTGAAATGTCTACGTGTAAAACAGAACAATTCAAAACGAAAGAAAAGACTGCTCTCTGCTTATGAAAAGAAATGTGAATTTCTCTCTGGTGCACTCCTACTGCGAAGATCGGGAGTCAGCATCGTCAACTTCATCTTGACTTTATTAATAAACAATTAAAATGTCTCCTTGCTATATTTGACATATTCATAATCATTGCTTTTTGACAGCTTTTAGATGCTTTATCGGCAGCGCAGCACCCTTACATGAACGCGTCACCACCGCATCAAAAACATGATTGCGTGATGAAAACATGAAAAATACCACATAAACATAGCCTGTTTAGAAAGAAAACACAGAACGAATAGCCTAATGCGCATACGTCCATCTCGCGAATGGCAGTCTTCTTCATGCCATCTTCACCATTAGCCGCTTCTCCACTGGCCAGCGCGAGCACAGAGGCCGAGATCATACCTCACGGCACTCCTGTAAAAAATAAATCGCTATACAAAAATATCAGACGCTGCCATATAGTTTTTATTAACAGACTTGGACACCACACGCGGCTATTGACTGACCACGAACAGGTAATTTAGCCTACTTGCATTTTTCATTTGTTAATGTCTCGCGGTCTTGCTGTGTAGGCTATATATATTTTTGTTTTTACAATTAAAACTAAAAGTCTGTTTTAACTAGTAACGCAAGCCTTACTGAATATGTACCGAGTAAAATATTACTGAAAATTGATTAGTAATGCCTTACACTACTGCGTTACAGCAAAAAGTAATATGTTACTGTAATGCATTACTTTTGTAACGCGTTACTCCCAACACTGCTTGTGAAGTCACCTTGCAGTCCATGCGGCAGAGTTTACCCTCTTGCACAATAAGGTCACCGGGGGCCTGCAGGAAATGAGGGCGGAAGTGACGTTCCTGAATGTTCTCATTCTCATCACCACTGTCTCTGGACCTTGAGCGTGGTCTGGGACAAAGGACAAAGCAAAATAAAAAAGATTATATCAGTTGCTGCCTCTTTACTGATTATATTCAGTTTTTTTTATTCAGATAACTGCATAATGTAAATATCAAGGTGAACAATTAAAAAAAAACTACATCAGATTGGATAAAAGGGTAGCATATTAATGTTTTGTACTACAATAAATCTAATATCAATTCAACAGACTGCCAAATTAAGACACTTCTATTGGACTTTAATATAGTAGGCAAGGTGCAAGGTGAGAATGGCCATAATGACCATTTTAAGAGGAAGAGGTAATTAAAAATGTATACCTAATATACATATCTACAAAAAATCATGGAAAAACAAACAATTTGCCTGTAATGCATTGAAGGAAAAAGAGAAGAATGGTAAAGTAACAGGACACAAGGGCAGACAGACAGGCAATTCTTTTTTTTTTATGGAGAGCAGCTCCGATTACTTCATGTGTAGGGAATCATTTCTACTTTTATGAATGAATGATAGGTTGGCAATTCACATTGCCTTTGGAGACTTTTGACTGTCAATGAAAAATATAAAGACCTCAAAGGCCTGAATGGCCAGATATATAATATCTAATCCAGAGGAAACCCCACCCTTTGAAAAAGATTCACATCTTCTATTCTGCACAAAAGACTTCTTAACTTGTCCTTCCATCATTGTCCAAAATACACAGGTGTTCTTTACATGGGGCACGCCCTCTATTACTGCTAGTCCGATAAAGTAAACCTGATCCTGAACCTGCTGTAATCCACTGGCTGTGTATGTTTAGAAACAGCATTACTTGTATACCTGCGGATGTGTCCAGGTGTGGAGCGCTGACTTCTCCCCCTTTGGTTCACAGCCTGAACCATCATCCTTCCAGTACAGCTCACTCTCCCCTAAGAGAGAAAAACATAATATATAGAGAGAGATAAGTAAAGAAACCCATTGTAGCTGTTAAGCTTTTCTTATAGTCAATAGCTGGAATGCAGGTATACCCTTCCTACGTTATGGGACAAAATGTCCCCACAAAGATGGCAATATCCATAATCCTTCTGGGGGCATTTTCTGTTCTCCATGAGAAAAACAGCTTATAAATCATACTAAGTGATTTATTTTGAAAATGTTGAAAGTTTTCTGTGATGGGTTGGTTTAGAGTTAGGGGATAGAATATACATTTTGTACAGTATAAAAATAAAAATCACTATGTCTCCATAAAACATGAAAACCCAACGTTTGTGGCTGTAAGAATTATCTTTCTTCTGGTCAGTCACTTCCCCCTGACTACCGATGATTATCTGTCTCCACCAAAACACTGGTCAAGCTGACTAGCCACCAGTGAGTGGGTGGGTGTGTTATGAGAGAGCCATAAAATGATATCAAACTCAGATAAAATTCATCATATATTTTCAGTAGCAAAACTAACATTAAAAAAATCTTAAAAGTTAAAGATTGTTTTTACTATAGGAAACAAACATCAATATTACACAAATATTGCCTTTTGCAATTTGGCCGGATGACTAATCTCCAATTTTCTGAGAAATGCATGCTCTTGTGTTGCATGTGTAAAAACACAGAAAATTCATCAGTTTGAATCAGTTAGAATTAAATAGAATTAGAATTAAGAGTGTTAAGTTAACTTTGCACACTGAGCATACTTCTAAAATGAAAGAAGATCAATCTTTTCAACAATGTTTCCCTATGCCAATATAATCATGTCTTGTGTATTATATTAAGAGTGTATATCTCACCGCTGGGTTTCCTGCCATGATGGTGTAGTTCCCATCATCATCTAGTGAGGCAGCAGCTGTGTGCAGGGAGCATGTGCCGTCCGGATCACGACTGATACGGTAGTGTTCACTGCGCTTGGAAATCTGCTTTCCGTCCTTAAACCAGTACACCTACGAACACAGATATAAACATGATTATGCAACAATCCAAAGCTTGTACTGTTGTTCCTTTCTTTTTCTCGTCATCATCGCTTGTTACTAAGTCTGCTGTCATCACACAGTCATTACAGTGGTCTCATGGTAGTCAGGAGACACACAATGATCGCGAGACAGCCATATATGGCAGGAATCTCAGAAGTGAAGCAGAGCTTCTGATGAAACCAGCCTAGTCACAGATGATAAACTCCACCACCAATCCCAGCTTTCCAGACTCCTCTCCTACAAACCCTTAACACAACATACAGTACATACCACTTTGCAAAGCACCATTAACTGTAAAATAAACAACCTCCATTCTGTGAACCACTAATAAATCTCTAGAACAATATACACAATAAGGCTATAGACAATAATAAAAAGATTATATTATACGTTATATTATGAAAACGAATCATGAAGTAACTAGTGTGTAAAAAACTAATTTTTCTGTAAGATTTCTTAAATGTTTTTTAAAGTCGACTCTTATGCTCACCAAGGCTGTATTTATACGATCAAAAATACAGTAAAAACAGCAGTATTGTGAAATATCATTAATAACTAATATCATTTTTGGTTTATTTCTGTCATGACAAAGCTAATTTTTTAGCATCATTACTCCAGTCTTCAGTGCCACATGATCCTTCAGGAATCGCTCTAATATGCTTTGGTGCTCAAGAAAAATTTCTTAAGCAGCACAATGGTTTAAAATATTGATAATATTTTTGTAGAAACCATGATACTTTTTAAAAGATTTATAGATGAATAAATTTCAAAAGCGTACCATTTATTTGAAATAGAAATCTTTGTAACAAATGTCTTTACTGTCACTTTTGATCAATTTAACGTGCCTTTGTTTACTAAAATAACCCTTATTGACTGCAAACTTTTGAACGGTATACTTTTCCACATTTTTGGTATATCAGAAGTTGAATTAAAACTATACTCAAATATTGGGATAAACTAGATTACAATCTACAATGAAATAAGCTTTAATACTTAACAAGCTGCTGAGAAAGTCACTTTGATAAGAATCTGCTTTCAAGCAATATCAAATGTAAATATGCATGTGACGACATCTCACCTTTGGCATTGGGTCTCCGATGACCTTGCAGCTGAAGGTCACAGGCATGCCCTCGAAGACCTTGTAGTGCTTGAGCTTCTGATCGAAGATCGGTGCAACCTCTCCGGGCGCTTCTTCATCATGCTGAACATCATCGTCAGATTCCTCGACGGGCGAGCGCTCCAGACGAAACTCAATCTCGCTGATCAACCGCTGCTCGAAGCTGGACACTTTATACTCCTGTCACACATACAAACACAAAGACTTTCATTTATGATCTTCTCCAAGTTACCAACTCCTTCAATCACTCATTTTATTCATTCAAGCACACATCCTCCCATCACTGTGCCCTGTAATCTATTCAGTCTCGTATCCAACTCTTATTTCACTCTTTTTGATCTTTCATCTGGTCTGTTTCTTGTCTTCTGTTTCTTTTTATTCCACTCTGCAGCCAGAAGGAACATCTGGATAAAAGTGTGTGCGAATGACACATCACAACAATAATTGCAGGTTTAAGACACAGCTGCAGAAACACACACCATCATAACTACATACATAGACAACGAACGCACCCTCTCCCATCTTGTTCACTTGAACGTCCCACATCCTCCCAAAAAGCACACACACATGCACATTTCCTATGAAAACACACAGACAACCGCTATTTGCCCAAGGACGTGTGTTGAGCTCTAAGCACACTTTGAATTTATGGCACAACATTAACAGCATATCCACTTCCCACAGTTCAGAGGAAGAGAAGCATGTGCATTTTAGTTTCTCCACTCGAGTGTAGGAAATGTGCAAAGCAGACGCATGCGGTCTCCAGTGCCTGATCAGTTAGCAATAACATGATGTTAGACACCCAGCTCAGTTTAAAAAAAAAAATCCTTTTCAAGACCTTAATTCATGGAGTATTCAAAATTGTTACATAGCTCACTGCAACATATGATGATGATTGACCAGTTCGGTGGCCAAATGCTTTTGTATAATGTTCGCTAAACTGCATAATTGACCGCTGTAAAAAGCAAATGACTGTATTAATGATTTTATGATATTTAGAAATGGTAACACTATTTCGATAGTCCACATTAGACATTCTACAATAAGTAACTTTGCAACATGTCAACTACCAGTCATTAGAATATTAGTAGACTGTCTGCTTAATATCTGCTTACACTTTATTTGGATGAATAAAGGGACATTCTACTGACTATAAGTAACTCTATAAGTTCGCAAGTATGCCAACTTATTCTACTAACCCTAACTTAACAGTCTACTAATACTCTAATAAAAAGTTAGTTGACATGTAGTTGCAATTAATGAGTTAGTTGACAGTTGCAAAGCTACTTAAAGTTAGTAGAATGTCTAAAGCAGACATTTGAAATAGGATAACCTTAAAAAATTACTATTATCATTTACTAGTAATTACAATGACTTATTTTCTTTCTTTTTAGATAAAATGATTTCAAATCACAATCTATTTCATGTCCATTTCACCCTTTTTTTGCAAGAATCTGTGTAATAAATGGGAATATGTATTATACTTGAAGTAGTTTTCGATAACTGGCTGTCTCTTACATACACTACCACTTTTTTTTAAAATATATTAATACTTTTATTCAGCAAGGTCACATTTATTTCAACAAAAGTGACAGTAAAGACATTTATAATGCTATAAAATATTTCTATTTTAAATAATTGCTGTTCTTTTAATCTTTCTATTTACCAAAGAATCCTAAAAAACTTGCATCGTGGTTTCCACAGCAATATTAAGCAGCACGATTTTTATCAACATTGATAATAAATGTTTCATGAGCAACAAATCAGCATATTAGAATGATTTCTGAAGGATCATTTAAAACTGACATAGATTCAGCTTGCAGCCTTGAGCATAAGGGATATCTTTTAAAAATGTTTTACACAGTGTATGATTTACAGGGGTGCTTTAAGGAACACCAATCCCCTAGTCCCAGTCAAAACACACTAAAATCAGACTGACAGTTCTTTCCATCACTGATATATTCAGTAATGCTGGTTTAGAACAAGGAAAAACAAATCCTGGTTACCATATTAGTTGCCCATTAATTGCTATGGGTAAATGAGAAGAAACCTTTAATTAGATTGATTTCTGTGTAAAAATACCTTACTAAATAGCATACAACTAAAAGGTGTGATAAATAAACATTATGTTGTGCCATTATATGACTAAGTTTAAAATATAGGCTAGCAAACTGTTTATAACAGCTAAAATACAATGAACCCTGCTGGATAAAATATTTCACTATAGAACAATAAGCTGAGGTCATGCAACCTACTTTCTTCCTAATATTGGACCCCCCCCCATGAGTTTGGTGTAATTCAAACACTGAATACACTGCTTATTTGATCAGAAAGATTGCAGTGTAAATCTCCATACTTGATGATTTTCCCAGACACTACAATAGTCATCACTGTCATATCGCAATCAAAGACTTTATCGCAACGCTTACTCAGGACTCAGATATTCCATAAACAGAGACACATAAGAAAACAGTGGATAGAGTAAACACACAATCACAGAGTAGTGACTGGTCAAAACATGGGGGTGGCCACACACAGAGGGGTGAGAATTAAACAATCGGGGGTGGTCTCATGAGGTGAAGCAAAGGGAAATACAGCGGTGAGACAGACTCAGAGAACAGCGAAATATAAGATGTACAGACAGCCCGCTGCATAATGTTTGTTATAGACAGGATGAGAATGAATAACCTTTTGAGGGACAGACTCTGAGTCAGCTGAGCTGCCTTCCTGTAGAGAGATCAGAAAACAGGCAAGGGGGTTGAGGATGATGTCACATCCTGCACATTTATACACCTATTGCACAAAAGTGCATAGTCATACACATTACTTTCAATGCGTGTTTGTGTTGTGCTAATAATCCTGTTTTTATGAACTTACCTGCTCACACACCTCCAAAATGTCTCACCGAAATACTCTCCTTGCCAAAATTACATCACCTTACTACGCATCCAATGCATATGTACAAGCACATGCAGGAGCTTGTAGCTATTAGCTAAATTAAGACGCATTTACAAGCACGCAGGCAAACCAACGACATACAAACGCCAAGTGGTACACTGGAAAAAGTGTGAGTTCGAATTTGTAATGGATGCATTGTGTTTATAACCCATGTTTAAAAAGCCAGCCAATTATGAACAACTGCTTTGTTTGCTGTGACACAGTGGGGACATTGTGTAGGTGGGTTTGTGAGTTGTGCTCATGAGAATATGTGAATCTGTGTGTATGTGTGTGTATACCTGTGTAACTGGCTCCTCCTCCACCTGTTGTGTGTTAAACACTGTGGCGGCATTGTCAGCACCCAGCAGCCTGCGAGCCATCTTCTCCTCATAGGTTAACTTCTGAAAGCAAGCAGGATTAATCTGTCAGAGCCTGGGTTATTGTGTGAGAAAACACACACTCACAGAAGCAAAAGCATTATGATTATTTGGTCGCCTGTACTAGTGAATTCAAGGCTATTAGTCTTGCTGAACACGTAGTGGTTTTTGGTATGTGTGTTGGGGTTAATTGATTTTGGGGCTTTATATTGAGTGACATTTTCAGGAACTGGTGGTGGAAGGTAATATTTTTCATTTATTAGGTGTATTTTGTAAGATTGAAAGGTTACAGTGAACGTATATATAAAAGCAGGAAGCAGGAATCAAGATCCCAAGTAAGTTTATTTTAACATGCCAACTAAAATACAGGAATTCATATGAGAAAGCACTACACAACAACTAACACCGGAACAAAGACTAACTCAAACTGAGGGCTTATATACACAGCAGACAGAGTGAGAAACTAACTAGACACACCTGAACTGAGGACCCTAATCAATATGTAACCATAAAAACAAACAGGGAGAGAACGGAGACCTGAACTAATTAACAGACTAGAAGAATAACAAAAAAATACTGAGGCATTGTCTATACGGACATGGGTATTTTTAGTTTAAAAAAAAAATCCCCTCAAATGCTTGGTTTAAAAAACAAAATCTCCGTCTACATGAAAACACAAAAACACGCTATCAAGCGCTGTCGAGCGGATAACGGCGCACACTCTGACGTCGCAAGGCAAAACCCCCAATTTTACTGTCTACATGACAACACTGTAACCGCCGTTTCTGAAAATCCTCACCCTGGCAGGGGTTTTCAAAAATGTTCGGTTTCAGTGACCTGATACTGCGTTTCCGTGTGGATGAACGGCCAAACCCCGTAAAAAAAAGTCACGGTTCTAAAAATACCTGTGTCCGTGTGGACAAGGCCTGAAACAAACAGAAAAAAAAAAAGTTTACCCTTGCACATATGGCGGGATATTTAATGTTTTAATGTTACATTTACATGAAACTTGTTTGATTTAACATCAAGCCATTATTTTTGTACATTGGAATACGCTGAGGTGTAAATGAGATTATACTTAGGGCTATAATGGAGTGCAAGATTTATTTAGGGTCTATTCACTCCTTGTGACTCGTTTTGAAATTTTTAAAGCGCAATAGCATCTGTTTACATTACTTTTGTTATTGTAAACTAAAAACAAAACTGAAATAAAAATTAAAAAAATAGAAAACAAACATACTAAACTAAGTTGAAGTAATTAAGCTGCAGTAAAATTACTAAAATGTAAATTAATGAAAGCTAAATAGAAATATACAAAAAAAAATACTATTTCCAATATACTTTCATTGTATGGGAAAATAAACAGTGTTAAATTAAATTCCTTTCTTTTGTGCCCCACAGAAGGTGGTCATATGAGTTTAGAACAAGAGAGTGAGCTAATTATGACTTTTTTTTTGAGAGAGAGAACTAACTCCCTTAAAAAAGAAAATGACCAAATACACTCAAACATGACTGCTTATGTTATTGGTTATAATGGTGGTCTACATAAACATTAATCAATATGGTAAGTAAGGCTAGTATGGTAGTACTATTAATGATCTACTGTAGTTCTTTAGTAATCCAAACATAAGACACACATACAGTACCTGCTGTCCATTGCTGAGTCTCTCCTCTTTGAAACGTAGTTTCCTCTCTAGATCTTGTATAACAGCATCTTTGGAGCCCTGGATATCCGAATCAGAGAAGATGCGAGGTGTACGGGGTGTAGTCTTACGTGGCAAAGCTCTGTTAAAACACAATCAGAAAATACTGAAAAAAAGTAACAGATTACAGACTAAGTAAGAAACTGTGGCTATAGTGTTATAACCACATGACAACCTTTCCAGACAGCGGCTAGGATTAATGCACACTCAAAAACAAACAAACAGAGCAGCAGCTTTTATAATAAGTTGCATCATAAAAGTTGGGATTGTGGGAAATATTTATTTGTATATGCACTGGGAAGCAAGAATAATTTCCGTTATCTGTTTGTGAGTATGCGTTTGAAAATTCCACAGCGGTCTCTTATCTTTCCCCTCTGGCTCTGGAATGCTAGGAAGAGAGAGGAATGAACAAGTGGGAGATAACAGAGAAAATAGAGATGGAGAGGTTGAGGACAAGAGCAGCAGCTTTGAAGAAAAACTCTCTCACACACACCCTGGATGAGTGGAATCAACTCAGTTCATCAGACCATCTTAACTTAAGATCAGAATCATACATCATGAGTAACAATAAAGCTCTGAAAACACTCAAAGATTCGGTACTTGATCAGCTTGTATCTGCATCACTAGAAGATTTAATAAATAAATATTTTTTGAATATGCCAGGTTATTTTATTATATATATAATATATATAATATATATTTATATATATATATATATATATATATAATATATATAATATATATATATATATATATATATATATATATATATATATATTTATATATATATATATATATATATTTTTTTTTTTTTTTTTTTTAAAGCTACTTGTGAACAGTAACCAGTGGCTGTGTATTTTAATATTAAGTATATACTAATACAGAATTTATTAATCATTTGAATTTGCAATATTTGAGTTTTCAATATAATTTTAGCTTATGTTTTAGTAAGTTGGATTACTTGTTAACTTGACTTGAGTATAATTTGACACTTTAGCTTTAAATTTTTATTTTTTTTTCATTTTAGTACATAAACTTTGAATTACAAAAGTTAAAGTTTTCATTTAACAAATATTTTATTCCAGTTAACGAAAATTACTTTAATAGTTTCAGTTATAACAAAACAACAATAACAATATTGGTCCCTCAAGCTCCAAAATGACAAAATTACCAAAAAAGTAGTTTTGGATTGTAGACAAAGCCATTCAATATCTTTGAGGTAATTTAAAGTAATTATAATCTCAAAATCTCTTCCACCACAGCAATCGAATCTCATTCATCCAGTGTGTTGTGATCCGTCACACCTACGAATCAACAATTGATTTTTTTTTTTTTTTAGCTCAATGGTCAGTGGTCGCCTTCTACATTTGGAAAGATAAAAAAGCAGCCTAGACATTTTGTAAACTGTTGTGTTGCACAAAAGAAAGAAGGTCAACCACATGTGGGTGAGCAATTGAATTTGTTATCACTTATAAAGCACACTGATTCACTATTGAGAATGAGTGCTTTTAATTTCTGTAGGATTGAGAATGAGACAGGAAACTTCTGTAATACACAGGCCTGACCCTCAAGGTTCCTCAGCTCCCATTGATCCCCATCTCTCCATAAACATGCCACGTAAGAATGCATACAGTACATGTTTTCCACGCAGCTGCAAAGCAGGAGCTGCACTCCAACTTATTAGCCCAAGTGTTTACACTATGTGTACTGCCCTTTTTCGTGCTCTACAGGAGCTCTTGATTAAAGGTTCTCTAAGCGATCCTGGGTGACATCACTTCTTGTTGACGTTCAAACTATTGTCAAACAAAACGGAGGCTAGCTAGACCCTCCCTCCTCCTCATCCGCGCACTAACCCCTCAAACCCACCCCCAAACCCTTCTTGTTGGTTATTGGCTGGAACAGTTTGTTATGTTTCGTAGCGCGGGTCACTACAGTTTGTTTTTGTAGCCGTTTGTGGAGCCTGGGGCAGAGACCGTGTTTTTTTACAGTGTGTTCAGGGGACAGGCAGCTAGCGGATAGTGAGGAGATGTTTGCTGTATGTGACAAAAAATGTTTTGGCCTTAAAAACGCGTGACATCGCTTAGAGCACCTTTAAGCGCTCAGTATTCATATAGTATAGAGAATGACTGCACACCTTGAAATCGAGAAGCATTTGAGATGCGTAAGAGATGATTGTGGGTACTCACATTGTGCCGTTACCCTTGGGCAGCCCAAGCGCGTTCATTGGTGGTGGTGGAGGAAGAGTGGCTGGGAGCACCGATACCAGAAATCCGGCTGGTGATTGGGGAGTGGACGTGAAGGGCGAAGAGCTGTCCGAGTGGGTGGGGCTTGACGTGACAGGTGGTGGAGGCGGCGGAGGGGGGAAGTCTTGCGGCAAGCCAGAAGGAGAGGACAGAGTGCTGGAGCTGAGGAAGGGCGGAGGGGGCGGCGGGAAGGAAGGTGAGCTGGGAGACTCTACGCTACTTCCTTTGGACAGTAGCGGCTGCTGCTGGAAGGGCGGAAGAGTGACACGGCTGAAGGGCTTGTGGGCTGTTATGGGGGACAGCGGACTGGAGCTTGAGGAGGTCGAGGACTGCGTGCTGTATCCAATTGGTCCACCGCTTGTTGTGGGACTCTGGGCAGCGATGAACTGCTTGGGACGGGCATAGTTGAAGGTGCTTGTCTGCATGGTGCTACTCTCCAGCTCCTGGAATGAGGGAGGAGGTGGGAGAGGTGGAGAAGGAGGCGGAATCAGTTGTTGCTGCTCTTGAAGGATCTGATCTTGAAGCTGCTTCAGTTGTGCCGCGTTTCTGCAAGGAGAAAATTACAAACAAAAGGACTGTTTAGCATCACACTACTATACCCATTTTACTACAAAAGTCTGTCAGGTAATAGGACCGTCTAACTGTACAATTGCACAACCTGACAAACATAACCTGAAGTGACGTCAACACATCTTAAGATAAGGTTTGGAGAGCATGTTTGCTGGGACTAAACCTGGCTAAATATAACTCTGTACACAATTATAAAACTGACAGCTCTGGTCCTGGATAACTCAAAACAGCATTCCTGTCAAAATCCCATAAAACACCTGTTTACCATATAATTAATGGATCTGTTTAATATAAGGTTTCAATGCAAAAATGTCTCATTTTTTTTTCATTATGCATTAACCTTTTTATAAAAGCAAAATGGTAGCTGGTTTTGTCATTAGCTGGTTGAAGATGGTTTGATAGCTGGTCCAAGATGGTCTACCACCTTGAACCTAAATTACCGATTTGGACCATCAAGAAACATGTTTAAAAACACAGTTAATAGCTTAACTTGGTACTGTAAAGATTATTCTGATGATGTTGCACTTTGTATATATCCTCCTTTAATGATTCATTAGAGATGTAAAGCCACACACAGTGCAGTTCAGCGATTTCATGAAAGGCCATCTCAGGGACAGTATATCACCCTCACAGAATAGATTATGGAAATGAAATGAAGCCTACAGAAAGTGGTGTAGTGTTCTTTACTGTAAAGTAAGAAGGTTTTATGCCTAGTTGTTGTGTGGTTATGAGTGTGTCTGTGTATTTGTGCTGAGTTTCTGGGAAGGAAACTTAAGCCCACTGAAAAGCGAGTGATATGCTATCTTGGGTAAAGTTTAAACTATACTGTCAACAGCATGTAACGCCAAGAAAAGGAATTGCCTTTTCAGGGTTGTGTCGCGTTAATATGGGTATGGGCTGATGATTGAGCATAATATCTGTAAAATGTCACGGTTCACCCACATACACAAAAAAACTGGAGTGACGTCCACACTGTCCTTTTCTCTGCTAAACATCAGATATTTGCTGTCTACAGCCTACAGTTTTCCATCATCGGAATTCCTGCGTCATTGGAAGACATGTTTTGCTCAAAACAATTTGTCTCTCTTTTGCAAACTCACCCCCACTCTCCCGCTGCCTTTTTTTGGCAACTCCTAGACACTTTTTGTGAGCCTCAAAAAATGGATAACCTTAAACCAATAACCAAGTCCAGATGCTTTTCATTGAAATTGCATTATTTGTCTCCTACAGGTCCATTCAGAGCAGCATTCAATGCTTTTCTGCTAACATGTGTGATTTCAGTGTGTGTATTTCACCAGGGGATCTTGGTGGTAGGCTAGCCACACTCCAAACCCCATTTAAACAAATTATTTCCAGATGTTGACTAATGAAGTCATTGTGTTTTCCCTCTTTTCATTCATTTTTTGTAATGAAGGTGGAAGCCCTCCCTCCATCCAACTGATAATTCCTCAGAGTTTGGGTAAAGAAAAAGAAGGGGAGTATTCACAATGTGTTGTTAATACTTCGCCAAGCCTTAACTTAAAACCTAGAGTGCAAGTTCATCAAATAATAGGATTCATTTAGGAAAATAATAGATTAAATGATGTAACTTTGTTTTGGCGGCACAAATGGTGATTTGGGCTACATTAAAAGCAAAAATGACCACCTAAAACCATAATTTTCCCCTTTTTCCCATTCTATATGCTGGAGTATCCATCAAAAGAGAACTTTTACTGGAATACTTTGGCAGCTGGTGAAAGGCTCTTGGACTCAACGGCCTGTGCTGCTTTGCTTTCATTCCTTTTTTGGCTCTGTTATGAGTCCGAAGCACCAGCGGCTAGACTCTCACTTCTCTTCTTTCTGTCTTTGGGTCATGCTTTCCCTCCCTCCTTTTCTTTTTCAACCCCTTCACACTTTTCCAAATTCCATCACCATGTCTCCCTCCTTATTGACTCATTTTTAACATAAAAAAAGAACAAGAAAGTTTTCAAATCCAATCTCGTCTTTTTTCCCCCATCCTTCTGCATTTCTTCTCTCCTCTACCTCCTCCCCGAGTGAAAACTGCTGGTTAACAGCCGGTGGAGGTCTGGCATTACAAGCCCCTCCAAAAATACCCCTCCGACTAAATATCCCACTTAATAGTTTCCAGCGGTCAAGGAATATCACAATGTTCAATCACAGGCAGCCATTTTCTAAAAATAGCTCTTGCAGTTGCAGGTTTCTCCACTTATTTTTTCCTTTTGCATTTCTGGAATTCCTCACAAGTAAACCTGATTTGATGGAGGGAGTTCAGCCGGTACTGACATAATCAGTTCGCCTTAAAAGGCACAGAGTCTGCAAATAGAAAATGCTACGGTACACTCCTGCTTAAAATCATGTTCATTCATTACAAAAAATATCTGAAGGGATGAGTGCAAAATAAGCACTAAGTTTCTAAATGTAGCAACACTAACTTAAATACATTTTTCAATAATGTGAAAGAAGTTTGTCATTTATTTGTTATTTTTACAATAACATGCTACTTTCCCCCCTCAACTAGTATTACATCACAAACTTCTTTTTGTTTCTTTGTTTTGCATCTTCAGATCCTAACTAATTCAAGCAAATCAACTGACTATGTTCTCCTAGACTTTAGAGCTGTAAAGTCCAACTCATTCTATGGAGTTTTTAGCCGTTTTTCTACCACTGGGCCAAACTGTTCTCCTTTCTTATTCGTTCCATTCCGTGTCGATCCAGCCCAGCCGGTACGGATATGGTTTCATTGTCCACTGTGGGGCTGATAACATAGGCCTAGCTCTTTTGAATGCATTACAATGTTTCAGTCGTTGCTTTGCTAACAAGAGTTTACAAAAATTGAGATGTAAATAGCAACCGCATTATAGAGGATGATTAGATATTCCTTTTAATTTTATTATTAACGGGTGTTTACTTTGCTCAAATAGCGTGTTTGGCCAGCTACAGAGAAACTGGTAATCAAGAGTGTTGACGATGACGTCACTACACGCATTCTACCAGCACGGTTCAGGGCGGTCAGCCAGCCGGGCCAAGAACTGTTTGTAATATTGCTATACCAAACCAAGCTCAAGTGGAAATACAACTGGAACCATTCCTTACTGTTCTTAGTACCGTTCGGCCCGACGGTGGAAAAGCGGCTTTTGTTACATGTAAATGAATCGATTCATAAATGATTCAGTCCTTTTGTGGCATTTTTAAACTTTCTATAGCAAATTATTCACTTACAGTAAAGGTTATATCAGCGATTTCAGGCCCAAAAAAGGCCCAATCATAAATGATCACATTCATCTAATCTTTCCTAGCGACCCGCTAGCTGCCTGCCCCATAAGCAGGCCATCAAAAAAACACATCTCTGTAGGCAGCCTAGTCTCTGAGATCTGCACACAAAAACAATTGGTTTCACCAACCACTCAAAACCAAAATAAATAGTGTTCCAACTTCCAACCAATCACCGACAGGGTGATGGGTGTTGTGAAGTTTTGCGCTCGTGCACGGCTACACGCGAAGTCGGAGCTGAAGGAGGAGGAGGGAGGGGCGAGCTAACTTGGTTTGTTTGGGATCTCGCTTCAAACACAAACCAGTGATGTCACCCACAATTGCTGATACAACCTTTAAATGCTGCTGATGTTGTCGACCAAGTTATATAAATTAGGGTGTATTCAAAGTCTTTTTTGTAGCGTTTAGTTACAGTTACAGCGTTTAGCGTTAGTTATCTGTTCAAGTTTAATGCCGTTTCTTCTTTTTATTCAACCAAAAACACTCAATGCTTTAGAGCCAGATCTCTGATTTAATGATCTGAACGCATCACGTCCCTTAAGTAGCTTTAAATTAGTTAACTAGTTACCAATTAAATATTGCCAACTACTTTTTTTAAAAGGATAGTTTGACTTGGAAAGCTACAGTACAGTTTCAAAGTAGGTTCTCCAACATTATAAAATAAATCACGGCAGATCTAGACAAGATATTTTTGCTTTTTTTTTAGCAATGGAAGGGAAAGAATGGGATCAGTTGCAATACAAACTCCCATCGCACACAAGGCCATAGCTCCAGCCACATTTGTGTTTTTTGAATCTACAGCTCTGCTGGACTCAGGGTCAGTTCCGTCATAGTTTGGGTGATACGTGAGACGCTAATAGAAGAGAGGTGCATATGGCGATGTGTGTCCATATGCCGATAGCACGCACCACAGCTTAAATAATAACAGCCTTCTGTCAAAGGTTACATGAAGTAAACCAATCAATTTTCTGCCAAATTACAAGGTTTGTTACTGGTGGAGATGAAGCAGACCCCTCAGCAGACACAAAACACTCTCTCATATTCCTGCACTTACACACATTCCTGTCTAATTCAGCTACATGTCTATAAAATGCACTTACACAAATCCAGCTCCTACTGTTTTATGGGAACTCCAGAGAAGAGCTTCACCTTGCATAAAAATTACACACACATTCATCAAAATAGTCTGTTTTGAATAAAAGGAAACTGTTCAGAAATTAGAGAAATTGTCTAAACGTAAAAACTAAAATAAGTTTTAAAAAAAATGCAGCATGACTTTAAATTATATACCAAGAAATGTGAATTAATTGGAGTGTGTATAACAGATGTTCGATCAACAAAACTCCTTAAATGTCCCAAATAATCTACAAGTTGTTGGGAAGTAAATTGTTTAGCTGTACTGTCAAAACGTCAAACAAAATGGACACTTATTTTTCTGCCCTTATCTTCCTCTGAAGCCCGTTTCATTTTATCTGAATCACAAGTTAGTGTTTCTTTCTCTCCTCCACACCATAATGTAGAATCCAGATCAGATGATGTTCACACTGCATTACACACTACAATTTGTCGTACCAACCGTCACATGAAGGTCAGACATATGCTCATTAGCTTTGAAGTGTTTTTTTGTCAGTGGCATTTGTGCCCCTATAAAACAGTGAAAATTACCACATACAGTAAATGTGCCCTTCACAACTAATGGCAAGATATGGGTCAGTGCGAATTGTGGTTTAATTAGTCCACCAATCAGCTTCTGTCCAGACTTTTAACGTCACGGAGCAGTGTTAGTTAGCCGTACTAAACAATGAGGTCAGTGTATTCTCTCTCTTTTTAATTGAATCTTTTTCTCAGTCCAACTGCAGTATCTTTTTTTTATTCCAACTGCAGTATTTTTCCAAGTCTACTCATCTAAACATGACTGATACAAGCTGAAAATACATCCTGTAAACAGATTTTCCATTGTTAACCTTAACCAAAAGTCTGTTAAATATATTCTGAAGATTAATACAAGAGTGATTTTATGCTAATAATCCATGTAATTTCTAAAAGTGCATCTCTTGCAGTCAGTTTAAGCATCTTTGTTTTCTCTGTGTGTGCAGAAGTGGAGTTTCAACTGTTTTTAACCAGCTGCTATCACAGGAAGAAGCTTCAAGAGGACAGGAAGTTGTTGAGTTTAAATATTTGCCAATTAGAGAACAGTGTTTACAGAGCACGTCCTGCATTGTGCTCATCAATGCGAGTGTGTCTGTGCGCAAGACATGAAATGAGAAACTATGGGAAACTAAGGACTAATAATGAGAAAAACAAGCTTATAATCTCTAAAATGTTCCTACATGTTTTATTATTATTGCATAAAAATTGTATTAGGCCTAAAACATCCTAAAACAGACAACAAACACTACTGAAGTAACAAAACCTTCTTTGCGGAGGATGACAATGTGCTAGAGCTGAAATGTGTGTTTATCCAATAGTGTACACAAACCGAGATCCAGGAACATGTGGGAAGATACTGAAACAAATGAGACACACACACACACCGTCACACACACACCTGGATTCAGCTATAACCACACCCATCATCATGCCCCTGGACAATCCTCTACCTAATGATTAGTCCTAGTTAACTAACTGATTCAGCTGAAATATGATGAAATATGATTGATTCAGGTGATTCAATGTCAGTGTCTAGAGAAATAAATTATGCATTAGCTGTCTCTACACTGTAATTTAGAAAGCTGGCAGTCTGGGAGACAGCTGGAGTGCTGGACCGATGGATGAATGTTTGAAAAACAGACTGAAACAACCTCCCATTGTTTTATCTGATCGAAATAGAAATTCTGTGTAATCGACAAGAAATGCAATTTTTATTTGTGGAACAGTATAAATTAGAATGTCAATATGTTTATAGATTGTCAATATACACTGCTGTTTAAATGTTTGGGGTCTGCAAGTATTTTTATTTATTTTTTTTAGAAATTAATACTTTAATTCTAGTGACTGCAATAAATTGAACAAAAGTGACAGTAAGTACAATTCTATTAAAGATTTGTATTTCAAACAAATGCTGTTCTTTTGAACATTCTATGCAATGTTCTATCTAATCAAACAATCCTAAAAACAAATGATCATGATTTCCACATAACACTGCATGCCGTCCTGAGTCCTGTTGTTCTCGGGTTTGTTAACGCATGTTAAGCATGTTCAACAGGACAATTTACTAACAATGCGTTGGCTAAAGCATTTGGGCTTGTGTTTGCATGGTGTTCCTGGCTCAACAATTAGGCTAAACCTCTGAATTGATCAGCTTTAAAACTCTGCTACAACAGCCATCAAAATAGCAATTTTCAACAAAAAAAAAACTTTTTAAAAAATGTTGGAAAAAAAATTACCTTTAGACTTCAGATCTCTTTTTTTTTACTACAATAGTTTTGTGCTATAAAAGTTTGTTGCCTATTTATATGCGATCTATCAACCCAAACGAGATTCACTATTTCAACCTCTCAAAAGCTCTACATTGACTTCAGCTTTCTTTTATAGTTCCACTTCACTACGATCCAAATACACCCTATAAACAGTCATAGAACCATTGAAACAGCAACAGATCTTGTTCTTTTTAACTGGAATCTACAGACAGGCCCTAAAATGCTCCAGAGTTTAAAGTTCTTAAATTGCAACAAGACTCATGTGTCAGGAAGAAAAAGTATCTCATCATGTTGCGGTATCAGACTAGCGTCGCTCTTATTCCCTGTAGATGCTCACACACACGCACACAAACACACCCTTCGAAACAGAGTAGAAGACTGCATCTGATCCTTCCATTATATCTGAGCGTAATAGCAGTGCTGTCACTCACACAACCAAACCGGACACTCATTCTCTCACCACTAATGTGCATAAAATCTTTTGGATTCTTGCCACGTTACTGTGAACAAAACTTCCAGAAATGTCCAACAGTAATTTTGGCTGGTAGCTTTTCAAGAGGTCAACAGAGTACATAAGAGGGCCACATATGCACAAACACACACACAAAAGGTCTAGAAGTGCAAGTTTTCAAGCCCGGTCTCAGATTACATTGGTATTAGTAGAGTGTTTTCCAGCTTTAGGAGCAGTTTGACCCAGATCTGATCTCTCAATGCGGCTCCCACCCAAGCCAACCGGCTCTACATGCACTGCACTCCCTACCAGACTCTTAGAGGAAATGTCCAACTTTCCATAAAGACGTCAGGCCAAAATAAAATAGGCTCTTTCTCTTCTCCAGCTCCCACACTCTCACTTTCATGCTTCCTTTTTTCTTTTCTCTAATTTCACCATCTTGCATTCTCTAAGTCTCAGACTTTCTCTCTCTCCTTTGGTCTGTCTGCTCTCCATCCATTCTGTCCACCTATAGTCTATTTGTTGACCTGGGAAGTACAAAACTGGAAAGCACTTTCCAACTGGCAAGCTCTAATCTGATTGGCTGACTTTATGCAATTAGGTTTTTTTTTTTTTTTTTTTTTTTTCTAGTCTCCCTGAAAACAAAATCATGTTTACAAAGCATTGGATTGATACAATGAACACTTTTGAGGAAATAATCTCTGGATTTAGCAGAGTTTGCAAGGTTACTAATTTAACTACTAAAAGAAAAATGTAGGCATCACAACAAAGATTACTTTTAAAAGTACTAGTAAATTATTGTATCTTTCAAGATTAAGTAAGTGTAGGATTACGGCAAGGTAAAATACACTACCGTTCAAAGATACAAAGTAAAACAGTACTGTGAAATATTATTAAAATTTAAATAACTTGTCTATTTTTAAATAAATTAAAGTGAAATTTATTCCGGTGATGGCAAAGCTGAGTTTTCAGCATCATTCCTGTCTCATGATCCTTCAGAAATCATTCTAAAATGCTGATTTGCTGCTCAAGAAACATTTCTTATTATCAATGTTTAAAACAGTTGTTCTTACTGTTTTTTGAAAACCATGATATATATTTTTTCAAGGATTCTTTGATGAATAGAAAGTATAAAAGAACAGCATTAATTTGAAAAATTATTTTCTAACATTATAAAAATGTCTTTACTGTCACTGATCAGTTCAATGTATTTCTTTAAATAGGGGTTGTGACTTTTTATATATCCCTTGAGGTTCACTTATGTTAATTGGATTTTGCAATATCTTTCTGAGGTCTGTAGGTACAAAATCACAAAAAAACTGTTAAACAGGAAGCGTCAAAGTGAACAATCGTTTACTCTTCCATATTTCATGTTGTCAGCAAACTAAAGTGTGATGAGTACGTCAGAAACTGAACGGGTATCTGTATACTGTATCCAGTGTCAATGATTATAATGGGTTCTTCTCTTTTGCTGTTGATGCAACACAACGCTCATGTTTTACACTCACCTTTACCAATAACAAAAAACGGAAGCAATATATTGTGCATCCTGAAACAGTCTGTGCTTATTACTCTTGGAGTTGCAGACATTCCTGTTTAGTTTAGTTTTTAGCTATGGTTTTTAGCCATTTAGCGAAATATGTGTGAAGGACTACTGTAGTTTGAAAAGCATGAATAAAACCTTTGGTCACAGCAGTTGCAGGAAAAGTTAAAGCACTTCATTTTCAGACCCATTCACTGTTGTTTTCCACTATTTATCTAGTCAAAAAGTCTTGACCTGCACAGTCCATTATTCCCGTTTGCTTTCACCATCTCTCTCTCTCAGACCCTCCCCCATCTGTTTGCCTCTAATTGCATGCACAGCACATAAAACAGAACCAGACTGTTTTCTTTTCACATAGAATGTCTCATTGCATCCCTCTCGCTCTCCCTCTCTCCTTTTCACAAAGTGGGTATATGCCTGGATTGTAGGAATGTGAGCTGAAGACATTCCTCTCCAGATTGGCTGAAAAGGCATCACCCATCACCATCAAATGGGATTACCAGCAGGGTAAGGGAAAGTAAGTGAGAGAGCGAGAGCGAGAGAGAGAGAGAGAGAGAGAGAGAGAGAGAGAGAGAGAGAGAGAGAGAGAGAGAGAGAGAGAGAGAGACGGGAGGGGTATGAGCAGAAAAGAAATAAACCCTAAACAAGGCAAACTGAGCGACAAAGAGAAATGGGAGTCCAAACTTATAAAACGGTTAGTACAATGGCCTTTATGAACCAAGACTCCACCAAGCAAACCACTACTCCACTATTGCTGCCATGAGCGAAGTGCCAACCCATACACACAATAAAGTGATAAACATTCAACTGTTCAAACATAACATCTTTTCCAGATATTTTGGAGGTTTTGAGTTTGAATAAACTACTTTTGTGCCAAAGCACTGTGCAAAACTGACTTACACTTCACTCTCAGATATCATCTACTTATTTTATCCTCACATGTATATCCACATCACATCAGTGGATTACATGTGTTCTCTGTTTATTCTTATCTGTAGTTATAGGTATTGAATCATCCCTGTCTTTTTCCCAATGAAAATATATGTTGCATGTTAAACAACTTGCCCTAATACTCAAAAAATACAAAAATCCTACATTTAAAAAAAAAAAACTAATTTACAAAGTAAAACAAATGTCAAAAAACAACTCCTGAGTAAATATAAAGTGTTAAATAGTTTCATATCAACAGGTTATCTCACATATCAATGGGCATAAATAAGTTAGTTTTAAAATGCCTCATTCATCCATGTAAGTTACTCAAAAGAAAAAAAGAAATAGTTTGTACCTTGTTTTTTCACCTGGGTAAAGTTATTCCCGTTGCATGTAGGTAATTCCTTACAGGTGTGTGTGTGTGAGTGTGTATGAGGACTGCGGCTCTCAGTCAGCTGCTCTTGTCTTTATATTAGAACGCGCAGACACGCGCTGAGTGACGCGGCGTCTGACTCTCGAGCTCTGCTCTGACTCACTAGTCTGTGCTTGTCTGACATAATAAGAGTCCTGCAACTTCACTTCCACAATAAAAGTCCCCATGCTCACCTTTATTTTAATATAATAACGTAGGTAGGCTATTTCATTTTCAGGCAAGTTTGATATACTTTTTTATACATTTTTTAAACATCTACAACTTATCTGTTAAGTAAGCTGTTGTGTGATAATTGATTGTTTTGCTGAAAAATAATTATTATGCCATCTCTGATCACCACAATCATTTCAATGTTTAATGAGACACACTAGTAAAAAAATTAAAACAAGTGGTAAATATTATGGAAAATAAAACAAATAAAATTGGAAACAAATGTAAAAATTACTTAACAAAACGTTGAGAATGTTACATTTTGCGTATGTTATTTAAGATTGTTAAATAATGAGAAGATTTCTCTCATTTAACATTCAATAACAAGATTGCAAAGCAAATCATAAAGACATTTAATTTTTCACCTAAAAGTTGTTTTACGTCCTGCAAATAATTAATATTTTTACAAAAACTTCTAATGTCACTTCAGGAGGGGGTGGTCATGTACTAAGCTCATTTCTAATTGGGTATAGAAATTTATAATTAGAAAACCAACCCTAAAAACTAACCAGAAACTAAAACTATTCTTTGTCACAATGTAGAAGATTATAAAAAAATAAATCCAGAATGTTTCATATAAAACATCCAAAGAGAAATTTAAGCCACTTACATCACTCCTAATACATGCGCTTGTCTTGTGTTACTCCTCCAGTTTAAACCTTCAACTCGGATAACATCTCGCTCTTGGAAATGATATGAGTTTGTTTTAAAAACATCCTCTAAACTATGTAAACTGAACACGAACTCAATAAGCAGACAAAAATGAACTCATTTATAATTTTACATATTTTTAAATAATAAAAAAAAACACTGTCTTAACCTAATAATTATATTATTTTATTTTATTTGGGGGTGTGGGGGGGGGATCTTTGATTATCTGCAATCTGTATATCTTGCAATGTGTAGACACAGATTACTTACGATTCTTGGATCATTTCTACATCTGCAGTAGATAAAGTGTTCTGGCACATTTTCCAGCCTCTTTATCCCCCCAATTCACTTTCTTTTCTTGACAATTGTGTTCTGCCGTGTTATTTGAGTGTGTGTGAATGCATTCTGACTTATTTTAGACTAATGGAAGTATGGGTGCCATTATCATTTATATGAGGGTGTGTAATGTCTATTTTCAGAAGTGCTCTGTATTATTCTATGTCCCTCTCCTCCTGTCAGGGGTGAAGATGAGTCGCCCCTTCAACACTCATGCTAATCCTCAGGAGTGACTCATAACATCCAGTAAAGAGCTAGTAGATATCTGCTGGTGTCAATCACTACAGCCATCAAGCTATTTTTTTTTTTTATAAATAATTTAAGTAATCATGTATATCCGTCTTTTTACACTAAAACCCTAATATATTCGGAACAGACAAATTTCATGACACGCTGATGAATGTACACAATTACATAATTATAGAAGAACAGATTTACCAAAAAGTATAGGGATAGTTTAAAAAAGATACTCAAAACCAATGTGTCATAGATAGAAACACTCACTATTGATCTCATATGCCAAACATCTCTGTCCAGACAAAAGAATTTAAGCTCTTCAACAGGCTATCAGTTAAGGTTATAACTTTCCATCTTCTCAACACACTAGTGCAGCACTCTCACACACACATTCAAGGGATAGTAATATCTTCTTTTTTGTTTTTTACATAAACTATCAATACACTTAAAGTCATTAGGGTCTAATGTGGTTTTGGACCCCATTGACTTACATTGTATGGACAAAAACATACATTTTTCAAATTTTTTCTTCTTTTGTGTTATGTAGAAGAAAGTAAGTCATTTGATTTTTGAATGTCATGAGGGTTTAAATTACAGATTTAAAACTACTATCCCTTTAAAAAGTTTGTTTTATATCAAACTATTCATCTAAGAATTCAATCTTTTTGTATATAAATGCAAGTAAACTAGCTTTGTACTTCCAAACCATCATCTGAGCAAACTACACTTCTAAATGACTTCTTCTAAAGCACTTTTGTGTCTTTTATTCACTTTTTCTTTGCAGCCATCCAGTAACATATTTTTTTTATTGAGATGGCCTGCTCTGGACTCTCTCTTCCATATTTGGAAAGCTGCTCAATTCCCAGTGGGTCACTTTAACAACGTTAGCCAATGCAGTGCTGAGTCTCTGAACCCCTCAGCCAATCCCGCATCCCCCTCATCTCCTTATAAGGACTGCACATAGTCAATAGTGTTCGCCTTCCCTCTGGCCTTCTTGGCCACACTGTGCTGCTTAATCATTCTAAAGCAAACTGGTGGAGTTTGTCAAAAGCAAAGCTAATGTTTTTGATCCATAAGTTATCTGTGATGGGTCTCTTTTTGTCATGCTGTGGTTATTAAAATGTGCATTTTATACCATAACCGCATATAAGCATCAGCAATATTACGTTCAGGCCTTTCAGCAAGGATGCATTAAATTGATCAAAAGTGACAGAAAAGACAATTTTCATTTTCTATTCATCAAAGAATCCTAAAAAAAAGGTGTCATTGTTTCCAAACAATATTAAAGCATAATAATAAGGTATGTTTCTTGAGCACCAAACATCAGCATATTAGAATGATTTCTGAAGGATCATGTGACACTGAAGACTGGAGTAATGATGCGGAAAATTCTAAAATTGAAATAACATTTCATAATATTACTATTATGTATTTTTGATTCAGTAAATGCAGCCTTGGTAATCATCACTTTTTTCAAAAACAATCTTACCGACCCAAAACGCTTGAACAGAAGTGTACTTTCAGGCTACTTACCAATTAGCTACCTTGCCACTTAGCAATTATCTACAGTATTTTTATGAGCCGCAGTTGTATTGTATATAAATAAACACAAAATAAAAAGTCACAGTCCACAGTGGAAACTCTGGGTTAATTTCTAAAAATGAGGCTGGCAAATCCAAGAAAAACCTATTTGCGCTATTTATCAGCAGAGGTGCAAGAATGATAGGAAAATGTTTGGTGAGCTGTGTCACTCAACAAAACTGTGCGCAATAAACCATTAAACTGAATTTTCCTGTAGAAAGCGTCTCTATATGCTTGTTTTCTTTTGGATGTGCTTCTAAACCACACGCAACGCCTGTGCAAGAAAATGATTGTTAATACACCATTTGGGTATTTACGAGAAACACCTCATAAACAAACCAGCTTTGAGAAACAGCGCTGAGTCACACGCCAGAAATGCAACTGGCTGACCAGCGCTCCACGGATTTAACCATAATGCTGGGCATAACGGCATGGTTTAAACACTACACCCGTACACCGTGACCTCAGTGCTAAAGCTTTATCGGTCTTCACTACTGTGACTACTTGAACTAACATAAAAACTGACCCGGGCTTCGTTTCTCAAAAGCATCGTAAGCTATATCGTAGAACCATTGGCACCAATACGAATATTAAAACCTCCTTCATTGGAACTAAATTGGTCAGAATATAACTGACACACTACCACAATAACCACATCAGCACTGTACACTCAAGCAAAACATCTGAAACTAAAAACCCCATGAGTTTGAAAGAAAGCTAGTGTGGTTGTGGTCAAGAATAAGAGAGCTCAATGAAATGTGACCAGATTGTTTGAGACCGACCCTCAGTTTGCTGCAGTTGTCTCGAGTGTCCATGACAACAACCCCACAGTGGCTCATGGAGGTTTGTGGCAGCCGGTGCGGTATGGCAGCAATGCAGTCGGCACGAAGATAGCAATACACAGCACTTCAGCGAGGATTAAAGACTTCCTTTCTCGTCTGTTATCCTTTCTGTCTCGCTCTTTATCTCTGTCTCGCTTTTTCTCATTTACTTTTGCCACCATGGCGATCCACTAATCCAAAATAAACAAAAATCCTGAATGTTACGTTGAGTAATCGTTTGAATATAAACACATAATGAGTAAGGAGGTGAATTATTGCATTATTTACTTCAAAGAGACTTTGTAGGAGACTTTCTGTGTCTGTCTGTCTCAGTGACATGTGATGAATCGGTGAGGATTCCTGGCTCCTCGGGTCATGATCCAACCCTCACCCCTGAGCCAATGGTGCATTTATACATCACTCTGGCTCAGGAAGCACTCAGGAAGTGAAGGATTATTATCTGACTTTTTGTCACTGGTGTGGCTCTGACAGGGTACAACACCTTTTACTTCCTGGAAAAATGTAAAAGGGTCTGCTGTACTCTTCACCTCTGCACACACAGTCATACGTCACTAAAAGACTGATACAGACAAATACGGATTCACTGTCACAGATGTTTGATCCTAAATCTAATGAGAGTAATATGACAAAAGAATAATATCTTGAAAGCATCATCCTGATTTCCCCTTTTATTGAATTTTAAATTCAACTTTAAATTCAGCATCTTTAGTCCAGTCTTTAGTGTCACATGATCCTTCAGAAATCATCCTAATATGCTGATTTGGTGTTCAAGAAACATGTCTTATTATTATCAATGATGAGAAATTTGTGCTGCTTAATAGATTTGTGGAAACCGTGATAAAGAAAAATCAGGACTCTTTAATAAATAGAAAGTTCAAAAGAACAGCATTGATTTGAAATTGAATTGAAATTGTTTGTCTACCTTTTGATCAATTTAATGTGTCCTTTCCGAATAAGATTATTTATTACTAAAAGAAAAATGAAAAAAAAAAAAAAAAATTCTGACTGACCCCAAACCTTTTAACGGTAATGGATTAAAACCAAAGTCCCCTTGCAACACCAATCAACTTTTCCTCAGTCATGTCTCATCTCGCCTAGTGGTATACAGTCTTCACCAACTGGTATCAGAACCCTTTTAGTGCTCGCGTACCTCTCAAAAATCTTCAGATATTGGTGGAGTGGTGGTATCACATAACCACTACTATGCTGATGCCAAGAAAAGATCCAAAGCCAAACAGACAGTACATTTAAGAAAACACACCCTGTGTTCTCATGAAGAATTAAAGTACATTTGATCCAGTGAAACACAAGGTTTTCAGAAGACTCTTACACAAACCTACAGCACAAATCTAGTATAATCCAGCTTTAATTCAAAGGGGCCATTGTGAAATGTCTCACTATCTTAGCACACACATTCATCAACCTGTACATTTGATATCAGATACCACTTGCTGCGTATCTTTAATTCATCATCCGCACACAAATACATACAGAAAATGGACATATGCGACAGCAAGTATACCCTAGAGCATAATGCAGGCAGTCTTCTCACTTTCTGTCTCGGTTTCTTTACAAGCTCCAGGTGTTATCATTTCAGTGTGGTATGGACTTTACACACTGTGAAGCATGTTCCCATAAAACCCCTGTGATTTCAGCCCAACAAGATCGTAAATCAGAGGTGCACACAATCATCTCTCTTCTTACACAGATGCTCCTCTGAAAATAAAACTTTATTTTGGCTGTAACAGGGATTTAGTTGCTCAGATAAATGTCAAAATTGAGTAATTCATTATAAGCTTAATTTTATATGCCATATTTGCCTCAAAACTGACCCTCAAAGCCTTCCTCTTAGTCAGCATGCAGGTGAACACCCACCAAACACCCTGTTCGTTCACACCTTCCTCTTTTTGGGTCTATCTCGCTGTCCCTTCCTGTGCTGAAGGACATTTGGCCCTGTCTATGTCATCAAAGTCTGCCAAAACACACTGCGTGGTTTCCTGTATGGCGTGTATCCCCGCAGGGTGTAGCGTCAGTGGCAGGGAGAGCGATCAAGGGATCAAGTGTGAAGAGATTTGAACATGTTAATCAAATCATGTTAGTGCAAAGGTGTTAAACGTTAAAGGATATTCACTCAACACTTGGTTAGAAACAATGAACAAGCACAATGCCCCACCCACCAACATAAATATGTTTAAACAATTTGTATAATTATCAGCTGAGTCAGTGTCTCTATGTGAGTCTTGTATTAAATTTAGCACTGAATGTCTTAAAACTTTTTTTTAGTGATTTAGTGAGTGATTTTTTTAGTAAGAGATATTATCAAATAAAATAAAAGGATAGTTCGCCCAAAAATGAATCTTCTGTCATTATATACTCATACTTTATTTTTTCCGTGTAACACAAAATAGTTTATTTCCATGAATTTGCAATGAATGTGGAGTGGGACATTCACACTTCAAAAATGTTGCCAAAGCATAAAATTTGTTTGTGTGCTTTTAAAGTCATACAATAATAACTGAAATTTAAGCAATTATTCACCGATTCACAGCAACTTAATCATTGACCTGAACTCGAAACCTGTATTGGTCTGATTTGTAATCATTCAAGGTTTTGTGAACTGAATCAACTGATCAAAAGTATGATTTGTGCAATAAATCAAACATAGTAACTTCTCCAATGAACTCTTATAACATTCAGTGAATAACTCGAATATATTCCATGAAGACTCGGAATATAGTACATGAGTCATCTTCTAGACCACTTTTATGATACACTTTTATAATTGTGTAGCTTGACAGCCCCAGTCCTCATTCATTTCATTCTATGGAAAATTGTAGCTGGAATATGTTTAAAAAAAAATGTGCCTTTTGTGTTGCACATACATTTTTTTATTTGGTTTGGAATGACATGAGGGTGAGGAATTAATTTTCTTTTATGGGGAAACCGTTAAAGATGGACTAGATATATAAAGGGGGAAAATGTTGAGAAAAGAACAACATAGGCCTATTTGCAAGCAAACAAACAACTACTTCAAAATAAAGCTTTTTAGTAGGCAGCATCAGATTGATTTTACATTTGACATGCCTTATATTAAAGCAATGCTGTTGTGCCAGCAAATGTCCAAGGCCCATCGCTGAAACATGAGACCAGGTGAAGTTTATCAAGCTTTTACTAGTTTGACCAGAGCTGCAAACTCATACTTTCCACTTGTCCTCTAATTGCTTTACGGCTAATTCTGCAAATAACATAATCACAGATGTAATTGATAAATCACTGAACGCTGAAAATAAAGTTGAACTAAAGGAGAACTCAAAACATAGGGGATCTGTAAAAGATAAATGTCTGCAGCTACAACTTGGTCTTAAATCCCCACTTCATCATTCTATTCAACGCACTAATGTGAACAGCAAGTATGGGAATATCCAGAGGAAATCAGCTGGAATGTGTAAACGTGTTTGGAGGGTCACAAGGCAAGGTTCAGGTCTGTTTGTACCCAGAGGATGCTGAGAGACGATAACATGCCACACAGCATGTAGAAATGACCTGGGGTAATTATACAATTATGAAATTCCTGTTTTTACAACCAAATGACATGGTGAAGTGACTAGTGCTGGGTATAGAGCAGTTGGATGGTGTTTTCTTTTCATTTTTTTTGATGGGGTGGAGGTTCTCATTATCTGCTCCCCTGTTGCGTCGTTTCTAGCGGTCGATTTGTGACGTTACGGTGGAAAATCTTTTGGGGAAGCAGCTTTTTAAGGCAACAATTTGCAGAAGCTCAAGCAAAGACAGGGTTTTGCCAAACGGCATGCCATTTAAACCTCAGCTTGGACCTCGTCCACAACTAGAAACAATTTTCCTTTCATAGCTAACACATGCCTGTCAAACCCACGCACATATGCGTTATTCACACTCAGGTTGCATCAACCTATTCTTTGTTTTACCTTTCGTTTGAGAGGTCGTCTGCTTGCTCACTTGATCTGGAATCACAGAACGGATGGGGAGATGTATGGAGAAAAGTCACGAATAAAACCACAAGGACTAAATGTTGCCCTGTATTCCCAGTACAGCATGTACACAATGCAAAGCTTGCCATTTACATGATTTATTCTTTATACACTTAACAAGAATGCACACAATTGACTTTTTTTTCCTCTTTCTTCCCAACATCCACCCACTAAACACACACATGGTTGTAAAGAAGAAAAGGCATCTAAATTAAACGGAAATCAGACAATAGCCACAGAGACAAACAGCCCTTAAAGTCGTTTCAAACAAATAAGTAGTCCTGTGTAAAGGTATGACCACAAGAGCCTAATGTCACATTCACACACACAAACATATTCCAATGCCACACACAATCCAGACAAGATTACAGAGCTGAACTACATTTATATATAAGACTGACTCTGCCTAGAATCAACAAAGAGTCCCTCCCTTTTATGTTGCTGCAGTTCACATGTTTATGTCATCCTTTGATCAAAGCCAGAATAAAAGCTCATGTAACAATGCTCTTTTACTTTGCTGTAAACTAAAACTTAAATAATATGGTAAATGTGATGTTGCTTACTGTATGTTTGCAACAAGTCATCCACTTCACATCATCATTACAACTGGATCTCATTGTTAAACAATGATGTTTTTATAAAATATGTTGTTTTAGAATATATTATCGCTATCATGCGAATATGTATCTTTATTACATTTGTCATATAAACAACAAGTCAGTAAATAGATTAATGTAAGTCCACAGATCTGAAGAACATCACATTAACTGCTCCAGGTTTGTTTCGTATAACAGAAAAAGGGGGTAAAAGACTTGTGATTCAGTGAGGTAAACTGAATGATTCACTGACTGGGTAATTCTGAACAGAACGGGTTTTAGAGTTTTAAAGCTTGATCTGGATAGGGAATAAAAAACTGAATGTCTTCATTCAGAGGCTGCAAAGAACGCCAGTGCAATGGTGAAACACATCTGGCGCATGTTTACAAAGAAAAACAATGAAAAAGCAGACCGGCATAAACGCATGTTTGCATGAGATCGAGGCTATTTGCAGAATCTTTTAGACTGATTCATTAAAAAGAATCTATTTTGAGTCATTTGTTCGGGAATTGGATATCAAGGCTCGTGTTGTGTTTACTGCTGTGTTAATGGGGGAAAAAAGTTTTCCTAACTAGATTGTAAATCATAAGATTGTCACAAATGTTTATTTTCTGCATTTGTGATTTTAGTCACAGTTTTAGGATATCTGTACGTAGCACATAAGTTAGGACCGGTATAACTTGGAGGGTCACTATTTGCAGGCACTGGCTTGCCCTGCATATTAATGTTGTGCCCTTGGGCAGTGCGCTTAACCTTATCTTGATCCTACATTTATGGATGTTGTCTTTAAAAACTGGAACAGTCAAATTGAACCTACTGCGTAATCTACAGCCAGCTATCTTGAGGCATTGAACATTACACCAAAATCCACTGTCAGATCCAGTGCTCACTATAACCCATGATAAATGATAAAATGAGAGTGCAGTGATACATCTACTACAAAAGATCCTTCTGAAATCTGGCTGGAGTCATAGCACAACTGCTAACACATATGCAAACACATGCCGTACACATCTCCCAGTGATTTATGGCACGCAGCAATGACCGGCCTCTGACATGGTGATAAAGGGACGGAATGCATTTGTTCTCTAAGTGGGGCTTTCCCATTAAACCACCTACTGACATACAGTACGTAGGCAGCTGGGGAAGTATATCACAACAAACATTGGTAAATGTTAACACTTTTGATCAGAATCTGCTTATTTTACTTAAAGTATAATGTTTTAAGGTTTGATGTTGGTAGGATTTATAAGAAATATTATAAAAGATGCCAAAAGATGCATGTCAAATAAATAGTAACACGTCAAATAAACCCAAATTTGCAGTATTCATTACAAAATATCTGGATGACTCACTGTGCGTCTGATAAACACTCTACGGGAGTCAATTTGTACATGGAATGGCAACACAGCTAAAATCATATGGTCATATAACAATGCCAACAAGGCAGATTGTATTCATACTACACACCTGCATACTTTTATGTTTTCAAAATGTTTTCTATGCTATTTGATCCAAAAATGCAGTAACATAATATTGTCATTTTAAATAACTTTTCTAATTGAAAAAAAAGAAAAATCACTGACCCTAAACTTTTTAACAGTAGTGTACTACTACTTTATTTTTCCTCATTAGGCAGGAACAGGTGGTATTAGTGGGAGGGACATTTTCATTTTAGTGTGTATTTAATAGGATAAAAATCAGTGCAGGATGAGTCATCAGAATTTTGGAAAATGTTCCCTGAAAAACACAGTAAATTTTTATTTAACTGTATTTAACTGCAAAAGTACTTGCACTAACATATAATGACTTCATAAATACCACACAAACTTTTTAAGGTTAAACTTAAAAACGTGAGTAAACTCAACTGAATATGAGTAAAAACTTAAAAATGACTTTTGTTTCACCTAACAAACAGTCATTAAGTTTAATTTTTGAAAACGTTTAAACTTGAGTTTAAATCCCAAACTTGTCAAGACAATGGAGTTAAAGAGAAGAAATTAGTTCAAATAACTTAATGGGACTGTGATGTAGCACGTCCTGATTTTGTTAGTTAGACACGTGGGTTACGATGTTTTGTTGATCCTGGAACATTCCTGTCTGAAAATTTCATCCTAAACATATCCCTAACTTAACATAAACTTATCCCTAAAATCAGAGGGAAATGATAGGTGAATAACACTGATGTATAAATCACCTAACCCTGGTTTTAAGCCTAAACTTGACAAAAACTGTAAACTTGTCCCTCAAATCTGATTGGTTGATTGAAATGTTGTTCCAAAATCAACAAAGATGTGGATCCACAAACATGTTGTACTTGGTGAAATCAGATTATGTGATGATGCACAAGATTCAGCTGCAGTACTCACAATTTAGGTTTGGGTTTGGTGGGGAGAGGTGGAGCCTTAAGCGCTGAAGGTGATGGAGGTGGAGCCGCTGTTTCCTTCACACTTGAAGGTGATGGTAGATTCTCGTCTGGTGGCTTGTTTAAGGTCTGACCATTTTGTAGAGGTCTGTTGGGTAGACTTTCATGAGGCTCTTTATCTGTGGAGACCTGAACAGGCAATGCAGTGATGCTGGGCCAGATGTCCAGCTCGTTGATCTGGAAGGCCTCAGCACTCGGTGGGGTTTTGGGTGGGACTTCCAACAAACTAATCTCAGTGGGTGGAGGAGGTGGAGGCGGGAATGATTGGTTGTCCTCAAACACACTTTCGTCCCCAGATACACCGTTGCTGGGAAACTCTTCTGCAACTAGAAATACAAGATAACAGAAGACATACAGCTCATTATAGGGTGAGAACAGATTTCTTTTCCTATTAAGTGTGTTGAAATCCAGTTGGCCCACATCACAATCCATTTCAGTGGAATAAAGAAGGAAATAAACTGGTCTAAATAACCAGGGAAATCAGTTCCAGGTTTTGTCACTGTAGAACAATAGTTTTACAATTATTTAATGCTCATTGCAAAACACCAACACACCTACAGTGGGAGAAAAAAAACTTATAACTACCTATAAGAGGTCAACAGTTAATCCCAGCTGAAATGTAATCCTTTATTAGACATAAAATCTGGCTTAGATTGTCACAGATTTACTTAAATGGCTCTGTAGTAAACTTGAGGCTTGAGGACTCCAGGAAATATGAGTACACCCACTCCATCACATACTGTAGTGTAAACATTCATCCCTCTTCTGCCTTTACCATGTGACACACACAGCTATCAGCACATACTGCATCCTCACTCCTCACCCCACACTCAGATCTTGGAGTGATGTAGACGGGACATGGCTGGTTGACCTCATGCAATTGACATGTTTTCAAGATGGACCACATTAGGCCCCATAACATGTCATCAAAAGATCACTGATGGAGATCCTATGCCTTTTTTGGAGCGGGTATTTTTTGTTACTGCTTTGGAAATGCAATAAGTCATTACAACTCCTGTGTTACATAACTTAAATTTACTGCTTAAAATGAGAGGTTGCTGTAATGTTGAAACTATTAAGTGGCTGTTTACTTTGGTTAATTTTATTTGTTTTCAGAGGTTTATCCCTCCTTTCAAACAATGTCATATTTAATACACCAAACAAAGGAATAATTGACACGGGGAATAAACATGAGACGTTCATTTTGTGCAAAACTCTTTTTGATGGTGTAATCATCACAAAATTGTGTTTTTAAATCATTTGTAATTTATGCTTAAAAAAATATAACTTGTGTGTATATATAATATATATAAGGATACATTAAATTGACCAAAAGTGGCAGTAAAGACAACTTAGAATGTTGCAAACAAATTATATTTTATATAAATGCTGTTCTTTTGCTGTTCTTTTTAATTTTATATTTATCAAAGAATCCTAAAAAAATAATTATGGTTTACGCAAAAATATTAAGCAGCACAACTGTCAGTTTTAACACTGACAATAATAAGAAATGTTTCTTGATCACCAAATAAATATATTTGAATGATTTCTAAATGTTCATGAGACACTGAAGACAGAAAATTCAGTTAATTCATCACAATATTATATTATTATTATTAGTTTTTAAAATTGCAATAACATTTACCAATATTACTGTTGTTATTATTATATTGATAAAATATATGCAGCCCTGGTGAACATAATGAGAACAATAACAAAATCTTACTGACCCCAAACTTTTGACCGGTAGTGTATACATTTACAGAATATAAAGATAGATATTTGTTATGTATGACTGTTTGATCACAGTTTTTCTTTTCACATAGACATGTTTCTTTAAATTTTAACCTCCTTCTACCCCAATGTTTCACTAAAATATTTAAATATTTACATGGTCATGAACTTTGATCAGATATAGTCAATGTAAATACAGTGTACTGTAAACGCACCTGGTGTGACAGTGAGTTGTGCAGTGCTGTTAACTGAGCCGTATTGGTTGGTTGCAGTGCAGCAGAATAAACCTCCGTCTTCAGGGAACGCCTCTGCAATTACCAACGTGCAGATTTCCTCTGCAGAAATAGATTTAATTAATTACATTGTGACACACGCATAAACTTATTACAATGAATTTAACAACAGTCTGATAATTCAATACAGAAGCTACTCCAACTGGCCAGTTTTACAGTTCAACACAATCTATTGCAGTCAAACAATGCTATCTCCAGAAACATAAGAATCACATAAATATTGCTTCTAATGAGGAAGGGATGTAGACCGGTATTAGACAATTAGATAGACAGGTGTGGTGAATCTAGACAGGTAATTGATGGTTACAGAGGTGATTCAATAGCAGAGAGAAGTCTGCTGCCGCAGACACAGGCTGTGTGTCTCATTCCTTTTCCTGGTTTCTTATGAGGTGATTCACTAAATTGTGAATACTACTTTGGGCAATAGCAAGGGCCTTGATCCCTACACATTGGGACACTGATGACTCAATTACCCACAGCATCATTAAGGTTACGGGGCTCATATTAAAATGTAAATGGTATTTGTCAAACACAACAATGTATAACACTCATTAAATCATTGATTTGTTTATCATACATATTCATTTTCGCTGTTAAAATGAATAAAACCATTGTGAAATGTGCTCACTTCCCTTTTCTGATGAATTTACGACATTTCTGATAAGTGTATGGAGTGAGTGGGTGATATTTGCAGATTTTTATGCAATCTGGAAATTTATATTGAGAAATTTTGTGATAAATGAGACAGGCCTAGAAATGACTCCCCCATCCTCCGTGTAGAAGACTGAGACACACCCAAAGATAGAGGTGAGAGTTAGAGCAAGAAGGTGAGCCATACTCATGTACAGAGAAAGTATGTGACTCATTAAAGGTTTAACCCCAGTTGCTGATATACATTTGTGCCGTTCATTTGTTCTGTTATTCAGAGATTTGCGCACCATATTTCGGCCATATTGCATGCATAGCGAAGATGTCATGTCATAAACATAGAGCTTTCTAACAGGCTAAGAGAATTATCATCTTGATAAATCCATATGTACACATGTATCTGAAGGAAAGTGTTTTACGAAGGAGTGAAAAGAGGGGAAAGTGGAAGCAGGAGTAAATATAAAAGACTCACCGGGTTCTGCTGCAGATCTTGGCTCTGATGAAAGAGGGATATGGGAATTGAGAGAGAAAAACAAAAACCACAACAAATCACAACATATCAGTACATCAATAAACCAAACACAGTTCCTAAAATAGTTTAAATCGTTACTCAAAAAATAAAAATTCTGTCAACATTTATTAGTTTTGTTCCAAAACCCAATGACTTTCTTTCTTCCCTGAAACACAAAAGGGGGAGTTTGAAAGAATATACAAGTCGCTCTGAGGGTTTAAAATATTAAAAATAATAAAGTACTATAAAAGTGGTCCAGTGGACGACTGGAGCACCGGGAAAAAATCAAGTCATATAAGGTGAGTAAATGATGACAGAATGACTCCATTCAAAGGTGCATTCAGTAGTTTGGAGCTAATTTAAAACGTTTTATACATTAAGAAATAATAATAATAATAATTAAAACATTAAAAATAATTCATAACAACGACTACATCTTACTATTTAAAATATTAAAAGATACAGGTATAAATGATTTTTTGTAATGGTTGCTCTTACTAAGTGGGACTCTATACCTGCTAGCAGAAGTTGAAACATTGGAAATAAAAGATGGCTTGAATCACTCAGTATTGTCTGTGCATTCTTAAGAACCAACAACTCATAAAATACTTTGCTTCATCTGTTTGCTCTGAGGCACAAGTAATTTATTATGTACGAAAAAGGGCTAAAGTGGCCTCCCCAGCTGCTTCTGCTTCCATTTTTATTATTAATACTTTGTGCCAGTTTCCAAGGAAGTGACAGTTTTTTTCCTCTTGAACAGATGGGATGGAAACGGTGCTTTATGCGCAATGTTTTATGTAATATATCAAATTTTTGCAAAAGTTAAGTTCACAACTTTGATTGCAACATAGCTACTGGCTGCCGCCTCCTGTAGGGCAGTGTTGTTTGATGATGCAAAGAGCAAAAATGAGACACTTATTATTAGGGGTGTCACGATTTCGATTTTAAATCGAAATCGATCGAAATTAAGTCACAATCTCGATAATCGAATTCAAAAATGGAATCGTCGATACTGCCACGCCCCCATGTCACGTCCAGTCGGTTTGCAAAGCGGAAAAAAAGCACACGTAAAGAAGTGCTGCGAGTCCTTCTAGAGCCAGTCAAAAGATAGCATGGCTGCAGATGCAGGAGACCAATCGACAGGATTTCTGACCTCCTCTTTCACTAAAGTCGCCGGTGTGGGACAGTGGGAGTATTTCTGATTTCCAGTGAGTTATGTTGACAACGTTCACATTCGCGTTCAAAGTTCGCGCTTCAAAAAAGCCACAGTTTGCAAGCTCTGCTCACAGACTGTAAAAAGGCTCTGCTACTGGATGTGCGTCAGTGCGTGTACCATATTCTTCCACTTTTTAAATTAAAACTTTAAATTGACAAAAACAGCAGACTCAGAACAGTATAAATCTTTATACAATAAATCTTGCATGTCACAAATAACTTGATTCTCCACCTCCACGAATGAGACAAGTGTCATTCATTTCGCACCGAGTCTATTTTTGCTGCACGCGCCGAGTTAAAGCGACAGCGCACAGTTCGTGGTTAAAATGAACATGACATGAAAATGTTGTAATTTCATCATAAATGCATTTAATTAAATTCTAAATTAAATACTAATTTTTTCACAGTCATGTTTGTACTTTAAGACCGAGGTAAAGCAAGGAAAACATAGATGTTTCTGTTAACACGTGTTCGTTTTGTTGTGAACTTGAATGTCATCTTCTGTGAATAAGACTGCAGTTACAAAAGAGAAACTACATGGCAGGCTATTTTGCTTAAGTTTCTAATTGACTGAAGATATAAGTTATTGTAACATTATTTTGTTAATAAATGTTTTTAATTTGACAATGTAGTGTGGTACATTGCGAACAAAGGTCATATATTATATTACATAAAAGTCTAGTCTAAAAATGGCATCGCAAACTGTGCTTAAAAAAAATAAATGTAAAAATCGAGAATCGAATCGAACCGTGACCTTAGAATCGAAAATGGAATCGAATCGAGGATTTGGAGAATCGTGACACCCCTACTTATTATCATGCTTTACCAGCGGAGACAATGCGTGAATCAGTACCAATACAGGGGAAGAAGCAGAAGAGGTCTAAGGCCAGAAGACAGACAGACAATGACAAATAATGTGCATAAACATCGGTACAGCATTCACAAAATGAAAAGAATTAATGACAGAGAAAATACTGAGTAGCGAGGCCCAAGTTGCTTCTGTTTTGGTTGGATATAGACTGTTCTCTAATACTCATCAGTATCAGTGTAATTTACATAAGAAAGAGAGGCGATCATTCGGATCTATGTCGATTGATGACAGTCAGTCAGTCTAAGACCATTGTGGTATCGGTTCTTAGAGTACAAAAAAAAAATAGTGATACTAAAAATAGCAAAGAACTACTGAATGTCCCTTTAAATGGTTGCCTGAGTAGTTCCTCTTACTCTTTTGCAGGATGCGAAAGTCAGGGGAGTCCTGGATCTCCCGGTCCTCTCGAAACCACTGGACCCGCAGAGGAAGACTACCTCTCACCCGGCACTCCAGAACCACCACCTGACCTTCAGATGCCTGCGCGTCCTGCAACATCTACAGAACAAGAGAGACAGCAAAACACAGACTGAGAGATAACACAGAGAAAGAGGACAGACATATGAATGGAAAAACTGAAGTGACAGATGAAAAGGTGTAAAACCACTAATTCAGCTCTTTCTTCAGCACCTCTTTCACTCCCATGTACTGTACATACTCTTTCAGGCTGAAGACATAACAAACATAGAGGCGAGAAGCTTTCAGCAACCCATAAAAGTAAAAAGGCAGAGAGTAGTTTGTTGTGTGTTCACTCACTTTGAAGCTTTATGTATGTGTATGTAGCATGCTTGTGGTTACACGTGACGTGTTATAGGTTTATTTAAAAGTCAAGTCAAGAAGTACGTCAATATAATCCAGCCATTTAATTTGTGTGCCTGTTTGTTTAGGACTGTGATGATGATATAAAACTATGTATTATAAAAAGGCACATCCTCTCATTAGGAAGATTAAAGTCTCTTGGCATAAAGATGGAGTGGGATGATGGGGGTCTAAAAAAGCAAACATTTATCTTTAAGGAGGTGGAAAATTATTTTGCACATTGAGAAAGCAGCATTTGGCATTGAAGTCTGAAGCTCTGCCTAGGCCTGCTAAGAGCACTGAATCATATGAGTCACAAATAACACACACACACACACCGAGAGAAAGATAGAGCAAAGAGGTCTGGAATAATTTGGGAAAGGTCATACCCTGATTAATTCACTCATTTCTCAAACTTTTGCATGCAAATTCAGCGAGGATGCACGGGTGTATCCTTTGCAAACGTGATTTATTGACTAAACGTGACGCACGTATATCAATTCTCCTCCCCCTTCATATCTGTCACAATCATTTTAATTCATACTTTACTTTTGCAGTTAAAATAAACCACACATCTCACATATTTCAACAAGGTATCTTGCTTTATTATCATTTATTATGAATTTCTTAAATAAACAAACTTCAACAACATAAGGTCAGATCCTTTGAGCGCTGCTGATGACGCTGTGAAGTGACGCTCGAGTGATCAAGTATTCCAATGTATAAAAAAGCTTTCATTCGATTCCTCCGTCCTCCTTTTCTTTCCTTGCAGCCTTTCCTCGCGTCCTACAGGGGGTGGAGCTGAGACGCGAGGAAAGGAAGCGAGGATAGGAAACGAGGATGCACAAATAAGAAATGAGAAGCACCAGGAAGTTTTCTGTGACGTGTAGGTTTATGGGTTTAGAAAAGTCCCCATAAAACATGAAAACACAACGTGTGTGTGTGTGTGTGTGTGTGTGTGTGTGTGGTGTGTGCTTGTTTTTGTGATATATGAGGACACAAATGTGTATAATGACATGGGTATTACACTGGTATTACAACTTACACGTGAAATATGAGGACATTGCATGCGTCCTCATATTTCAAACAGCTTAAAAATCATAAAAAACAATGTTTTTTTTTAAATGTTAAAATCCAGCATGTCTCCTGTAAGGGGTAGGTTTAGGGACAGGGGCAGTGTAGGGGGATAGAACATATAGTTTGTCCAGTATAAAAACCATTACGCCTATGGAATGTCCTCATAAGTCACAAAAACAAACGTGTGTGTGTGTGTGTGTGTGTGTGTGTGTGTGTGTGTGTGTGTGTGTGTGTGTGTGTGTGTGTGTGTGTGTGTGTGTGTTGTGTGTGTGTGTGTGTGTGTGTGTGTGTGTGTGTGTGTGTGTGTGTGTGTGTGTGTGTGTGTGTGTGTGTGTGTGTGTGTGTGTGTGTGTGTGTGTGTGTGTGTGTGGCCATGTCATTACCTTAGTGAAGCTAGGGGGCGCTTTGACAGGAGCATCACTGGCATAAAGTGAGGAAACTGGACTCTGGACCTGAGGGAGAGAGAGACAATAAGTGTGGTTATGATGGATCTTTCCAGAGAGTGTGAGTCTCATCTGCTTTTGTCATTCCTAATGAGTCTTCCAGATATATGTGTGCATGTGCTGTGCATTTCTCTGTCATTGCAGTAGATAGCAGTGAAAGTTTCCATAGAAGTTAGCTAAATCAGAAAAATCTGCTGTGATAAATCCCCGACATCCTCTGTAGCCACTTGTTAGCAAAGCATTTAAGGCAATGGAACTTGCTAGCCTGGGTTTCCCCATACTGCCTTACCGCAGCGCGATTCAATTCACGCTGAAAGGCAGTCTGGATACCATGGCCAGATTTTTCGCCTCATTTAGGGAACCAATCACAGAACGGGGAGGGAGAAGCTAGACGATGACGACATCTATGCGACACACGGAAACAGTTTGTTTATCGATTTAACATGGCTGAAGACGCGAAGCTACTCTTTGATAAAAAACTTAACGTCATTGTTTACAAAAAAGATCTTTCTCATCGTCTTCTTCCTTGTCTAATTTCTGTCGCTCTACATACGTCATCTGGTATAATCGAAACGATTGGCTATGAGCTACGTACAGGCATATTTGATAGACATTCTTAGCACCCAATAAACTGCGACGGGCATTCTGAAACCACGCCTCAAATACGAGAAATTGCGCATGTGGTTCCCAGACCCAATTCTCAACGAGATTGGGTCTGGCGTTAGCCAGGCTAGGAACTTGCAGCACTTTTTAACAGTTTCAGCTCAAAAATTGTGTGTGTGTGTGTGTGTGTGTGTGTGTGTGTGTGGTGTGTGTGTGTGTGTGTGTGTGTGTGTGTGTGTGTGTGTGTGTGTGTGTGTGTGTGTGTGTGTGTGTGTGTGTGTGTGTGTGTGTGTGTGTGTGTGTGTTTCTTACTCTCTGTGGTGTAGCAGAAAGAGGCTGGACTAGCGTGGAGCGGTGAGGTTGGCTCTCTGAGCTCTTTGGTGATGATGTGTGAATCGTCAAGGAAACTGAGCTAGTTTTCTTCTGTGCCCTGAGAGAACATATCAGCAACACTAAAACAAACATCATTCAGACCTCAGAGAACATATCAGCAACACTAAAACAAAGTCATAATTTAAAAAAACATTTAGATATAAAGTAAAGGACACCTCTCACATCTTGCAATATTCATGCTTTGAGTCATCCTGGCTGAAAGTTGAAGACATTTTCTAAAGCTATGACAAGCGAATCAATCTTTTTGCTCCATCACAGTCTATTAAAATTTCTTCACATAAAGTTACAGTTCATTATATGTGACCCAGTTAAAGAGGTACCGGAATTTTGGGGCAAAAATACCCAAACAGCTGGGTTGTATTTTCCTCAGAATAGGTCAGTGGTCAGAATTTGTTCCAGTGTTGGTCAGAGTTATTATAGGTAACTAAAACTAAAACCATAAAAACAGTTTAGTTACTTCAAATAAAATAACTGTTAACTATAATAAAATAAAATATAAATAACTTAAACATATCTTATTTCATCTTGCCAAGGAAGCATTTCTCATTTTCTTTGAGCTTAACTTTAGATGTACTAAATACTGATTTCCTAAAATAACTAAACCGACAACTGAATAAAAACTATACAGACATTACAAAAACTACTAAAAAATGACAAAAGCACAACAGAAGTTTAAAACTTTAACTTAAATGAATACAAAAGTGGAAAAATAAAATCAAAATAGTACCGTAATAAAAACTATAATAGTATTTCAATGATTCTTAAATAATACTGGAGTTTGTAAATAAATGTCTACTATGAGAATGATTTGAACACATCTAATGCTATATCCACATCGAATCCGCCTTTACAGGTTCATTTAAAGTCTAACAGTGTTTGTCTGACTTTCAGAACATTAGGTTTCCAACAGCAAATATATAGAATGTAAAATGTAAGCTAAGAAAAGTTAACAGAATAATTGCTCTCTAACACGCACAAACTTACACACACAGTGAAGTAATATCCACTCCACACTGTATGAATTTTCACTATGCAGTTTGCACCTTATAAATGACTTTGGAGCCAATGAGAGCGTAATCCCAAATGGCTGTGATGATGTCAGAGGGAACCAGAGCCAAGCGCTTAATAATTTGTGTAAACAGAAGGGGAAGACTGAGAGGCCAGCAGAGGCAAGAGAGGACAGGAAGAGAAATGAGCAGAGGAGTTCAAAGGTGACTGAAGAGAGTTCAAGCAATGTCACAAATAAGGTTAGACAACACGATTCCTAAATTCTTGATTGATGGATTATTGGCAGTTTAACAGCCTTGGCTATTATTTAAGGTCAGTTTAAACCCAAAGAACCTACCATCTTCTTCACGGTGGAGTAATATGAACCTTTATGTCACTGGGTGAATTAGGGGCTATTAGATAATACATAGTCAGGGACAGTAAAGCTGTCAGCTGAGTTCTGAGTCAAAGGGTTGAAGGTCATGCAAGGAAGAACATGCTGAAACACACATACTGTGGCATGGCTCCAGACCTAGACTTCGACACGGATCCTTCACCTTCTGAGTCTGAGGAGGAAACACCTTTATAGAGAGAAATACAATAAGAAAATGAAAAAGAAAAAAAAAGAATTGCAATTCCTGGTCTGAAACATGTTTGGCTGCGGGCTGCCTTCCTTTTACTGAATGATATTAATCCACAATCTGACTTGTGATGCAGCCTGAAATCAAACCACACCATGTTCTAGCCAGTACTAGCCAGAGGAGAACTGGCCCCCCGACTGAGCCTGGTTTCTCCCAAGGTTTTCTTCTCTATTACTCTCACCGATGCGTTCCTTTGCCACTGTTGCCTCTTAGTTGAGGACACTTTTTTTTTAACTAGATTTACTAAACAGGGCAAATTAACGTCTGGTTTAAGACGTGCTTTTTGGGCTTTAAATAATGCTGCAAATACCAGTACATTGACTTACCTTAGTAAATCACCTTGCATTATTCAGTTAAATACTCTCCTCCCATACATTTTGCATCTGAAATTGAAACTTCTATACAAATACATATGCAATAAAGTCAGCCGCAAAAATAACCCTGTCCACGCCTTTTCAGCACGTGTCTTTGGTAAATCCCGAGAGTAATTTTTTAACTCCAAAAAGAGGGTTTGCGCTGGAGAAAATCTGGTAAATCTGGCTATATTATTGATTTGACCACACTGACACTATCAGATGAGAAATGAACTGCGCTGGATGATGACATCAATGATTTCTGCAGACCTTCTTTATAGCTGAATTAAACTCATTACATAATTGATGAAAATTACACAGTTATTGAACTGAACTGAACCAACATAGAACTGATTTCAGCTGAATAATGACACTGTTGTCTATTTAGAGATGCTTTAAAGCAGAATTGAATTCTGTTTGCATCATTGAATCATTTTCCTGTTATCACAGTGAAGCTGCTTTGAAACAATCGTATTGTATGAAGCACTATATAAATAAAGGTGACTTGACTACTGTTAAAGTACAGAGTACCTCAGCGAATTTGTGTTTGGCCAAATAGAGTCATTTCAATAAGAACGGGAGTTTCGTGTAAGGGTGAAAAAGTTGCCCACGCAGATTTTGCTTGTGTTTGAGTTGGTTACGTGAATTAACCAACTGAAATGACCAACAGAGAGCTGATTGTATTAAAAAAAAACACTTCTGTGTGACCTGTAAATTATTAATGGTTTATTGGCATTCAAAGACAAACAGCCTAACAGCTTTGCGTATTATTTATGGTCAGTTCATACCCAAACAACCTGCCGTGTGCTTTGGGTGGAGTAATATGAACTTTTATGGCACTGGGTGAATAAGGGGCTATTGGATAATACACAGTCAGGGCCGGTTAACCTATCAGCTGAGGTCTGAGGTCAAAGGGTTAAAGGTCATGTGAGGACAAACATGCACACATACTGTCACATCTAATGTAATTGCACCATAATACTACTAAACATAATTTAACGTGTAAAATATAATTTCTTTGGTATAGTTAATAATTATTTGTTTTCATTTTAATAAAATTGTATGAATGTGAAATGTGGCTATTTATTAAAATAAAAAAATGTTCAGTTCAAAATAAGAAATTGTATAAGATAATTATTTTAGACTATCAGGCATTATATCTTGAATTAAAACCTTGAACTATAAGCTTCATTAAAAGGATAGTTCACCCAAATATGAAAATTCTCTCATCATTAGTCAACCTCAAGTTATTCCAAACCTGTATGTATTTCTGAGTTCTGTACAGGAACTGAGTTTCCTGTATAAACACAAAAGAAGATATTTTGAAGAATGTTGGTAACAGTTGATGGGCCCCATTGACTTCCATAGTATTTTTTTTTCACCCTATGTAAGTCAATGGGGTCCATCTACTGTTAGGTTACCAACATTCTTCAAAATATCTTCTTTTGTGTTCAGCAGAAGAGATAAATTCATACAGGTTTGGAACAACATGAGGGTAAGTAAATGATGACAGAACTATGCCTTTAAAAATGGTTAGCCTTATGCTTATAACATAAAAAAGACAATAAGAATTTCAAGTAAATGTATATTTTTTAACGGATTTTTACATATTTTATTAGTACTGATCAATAAAATAATTTTGCGACATAGCTGGGAGCTCACCTTCAATATAAACCTCTGCAGAGGTGTTGTCTGCTCCTAGTGCGTTGGAAGCCACGCAGGTGTACCTGCCGGTGTCGTCTTCAAATGCTTCGGTTATCACTAGAGTGTGCAGGTCACCATCACGACAGATCTGAATATCAGGGCAGTGGTGCAGCTCCCGCCCCTCACAAAACCACCTGAGCAATTAAAACAGAGAGAACAGCATGTCAGTCAAAGGGTGTAGCCAATTACAGAGCTATACTATTGCCAATTAATATTGCTAATTAAATCCGATTAAACTCTGGTCAAAGCAATCATTGATTTCTCTCTCAAATAATACAAACACTGAAAAAAATGGAAACTGTGAACTATTAATCCAACAATCAATTCTGTAACAGTACTACGTAGCATGGTTAAACTGGAGGTCTTTTGTAAGAGTGTGATTTATGTGTGAGAAATTGGCTAAATAAATGTAGATGAACAACTGAGGTCATGTTTACAGTAAATCCACTGTCCGCTTAGTTTCCTGCAATCAATTTTCTCTTACAGTGTGTGTGTGTGTGTGTGTGTGTGTGTGTGTGTGTGTGTGTGTGTGTGTGTGTGTGTGTGTGTGTGTGTGTGTGTGTGTTCCGGCATCACTAATCCCCGCCAATCTCTCATCTCAGGGTGAGGCAGCTCTAAAGAGACTGAGAACAGATTTCCCTGATTAGACAGATATTTCCCAACTCATCAACACTGAACCAGATGATTCGCTCTTTCATCAAAACCTGAAGTCACCATGAAATCAAAATGGACAAATCTTTTTTTTAATGGAATATAGCATTATGAATGATTTATTTATTTATCCATGCACATCATTTAAAAAAAAAAAAACATCTACCCTCGTGATCTTAAAAAAAAGAAAAAAACTATTTTCTAATCTTTTCTGATGATGTGTTTTTGGCACGAGGATGGGATAAACTTTCACACCTGAGATTACAGCAAACTACAACGATTCAATAATCCAGTCAATTCCTGCCCTGCCCTGCTCTGCCCTCGGATATATGTCACAATAGGGAAGAAAAGACTATCGCTACTTCCTAATCTTGCCGACATTAAAGGGGCACTTGGCAACTCTAGTCATTTATTCGCTGATTTTCACTTTTTTTGTCGCATGTTTTCTCATCGAGCTGTGTGGCGTATATTTTCAAAACACTATCATAATAAACTCACTTGCGACGGCACCTTCCTCCCGCTTTCTACCGCTGCTCATGACTATTTGTTATTATCGGAGCCGGCCAACTTTATCGTGTGGGTAATAATCATACATAGTATCATAGAATTATGTCGAATTGCCATAAAGCAGTTTGTGTTTCTCGCTCGTTCTCGCTTCTCACGAGACATTTCCAACTTACTGGGACGTTAGTCCCCATGTTGCAAAGTTGGTTTTCCGCCTGGGGACGCTGGGGGGAGCGGGGAAAATCACCATTCTCTCCAGAACAGGTTATTGAACCATTCAAATGATTTCTAAACGGTTTTATTAAGTTGAAATAGTTGCTAAGTGCCCCTTTAAGTACTGTGTTGGCAGTCAAACTGTAAAGGGTTTGTGTATGTCTTTAAGGTGAAGTATGGAAAGTTTAAAAAAGTATGTAAAGTATGTAATTGCTGTGCTACAAATGGCACCAAAACCAGGTTTTCAGCTGCCATTAGTTGGCCAAAAAGATACCACCTCCCTCAACTCATGTCATTAGTAAAGCTAGTGTTGCAGTGTCAGATGGGATGCTAAAAGAGTGTGGACAGTGCCACATTATATACACTTTTCATGAAAATCAGCCTACAAATAGCACATTCTTATAGGTAGCATATATTTATTCTTTTCATTCCTCAGCGCTGCCACATGTCTTCTTTTTTAAACAGAAGAACACATTATTTGCAAACACATTTTCAAAAACTGTTTTGGTTTGAGCCAGTACTGCATTAACAATAAAAAGGGGATAGGGAGCAGAAGAGATATGCTAAGCAAGGTATGATAATATTAAAATAGTTTACAAATATAAAATATATAATCATTAATTTTCTTTGCATATTAAACATTTCTGATCTATGCTGTTCAAGTGTTGTAATATTATAAAGGTAATATTTAAAATGAATGTAAAACACTGAGCAGATTCTCTAAAATAGCTGAATGTAAATCAGTGTGTCTGACAGGTTTTGCTGCTTAGTCATGATATTGTCTGATTCTCAGACAGGGAGGAATGTTTAGATTGATGTGTGTGCACAACTGGAATATGACACATCAAACACTCACACACTTAAAGCGGGGACACCGCACTTCATCGTGACGCAAGGGTCTGGGAATCATATAAGAAAGTCCTTTACTCACCACACACACACCAAATGCAATTTCTGTTTCTATAAATCAGTTATTTGAGATAATGAGTCAGTGTGTGTTCTAAGGCCCTGAGGCATGAATATGAAGACTAGTATACTGTACCTGCCTCGAGCACCTGTAAGTGTATGTTACGGGAAGGACTGACACACACACACACGCACATAAACACACTGTCTGGGTCACTATACATCATACTGTGCAATTCTTTCGAGTTTTCTTTGTACTCCAAGTGTCTCAGACCACTTTTATCTATTTATCTAACCTATAACACACACACACACACGCACGCACGCACACACACACACACACACACACACACACACACACACACACACACACACACACACACACACACACACACACACACACACACACACACACACACACACACACACACACACACACACACTTTAATGTGTCTGAAGTCGTCTGGAATGAGTCCTGGTTTAGGCGCACAGCTGTTCATTCAGCTCGTCTCCGGATCTTAAAATACTCTGGGACATCATTAAGACTTCTATAAAGAATCTCAAAATTCAGGAGCCTGCTGAGTCTGTTTCATTCCATCCTGGCAGTCGATGGCTTTATCCATTTTCTGCTTCATTCTCATTATCAAATCAAGTACGGCTCAGATCTGCTTCTTTTTGTCTCTGCATTTGAAATCAGATCCCTAAACATGGCTTCTTTATCCAAGGCTATAAAAATGAAGGATGTCTGTAACATCACAACTGAAATATCTATTCTGTGTGCTCTTGTGAAAACTGTTGGAGTCACTTTTAAACACCTTTGTGAATCCTGGAAAGATTCCAAGACATTCCAAGGTTTGGCGGCCCTGTTTCACACCCGTCTGCTGTTCAAGGCTCGGACGACAGCATCCAATCTATCACTCATGCTCTTTGACTTGTCAGTACACACCGAAAGAACAGATGAGCCAAGCGAGCATGCCAAGACATTATATTATATCCATTGATCACAATTTTATCAACTATGTATGTTCAGAACTGATGGTTGATGGTTGAGTTAATGCCATCAGATGAAACACATTCAGGCAATGTTCAGTTCTCTATATTCATATTCTGTCTGTCTATCCACCTCTTTGCAGGCTCATGCAAGCCTAAAACACTCATTTATCTCAGGGAGAGAGATTTTATGATGCCAGGTCAGGTGTGTGTCTGATTCACCACAGCATCAATCTAGCTGCAGTCTTTGGTTCTGCAAGGGGGATTTTTCCCCTTAAGGATTATTGGTGGTCTAGATTCAATTCCAAAACCTCAAAACACTTGATAAAACTAATTAAAGTCTTAGAAAATGTATGGCAGAAGATCATGTCTAAGGCTGGTGATTACATGTTGTCTAGAAAGTATGTCATCTACAGGTTTCAATCAATTTTATAATTATTATAATGAAGGAACGAGCATAGTAAATATGAATTTGGTCCACTTTAGACATTCTACTAACTTTACTTTGCAACTATCAACTAACTCTCATTAGTATTAGTAGACTGTACACACTTAACTGTAACACTTTATTTTGATGCTCCCCAACAAACATTCTACTGACTTTGCAAGTCAAATTATTCTACTAACCTGAATCCTAACAGTCTACTACAGCCTACTTATATTCTGAGTTAGTTGACATGTCGTTGCAAAGTTACTTATAGTTAGCAGAATGTCTAAACTGGGCCAACAAAATAAAGTGTAACCTAAAAAAAGGTTTTTAAAAAGTTGAACAGAAATGGCACTTTCACAAAAAAACGTCCACTCTGACGTTTTTTAAGCGTTTTCCAAAAGTTTCTCATCCACACCGAAATGGCAGGCACAATAGCGGTATAAACATACATATCTTCAATAAGTGTCACATGACTAAACATGCATCATCGTTTTCCAATACCTCAGTTTTCAAAGTCCACACTACAATGCAAAAACAACGTTTTAAAATGTATCCACTTGGGAAAGCATTTTCAAAAAGCTCCATCTTCGCAGGACAAAAACGCCGTCTGAGTGTGGACAGAAGGCCAAAACGGAGAGAAAAAGATGTGTTTTCAAATTAACACGTATTAGTGTGGACAATTCCTAAGATAAACTGCTTGTGTTTTTTTCATCTTCAAGTGGCTCTGTATAAAAGTGGATCAAATGTAAACGTAAATGAGTGTGTCGCATGTGTTACGATAGGGCTTATGACAGGACACAAGAGTGAACAGAGGCTCGGGTCATCTACGTCCAACAGCTGGAATATGTCACATAAATCACAGAGACAGGGAGACATGTTGTGTTTATTATGTGGTGAAATCAGTCTACTCTCATTCTAAGACATTCTGCTTGTGAGACATCACTGTCATTGAGGTCAGGAAGCAGAGTGAAATGTGCATTAGCTTTAGTCTGTGATCACATTCAGATGGAGGAGCTTCTAATTGCTCGAAAAAAGCAGCATGTCCATGTGGTTCAGATCCCATGTGAAGGCAAAAAGTGTTTGTCTGCTTTACCACAACTACGGCAAAATTAAGCCCAGATATGGCATCAAGGGCATCTGTCGTCTTCACCCCCTCCTCTCACAGTCTGCAGTTATTCCCTCATTTGTCTTCATTATTAATTCTGTCTTGTCTTTTCTCAAGTTACAACTAAGGATATTTCAAGAACTAAGGCTGTCTGTGACACTTTTAATGAACTGTAATGAACTTTTAGTCGAACCAACATGCATTAGCCTACACTGAAAAAAAAGTTGGGTTCATCCCGATTCGCCCTCTTCCCAGCTTCATGGGATATGAATAATAATTATGGTTGCATTGTTTGACCATTTACTTATTTTAGATTTTGTTGAAATTAAGTACCTAAAGTTCAATCATTTAAAAGGGTAAATTTAGTTACAACTTAAACTTGACATTTTAAGTTCAGTCAAGACATTTATTTTAAAATTACAGTCAACTAAAACAATAGTAAATAAATCACCACATTTTTTAAGCTCAACAAAATACTCCTGTTTTACAGCGTACAGAAACAAATCTTTCAGACAAAGACTGACTGAATTGCCTTGTACATGGAAGCTAAACCTGCCTCAAAGACATTCAATTTCTTACACCATCTAATGGAAGCTCATCCACCTCCTGGATAGAAAACCATACTCTTTTCACCCAAATATGTTCTGAAATAAAGGCCTCTCCGCATTGCTTCATGGCTACTTCATTGTGGCTGTGTCTACATCCCGACCACAACTCACAGACACTCTGGAGAAGCAGCTCATCAGCTCATTCTCCCCATCATCATACGTAAAAGAGCAAAAGAACAACAAATGTGCCATATTTTTTCAACGTTTTTTAATGGAAAACAGTTGATTGTTTTTTAAGGATCTAGTACCATGCTTTTAGGATGCTGTGGTTTAATTATAAGACATTTTAAAAATGTCTTTAGACCTTCTTGTTGTTTTTGAATGCAAAAACATGTCTCATGTGGTACTGAGACCCACTGAAGCAGTTAGACCAGCTTAGTACTGCACTGCTGTCATCATCTGTTACAAAACCGACTAATCACAATAAACCATTAACTAACTGAGGAACAGTTTCAGAAAAAACATCCACGGTGCTTGTCATGGTAATGGAACTAAACAAACTATGTGTTTGCCATAAACACCTGAACATGTAACACAAGACATCCTGTTTAGGGATCCTAGTTTAGTTTTCCACTGGAGTTCTGCTGCATGCTTTACACTAATTAGATGTGGGTGGATTGGGTTTAACAGGGCTTACAGCCAGTGCTGGAGCTTGCTATGCTGGTATGTGTGTACAAGTGAGACACCCTGTTAGTTTCAATCTCCAGAAGTTGGAAAAAGCCTGCATCAACAAGCTGCAAAGAGGAAATGGCCCAAAACGGTTTGTTTATGTATTTATGTTAAATATACACTGTTGCAATTAATGAACATTTATGCACATGCTGAATTCACAAAACATTATGGGTGGTGGAAGTATTGGTAATAGAAAGTATGCACATTTTGCTAGTCATACCCAAACCAGACCTAATGAACAATCATTAAGGGTAATTACTGAACCATATAAACCAATTCAGCAGTGTCCATAGCCAAACACTGTGTGTGTCTGTGAGAGAGAAAGAGAGGGAATGGCACAAACTCTCTTTCCGCCTCTTGCGGTTTGGCCATGATGTGGCCAGTGTAACAGAGATTCCCTATTTAAACTTTCCATCTACAACAGCAAATAACAACAAGTCACAGAGTATGTGTGTGAGGATACTGGCCTCATTCTCACATGAGAAGGACACACACTTCTCTGTCAAATCTACTATCCTGCCAAGTAACAGGTAATTTCATCTCTTGCACTGTCAATGTTGTCCCCATTCTCACACTTTCACTACCATCCAACAACCGTCCGATAAATAGAAATAGAAATTTCAAGCATCCATGGGCATAGAGAAACACTGGATGGAAATCAGAAAACTCCACTCGCTGCTTCCATGGATAATTATAAGCCACCTTCAAAACCAGTCCAGAGCATATTGATCTTCTGGCAGGAGTCAAACAAGTTAAAAACACAAGAGTACAGACCAAGGGAGAGTTTGATGGTCAGCGTTAAACACTACTGAGGCTTTCAATGAAACCAGTGCTGGTCTTATTCTGAAAAGCAGGAGCTTTTTGACAAGAAACATTTGGTTTGCACCACAAAAATACATTTATAGCAGAATAGACCGTACAGAAGCAGCAACAAAAGGGCATTTGTACAGAAATTACAATTAGAGAAAGTTATAAAGTTGATGTTTCAAATATGAAATTATAAATCTAAATAAAATATATAATTATTCTGAAAAAGATACACTTGTAATGTTTATGACCCTTTCAATATGAAAGTGTCACTATAGAAACATGAAATGACGAATGAAAAATATGTATGCTGTCACTGTTTTGGTTTCGTTTTCTATCATTCTGTTTCACCACCTGTTTGCCTGTTTTCCCTTGTTCTCCTTTTCCCGCCATTATCAGTTACCATGGATATTAATTTAATTATCACAGCTATTCATCATTTAGTTAATAACCATGTGTATTTAAGATCCTCACCTTCATTTCACTTCATTCGGTATTGTTTGTGCATGGCAGTGTTTCGAGTTCTGTCTAAAGACTGTCGTTATTTATACCTTCTTCTTCATCATGTGACTTATACGTTACATATACAATATTTAATATATATTATTCTGAAAAAAATAAGTACAAAAACTTGTAAAGTTTACAAATAAATAGAATATTATCCCTGCTAAAATGCATCACCATTGTTTGTGTTAAAGCAATCTGTCAGGTAAAGCTACAGTTTTGGTGAGTATAAGGTCAATTGTGGGACGTTGGCCGTATGTTAATTCTATTGATCTCTTTCTGTATAATATGCCCCATATGTACATCATCTATTGGATGGTGCAGGATAAATCTATTCATCCTTTTCTTCCTCCTGTCTTTCTTTTTTGCTAGCTCTCTTTTCATGCATGAAGACCTGATATAATCTGATTTGGCTTCCCTTGAACTTGGCATATCAAGAGACCTGAAATTCATTCTGATCTGTTAGTGTATCTGTTGGAGGTGTTTTGAAAGAATATGCTTCATGTTACTGACATCAGGCCAGACAACACCTCAGAAACACAGGAAAAAGTCTGGAGCCAGAATTAAACACCGAGCAGCTTTGGGAGACAGACTGAGAGGGCGAGGGGTCACCGGGAGTTGGGTGCATGTCTGATGCGGTGGAAGACCAACAGTAAAAGTTTTAAAAGGTAAGACAACTATGGCAACTTTTAGAACAACCTTATCATGATAGATTATAGTGTGTGCATGTGTGTAATCCGATTCCCGAAGGTCATGACAAATGCTAAATTCTCTGAGCGCAATCAGTGAAGTCATTTAGCGCCTGGTTACAATTGACCTCACAGGTCAGATGCTTAAGGTCAGAGGCCAGGAAGGGAACACAGGGAAGAAGATAGGAATGGAGAGAAGACCACAAGAGATGCCCCAAATAGAAATACTGATAGATGCATCTGCAGCAGCTGAATTATGAAGTTCTTGTAAACACACACACACACCATGGCAGCAACCCACCGTCCACATGACATTTACCAGCCTGTGTCGGGAGAAAACTCCACACACTCACACTGTTTTATAAACAGAATGAAAAATTAATATGGTAATGATCACAGAAGCTGCATTTGAAGTGACATATATACACACCAGAAAAAGTTGCATTTACAATTAAAATTAGAAAAAATTTAATGAAATATTTAAATAGTAATTTATTATTGTAAATATTAAAAAAATTCGAATATTTCAAATATAAAATTATGAGAGAGAAAAATGATGAATAAAACCAATTGTTGATTAAAACATTTAATATTTAATCTGTCATGACAACGATGCGCATCCATTTACACAGAAGCAAAAATAGAGACCACTATAAAATGACTTATTGCAATGCTCAGCACATTGTTGCATTTATAAAAACATGTAGTTTAGAAATATCTTGAGAAATCCGCTTTATCTTTTCTGATAAATGTGCCATAGTCATTAAGTAAAACAATCTCAGATAAAAACATCATATGAAGATAATCAAGAGTATCCAGATAAACAGATCTGTAACACTTGTTTACTTAACATTTAAAATAACTCAGTTATTTTAAATTCAAATATAAATGCTTAGTATTAATTTAATAAAACAAAATAAACCTTTTCTACAAATTGCTTTTAAATGTAGTTTTTTTTCAAGGTAAAGGATAATTAATTTCTGTAAAGCAAATTTTCAGAGTTCAAAGTTCAGTTAAACTTACCAGAGCTCTATGCTTATCTTGCTTCTTAAAATATATCCAGAAATGATGTCTAAACATGCAGAATTTAGTCTGCAAGAAGTGCTCACACACTCCCTTTGAATGCCTACACAAGCCTGAGAGTTCAATCACTCACACATGTACACACTCTCTGCCACACTGGGTAGAGCTGAAGAGAGAGAAAAGGGAGGGAGCTGTAGAAGAGAGAGAGACACGCTGTAACTGTGAATAAAGATTCAATAGCACACTAAACCTTTGGCATACGTCCAGCCCACTCATTATTTCTCTCTTATTCATTCTCTCTTTTGCAAATCGTTTTAATCTCTAACGTTGACTTCACCCTGCATCTCCTCAAATTAACATTCCCATGTCACAGGAACGTTTTGACTATTTGACTTTGGTCTGCCATTTGAATTGGTCTTGAATTGAATTCAAGATTTCCTAGAAATTGAGAAACAACTCAGATTAGAGTATAAAGGAGGACATCTCTAGGAAAAGTAACATAGTTGGTTTCCCTGACCACATTGACATGCCCCTGATCTATAATAAAGAATATGTATAGATAACAGTGTTGCATGCACATGACTTTTTAATTAAACTCCAAATTATGCTTAAACCTTTATTCCAAAAATGATATTTACATTCTTCACAGCGATACTGGAATATTCTTGTGTGCATGAAAACAGAATATTCTAAATAAACTAAAACTTATTTCCTGCTATTCTCCTCTGGTAATACTTGACTTGCTCGCTCTTCCCATTTTTTGCAATATATACATATTACATATACATATACAGTATTACAAAATGTAATATAATTCACTCATGAACTCTCACTTATATCCTTAGCAATCAGGGCGTGATAAATTGTTTATACACTGAGTTAAAACACTGACCTCTTCGCTTCAGTAATGAGTTTCTGTATCTAACACAACCAGAATAACCTTTTAGTGTACATATATAAAATAACCTATGAAAAAGGCTATACTCTACCATTCAAAAGTTTAGGGTCTGTAAGAGTTTTGTTTTTTGAAAGAAATTAATACTTTTATTTAGCAAGGATACTCAAAATGGACACACAAAAACATTGCACTCTACGTCAAATAAATTCTGTACTTTATATTAATCAAAGAATGCTGAAAAAAAAATCTGTCATGGTGCACGGATATGAATACATTTTCTGTTTTATTATATTAATATTCTGTATTTATTATATTCTTTATTCTACTTTATTATTATTTTTAGTGTTTGCATGACCCAAAAATGTGATTAAAGTAGTATTTGAGGCCCATTGTATTCTGGGTATTATTCTAGATCTCTATTGAGCTAACACAATAGCCAAAAACTATTTCTTGCCGCTTCAGCTCTGCCGTTGCCCATGCCAACATGTCCAGGTCACAGTCCAACGGGCACCTTACCAACATTCCCTCACTGACACATTAACACAATCAAACGGATTGCAATTAATTTTTAATGGTTGGCAAACAGTGCATAATAATATATGAATATGAAAAAGAAAATTAAATATATGAAAGAAATAACAATTCCAACATCGTAAAATATCAATCAAATGCTGAACAATTCAGATTTTTTTTGATTATGAACAGAATCTATGAAAAATCCATTGCAAATATTTGATACTTTTGTCATTTAGTTGGGCCGTATTTACCATTTCAGTAATCTTCAGGACAAAAATAGTCTTGGTTAGAAGAGCCCACTTAGCATTGATCTAAAAACAGCTAAGGGACACCTGGTCTCAGTCAAACAGATGGCATTCACCTGTTTCATCAATGCATTCTGGGACAGTGAGAGACAAGATACAGAAGCAAACAGGCCGTCTTATCACTGATCATTTTTTTGGAACTGGCACAGGCATGTTTTATTTGCACAATAACACAATTGTGTTGTATACAGTACAGTTAATCCTTTATTTGGGGTGAGGTTAGACGTGTTGTGGCATATTGAAATTGTAACTTTTCGCAGACCTTCATGGTTAGTTAGTGACTCTCAGTCTTTCAGTCCATAAACAGGTGGAACACTTGGGTGGGGTATTTTAGGAGCATGTTGCATAGAGCTCAGAAAGTACACATAGCCTCAGAAACACACACAACAAGAGACAAACGTTCATATGTGCATTCAGGCATTTTTAAACCAGCACACAGTGTGATGCACAGACACTTTCACACCTTTTTATATTTAGAAAAAAACACTAGCATTAATAAGTGGGATTGCATGACTACTTTCTCTGTTACTAACACTACTGCATGATTTGCATGTACACACTCTGTGTCCCACACCTCAACAGTGCCTCTCTGTGTTTATTTATCTGACCAATGAGGTGCTCATTACACAACCATTCCTTTAGAAACAGGATAAAGTGACAACACAATTTAATTTATTCAAGATATAAAAAGTCAATTGAAAGATGTTTAAAATAAATAAAGCTCGCTGAGATATTTCAACGCTATCTCACGACCAATTCGTACGAATTTGTACGAATGATTAAAAGGTGTCTAATTCGTACGAATTCATACGACCTCACTCGTACGGATTCGTACGATTTGTCTAAACCCACGTGATGGGTAGGTTTAGGGGCGGGGTCAGGGGTAGGTCATTCGTATGAATTCATACGAATTTGGAATTCGTAAAATATGTACGATTTAGCAAAAATCCCACAAATTCGTACAAATTCGTACGAGTCAGGTCGTATGAATTGTTACGAATTAGCCACTCGTGCAAATTCGTACGAATTGGTCGTGAGTTTGGGTTGGATATTTACACTGCAAAGGCGGCACAAAAGCAGCATCTGTATCCAAAAGTGGTGATGCTTTTGACGAGTTGTTTTCTCTGTAATTAATCTCCCATTTTTAGCAGTTTAACCCATTCAGGCCAATTTGCGGATTTTAATGTTGACAGGTTAATCAATTGAATTCAGGCTTCCATCATTTACAAAAATTAAAAGTGCTATGTGACTCTACTGAAACATTTGAAAATATGTTGAAACCTATTTTTACTAAGACCAACCAATAATGTAAAGATGCCTTATGAATACATACAAATTATAATAATAATATTGCAAATTATTATGCTCTTTATTTTCATCTGCACTTCTCTTTCCACCTGACTCTCATCCTTCTGTTCAAAAGGTCTTCCAAAGGTCATCTCAGAATCATCTCAAAATGCTTTTCCAATTACCATGACAACCTTTACATTTACAAAGAAAATAAAACACAAAGTAAAACAAACTCTAGTCCTCTCCGGATGCACTAAGATGCTGAATAGTACAAGTTATAAGCAAACAACACTCAAACAATTGTACACCAAATAAACAAACCATTAATCTGACAAACAAATCTAAACACAAGGATTAATGATGACTATCATCTATTCAGTGAAGTTAATGGTGGTGAAAAACATACACAACATTGAGAAAGATTGTGTTCAAAGACCAGCACTGAAGCTCAGATGAAATTGACGAAAGGTTTCTCTGGATTGTGAGCTGGTAAAAAAGGTTCCTTTGTGTTTCTGTTTGAGTTTACACAGCAGATATACATAGTGTATTTTACAGTTCCCTCCCAATTCTCTTGTCTCTGGTGTGTCGTCAACCTGTATTAATGTGATGCACACGTAGATGGACCAAAAAGTAATTTTTCATACAGTATGTGTGTGTTTGGGGTTGAAATATGGGCTTCGGTTGTTGGTAAATCAAAAGCTGAAGAAAACAATAAAACTAGATCAACTGCAGAAACAGTCAAAAACTCTCACTGACATCTGCCTCAAACACACATTCATTTAATTTGGCTTTTGAAATTGCTAAGGTTTCCAACACACACAAATCAATGTATGCCCAAAGGCACGAATGAGCTACAAAGTTGACATGCTCCTCATTTTACAGTACACAGTCAATGTACAAATCATACAGATCCAAATGTGATGGAGGTTTTCAAACTGCTGTTAAACAGACCTATTCAAGGATACACACACCACAGAACTGATGTCATCTCTCATGCAAGAAACCTTTTCTGGCTTTGTTTTGCATCCTTTTTGCTCCTGGACATCTGTTGAACTGTATCTGTTAAACGGTTCAGAGATTTCCAGAACATTCTCTAACAATAGCCTAATGTGTGTCTTTACATTGTGTTCACAAATATGTACAATTTGAGTCGTTAAGGTCACACTGCAAGTCATATGCGATATATAAAGTGAGATTAAAGTCATAGTGAAACATATATGGTTACACTGCAAGATAGTCACACTGCGAGATATAAGGTCACACTGTGAGACATTACAGTAGGTCACTGTAAGATATAAAGTCACATTGCAAGATATACTGTAAAGTCACACTGCGATATGTAAAGTGGGATATAAAGTCATACTGAAAACTATGGTCACACTGCAGGATATAAGGTCACTCTGCGAGATATATAGTAGCAGTTTATTTATATACTTTATATAAATATATATATTTTGGTATATAAACCTATACCAAAATGTATATAAAATACATTTATTTTTTAGAAGTATACTACAAATCCATAACATATTTACTGACATATCACTTGAGACCTACTGGTATAAATATTATAATTAAACTTTTTTTGGAGTACATCTTTATTGCACAATGCCTAAAATGTGTTTTAAAATCACTATTAGTAAGGTTAGTGTGATCACTGTAAAGTTGCACTGCGAGAAATAAAGTCACTGCAATATATAAAGCCACACTGCAAGATGTAGTCACACTGTGAAATATAAAAAGTCGCACTGCGTTATATAAAGGCACACTGCGAGATTTAAAGTCACACTGCGATATATGAAGTCCCGCTGCGGTATATAAAGTCACTATTATTAGAAACAATTGGCTCCTTAAAATGTCAAAAGTAAAAGTATGCCCAGTCATAATGCTCTATACTCAATCATTTCTATCTTCTGTCATCATTCTCATCATCACACTCAACTTAATGTTTTTTTAAACATTTATGATTTTCTGTCTTGCAGAACACAAAAGAAGATTTTCTGAAGACTGTTTCAACTGTTTAAATAAATATTTATTCTCAAGTAAATATATAGAATATTCTTTTGTGGTCCACATTTCCTAATTTTTGTGTGAACTATTCCTTTAAATTAAAACAGGGTTCTGTCCCTCAGACAAATTGGGTTTAAAGCTTAGTTCAAGGTTTCTGTTGGACGTGTCTCGTAAAATGTTAAAACCATCAGTGATATTCACCAGTATACGCATAACTCCACATCTAAATCAACTTTATATTTAATGGCTTTGCTTCAAAAGACGCACTTAGGTTTATAGATCACATATCATACTTTAAAAACAGCTCAGTTTCATGAATGAGCAAAAGTACAATCATCTACAGTTACACTATTAAACATGACACCATTCAATGTGAAACGGAAAAATTTTCACATTGATAAATGCCAAAATACATTAATCTTCATGTGCACACCCGATGACTTTAGCCGTCATAATCGGACCACTGCCAATACAGACTCCTTCTGCCCTTTCACGTGCAACTGTGGCCTACATTTGACTCCAGTAAGTTCCTGCACAGTGAGCGAAGCCATTATATAAGTGAATGATTCAGTTGATGCCGACCTCTGCCTCCCTCAATGCAGACGTTTATAGAGTTGGTAATATCACAGGGGTCAGTTTAACAGGCGAAACTAAATGCTCAGAGACACAACTCCCTAAGATTGTGACATCATCAGGAACTCCGGCGCCTCACGGTCGAACCCCGCAGAACCCGAAGAGATGGACAGAGATGAGAAAGAGGACTAAAAGAGGAACAAGACAGAGGGGAGGAATTATGAGCAGCGCGGAAAGAATTTTCTTGAAGGGACAGTTAAAACAAGAAAGAGACAGATGGGGATGTGATAAGAGTGTGTGATAAAGAGGAAACATGAGGAAAGAAAGACAGATGAATGATGTGATATGGTACAGGGATTTATATAAAGAGATTAAAGAGAGAGTGAGAGTGTTAGACAGATGAAGAGGTCTGTGTCTTTTGACAGTTTAATAGAGAGATTGTAATCTTGTCACAATCTGCAGGGTAACATATTCAGTTAAAATATTTCTGCGTGAGCTGGAAACATGAACTCAATATACACATTCCTTAACGCAGGGGTTTTCAAACTTTTTCCACGTATCCCCAAATATGATGATTCCCTTGCAGCTTTATATTTTAATGTATTAAGATCCACAAATAAATAAATATAAATATTTATAAGTCAGAATATAATATAAATACAGTTAATACTAAATTCAACCCCCCATTGCAAATCAGGTTTATCGACAAAATGTACACACTTTCAGCTGCAATGAACAAATCAAACAAAAGGAATGCAAATAGCTCAACACAACACATATTTCAAGTGGTTTCACCCCAAATTCAACTGAAAATGTTACTTTTAATGACTTCTGCAGTCTCAAAATTATTCAACCCCTTCATGGCAAGCATCTTTAGTACACCTTTTGCCATTATGATCTTCTGCAAACAAGATGTATAACCAGATACCAGCTTCTGGCAGCGATTCTGAGGAATCTTCGCCCATTCCTCATGAGCAATGGCCTTCAGTTCAGCGACATTCTTGGGTTTGCGTTCGTTCTGCAACCGCTTTCTTCCAATTTCTTCAGATTTTCTATTGGGTTCAAGTCAGGTGACTGTGATGCCCACTGTAGAATGTAGCACTGTAGGAAGGTCAAATAACACCCAAGCTTCAGCTTCCGCACTGACGGAATGATGTTTTCTCCTGGAATTTCCTGATACTACAATGAATCCATCTTGGCTTCCACACGCTGCAGGTTTCCAGTGCCGGAGGATGTAAAGCAGACCCAGAGCATCACCAACATGCTTAACTGTAGAGAGAGTGTCCTTTTCAACTTCATTCTTCTTCCTCCACACATACCACTGATCCATACACTCTCAGAAAAAAGGTATAAAAGCTGACACTGGGACAGTACCCTTCAAAAGGGTTCTAATATGTACCATTTAGGTACTAATATGTACACCTTTGGTACCAATATGTACCTTTGAGGGACTAATATGCACTCTTTAGGTACAAAGGTGTACCTTTTGAAAAGGTACAGCCACAGTGACCGCTTTTGTAATCTAAAAGTATTTGTATTCTTTTTCTAGATTCTGAGAGTGTAGCACCAAAAAGGTTTGTTTTGTCTCATCGTCAGAACAGAATCCCAAAACCTCTGTGGCTTATTTATATGATTTTGAGCAAATTGGAGCCGACTTTTCTTGTGCTTTTGGGTCAGTAGTGGTGTACGTCATGAGTTCTGGCATGCGTTTAGTACGCACCTTACTGTGCAAGCTGAAACCTTGTTCCTGTTGCCACCAAGTATTGTTGCAGGTCTTTTGCAGTCAATCAAGTGTTTTTCTGAACCTGCCTTCTCAGAAATCTGGTTTTAGCTGCTGATAGCTTCCTTTTTTTGCCCTGTCCAGGTAGTTTAACCACTGTTCCTTCCTTTGTCTCTAGGAACATTTAGTGCCTTCTCTATCTTTTTGTACCCCTTTCCTTGTTTGTGAAGGGTGATTATATCTTCTCTTAACTTTTTGGACCATTCTTTTGACTTAGCCATATTTCTAACATGCAGTCAAACGGGACACTCATGAGATATCTGAACTAGTAAGGTTTGTTGTGTTCAAGCTCAAGCACACCTGGTGCAAATAATTAAGCCCTTGATTAGGTGTATCAGGTGTGCTTGAGACAACATCTGTTTTGCAGATTTGTGATGTTGTGAGGAATTATTTTCAGTGGATTGAATAATTTTGAGAATGCAGGAGTCATTAAAAGTGGGATTTTCAGTTCAATTTGGGGAAACCAATTGAAACTTTGGCTGTGTTGAGCTATTTTAATTACTAATGTTTGATTTGTTCATTGCAAACAGCTGAAAGTCTGTAAATTTTGCCAATAAACCTGATTTGCAATGTGGGTTGAATAATTTAGATTATAACTGTATAAATATTATGAAGACAAAATGTAGTCAGACTTATATTTTGAAAAAATATAAGGATATAATATAAATATGTACACTGCCCTTAAAAAGAGATCAATAAGATTTAAAAAATATTTTTTTAAATAAGTATTTTATGCTCATCAAGGCTGTTACGTAAAATTTATCATTGATTTAAATAAATACAAATTAAATATTGTAAAATCTATTAATAAATATTTTAAATTATTATACAATTTAAAATATCGTTTTTATTAATAATCTCAAAAGTAATTCTGTCAAAAATTTCTAATTTTTATCAATGTTAAACATTTTCAAAAAATCTAGATTTTACAATGAAAACATTTGTAAAAAAATCAGGTTTTTAAGACATAAACATCTTGTAACCAGCATAACACACTCACGCATACATAACCATCATAAAACACAACATCTAGCATTTTCACACCAATGAAATAATCCCAATACAATTACACCACAAACAAATGCTAACATTCAGTCTTCAGATATGAGAGATACTGAATAAGCTACATAATTGATAGCAGGTTAAGGTTCAAAGGCTGTCAGTCTCTTGGCCCAAACACAAGAATTCAAAGCTAACAGCCATATCAAACCCTGCATCACGGTACACCCCATGAATCCACCTAACATGCTGCTACTTAAGTGTGTGTGAACGTCTTTATTCCATACATGGCCTGACCTGACATCAGCCAAGATAACAGAGAATATTTTCGGACGTCAGTATGCATACGTGTGCACTAGCAAACAGACGTTAGCGTGCCAAAGTGAGAGTCCTTGTTAACACCACCCTGTTCTTTACGTGTGTCAGTGTGAGTGTGCCTACGAACCAAGCAAGTGTGTAAAGTTAGTTGACGTGTGTGCCATTTCACGCAACTCTGTGAGTGTGGAACCTTTGGTGGATTTTTGGCCTTGTTATTGTGACCTTTGACCTCTCCCCACGTCTTTGGCTCATTCACACCAGCAGTATTGCGTTCCTCTAAGCAGCTGCTTTTGGATATTTCTCTCTAACTGTCCGTTTTATCGTGACTGCCCTCATGACATCATCAGTGTCATCATTATCATCATTGTGGCTTCAGGACTACAGTTTTTACTCTTATCAGTTCTGCAAACAGGCTGCTGTCTTTGTTTATCAGCTTACAGGGCTTTAATTACTCTTATATCAACAGGAAACTGTTCTCACAGCACAAAGGAAAAGGAAGAGTAAAATGTAATTTAAAAAATGTAAATTAATAGCTTTTCATTAAACTCACAAACACTGCAGTTCCATCACGAAACGCTGACAATGTAATATTTAATGGCCTTCATTTTTGATAACAAAGAAAGAATGAATATATTTTCTTTCTTTTTGTATATCAATATGGTCCAAGATTGTCCTATTTAAATTAATGTGATAAACGAGTTAGGTCAAAAGTAATCTAAAAGTAGTCTGATTATATTACCTTAAATGTGTAAAGTTACTAGCTACAATATTTGTCATGTAAGTTGGAATCACTAACTTACAACAATTTGTAAGAGGAAAATCAATATAAATATTTATGAAATAAATATCAAATATTTATTTAGAATAAAGATTTCAATAGTTGTCCATGACCATTAATCAGTATATTATCTTAATTTATAATTAAGTCAACATTGTGATAACTGCAGTGCATGTAACTATAGCTAATGTGTTTGCTGTCGTATCAAATGAGCTCTAGCAGTGAGTGTTTGTATTTGCATTTATCTGTACTCAAGTGTTTCTTTTTTCTTTTTATTGTTTCTCAGTCCCAGGTGGCTGCTGTACACTGCACTGTCATCTTGGCATAAACAAAACACAACAGTACTTCATGAGAACACCGTTGCTAAGGGTTATGTCATACAGTAATGTTAATCTCTCAATGTTTAAGTGCCCTGTGCTGAACACAGATACTGTTCTGAACTTCAGTCTATACGTTGCGTGCAGAATGTGGTAAAAACGACAGGGTAAAGATCATCATACACAAAAGACAGCTTAAGTTTATGTTTGAAATGTATGATTAGGTTGAGATTGCATCAGGTAAAAAAACATGCAGTATTAAGACACATATTAAAAACTGTATGATCAAGTGAGCGAATAGTGTAGACTGGCAACAAAGCAGGTTGATGTAAAAAAGAAACCAGCAGGGAATAATATAAAACAAGAAATTATATAATACAGAGGACCTCTGCAGAAAATAACAATATACTGAAATTTGCTTTTAAAATGTAAAAAATCAAATAAAAAAAAAAGTTATATAAACAAATAAAACAAAAGACGCAAATATTACATTTCTAAGAATTTGGGACATGCATTTTAAGCTATATATGTTGACTGACCCACTGACCCTAAAATCAACCATTATTTGTAAAGATCTAGAGTTGTGGAAAAGTACAAAGTACAGCTAAAACAGTCAAATCTTAAAGGAGTAGTTCACTTTTAAAAAAACTTTTGCTGATAATTTACTCACCCCCATGTCATCCAAGATGTCCACGTCTTTCTTTTTTCAGTCGAAAAGAAATTAAGGTTTTTGATGAAAACATTCCAGGATTTTCTCCATATAATGGACTTCATTGGGAGCCAAACGGTTCAAGGTCCAAAAGACAGTTTCAGTGCAGCTTCAAATGGCTTTAAACGACTCCAGACGATGAATAAGGGTCTTATCTAGGACCATTCGAGTCATGACTCGAAAAAAGATTTGTTAATTTTGATGAACGAGTTCGAAGAGGACAGTCACGAACGCACAGAACAGAGCAAGGCGAGCATTTGTGCTTAAACTTAAACTTTGTTATTTATTTTTTAAATGAGCGATGGTTTCGCTAGATAAGACCCTTATTCATCGTCTGATATTGTTTAAAGCCATTTGAAGCTGCACTGAAACTGTCTTTTGGACCTTGAACCGTTTGGGTCCCAATGAAGTCCATTATATGGAGAAAATCCTGGAATGTTTTCATCAAAAACCTTAATTTCTTTTCGACTGAAGAAAGAAAGACGTGGACATCTTGGATGACATGGGGGTGAGTAAATTATCAGCAAAAGTTTTTTTAAAAGTGAACTACTCCTTTAAGCACATGATTCAAACACATCAGAGGGTTGGGATGACAAAGTCAATGTTAAGTCATAATGAGCTGGGATTTAGGCCAAAATTAAAGTCAGCATTTCCATTATGGAGATGTGTTGAGACTCCTCGCTCAAATCCCAGGGATCATGATAGCAATTAACATACACAACAAAGATACAGATTGAGAGAAGACATCTCATCATTAACTCATTTCTGATCCGTATGTTTCAGATGTATCACACAAACACATCCACTGCAGTTTTACATTCATGTTTATGAAATAAGATACCATTACCAAAGAGGAGAAGGTATAAAACCTGGCAGAGAGCTTTTCCCACAGATCAAACAGTGAAATGTATACTGCATTTACCAGTACTGTAAATGTGGAATAGTCCCTCTCAATAGTTTGGATAAGATTTTTTTAAATAAAGAAGTCACTTACGCTCACCAAGGCTGCATTTCTTTGATCAAAAATACAATAAAACAGAACATCATTTTTTTAAGTAACTATTAACTTCTATTTTTAATATAATTTAATCATTCTAATATGCTGATTTGCTGCTTAAGAAATATTTACTTTTATTATCAATGTTAAAAACAGTGCTGCTTAATATTGTTCAGGATTTTTTTTTTTCAGGATTCTTTGATAAATATAAAGTTTAAAAGAACAGCAACTATTTTAAAATATATATTTTTTTGAAACAATATAAATTATAATCACTCTTTATTGGTGTCTTTATAACCTCACACCATTTAACAATAATGATTGTGTCTTTTAACATGTTAGCATCAAGTGTTGGTAGGACTGTTAACGCCAAAGCAAAGTCTGCATGTTTGTCCAGAGTAGCAAAGTCAGCGACACACTTGTGGTTCTTCTAGCTGCCAACCAAAATGTTTCCGAGCAAGAATTCCTCACTTCTTTCCCAAGAAAGATTCTTCCATACATATACATGCTTCTCCCTCACTCTCCTCCCTTCACACTTTTTCAGCCCCTCTAAATTCCAGCTATTGTCAGAAAATGCTCTATTTGCATGACAAGTCCTCTTGTGGTTCAATCCAAGAATGTTGGCACAGACAAACAAACATCCTTATTCACCCTTATTCGTTGGTCTCGTTCCTTCTCTCTCCCTCTAGCTTCCTCTCGCTCTGTTACAGAACATGCATCAGTGATTCTTCACCTATGTTCTAATCTGATGTTCTTCCTTTTGAGGAAATTTCCAACTGTGGCAGACTACGCCTGGACATTTTGTACAAACAAACACACCAATAATGCATCGCTACGCTGTCCCGTCCCATTAGCATTTAAAAAAAACATTGTAAACAAGGAGAGTACCAGGTGTTCAGGGATTTACAACACAGTCGAAAGGCTCTTCAAACGCAGTACACACCATTCAAAAGTTTAGGGTCAGTACTAGGTTTTTTTTTTTTTTAAGAAATTGGCACTAGGACGCATTACACTGATAAAATTGATATTAAATTGTTCTATTTTAACACATACATGCAGCCTTGGTGAACATAAGAGACTTCATTTAAAATCTTACCGACCCCAAACCGGTAACAAGATGAATTGTTATTTCTGTTTAAGCGTTTTAAGCTTAATTTTATATTCATTCACAATCTTTCTCTCTTCCTCTTTAGAGTAGGGTGAAGAGGGAATGCTGGCATGCAAAGCTGTGCTTATTATTCAAAGTGACTGCAAGGGGCATTTTTAGAAGAACGAGGGAGGATCTCCTGCTAAGATCTGGCAACCTCATCAAAGAACATGCCCAAGGGAAACAAGTGATAAAATGTGAAAGAGCCATTAACCAGAGAAGTAATGAATACACACACATGCTCACACTCATTGCGAAGCTGCTCCCATGGGTGAACATAACTTCCACATCACTTTGTTTCCAATTAGTTTTATTATAATGAGAACCTTGTCCTCCCGCAGTGTGTGTGTTTGTGTGTGACTCATGGTGTTTGTTACATGCTGTATTTGTTTAACCTTTTCGCAACAAATTCTTGCTCAATGTTCCTTAAAAATAACAACATGCGTACCAATTGTGGAGCATCAGCACACATGCGTACGGACAAGTGATATTTGTTTGCCAACAGAATCATGCAGTCATGTTGACAATTATGCATGTCTTTTTGGCTAATACCATTTATGATCCATTACTGTACATTTGTGTGGTTATAGTTTACCAGGCAATTTAATGGAGACTGATGATGATACAGGCCTATTATGTCCCCCCTTTAAATGCATTTTAGGAAGTCTCTGATTATAAAAGTCATGATGTTTTTGCATTTGAGTTTCTGAATTTAAGAGTTGTGTTTTAATTTAATTTAAGTGTTCCAACATTGCATCTCTGGAAAAATAAAAAGTATGTTTTTTGACATTCTTTCATTCAAAGCTTCCCAGCAAGCTAGGAGGCTGAAATTTGGGTATGTTCGTCTCAGAACTGTCCTCTGTAACTCTGTAAAGTTTCACGATCCTAAAATATCCATACCCCTTACTGACACCCTTTAAATGACCTTAAAATGCATAATGAGAGCCCTACAGTGCAGTTGAATTGAGGTATTTCCAGTAAACTAGAAAGTTGAAATTTGACTATTATGTTAATCTCAAAATAGACAAGGCAGATACATTGAATATCATGTGAAGTACTTTTCTATAATTTACTGAATAGGCTGTGTTTGTGTCAATTTCTTTTTTCCACCACTAAACACACGATTGCATTTCTAGAACATCTACGGTCTCATATTTATACAGGCTTATATGTCCACCCAAGAAGAGGAATCTTCCCAGGTGTACACTGTGATCAACTACACTAATAAATAAATGAAGAATGAAATGAAAATGAAGAATTTAATATAATTGATACCAAAGTGAGTGTTACATCTCCACTGACTGTACTGCCGTAAAGGCAATACTGATGAACAGATGTAAAATTCTGTGGAGGACACACACACACACACACACACACACACACACACACACACACACACACACACACACACACACACACACACACACACACACACACACACACACACACACACACACACACACACACACACACTATGTTGGGTGCAACAGCTTTATGAGGACTCTCCATATAGGCGTAATGGTTTTTATACCGTACAAACTATATATTCTATCCCCCTACACTGCCCTATCCCTAAACCAGCATTTTTCATTTTTTAATAAAACATTGTTTTTTATGTTTTTTAAGCTATTTGATTTATGAGGACTTTTTGCATGTCCTCATAAACCACCCATAATTTGTAATACCAGTGTAAAACACATGTCATTATACAAATTTGTGTCCTCATAAATCACATAAACCAACTCACACACACACACACACACACACACACACACACACACACAACACACACACACACACACACACACACACACACACACGCTCTGAGAGTTTTCTGGGTTTCATTGCTTAGATGCGTAAATCTACAAAGGCACCTCTATCAGCCTGGGCACTATATTTACCCCTCTGCCAAACCCAATGTTTACCTAACGCCTTGCCTCTCCAGTCTCCACACCTGCAAATGATTGGGGCTAATGGTTTAAATTAAAGAATGTGAAGAGGGAAGATATAACCTACTCTACTAAAGATGATGTCACCCGGTCACTATCTTGAGTTCAGCACGGATCACTAAAGGACAAATCGAGAAGGCAGTCAGCCACACTGACTTCCTGTTAAGACCAATTTCACAAAAACATCAACCTTACAGTGGAAAAATCTGCACTGACACACAGAAGAAAGGCATTGAGTTTGGATCAGCCAGTCAGTCAGACAGACACAGAACAATTATCTTGCACAGTAAATATGAATGTTTAATGCGCAGCACTTAAAGGGAGATGAATTAGCTTGCTGACTCAAAATGATGTCAGTCAACTCTAATGGAGTCAGACTGGAGCTTGACACATGCTGATGATGTCATTTACAGGTTCAGTAGACGCAAAAGAAAACTGGCGCTGTTTCGACACACGCGATTTGATTTCAAAAGGGTGCGTGAGAAAGTCTTCACACCCATGACTTTGTGAAGTGATCTGAACTACAAAAAAGTTATGAATGAATAGTGCACATAAAAGGCAACATTTGATATTCACATTAGCCAGTAGACATTATAAATATAGTAATTATTAACATGACAAATATATTACAATAGTATAGTGTACTCAGTGTAAAGACCTGATTATTGAATCGCCTCATGTTATATAAATGAAATGTCCATTCAGCGTGATTTATTGCGATTTGACCTTCAAGGAGCAAATCAAGTTAAGACAGAGGCAAGATGCATGTCTCATTCAGACATTAGACGCAATAGATACTTTCAGGAACTCCTAATTCAACAGTCTGTTTATATTAAACCACTGTCTATACTGTTTAAGATGGAAACTAGAGACATACTCTATTTACTCAGTCACAATTTCCATTTTTACACCATAATAAAGAAACTGTATCGTGAGATCATGGACCTGACGATCTAACTCCAAAAATCTAACTCCTAATGGACAGTAAAAAACTTTTTTATTTAATTCAGTACTCTCATTTTGTTGCCCAGTAAAGATATCCAGTATAGAACATCCCTTAAATAACAACAACAAAAAATCTATTAAAATTGCATATTTATTGTTTTGAACATAAAAATCATCCAGTTTAGCTTCTCTGTGTTAAATATATTTAGATATTATTACTGGAAAACAAGACAAAAATACTGATTAAGAGGAAGATTTTGTTGTGCTTGAGTTTGGGGAAAATTAGTTTCTGGAGCAAACAAAAACAGATCAATATATTTTCATAAATTCATAAATTGGAAAATTGTTCCCATTTGTTACTTCTTGGTGTTAGTATTTTCCAAAGGGATTTCCTGATCTGCAAGAAATTTCTGTCTCCCTCATGTCTCCAGAAACTTCAAGCTACCCTCTCATACATACTGCGAAAAACATGTCTCAATAAATATAACCCTGGGTTATGTAACACCTGTATGTAATCATTACAGTATTTATACCAAGGGTCTCTTTAGTGTCTTCGAGAAGAAAGTTTCTGAGAAAATAAACTATATCTGGTCTTGCACGATCTAACTAAAACTTCCGATGCAGCACTCCCACCTAGAGGCCAAAAACACACCGTCAGTAAATCTTGGATGAATGGCAGGTCACATGCTACAGTAAACCTGATTTAAATCTTTGCTGATCCTGGAACAACATTTCAATCAATCAATCAATCAAATTTGAGGTACAAGTTTAAAGTTTATGTCAAGTTTTGGCTTACAACCAGGGTTAGGTGCTTATAGATCTGTTATTCACCTATCATTTCACTCTGATTTTAGGGGTAAATTATGGGTATGGTTAGCTTTAGAGGTAGGGATAAATATTCGGACAGGAATGTTGTTCCAGGATTAACAAAATATATTGACCCAGGAAAACATCTTGGCAAAATCACTGTGACCCACATGCTACATCTCCCTGTGGAGCTTTTCTCTGTGCTCTCTCGCTCTCTTTCCGACATCTACATATTCCCTAAGAAGGTGTAGAAAGGTGGAGAAAGTAAAGCCAAATGGAAAGTGTCAAGTCATGGCATGGATAGCATTCCAGAGCCTGGCTCCTCCATGCCGACCAGAGGACTATTTATATTGACAGGATGAGGCCCGGTTGCAGTGGCAGAGGGAGACGGACGAGGCTTTGCATTTCCAGTGTGCAACCACTACGTCCCTGGAGTCCAACTGTATCTCTGTCCCCTTTCATTATGCAACCCTACGTGGGCTGAAATCCCATTTTACTGTTGCCCCTCTCTAGCTCGACATCGAACCTCCTGTTGCTGGGCTGGAAAACAGTGTGTGCTGCTGTGCAGATCGGAAAACACTGAGCTGTGTGTATACTGGGTTAAATTATTTTCATACTTTCCCCTTCAATTCATAATTTCTATAATAGCAACTGGTAAGTGAACTTTCTTTGCTGGTCCCTATACTGGTTAGATCTGGATTAACGCTATTCTAGCTGGTGAACTATGGTGTTTGACAGCAAAATATACAGTAGGCCTGTTTCATGCCACATTATGTAAACAATGCATAATCAGACCAAATTAACAGATTGCAGCATTCATACCGCCTGTGTAAGCGCAGCCTGAAAATATGGTGAAAATGCACCATAAACTTACTTATTAACAAAATCTTTTGGGGAAAAGGGCTTTTATGAAGTAACATAAAAAAACTGGAGTGTAAGCCGTCTACTAACACAAAAGAAAAAAGAAAATTTCGATTTATACAGTAGATTAGCAAGACAGAATATGCTAATCAATGACTAGAACATAGCTATCCATATAAGCTACATAAATTCATCCACTAACCATTCAGAAATGTTGTCTAGATGTTGTCACTTCTTCTTGAGTCTCTCCATCTTTGTGACTCCGGTTTGAACATAAAAGGCTAAACTTTTTTAAAATTTTCAGTACATGTCTGGTTGAGGTAAAAGGACATAAGTTGTTGTAGCTCCGCCCTCTGAGCCGGGAGCAGCAGCTCATTTGCATTTAAAGGGACAGACACAAAAATGGTGCGTTTTTGCTCACCCTCAAAAAGTGACAACTTTAACATGATGTTATTCGATCTGCGTCATCAATATTCGCGGCGGCCATTTTGTTGACATAGAAACCACGGCAACTGTCAATTGACCCTTCGCAAAGACCCGCCCTCCTTAGTTACTTTCGCTATGTTCCGACAAGCTACACCGCTCTCACGCTCTCAACCATGTTCTCACACAGTGAAAAATACATCGCGGAGCAGAGAGGAGACTGACAACACGCGGACAGACAGGACAGACCAGGTTACTTTTCGGTTACTTTTGATATTAAGCATATTAAACAAAGTCTCACCTTTCAAACATGGTCATTTTTTGAAAGAAATTTAAACAATAAATACCGTTTTGTGGCTCTTTAATGTGCCGTGACAGATCGCTGTAGAGCCTCAGTTAAAGCTGCTCATGAACCGATCATCTCTTCCTTCTAGTTAATTTATTCGTTCGGTTCACATGACGTCACTGTAGCTTTGCGCCGCCATCTTTACGACCGACGCTCTCAGTAATGCCTGCAGAATGTTGTGCAGTTGGCTGCAACAACAGCCGAAAGAGGAACCCCGAACTGGTATTTTAACATTTGTACTGTAACGTGCTGATCTACCTAGCGGGACACGAGTTGACATGCGCTGCATCATGTCTCATATTGTGTATAATGTCTCATATTTCTGCAGTATGCGCACACACCTGACCCGAAGCGTGCGGCCATAGACCCCTATACAGTGCGCGAGTACTGAACTGAGCTGTTTCGTGTTGAATGGACGAATGGACACAACATTATGTTTAAATGTCCGTTTTGGAGAGTATTCACTTGAAATATGTCGGTTATGTCTTAAACAGAGTTGTCATCCAGTCTCTTTGGTAGAGAGAGAGAGAGAGAGAGAGAGAGAGAGAGAGAGAGAGAGAGAGAGAGAGAGAGAGAGAGAGAGAGAGAGAGACGAGGAAAACGCTAGTTACGTATGTAACTGTGGTTCTGTGAATTCCGGATGACCGCCAGAGGCAGTGCAAAGCACTAGTGGATAATCGCTGCGCTAGCTAGATAGATCGAGAAGAATATAACAACAAAGTCACGTCATGACGCAGACCGAGACGCGAGGATAAAACCCACAGCGACTCGGTGCCCAGCCTCAGAATGCTTTCTCGCGCATTCCGAGTGACGAGGGACTCTGGCGGTCATCCGGAATTCACAGAACCACAGTTACATACGTAACTAGCGTTCTGTTTCATTCCTACTGACCGCCAGAGGCAGTGCAAAGCACTAGTGGATGACGCATATCAACACAGTCATGAGGAATGCCACCCACCTGAAACATCAGGATTGCTCCAGAAGGACTGCAGAGCTCACATCATGGGAAGCAGCCACGTTGATCTTGTAGAACCGCGCAAAGGTACATGGAGAAGACCAGGTAGCAGCTTCGCAGACATCTGCCAAGGAAACTCCCCGTAAAGTGGCCCAAGACGAAGACACGGCCCTAGTGGAGTGACAAGTAATACCCGTTGGTAAGGGCTGATGAGATTTATTATACGCCAACTTTATCGTCTCGACAATCCAGCGTGATAATCTCTGTTTGGATAAAGGTGCACCCTTGCGTACCTCACCATAACAGACGAACAACTGATCCGTCTGTCTGAAAGAAGCGGTAGACTTAACATAGTGCTTTAAAGCTCGTACAGGACACAGAAGATGAGACCCCCCATCTGTATCGGAGTGATTGAAAGGCGGCTGAAAAGCTGCCAGATGAATAGACTGATTCACAAATTGTGGTAACAAAACTTTAGGGAGAAAGGCTGGATTAGGCCGAAGAATGACCCCAGAATCCTCTGGTAACCAGCGTAAACACGATTCGCTCACTGACAAGGCATGAAGTTCACCAACACGTTTAGTGGAAGCAACGGCCAACAAAAAAGACACTTTTAAGGACAACCACTTAATATCTGCCACAGCTAACGGCTCAAATGGTGATGTACAAAGGGACTCTAGAACAAGCGGTAAGTCCCATACAGGAAAGGGAGTAGAACGAACGGGCTTTAAACGCCTCGCTCCCTTCAGAAAACTACAAATAAGGTTATGAGACCCAAGGGAAGCACCAGCAACCGGGTCATGATAAGCCGATATGGCAGCAACATAAACTTTTAAGGTGGAGGCCGCCCTGTTGTCATCAAATAGATGTTGCAAGAAACTCAAAACTGTCGGCACAGAACAGTGAACTGGGTCAATTCCTTGATCCCCACACCAAGACGAAAATATCCTCCAACGAGCAGCATAAAGCTGTCGTGTCGAAGGAGCCCTTGCGTTGCCGATAGTGTTCACTACTGCTGGTTCACAATCCATTAACTGTGATCTGGACCCAAGGGCCAAACCCAGAGCTGAAGACGAGTTGGATCTGGGTGCCAAACACGGCCGTGCATCTGAGAGAGAAGGTCCCGTCTGGTGGGAAGCTGCCATGGTTCGCCTTGTAACAGACTCAGAAGGAGAGGAAACCATAGCCTGGATGGCCATCGAGGTGCCACTAAAAGCACCCTGTGCTTGTATAGGAATATACGATGCAACGTTTCCCACAGAAGTGGAAATGGAGGGAACGCATACAACAGGCAATTCGGCCATTTGTGGGCTAATGCATCCTGTCCCAATGGGCTGGACGTCTCGGTTCTCGCGAACCACCAGCGGCAATGAGTGGTCATTTCCGATGCAAACAGGTCGACCTCCGCCTTGCCAAACCGTTGCCAAATCAACTGCACTACATCCGGGTGAAGTCTCCATTCCCCCGGGAGCACCAGATCCCTGGACAGAGCATCCGCCACTTGATTGTCCAATCCCGGAAGATGAACTGCCCTTAATGAGGCCAGCCGGCCCTGAGACCATGTGAGGATCTTGCGAGTTAGCAGTAAAGATGCAAGAGACCTGGTGCCGCCCTGATGATTCAAATGAAAGACCGTCGATGTGTTGTCGGACCGGACAAGCACATGACGACCCATCAGGTTTGGTAAGAAGTGTTGTAGAGCTAAGTACACTGCCTTCAACTCCAGGACGTTGATGTGTTCTAAGGCCTCCCTGGGTGACCAGTGACCACCAATACCCCTCTGGTTCCAAGTTGCCCCCCATCCTGTTAGTGAAGCATCGGTCGTGATCACTTCCCGACGGGAGGATACCACCCCTAGAGGCACACCGGCTTTCAGAAATGTTACCTTTTTCCAGGGTTTCAATGCACGGACACAGGCAGGCGAAACGACAATCATGCAATGGCGATGTCTCGCTGGATCTAGCCCCAAGCTGTTGCTCCACCTCTGAAGAGGCCTGAGGTGAAGCAAGCCCAAAGGGATCACGGATGCGGCGGCCGCTAACATCCCCATTAGTTGCAGAAGGACACCATCAATATTTCTGAAGAGAGAGACGCTACAGTCTTCGATAACAAGTGTTCTGAAGTGTCTTTCTGTATTACAGATCTCTTCTTGCTCGGCGGAGCGCCGGCAGCTGCTGACGCGCGACGCTTTTGAGCGCGTCGCGGCTGTTGTGCGAGGCTAACCGGCGAGTCAACGTCTAACTCAGCAAGGCGAAGCTGTCTCTCTGACATCGGTAGCATACTACATTGCAAACACGGATCAGTCAGGGCCTCCTTCAGGTGTTGAGCGCCTAAACATGATGGGCATCGATCGTGTCCGTCGTCGGGAAGAAGCGTATTCGGACACAACTTGCAACTTGAAACGGAGATGAGAGAGCTATGTTCCATGACTCCGTCAATAACACGTCCTCGGTTAGCACCGTAGGCACTTAAAACTGTAATAACACCCACTGAGCAGTTTGAAAAATCTTCGGATAGAACCGAAAATTCTATAACGAAACGCTCTCACAAGTAACGTAAGTCAAGTCTGCCTTCGGATAGAACCACGAGGCATTCAATGACTAGCACAATGGCAAATATACAATGAATCTAAGATATGATCACATAGACAGATATAATGTTATAGGTCTGCGGTGAACGCAACCTAAGCGCGGTCGAAACCAGCCACCGGATAGTACCGTGAAGCACAGAGTATCGCCGACACAACCACAAACGTATACACTCACGTAATGAAGAGAAAAAATCCAAGATATCCGTCCTGTCCTGATGATAGTGTAGAGCGCGCTGTCACAGCTTGGGAGGGCGAATCCTCGCAACTCAGGTAAGCTGCACGGGACAGCGTGAAAACAACGACCTATCAAAAGCGAGAAAGCGAAAGAGGCTGGGCACCGAGTCGCTGTGGGTTTTATCCTCGCGTCTCGGTCTGCGTCATGACGTGACTTTGTTGTTATATTCTTCTCGATCTATCTAGCTAGCGCAGCGATTATCCACTAGTGCTTTGCACTGCCTCTGGCGGTCAGTAGGAATGAAACAGAACAAATAAGCATGCAAATGGAAATGATCGCGACCGGAAAAAAATATTGAGCTCATTTTTTTTAATCGTGCGATTAATTGATTATGACTAACATTATCGCGACAGGCCTAATCCAGATTAATGGCAGCTATCCGTGAGCTGTGGCTATCAGCTGTTAAGTCACTAGCAAACACTCGCTATACCTAGTCAGAGCAAACTACCACCAAAATTATACATTTGAAATTTTTTAAAAATAATACCTACATTTCACGTGATTAAATATAAATCCGTGGTGGCCAGGTGCCGCACTTTTAGCCACAGCATATTGATATCCATCGGTAACGTTACTCTTGAAAGCCTTCAAGCGATCCCCACTGTATGGGGAGAGGTTATGCATAATATAAACAAACAAATTGGGGCAAGTATGAGGCAGATAAGAATGGACAAAAGAAAACTGGGGGTAACAAATAGCCTAAGGATCGGAGCCTAAAATTAAAATTTTCTCCAGTTATCTCTGTCTCTCTCTCTCTCATTCAAACGGGCAGTTTGGGCGCCCACGGTCGTAAATATGGCGGCGTTCTATTTGGTATGACGTAGGTGGCATCTATGAATAGCATGAAATAAACATGAATGAACACAAGAATGAATGTTGTTTTAACCGCGGAAATGCGCCAGTATATTCAGTTTTTCAAGTTCAAATCCTCCCATGTTAATCTACTATCTCTCCTGACTGCTTTGTCCGACAAAATGGCGGATGGCGAAGTATGATTGGTCAGAACACCTGTCAATCAAGCTCCACGCGAAGGGTCAATTGACAAGCGAGGCAGTGTCGGTATTATTCATGGTATTATTGCTGTTTTTTTTTTTTAAAACAGCGCGATGGTGTGTTGTGTAATACACTGATGTTCTAACAACAGCAATAAGAACCCCGGAGTTCGTTTTTATGCGATACCGACTGTCAGAAAACGTGAAGGGAGTTGAGCCAGCGCAGGAGAGACTTGTGGCTAGCTAGGATAAACAGACTAATCTGCCAACTCCCCACAGCAATGTCTGTTCCTATCATTTTACCACAGGTAACGTTATTGGGGACATTTAACATTTAATTTTGAATTTAACAATACTATTATAACATGTTCCTGTTATCTCCGTGAAGCTGCTTTGAAACAATTTGTATTGTAAAAAGCGCAATATAAATAAAGGTGACTTGACTTGACTATTGATATATGCCTCATTGATAGGGAATTAGTGCTTGTGTGATACTGTGTTATTTTGTTACAATGATCCTAGTAAAAGTTAGTCTGGAGCCCTGCGAAGTGTAACGTTATGCGGATACTGTATGAACGTTAACGTTATAAATATCCGGATAAGTTACGGCTGGCAATAAGGACGGATCTTTACTTAAGGCTATTGGGTCTATTTGATATGGGTCCACACTAATCAAGCTTATCTTCTCTTGATACCGACGAGATGAAGCCATTAGGCTACTGCTCACCTCAACTCAAATCTGTGTGGCTAGGGGCAGGACAGATGTCATGTCAACAATATGGCCGCGGTTAGCTACTTCCGGTGTTTGCGAATAAGGTCTTTTGAGCTAAAACTTCACATACACACCCAGGGGACATCAGATATTTATTTTACATATTATGAAAAGGGTGTTATACCACCCCTTTAAATTTCACAATGAAGTTAATTGGGTCAAGTTAATTTTCAATTTAATTTCCATGGTAATTTTTTTCCTACTATGGAAGTCAATGGAAACTCATACAGGTTTGGAACAACTTGAGAATCTACAGTACATTTTCTATTTGAAGTTTTCAGTGTTTTTGAGTGTAGATTGTGGACAGTGGAAACACTAACAGCCTTACATGCCATTAAAAACAACGGCAATAGACATCACATTAAAGAAAGCATCTGACTGATAGCGACTGGTAGTTCTTAAAATATTTCCTCAGTGTTATCAGTGGAGTGGGGAGATCAGCTCTAATGAAAATCGCTTTTTAAAACCACTCAGGTGTTCAGTTGCAAATTTAATTTTACTGACAGGTATATGAGTAACATATTAACAAAAGTGTGTAAAGTAACTGAGTTCACAGACCTCATCACTTCTTTGCAAGAACACACTGCGCTCCAGAACAACATCAGTTACTAGAATGAAAGCGTCTGCTAAATATAAGTAAACAACCCCACTCAAACAGCAGCTGTACCAACATGATTCCTAAGGTGGGTAATGGGACCACACAGACATTCTGTGATCTGTTTGCCACCACTAATTTCCACATAATGTCTCACTGGACACTATGCCTTCACGATGTGGGTAGTTGCACCATCAAGAGTATCTCTGAATCCTATTGACCGTGCACACACATATGCATGCTGTCTTAAATTATCTCAAGCCCATGATTCTGTTCACTGATCTCAATAAAGTGTGCTCTTAAAGCGTATATACTGATGAATTTCAAAGCTTGCAATGTCCAAATTGAGAAAAAAAGTTGATAGATCTAATCTGATATGATAACTGAGTTGTTTAGAGTAGACCATCAACAAATATATGGCAAGTTGCCTAGTGAACTTAAATTTAGAGTATAACCTTTAGTGAGATTATGTTTAGTGTCCGCTCTGATCCAATTGATTAAGACTTCAACCCCACCAAAGGAAGTCAAAACAAAAGTTTAGGGGACAGGGGGTCTTATGTATTGTTTTAATATATATTTTTTTTATGTAGCTATATTGGACAGTACATCAATAAAAGTATTGTCATTATCACTTTAGTTTTACACAGCACAAATATATTATCAACATTTGCATTGCACGGCAAACATCAATAACCTTAACCGTAATTTCAATAAATTACTAGAAGTTCTATTTAAAAGTCGATTCTCCTTACAATAATTCTATAATTCGCACACTTCCTTCGTGTTTCTTTGGAACATTTGCAGGAATCGTTCTAAGATTCCACAGTACAGAGGAGTTCCCTCCTTGCAAGATCTAGGACAGAGTCTGGCGTCGCAAGGCTTGCAGCGGTATTACTAAAAATAGCATCTGTTTGTTTGTTATCTTTCCAGTACTGGCCTAAAAAAATATCCCCAATGAATCTATTAGGTACATTCAAGAAAACAGCACAACCCAATGCTAGCAGGTACTGGCAATACCTGAGTAACATAAAGAATGGTTTTCATACCTGACTAGCGGAAGGGGGTTTCCTGTGACCCGGCATTCCAGGCGGATAGGACTTCCTTCTGCTACTTCCTGGCTCTTCAATTTCTGGGTGAAGTGTGGAGGAGCCATGGGTCCATCTAGACTAACACCTCGTCCCTCATGCTCATCTGACCCAACATCAACTCGGCTCTGCTGCACGCCTCCCTGCTTGGGCTCAGATGAAGATGAAGAGGATGAAGGTGGCTGAGCCTGCTGCATTGCCAGCCGGTGGCTCCTTGGAGACAAGTAGCCACTATCGGGTGAGGAGGAGTCTTCATCAATTTTCTGCTCCACACGTGTGGAGCCTTTGAAGATGGAGGAGAGCTCCTCAATGAAGGTAGCAGCTCGGCTGCAGAACTCAGTAGCTGAAGCAGCTCGTTCGTTGAGCTCCAGGCCTCCGTGCACCAGCCGGGGCCGGTCCTGCTTATATACTGGCGTGATTGTTTTTTGGCAGATGAACTTTTCGGGCGGTTCAGGAAGAGTGCAGGGCTGGTTAGGCCTGCTGAGCGGCATGCTCTGAGTGGATGTGACTTTGCCAGATGTGGTGTCAGCTGACTGAGATGTTGAATCTTGGAGAGCGTGGTCTTTGGTTTCTGAGAAAAGGGGCAGGTGCTCTGTGGAAACGGGTGGTTCATCTAGGTCATTTGGGTCACCTGCGTCACTCATGGCCTCTCGAGCCAGGTCCAGACTGAAGTTCATCTCGTCCTGGCTCAGGAAAGCAGAAAGTTCTGGAAAGTCCCCATCCCCACTATCCTGCTCAGTTACTGAGTCCAAGTAAACCTCACCATCAAGAGATGGCACTGAAAGCACGCCCCCATCCCCCTCGAAGGACACGCCCCCTGGAGGACACGCCTCTTTCATCAGCAAGAGAGGGGGAGTGTGTCATTCCAACTCCTGTCCTGCATCCTGCAATACACAAATCCATAAAAAGACAGGTGGGAAAAAAACATTGCAGACCCTCTTATTTACGTTTTTTTAAAAATACATTAATCAGGAATATCAGAATCATAGTACTGAAGATGAGCAATTTCTGTGTAATACACCATATTCATGCACTCAGATTATTGTAAACACACTCACATCAGAGATGGATCACAGGCAGTTGTCGTATGATGACTCAGGCTGGCATACTTTGAGCACAGCTGTCCGGCATTAACAAGGCATGAGTGCCATTTAACACTGATGCTGCCTTTTTCTTGTTTATTCCCTCGTCTATTATCTACTCTTTACTGTCCTCACATCAATCTATATCTATTTTTCCAGTGACTTCTGAAGACAACCCGACATTGTACATTTTTGGTCTCAATAATCTGACACATTAAATAAAAATAAACATACGCAGCAGCCACTGTTTAAAACTTTGATCAGTAAGTTTTTATTTCTTGATCAAATTGGCAATAAAGAATTCTACGTTACAAAAAGTATTTCAAATAAATGCTGTTCTTTTGAACGTTCTATTCTTAAAGACAGAGTAGAAGAAGAAGAAGAAGAAAAAGCAGAAATGTTTCTTGAGTATTAAATCAGCATATTATAAAGATTTCTGTGACACTGAAGACTGGAGTTATGATGATGAAAATTCAGCTTTGCCATCACAGGAATGAATTACATTTTAAAACATATTAAATAGAAAACAGCTATTTTAAATTGTAATAACATTTCATAAAATGACCGTTTTTCTCTATTTTTGACTAAATAATTACAGCCTTGGTAAGCATAAGAGACTAAGCTTCAAAACTTTTGAACAGTATTTTTATATAAATAAAAATAATGACATTAAATAGGCTATATTCATGCTATTTATATATAGACAATTTTATATAAATCTAAAAAATAGAATGTGTATGATGGAATCTTATTAGGTTTCATAAAAGGTGGGTTCATAAGGCGCTTCATAAAGCCATGTCTAATAATCTATAACAGATTCTTGAGTAAATATAAGTGAATTTTGAGCAAATATTTACAGACTATAATGTTTGTTTATTGGATATTAATTAAGTCATAAGTTGAAAAAAAAAACATTTATAAAAAAAAATATTTTCAATAAATTGAATAGGCACATTTTTATATATTTCAATCAATCTCCCAAATACACGCACTGGATTGTGGGATATCATAGTCATCGAGGGATGCGCTATGCTGCCTTCGAAACCCAACCTCATAAGGGATCTTATTAGAAAGAATGTTATGCAACAGGTAAACATATTAAATGCACTAGAATCTTGAACTTCACTCTCACAGTTGTTATAGTTGATCCATAAATGTAAACTAATGTTTTATTACTTCAAGAAAAAGGTTTTGTTTAAATGTATTATTGGCTGCTTCATGACCATTATTGTGGATTTGAGTTTTGTGGAAAAACACCTTCGAATCCGACAGTGAATGATTGCATCCTCAATAACCTGTGGAGAGGATCCTTCGCCATAATTCAGGGAAAGTGTTTGGTCTGACATACCACACATTGGTGAAACATTAATATGAGACAGTGTCTGCAGCATAGCGAAACCCTTCAACCAACAGATCAGGTCTCTGAGAAAACACACCTCAGCTCTGAATACGTGCAGGGGAACTGGCCAATGTGTGTTAACACTTCATGCACATGTCTGAGACACGTTAATGTGTTCCTGCTAACTTTATGACTACTTTTCAACTGTGAATGCTTGTTCGTATACATGTACTGTAAATGTATTATTTATGGTCTATTAATTGATGGCATAAAGTGCTTTATTTCAATCATGTCTTCAGGTTTTGTTAAAGTCGACTTTGTTTACACGATGTTCACATAAAGTGACCAGGTGTTGTATGTAAAGGTGTGCGGGCATGTGTGTATATGAAGAGACGTGACAGTGTGACTTTCTCTCCATCATGGCGTCCTGAAGGCCAGCTGTTGTTATTTTTAATCCTCAAGGGCTGCATTTCACAGCAGCAACCACCTCCCCACCAAGAGTCCTTTTTTACACATAAGCACACACACATGTCGCTTCTGTATTATTCATGTGGAAATTATGGCATCTTTATTCTGTACTGTTGAATTATAAATAGCGGAATATAAATGTGACAAGCCAAACAATTGTGAAAGCCAAGACTGACAGGCTGACATGCTTGATTTTCCATCTCTGCCCCGAGCAGTTGAATGCACTTTATCCGAATCATTTGTAAAAGTGTTGAAGTATGAATCTGATGCCGGACGAAACTGAATGAAATACTAAACTGAACGTTCAGCTGAAACCAAATAGTGCAGATGACCATTCTTTTGAGAACTGTTCTGAATCTAATTATATAATTTACTATAATTTGTTGTTTTGTAGCAGAATGAAAATTATTCACATTGGATCTTCTAATTACAGTCAATGACATTATATATAAACAACAACACAACAAACAAACAAACAAACAAAAAAAAACAGCCATTTACCTTAAGTCAGTTTCTGGAAATATCTGTCCCGTCAGAGGGTTCCAGTTTTCCTCAAGATCTCTATGCCAGAAAATGAGAAAAGATGTCTCCTTTCTTCAAGGAGTTGTGGGTCTTTTCTCTGTCCTACTTTTCTTTTGTCTTGTTTTACTGAGTGCTCTGAGGTGAGCCGGTTAGATGGCTGGAGAGTGGCCTGCTGTCCCATCTGTCTCGGGCCCTGACGCTTACTGAGGACCGCTAATTTTGGACCCTAGCTCAGGTTACAGAAGAGAGAGAGATAAAGAGAGAGAGAAGAGGAGAGAGAGAGAGAGGAGAGAGAGAGAGAGAGAGAGAGAGAGAGAGAGAGAGAGAGAGAGAGAGAGAGAGGAGAGAGAGAGAGAGAGAGAGAGAGAGAGAGAGAGAGAGAGAGAGAGAGAGAGAGAGAGAGAGAGAGAGAGAGAGAGAGAGAGAGCGAGCTCTGGGGTGTAGCATCCATGTGTCCACACCACATCAAAGACACGCATACATAATTTTCATAATCCACAAAGGCATGTAAATGCATTTTGCAGACATGCACTTCACTGTTCGGTTAAAAACAAAGCCACCAAAGCGCTGAACTATGCAAATCTACAGCACAGGTAAAATAGCAAATAAACTACTCATTTAACTTCTCAAAATATCTTTGTTTTTGTCTGCTTAGTATCTTCTGTCCAAGAAACATAGTAGTCATAATGAGTGTGCATGTAAATTCTTTCGTAGTGCACTAATTTTATATAACAGTATAACAGTACTAGGACGCTTTAAGTAATATTCATCATTACGAATCAATTTTAGCACGGAGACATGACACTTTCAGAACCAATGTGTGCCAGTCTAAAGACTCTAAATTTAACCTTATATCAATAGCTCAGTCCCTAAATATACTGTTATCCCAATAAGACACCCCGCCATTAACAGAGAACTTTATATAGGAACGAGGATACAACAAAAACTGCAACAAAGTTTACATGCTCAGAAGCTACATTAGTATGTTTTTTGGATTCGAATTTGGATTCCTCTTACTGTCTATACAGCAAGATAAGCCGCTTCATGTTTTTTGGATTTGTGGCTGACGAAGATGGAAATTTAACCACTTTTATAGTTCTTTATAAGTCTTTTTGAAGCCTGAAAGCTCCCGTTAAAAACAGGAACCAGGATTGTAATTTCTCCTTTAGTGTTTGAAGGAAGAAAGAAATTAATTCGGGTATGGAATGACATGAGAGTGAGTAAATGATGACAGATTTTTCTGTTTCTTTAACATGTAAAACGAGAGTCTCTTAGTTGTTTAAGAGAGGTGTTTGAGACGGACGGCAGATGTGGCCATGAGTGTTGCAGTAGGAGTCTATTTCAAGACACTTATCACATTCACTTCATAAACACTGACAGCGCAGAGCTATTCCCGTTTCCCAACAATCCATGCACTGATTACAGTTGAGCCTCAATGACAGGGGCAAAAAGTTCTGTCACAGCGCAAACATAGACCACTGACTGATTCAATACTACTACAGTCTCAATCAAGTGCATCAATGAGTGAAAGATTATACTGGAGAGTTTGTTAGCCTGTTTCATTTTTTCCTTTTGTTAAATTAAGGACACATTAAAAGCTTGGAAATGTTTCTCTAATTTGCACACTAACGGCATTTCCTTAGACTGGACAGCAAAAGCTCTTGTCCATTCTGTAGCTTATTTAGGCCAAGAAGCAACCGCTTAGACAGTAAGAGTCATTTTAGTGACATAGACTTACAAATTACTTACACAAACTATTTCACAGACATAAAACAAAGCAGATATCACAGCAGTTCATATAGTTGAATACTAGATGCTACAGTGTATCCAAACAAAAATATACATATTAGATGGCACTTGCTGTCAACCATGACTTTGGTGAAAATACTTTGTTTCCAGTCAGATTGGTAAAAAACAACAACAACCACTGATGTTGCTTCTATAAAAATGCATACAATTAGCCATACTAAAGAAGAGCTCCATCAAGCTCAGACAACTTATCATTGTAGCCTACTGTGAACAATCTGAATGTGAGAAATGTGCAAGCTCCAAAGTTTACCAAAATGCCCCCCCCCCCCCCCCCCCACACAAAAAAAATCATTAAAAATTAAACCAAGAGAAACTCTTATAAACCCCCCAAAATAACAGAATATTAAACCAAGCACCAACCACACCCTTTTTTCATATTCTTGTGCACAAAAACGTTCAAAGATGTATCTCAATCAATCAGTAGCAGCCTATCATGCTGGGAATTGGTGAGCTCCTGTCCTGTTTCAGCAATGCTGTGTCAAGAAAACACAAATGGATTAAGTAGCATACTTTCTGTTTTTTTTCTGATAAATATATTGTTTGATAGTTAATGTTCTAATTTACCAAGAAAAAAAAACAGTATGCATCAGTTAAGTGGATGCTTGCTTAATATGAAATATGTTATGTGAGTTAATAATCCAGATTTATGTGAAATCTATTTATTTATTTTGTGGTTAAATTTAACCGAACACGTAGACCAGGAGGTTGACAGGTTTCGTGATTTTCACCCTGGCTTTCCACCTTATTTTTCAGGTAAAAGCAGGCGCAGCCATTTGTATTTGTGTTTGGCTTCCGGAATTTGCTTCCAGTTTTTTTTAGCTGCATAGAAGCTCCTTATGCTGCTTGATATTGTAACCCGGTATTTCTTACCACAATATTTTAATATATTATCTTAATTAAACACGCTGGTTTGTAGCGAAAACAGTTTTACAGTTTCCTACACTTTTATATATTCGTCTTGTTATTTGGCTAAATAAATCGGAAGTCTCGCACATGTTTCGCGTTTTTCAAATGTATTTTGGCCCATTGGAATTTCCGTAGACATAATTTCATTGGCCGGTCAGAATCGTGTTTCATTGGTCGCACAGCCATACTTTATCATGAGGTCTATGAATATGAATCTGGTTCCGGTACAAATAAGAATATATTAATGTAATACATCAGTTTCTCTATACGTTTGGAAGGATTTTAAAAGAAGAGCTGGATTGCGGAGTTTATCGTTTGTCGTCGTTTATCTAGTAAGTGCGTGAAGTCTTAAAATCAGGCTAATGTTGTGGTGGAGCATTTGTGGAATAGCAGTCACTCCAGTGAACTAACGTACGTTCTGTCATACAGGAATGTAACGTTAGTGCATGACAAGTTTCAGTTTACTGTAGAATAATCTGCGTTCATCATAACTGCTGTCACTCACGTCTAGCAGCAGATGACTGAAGTCTGCGGTCCTCGTCTGATCAACTCTGTTTGTAATAATAGACCGGTTTCCTTCCGCAGGGTTCAACAATGCCTGCTTTTCGCCAGGTCGGGGAGAAACAGCTCCCCAACCCTATTCTGTACATGGCCTGGTCTCCTAAGAGAGATCTTATAGCCCTGGCTAACACTGCAGGAGAGGTTAGATATTTTATAGACATACACATAACGTCACCTGTCTTCAGTTAAACCATACTGTTCATGTCAATGGATCTTAATCTGTAGGATTGTATTGGGGGTTCATAAGACTATTCTGTCATTACAGCTTCTCTTGCATCGGCTTGCCAACTTTCAGCGGGTGTGGAGTTTACCGCCCAATGAGAACACCGGGAAAGAGATCACATCACTGGCCTGGAGACCTGATGGGAAAAGTAAACTCAAATAGTATTTCTATGCCTGATTCGTCTTTTTTATTCAAGTTTTATTACTTGAAATACAATGAACGTTAACTGAAATAAAATGAAATTTAATGAACTATTACAAAAACACAATAAAATTACTAAAACTAACTGAAATGGTAAAAAGTTTATTAAATATGTGTACTGAAGTGCACTTTACTCAATCACAGCATTCATACAATATATTCGTCTTAATGTACACTTTTTTATATTGCCAATTTGTCATATAGTATTATGCTGCTGATGATTTATTGCAGATTTGACAAATAAACTCAATCTTTAAAGCAATTTTTAACATCCTGTTGTTTGCAGGAGTACAAACATGCCTGCCAATAAATAAATAAATGCCTGCCACATTGTGAAGTATAAATAAGCTACCATTGTCATGTTAAATGATTAGTAACATTTGATTGTTGTCTGCAGTCCTGGCATTCAGTGTGGGAGACACAAAGCAGGTGGTTCTGTGTGATGCAGAGAAGGCAGAAATCCTCCACCTGTTCCCTGTGGATTACCCAGTGTCCTGCATGCACTGGATGGAGGTGCAGGATGACAGCAGGTGTGACTTTTTACATAGAGAGGATCCATTTTCTCTCTATTGATTGCTTGGTTTAATCAATTTTTTTCCCTCTAGCACACTGTCCTTATTCAGCGAGTCTGAAGATGAGTCCAGCCGTTTCCTTCCAAAGTTACCCACTTTACCTAAGAGGTGAGACTCTGAGCTTCACACATTAAGGAATGCTTTGGTTTTTCTTGCACAGGGCTGAATGAGAAGTACTTGGGTCACTCCTTTGTTTTTTATATTTTCTAATTGTTTTTATGGCCATTTTCCTTTGTGCTATGTTTGTGTTCAGCTACAGCACCACATCAAAGATATTTAGGTAAGATTACATTTTATGTGCTTGATATGCTTATTATTTTTCATATTTGTCATATTTGTCACTATTATGTCATATTATTTGTCATAGTTTTTTTATTGATCATCTGGATGTGGCATGTTCTAATGTGTGTCCACTTTGGTTTGTTCTTGTGTGTTATTTTGTCTCTTGCAGTGAAGAGAAATCAGATGAAGTCACAAACCTTTTGGGGGAAGTGAGGTCAGTGTTGTAGGCTTTTGACCTGATTGGTTTAGCTTGTTACATTGTGATTGATGTGTGACGTTTATTTGCAGACTTAATGTCTTGGTGGTGGGAGGACCATCTGGATTTGTCGAGCTGTATGCATATGGCCTGTATAAGATCGCCACACTGAGCGGAGTAAGATATAAAACCTCAAACATATTTTTTCTTTTCAGTCATGGTATTTCTTAAAGGTTAACTCAACCCTTGGTCAGAGTCTTCATTGATTCTATTATTTACTCGAATCAATGAACGGCACTAATAAAACCCCAGTCTTACAGATCATTAACTAAAAAAAGTTGTTTTGGATTTAGTTACCCTTTAATTAGCTTTATATATATAAACAATAGAAGTCTATTGAATGCATTTATAAAGCCAAGTAGGCTAAATGTGTGTATTTGTGTTACAGTATTTTATGTCTGCCTCAGATTTCAGGGACATGCCGTAGTCTTGGACTGTCTAGTGACCTCAAGTCCCTCTCTGTTATTACAGAGATAAGATCCACAGAAGACAACCCTGAGATACATTACATACAGGTAAAGACTGAAAAATGGCGATTAAAATATTGCAATTTTTTTCCAGTATTGTCATTGTCAGCACTGTCCATGATAAAACAAAAACAATAATAATTTAAAAATCCAAATTCTTATAAATGTGAGTGTGACGGTCACGGATTGACCGCACATTTATTAACTCAAGTCCATGTTAAATGTGCGGTCAGTCCGTGACCATCACATTATAATGTATTTATAACTTGTTTGTAACTTATAACTCTGTTTGTGTCTGTGTGTGTCTGTGTCTGTGTGTGGTTTAGGTATTCCCTACGCTACTATACTTTGCACAAGTGTAGTTTGTGTAGTTGCCATTGCCATTCCCCCTCCAAAATGTAAAAATGCAGAAAGTTTTCTGTAAGGGTTGTGTTTAGGGGTAGGGTTAGGCTTAGGCCCTTAGGTGATGGTAAAGGTTAGTGTAAAGGGACTAGGGATTGCATTATACCAAAGAATGTTCTAAGAAAGTCATATAGAAGTGTGTTGTGTGGTGCGTGGGTGTGTGCTGAAACAATAACTCCAGCAAATAGCCTCTTTGTAATTATATAAGTACTTCTATGTGTATGTAACTGCTATTTATTTAAAGTTGAAGAGACCACAGTCAGTAAGCTAGTAAACAAAGTGCAAACAGGTGAGTCACAGTTGAATGACAGCTGTCAGGTTACGTGTGGCGTCTGCATTGAGAGTGAAATCAGTGTATTGACGGTTGCAGCTGGACACTGGGCTGCTGTCGTCTTGTCTGCCTGAGTTGACCAAGATGGCACGCAAGTTTACGCACATTTCCACACTGCTACAGGTGAGCGTCTTGCTCATAGAAGCACCTGTGTTTTACTGTAACTTATCTTTATGCTCATAGAGTATATTTCTTTTATTCTCTTTCTCTGTCATTTAGTATTTGCGTCTCTCTCTCACCTGTATGTGTGAAGCATGGGAGGACATTCTTATGCAGATGGATCTCCGCCTTACTAAGTTTGTCCAGGTAAGAGCTCATCACATGGCAGCCAGTCACAGACAAGCAAATATAAGGCATCTGATACGATGGCATTCATTAGGGCATTTAAACACTTCATCCTGAAAATACATATAAATTCAACAATGGACTGTGATCCATGGAAGCCATTGTTTGTTGTTTCTTAGAGTTTTAGAAATTATAGTTTGTTTGTTTTTTATAGGAAAAGAACACAAGCACTCAGGTTCAGGATGAGTTTCTGGAGCTACTGTTATGGGGCCATGCAAGGTACACACAATTCATAAATGAGTCACACTAGGTTTTTCAACGGCCCATATTGCCATACCACTGTGGTTATAGTGGTAGCAAATTAAAGTTTCTGTTTCATCATTCTGTTTTCATAAATATTTCTTATTGAGTAAAATTGTACAACATTACAATTGTAAAAACATTAAATATATTTAACATAAAAGCCTTATATAACAATATGTATAAATAATATTTGTTTCATATTATGAACATTATGTAATTTTGATATTAAATATTATTAATATTTTATATATAAAATATTAATAATATTTTAATACGTTTTTTTCTTTAGATTATTTTGAAAGCATACGAGATTAAATCCACTCATGCATGTGTTTACTCTAAATGGCCAACAGGGGGCAACATATGTTCACAAATTTATAGCTAGTCAGATTAGGAAAATATACAAACTACAATACATGTTCTTTCTTTTATATTCTATTGTGGACAAGTATCCTTTTTTAAAAAATGTTATGTTAAGATGTGAATGAACATAAAAACAGCTGTGCACATGTCTGGTTTTGTTGAATTCTTGTTGAAAATTTTAGCATACCTGATGCTAAATAATGTGTTGTTGTTATATTTTTGAGTGTTCATTAGCATAATCAAACCAGATGATGACATGACAAATGATCACTCTTGTAGAACTGCATATATCAAGATTCCTTTTTCCCCTTTAGCCCTGAACTTCAAGCTCTTCTCATGAATCAACTCACTGTCAAGGTAAATCTATCCTACTGTCATTAGCGCAATTATTATCAACTTAATTCATTATTACTGTTTGCTTTTTTTAACTTCTCAGGGCCTAAAGATGTTGGGTCAGTCCATTGATTCTTCATATTCCAGCATCCAGAAACTTGTTATCAGTCACTTGCAGAGGTGTGTATTATTCACCAGATAGAGAATGTTATAGAGCGGCCTGTGCATTGAGTGTTTGCTTTGCACACAGTGGCTCTGAGGCTCTGCTGTATCATCTGAGCGAGGTCAAAGGAATGGCGCTCTGGAAGCAGAAGTTTCAACCTCTCGGCCTGGATCCTGCAGCCATTGAGGGTATAAGGCTATTATTTAAATACTATTATATCAGTGGTGTCATTTCATTTATTACTCAAAGCCCACTTTAAATCCTTCTATACCACAGCAAAAATCTAGTAATTAAACATTTTTAAAGACAAGTGAACAGTCAGTATTAAAATAAGAACTAATACACAAATCTACAAGCATAGATAAATACAATATGAAAAGTTAAAAATAAAGGAATACTAACTATAGTATTCAGGTACAGAAATGTAATCATTAAATGTAAAATAACACTATGGTGTTCACTGTATAAATTAAATATATATTATTCTTTTTTAAAGCTGTGTTTTGTTGTATGATTAAAATTAATGGCATAGACAGGAGCAGGTATTTATAGGCTGCTGTCACTTTAAGACCGAATGCACGGCCATACAGATCAACTGTGATCCGTTGCACACCTATATAATATATGTTTATAAATATTTTGAATCAGCTTTTATTTTGATATTTTCAGTTTTAATTTTAGTTTGAGTAATGTGCTTTCATAGTTTTGATTATCTTTAATTATCTTGTTTTATTTCCAGCAAGGCAAGATTTCTAGCTTTATTTTTGATTAATGGAAACTTTTTAAAACAGTTTTAGTTGTAGTTAACAATAATAACATTGTTATAGACAACTTGTCCAGCCGACAATTCAAGTCATAACACTTAAATAAAATCTTATAATAAAATTATAACAATTATGTATTTTCTGTAACCAAAAACAAGCAAGAAGAATTAAATATTTATACATTCTTTTTTGTTAATGGTTTAGATGCCATAGTAGCTGTGGGCTCTTTTACCCTGAAGGCCAGTGAACTTTTACAGTAAGTTTAATCTTATACTATCCTCTTTATCCTGGATGTCCGTTCTGTACATGTCATTATTAAACTTCACTTAAATGCTTGTCTTGATTCCAGAGTCATTGATAAGAGTATGAAGAACTTCAAAGCCTTTTTCAGATGGCTGTATGTTGGTAAGTATCAATTTAGTCTTCCTACAGGCTACAGCAGCCTTCTAAGGGAGCTTTCTAACCACCATGAAACACTAAGTTGACTGATTTAGAAGTTTATTTATAATCAACATTCTTATTTTAAAGCATTATAGGTATACTCTTGATACACAGGCTGATACAAGTTCATAACAACCATCACATTCCATAACGCATTGCAACAAGCTCAGTGAAAACAATCCATTCTGGCTAAACGATGCTTCATTGGGCAGCTCACCAGATTTTGGAACAGAGTCAAAGTCTTTTGTATTGTATTGTAACAGCTTTTGCTTTTCACAGCAATGCTTCGAATGTCAGAAGATCACGTTCCTCCTGAGCTTAACAAGGTAAGATATCAACAAACATGAAGAGAGTGAAAGATTGTTGGTGGAAAAATGGTGGTAAATTTAATAATAATAATTTAAAGAATCAAAATATAAAAAAATATATGTATAACGCTAATTTAATTAATTAGTTATGGAAAAATAACGCCTATATAGGTCATCTTACATTTCATTTTGATTGTTGACGATCATGATGCAGGACAACTCAATGCGTGATGCAGCCTATAGAATGCAGTTAGAATATTAATTAATAGAATATTTATTTATTTTTATTTTTTTGTTAAGATGTGTATATTTCTGCTGTCGTAAATATTATTGTGTGTTTCAGATGACTCAGAAGGATCTGGCTTTTGTGGCTGACTTCCTGTCAGAGCATTTCAGTGCTGTGAGTGAATGAGAAACACAATTTGAACACTAAACAAACATTTGGTGAAAGCCTATCTCATTTTCTGTTCCCCATTTCAGAATGAGGAGCTGTTTGATCGGAAAGGGAAGTATTTCAACGTTGAGCGTGTCGGACAGGTAAGGACCTTCTTACGCGTTTTTACACAAAAAGGTAATTCTTTTCTTCGTTCATTTCATAACATACTTGGTCTGTTGTTTTGTTTATTTTGCAGTACTTGAAGGATGAGGATGAAGACTTGATATCTCCACCCAACATGGAGGGCAACCAGTGGGTGACATTTGTAAAGCAGAGCACTCATCTAAAAGGTAAAATCATAACACCTTCTTCCTCCATTAGACTGCAAGACTGCTAATGTGAACTTATTGTTTTGGGGAAAAAATAAAATTGAATATGAGAAATGTAATTAATTATGTGTATGTTTGATACTTCTTGTTGCAGACAGTCCACTGCTCTTCCCCACTTACCCACAGAAGTCTTTGCATTTTGTCAAGAGAATGATGGAGGGATTCATTGATCTGTGCTTACAGAAACCAGCTGTTAGTCTTTAACGCACGCACACACACACATACATACACAAACATTACTACTCTTTCTTTATCTCTGTAAACACTGGCACGACAACAGTTTTACATGTTCTGCTTTGAAACCTTTTTCCCATTTAGGGCTAAACAACTTTTGTTTTCAGCTCTTTATGGGTTGTTTGAGTCAGTGTTTATGAATTTCAGCCAACCAGTATAACAATAAAACACGAGCTGCAATATGAGGGCCTATTATATTTATAGACAACAAAGAGGCTTGTCATATTATTTCCTCATATAATTACCATAAAAATGTACAACCTTTTCTCTTTCACAAAATGGACATGCCTCCCATCCTGTTCTCTTTTCCAGAGGATGCTCTAACTTGCTTTCTCACACAAAAACTCTATCCATTAATGGTCTCCAGCACATATATAACAGAAGCATTAACTACATTAACTGGATTGTTTCACTCTTCCTGCTGAGCGTTCTTTTCCTGAGCACTAATGCGTCTGACTCATGATCATATGTGTGTGTTTTTCAGGAGGTCATCGGGCATTCAGTAAAACAAGCTGTGTGTTTACGCTTGTACACTGTTCCTGAGAGGTAATCCATGATTTAATACTTGTTTAATAGTGAATATGCTCTTGTGATTTATGATTGCTAACGATTTGACAGGAAATAACAGATTGTTTGATTTTGATTTACAGTTCATATTTTTTCTTGGTGTTGGAATTATAATGATTTCTATGCTTTTTGTATTTTGATAGCTCAGAAAATACACCAAGGCTGTTTGAACTGCCTTCACTGTAAGTGGATTACTTGTAGTCCTGTAATTTATAATGGTGAATTTTGAGGTTGTAGTATCTGTCAATAATGTAGGGTTTAACATGCAATTACAGTCTGCATGTGTAATAACAGTGATTTTCTAAACATGGTGATGAAGATGATGATAAGAGTGTGTTTTAATGCAGGTGGAATAATAAGAAGACTGGTATGCATTACGTAGTGTTCTGCATGCCAGAGATCTCACCCTCTAAAATCTATATGCTGAGGAGAGCAACAGACCCCAAAAGGTAAACATGCCTCTTTTGTTGTTCTCTGTTGTATTTGACTACAAAAATATATATACACACATTACTGTTTAAATGATTGGAGTCAGTATATTTTTTTCAAGGATACATTAAATTGATTTAAAAGAGAGCAAAGACATTTATAATGTTATGAAGGATTTCTATTTTAAATATAAGGTTTTCTTTTTAACTTTCTATTCATCAGAGAATTAAAAAAAAGAAATGCATCATGGTTTCCAAAAAATATGAAGCAGCATAACTGTTTTCAACATTGATAATAATAAGAAATGTTTCTTGAGCCGCAAATCAGCATCTTAGAATGATTTCTGAAGAATCATGTGACACTGAAGACGTGCTGAAAATTCAGATTTGCCATTAAAATCGTTAAATGAATGATCTCCAATTATGGTTGTCATGAATCGATCTAGAATCTTTTGGAAAAGAAGCATATAGCATAAATGAGTCAATTTTTATTACTGACCGACTGAATTTGTGTGTGTGAATAAGGTCTGTCCCTAATGGTCTGGTGGCCCTGAACCTCAGCACTCCTCTCAATTCTAGCATAGAAGATGAAACTCCTGCACCAACTTTTACGTGAGTGGATGTTCGTCTGTGGAAATAACATATTTTGAAAATATTGCCATTATTTAATCTTTGTATGTGTCTGTGAATGACTGAATAAAATTGTTTATTAGTGACTCCTCGTACAGTTGCCTTGATGCCCGCTTTTATGATGACGAGACATTGACAGTGGTATTGCAAAGTGTGGAAGATGACGAGAATAAGATGCGCATCCTTACTCAGCTTCCTCTAAACTCTGCTATGAGCTGGGATGAAGAGTTCACTTGGGACCTTACCCTCAGGTACAGCACACTTGTTGATTTCCACCAATCAGTAACCTTTCATTCTGTTGAATTGTAAGTAGTAGCAGTATGATGCATATATTACAGTAGTTCTAGCAATGTACTAGATTGTAATACGGTTATGCTTAGCTTGGCTCGCTCCTGTTGAATGTCCTGAATTAGCACTCTTTTGATGTGGTGTGTTTTAGGCTGGAGCAGCAGACTGAAGGGATCCCAGTACAGGGTCTGGCCTGGGGAAACCAGAGCAGAGAGATGGACAACATCAAGGCTCAGTTTGTGGCAGTTAACGGGATCCGCAAAGTGGCCTGCGTGGTAAGACTCTACAGTTTGAGGACATTTTTAACGATTTAGGAAAATAGTTTACACTTAAATTAATCTGATTAATGTATGAAAGAACTGAATTATTGAAAATGAATGTAATATTGCTGCCATTAATGTGCATTTAAATTGCAATAATTTAATTATTTCAAAATAATTAATAATAAATTATACTTGTATAGCATGGCATGCAAATGTTAAATAAGTTTCTTGTCTCATCTCTCTCATCAGCTCAGTGCCAATCTGAGACACATACGTGTGTTTGAAATGGACGCAGAGGAGGAAGAGGAGGAGGAGGAGCGTGCTGATGAGTCACAGGAAATGAGCTCTGACCAGGACAGACTTGATGAATCAATGACTACTCAGAGTGACGCTGGGGAAGGTGGAGATGGAGCAAGAGGGGTTGAGGATGCTCAGGTGACAGATCAAGGGTCAGGAGACATTTTGGATGACACTGCAGGGTCAGATATACTTTGAACTCTTTTTGCCCTGAGGTCAAACACGTTCCCCACAAATGAATTATGGACTCCTCTACTATTCCTAGTCATGTTCTTTATGTATTAAAAAAGTATTTTGTGACAAATATGACCTGATGAACATTTCACGTTCTCATTTGTAAATAAATAGATTTACTGTTAAAAAATGTGGGTTTGGATCAATCAAAACTTGAATGTGTCAGTGTCTCCCCTGGTGAGTGGAAAGGCATTTTTTATGGTGCTATGGGCAAAATACTTCTAGATGCACACTATCAGCCTACTGATATGACTAGAGTGTGTTATTGGGATTTAAAAAAAATGTTTACTATTATATTGGAGGTTCCTGGGTTGGGAGTCTGTGTTGGTGGCCCCTGGGTCTGCAAAGGTTGAAAACCCCTGCCCTAGGACAATAATAATCTCTTAGCCTTGCTGTCTTGCTCACCTGGACCTTAAATGACTGGTGAAATGTGAAGTTCAGTCAAGGCCAGGGATTCGTGAGTAGGACTGAGTGAACATTTCAAGGTTCTAATCCAGATTTATCCCTCTGTACAAGAAGATCAATCCTGAAGTGCATACAGCGGCCCTTCTGGCTTATGTCATTCGTTTTGTGTTAAAATGATGGGCTGTGAGGAAATATGGTTCTTGTCCAAACAAGGCCAAAAAGAAATTCTGTTTCATTGAAAAGTGAGACCATAACAGAACTAAAATCTAAAGACACTATAATTTCAGCATGCATCTCAAAAACAGCCAATGCAAATTTTAGATGCAAACTTTTTGACATGCAAAGATTTAGTTATTTAGCCTATACCTCATAGTGTGTTTTGTTCAGGTACTGTGTTCAACCTAATCAAAAGTAAAAGTATATTTTTAGTGGAAAAATAAATGATTAAAATACTTCCTTAAATATTTAAAAGTAAAAAAAAAAAAATCGATATGCACTTAATACGATATGGTTTGTGAATGTGTTTGTGCACCATATTCACTGCAGCAACTGTAGCAAAAATTTTAGTTTAGGAATTTCTTAATTTGTGATTCATACAATAGGATTAGTGCACCTGCAGTGCAGTAGAAGAAATTGTTATATTTAAATTCACCAGATAACTTGTTTGACATTTGAATATAGTTGTTTATAGACTGAGCATCAAGTCAATTTTGTTAATCTTTAGCAATTTTATAGTTTTGTAATGACTGAGACATCCATTCGCATGGTAAAAATGTCGATATTTGTGTCCGAATAGATTATACTAAAATTGTTATCAGTTGCTTTTCCAATAGCAACCATAAATTATAGCCAAAACTACATTAAAAAACAAAAAAATAGTATCCACATTGGCCTGCAAACATATACTTTGTACAATGTCTAAATAAAATCGTAAAGTAAATGTTATATAATGCTATAAAAATGTAATTGAGTAAGAGTACACGTTTAATAGTGTCCAGGTAACGTACAAGATCCCCGCAATAACACGTAGTGCTAAGTAGACCACTGAGTAAGAGTACAACTACAAGTATTCTGTTTCAATAGTGTAGTCGAGTGTTTGTATTTATCGAGAGGGTTATCAAGAGAGTTAAAGTGCGCGTGCCAGGTTCCAGGGAAGGGTCGCTCCCAAAACGTGCTCGTCCCCGCTGAGACACGTGATGACGTCTCACCTCTAGCTTCTCAAAAGATTTCCCAGTAAGCGACTGGCGGACAGTAAAGATGGCGACGGAGCTTACAGTGTGTATGAGTGCCCGAAGAAGATGACGACGATAAGATTAGTAACTTTCGAGCCGCGGCGTTGACAGTGCTTCCTTTAAATACCTTGCGACAGAGGCTCCGAACTTGCTGACTTTGGCTGTAGTTTGAACAGATCTAACGGACACGAGTGACGCGAGGACATATCGTTGCTTTTGATATGGAGGATATAAACTCAAACATAAACGCGGACTTGGAGGTGCGGAAGCTCCAAGACTTAGTAAAGAAACTCGAGCAGCAGAACGAGCAGCTTCGGAGCCGATCCAGCCAGCTCTCTTCCCCCGGCGGATTGTCGGGGAACACCAGACCCGTGAGCGCCGGGTATGATTCCCCGGGAGCGGTGGCGGGGCTCGGGTTCACTGGGGTGGGGTTCGGCGGATCGAGGGGTTTCGGTGGGGTTTTGGAGAACTCCCGGCTGAGCCCCAGGCGATCATATCACGGCAGCAGTTATGGAGGAGGGTATGACAGTGACATCGTTTCTTGTACCGCCTCGAACACTAGTCTCGCGTCTTATTACAACGATTCGCTGGATTGTATCGAGGACGGAGAAACTTCAGTGCTGGACGAGGTGGAGATCCTCGATTTGGAGGACATGGATTGCCTGAACGAAGAGGAGGACAGCTGGTGAGTAAGCTGCCTGGACGAGGTGTTAACCCCGATCAGAGGAATAACCTTCTCTCTCTCTGTCTCTCTCACACCACACACACACACACACACACACACACACACACACACACACACACACACACACACACACACACACACACACACACACCACACACACACCCTTCATGTACTTGACAGGTGTGCCTGCAGACGCCACAGAGAATGACGCGCATTTGGAGGAATGCGCTTGATGCATTGTTGCTCCTATGTCTCTTTGCCCAAGAGCTGGGGTTAGTTTATTCAATGCATTGACTGCAATACGACTGTCATCTGGTGATTAGTGTCTTATGTCTGAGCATTTAGGAGCAACAGTTTGCTGACTGCTTGTTTTCATTTAGCACCACGGCCTGTCTTGCAGTTGTTTCTGACGTGCGAGTCCTCTTCATTTGCCCTTCAGTTTATTTTTGTATCAAGTTGTGATTTATAAATCTACTTAATGACAGGCATTGTGTCATGCGTCAATGTCATTACAGCAATGATACAATGCATCTAGATGTCTTTCTGATAAGGCCTCAGATCAGCTGCACAATATGTACATGATTTTCTGCATGATCGGGCATTGTAGCCTATATTGCTCATTTATTTGATCTAACGTGAACATTAGTAGAGCAATCTGCTTTTTAAAGAAATAAGCAATAGTGCTTTTGAGAATCAACCATACAGATATGTGCAATCACATGAGACAACCACTTATCTCATATTGTTGTAATGAATAAGAGTCAACTAAATGTAAACAAGTGTGTGTAGTAGTAGTTGTCACCTGATGGTGTACCTCAGTTCTGATATTGACCCATTTAAAAAATAATGATCACTGCAGAACTTTGGTCACTTAAGCTTACAATTTAAAATAACTGTTTTCTATTCTAATATATTTTAAAAGGTAATTTATTTCTGTTTTTTTGTTGTTGTTTTTTTCAGCAGCCATCATTACTCAAGTCTTCAGTGTCACTTTATCCTTCAGAAATCATTCTAATATGCTAGCTGATGTGCTGCGCAAGACGCATTTGCTTTTATTTTTGAGACCGTGAAACATGTTTTATGAATTAAAAGTTCAAAAGAACAGCGTTTATTTGAAATAGACATATTTTGCTTCATCTTATCAGCTTTTGATCTTGTGTGGATTGATGTCAGTGTGTAATCCATTGTTTGTGTTTGCTTAAATCAGTGTCAGTGAGATTCTGTGGTTTAGGTCAATATACACAGACTCAGAATACTGTAATCCAGGACACTCGATCCTGTTTAGTCGGATAAATTGCTGTTGCAGCAAAATGCTGAAAAATCCCTTCAACAGCTGGAGTCCAGCAGATCATTGAGCTTAACACCCGTTTCACTACAAATAGTTAGTAGGACAGAAAGTGTACAAACCAAACAGGTCATGCGTGATTACGAGGATACGTAATTGATTTAATCTTCTTAGTCATGACTATGTCAGGATGAGATCATGTTTGCTTGTTTTATTTAATGGTGTTTAAGGTCACAAATGGTTTCAAACCACACATTTATCAATGTCTGTTGACAAGATAAGAAGATAATGTGTTTATAATTGTGTTGAATCAATCAAGCAGCAGTCAGCACAGCTCTCAAAGTCAGATTTGTGCTCTTGTGAAGGGAATACTGTATTTATTTATACCAGGAGATCGTCTCCATTTCTGTGGTATCTCAGGAGAAAGGCTTGCTATGAGAAATGTTCTGTGTATGTGAGGGATTATACTAAGTGCCAGATTCTGCCACCAACACCGCATTGCTATCAGTCCTGAACAATAAATCTGCCATACCTATAAACAAAATGGTTTGTGTCAGCCTGTTTGACAAACACCATTAAATCACAGTCATTGACTTGAGAGATGTGTCCAGGATGTGTTCAACTTTATATTCTTAAAATAATCATGAAAAATTGTTATTTGGTAATAATAAAAAAGTAACGATGCTGAATATTCAGCTTTGTCATCAGGGTTAAATTACGTTTTGATAATACAGTTTTCTTTATTGTCTCTGTTAAAAAAAACGTTTGCTACCACTTGTTACTGTCAGGTGATCCTGAGCAACAGCTGCCTCTGTATTAGACCAGAAAACAAGACTCATGCAGTGGAGTTATAACTGTTCACTCCTCTCTCTCTTCCCTTCTCACTTCAATATATCTTCTCAACAGCTGCCAGTTCAGAACCCTCTTGCCTTAATACCAGCGCTAAATTTAATTGTTTAAAACGGTAACGTTAATGTGTTTTGTGATCCTCAACAAAACCAAGGGTCAATTGACTAGTTTGTGGGTTTTGTGATCGTCTGAATCAAATGCGTTTCATAGAGCATATACAATTCCCTCATCTGTTCTGGATATGTGAAGTCATGTACACAAACCAAGAAACTTACTCAAACTTACTTAAGCTAACTGATAATATCACCCTCTAATACTAACAATTGTCCCCCTCTCCACTACAGCTGTCATATTAAGATGATCTGTTGTCGTCATATGTTATTTAGCAGATAAACAAGCTTGTGATCAGCTGACCGGAACAGTTCTCCACCAGGCTTTCATGTGGCCCTATTAATTTAGGTCTCAATGACTAAGCAAAGCTGCCTGCACAATATTATAGAGTGCAGTTTACACCTTACCTTAAGATTACAGAAAGTTTTAATGGGTTGTTTTCCTGTAGGCAAGATTTAATTTAAACTGGCTTATTCAGCAAAATCATGATATCACTGTTAATCGAGGCATCTCAAAACTTCACCACTCAGCATGTTTCGTGGTTAAATGTTTGTGTGCCAGATATGTAATGAGAGTATGTTTATTCCATGTGACTAATCTCTAGCTTGTGTTTCTGCAGGTTGTACGAGGCGAAATTGAACAGTCCTCTGCAGAAATCCTTGAGTCCCATCGTGTGGTGCAGACAGGCTCTGGATAACCCCAGTCCTGATATGGAGTCTGCCAAACGCTCTCTTTTACACAGACTCGATCTTACCATGTCAGGTACCACACGCACATCATTTTAACTCATGTGATATCTTACACTGTTGTATTATAAGGATGTCTGTCTTGATTCTCTAGAGGGTATTTGTAGTAGCCCTAACATTTTTAGTGGTGCCACCACAAAAATGATACATTTTAGTTTTTGACCAATGTTTTGTATACACATGATTTTTTTTTGTTTATATATATATATATATATATATATATATATATATATATATATATATATATATATATATATATATATATATATATATATATAAATAAAAATTTAAATCCACCAAATGTTTTTGAGTTAAAGGAATAGTTCACCCAAAATTATCCCATAATTTATTCACCCTCAAGCCATAGGTGCATATGACTTTATTCTTTCATCTGAACACAATGGCCCTCATTTATCATTATTGCGTAGAAACGGGTGTATATGTTGGCGTAAGATTATGCTTACACTCCTCTCACCGCCTGATGTATGAAGCTGTGCGTACCTTTGAAATCCTGGTGTACGCAATACCTGCCCTTGATAAATGCCGCGGCTGAAAACGATCGTCATTAGAATAACACGCCTCTAAATATTCAAGTCTCCGCTTCCCCCACGCCCTCATTTTACGCCATGGACACACGGAAGATGGCAAAGAAGAGAAACTTCTCCGACGTGGAGATCAAATGACCTATCACAATGCATTATTTTACAGCATTTTGAAACAATTAGCATTTAATATCGTATCACGTACAATAGTGATGATGATGTGATGTGGAGTACCATTCATTTACATTAATAATTGCATGTCCATTTGTAATATTCTTATATTATTATTCGTGTTCGCATTTATGAGGAAAAAACAATGATACGGACGTGAGCACTCTGAAAGCAGCACTAAAATTTATTTTAAAACTTTCACAGAGACATCAAAAAGAAAGCACAAAACCTTTCTTTAAACTGAATTTCGTTTTGTATTAATTGTATCTTAATTGTACTTTAAGTTTCATCAACCAATTACCTGGATTTAACAAATAAGAAGTAAATAGCAGATGATAGATAATCATGAAATGGAGGACGCGTGAGTTGAGCTCATCTCATAAATGAACCGAAACTCAGCGTATAAGGTACCCTACTTGCCTCAGACATGTCTACTTTTAAACAGAACAATTCAAAACGAAAGAAAACAGACTGCAGACTGCTCTCTGCTTATGTAATCTGAAATGTTCATACTGTGAAGATCACGAGTCAGCATCTCAACTTCATCTTTGCAGCCGACACAAAGAAAACACTTCTTTATTAATAAACAATTAAAATATCTCCAAAAAAAAATATCTGCTATATTTTACATATTCATAATCATTACTTTTGCCTGTTTTTTTGTGACAGATTTTTACACTGAAGTTTATAATTAGCCTACTATGTTGTTGTTGTTGTCATATGTTTTAGTTTGTCAGTGCGTTTTGTGGTGTTAGGAATTGTTTTTTTTTTGCGCATTTCCGCACTAACTCAAATGTGCGTACACCACCTCCTGAGCTGGCGTGGGATTTGAGCGTGCCGTACGCCAACGTCCATATTGATAAATCTCAAAGTCACCGTGGTTTTGGGTGTACGCCAGGTGTACGCTCGAAATTTGGTGTACGCACTTTTGATAAATGAGGGCCAATCTGAGTTATATTAAATAATATCCTGGCTCTTCCGCATCTTTGTAATGGCATTGAATAGCGCCTGAGTTTTTGATCCTCCAAAAAGCGCATCCATTCATCATTAAAGTAATCCTTATGACTCCAGTGGGTTAATAAAGGCCTTCTGAAGACAAATATCCATATTTAATCACTGGCTTATTATATTATATTAATTATATTATTACTCTTATTGTGTTCAGCTGAAAGAAGGAAGACTTATACACCTAGGATGGCTTGAGGGTGTGTAAATTATAGGGGCTTTTGCATCGGAGGAACCTTTTCTCATTTCCTAGAACTATTGGCGGAAGTACCCTGATTTTGCCTTGCTCACACCGCAGGAACTAGGAACTCCTTTTGAAGGAACTCATTTAGCTCCTTCTTCAGAGTAGGGTCTAACCCAGCACTATAGGAACTACTAGTGACGTTAGTGTACGTTGATTGGCTGAACACACACGAAACACCAGCACCCGCCATTTAAAAAAAAAAAACTGGCTTAAAAAAGCCTATATATTTACTCCACAAACTAACTCTACGAACATGGAAAACCACGATAGATGGACCTCTCAACCATTACGCTAAGAAGAAAATCCAATGCAATTTTGAGGGGACCAAGCCAAACAAGATTATGTATTTCTGTTCAGCTAGTAGCAACTCTGGACATCAACCACAAGGTTTACGCTAATACCTTTTCATATACTGTCTACTTTCTATGTATCTAATAACGTATTAGACTGGACTGTTAGACAGGTCGTAAATTAATGAAGACGGAGAATGTGAGCTCTGCGTGTTCAGGCTCTGGCATTCTCAGCGACATCAAAATAAATGTCCGCCGTGTCGTCCAAATAAAAGTACAACAACAAGCGTGGCTTACAACACTTCAGAGTTCCTACTGGCGGTGCGAATGCAACCAGGAAAATGTTCCTAAAGGAACAATCCGTTCTCGGGGAACCACCCTGATGGCCAGTTTATAGAACTATCCGGTGCGAAAGCCCCTTATGGGATAATTTTTATTTTTAGGTGAACTATTCTTTTAAGTAGTTTTTTAAATTTGCATTATAATCTGAAATGTATACATATTTACACATTTTATTTAAAAAAAAGGCTAAGACTATTGCTGTTTTTAGTCGGGTATGCCCATGTGACATGTCTTAAATTGAGCAGCTCTCAATAGAAAGGCACTGACTGCTTTTACTGACATGTGACTGTCTGACATTTACAACACCCACTGACATAATGTTACATAACACTTTTATGTACTCCTATATTTTACTTTTATTATATTGCTTCAATGAGGAAAGTCTAGAGACGGAGCAAATGATCGTAAGTCATTTTGAGTGATTCTCTCAAAGATCATTCCTGGCTCATTTCCTACAGTTCACTCTACCATCACCTTGAGTGACATGGGAATCGTTCCAGAGAACTCTGTTCATAGATCAGATTTTTCCATTAAAAGATCCAGTCTGCAGTGGCTGCATTTGATTAATATTTGGAACAGGGCCAGGTGTGAACCACTCTTGTCATTGTGAGAGATAAACCGGTGTATGATGTCATTGTTTTAAGTGGACTCATCATAATGTCATCATAGAGCAGACAGTAGCACCCTTTGAATGTGTTTCGTCTCACATTTCCAAAATAAGATAAAGGGAAAAAATCTGTTTATTTTTTTATTTTTTAAGAAATTAATGTTCAGCAAGGACACATTAAATTGAACAAAAGTGACACTAAATATATTTATAATGTTACAAAAGATATATTTAAAATAAATGCTGCTGTTCTTTCTATTCATTAAACGTACAGTATGTAACTTTTGGCCACCAGGGGTCACTTAATCAAAATAATAGCAAAAGACGTAGTCTGATGACGTCGTGAAAGAGCGTGTGCTCATGGGAGTTGTTGTCGTTGTCGATGACCAGCCCTCTGAGGGAGAGAGAGAGAGGGAGTGTGCGCGCGAACCAGCTATATGATGTTCATTGGAACACGCGCGATCTGTCATTCCCCAGCCATCTAGCATCTCCAGCAGATAACATGTTCACTGACGAGGTAATGTGGTGTTATTATGTATATTATATCTCTATTCGTGTTACGTTTAGTTACGGCTATTCACTTTATGTAATGCCATTGTAATGAACACGCGAGCTCTGTCGCTCCCCACATTCCTCACTCATTCTAACTTAGTGTTTTTAAAATCACGTCTTTTCAAACGGAGAGATATATGAATTATCAGGGCTATTAAATCAATATTCCATCTAGCTAGTATTAATAGATGTTAAAAAACATGGTCACCTTTCGTTAATAATTATAATTACATATACTATGATATTGAAAAAGATGGTGAACTGCATATGAATCTACTTTCTGCAGCTATATCTAGAACAAATGTGAATTTACATTATACTATACATGAGAGCTAGTCCGTCTGCGTTTTGCACATGCCATCATCGTTTCACAACATATAAGTTACGGATAGATATAGTTAAAGGAGTCATAATGTGCAATTTTCACTTTTCCATGAGAATCAATGTATGTTATGATTGACTAACGATTATACATTGGCCGGGATGCCGATATTCAAAAGTGAAGCGTTTGTTTACCCCAGGGTTCTTAAACTAGCCAACGTGCACGCGCACTCAAATACGAGATTTCAATTTCTCCCCCGACTTGACGTCAAGACGGGGCCGGATATACCATATATGGACACCGCAGAGGAGGCCCGCCCTGCCCCTCTCCCCATCATATTCACTCAGTCAAGAAAGATGCAGAAACGTAGTGCACACGTGAGTTGCTCTGTGGTTGACTGTCATAATCCACATTCTAATGTTTTTTTCTTTACCCAAAACTGACCAAACTACAAGGGACCAGTGGATGAAATTTATTTTTAATGACGCTGTTCCAACAACCATCTCAACTTGCTCAACGTTAGGTGTCTGCGCTAAACATTTCACAAAATAATTTTACAAATTTGGGGCAATATCAGGCAAAGTTGGCATCGAAGCTACGTTTGGAAAAAGGTGCCATTCCAACAATCAGGGACTTTCCTGAATTTGAAACGGTAAGACTGTGTTTTTATTACTATATTTTGTGTAACAAACAGCAGCTAGCTAATGCGGTTAATGTATGTGATGTAAACACGGGGAATGGACTCTACGAATGCTAATAATATCCGTTAATGTAATCTACATTAAATTAAAGCTAAACTTATGTGGGAGAAAATAGCAACAAACGTTTTAGCTCGTTACTGATGTTAATGTATGTCTCAGTCAAAAAAAATTGTCTTTACCATTCAGAGACATGTTGATGTAGACGTCCTTCCATTGACTGTTGTTCATCTTCCGTTTCCAGCTCTGGTTCAGAGTCTGGCTCAAACATATACGGTTGAATCCCGTAGGTCGCGGCCAGGTCGGGTTCATTAACAACTTGCGCCATGATCTCTTTTTGGAATGATATGCTGAATAGGGCTGGGAATCGATTCCAAAAAGAATCGATTCCTCGATTCCGAGGCGTTGGGAATTGAGAATCGATTCCAAAGGTTGGAATCGATTCCATTAAGGGGAATCGACTCCTCTCTAAGATTTTTTTTTTTTTTTACAAAAACCGCGGCCTGTAGCCGGTTTAATTTGTCAACACAATCACTTCAGACGTCACCTGTAAAGCAATAAAGTTCAGACTAAATAAATGATTAGGCCAGCTAGTTCACAGCCTTTTACAAACCACCAAACAGTGCTGAATGTGAACTGAACTTACTGAACGTTAACGCGTTCATTCTGGTGTCTGTGAACGCGCGCTCTCTCAGTTTAACTTTGTTCAATAGGGTGCCAGATTTCTAGAGCCTTCCAGGCGAAAACCCAGCTAAAACACACCGTAAACAGGCCTTAATATGTAGCGAAAAAAACACCCAATCTGGCAACATCAGCCACCAGTGTCGCGCACCGCCGCATGCGTCATCAAAACAAAAAGCAGTCGACAAAGCAGCGAGCGAGGAGGCGTCGCATTTAAACGAGTTTTATGACAAGGTCGGTGAGGATGGGAAAAAATCTTACATTTCTGTGCAAACTTTGCCAGTCGATAAAATAATTGCTCTGTGGTTGTATATGGGCTGTGGCAATAATAATAATTGCTCGCAGCAACATATGGAAAAAAAGAACTATGAACTATAGTTCATTTTTTTGAAGTATATGAACTATGAACTGAACTAGTTTATTTAAAAATTTGTGAACTGAACTTTGAACTAGTTCATGTAGAAAATGAACTTTCCCAACACTGCCCTGGTTAATTGCAGAATGATACTCCACAGCTCTCGTGATACCGACTTGCACTGACAACATCCCGATGTCAGTGAATAAAATTCAGAGTCATTGTTTTTTTTATGCTTAAGAACTGTAAAACCTGGTTGTGGTGCAGTGTTTAGTTATGAAATCTTACTACATAAATCCAATCTTATTTAATCCACCATTTGAATGTTGTATGTGTTCGAATTATTTATATTTATTAAATAAGACATTTGTAGCCTACTGATTATTGTTGTCCATAAATCGAACTTCAGTAATTATATATTACCATGTACCAATTCATTTCTAATACTCGGACACTTCGGTTTCTCTCGTGTGTACATGTGTGTAGGTAGGCCTATGTATATAAATAGAATCTACCATGTAGGCTATATGGTGAACATATTCATAGTCTTTACACTGTGTCTGTCTACACCTGACGTAGGAAGCACGCGTGACAAATCCCCGAAGTAAATGCCTCGTTTTATTTATGACAGAACAGCACGCAATAAGTCTCGCTTGTCACGCCAGGTGTACAAAGTTGCTCGCTGTGTGGCACCGTGGCACGGTAAAAGACGTGACAATGTTTGACACGGTGTTGGTAATAAAAAAAAAAAAAGAATCGAAAATAACAGTGTGGAATCGATTCTTGGAATCGATTCTTTTCGATTCCAGAAACAGGAATTGGAATCGGAATCGATTCCAAAAAATCCGGAATCGAACAGCCCTAATGCTGAAGTTACCTGCGGTGTCAAGCCCCCTCCTTCCTGCCACCAATCAACGCGCCCCTCATTTGCATTATTAAAATGACCGTCCACGACAGCCAAAACCTCGCATCAGAGCTCGCGAGACAATAATGCATTCAGAAATAAGGGTCAAACGAGCTCTGTGTTTATTTTTTTCCAATTTTTCTTTTTTAGAAGGGCATGAAATGACTATAGTAGAGCGTGGGTATCAAAGTTACTACTACATTATGACTCCTTTAACTGAATGAGTGCTTACTTGTTTATTAGAATGCAAGCGAGATCGGCATCTCTCTGTAGTTCCAGTTGTCACGAAGCTCGTGGAAATGCAACTCCAATGTTAACGCGAGTCATGTCTTCTCCTGTCCCAAACCCTTCTCGGGTCATTTTTCACCCGTGCGTTTCCGCTTCACGGCTCTGCCTCCAGCAGCAGAAGGTGCAGGCAAAGCATAATCATGGTCCATTATTGGTATCCAACTATTGATTCTTTATCGTCTTCTTTTATTTTAGTGACGGGCGTCCGGTGTTCACATTTGTGTTTGGCGGTTTCCATAGATATATGGGCGGTTTCGCCGGGATCCGCAGGAAGTTAGAGAAACTAGAGGGGTTAAAGGTTATATGACGTCATAGACGGGCGACGAAACGGAAATAAAGAAACGGCCCGTGTCTTCAAATTAAAATATAAATTTCTCCGGATTTAAAAGTTGGTTGAAACTTTCGGGATAATGTTAGTACACAACTTAAAGAAATATATAACATAGATACAGTTATTTTTGCTATTTTGAAAGCTGAAAAGTTCCATATTGTGCCTTTAAATAATCCCAGTTTCCAACCAAAAATTCAATTTCAACATTGATAATAATGAGAACTGTTTATTAGAATGTATATTAGAATGATTTCTAAAAGGATCCTTCCTCAATGTCATATTTTTTGGCAAATATAAATATGCTATACATAATTGAGCATATAAGCATATCCAGTAATTAAACCTAAACATTTTAAACAATTGACAAACCAATTTATCTGTCTATATAAACAACTTGCAGAAGACCCTTGAGATGAGATGATTTTATTTTGTGTTAGTCATTTATCAAAACACTTTCAATAAAAAATAAATAAATAAAACTCATTCACTGCCCGACAAAGCTTATTGATAGCAAGCATTCAGCCCATGCTGACTGTGTGTCGGGTGTGTATTGCAGTTTCCAGGTTACCTGAGGCATCGCTAATTCCCTAGAGCCGTTGCCAAGAAATTGAAGAGAGCCAGTGCAGATGTGTGGGATGCATGTCAAATCTCTATCCTGTTAGGCACACCTTTTAGGTTCTTTGTCTATCTCTCTCTCTCTCTCTCTCTCTCTCTCGTATTGCTTGTTTCTTTCTTGTATGCCTCTCTTGTGCCCTCTTCAGAACCGGCTACCTCTGTGGAGTGCATCTGCGTGTATGTGAAAAAGTAAAATAGAGACTTTGCACGCATTAATGAATTCCATCCAGAAGGTTGAAAAGTCTGACTCGGCACTCTTATAAGCTACGTATATGGACTCTTTGTGAAAAGGTATTATATGGCTAGGCAGCTCACTAAATTTTGAAACCACTTGGACTCAGCTCCTGTAAACTTTATAGCTCGTGAATAAGGAATTTGGTCATTACAAATTGGTTGTCTTTTGCATTTGTAAAACTTACAGACGGCTGATCTATTAAAGTATGTCTGCTGTTTGATGAGTCTGTTTGCCCGGCCATGGTAACTCATTCCAGGGCTTTACACTTCCCTCAGAAATGCAAACAGTTCCATAAGGTTGTAGTCATAACCGTGGTTACATAACTCACTGGACACGAGGACAAAAGGAGAGGCTGAGATTTGATAGAGTACAAGTGGTCTTTCCTGACAAATACAGTTTAAACAAATGCAGTCAACACAAAATTGTGTAAAATTTTAGATTATTAGCAATTCTAATTTTGGATGTCAATTTTACAGAATTGTTATTTATTATTGGGGAAAATCATGCGGTTATAGTGTTGCTTACAGTTTTGGTCATTCAAATAAGTTAATAATTCATTGTATAATTATTTACAAAGAAATAACTGAATATCTAAACAACGAATTGTCAAAATTACATTGTTAGAAACGAACTAATTTTAATAGTTTATCAACATATCTAAGATATGTTTTTTCATTGTTGTTGACTTTGCACCTCTAGATTTGTGCTTTTGTGCTTTAAAAAAACAATAAAAGGACACCAAAGTGTACTGTCTGTATTAATAGGAAGTGCTATCTATAATCTTGAACATTGTTATGCAGTCATTCAGCAAGTTTTTTACAGTCTTTAGAGCCTCCTTATGACTGGGTAGAGCAGAGATTCACTTTCCCCTGAGCCAAGAACATTCATTTCTCTCTCTGTCTCTTTTCTCTAGCTGCAACCTCAACTTGTCCCTGCAATCCAATCCGCTATTGCAATCCTGTTTGCAGTACACTCTGTTTCCCTGTTGATCTCTTTCTTTTTGTTCTTTTCTCTTTTTTGTTGCCATTTCTCCTTTATTCTCTGCCTTTTCCATTTTCCTCTGTCAAGTCTTATCCTGTACACTTTCAACATCATTGCATTCATACTGTCTTCCTTCTTTGTCTCTTTCATGTCATCTATGGCTCTTCATGCTGCGGTTGTGAACTTTTCTTTCTCAAAGTATCTTAGGGTGGTTTCCCTCCTGGCTCGCTTGGAGCATTATTTTCGGAATATGGTGCGTTTTCTCCCCTAGTCCGGTTAATTTAGGAATAAATGAACACAGCAATCACAGGATCCACACCAAAACAAACGCTCTGAGATTGCCTGAACGAGGTGGTTTCAGCCTGGTTAAAACCGAACTCTGGATTGGTTCGGTTGATGTGAGAAAGCAATCCAACATTATAAATTATATATATGTATGTATATATATATTATTATATACACATTTTAAATAAAGCTAAAAATATAATCAGTTAGAATTTGAATAACTGCTACATTTTCTATATGTGTTTCTATACCAAGAAGAAAATGCAACATTGTAACGCATTTAGTCCCGGTTTCAGAACAAAGCAAACGATCTACAGCTCTGAAAATGCCCTTAGTGTCTGTGTTTGTCCTGAAACAGCCCATGTTGCTCTGATGACCTTTCCTTTCTACAGGACTCTCCCACATATTCTCTTTTTCTCATCCACTCCCTACCCTGAAAAAAACGTTAATATGTGCTGATGGACAGCCTCATTTTCATGTAGACTGTCCACTGTGCTAAACAAGATGTTCTTGATAGACAGCCCAGATTTCCTGTAATGAGCCCTGTCGTCTTATTAGCCTATTTAGTCTAGATAAAAAGCACAGTTAGTGAAGCATCTTTTCAGTGTCAGAATTATCTCTGGGGATTAACTTGTCTTCTTACAGTTTATAGATGTAGTCAGTCACCAGAGTTATGACAGATTAGGTGTCCTCATTTGCCGCCCTTCTCTTTTTTGGCTTTTTCTGTCTTAGAGATACACAAAGCCAGTAATAGTCTTCTTGGTGTGGTGTGCTGCTGGTGGAAAGGGCATGGTTGAGCTAAACCGTCTGATGGACTGGAACGTAACGGCCATTGGCTTGCTTCCGCCACATTTATGGAGTTAATGACATTTTAAAAGATGGAAAAGACTTGGTGTATTTCTGTTGTAGCTGAGATGCAGCTTTCCTAGATAAACGTCTTTGGTAGCATCAGTTTCCTATTTCAGAAAAACCATGATCTCTTTACATGTCATTATGACAGCAAGTCAAGTCAGCATGTATCACGTTATACAATATAAATTGTATCAAAGCCGCTTTACAGTGATAAACAGGAAAATAATGATCAATGATGTAAACAGAAATAAATTGTGCTGTAAAGCAGCTCTAAAAAATTGATACTTTTATTATTCAGCTTTAGTCCATTAGTAGTTGCACGGAACTTTCAAATTGGTTGAGAAGCAGCCATTACCCTTATTTACCATGGTAAAATGAATGAATGCTTGAATATATCCACACACAGCAAATGACCACCAAAATGTTTAAAAAAATAGCATAGTAAGTGTCTATGGCTAATCAATGTAAATAATTATGCAATTATTATAAAAGAATTATTTCGGACATAATTATTTATATCCACGCATACAGAATTAATGTTTAAAGATTAATATTAATATAGTCAAAAGTACACTGGGTTTTTTTCAGGCTAGGTTTTAAGGACACATCTATTTTTTTCTGTTTGAAGACACTGAAAAACACACGTGACACAGAGTCTGTTTTAGATAATGAATTTTAGACACTTTAGTGTATCTATGTTGTAATGTATTAATGATCCTCCACATTGCACGTCGAGTCTACATGTAGTTAGTATTGTATCTGATGTGTTTTGTTGACTTGATGGTAATGTCCTTGATTCTAATGTCCTTACAGTCTGGTGTTAGTGGCTTAGAGCGGTCTCAGCATTACTGATCCGGGCTCTTTGTGTCAATCCTCATTTCTTCTAGTCCCTCCTAAATGAGGACAGACCTCCGCTCTTGGCTTCAATTTTAACACATACACAGAACTGTCAATAGTCCGAGGTCATCTACACCAGTCTCAATCCAAGACCAGCCATTCTCAGCATTCTTCACAACTGTGTGCAGTACACACACACACATCCCTGTTTCAAGCATTGTGCATGTATGCGTGTAAGCATGGCTGATGGCGTGGTGTTAATGCAGTGCAGTGCCTGAGCTGTAAGGAAGTAAGTGGAGAAGGGATGTTGTTGTTTTCTTTGAATAAAGCACACACTGAGTGGCAGGAATGGAGAGTGAGAGTCATTAGAGGAGAGAGAGGAGGGTGGCTGGATCCATGGAAAGAGGCAAGGAAAGAGTAGGTCTGAGGAAATGTGCTGAGCTGTGTGTGCCTTTTGAGTGTCCAGCTGCACAAACATGAGCGCACACACTAAAGGCTGCTGTGCATTCAAATCTTTACCATACATTCAAGATAGTTGTGCTGCCATTATAAAACGAAACAGCATGCATAAAACTAGGATTTTGTGTTTTATTTTCCCAAATAATTTCCTAAAGACTAAATTATCAAAATATGTTTTAACAGGATATCTGATTTAAAACCTCAGCAGCTAAATGGTGTTGAAATTTAGTAATTTAAGTAACAGGTGATTTAATCTTCATGCTTTTGATTCAAAACTTGACAAATGTAATGGAAGTCTCTGTGTGGCATATCTTTAAATATTTGGAATAAACAAAGGTTAAATGTGCTAAATGTAACTTTTCTTCTAAAATGAATCCTTTTTTTATTGCCTGTGTGTGAAGGGGTTGTAATCACACATTACAATGATCCACTTGTCGGGTTTTGCTATTACCTCTGAAGGCTAATATTCATAATTATATGTGAAGTCTCCGGGTCGGATTTACCGCGAAATCCTTCGGATGTGACGTGCATGCGCGCTCCTGAGCCTCTCTCCTTATACAGTCTGTGCGGCCGACGACACTGCAGCGAACTACATGAGTCTGATAACACCCCAAAACGACCTGCCTCCAGCACAACACAGACTCCAACACAAACTCCACAAATATAAAAAACAAAACAACGTTTTATCTGCTGAAGCTCGTCAGGCCAAACGTGAATCTGATCGACTCAGGACGAAAACACGGATCAACATCGGCAGAGCTTTTGAATTATTAGTAAACTTGTAATGAAATAGCAAGGTAAACTACATGAGACATGTAATGAATACAAAAGACTGTTCCAGGATAACAAAAAGTAGCTAGGTGTAACTTATTTTATGTACCGTACTATATCTACTGTCTAACGTTACTCATCCCACTACTATCATATTGTTTATAAACATATCCAGACACGTTCAGTAGGCTACAGTAATGTTACTTCCTACTGTCTTACTGTTATTGTTATACTGACATTGCCGTTTTCGTTATCATATTATACATTCACCTATGTTGACATTGCTGATTGTGAAAGATACACGAATTAGTGAAATGCCTTATGCTAGATAACATCACATGTCGGCTAAATGCAGTCAATGTAACGTTATCATGGTACGAGCATGGAACATTAGTTCAACGTCAAGCTGATAAAAGTAGCCTATTATTGCAACGTTGCAGTGGGAGTTTACATGAGTTTCCAGCATGTCAGTTTTGCCAGGTCCGTATGCCTTCACTGTTTCCGCGGGTTGTTTGTGTAGTGCAGGGGTTGAGGCGATTGTTTTACCCACTGGAACATGATTGTTATTGAGGAAACACCCGGGAACGCTATTTGACTATTTTTGGCCGTGAATGGGTTAGTTTTGATGAGCAATTGGGCTGGTTTTGTTGTGCAGACCTGGCAACCTGTGTGTGATGCTTTCGCCATTGCGTTGAAAGTCTCCGTGTGGCCCAAGGGGGTAATCCATCGACCGGAAGTTGAAGTCGGCTGGGTGCCGCCATCTTGTAGCAGAACTTCACTTGCGTTAGCATTTCCATTGACTCCCATTCATTTTTGCGTCACTTTGACGGCGAATAACTTTACATCTGAGGCGTTTAAAGACTACATTTGTCCATTATTTATTTCTAAAGAAACACGACAATGTATAAAGGGCTCCATTACCTTCTATGTTACATTATGGCCCCGTAGAAATAGTTTTTGTAAAAACAGGCTAACGACTGCGTCATAACCACTCAACTCTCTGTCGCGTGACCGTACAGACAGGAAGAGAAGCTCGCAGGCAATCGGGGGGACGTCCCGTCAAGGGAGAAGCCCATAGATAATGAGTCCATAAAAGCAACGGGACAAAATACTTCTGCTCACTCACGCCAAATAACTCTTTGCTCAAGTTCCCCGTCTCTGCAAGATTAACGTTGGCAATTTTCACGCACAGCTACTAGAAGATTTACGTCTGTCAGTCAGGTTGCTCACGTCATCAAGGTTAGTTTGAGTCGGTTTGAGTCTGCGCGTCAGGAACGGAAGTGCTCAAAAATCGCTAAAAATGGGCTTCAACTGTCTCAACGGAGTTCCAATGAGATGGCTCTGTCCATTTCTTATACTGTCTATGGTGTGGCCGGTAGTGAATGCTCGCTCTTGAGATTGAGCACATACACGCACACGAGCACAAGTGCTCTTGTTGCAATCTGAAACATCACCGCTAGAGGCCGCTAAAAAATACATATTGCACCTTTAAGGATTGTGAATTGTGAAGTATTTTAGATTGCTATAAAGGAGCATTTTTTTTGTTCTGCACTATTTCTAGGTCACTAATCAAACAAAGCAATCTTTTAATTATTTCTTTTGTTTAAACCTGGAATAAACAAAGTTTAAGGATTCGGATTCTCAAGAAGTACGATGAAGAATTTTCAGATGAAGAACGTTTATGAAAGGCTTTGTGGCATTTTTTCACATATTGAAATATAGGTAAAATATTAAAAGGTAATCATTTATTATAAAAATGTATATTTTTAATTATTTATTAAACCTGAAGTAAATATATTTTAAAGTATTAAAGATTATAATAAATAAATGTTTACATATCTTCACTATTTCTTGGTCACTAAAAAGAATGTGATGATATTATATATCTGTTTTATTTCTTTATATTTTTGTAGTCACTGAGCAAAATCAGCAAATACACAAAAGTGTAGAAGTATTTTAATTAGTAATTTGTTTAATATTTTTTAACTTAATATATTTAGTAGGATTTTTTTAATATAATTTTCCAACACACACCCACCCCCACCCCTAGGGTCCAGTGATGAGCAATCATGTGAAAGTATATCCACAGGGAGAGCAGCTGAAGTGTCTTCTATTTATGCTCTGCTCTTGAAAGACACAGTCCAGTCTCTTTCTTGGCTGATATTCAGACTTTAGATTCTCTAGGTGTCGGTATTGCCAAAAGCTTTAATCGCAATACATTCTGACTGCTACAGCTGAACCAGAGTTATACCTTATGACTGAATCATAGACCATAGATTGATGGTGCTTTACTCTACAATGCCTACATTGAGTCTCTGTGTGTGTGAGAGAAAGAGAGAGAGAGAGAGAGGATGGTAATGGCGTTGTCATCCACTAAATGACTGAGTAAGGCTCTTGTTTGTGTGCATATGCATCATTGTACTCTTCGTTCTTAGACTGTGAATAGGCTGTATTGTTTGCAATCAAGTGCACTCCTCCAGGATCCAGAATGACACTGTATTAGACTTGCTGTATGCTTAAATTGACTCGGAGATGCATAATACACTGTGAACCATATTGTGCATGTCTGAGTAAACATGCATGCATTAAAACAGCATCTGTGTAAGTGTACTTGAGGGGGGTGGGATATGACTCTCTGTTGTTTTTGTGTTTTGGAGAATGTCATATATAAGGGACCTATTTATTTCTCCTAAGGATAACAGCTGGTGTGGTCTGAAATGTTACTTTTTAATGAATGGTGTTTGTTTCAACAACATGACTCTTCATGTTCAACAGGAAGTTCTTAATTGCCCTTACTGTGTTTTGATTTGTCTTGCAGCAAACAAGCGGAGGAGTCTGTATAACAATTCCTACAGTCCTCAAGTGGGCTACGGAAGCCCGTACGGCACAAACACGGCAAACAGTCCCTACAGCAGTGGCTTCAACTCCCCGTCCTCAACTCCATCTAGAGTGCCTAATATCGTCAAGCAACTCGTTCTGCCTGGCAGTGCAGGTAAAGGCCTCATTACTCCAAACCTATTCTATTCCACATGTATTTATATTTTTTATCTACTTTACATATATTGCAAGACAAAATTGGAATAAAAGTGTAGCATACTACTGTTACATATTTTCTACTTTTACATACTAATAAATGTTTATCAGTCTCAAATTGTGCTACAAACATTCATTTTATGTCACTCATGGATGACTAACAAGTTCTATTTATTAATTTGCTGTTACTTTAGTGTGTTACTTACTAATCATTAAAGTAGCCACATGACATCTTTGCTTTTGTATTTGATACTTCTGCATGAAAGCATATTTCTTATTTTCATTTGGCTAAGAGCTCTTAAAATGTACATAAAATAAAATATTTTCTGTTAATGTAACCACTGAGTAGCTGTCCAGTATACAGTAAATAGTATGCTACTATTTTATCAGTCAATATGACTTAAGCAGAAAACACACAACAGCTATTCATTGTCTTTATAGGTATTCTTATGAATAACCACACAGAAAAAGTCACTTTTTTTATTTAATTTAGTCATTTATGAATGTAAATATTATGTGTGTAGGTCACCAGCGTGGATCGGCTGACAGGAACGCACAGGCAGTGAGCCCCCAGTCCTCAGTAGACAGTGAGTTAAGCACATCAGAGATGGACGAAGACTCTGTCGGTTCATCGACCACGTATAAACTCAATGACGTCACAGACGTGCAGATACTCGCCCGCATGCAGGAGGAGAGTAAGTGGTAGCTTTTCTCTAACTGGTGCCATTTGATGTTAAAATTTAAACTCAACACTTATTGTTATACATTTGATTATCATGCTGCTGAAATGGATGATAAACGGTGCATAATAGTGGAAAAAATGCCCAAATGGGGCACTGAGATTTAAACTCAAGTATATCTATATTTCCCTCTTTTAGGTTTAAGGCAAGAATATGCTGCTACGGCGTCACGGCGTAGCTCTGGTTCATCATGTCAGTCGTTGCGGCGAGGAACTCTGAGTGACCAGGAGCTGGACGCACAGAGCCTGGACGATGATGAGGAGGCGGTCCACCATTCCTTCCACACCCCCGTCAACCGCTTCAGCCCCTCCCCTCGGCACTCGCCACGCGTGTCCCCCAGAAACTCACCCCGATCTCGCTCACCTGCCCGCTCTTTAGAGTACAGCCGCGGATCTCCCCAACCAATCATCAGCCGCCTTCAGCAGCCCCGCCACTCTCTGCAGGGCCACGATACCCAGACAAATGCCATTAAGAATGAAGGTAGATCTTTATCCAGTCACATTTCAATTGGTCTATTTTCTTTAAAGCACTGTGAAACGTATGTACAATGTCTGTTTAAATGTTGGCTTCTCCATCCTTTCTGTCTGTGTGGGCAGAAAAGCTGAGGCGGAGTCTCCCTAACCTCACACGATCCAGCTCTGGACCGACTGCAGAGCCGGTCAAAAACAGCAGAAGCTGTGAGTCAAACCTGCAAGTGCCAAACGGAGGGTCACCCAGACACCAGAGTCAGTCTGCCAGTGAGTGTACGGACACATCAGTCAGCTCATACATGCACACATACATCACATCATAGAACTCGAGCACCCACGGCATCAGAGCATATGAAAACACGTGATATTCTCCATTCATTTTATCCAATCAAAAAATGATTGACATTCGGGATCCTCTCTCTCAGGCGGGTCGTAAATACAGACAATTCTACCGTTATATAGTAATCATAGGCGAAAAGTGCAAAACTACAGAAAAGCCAACTACAGGGCAAGGCTAAGATGTGCTTCCTCTTAAAAAAATTAAAAATTGCACACAAACTACACATCTACGTTCACAAACCACTATTCAATTTTAACAGAAAAGCAATCACACTGTATGTAAGATTTGGGATGCCAGAAAGCGCACAAAGAGTGCTTCCGTTATAATCACTAAAAAGCTGTTACTCATCTTAGATCTTTGCAATCTCACAAAGTTCTGTTACACCAAATGAAGCTAACTTTACAATGAAATTATTTACATAATGTGTACACTTTGTTATATTGAGAGGATTTTTGAGCATGCAGAATCAGAATCGACTCAGTCAGAATGAGTGTGGGCACCCACCGCATCACATCAACCACTGAACACACACACAACATTTAGTAAACTGCATATGCAGTATTTATCATGAATGTTATTTTGTCTATAAATGTTTATATATGGTAACATTTGACTCTTTGTGACTGTCAGAGATACTTGGCTGTGGATTCTGTGCTTCTGACTCATATTCACGGTGTGCTCTTAACTGCAGCGCTGGTGTCTTGGCTTGCCGGATGAGGCTCTTTGATCTTCTCACATTCTCTCTTAGATCACAACTTATTGGCATCGTGGCATTCCCTCTAAAAGCCTGACTGACTTTCAAACAAGGCCCTTGTAACTTACTATTCAAAGCTAATTTTACATTTTTTAGGGAAAGCTTCAGAGTCTTCAAGCTGTGGTCTTTGGTTCTTAATTGGCCAGAACACTAAGTTTGTCATTATTTGTAGATAAAAAATGTCGATTAACAAAATGCATACAGCGTGTTTAATAGATTAACCTACTTGTCATTTTGATGCGTTTTGCCCCTTCCGATACATAGCTTTAGCAGGAATTATCAATTTTGAGCAGAGTCTTTATATACGTAGTCAATGTTATATATTGTGATCATATGGAATTGTTTTTTTAAGTTAAATGCTTGTGTTTTGACATTATTCACTTTTGTTTTAATGATGACATTTGTTCATTAACATTCTTGCACTGTTCATTAGAAATGTTGACAACATGTCTAGTAATTTTTTTGGTAACCTTCTTAATCTGGCTGACCCATTGGCATTCATGACATCACAACCAGCACAAAGTGAAAAAAGTGCAGCTAGCCCCACCGCTTTTTAAAACTGTGACCCCCCTATAAAACAGAACATTTCATGACGGCATGCTGAATCAATTTATCCATGTAAGGTCAACGAATAAGGATCTCTCTATCAGTGATCAGTCTCTCAAACGAGGGTGGAGTAAAGGAATATCCTCTTCAGTACCCAGGGGTAAACGGCCATCTCTTAAACAGCGCAGACAGAGACATTAGCTTGCTTAAGGGATTTTACACATTGCGCCTTAGTATTTCAGAGTTCTTCAGGCTTCTCCTTCTATAACATAGACAGTCTTGTTTTATTTCTGTCCTTCCTGCCTAGCATGCTCTGCTTTTCCCTTCTGTCTCCGCCTTTGTCTCTTCCTCACACCCTTTGTTTTTGGCCGAGGTGCTGGTTGTCTGGATGTAGTTGTATTCACTCTTGGCTTAGTGCTGCTCCTGCCTGTTTTTCTCTTGACTGCGGCGCCCTCTGGTGGCTGGTTAGAAGTGGTTTTCTGGCTTAACCATGCACGGAATGGCTCTGCCTTGAATTAAACCCCATCCTGGCTGGCTGTTTTTTCCTTGGCACTCCTTAAAGTATTCAGTTAAAGCTGATTCTGGATCAGGTCTGGTTGGAGGTTAAGTCCCTGCGGGTGGAGGTGGACGTCTGAACTCGGATTAGCCTGAATCAAAACGTAATGTCTGCTTATTTCTCATCTCAGCGTTGCACCAAAGGCTCTCAGCACCTGCGCGCTCCTCCCCAAAACCAAAAGAGAGACTCCAGAGCCCTACGTCTCTTCGAGGTAATGCACTGAGCGGGTCACCCAGACACGGCTGAAGCATTGTGAAGCCAAGTTACCAGACAGTGCTGGAAGTATAATGGCATTTTGACACTTTTATGAACCCAACAGTTCTGTTTGGTTTGGGTGGAAGCTGTTTACTGACCTCAAATCACATCCAGTTCTGCTTGAAAAGAGGGGTCTGGATTTAAATTGGTTTCTTTTTTTCTTTTCTTTTGCCATTTATCTATTACAGGAGAATATTTTATTGCATACCAACCTGGTAGGTTTGGGAAAAGTTATGAAGGGATTTTTAGCTCTGAAACTCTTTTGGTGTGAAAGCAATTAGGCCTAAATTGAGGAAACGAACCACTATTGATAATGTTTCCATGAACAATATATTAACAATAACAATACACATGTCTCTACTGACAGTTTTGTAGTTGTCAAACTAATTAAAAACAGGTCCACGTTGGTTATTGGTCATGTAAACATAAAAATAATATATATTGGTCATAAAAAGGCCACGTCTGTCGATCTGCAGTTAAAGGTCATCTCGCAGCATTGAAAAGTTTTTGTGCAGGATTGAATTGTGTCAGTTTGTATTTTGTGTTGTATATTGTTTTGGAGTGGCTGATTGGCTTTTTCAGAATAGATTGTTCTCCTGTGATTGTGAATGCTGCTGCTTCTTTGCAGTGTTATATGTTGAGATGAGGGGACAAATGTGCCATGTCTTCTGGTATCTTTTTATTAAATGGAACTGCTTGAAAGTTGTCACATAACCAACTGTTACAGTAGTCTGTGAAGACACCGGTCTCTGCAATTTTATATATGCACTAAGCAACTTTATTTAATGCAATCAAAGTGCATTTAAATAAATATTTGCACTTTAAAAAGAAACGCATGATGGTATGAGTCCTGAGCAAGACTCGACAGCCTTTGGAACGGATGCAAACCAACCCCTCTCTTTTCCATCTTTTACCCAGTTCCTCTCTCGTGTTGCTTCGGAGAGGAAGCAGATTTCAGTGAGTATATACACTGATGATGATGATGATGCAGCTTTTCAGCGCTGTGATATTTTATGTTGTGCAAGTGTACGTGAATGGTAGATTGTGTTTGTACTGTGATTTTGTGTTTTTACCCCATTTTTGCAACAAGGAGACATTTGTAGAACTAGTATTGTGCAAAATGTTTGTGAACAACACTAGTTGATCAAGGCTGTTTTAATCCATCCATTCTTATGGTTTTATTTTCTTTCAGCTTTGTGTTGAATGTCATTAATGCTAGTGAACTTGTGCGGTCTTCTGCGTGTTGCATAGAAGCGTTATTTTGAATTGTGGTCGTTTTTAATGTATAGCTTTATAAATGATGTCTAACTGCATTATTTTAGTTTTTAGGGTTGAATCCATCTTTTTTATAATTATTATTTGTCATTTTAACCCCATTCCCATTAACTCATGACTGTGTTCCCTTGAATGGCTTGTATCAGGTATTATATTAATGGAAGATCAACTACTGAATAAAAAGCACAGTCTTTAATGTTTTATCTTTTATGAAATATATTTCAGTTCTATTCCTTACATTCCATCTGTTGCCTTTACCGTCATTCCCACTTATCTTCCCGATGGTTTTTCTTTCTTCCAGTGCCCTCTTCCAGTAAGTTGCGGACTCCTGCTGCCCCGTCTCCCTTGGCTCTCCGTCAGCCCATGAAGGTCATGTCTAATCACGGTTCAGGCACAACCACGCCCACGCGCTCCATGGCCCCGCCCCGCAGCGGCCTGCCCCGCCCCGCCACCAATGCCGGAGGAGGTTTACCAGTGCCTCGCAGCAAACTGGTCCAGCCAGTGCGCAGGTACTCTCAGCTTCTCATGGCTCGATACCAATACATAGTAAGCGTCTGAAGTCCACTATACTGAGTGTGTGTGTGTGTGGTTTGCTCTGCAGGTCTGCTCTGCCAGCTCCAAGGACGTATAGCGGTATGAGAGACGAGAGCTGGAGAGAAGGCTGCTACTGAGCATGCCTAGAATCAGTTCAACCAGGCACTTTATAGAGATACGTCTTTAACCCCCACAAACAAAAGACTCATTCTTCCAAACAAATGATTCTGTCCTCTTTCATTTGACGTTACAGAGCTCTCATCCCAGCAGGATAGATGTTGAAGGCAGACTGGACGCAACAGAATGCCAAAGAAACATACGAAAGGGATTCGCCCTCGCCTAACCAAACAGCACCTGTACCGCAAACGGCTCGAACACACTATCCTGCTTGCAAATCCCTCAAAACCCACCACAGAAGAACGCTGAATAACTAGTTTTCTCTGTGATGACATTAGTGGCGAACCTTTATTAGTTTGTGCAAATTGACCTTCACTTTTGGCTCATGTGGGAAAGGTTTGTATGGCAATTGCATTCTGTCAGAATGTCTTTCATATCTATGTGACCTCTTATTTATTTGAAATCATTATTTAAAATATTTCTTTCAAAGATTATTCACACAGTATTTGGTCTTTAAAATATATATATATATGTATGTATCTTTATTTCTGAATGTCATTGTGAAACCTCAACTGCAAAGCTACGTTTCCAAAGCATTTTAAATGTCTGAATAATGGATGCATTTCAGAGTTTTTGAACAAACGTATTTAGTTTGAGCCTTCAGATATGCCACAGGATTGATCCTTTTGCTCTTTTCGAAAGGAAACATGGATCAGTGAGAAATTCAAATCAAATTTCATGAATTGTGTTTGTTTGTATGGAAAATAGGAAATTCATTTGAATATAAAAGCCTGTGATCAACTTAATTGGGTGAACTGTTGTGTGGTCAAACTTTGTTCATCAGTGATATGTCTCCGTGGCAAGGGCCATAAAAAGTTGTGCTTGTGTGTGGGTGAAATGTAGTGCTTATGTACTATTCATTTTGGGATATTCCTGGTCATGTAATTTGTCGTCATTCTCAGAGTGAAACAATTGATAAAAAGCAAAGAATTAAAGGGATAGTTCACCACAAAATGAAAATTATGCCATTGTTTACTCGCCCTCCAGTTGTTCCAAACCTGTATGAATTTTGAAGAATGTTAACCAAACAGAAACAGGGGTCCATCAACTGTTTGGTTACTGACATTCTTCAAAATATCTTCTTTTGTGTAAGTCATACAGTTTTGGAACAACTTGAGAGTCAGTAAATGATGACAGAATTGTAATTTTTGAGTGAAATGTCCTTTTAAAAATGCCACTTACTGGGGTAACTGAATGGCAATGCCACCTGAACATCTTGCTGCACACTAGCATATTGTTGAGGTTGAGCAAGTTTGTTTAAAAATGAGTGCCTATAATTTATGAAATTCTGTGATTGCTACAAATGTTTTTTTTTTTGTTTGTGCCAATTGCTTTGTTTTGCCAATATCATTTACTTCAGGGTTCTTTGCATTTCTTGCTCGTTTTGTTTGATTTTTGTAATTGCTTTGATAACATTTATATTTGCTTTTTTGTAACAAAGGTATGTTCTAAAAGCCCCTTGATATTTATGACTAAATACTATGCGCTGATAAGAGGCTTATTTATTAAAAGGTGAGATACCTCCGTGTGCTGAGATAGAGTTAGCGGGATGCTTGAGCCTGGTATGGTCATGAGTACATGACATAAACATTTTGTGGATTGTTTTTTTGGTAAAGACTTTTATATCTCCACAAACATGATGCTCGGTTTCCCCTGCGTTAAATCATTTCAAATAAAAGTTGAAGAAAAAAAAAAGCTGTGTGGTCTGTCACTTATTTGTCCATGTGAAAGAACTTGAATTTGACTGCTGACCATAGACCATTGTGGAAAATGTTGAGAGTGCGATGAATTGATTTTAGGTTGTAATTGTCCGCTTTATAATCTAATGTAGGCTATATGAGATCTTAGGTCAAAATTTTACATCAGAAGTGTTCAAATATTTATCATAAAAGTATCTATAGTATGTCAGTCTATTATTATTTTTTTCATTATACCTTTTTTTTAATTGTTTATTTTTATGTTTAGTGACACTTTAAAATGGGATTTTAAATATAAAAAAAATAAATTAAGGTTATGTGTCACAATTATGTGCTGTTGCAATTTTTGTAAAACAAACAAAGAGATTAAAGATTAAATCTTGCTTTATTTGCAATGTAGTTTGCAAACATTCACATGATCCATTTTTGTGAGCTCCATTACGGCGAGTTGCTTTAAAAGTCCCCTCTCCCTCCTTTTTAAACACATTTTCTTTTTACTTTCCTCTACTTCTCTTGTTTCTCTTACTCCGGAAGGCCCATTTCTTTGCGGGTGAGTGTTGCGATGACACGATCTTTCAGATTCTCTGGCGTAGCACATTTGGGCTCTGATTGCAGGGACTCCATGGTCAGTTTCCTCCACAGGTACTCTATTTTAGTGTCACAATGCCACGGGTTAAAGGTCAACTCCACCCAACTGGTATTAATATCTAATATACCAGGTGACAGAAACTGCAGCCTGTTTTCACTGAGGTCAACATACTCCAAGCGCTTGAGCCCTTGAAATACAGGTGGCGGGAGGCTGTCTAGTCGATTTTTCTGCAGGAAGATGTGAGTCAGGTTAGCGGAATGACTGAAGGCTTTTACATCCAGGGACTGGATTTTGTTCTGGTCCAAATGAAGTCTCTCTAGAGCAGGGTGAGCATCTAGACACCCAACTGGAAGCTCTTCGAGTTTGTTCTGCGAGAGGTGCAGAATCTTTAGGTGACTCAGACTTTGGAGTTGGGCCATTGGGAATTTCATAAGATGGTTTCCGGACAAATCCAACCATGTGAGATTGCTGTCGCTGGGCAGCCAGTCTGGGTGGAGGTTGGAGATGCGGTTGTCTTTCAGCACCAGGTTGAGGAGTGGAGCATGATGGAAAACATGCGCAGGCAGCTCTCGAAGTTCATTGTCTGTGCACAGTTCAGATGAGATGAGTTAGTGACCTGCCTGCTACATCATTTCAGTTGCTTTGGCTGTCATAAAAACACGAAAACTGCCTACACAAGGTGCTTTTATACACACGGACTCACCCGTGAGGTCTATGGTGTGCAGGTAATGAAGCTCCTTCAGAAGATCTGCTGGTAAGCTGCTCAGTTTGTTTCCGGGCAGGTGTAACTCCTCTAGCAGTGGGATGGCTTTCAGGTGTTGAGAGGTCAGCACGCTCAGGTTGGTGAACTGGATGGTTAAGGAGGTGGTGTTGCCTGGGAGACCGTCTCCAGGGAAATGAGAGAGACCGGCATCAGGACACACGACCTCGGTGCTTTTGGCGCTGAAGTGGCACGTGCATCGCTTTGGACACGAGAGGGCGTCACGGCAACAGAAGACGAGCATCACCGAGAGCGCGTGCATGAGCCAGGGATTCATCTTCACGAGCTTCAAAAGTTGAGGTTCAAATTATTATTTTTTTGGTTTTTAAGCTACTGTTTTTTTTCCTAGCATAGAGTTTCCTCGTTTGTAATAATACAAAAAAAAATCATGAATGTATAATAAAAGAAGAAAGCGAGGAAAAATGAATCACATAGAAATGTAGATTATCTAAGTTCCCTGACTGGAGCTCAGTCTAAAAAGGTAAAACTTTAACAAAACGACAGCTTACCGTTTATTGTTTAGATGTCCAGTTATTCCAAAATTCTGCTCATTCCCCTCAGTTATATCCTGACAGAGACTATCCGTGTGTGACTCAAACACTGTTTACAGGAAAGCAGGACGGTCAGAGAAAACCCGTCACTTGTGTAAATAATGAGAACATCTGGACATGCCTGAAGGGTGAAAGTACACAAGACATTTCCTAAAAGAAAAGTATATCAAATTTAAAGTAGGTGTTACACGGCTGTTGTTTTAATAAAAGTGGAATAATAAATAGGCTGTGTAATTTGTAAAAATGTCAAATTTGAATGTAAACTGAGGAAATATTTATATGGAACGCTTTATAACAGTCAGGTATTAGATCAATACATGTAAATGATTGATGTTTTGGCAGCAACATCAGCATTGCACAATGAACAAGAGGTTGCACAACAAATGTTCCACACAAATGGACACCTTTTAATTTCAAATTTTGTTATAACAACTGTCCCAGTGATTTGTTTATTTCTTATGAAATGTTCACCTGTGCTTAAAAGACCATCCACATCCAGGGTTTATTAATGATGTTAAGCATTATTTTCATCTAGTAATAATGAGTTAAACAGTTTATTTTGGTTAAGTTATTAAAATGTGTTACTGAGGAAATTTAGCTTTTTAACGTTTTACTATTAGGCTATTATCGTTGTTTATTTGTATTATTATTATTATTCATTTGTGACACCGCATGTGATTGTACGTGAACTGATTTTATTGAATTTTCCCCAGGGGAAAACAGAGTTACAAATCAGATACCCAGATGCATAATAATTGAATAGACATAGGCTACTTCGTACATCTTACTATTCCATCAATTGTCTTTTTCAACAACAGAGATGCAGCCTATGTTGTTTCGTTGTTCTTTAGGCTATATAAATTAGCTAATCATAAAAAAAATCTTTGTCAGTTGAGAATCTAATATTTGGTACATTTTAATTGAGATATTTTCCAAATAGAACATGAACTTTAATTGTATTGTCAATACAAACAGGTACGACAATCCATATGAACAAGAGGAAGAATTTTAAACTACCGGTATGTAAACAATTAACGATTTTTAAGAAAGTGATTTATGGTGAACATTAGATGACCCTAACATTTAACGGTTTCTTTAGCTACATTTAAGGTATTTGTGACCAGTTTCTGAGTTAATTGTTGTGGATGGAGCCTGTAATGGCTCTTGGTGACGCGCGCTCTACGCCAAACCCCTCCCGGTGGCACCGCGCGCTCAGCGCTGGAGATCCCAGTGTCCCTCAGTCACTGCTGACAGACGTACAATGATCCTGCGCCGCTAGGAGACCGCGCGCCTTTCACATCAGGTCAAGGAGACACCCGCGGAGACTGACGGTTCATTTGGAGATCTCCAGTGCTCTAGAGACGCGATGGAGACCCCCAGCAGCGAACCAAACACCGCCGCGCTCACGCGACTTCTGAACTTCACAGGGGACCCAGCCAGCTTCTCGGAGAAGCCTCCCATGGCAGGGTTGCGCGCCACAGAAGAGCCGCTGTCTCTCGTGCTCAGCAGCTTCAGGACTGATGTGGTTCCAGCGGGGCTCCTGGCGGGTCCATTCTCGCCCTCTGAAGAGCCCACTCACCTGATTGTGGCTTTCTGGGATTCACCATTGAGTCACTGGATTAATGTGTTTGTTGGCTTTGTCCTGTGCTTCACCATGCTGGGGCTGGGCTGCACGGTGGAGCTCAGTCAGCTTGGCGAGCACATCCGAAAGCCCATAGGAGTCCTGCTGGCGGTGCTGTGCCAGTTTGTCCTCATGCCCCTCATCGCCTTCCTCCTGGCTCTGGCCTTCTCCCTCAATGATGTGGCCGCTATGGCTGTGCTGCTTTGCGGCTGCTGCCCTGGAGGAAACCTCTCCAACATCATGTCATTGCTGGTCAACGGCGAGATGAACCTCAGGTAACTATATGTTGTCTATTACATCCGTCTGGTGATCAAATACACTCTTAAAAATAAAGGCTTCATAGGGATTTTTTGTGTTGCAGTGATGCCATCAGAGAACCATTATTTAGTTAGTACATCTTAATAATCTAAAGAACATTTTCCCACTTAACGAACTCTTTGTGGAATGTAAAGGTTCCATGAATGTTTAAAGTTATTCGTGGAACCATCGATGACAATAAATAATCTTTATTTTTAAGAGTGTATAAAAACGTAAGAAAATATTGTGATATTATAAAATTGTGAGAATATGTTACATTAAAGAAAAACTGTATATCACACCTAATGCGACGATCTGTGAAATATCATATGTGAATAATGTGAAAATCCGTCTCAGATTAGGCGACACATTGGCTATATGTCACAGAAAATAAAAAAATATATATTGCGAGAATGTCAAAAAAAGATTATAATGTGGATAGGTAATTTTAAATATTTATGGATTTTTGGACATTACATAGGCCTACTATATTGTGTTTTAATATTTGTCAACATGCTCTTTTCATTCTGACCAAATTATAATATCGAGAGATAGCCTACAAGCATGACACTGGGTGCATAGAACACATAAATGAAATAAAAGTCAGAATAACGCGTCAACTTTGTTTGGCTGACTTGGTAATATACATTGCTTTTGGTGGTTTTGTTTTCCAGCATCGTCATGACCATCTCGTCCACTGTCCTGGCGCTCGTGCTCATGCCGCTGTGTTTGTGGATGTACAGTCGCGCATGGATCAACACACCCGTGGTCAATCTTCTGCCCTTCGGTCCGATCATTCTCACCCTCTGCAGCACCCTCATTCCCATCGGGCTCGGGGTCTGGCTTAGACAGCGCTATGCTCGAGTGGCAGAAATCATCATTAAGGTGACTAAATGCAAAAAAAAGTTCAGTTGTCTAACAGTGTGTTGTGGCCAGAGTATGCGCACATTTGCTATTATGGAAACTGAAACATCAGACAGTTTATTTAGAGGAGTCACTAGTGGAATATCTTCATCATAAGAAAATTATTTAGATTTATGATTATGCCGAATTATGCTGTCTTTTCTTAAATATCACTGGTGATGGGTTTCTTATGTCGTCTTCTTAACGTCCACAATCTCTGGCCATTAGGAGACTTCAGTGCCCAAGGGCAGAGTGGCGTCACATGCGCGCATGGGTTCCTCCTTTCAGTTGAGCTTATCTATGAAAAGCCTGGTCAGAAGAGCACAGTGGCGACTGTGAGATAGAGAGAGGTGGAGGGGTGGGGATGAGTGTGTGATAAAGGAATAGAGGCTGTTGGGGTGGGTGGGACGACAAAGTGGAGTGGATAAAAGGGGGCTGATTTGTCTCATCATGGCTTGCACTTTTCTCCTCTAGTAGTATCATCATGTGTCTGTCTGTGCCATTCACTCTTTTCAGGATTCATTCCCCAGGCCATATAGCTAAATATGTCACATCAATTGTTCCCAGACATATAAATGAAAACCATTTACGGCTAATTGCTGCACGCTGAATCCTGTTACACAGTACCATCTTAACAGCAGTTTCTGAATGTTTCATAATTATTACTTTTTATAGTAATTTATATTTGTTTGGTTCTTTGTTCAATCTCAAACCATTATTTTATTTTTAAATATTAAGAGGTTTGCATAAGAGTTTACTGTGAACTGTGCAAACATTAAACTTTACTGAAATAAATCTCTTGCTTTGGTCTACGCTGGAAATATTCAGTTAACTCTGCTAAACTGTAATTATTCAAACTAAAACTGAAACTAAATAGAAATGTGTTCACAAAATAAAACTAAACTAAAAATAATAAAACCATTAATGAAACGAACCAAAACTGAACAAGCTTTAGACAAGTTCTTTTTTTTTTTAGCAAAATTGAAAAATTGCTCAACTACAATAACCTTGGTATTGGTTGTTTAAGGATAGCTTAATGTTTAAAATATTTATAAATTGTCTCCATTAGAAAAAATCTGAGAATATGTCCATTAAACAAAATAAAAATATTGTGAATTGAAAATAAAGTGTCAGTTAATAAATAAGAATAGTGTGAGAATATGTCATTACACCCAGAATATAAAGTAAAAAATATTGTGAGAATGTCCATTATACACAGAAAATACAATAAAAATATTGTGAAAATACCTCCATTAAAAAATAATATTGTGATAATATGTCCATTAGACCCATATAATAAAATAAAAACATTGTGAGAATATGTCCAATAGGCCAAGAAAATATTGCCGATTCTGTTAGCTAAATAACTAAAATAAACTAAATGGATCAATAGCCTGTATAAATTCTGATGAGAAATTTCAATGAGATCTGTATGACAGTTTGACCCTTGTATGTCTGTATGACAATTAATATTCAACCATATTATTGATCTGCTTGCATTGACATCATTATATGAGCACTGATCTGAGCTGGACGATGACTTCACGGTTTTCTCCACAGCGCCTATATATAAATGAACTAAATTAATAGCCTTTTTTCAACAAAAATGAACCATCACTGAACTTACTTAAGCTGGCCTATGACGCTATTATCTTCTTGATCTGCTTTACAGCAGAAACAGACTCTGTTGCATTATTTACATATGAAGCTGCTTTGAAACTTAAAGGTGACTTGACTGTTTGTAAGATTTACCAGCCTATGCTTTGTGCTTGTGGTCCAGGTGTCTCTGTGGTCTCTCCTGGTCACTCTTCTGATGCTCTTCATCATGACTGGAACTATGCTGGGCCCGGAGCTGCTGGCCACCATCCCTGCCTCCGTCTACCTGGTGGCCGTGCTCATGCCCATGTGCGGCTACGCGGCAGGATACGGCCTGGCGACGCTCTTCGACCTGCCCCCCAACAGTCGGAGGACTGTGTCTTTGGAAACCGGATGTCAGAACGTGCAGCTCTGCACAGCCATCCTGAAGCTGGCGTTCCCTCCGCAGCTGATGGGAGGCATGTATATGTTTCCTCTGCTGTACGCACTCTTCCAGGCAGCAGAGGCTGGCATCTTCATCCTGGTTTACCGCATGTACAGGACAGAGGTACTACATAAACAGGACCTCATGCAGGATGATGATGATGATGATACAAATATTTCCTACAAGAGAATGAAAGAAGAAGAAGACGTGCCGTTTGATTCTACGTATGGTGCTGTAACAGTGAGCGATCCCAATGTCATTGTGCTAGAGTCACGGGATGGTGTTGGAAGCCCCACGCCTGTATAAGGGGACAAAAACAACTGACTCGAGACTTGCTATAGACACAGGACCTGCGTATTCACATTAGGATTTGTTCATGCCATCACTCACTTTTCAGTTTATTACTAATTACTCACAGCAGCATTCTAACTAATATGTGCCAAAAAGGACTGCAAGACTGTGAAATTGGAAACTAAAATCATCATGACATCACACAGTGGCGATTCTGAATTTGAATATCCCGAGCCAATGTTTGAAATCTTTATCTAAACACACTAGCCAGATATTACAATTCAATGGCATTTTCTGAATTAGCATAAAATATATGCCGACTTCAAAAACAAATGCGGGGGGACATTTATTAACAATACAATTTTTAGACAAATATAATTATTATATTAGATATATAATTCTATATAATTCTTAAATTAAATAAAACTATACATTTACACACACACACACACACACACACACACACACACACACACACACACACACACACACACACACACACACACACACACACACACACACACACACACACACACACACACACACACACACACACACGTATGTCTATATAAATGATATATTTTTTCTTCAGAGAATTCATTCATTCAAATAATGTATAAGACATTTTCAGATTGTCATGGATGTATGCAAATCCACCATTAATATAGATTTATGCTGCTGTTTGTAAATGATTCCTGCTATTACCCCAGTAAAAGGATTACATTGGCTTATTTGATTATGTGGACCCAGAGGATGAGAAGACTGATTCACATCCCACGCCTTATATTGCACATCACCCACTGTCAGTCTGATTCCAAAACAAGACAAAATATGTTTTTGGAGATTCTTGCTTCAAAAATAGTGGAATTTTACAGGATTACCACTGCTTGATATGACCGATACCAAAGGCTACAACAACATGTCAACGTCAGACCAAATGTGGTTTTGGAAAACAGGAAAAGCCTACGGCAACGACTACGACTTTATTTAAAATAAGGTTTATTCTAGAAAAGTGATTATGTGCTAGTTTCCTTCTGAAAATATCCAAATACGGAATCCATCTCTGTAATCGAAATGAAAATATTGTACATGTTTATCAGAATATAAGAAAACATCTTCAAGATGAATAAATGTTTACAGCAAGCATCTAATATTATTATTTTTGTTCCTTCAATATCAAATATTAAAAATTATTTGATATGCACTCACAAAAAACAACAACTTTATATTAATCTAATATTATTGTTTAACATGACTGTAATAGAGTATTGATTTTTAGTAATAGGGCAACTGAAGTTGTAAACAACAATAGGCAGAATTTGTAAATAAACTTTTTTTTTTTAAATAATACAATTTAGTGCTATGTATTTAAATTGAATTATTATGCAATTCAGTAAAATGGAAGCCTTTTCTGACACTTCTGTCTGTATTTCCACCTGGGGAGAGTATATAGCAAAAATTCAGACTTTTCTAAAATGTCAGCTGCCATTATATTTTCAAGATCAGGGGACATTTTAGGAATATTAAGACAATATTTATCAAAAGATCAACCATCATCTGCAATGACCTTCACACAGAAAGTAGCTAGTCCAATAGAATTGTCCCTTTTCTTAACGGAGTGACATCCATTGCTGTAAATTAAGGGACACAACTTCTTAAAATATAATTTATTTTTAAATAAATTCTATATTGATGATATAACTAGTTTGTGTTTAAATGTTATATTGTTGCAATTTCATCCAAGGACAGCTCTTTGATGTAGGCTGATGTAGGAACATGCACATTATGTTACAAGTGAAATCTCTCAAATTCAATGAAATATGTATTTTAAAAGTAGAATATGGAACTGTTCATGACTATTAAAGATGAAAGGTCAAGATGTCTATAACTGCTTGGACAAACAAGCAACAAACATGGTGACTGGTCAACAAACTAAACACCCAAATGCTCCCAAAACAGCTAACAATTTAAATCGTATTTTCCAACCAGAATTAACCTAGCCTATATGTTTATAACTTTTTCAGGTCTTGAAAATCCCTTTTGAAAAGTCCCTGATATTTACGATTTTTTTAAATTTACTAACCGTGTGAATCCCGTTAATTGGAGTTAATTAACCACCTGACCTCAATCTGTGTCCTTGTGTCTAACTTACTTAACCTGCTGCAATGCGTTTACCATTCGGCTAAGCGAAAAAATGGCTATGTATGGTAACGAGACAGTCGACAACTATCTTTACTCTTCTTACAATCCTTATTCCTACAAAAACCCCAAGTTCAAGGGCTGGAGACAGAAAGCTTACTTCGCCAACTGCGGTGAGGGCGAGAGCTACTTCGATAATTACCACAGGGCGCAGCTCAAGTCCATCTTGTCTCAGATCAACCCGAACCTCACCCCGCGTCTGAGGAAAGCCAACACCAAAGACATCGCGGTCCAGGTCAACCCGAAGACCGACGCGTCCATCCAGTGCTCTCTGGGCCCGCGGACCCTTTTGGCCCGGAAGCGTGATGCCCTGCGCGTGCGGCGGCAGGAGGTCCAGACCCCCGGGAGCCCCATCAGCGGCGGCGTCCGGTTCCCGCGCACTCAAGCCGTGTACTCCCCGGTCGAGTCCAGGAGACTAGTGTCCCTCTTCAGAGAGGAAGAGGAAGAGGAGGAGGAGGAGAAGGACACTGAGACGGTGGACCGCGCTGAGAAGGTGGAAAGTGCTGAGAGAGACGAGCTCAAAGAGAGTGAGGAGAACGTGAAGGAACCGCTTAGTCCAGAGAAAAACGAAAACAAACAGACGGAAACCAATGAGGAGAACAGAAACGAGCCAGTGAAAACCGGACAAAACGAACCCAAGTCCAAGGCTCGCGTGAGATTCCAGGTTAGGGGAATTTTTCATGTTTGTTTTTTTCACTTAATTTAAAGTGCAATTGAATATTTATTTTATATTTAATTGCATTACATTTACAAATGTAGTACTAAAAACAAGGTGGAAAGCAGTTAGTTTTCAGCTGTAACTTGTTTTAATGTAGTTTTTGGAGCAGAAGTATGGATACTATCATTGCAAAGACTGCAACCTGCGCTGGGAAAGTGCTTATGTGTGGTGTGTCCAAGGCACAAACAAGGTAATAGATGGCTACATATTTTTATTTGCTTGCATAGCCCAAGTAAATGTTAAACCGACATTTCCCCCTCTATTGTTGCAAGTGTATAGCTATTGATTCCCGCTTGACTGTCTCTTAAAGGTTTATTTCAAGCAGTTTTGCAGAACATGTCAGAAATCATTCAATCCATACCGGGTTGAAGACATAACCTGTCAGGTAAGCCAGTCCTGCTATTGCTCTCAACTAGAGGGCCTGAGGCTTTCTATGGGACCACAGCAAACTTCCAAGGGGGTAGTTAAATGGCTTAAATGAAGGTGCAACACTTAAACTGATCCAACTTTAATTTGTCCCCATCAACTGTCAATTTGATAGACTAACAGTCTTGAACTAAACTAGGAGTGTCAATAGTTTACATCTATTTTCTAGATCATATATAAACCATGCACTTTGCATTATCTATTCATTTTCAGACTTGTAAGAAAACTCGCTGCACATGTCCTGTAACATCGCGTCATGTGGACCCCAAAAGACCTCACCGGCAGGATCTGTGTGGCCGCTGCAAAGGCAAGCGGCTCTCCTGTGACAGCACATTCAGCTTCAAATACATCATTTAGCACCTGTGTGCTGTGCTCAGGCTTTGTTGTTGCCCAGCTGGATTGTCCACTTCAGTCTCTGCATCCTCGCTTCACAAAGACTGCAGTGGGGAGGCAGGTCCATCAGTCTCTGCAGTCTCATTTGTTTTTGTTTTGCTTTCATTTGTACAGTACTTGTAGTAACTGCAGGTGTCAATTCTGAAAAATAAAAATGGCAATTACTAGCAAATCTGGAACCAAGTTTTATGTGAACTGCTTTGCAGAAGGATGATTTGAATGGCTCCCTTTTAGGGTACGTTTACATGTACTAAAACCGAAGTTTTATCTTTACGTTTTTCACGTACAGAGGACAACGTTGTCAAAACTATCACCGTTCACAGGTCTGTGAAAGGATTAATAACGCTGTATTCATACCAGTAGTTGTCACTCTGTAAGGAAACCCTATGCCCTATAAACTGAACATGTAATGCACTTGTGAGTGTCGACACTTTTACAAATTTGCAGTCTTGTAGTTTACATGGAGATAACTGCATCTTTTTCAAAAGTTTGCATTTTCAGGCCTTCAAAACATAAATGAACTACCAAAATGCACATGTTCAGTTAAGCTTAGTAAAATTCTTTAAAAAGCTACTTTTTTTTTTTTTTACTGATACTTTTGATAGAAAGTTTCTAGAATTGCATAGTCCAGAGGTAATGCAGAGAACAAGTGCACACTTTACATCTCGATACAAAGTGACAAACTTAGCTGAAATTGTGTGTTTGTTTTTTTACTTCAAGTTTCAGTGAAATGGGATTGTTTGGTTGTACAGTGGCAAGAACCTAAATTGAATGAACAAATGGTTGTAACTTTAAAATAATGCAAAAGTTTTGTATTTATGCAATGTATGGGTTGTTAAACATGATTAAAGTTTCACATACTAAACCTGAAAAAAAAAACAATTCACACCAAGGATAATTTCAAAAGTAGAAATAATGGTACTGACAAAGGAACACTGTTAGAATCCCTTTCTGAACAATTTATTCCAGGTGATGAACGATAACTTTAAAGCGCTTGAGCATTTAAAGTGTCAGATGACATAACTGCAGCACAGGCTTATAATAATGTCATCCATTGATGTGGGCACTAATATAGTTGTACTTGGTATGGAAAGAGGGAAAAAAAAGTGCATAATCAAACATACCGCTTATATGGTTAACTGGATATCTACAATTAAACACTGAGGACCGTCAGGAAATGACAAAAAGCCAGCGTTGCTTATAATCTGGTTTTTATTTAACAGTACAGGAAAAAGCAGGTAAATCAGATGGCGACAAACAAACCAGAGAGAAATGTGAGGGGGAAACAGAAAAAAGAGATAATGCACCTCTAGATAAAAACTATATTTTCCAGGTAAATAATATATCCTTTAAATAATTAAGAACAGCATTCAAAATGTACCAAACAAGCAACAGAAGAGATCTCTGAGAGGAATGAATACAGTGAACGTTTTATTTCTCAATGTGCCACGACAGATTAAACGGTTCCCCCTTACGTTTGAGGATACCGCTTTTGTCTCTTTGAGTTCGGAAAGCGAAGTGCAGTGCCTTTCAGAAGCGTCGCAGAGCCCACAAACCCTCAGTGCAGCCCTGAGTCTAGGGTTAAGACAGAGCCAACATGGACAAACACTAGCCCCAGTTTCCCCTCAGCAGGGGCTCCAGCGGGGCCTCAGTGGGGGACTTTGGGCCAACATGGAGATCACAGTGGGTATCAAGGAATGCATATGGCAAAAGCTCAACCCGAGAAGCCGAGCTCATTCGTCGGGAAATATTAAAGATTAAGGTGGCGTATTATCATAAAGGAGAGGGCAGCCCATGACTTCCCAACAGCTATTCAACTCGCAATTTTTTTTGCATTAGTCGTTACCCTCTACTGAGCTCTCTCTGATTGAACAGTGCATTACACAAATGTACAAGGAAAAATACTGCTTTTACACTATACATTTTCTAAAATATATACAGAGTAAAATAAGTTATTGATATTTCCATGAGTTGCAGCCAGTTTGCACTTCACCTGTGCATCTCGGTTTGTTAACGTGCATGTATGAGAGAGAACGGGTGTGCAAATATCAGTCCATGTCAAACGCACTCGCACGCACACTCTCACGCTCACACTCGTCCTCGCACGCGTACACAAGAGTCTATGGTTTCCTACAGGCAGCTACTTATTTGGTTATAGTTTAAGGGTTTTGTAAGAGCGGCCCAGTAAAAGCTGAAAGTTCTCCCCGACGCAGGTCAATAGAATATGTTAAGTTAAACAGATAAACCTCTTTAAATGGAGGGTATGGCCCCCCAGCTTACAATTACTTGTTAAATATCCTAACATTTACAACCTAAGACTGTTAAAAAATACAATTCTCAAAAAAATATTTGTTGCAGGCTTTTCTGTCAAGCATGCTTTTTGCAATCGACAATGCGAGTCTCGCCAATCCTTTGCGATTCTCTGATTCTCACAACAACGCTTCAAATCCCATCTCTGCCCCAGTGCATAATGGGGCAGACGGATGTGGATCAGTCTAAAAAAGGACACCACCCAGAGGTCATAGGTCATTCCGCCAAAAAGCTTCAGTTTTAGCATCATTATCGCCCAGAGTCCCTCCTAATGGTTCTCGACCAGTCCCATTCTTCGTACTTTTTACAACATCTGAAGAGGTTAAACTACTTTGGAGAAAGGGGGGGGGGGAAGAAAAACGCGGTACGTACGTAATAGTTTTGAGTAACTAATGTCCACACATTCTTTAGCCCTTTGAGGTGAAGTCTAAGTGAAAATCCCCAAACCCACCGCCCCGGAGGAAGAGAGTTGAGTTTGTGAAGCTTTCACAGTCCAGTGCTGAGGACTGTGTTTTGAGTGTCGATTTGTGTCTGGATGTGGGCCGTGGGGGTCGGTGACAGGATGCACGTCTGGTGGGTGTGCGGGTGAGTCTGAGCCTGGCAGAGAGCTTCGCGGATCTGAAGGTTGAGCTCCATGAGGCGCGTGCTGGCCTGAGAAAGATCCCTGCTGGGGCCCACCACAGCCAAACAGCCCGTCTGACCCAGAGTCTGGTGCCTGAAGTAAATGTGCAGCAGCGTCTGCACGGCATCATCCCTCACACTGCCAAATATGTCATTAGGCCACAGGCACCTGAGGGAATGAAGGGATGTAAGAGACATAGAAGGTGGTTTATAGAGGAAAATACATACTGGAATCTATCAGATTTATGCAAAGAGAACTCGAGGAGGTTAACAAGATGGTTAATTAGATGATGGATCCTAACTGGACATGATGTAATACATGTTGCCAGCAACAAGCAAATTGTCTGTCCACTCAGAATATGGTTTCTGTTTAACAAACAAACTATGTAGAGCAAGATTTTGAACCACTGAGATTGTTCTGTGGGTAGAGCTACTCAGCATAAATACACAGTAAGTGATTGACAATATGCCACATCGCTTGTCAAGACTGATTAGGACAAAAAACGAATAAAAGGATAGAGCTGTTCAATGCGATGTATTGCTTGGTGCTAGTTATATGAGAGAATATAAATGTCCATTTTTAAACAGACTTCTTTCTGGTAATGTATGATGGACTTCTCCAATTATTTAGTTCACTTAAACCCTGCTGCTTTCTTACAATTGATGGATGGAATCAAGTCTATGCCCTACATTTTTTTCTTTTTTGATAATCCAATGTATGTCACAATCTGTTGCTACTTCCGTTACATTGCGACTTTAAAGTAACCTTGAAATAAAAAATTTGAAATAATTTTTTTTATGGAATATTGCCGATTATTATAAATACTTTATCTGTGCACATCATTTTTTTATTGATATTACTGAGATCGCTGCAACTATCGAACTTGGCTATAGATTACAGAAGAAAATATCTGTTGCTACTTCTGTTTTACTGTAACTAATCTGTTTATCATACCTGAAGGCTTTAACTTGTGCGATAGCTGTGCTGAAGTCCCGTGCTCTAAGACTCTCGATAAGTGAGTGGATGGCCGTCTCTGTGCTTGACTGGTCCACCTCAAACTCGCCCACTCCTTCCTGTCCATCACCTACTGACTCTGCCTCCTTCAGACAGCTCTCTAATATGGCCAGCTCCTCTGACATGTTAGTTACCTGAAAAACACACAAGCATGTCATTTTAAATCAACATTTAATCAATATTCTCACACAAAAAAAAACACACACACACCTGAAAAACGACAAATTCGCCAATACAAAATCAATCAACTGACACACCATTGAAAGTTGAAATGGATATATTCCTCAGGCAGTGCTTATTAACTCACGTCACCAGCAACATAACAAAACTGTGTCTGCCCCAAGCTGAACATATGAGAACTGTTATATTCTTTCTACATAACAGAGGTTGCTGAGGCCTGTGTGTGTATGTGTACGGTCCATAAAGTGTAAGTGAGTTTGTATTGATGAGCAATAGGCTGAATGGCTTTGCTCTGGTCTGTGTTAAGCATATCAGTCTCCCTCAGTGAGCTTAATAAAGTTACGCTGCACTAAGAGCATTATTTGCAGTCAGACCTTTATGTGTCCATACTGGCACACATTAACACAAACTACCACAAAATCCAAAAAGAAAACCGACCATCTGTCTGTCTATGTACATATACACGCCATCTTAAAGTTGCAACAATCTTGCCTTGAGATGCTGAAAAAAACTATATGTGTTGCAATAGTCAAATATGTCTTTTTAATGTAATTCTACATAAAAAAAGATTGACCCAAAAATGAAGATTTTGTCATCAAATCACCCACCCTCATGTCATTTCAAACCCATAAGGATTTTATTCATTTTCAAAACACAAATAAAGATATTTTTAATGAAAGCTGAGGGATTTCTGTCTCTCCATTTAAAGTCTTTCCACCAAAACATTGATGCTTCAAAGATTTCATAAAGACATCATAAAATAAATCCATTCAACTCCAGGTCAGAAATCCAAGTCTTTTGAGGCGACACAAACAATTTATATGATAAACAGATTCAGTTTAGGTTTTTATTCACATATAAACATGCATAGAAGGCATAATATATGTTGAACTCAAGTCTTATGGGTTTAGATTGATGACAACATTTTTATCTTTTGGGTGAACCAACCCTTCTAAAATGATGGATGCAATAATATTTCCTGTGTACTTGGAGAACATCTAACCCTCTCATTCATATACAGTCTTGTTTACAACTTCATGCTCAATCAATAAGCATTCATTGGCTTATCTTTATTTAATTATTTTATTAAACCATCCCGCTTCATCCGTTTTTTTTTTTTGGCTTTTTTTTTAATAGCTGGTCTGTTTTTAAAAAGAAACATTTATCAAACTTATTATCATTGTGCAGGTGCAAGAATCACAAAGGCCTAAAATTATGGTTACATTCATATCATTGTCCAGACTATTCTACAATCATATCTTAAGTACCTAATAAAAATATACTCCTAAGAGCTTCTAACTATACAAGGAATCAGAGCAGATACAAACCCCTGCCTCTCTCTTGATGTTGTCCACTCTGCTGATGAGTTTGCAGTAGGCCTGAAAGAGTAGTAGGAGCTGGAAATGGAGTTTATACAACCGTCGACACAACTCTAGCTCCTAGAGAGAGAGATAGAGAGAGAAAGAAAGATCATGACACCATCACCTCAACATCTTCAGCTTTAATCATCAGCTTGGTCAGTAGCATATCAGCATGATCAGATGGACGGACGGATGGACAGATGAATGATCAAATGGAGGGATAGACAGATTTCTCCACTTTGTGATGGAGGGGAAGGGTTACACCCTGGTGAATCATTTTGAGCAGCATGACTATATATGGTTCCATAATCAGAACGAAACCCTGAAAGAGTGATGTTTCTAAAAAACTTCTGAAAAACTGAATGGAGTGATCCAAAATATGTCAGTGAGCAGATGGGTTAGATGGAGCATGCAAAAAAGTGCAGGAACAAGTAATCTAAGCTACTTTTCTCTACCATCCTCCACTCAGTTGCCCATGGACGCACTCCACACTTCACACACTGAATGCATAATATGATTTCTAGAAGCATTAAAACGCCAGTAACCTTTTAGCAAATTAGCATTAGCAAAGTTAACACCGTAAGTATGCAGAACTCATTTAAGCCATTAAATAATGAAATTCATTAATGAAGCTTGTAGTGATGATATATGAATGATCATGAATTGGACACATCTGTGGTTTTGTTAAGAGATCAGACTTAGGGGTTGTTCTGAATTCTGATTGGTTGAGAATGATTATGCAGATGTATCAGTGAAGAATAGATGAATGCTCAGTGTGCGTGGCTGAATAAAAAAGGATTGCGACAGGCTCTAAAATACAATAAACAACTTACTGCTAGCATTTCCATTTGCTAAGCAAGAAGGACAGCCGGTCACAAAAAAAAAAAAAGAGGAAAAACAGGAAATGAGAAAGACCAAAAATTAGTGAGCTCACAACACCCCAAGACCACCAAGAGAGAGAGAGAGAGAGAGAGAGAGAGAGAGAGAGAGAGAGAGAGAGAGAGAGAGAGAGAGAGAGGAGAGAGAGAGAGAGGAGAGAGAGAGAGAGAGAGAGAGAAATATTGCTCTGTTGATAATTAACAAATGACATAAAGGTTGCAGTGACATGCAATGCATTCGGGCCATAAATTACTTTGAATATATTTTCACTTTTTATGCACACTCAAACATATGTAACGTACCGAAATATATGCAAAATAGGTAGAAAAGCATGAGAGAGATTGAAACCAATGCAAGTTATAGTAAGAGATAGAAATGTTGGCAGAAATCATTTCCACTGTGGCATCACAAAACCTGACTTTAAAGCTATGACGTTGCAGAGAAAATAAAGATGCTAGATTAACATTATTTTAGATTAATAAATGCTGTAAATAATGTGAGTTTATGATACCTAATGTATTTAAATAATGTCAACAGGTTGACTCTAATTGAAAAGTGTTACCAAAGCTACCAAAATCATAATTCTCATACTACATATGAGCAGGAACAGACAGAATCTACACCATTCAAAAGTTTGGGGCTGGTACGATTTAATAATAATAATAATAATATATATATATAATTTTTTTTTAAGAAGTCTCCTATGCTCACCAAGGCTGCACTTATTTGATATAAGATACATCTAAACAGTAATACTGTGAAATATTATTTAATATATTTTAAAATGCAATTAATTCCAGTGATGGCAAAGCAGAAATTTTAGCAGTCATTATTGCAGTCTTTGGGGGGGATCCTGATAAATTGTGTGGATGAGAGGGATATGCAGAAATTTTAACATTTAAAGGCACACCGTGGACTTTGTGACCTAAAGAGTTGACGCATATGAGCTATTTTAAATGATTCCTCAGGCCAATATACAGCGCTTGACACTATCAATGATCCGAGCGGGGCTGTCCTCATGAAATACCGCCTATGTAAGTTTAGAGAAGGCGCACCGTCTTTGGCCAGGTCATGTGCATAAATGCACACTATGCAAGATTTGTACCTTAATATAACAGCTTCAAAGGGGTATCAGGCCGTGAGTGCAGAGACCATTTACGACAGTAACGTTAAATACTCCACATCGACTCTAAGGGTCGCTGTTTGACAAAAACGGAATTCCTGCATAGTGTGCCTTTAAAAAAGACATTTAAATACTGTAGAAATCTGCAAGAAATCTTGCACAGATTCTGTGTGGACCTGGTTATGAGTGGTAGAAAGCTGTGAAAATCAGTTGCCCTCGAATCACCTTTGCTTACACTCTTACAGATTTTCTTACATTCTTATTTATTTCTCAGAAATAAATAGAAATATTTAGAGCACAAATGTTCACGTTTGCATGCTGAAACAGACATGCAGTGATGCAAGTTTTTTTTTCATACCTGAGCTTGAGTGTGGGGTCGCTGGTTACGGTCTTTATCACCAAAAGTCTTTCTGCAGTTATCCAACCACTGCAAAGAGAAAAAGAGATGAGTTACTTTGTTAGCCAAGTGCAGGTGTAAATTTCTGATGTTATTTGTGAATGTGAGCAAAGACAGATGACGTTTCTGTGAGTGCGAAACAGAAATGGAGAGAGAGACAACTAGTGTGTATGGGAGTGTGTGTGCAAGGTAAATTTGATAAGAGTGAACTACTTAGCAAATTAAAGAGGGTCTGTTAAAGCACAGAGGGGGTCGGGACATAATGCTAGAGGCAGTGCCTGTGTCTCATCCAATTACTGTCCCCTAGTCATCCACTATCCCATCTGGCCCCTCTGCTACCCCTCTTTGCAGCCTGTCCACCCAGCTAAATGATTTAGGGGCTCCGTGAGGCTATTCTTAGTGACCGTGCAATGAAGAGATGGGAGCTGACGGAAGCTAGCGCTGGCTAAATCAACTCAAGTCCGGATATGATTTAGTAGCAACACTATTTGCAAAGAGACGTCAATGAGCACTTTATGATCCTGCACCGTCAGCTTATTCTCTTCTGCTGTCTTTCCACCATTGCATAACCCTTTAAAGATGGGTTTAAAGATGAAGCTTTGACGAACAAACTGCACTGAAAATGCCCAGGTTATTTATATACTTCCCATATCAACCAGAATTGGGTATAGCTGAAAATCAGTCCACCGCTTCTATCTTAATGTAAACAAAGATGTTCGGTTGCACTTTATTTTACAGTACGTGTACTTACAATGTAGTGGTTAATGTAAGGTATATAGATGGGTTAAGCTTAGGTTTAGTACCTAGTTATTACCAGTTATTGTAATAACTATAACAAGTACATAGTTTGTACAAGGGGAACAGGACTGTAAAATAAAGAGCTACCAGATGATCATTAATGTACTGAATTTAAAGAAAGAATTTCAGTGAGTAATTTAAAATAATTTGGTTCCTCACACAAAGCCATCACATGGCTTCAAAATACTCGAAATAAAGAGCACAGCTTATAAGGACTACATTAATTGTCCTTTTTAGAAAAAAAGGTAATCATAAATCACCATCAGTAAACATCTGCTTTTGTATGCCATGGAAGGCAAATAAATGATGTGGGTATGTAAGGATATGAAAGTCAATAGTTAATGTGAGTTCCCTTTCAATATCGGTCTCTCAACGTTGTGTCATCGAATGGGAAAACGCCTCTCTTCTGGAATACCGAAGCCTGATTGGCATGACGACATTGTAATGTTCAATGGCGTTCAAGCACGAATTAGGTATATAACGCAGCGCTGGGCGCCATTTCCTCAGAATCTTTCTCCTTCATACAAAACTGCAACATCCATCGTTATTTTCGCTGTCGAGTCATCACCAAAAAGTGGATTTTAGGACTACAAAAGATCCTTGTTTTGGTGACCAAGAATGTTTTTAAAGGGGGGGTGAAATGCTATTTCATGCATAGTGAGTTTTTTACACTGTAAAAGAGTTGGATTCCCATGCTAAACATGTTCAAAGATTTAAAAAATTAAGTTGTACGTTTGAGTATTTCTGTTCTCAAAATACTCCTTCCTGGTTGTCACAAGTTTCGGAAAGTTTTTTTCGAGCATGGGCACGTATGACGTCAGCTGCGCCGGAATTTCCTTATACGGTCCTAAGGGCACTTCTCTCGGAAGGGTGCGCGCGCACGCAGCTGTAGAGCGATAGCCGTAACCTATGCCCATCAAAGCGCTGTGCATCGGCTGCGCTGCAATATGTCACCAAAGAAGTGTGTTTTCGGTTGCCAAGGCAAGACAACACTGCACAGATTCCCAAAGAAACAAGCGTTAAGGGACCTGTGGATGGAGTTTGTTTTTCCAGAACATCAACACAGTTGTAAAAGTGTTCTTGTTTATTCCATGCATTTCGAGGATGATGTTTTTATAAACAAGGACCAGTTCGAAGCCGGATTTGCTGATCGTTTAGTTCTCAAGGATGGAGCAGTCCCAACACTAAAGGTTAACGGTCTTGCGTTGGAACCGCAGGCGGTGAGTAGAACTGCTTCAAATATCTGTTTGTGTCTATCGGTGCGCGTGTAACTTAAGCACAGCAAGTAGGCTAAACAACATGATCACGTATAGTTAATGTATCTATGGAGCATGTGATGTATGGTGTGTGTTTGTTTAAATACATTTGTTTAGGTGGCTACTGTAGGTGTCTGTTTGTTTATTGTAAAACCAAATCATGTCTTCATAAACCATGAGTAGACACACACAAATGTTCTAAAACTCGCGCATGACTTGGTGTTCTAAAAACAGGGTGTCAAAGCTTCCAGAAGCTCTCAATGTAAAAGCTTTGCGCGCTCGTGGTTATTTAGCTCCGCCCACACGGCACGCCTCCACACGCTCGGCTTTTTCCGGAAAGACTCGGTACAGCATATCTTTCTTTTATAAATATAATAAAACTAAAGACTTTTTGGAGATATGATGGATGCAATATTACTCTATAGGTACTCAAGATTAACATGAGACTGACTGAAACTGAGTGTTTCACCCCCCCTTTAAAGCTCAATTCTCATACGAGAAAATTTAAGGTGAGATTTAGTTTAGTTTATCGGGAATTGATTGGATGGTTGAATCACTGTTGTTTGCTAATCGCTGTGATCTCATGAGGGGTTGCTGAATGGGAGGGATTATCATCCCTTACACTGATGCACACGCAATCAGAGAAGAGATGTAAGGGGAAATTAATGTTTTTAATTAAAGATTACGAGGGCACATAAAAAATAATTATGTGCACGGATAAATCATTAATTCATGCAATATTCAATAAAAATAAGATTGAGCATTTTGATTTCATGGTAACTTTTAAAAAGCATTACACATGGTTAGTTAAGGTGCCTGATATTAAGTTAGTGTGTCACCTGTTCGGCTGCTTCTCTCTTGCTGTTGTAAGTGTCCAGATGCTCTTGTAACTCCAACACACTGAACTTTAGTGTCTCCAAAAGCCCACAGGAGACCAGCTAAAACACACACAGTTCACTAAATATAGCAATTATGTCACTATCACACTTATAGATAAATTATTTGACATAAGCTTTGTAAACATGCAAATGTAACTACCCCTAAATGCAATGTCAATAAACTGTGATCTTCCACTGTCTTCAGGTATTTTAAACATTATAAGCATTGTAAGTATTTCAAGTGTGAGGCACAGAGGAAGTGTATACTCTAAATGCATAAACTCACAGTTTCAGCATCCAGTCGGACTGTAGGGCACTGGGAGCAGGAGGTCATGACCTCTAGAGAGCTAAGGAACTGGTTTCCCATTCGTTGGAGCCCCTCCCCAAGGAAGCGTACTGAGGCATGGGTAATAGAGTCAAATTTCCTTTGCATGTGCTAAAGAGACAGGAGAGAATCAACTCAGACACACCACGTAACAAATCAGTCAAATAACATTATGTAGGTTCATATTTTTGAAAAAAGTTTAAAATTTAAATATAACTGTTTTCCATTTTAATGTATTTTAAAATGTAATTTATTCCTATTTTCAGCATCATTACGCGCGTCTTCAGTGTCACATGATCCTTCAGAAATCATTCTAATATGCTGATTTGGTGCTCAATTAACATTTCTTATTATTACCAACAGTTGCTGCTCCTTAATATTTTTAGCATTTCTATGAAATAGAAATATTTTGTAACATTATAAATGTCTTTAGTCACCTTTGATCAATTAAATTCATCCTTGCAGAATAACAATATTATTTTATTTTAAACTAAATCTTACAGAGATTTACAAGATTTTTGAACTGTAACGTATTTGCAGAAAACGGTTATTAATATTCATGCAATGTGCAAGTAAAAATTCACAAACACTTAATTTTACCTGGAAGAGTCGTGAGAACACATGGAAGGTATACACAGCACAAGACCCATCCGAGTCCGACAACATCTGGTTGACATGGCAACGCCAGGCGTCCTCCTCGTCGTCATAGGCTACGGGTTGGAATGCTGCCAAAATAGCCGAGAGAAAGGGCGACGGAGGTGGCGAGGCCTGGAGTTCGGGAAAGCCGTCTGCATCACCCTCATCTTGACTGTAAACAAAGATGGAAACAACAAGACTCAGATGCATGTAGAGACGTGAGCACCAACACAAAGAGTCACATCATTCAGGAAGGAAAAACGTAAACAGAGACATGCTGTTCTTTCTCTTAAGCTCTCTCTCTCTCTCTCTCTCTCTCTCTCTCTCTCTCTCTCTCTCTCTCTCTCTCTCTCTCACTGCAGATGTCCTGTGCTGCAGTGTTGTTACAGTCTAAATCTACTGCAAATCCACAAAATCAACATAAGCACACACAGATAAATACACACTTACAGGACTGAAGGGCCGAAGAGCTTGATGAAGCATACAGAGTAGAAGAATTTGAGACCAGTGCTGCTGAAAGATGTGGAGGACATGGCCTTCATCTTCATCCTCACTAACAGCTTTTATCCTTCCCTTCAATGTCTTCCTGCTCTGACGCTCTTTTTATCGCAGATGCCTCTCTGAGCTCTTTACCTCACGTGTTAGCCTAAATTCTCCCGCTGCGTTTGTGACGTTCTCTGTTTTTCCCTCTCGATCCCTCCCCACCCGCTGCTGCACCGCACCAGAGCAGTTCCCACACGCGCGGAGTAGCGAATGCAGCCTGTCTTTCTGTTAAATGGATCTCAGGAGCAAGGAAGAGTAAGGAAAGGCCCTCATCGCGCCGTGTATGCGCAAAAATCTAATTAGAGCCCTCTGTTGAATCACTACCTATAATTTTTATTATAGGCTGAGAGGATGATCTATTGCACTGCAGAGGAAGTGTGTGTGAGTGTGTGTGTATAAGAACGAATAAAGAGAGTTTGTGGAGGCACTTTCTGATGTGATTGGGCATAGATGGCTGACCTTCAAGAGCAATAATGTTGCCAAGTATGAGATCACCATTCACGGCATTAATGCAACTCATCCTTATTATTCATCCTCATCCTTATATTCACAGCACAACAGAAGCAACAATTAAATGGTATTAAATTTTACAGTGCTGAGCAAAAATAGACTCTGTTTGCACCTGGTATTAAGATCTCAGATGATCCGATCAAAAGTGGACAGCAATAAACAGTTGTAAACAGGGTTTAAAACGTTTTGTGATTTGATCACTCAAATTCAGTCAAAAACATGTTGCATTTGCAGTGTTAGCACTAATCCATCTTGATGCATTCCAGAAAATAATGTGTTATGTTAAAGTGATGTTCGTTTATGCTAAAATTAAAACTTGGAAGCAATAGCATGCTGATAATTTCTGTATAAACTACTGTTCAGTTTTGGGTTAGTCCGATTTTTCAGCTTTGCCATCACAGGAATAAAAGACATTTAATTAAATACACTATTTCACAATATGACTTTTTTTACTGTATTTTTTTTTATCAAATAAATGCAGTCATGATGAGCATAAGTGACTTATTTATAAAAAAAAATCATAGACCCAAAACTTCTGAACAGTAGAAAGTAATTTGATTGTGCTAATAGAGTTAGCACATTTTTTAGCAGTGAGTGACCTAACTTAGACAGCATCCTAGGCGCCCTCCTGACCAAAGCAGTTACAAATTACCGTATAGGGAATAATTGCAGTTTGGTCAGCCTTTAACTATATGAGTGTACACATCATAATTTATTTAATATGTTTTCATAATTTCATATGTTGCACTTCATGTGAGAAAAGCTACTTGTGTTGCATGCAAGTGACTATTTAAAGAGTCCTATGAAGAGCATTTCAGATCAGTTACTTTGAGGTTTCATTTTGGTTAGGATACTGCCGTTAAAGGTAGCTGTCTATGTAGGTGGTAGGGTTTTGGAACAAAGCCATGATTGACTTTGAACCCCATGAATGATTATCACAGAAATCAAACCAACCTGGACATGCCAAAAAAATCAGCCTCCTCTTCTTCGCATCTATCATCTAGCTCTTTCAAAGCCAATGTCACGTCCTCGTCACATACTGAATCGGGGGCCGAGTCCAGAGCCAGGGGCAGAACCGTCTCTCCTCACACATGGAGTCCAAGACAGAGTCTATGATGGGGTGCGGCAGCACCGGCTCATCATCGAAAAGGGACCCAGGCGGGGTGTCAATGGCCGGTGGAGGAGGGGGGGCTGGATCTAGGTCGTCGGTGGGGTCCTGGGAGTCAGGTAAGTCGCATATTTCAGAGCGGTCTGATGGTAGAGGAGGGGCACTGCCAAACCCCGTATCATCACTGACACTGCTACTTAATTCATCCGCTGCAGTTACACTGGCATCCTGCAAATGTGAACATGGACAGTAAAGGGCAGTCAGGAAATGTGGCAAATGGGAGGCCAAAAGTTTTTTTGTGAGTGCTTTATACTCTAATAATACAAATCTGATAATACTAATAATATCTAATAATACAAATCTGTATTATTAGTGCATATTATTGAAGCTACTTTGCAGTGAATTTGTGTGCATTAAGCACTTGGCAAACCTACTGCCATATTACAACACTCCAGAGCTGTGGCGGTAGAAAGTGTATTTATTTTTTACTGTGCTGTAAAAACATTCAGGCCATGTGGGCACCATGAACATTAAACTTAGAGTGAATGTCACCAAGGGACCCTTAAGCAACGGCACTCACAAAATGGCCTTGCTATACGCTCTCAGTACTTCAATTAGGAGAGGGGGAAAAAAGCAATAACGGTACAGGCTAATCTTTCACCATTGACTTATGATGCAAATGTGACCTGCAGAGGAATAAACCTGTGACATCAGAGGATCTATATTAAATGGACCACTGTGTCTCCATTCATAAATCACATGAATCACAGAGCTAAATAGCAGCTAACTATAAAATCTATCAAACTCATGGGAAAACATCTTTACCCATAATATGTCTGACTAACAGGACTCCACATATACTTACATCAGTGAATGACTAATTCTGTCTTCTATTTCATAAGAACATAAAAATAAAAGTTATAAAGATATTCATCCATCCATTCTTCTAACCACTTGTCCTCTATAGGGAGACTGGAATACAAGATATTACACGATGCAATTAAATGCATATTTATTTTACATAAAATGTACTAAATCAATAAATACTTTGAGAATAAATTGATACGCATGTGCCTTTTTTGCCTATTACTCGAAGAAAGACAAAAGCTATAATACTTTTTCCATGTACCGTTTAGTTTCTTCGTTTAACATTTCTGTCTAAATATTTATTTCTATCTAATGTAAAAGAACTGTTAAACAAAGACAATAAACTAATGAATATGGGAAATAGGAGCTCCTGTGCTCTCGGCGCTGTCAAAATAAAAGTCCTACTTCAGACACTTATCTGCCAAACTTATATGTCAATAATTTTTTTTAAAATGATCGGAGATACATCTTCATTCACAACTTAAACCGGATTGCTGAAGGTTCAAACTCTTGGAGATCACACAATAAATGCAATGGGCGACAAACTCACATGAGCTCAATTTCACATAAAACCTGTAAAACTACAAATCTTTAAGATGCATGATGGACAATTTGACATTATAATAAATTCCAGCAAACAACATGAATGATGGTAAAACATCTCTGGGAACAAACTGTTCCATCTCAAACTCATGTTTTATTCAAACCTACTTTAAGGAGACAACTAAGAAAGAAAAAAAAATTTGAACGAACTTGAATTTCTCTTTTTCCCTCTCCTCCTCCTTTCTATTTATGAGTCTAATGCATTAACAGAAGAAGGGAGGGTGGCGTGGAGCCAAAGTAGAGGCGGTATTAGAGAAAGCTTTTAGGCATTCTTGGCTGTGGTGGCCACGCAGATGAGTAAGACTATCGATGGCTTTATCTGGACTCATTACGCTAAGAGCTGGAGAATGACAGGCGAGATGCCCTTGAGCTGATATTGAGGTATGACTGGACTGGACTCAACTGGTCTTAACTGGTCTAAGTATTGATCAAACATGGTTCATTCATTAACATCAAAATAAGGGGTATTATGCTATGAATTGTGACTAGGGGTTTCATTTTGTACATTTTATACACAGTTTCATTTTGACTGAAAATCATCTTAACAGTGGGAACATCCTAAAATTATCATTTTTCCAGGGTAGAAATGTGTCATTTAAACATCAACCAAATGAACTGGAATAAAAAATAATGCAGATATCAGCAGTTAGTTAAGTTACAGTGTTAGTAACATGGTTTGCTAAAGCCTGTTAGTGGTCTTTAATGTTCTCTCAGTCAGGCTGTGCATCCTTTTTTACTTGATTACTACTGGATCATGGCTGCTCTTTACCCAAAAACAAACATTCATCACTTAGTCGCCCTTATGTCTTTCCAAAATGTATAACAATGAAAATGTACTTTGAAGAATCTTCACACTGCTCTTCCCACACAATGAAAGCTTATAGTGACCAGGTGTTAACAAGTTTCACAAAGAACACAAAAGAGCTCCATAAAAGTTGTCCAAACCATTCGTGCGATATATTCAAAGTCTTCTGAAGTCATACGATAGCTTTGTGTGAGGAACAGATTGATGTTGTCATTATTCACGGAAAGTCTTCCCCTCTGCTGTAGCTCACAAATATCATTCCAGTATTGTTGTCAGTGTCGCTTTTGGTAGTTGAAATATAACTAAATAAAATATAGATTTAAAATATAGAACTTTCAAAAAACTTAAACGAGAAATCAGAAAACGTATAAATGAGAGATTTTGTTGAAGTTGAAGTACTAAAATTATTAAACCAAAACTGAAATAAAAATGAAAGCTATATAGAAATATATATAATTTTTTTTAAATGACCAAAGTATATAAATAAATAATACGAATAACACTTGTAAATATTCAAACTATTTCAGTGACACCAAATGTCATTGGTTAATTTAAATTGTTATTGTATTGCTTCAGAAGACTTGAAATATAATATATTAATAAAATATAGTAATATGAACTACCTTTGATTACTTTTTTTGGTAGTTTTGGAGCTTGACAACATGCGGTTACTATTCTTTCATTGTATGGAGAGGAAAAAAAAAAACATTCTTCAAAAACATTTTCATTTTTGTCCCACTGCTCAACAACATGAGGGTGAGTAAATGTTGATAATGTCTGGGTGAATTATTACTTAAACAGGAATTTAAAAAGGACAATATCAACATACATGAGTTTCTGCTCATTTTCTACACTGTGTGCTTAACCTCATCCCTAGCTGTAATTACAGGCACTCCACACACTTCTGGAAGTTGTTGCAGATGCTATGGAGTACAATTGATGGTTGGCAAATAGATAAGCATGTTTAAACAGATCATTTGATATCTACGGCTATAATCAGTTCATGTAAAACAGTCAGGGATTATGCAATCCAACTGGCCAAAATGAAGAAAATGCGCCTAAAACTCATGTTTGTGGATACTGCCTTTTAAATCCCCGTAGAATGGTGGTATAGTTTTCCATAATACTTACGATGAGGCTTCAGGTCCTTGGATAGCAGCGAGTAGTCATCATCAGAGCCTAAAGCGTGTTAACGTCTGTGTTTTTCAACATTTCTGGGACCAAATTTGATGTAGTTCTAGCACAGCAGGCCTGAGGTGTATTTTTGTCCCTGATGATAATCTCTTCCCCAATCACACATCAAGCAAGCAAGCAGGCCCCACCCTCATAGCAGTCAATCATTATCTAAATGTCAATGATGGCAAGTGTCCCATAAAGCAACGCAGTGTGAGGAAAAGAGAATGTGCCAGCATTTTGGCAAAGGAAACAGACAGTGCCTAGTGTTCAAAACCCAACAGTTTCTGGAAACACTCTAGCAGCAAAAGCTTGACATTGACACCATTGAATAGGGGGAATTTGATAGACAAGAAAACAGCAGCAGTTAACTCCACAAGAGAGCAAAGCGCGAATAGCTAAATAGCACCCGTGCACCACAATTTATTGAGATTCCTGATTGATCCCACCTCAGGCAGCTGGCTGCTATTGCTGTCAGAGTGGGCGGTCTCATGGGTGGGGCTGTCTGGGCGGGGTAGCGGCAGGGTGGGTGTGGCCTCTTCAGTCAGGACACTACTGGAGGACTCTTGCGACTGCTGGAGCGAGTCCAAGTGATTGGATATGGCATCATCCGTCGCAGAATCACTATTAAGCTGCGTAAAAAAAGGATAATTTATCAATATTTAGTTAAAAATGTAGTATAACATAGCATTTTCTGTAGAAGTCTCTGCACTACACTAAGTGTTATGTTGCATGGTGTACGTAATGGATTAATTAAAAGTAGTTCCTGGGTTCTGCACTTTTTAATATTTCATATCATGACATCATGCGGCATGCCAGACAAAATGATGTGAACCTGGCAAGACCAATTGACCATATGCACGGTTACTTCCTGATTTACGGTGAACTGTTAGCTGTCATTCTGTACTGGCTCTACATCGATACAAAACTATCAATGGTTGACTTTTTAATTTCATATTTATATTTTAATGCAGTTATCACACTTACCTAATTTGCCAATCAACCAGTTTTATTGATTTCATTAAAGATGAAGTTAATGGGAACATTAAGAAACACAATGTCTGTAATTGGACACGCACACGGAACATTTTTCCAGCCCTTTAAATGTTATTATCAATGTGATGACCAAAAGCATTATTTGTTCACCCTTCTGGGATTGTCCCCATTAGTAAAACCAGGCGTTTCAAGATAAAGGAAATACAACATTTGATAAATACAACATATTTCCAGCTGGCTTACATTATTGCGGAAGTTCTTAAGAACGTTCGGTGCATATGGTCAATTGCATTCAAGTCTTATTCAAACAGTGTAGGAGGAAAAGTACAAAAACGGGAAAAGGAAGATGACTTTCACTCAGCAGCGATTAAAGGATCAGTTTTCTTTAGCTAGTAGCTCATGCCCCATAGCAAGCGAAAGTGTGCAATAATAATAAATTATTAGAGGTTTGAAATATAAAATATTATTAAGTTTGGATCTAAACATTCATGCAGAAAAACTATATGAAGCAGTTAAAGTAATGAGAGGGTCTGTAAGACTGGAGAAACTGGAAGAACTGGAAGAGAGAGCAACTCTCTAAGAAAACAAAGGAAATTAACATTTGCTTTTCTCTCTTGTGCTATCATGCTGAGAACACCTGAAATTCACCCAAAAATCTCTGTCAAAAAGTGTGTCTTCCAGGCAAATGGTCTCCTGCTCTCAGAAGGTGTAAACTCAATTCAAATTTTCATTGTTAGCAAATGGTTCCATGTAAATCAACTTCTGCCCCCAGTAAGTGATTAATGTACGTTGATTAATTTAAATTCCCACTGGGAACTCATGTTTACATTTGTAAAGAGGTTTCTACCTTGGTCTGTCTATATAATGAAATGTTTGAAAGTTTATTGTTAAGAGGAAAACCCCTTGAGATGTGACATGTCGTTTTCGAGGGGACCTCAAAAACTAAATGCAATGAGAGGCTCAGGGCGATTCTGTAACTAAGACTAGCCAGTGATGCGAAGTGTAAGGCATGTATTTTATAATGTCAAGGTATTGCATGTTCTCTCTTTATTCCACAGCATTTGATGTTTGTATCTATCTATCTATCTATTATCTTTGAACTGATTATGCAATTGGCGTGATATATCTACCTGACATAATAAATTGTAATTTGTAAACATTTGATTTTATTCTAATCGACTCTGACATTATTTTCAGTAAAGAGTTAAAAAGAATAGTCAAACATTCGCTCACATTTAATGATGCACAGATATCATTAAAAACTTTTTCATTTATGGAGTCAGCTGAAATAACGAGTTAATACATATCGTTAGCCTCATAGAATAATTGCCTAAGACATATTTCAAATAAAAATGATAATGCTATGAGGCTAACGATATGAGAAAATGAATTTCATTTAATCAAATTACTTTGCCACGCCTTCACCCGCTGATCGGATATGCCTCCTTTGGGCCGATTGAGTCGGGCTTACAGGCCCACAAGGTACATGCAGATTTTCTACTGATTTTTGTGGAAATTTAAACATGTTAAAATGTGTTAAATTAAAGTCCGGAATACACTACAAGACGTATACCCAGATTTTTGCACCGATTTACAGACCAGTAGGCAGTCTACAGATTTTGGGCATTCGGAGTTGAAAGACAACACAGAAAATCACGTTATGATGAATATGGACTCTGACTTTTTTTTAGCTTCAGACTATGAATCCATCCAGTCCGAGGATTTCAAACACGTTGATATTTTAAGCAGATTTAAGAACACATATTGTTTTCATTTGTCATGTGTAACAACAAGCAACAAGGCATTCTGCAACAAGGCATTCTGTGATTTTGTGTCAGATTAAAAAAATTGTGCAGTTCATTCCAGACTTAAATACCTTCTTGTCTTTTAGCTGGAAGTATAATCAAATAATTTATAAACACGCAAGACGACATGCAACCATTTGAAAGACAGATGTCTAAATTTTGTGCAAATCTGGAAAAAATTCTGTGTGGGCATTAAAATGAGATCATGCTATCTAAACAATTACAGCAAAGTTAGTATAAGAATGCAAGACAACTAAACCCATGTATTAAAAGTTTCTCTGACTGGCTAATAGATCACTAAAAAAGACAGAAAAAAAGGGTCCCCATCACCTTTCTTACCCCAATCAAAAGAAGGATTCAAAATAGAATTAAGGGTCAGAGAAGGGCTTTGAAATGCTAAAAAATCAATAGTTGGCGTGGCTGGGTGGCAGGGAGAAGTGCATAGGGCACTTATCTTAATACACCGCAAGCTATGCAGAAAGCAAGCGTCTAACCCCGCCTAGGTAGGCCGCGGCAGCGTCTAAGCCCAACTTGGCGCACAGACACACCATGCCGGTGCCCCCTGTGTGGAGGGGGCCCAGAGGAGAAGGGACTTACGAGGTTGGAGCGGGTGAGAATCTGGCTAGCGCTCAGTACCTCCTCCTCAGATGACTCATCGGTGTCCTCCGGCTGGATGAGACTGGGCGTGCTGCCGGAATACTGGCAGTCCTGCAGAGATGGAGTGTCACCTTTGTCAATGCTATCCAGAGAGCGACGCCGCACACCCCAGTTGAAATTGTCCATGCTCTCCCCCTGCAGGTAGAAAAGGAGAAAGCCAATAAGAGGAACGCAGATCAACTTTAAACGGCACACTATGTGAATTATACAGAAGGAAAAGGTTAAGAAATTAAATGAATATACTATACAAAAGACGACAATATGCACAACGCAACCACAGAGCACAGTCAGGGAACACTGAAAACTCAACAATGACCATTTAAAAAATGCTTCCTATTCTACTTTAAATGAAAAATTGTTTAATTTGCACCATTCATGTACTTGCGACAACCATTAGCTACAATTAAAAAAACAAATCCACTTGATTGGCTAGCAGGAAATTGCATTTGATTTTGTGCAATTTCTGAATGGGTGCAAATTTTCAAATGAATAATGACACCAAACAATTGAAGATTAAAACACAAACTTTTCCCTGAACACTGCTTAAAACTTACCTGAAGCTCCTGGACGCAAAAAAGGAAAAAAGATAATAAGAGTGTTAGGGAGAGTTAAGACACTGAGATAATGTGGAGGTGCACAAACGGACACAGGTGATGTCAAAGAAATACACACACTGACTCTTTTTTTGTTTACTTTTGTTAAAGGTGAATCATGTCTCAGTTCTGAGATGTTTGTAATAAAACCCTTTGAGGATTGATTGCTAACAATAACAATATGAGGCAATATGCCCAGAGCATTTGGACTCACCTCTCCATCCTCCAACTCAACATCCAGGAAGTCAAAGTCCTTGAAGACACCAAACTGCTGTTCACTTCCACAATCTTCTGCTTGCACTTCCTCCTCCCGTGTCACTTCCTCTACAGTGGGGATCAGACTAGTCTGCTGGTCACCTGCATCCAAATCCTCATTTGAAGAGAACACCACCTACAGAAAAGAGGTGTAATTAACCATTGCTAAAATTATGCAGCCTAATAACATTCTGAATATGCGAAGAAAAACGTACAGATGGGTTTTTAGGCAGGCCGGACTCTGGGCCACATAGAGACAGGACATTCATCAGTTTCTCCCGAGTTCTCCTCTAAAAGCAGAAAACAACATTGCCATTAAAAGTAGAATTAAAATAAAATATATAATTTAAAGCACTAGTTGGTTAATTAAGATTCGACAGGTTTTCATAATAGTTGACACTACCTGTGAGAGCTGTGGTCTCTTCCAGCTGACCGGCACCAGACCATTTGAATTGGAGCCAGAGGAAGTAGAGGAGGTGCTTCTTGTCACGGCAATTACCTGTGGTTTTCCGTTACGCCCCGCTGCACTTCGCTGGTCTCCATACTTATGACCTATGATAGGTGTCTGTGGGTCAAAGGTTAAAAAAATACTGTCAAAAAAAATGATGAGGTAACTACAATAGACATTGACAAACAAACAAAATAAAAGACAGAGAAAATGGCAGGCCAAGCACCTCTGAGATGTCAAAGTGGAAGTCCAATGTTTTTCCTGGCAGCTCTTTAGATGAGTTGTTGAATATGCGAGTGAAAGCGATCTCCGGGGAGCCGGTCGACTCTGTGCTGTAGGAGCGCTGCACCTCATCAGGAACCACCAGACTCGCTGAGCGGGACACCACCAACTTCAGAATGTTCTGGGCCTCTTTCCAGTACGGGCTCTGTGGCAACGCACAGACACAACAAACAACAAAACTTTTTACAATACCTATTTAACCTCACAAGATGAAAAGCTTCAATAAAGACCACAGAGTAGGAAAGCAATGATGCAGCTTATAGTTACTCAAAAGCGCCTCCAAAAGCAAACAGCCCCCGGGCCATTCATACAGACAAATACACACTACAGCAAAGTCCATTCCAGTATCGTAAAATGGGATAGGCATACTAAAATAAACCTCTGGGGTTTGATGTTCTAATTGTTAACAACAGAAAGAGTAAGTTGTACACACACCTGTACATATTTGCCAATTATCTTCATGATTTCCAGGTTGAACTGTTTGACAGGAGCAGCAGACAGGTCAATGTGACTCAGTAAACTGTAGATGATCTGTAGTAAAGACTGCTGCATGCTGTTTAGTCCTTTCTCCAATAACTAAAACAGAAGAGGTAAAAGGTCAAGAGATTATATACATATACTTGAGCACAAAGTTACACGACAGCACAGTTTTGAAAAATGTGTCTTGAGAAATCATCATTCTGTTACATCAGTCTCGTTAAGTGAGCAAATACGGTTGATAAATACATAAATATATATAATAATATATAACACATAATATAAACACATTTAATATACATATAGACTGCCGTTTAAAAGTTTGGGGTCAGCAAGATTTTTTTTTTCGAAGAAATTAATAATTATATTTAGAAAGGGTGCATTAAATTAATAGAAAATTACAGTAAATGTATATTTTTTTTACAAAAGAATTCTGTCAAATAAACAGTTTTTTTTTACTTTCTATTCATCAAAGAATCCTGAAAAAATGCAGCACAGTTTCAACAAATTTTACATTAAGCAGCACAACTGTTTTTAACATTGGCAGCGTTTTTAACAGGGAGGCAGATATATTGCTGTTTGAAAAAGAGGATTAAATATTAAATTAATTTAAATCTGTAAACACTTCAACAATATCCCAACTTAGTTCCAACTGTATGACTCAATCAAATTCATCTCACCTCAGCTAGGTATGTGACCAGGTTAAAGGTGATTTCAGAGAAGGAGTCGTGCAAGTAGCGGCACACCACGTTGATCCAGTTGGTGCTGTCTCGTGAGTAGCTGTGCGTTGAATACAGGCTCATCATGTGAGCCAGGTTGGCCAGTGTGGCTGACTTTTCCTCAACGCACACCTTGGCGATCCGATCAGCAGTCTCTTTACAGAACCCTGTGGGGTTGTCAAAGTGCTGGACCAGGTGCGGCAGAAGGCACAGGATATTCAGAGGAAAACCTAACAGGAAACAAGTTAAGACAATAAATACATGGATACACACTCTCATTCATTTTTAAGACCCAGGTATGACAATTCCTAATAAAATCTCAGATTTCAAAATGTTCTGAAACAATGGGCACACCTGCTAGCTGTGAGGGGTCTATGAGTGTGTGTCGGGACACAGTGATGAGTTTACTGAGGAGGTGAATTGTGAGCTCTTGCGTTGCAGCTGAAGTGAAACCCTTCAGAAAGAGCGTCAGCAGGCCGGGGAAGTTGTACCACTTCAGTTTGGCCTGCACTCTCTCCAGCTTCTCCCTGCTGTCCACCTTCTCCAGGGGCATCTGGGCCAGCAGTCGGTTCAGCAGCCTGAGTGCCAGCAAGTACTCAAACTCATAATCGGACTCTAGCAGCGACGTAGCAATCCAGAAGACCGTCGCCATCAGATTGGTGGGGTCCATCGGTGGCACCACCTCACAAGATCCTCCTCCATTTCCACCTCCTCCATCGCCACGGCCACCACCCTCTCGTAATGATGATAAGCTCCGAGTGCGGGCAAGGTTACCGTGGCTGCCGCCCAAGCGGTCGGCTACATCAAGGGTATTGCTGCGGTGACGATCTCCAAGGCGCTCACCCATCAGACTGGCACGGAGGGAGTTGCTGCGAGTGTGGCTGTAATGGACATGCAAGAAACTTCCACTGCCGAGGTTCAACTGACCGGTACTTTTCCTGTTACTGGCAAACTTGGTACCCTGCAGAGGATCATGGGAGGCCCTACAGGAGATGGAGACAGTATTTTTAGTAATGTGCTGTATATGATGGAAATACGTTTGTACCGTAGCAGAGCATGTCTTACTGTGAGAGTGCAGTAAGCAGGTCATAGCTCTTCATCGTTTCAGCCAGAGTGTCTATACCAGCCTCTAGTGTTAACAGCAACTCAATAACAAAACCCTGCGGGAGACAGATGAAACGTTTGATTATGACTGATCAGGGATGAACACTAAAAGGCCCACTGAAGTGCCTTGAAACGTACTGCATTATTTAATGTGTTCATGTAATTTCCACTGAAAAAAGAACATAGGGCCCGACATATCGAACAGCTCCTCCCCTTTTTCAAAATAACCAATAGCATTTAATTTATATCACAGCGTGGCAAGAGCCGTTGAGTTTGGTAAAGCCGCAGTTTCCTCTTCTTCTATAACCGTTTCTCCTCTTATCGCTTTAAAATATAGCATTCTGTGCAGAATTCAATATGTTTTCTGCTGGTCTGCGCCAACTCTATATAATGGTAATCAAAATCATTGATCCATATTGACGGAAGTGAGACACTAAGTTTTGAATGTTCTCATTTGTACTTCTGGAACAGTGGGACACTTCTACATACCTGAGCCTCTTCCCCTGGATCTCCCACAGTCTCTACCAGACGAGACAGCACATCTGACAACGTGGAGGCTGTGAGTGGCTGTTTTAGCGCTCTGAAGATCTGGAAGGAGCGACCGGCATAGTGCCGTGATGAGCAGGACAGAGCGGTCTGCAAAGCAACTTCACTCAGCTCCTGCTCCAACTGATAACCTAATCAAACATACATCACAAAAAATCAATCATAGACTTAACATTTCGATTCACTTAAAAAATATGTAAAAATAAGTAAACAAGTAAAAATGATGTATTCCTCCATATGGAAGTTGACCACTACATAATGCAGTGAAATTAGCATATGCCATGTCTTACCGGACGGTGTCTGTTTGAAGACGTTGACAACATGACGAAGGAATACACTGAGCTGATCAGCACTCTTGATGTTGGGGTTTTTAGGTGAGACGTCTTCATGGTTCCACAGCGGACCACGCTTCCTATGGGCCAACCAATCAGAAGAACAGATTTAGAGGAAGTGTTTGGTAGAAAATATCTAACATAGAACAAAGGCAAAGCAGGCTCACACAACTCCCAGTAAACAAACAAACTGTATGTACTGTATAAAAACACTCTGAATCAAACGTTCACACAGAAACGAGACTGAGCACACGCACACGCATGCAAGGCAACAATACCCTCTCCTGTTAGACATGGCTGCAGGCAGAGGAAAAAATACAATAACTTAACACAAAATAAATACTCATTCAATATGTATCCAGGGAAATTTGCCAGGAACAACATTAATGTTTGGTAACAAGACTGAAGAAACGCATTGTTATTTTATCCACCCTTCCCATCTTAATATGCAGAGACAACTATGAGGAAAGTAATTTAAAAATAAAAATAAAAGTGCCCCATCATGGACCCCAGTTGGACTTGCAGTTCAACAGTTCTGAAAAGGGATGTGTGATATGGCCAAAATATCATTACAATTTTTTTTATAACATTTGATATCATCATTTATAAAGATACTCAATATCTGATATTCATTTAATATCATTAATAGGGAACAAATTCATTCTATATGTTTGTTAGACCTCAAGAATGAATGTAAACATAACTTATTTGAGTTAAGTAAACTCCAAAGGGTACGCTGTACCTCTTAATTTAGGGCCCAATGAAATGTATTTTATTTTTTCCAAAAAAAGTAACCTACCTAAATTCTATGTTTCCTGTTTGTTGTCTGTGTTTTCTGTATTCTGTGTTTTACAGTTTAATACAAACCTATCCTCAAAAATAGTGTCTATTAAAATTAATTAATAAATCTTAAACACATTTTTGGAAAGCTTTGAGTTTCAATGTATATACTTGGATGATAACTTTTATCAAATGAAATTGTGCGAGTAGATCCGGAGATTAAAATCATGTGGAGTTTCTCATATAGTGAGAAGGGAAATGCTAAAAACACCATGAGGACCACGTAGTATGTGCAGTAGTCAACTAGTAGTAGTCAGTAGTGAGATTCAACTACATGCATCGAAAATGACTCGCATTACACAAAAAGTTTAATACTGACATCATGGATTTATTTTGTTTGATAAATACTGATACCAATCTATTGCCCAGCCCTAGTTCTAAAGCAACCTGGAGTAAAATATTTCCTCGTACGCACAATAATGGCAGTTCCCAATATGCTAACATCACCCCATTCTTTCTTTGCAAGAACCACTCCAGCAGATACAAAACTCTCAAGCAAGGTTTGATCAAGCAGGATTGCTGCATGTTATTGGTGGAAGTGTTTGGTGTATTCAGTACTCTGATAATGAAATTGCGAAGCTAAGAGGATGAATTTGACATAGTGGCGTGCAGTGACCCCCTCACCTTGAGCTGATGAACTCAATGAGGTTTTTGACCTTCTCGTCCTGCTCTGCAGACAGGTCCACCTCATTAAGGAGAGTAGGGGGAAGCTGAGGCAGGACTGTGCTGCCCAGACTGATACTAGAGGATGTGGAGCTGGAGCTCAGGCCAGAGTCTGTCATTGGAGATGGCTGGTAGTCTGGCATCAGCTCTGTGACACCTGGGAGACCAATCAATTCACAATTATTTTATTCTTAGTATAAAAACACTGGGACATGGCTAATATTGTAATTGGTCATTATTATTATAATTAACCATTATTATTAGGTAGAAATATCTATGTAACAAAACACCCTGTGCTTTAAAGTACCTGTGAGGTTGAACTCCTGAAGAGCGGGTTTGACTGTCAGAACTCTGGGCTCATTCAGCTCGCGGTTGCGGAGCAATACAGATGCCAGTGACTGGACGCTGCTATTGGTGCCCTGCACCACCAGCAGGTGGAGCAGTAAACGCTTGCAGTGCTCATAGACCTCTGGGTGCTGATGGTCAAAACCTACACAGACAAATAAACACAGAGCATACAGGACATACAATGCGGCACTTTCCAGGGTTAATGATTTAAATAAAGTGTAGAGCTATGTATGTGTTACCTATAAAGATGGCATGCAGCAGCAGGTGAAGGTACGCGCTCCATTCCACTTTGACCCCGTGGTCTACAATGAGGTCAGTCAGCAAGATCACAGCAATGTTACACCTGTAAAGAAATGACTGTGTTGTCAGTGGTCAAAGGTCAAGGAGAAGAACACTGACATAGGACACAGTGAGTATGTCCTTCACCTGTGCAAAGAGACTCCAGGTGTGGTGGTCTCAGGCAGGTAATCAATAAGTGGTGACCAGCAGCCGCCAGTGGGAGGAAACGGGAGAGGCTCTGGCTGGTTATGATCCATCACCTTTAGACGCCAGTTAGCGTAGACAGGCATAGAGTCACCTAAAGAGAGAAACAACAAGATCATGAACACTACAGTTCAAAAGTTGGAGGTCAGTGAGATTTGTCTTATGCTCACCCAGGAAGCATTTATTTGATCAAAAATACAGGAAATACTGAAATATTGCAAAATATTATTATAATTTAAAATATCTGTTTATCTATTTTAATATATTTTAAAATGTAATTTATTCCTGTGATGGCAAAGCTGAATTGTCAGCAGCCATTAGAGTCACATGATCCTTCAGAAGTCATACAATACATTTTCAGGATTCTTTGATGTACAGAAAGTTCAAAAGAACAGTGTTTATTTGATATATAAATATTTTACATTATAATAACATTATAAATAACAATAAATAATTTATAATGATATTATATAGTAACATTATAAATGTCTTTACATCTGTGCTGAATAAAAGTATTAATTTCTTAATAAATCTTACTGACCACAAACTTTTGAATTGAAATTCACGTACAGTGAAACAAAAACACTGGAAAAAAAAAAAAACACTGAAATGCTATCCATTCAATTTTGCCGTTTCTACCTTTAAATCCACACATTTTTGAGTGTCTTTGATCTGAGCAGGAGCAACATCAGAAGTAAGAGGGAGCACTGATTTGAAGTATGACAGTGATGTACTCACTCTTTTCCTCCTCATAGGACCCTCCTGAGCTGCTGCTGTAGCGGGACTCCAGTCGATGGTGCTGTCGGTTCAGATTACTGTTCAGACCAGTGTAGATGTCCAAATGAGTGTAACTGTGCAGATATATAGAACGTCAAAAAAATGAAAGCTTCACTTAACATTTCCATAATTCAGCAATGTATTATTGAGGAAGCACCAAATAATGAACAACCAGTCGGTAATAGCTAATAAACAGATCTTGGTTTATTTTCAGTAGTATACAATTAAAGTAATGACTTCGGCAGTTCGATGAGCTTAGTTATTTTGACAAATTCATTGCAAAGGCTTGTATGAAATATTTTTGTTCACGACTCGGACTACAATGGTCGAGCTGTATGTTTTTTTGTTGTGGGCAAACACTGAGGACAAATGCAACAGAAATGTGTTTCCCCCCTTAAATATGGACCCCATTTCCAAACAAGATTCCTAATCCTGTAATATCATTATTAACTCTTACCTGTCCTCCATGTTGGAATCTTTAAGTTTGCTGTCATTGTGTCCATCAGGTCCAGGAACCATGGTGTTACTACTGGATGTTGTTCCTGAAAAAAGCAAACATTTAAACAAAAGAAAATGTGACCGTTTCCTTAGATCTCATGATTTTTGATCACATGTTTATTAGGAAGCTTTCTGTAACATTTTGGTTTCCTGAATTCTTCCTACTTCAGTGAATTTTATTTCGGGTATCTATAAAGATAGTCTATGAACAGTCAAGATTAATGATCTTATGATTCTAAACTTTGTTTGTATAAAGGTCATGTTGAGAAAGATACATAGTCAGACTGGTTTAAAGCATATATACCTGATGTAACAGAAGGGATCTTGTAAGAGGAAGTAATGCGGTAGTAAGGTGGGTTATCCATATGAGTGACAGCTGAGGATACAGGATCTGTTAGCTCCAGCTCATACATTAACTCCTCCAGCAGCTGCATCGTCTTATCCCTGCCCAGATACACCACCACTCGCTTGACCTGAAAATATTAGGAAAAACATTCAGAAACACAATAGTATCCAAGAAACTAGTTAATTAACATGGCCTCAAGTCTCAAGTTCAACCTATCTACTCAGAAATTGAGTATCTGGTGTTTGACTGGCCGGGGCAGGTGTCACTCACATAAGGCAGGAGACTTGGTTCACTGTTGACTCCAGACATGCTGATGAGGAAGTGCAGGATGATCTTCAGATTTTTGGGCCAGCTGTCAGCTAAAGTGGTCCAGACATTCTCAATCTCTGACCATGCGAACTCATCGCCATACTGTAAAATCAGACCACATTAACATTTATGTAATGATCTTCTTGAAAACTTTGGTATAAATGTGTTAAAATAATATATTTACATCGGGAGCTTTTATTAATTAATACATTTTTTATTTAGTTTGAAAGTGGACCTCGAGGGACTGAGTTGAGAATTCATGATTTACATAATAATAAAATAAAACTCAAATAGCTATTCCAAAATTATTTTGGAAAAAATACACAAACAAATAAATTAATTAATGTGTGAGAGAATACACAAGTGTGTAACATTAATTATCTATTATGACTTATAATACTTAAACATACAAATACCTCCATTCAAACAAAAAAACAACATCTAGCCAATGAATATCAACTAGGAAATATGTTTGCTATAGAAACATATATTCAATATTTATATTTAATTTTTTCCAGGCATAGAAATGATAATGTCCTGATATTTCCAGGGTTTTTGAGACAGTAGAAACACTGTCCAGTAGTCAGCACATAGTCTGCATGTAGTAGGTGGGCACTTACCTTCGCAGTCATGAACATGAAGGTTATTGAGGATCATGGTAGTGGCATGTGGTGAACCCCAGCCCTCTCCTTTCAGCCAGCGACGGCTGTTCACCATCATCATATCTCTCTCATGGGCGTCCTCCTCTTCCTCCGTCGACGAAGGTTCATCTTGACGCCTTGCTGAAGGCTTGAAGTCTACCAGCTCCACGTTGTTCATCCAGGGTAGGAGATAATGCAGCATCACCTGTCGCCCACCAGGGTGTGCTGTCTGTATTCTCTGGCTCACCTCTAAATAAAACCACCCAGAATCTCATTACAAACAGAACACGTGTGTAGGGGGAAAATGCTGCCATTATTGAGATTTTATTTTATTTCAGCTTTATTCCAATTACGAAAGTGATATTTATTTTCAGTTCAAGAATAACACTGGTACCTGAGAAGATGGGGAGGGTGAGTTCAGGGTAAGTCCGTGCCAGTTCTTCACTGAGCTGGTAGTAGGACACCGAGTACAGGTGAGAGGAAGAGGGGAGGCTGGAGACAAGACCCCATCAGCACGCTGATCTCCAGTTTATGGGCGTAACGGAACAGTTTGGGCTCCAGAATCTAACATGCAAGCACATGCATACACACATTAATATTTACTTCCAAGTTAATGAGCTTGTTGCCTTTAACTTCAAATCAAACTACACTTGTAGACCATAACCTGTTGCTGGTCACTTTACATGCTCATTCAGATGAGTCCACTTGCCAGTTCTTGGCCAAAATAACTTGTAAAGTAGACACGACTTTATGCTAAAGACTGGAATACATTACATGATGTTTGTCCAGATTTTTGGATGAGTCAATGCTAGTTGCTGAAAGTCAGAGCCAGTATAAAAAAATCCCATAGTGTGTGGTGGCACAGACTTAAGACTTTGATTTCATCCAGTCAGAGGATATGAAACATGTTTGATATTTTGAGACATTTTTAAAAACACTTTTTTCCATTTGTCATGCTTCTATTAACGTGGCGCATGTTTCTGTGTGATTTTGTGTTCAAAACGATGTCTGGTGTGTGATCCTCAGGTCATTTAGCATGATGTCCAGGAAGGATTTTCCTCTTTAAAGTTGGCAAGTGTATGATTTTAAAAGTCGTGTAGTGTATTCCAGCCTTAACTCTAGCTATGTGAAACAAAGTTTCTCAAAGTTCCTCATCCCTTAGTTTCTCTTTCTCCCAGCACAATTAAATTGTGCAAATATTTAAAATGTACACAATCTTTAAAACAGGAAGCAAGTCTTTATACAGGAAGCAGCGCCTGTTCAAAAGGCATTGCTTCCTAGTTTATCATTTTTGCACACTATATTCAACATGAGAACTGCTATTTAAATGATTTATGTATTTTTTGTGTTTATTATGATATATTATTATATGTAAATCACATTATTTTCCCTTGACTGAAAGAAGCATCTCTACTGACCTGCAATAGCTGCATGGCGACCTCATAGATGTCTCTGGAAGAGTCGGCAGCTTTAAACAGGATGAGATTCAGCAGAACCACAGTGTCAAACTGGTAATCCCTGCAAGAGACAAAAACACACAGTATTCATTTAATCTGAATTAATAACACAAATTCAATCACATTCATTACAGGATCATTGTCATATGTACCTGTTGTGAAAGACATTGGCGATTGCTCTGAAGCAGCCGGCAGCAACCCTGCGTGAGCCAGTGTAGCAGCGGTCCACCGCCCAGAACATCAGATTGCTCTGATCTGGGTTCAGCTCTAATAACAACATCACTGCCTCACAACCCAATTGATGCACCTGAGTACAAAAGATACACGCATGTCACAGTTCATAAAAGTCGATTGGCTAGTGATGCTAATGCGGGCCCGTCAGTGGCGTGTGGTTACCTTGCGGTCTTGAGAGTCTAGAATGTTGTCCAGCCACTTATACAGATACCCATCAGAAGACAGGCCAACGTTATCAGCAACCGGACCACAACATAGCACTGCAGACATGGCCTGTGCAGACACACATCATAGACCATATTCAGACTCAATAAAAGTTCAATTTTAAACGGGTGCAAAGGCAAATGTTTGTTTTGTGAGAATGTACCTTCAGTGCGCAGTACTGGTGTCTGTTAATCTGCATGTTGCGGTCGCTGTATCGGTCCAGTGGTGTGAACATGATGCTGAAGGGTCCAGCCCAATGACTGAAGAGCATGAACAGACTGTGTCTCAGTGACTGCTGAGGGAATATACTCCTCCTCTGATGTACTGCAGAAACACAATCATGAGGTCAGTTCAAGTTAAATTTCAGTTTAGTGCACAAAGACCTGCTGCAAAAAGGCCTTGTATATGTGTACCTGGTACATTCTGTATGATGTTGGCCACTAGGGCACTGAAGTGAGAGCGGATGTCTCTCAGTGTGTCTGAATCTTTGTCGTTCTCAGCCTCCAGAAGCTGTCGGGTGAGATCCACATACTCCAGTAGAGTGCTGTTCAGAGAGTGAGCCTCCCCATCCAGACCACCACTCGCACTGCACAGACAACGCACAAATTACAGCTGTGGAAAATAATTGTTTTTATGATGCATCGCAAGGCTGATGTGAACGATTCTGCATCGATGCAGAGAAAATAATGGATTTTAACAAAATTTTTATTTAATAGGCATATCATACCTATTAAAACATACAGATTTAATTGTAAATAAAGTACTCTTATTATATTATTATATTAATAAAGAAGTTGCATACATGTCCTTCGTAAGCAAAGCACTTGCGTCTCATGCTTTAATTTTGTTTTTTTTTTAATGGATGACTCGCTGACATGCATGACAGCGAAAATAAAGTGAGGGATGTGTTTAATGTTAAAGAGAGTTATTAAGCGTAATAAGCCACGGAAAATATAACGTCACGCTGACTGACACAGCCAAAGCACACGCACAAAAATCCACCTCTCTCAGACAGCATGCGATGCTGAATTCAGATCTCTTTTGAGGCTTACTGCTCATAAATGGTAAAATACACACAATTATTTCAAAATATCTGTCTTGGCGAATATTTGTGTAAACATAGTCGGTTATGCCTAAAGTAAAAGTAAGCGGTCTGGGGTCTGATGTGTAACATATTAGATCCATGCATTAGGTCTTAATGGGCTCTATCTTGCACCCAGCGCAATTGACTTTGTACACCGACGCATGTATCATTCCTATTTTGAACACGCGCAAAGCGGGCTTTTCCCTCCACAGACACACGTCGGTAAACTAGGAAATGAACTTGCGCTCCCTGGGCGGGTCGGCGCAAAAAGGAGGCGTGTTTCGGCGCAAACATTCCCTAGTGCTATTTTGCAGTTCCAGAAAACAATTGCGCCACTGTAACCACCATAATGTAACGGGTGCACAACGCGCATACACTTTGATTCTCTCATCAACACAGATGCAGCAGTTTTTATTTTTGCAAATCATACATTATAACAAGGACAAATATTACCACACGAGGGAAATCATTGTGGTGTCCATGAAGATGTGAAAAAAATAGGCATAAATCTAGCTTACACATTTACCAGTGTATACTGGTAATTTCTCAGGAAAATTGTAGTAATGACGGATCAGACCTGTTTGCCCAATAGTGGCAAGACACATATGTATATAAGGACATCTGACAAATTATTTTGTCCGTCAAGAACTAGGAAAAAAAAAATCTGAAGACTGCGAAATCACCTTTACCATAATGTAAGTACATTAAAAACCTTACTCTTTAACTTACCAGTTAAGTTGAGCTTTCTCATATTTTTTTCTATTGATTTGGGTGGGTTTGTCCCATCCCCAATGTCACTTCTCTTTCTTTTACGGCCCTGACGAGAACAACGATCTCCTCGGCTGTGAACCGCTCCTGGCGCGCGCCTGGTAAATGCGCCATAATAATAACAATCCGCCATGCAACATGCGCACCTTTTCTTAAAGGGTATGTTGGATGACGCTCTGATTGGTTTATTTCACGTTGCGCCCAAACCACACCTATGAATAATGAAGCTACTTCAGACCAACCTCTTTTAGATTTGCGCCAGGCGCAAGAGGCATTTATCCTGCCGGGAAAATAGCAACAGCGCCGGGATCCGATCCGCCCACAAAGTTACTTGCGCTTTGCGCTTTGACACTTGCGTTTCAGATCGTGCGCTGGGTGCAAGATAGGGCCCAATATAATAAACCTGCTGCTGTCTGTGTCACTAATGTTAATAAAACATAAAAAGAAAAAAGGTAATCACTCACTGCTCTTGACTGAATTTCTTTTGTAGCTTTCATAATAATACATTTATTTGTAATTAATACATTAAAGACTATGCAGTGATTATTTTTACATTTGATTATTCAATTTATGCAGTCTTACTTGAATGCTTCTGTTAAATGTATGTAAAATTATGTAAAAAATTGATTATTAATATAATAATAATTATTAATAAAATAATTGGAGGCAAAAGATGCATCGTGTTGCATTGAGAAGAATTGTAACCCTCTGAATTGTAATCGATTTGGATCGCGAGGCAAGTAAAGATTTACACCTCTAGCACAAACACCTCGTAAATAAGGATACATAGTGCTAGCAATTAAATTAACTTTAGCTAAACTAAAGAGTCGAATATTTTATTCCAAATATGCTTAATTACATTTCCACTACAATGCATTTTGGACATTGTTAATATTTATATGATAAACTAGTGAAAGTGTGAAAAGTGGGACCCCAAGTTTATGAAAGATTTTGCAAGATTTTATAATATTTTTGAAAAAAGTATTTTATGCTCAGCAAGGCTCCATTTATTTGATTAAAAATACAGTAAAAATATAAATATTGTAAAATAATTATTTTGTATATATTTTATAGATGCAGAATATATTTTAAGATGTAGTTTAATCATATGATGTAAAAGTTGAATTACTCCAGTCTTCAGTGTCACATGATCCTTCAGAAATCATTCTAATATCCTGATTTGGTGTTATCAATGTTGAAAACAGTTGTGCTGCTTTATAATTTTGTGGAAAGCCTGATACTGTATTTATTTATTTATCTATTTCATTTATGTAAAATAGAAATATGTTGTATGACTTTACAGTAACTTTTGATTAGTTTAATAAATCCTTGCTGAAGTATTCATTTATTTAAAAAGAATATATTTTTCAAAAGCAAAACTTTTCAATGGTAGTGTACGTGTGAGTGTATGTCTGTATGTATGTATGTATGTATGTATGTATGTATGTATGTATGTATGTATGTAGCCTATGCATGTGTGAGACTTACGTCTGACTGACAACTCCAGAATCGGCCAGTAGTTCAAAAATCCGGACCAGCTGGACTCTGAGAATGTCACGACGCCGGCGTCGTTTCATATTCTGCGCAAACAAACAAAAAATTCACAAGGCTCAAATATTTTATTATATATAGTTTTGCTACTGTATCATGAATACATAAACAAAAAAGCTTGCATTTAACTGATCTAGTAGAACATTTAAGCAAGGATTACTTCATAGGGTCAAGTGTCAAACTGTTAATGGGTCAACTCACCTCTGGCCTTCTCTCAAGTGCCTCTTTAATGATGGGGTTTAATTCTTCCAACAACTCTCTGCAAGACATATCACTGGGTTAAACCATATATTTATAGCATATTTCTGCACTTTTTTTCTCTACAGTTTTGTTAAGTTTGTCTACTTTGTTGTAACACACTGACATAGTAAGTGATGCATGAGCCATGAAATCAAATCACAAGTGGTCACTGGAGGTTCAATTCAGATGCATTTAATTTAAAACCAAGTGTCAGCACAATATGTCAGTCTGACCACTTGTGAGTGGTCCCGTTTAAACCTAGTAATAAGATCTAGGTCAGGTGATCCTAAGACCCACCTGAAGGCAACAGGGTTGGTCCGGCCAAGCCCCAGGACAAGAGACTCAGTGATGTCCATGCTCTCAGAGCGCATCATGGGAACCACATGCTTGAACAAGGAGGAAGGGGACGGAATGCAAACGATCTGCACAAACACAAACAAACTTGTTCATCATTTAAAATATGGTGTCCCAGATATATCACATTTAACAGTGTTATCATTGCATTTGACATTAGAGCTGGTAGGGTGATAAGACCTCTGACCTTTGAGTCATAACTATATCCGCTGTCTGGTGTGGATGCCAGCGTCTCTGGCGGGGAGCAGCGGACAGAGCCAGGGGCCGATGAGGAAGAGGATGAAGATAAGGATGAGGTGGCAGAACTGCAACAGAGGATTAGGTAGTTCCTCCAAAGCCCCACGTATGAGTCACTGCTACTGCTCATGCTGTTCACCTTCTTAGCATTGATCGGGCTGCTGCAAGGTTAAAGGTTACAAAGGAATATTAATTACATTTTTAAACATGTCATTAATTTTTTTTGACATATTTGACAACAATGGCTATGAAACATAGGCTGAAAATATTGAGATATAGTTACGTTTTTAACCTATTCCACCCATCCCTACTAGAGACACATTTGAAAGTGAAAACATACTTGATGTCGACTTGTGGCGACAGCAGCTGAAGGCGTGTGGAGGCGAAAACCCAAGCGTAGCTCAGCGCAGTGGGGCAGTGCTTGGGCAGGTGCTCTTGCCGCAGGTAACTAGACAGGCTGATGACCCAGGGGTCCTGACCTTGCGTCACATGGGCAAACACCCAGATGTGGGATGGGCTTACCACATCAAACTGGTGGCTAATGGGAGATGAACTCCACTCTGCCAGAGTCTGAAGGTCTATTCCATTGGGACAGTACAGCAGATTTGTCTACAGCAAAAAGGGCCCAAAATAAAAAATACTCTTAATTAAAAAAAAAAAAAAAAAGTCATGATAGTCAATAGTCAAAAAAATGGTTTTGGACAGAATGTTTCTAAGAATTCCTGTCTGGAGGGGACACTAATATCCAAAATACATAATGTTCCACATTTCCTCACCTGATCGGCCCCAGTAAGGTGAATAAAGCTCTCGAGGACTGAAGAACTCAATCTGTCCATCACGTCTATAGCCAACTCCTCATCTCCCTGAGAGAGAGAAAAACAAGACAATGCAATGAATATGAATATGAAAAGCAAAAAACAAGGTCATCTCATGTAGGTGAAGAACAGGAAGTCATTCAGAGCAGAAGGTTACCTTAGCGATGCCGAGAGCCGTGTGGAGTGATCGGACCTCTTTGAGGACATTGACAGCGAGTCTGCGTGTTGCAGGTCGACAGCTGCACAGCACGACCAGAGCCAGACCCTCCACCACATGCAGAACCGTCCAGAGAGGAGATCGCTCCAGAGGGAGAGAAGGGCTCTAAAAATGCATACAATAAATACCATGTTTAACTACAAGTTTAAAATGTATGAAAGCTACTTAAAAAAAATAAAAGATCGACATGCAGTCTCCCGTCCAAAAGTTTGGGGTCGCAGGATTTTTTTTACGTTTTTGAAGGAATTTCTTTCCAAGGCTGCATTTATTTGATAAAAAATGTAGTAAAAATAGTAATATTTTGAAATATTATTACAATTCTAAACTTTATTTTAATATATGGTAAAATGTAATGGTAACACTTTACAATAAGGTCTAATTTATTCACATTTGTTAATGCACTAACTAACATGAAATAATGAGCCAGGTTAAAGGAGCAAATTAAAAGTTAAATATATTTATTAACATTTGTTAATAACAAAGGTCTAAAGAAGAACATTTATTTGAAATAGAAATAGATTTTTTTTGTAACATTATAAATATCTTTACAGTCAGTTTTGGTCAATTTAATGCATCCTTGATAAATTAAAGCATTCATTTCTTTCACAAAAAAACCTTTTGAATGGTAGAGTATATATTATTATATTATATCAAAACTTAATTCTGTTGTGAGTATGACTGCACCTGTGATTCATGGCTGCGGTTGCTGCTCTGTACCGCTTGTCTCCACTGTATGATGAGCTGCAGCAGCATCTTCACAGCGTTGTCCAGTAGTGTGGGGTGAACGTCAGTCACCTCCCTCACAATGAAATACACAAAACCAGACAACACATCCTCTCTCCAGTCCGGGAAGTCCACCATCAGAGCCTGCAGAGTGGTGAACGCCAGACCACGCAGCTCCTCATCCATATGGATGGTCAGTCTAGATGGGTGGGAGAAAGAAAGTCATTGTTTACAAAATGCAATAAATAAATTATACACATCATCATCATCATCATCTTCATAACAGCATCATGCGTCACTAGAACCATAGAGAGGTCAAGTGAGTAACAACGATATACAGGTTCTGACTACATGCTATTAAGACTTAACAGGAAGTCTGACTCAGACTGTGGTTGTTGTACAGGAAGTCATGAATATATGGAAATGTCATATTAGGTAATATGGCTGGGTACTTTTCTGAATAAAAGTAAGTAAACGCTTTGTATGACAAGACCTTTAAGTTAATCTGTCTCAAAAATGTTTGGAAATATGAAAACGTGAAAAGGTGTAACCAGAGCATGCTGAACTCACAATGCACATTATGCACTATAGCAATCAGGCAGATTATGTAATAACTGAACAGTTTTGAGAACTGGCATAAAATAAAGGGGGGGGGGGGGGGGGGGGTGAGCTGGGGGGACTGATTCGGGAAAGGTCCACGAGCCGGGACTCGAACTTGGGTTGTCTGAAGAGCAACTGCACTACATGTTGGAACGCTACCCACAAGGCTATTGCCTCCAACAATATTGAATCAAATTGAAGGCTTGTAAATCAGAGTTGAATAATGAAATTCGTACTAGTCAAGATATGTCTGCTGAAGTGAATGATCAGTAGGTATAAACACAATTGTTGTATAACAACAACAGAACTAGTGAAGTGGGGATAGGGTGTAGCTTTCTTGCAGTGATGAATGAGGGTTGACGCGGGGGTCACAGGTCATTACTTGGCCAGTAGCTCGATGAGATCCTGTCTGCTCATGCCGTCTGGGATTAGTCTGGGAATGGCAGCTACACATGTCCGGAACAGATCAATCTTCGGTTTACGCTCCCCACTAAAACAGAACACACATATATTAAACACAGGTAATAAATAAAACCCAGGTAAACCACACCATTTATTTTCACACAGCTTTAAAATTTCAAGATTCTTATATCATATTTAAGTAAAAAAAAATCTCAAGAAACTAACGTGATCATGTCCTCTGGCTCTTTGTTGGACATCTGAACGTTGGTCATGCTCATAGATCGTCCCACCTCTTTATCCAGGTGCCTGAGGATGTTATCCAGGGCCTTTCTAACCTGAGGGTAATAAAGAGACATGCCTAGACAGACAAACACACACAGAAAGAGAAAAGCTTAGTTCACACGCAGAATGGAAAATGTTACAATGAATGGACTACATACAGAGACATTTCCTCAACCTCTAAACAACGAGGCCAGATAACTACACCACCATCGGAACTATTGGGCAGGCATGCGATGCATTTTATTTTTTATTAAAAATGTCAAATTCAGGCATAAAGGGAAATTCAGAGTAATGCCAGACGACTGCAGATGAAAGGACCACAATTACTTTCCTCAAAATATTTCAAACGGTCCCACTTAAAAACTAACACAAAAAATTACTTGGCAGAAGTCTCAGCTTCATTTATACTGAAAGCTCAACAAGGACAGCTCATGCTCAAGGAATCACAATTGTATTAAAAACCAACTAATCAAATTTGAAAAAATGCTTTGGGGTAGGGGAAGCTCCTCTTTTTGGAGAACTGTGTAGGAACAGTAAGGGTCCGTACCGATGACCTTGGCTTCCTCATCTGTGAGGGTGGTGTTGAGGAAGATCTTTTTGACCCGCAGTGTGTTGCCTGAGGGTAAGATGACGCCTGTGGTGGGCATGGGCGGCTCGCCGTCTTTCTGTTGTAGGCTGTCAGCTATCACCAGGAAGGCCCGAAGACCAATATTCATCCTCTGAGGGCGAGACAAAGAGAATGGGAGAGATAATTAGTTTTTGTATTTATATTTTTATCCATCCAATACCACAATCAGAGGCCCAATCACCTAATATTTTTTGTGTTTTTTAACAGAAAAGTTGGTGATAAATTATATATTTATAATATGTATTGGTCGATATTGGATAATTTAATTGTTAGATTACCTTTGCCGTCATCTTACGCTCAGTAAAATTTATTCTTTAAAACACTAATAGTTTATAAAACCGTTAAATGAATCTTTAGCAAATATTCTGTCATTTCCTATTTAAAAGTAGTTTTCCGCAGTTTTTCAAATATGGAGGCGCTTGAAAAAGCGTTCAGTTGCATTCTAGACGCTGGGGCAAGTCTGTGGCAAAACTATTTTCCACAAACCATTTAGATCAAAAGAAGATCGAAAGCACTCGATAGAGGCACGAAACATCTTTTAGTTGGGTAAGTGCCTATTACCAACATAATCCAATCTGTAGTTAATTAATACATCGTTCGACCAGACATAACTGTTTTATATATATGTAAATGTAGGTTAAATGTGTTTGCACAAGTGATATCAGGAAGCAGCGTAATACAAACATGACGCTGACAGTGGTGCGTAAATGGAGTTACCCCTCCCACTTCTGCTAGTTTTAGTGAGATATCTTATCTTGTGCGAATTGGTCATTATTATTACAGACATCATGTGGTAAAATTACATTACTCCATCTACCCTTGTAAAGTTAATCCCGTCTGAATAGGGCTTTAATGTTTTATTATTGACTTATTTACACAGAATAGCATACATTTTATTTAATATAGTTTTATTTATGTTATTTATATTTAAATTAGTTAAAGCAGTATGAATTAACGGTCAAACTTTATTTGAAAGTGTATTAATCAATTATATTGATAAATAATTAAATATGAATTAACAACATGCGCTTACTATAGGGTTTGCTTTAGTGTTAATTGCATGTAATTAAGCATTTTCTGTTATACACAAATACAAGGACACATTAAAATAAAGTGAGTGTATTCATAACACTTAACATTCAATAGCACAACGTTTATAAACAAAGATTAACCATAATTAATAAATGGTGTAAAAATATTGTTAGTTCATATTCTATTAATTAATTGTAATGTATAGAACTTTAAGGTAAAGTGTTAATTGTTAGTAAAAATGTCTGGTCTTGTGTGTATGTGTACTGTCTCTTCACACACCTCTGGATTAATGGTGAAAGTCTTGTGAGACTTGCCCACACACAGCAGGTCATAGATGATCTCTTTCATAGCAAAGTCCAGTCTTTCCTTCAGAGAGGAAAAAACACACCACACTTATAAAAGCAAAACACTTTCAAAAGAAAAAACTACAACTACTTCATTAAATCAAAACCACACTGCCAAATGTTGTTCTTCATTGTATTATGCGCTTTTTGCCTTTAACATGTAAATATAAAAGACAGTAAATAGGAAAGTGGATAGATAGAGAAGGGGAATGGGACATCGATATATAAGACTGGATCTGAAATATGTTTTGAGTGAATTTTTACCTGAGCGATAAACTGAATGATCTTAACGAAGATGTTGAGGGGTGTGTCCCTGGGCACCACGCTGCGAGAGCCCTTCGGAAAAAGTGCTGTTACAATACTGAGGAGACGACTGTGAGGGAAAAGAGATAATGTGAGATGATACAGTTATTTATTAAAAGTTTCTAGTCTTTTTGTATACATTTGTTAGAGGTGTACATGTCTGTGATTGAGAGTTTTACGTATTCTAGTGTGAGTGCATTTGGCATAAATTCATGATATTTTTGTAAATCTGTATGATTGTGTAAGGACCCTGTGTGACCCACCTCTGTGTGGTTGTGTTGCTCTCACACTTGATCCTGATGATGTAAACCCAGAGCAGCCGATACAGAGACTCCAGTGCTACACGAGACATTTTAGGGTCTTTGTTCTAGAAAGAAGGGCACAAAACAATTCAGGTAAAAGTCTCAACCCCTGGACAACAAGACCTCATGACATGAGCCATGGAAAAAAAAGATCAAAAGTACATTTTTGTGAGTCATACAAGTGAGTAAAAATGACCTCTAAAGACAACAATTCATAAATTAATCCAACCCAGAAAAAAATGCCAGATTCATTCATAAAAAGCTGCTGCTTCATCTGTATCATGATGGATGATCAATAGTTCACTTGCTGCTCATGACGAGCTAATAAGGAATATGACGCACTGGACTCCATTTACAAGCCAATAAGAGCTGTAATTTCTGCTTTAACTGCATTGATGCACAGAGAGTGGAGTCATAAATCGTCTGTTCAGCAGAAGCAATGGATGATGAAAGAGGGATTCATTAAAACTCTGCTAATGAATCTGTGATTAACACATCGCGGCTTGTCCAAATTGAGTCACTGACTAAGCAGTGTTCTCTCTCACTCTTTCTGCTACTTTCTCTCTCTCACACAAACACACACACACAACATATTACACAGACACACGCACAGCTAATCAGACTGCAGTAAAGAGCATTAAGCAAGGTGTAATGACCAACACTCACCATAGGGGGTGATATGATCTAAAGGTTTGCAGCTAATATCAACTACATAAGAAATGAGCACACTCACATAGTGAGTGTCTTTTAGCGACAGAGATGCCATATTGTCTGGAATACTTTATTTTCATGTCTGAACAAATGAGATACATTTAAAATGTGTGTGGATTTAAAACAAACCACTGTAAATGCAACAAACGTGTAAACTCTTCAAAAGTTCTACGGAAGAAGATGGAGATCAGCGGCATCATGGCCATTCAAAACTGATGGTCAACATTTGAGCCCAAACTATAATCCACTCAAAACTATAATCTTCCAGAAGTGCATTGCGATTGCTGACAAACTCTGCGGCAATTTTCCTTGCAACATTAAAATTTAGGTTGAGTTTCGAACCCAGTCCCCTCGCAAGCTGAAATAAAACCCTTAGATTAAAAAGTCATAAATCACTTTAATAACGGACATAAAATTTGACAATTCTTTATTCTACATAGTTCTATAAAATACACTTTTTTTGTTATTTTATATTCACTTTGGTTTAAGGGCAGTAAGTGAATTTTGGCCTCAGATAAAACATCCCCCACAACCCTAATGGTGACCACATATGTTATAAAGTCTATATTTCCATTAATTACTGGAAATGGTTCCTAGTGGTTTTCCAGTGCAGAATCTTGAGGATGGTAGGACAGTAATGAAGCTATTTTGCATTGTTTGATTTATGGACAGGTGAAAGCCAGAAGTTTCAGGAAGCCCATGTGGAACACAGGTCAATCACATGACCTCCCAGAGGCGGGCCAAGATTCCTTGTGGGTAACCATGGTAACTCACCTGTAGGGTCTCAATCTGCTTACGGATGCTGTTGTTTGACGGCATCTGGAGCCAATAAACGTGCAGGGGAAACAAAAATGATGACAGAGGACAGGGGGTGATGGTGTTGGGGGGAAAGACATGCAGGTTAGAAAAATAACAAGAGACAAACTTAAGAACAAAACAAAGCTTTGTGCTACAACAACATGCAAAACAAAGTGTAGGGTGCATGGGATTTAATACTGCCGTGTCAGATTCTGTACAGAATCAACACAAGTATTCCAACATTTATCTATATTTCCCTAAGGAATGTCCCAATTAGACAAAAGCTTCTAGGAAGATTAATTTAGTTTTCATTTATGTATAAGTGGTGTGCTGATGAAGAGTTTCAGATGGGTGAGAAGACAAACAGCAGGACTGAGAAAAATAAATAAAAGGGAAGCAGGATTAGTGTGTGCAAACAAGGCAGGGTGATTGTGAAGACTTTATTCAGAGTAGAGTAAAACAATGCTTCAAATATAATATGGCATCCACTCTGACTAAAGTCTGTAGGTCAGGGAAGACAAACTACAGCAGGGTTAGAACAGACAGGGAACCAGACAGGCAAGCAGAACTGTAAAGGCAATCCATGGATCAATCAGGAGAGGAATCATCCACCACTGAGACTACAAATCCAATAAACCTGGGCTCAATGGGCTCAAGACATTACACCAGATCACTGAGGAAAACTTCACTTCTGATTCTGAATCATTTACATGACATGTACACATGAAGTGTAAGAAGCAGTCTAAAGTGGATTAGGAGCAAGATTCACACTACAGTCCGATTCTGATCCAGTCCTGATCTAGATTAACGGGAAGTGAGGAGAGGATTTAATCGGTACTGTAGGGAGTAACATCAAGTTTGAGGACTCATTCATAAAAATCACCACCACCAAAACAAAGCATCACAGATCACTCCTCAAGATTCACATGATAAAGTTGCATAGATTGGAGGGAAACTCAATCATTGTGGAAAGGGAGTTAGGAAACCAAAAACTATCACATCCTGGTAGCTGAACCAGCAACATGAAAAAGAACGAGGAAAAGGACAAACACAAGTTTTTGCGATATGATTGAGAAAGAGTGGATGACACAGGTATAATTATTTGAACAATATAAGCAAGAGGCATTTTACAAAAGTCAACTGTAGCGCCACACCTTTCTCCAAAATTATGTAACTGAACAAACCAATTTACAGAGTGTATTGTTATAATGAATCACCAAATATGCCTCCAGCTTCAGAATCTGTATATCAGCGGCATACTTTTTTTTTTTCTGCACCCAATCAACATTTGATAGTAATGTAAGATTTATAGCTACTATAAATCTAGTAAAACTAATAACTAGCTATTTGAATAGCTATTTGTAAGCTATATATTTCATGGTGCAGTTTGTGTGAAACTCAGTTGCAGTTTTCTCACAGGATATCACTAAGCTAAAGTAAATACTCTGTATTCATGCTACTGTAAGAAAACATTACCTTTAGGTGGGAAAGGCAGTTCTGAAGGAAGATGTGCCAATTATTGAGGAAGAACTGCTTCTGACTAACACACAGCAGACATGTGACCAAGGGATACAATGCCTGAGGAGATGAATTGAAAACATTAAGTAAAAAAGAGAAAAGGAAAATAACAATTTTATTACAGTAGCAAGGATGCATTAAATTGATTAAACCAGACATTAAAGACATTTATAAAGGTACAAAAGATTTATTTCTCAAACAAATGCTGTTCTTTTGAACTTTCTACTCAAAGAATCCTGAAAATAATATCAACGTTTACACAAAAATATTAAGCAGCCCAACAGGTTTCAAAATGTTTCTTGAGCAAGCAAATCATCATATAAAATAATTTCTGAAGGGTCATGTGACACTGAACACTGAAGTAATGATGACGAAAAAAATCATCTTTGCCATCACAAAAATAAATTACATTTTAAAATGTATTTTAAAAGTATAGTTCACCCGAAAATTTAAGTATAACTAAAGTATGACTATTTTCTTTTTCTAAAAAAAAAGACCTGTTTCACGTAACACATGTGCACCCTAGTGCTCCATGGGATGCTCATGAGTTTCTGAAAGAAGCAGCAGTGATGTCAGATTCATGAATGAATCACTTTTGTGAACTGGATCAATTTATTAATCGAATAGAATAATTAATTCACGAATCGGACATTGCTACTTCCTCTCATGCATTTCATAAGGAGAACTGGGAGAGATTTGCAGAAAATAACAACTATACTTTTGATTGAGTAGACTTAAGAGTTTGGTATTTGTATTTAAAACTCTTTTAAGGACCACTTTAATGAGTGTTATGGTACTTTTTGAAGCGTCAAAGCTTTGCAATTGCATGGAAAAGGATGTACAATAGATAAGTTAAACTTGTCCTTTTGTGATCCACAGAAGAATGAAAGCCTTCTGGGTGGCAGAATGTTCTAGTCTACAGATGATTGTGGCAAGTATGTATCAAAGCAGAAAAGCACTGTACCAGTGAGTGCTTCTTTCTTGAGCTGAGGTCAAAGGTCGTCTGGTAGAGCATCTCCACAAAGTTCTTCAGGCAGGGCACATTCACTTCATTCTTCACCGCCTTCAAACACACAAGCACAAACATATGAGTCTTCATGCTGAGCTACACCCGCTCAGACCCCAACAGCACACAAATCAAGTGTTATTCATCTTGTCAATGCAAAACGAAATGCATGTCAATTGTGTTTCTGTAGCAACTTCCACAAGCTCCACCTCAAACCACTTGACGAGACATGTACCATCATGAACTCTGGAGAAGAGTCACCAAGCCTCTGTCAAATGATATGTATACAAAATGCACTGTTTCAAAGGACCAATCTGTATTTCAAACAGAGATGTGATTTGTGTGAAGCAAAAATAGAGTAGAGAGTTCTGTGATTTTGCGTAGGGACGAGGTGCAGGTTTTTTAAAAGTCACTTTAAGTTCATCTGAGGGACAATTAGACATTTTATAAAGTTCATCCTACAACGAAAATGGAAAACCCAGAAAGGGACTAGAGCGGAGTGTTTACAGATCATACAAACATTCTGATTTGAATTAATGAAAAGTTGTGTAATGTTCTGCTTTCTGTGTTGACATATTGTGAAATTATGGTGATTTGAATCAGAGTTGATTTAGCAATATGGCAATTTAGCCAGAATGCATTACATTTATGAAGCATGCATGTGAAATCTAGCTCATAGGAATGATTTTTGCACAAGCATGGGTGAAATTATATGATTTGAACGAATTGATAGCTCTGCATTACTTACAGCAGCAACAGGGATGAGGATCTCAACAAACAGGCCAGCCAGTGCATGTTTGATATCTTTATCCTTCACCTCCAGGAAATACTGAGCACATTCCTACCTCACCAACACAGCACACACACACACACACAAAACATTGAATCTATTAAATGCTAAACTCCGCACTAAACATTCAAGAGACACTTGTAAATACACAGTTTTATTAACTAAAAAGGACTCAAACACGATAGTTGGAGAAATATGAGGTCTACAATAAAAAACACCATCACTTTGCAGCTATTGGCTCAATAAAAATCTCTGGAATATGGTGCTTGTTAAATGCAGTACATATTGAGAGCAGGATTTTACCGCCTATAACTGGCTAATGTAAAGAAATAGCTCCACACAGTCCTGTGAGCAAAGGTAGAGCCAACAAACTGAGACTGTAAATAGATTTTATGAGGCATGACTACAGAGAGCTCGCAAATAAATCAAAAGTACTATCTGACTGACAATAGAGGAGACAAGACTCAAAATGTATTGACCCCTAAAACAGTGATGTGGCACTTTTCACAAAACTGGAACAAATTAGGGCCTGAAAGTGTATTTTTTATTTGTTTGTTTTTTTGGTCAAAATTATTTTATACTAAACATATTCTTTACTACAATTAACTAAATATACATTTAAATGTTTTAATTGTTTCATTGTTGAAAATGTCATGCCCTCTTTTATTAATTTCAAATTGAACAGATTTATTTATTTTTAATGACTGTGCCTCTAAAATTAAGATAAAATCCAGATATATTGTTCTCTATTCGTGAGAAGTACCATGTAACATTCATTCCAAAATTAAAGTGTTAGTTCACCCAAAAATTAAAAAATTGTCTTCTAAACCCTTCTAAATTTTAATGAAACTTAAGAGATCACTGTCCCTCCATTGAAAGACAGGTATAGTTGAGCTTCTGTTGACTATATTTGATGTGCTCTGTGTGTAGACCAATGTTTATACGTGAATAAATACCTGAATGAAATCTATGTAATCTAAACTCCTCAGGAGACTTTTAACCCTTTATGACCTGCCATAGAACAATTCCACCAGAGTGTATCTTTGTATTTTTACATGCTGTGCTGTCATTCTTTTGAGCATTTTCAAATGCCATACATCAAAATAATCCTTACACTCCCAATTCAAAAGTAACTAGATATATATCTGAAAAGTGCAATAAACAAAAAGAAAAATAAATTTAAATTTTTTTTTCTACATATTTTATTCAATAGAAAAAATGGATAAATGTCAACCTCAAACTTGTCAATGTAAAAAACGTGCATAAAACTATTTAAAACTATACAGAATTGATTTGAACTGTTTACATAAATTAGTTTTTAAGATACACTCATTTTTACACTCATTCAAAAAGAGGGGAGAAAAATGCCATGTAAAATATCCAATTAAATTTGTGTTCAAACAGATAACATTTTGCTTTTGAATATTGATTGAACATTGAATTGGTTAAAATATCAAATAAATAGATGAGCAGACGGAGAGATCATCGTCATCGGACGCAATTAGTATTTCCAAAACCTCCGCGTCCGTGTACTTGCGTTTTTACTAGCGTCCATGTACAAACGCATGGTCAAATGACGCAGCATGTGACGTCACAACATGTGACACACCTGGGGGTCATAGTGCACAGAACGTGATACGTCAATGAGTCATCGGAAGACGAAACTATCAATCGCAGATCTACAGAACATGTGTGCAAAGACCAACGTGCAATGCTTTTTTGTGTTTTTTTTGTAAACGCATATTATGCAGTTTGTACAGACTGATTAGAGGGTGAAAACAACGCAACATGGGCATGTTGGAGGCTTGATCTGAACATGTTACATCTCTGGTTTTGTATGCAAAAAGAATGATTGAGCTAGCCATTTGGTTTCAGTTTCTATAGGCTTTTAAACAGACACACGCAAACGGGAGCGCCGACACTCCCGTCGGTCTTAAAGGGTTAATTAAACCAGTCAATTCATATGGATTTCTTTTACTGTACTTTTATTTTTGGTCTTTATGAACTTTTTTTAACTCTTTGGTTTAATGACAAAATTAGTGACAAAAATCTCTTTTCACATCTTTCTATCACTCCTAAAATATGTTCATTGTGTTTCGAAGATGAACAAAAGTCTTATGGGTTTGCAATGACATGCAAATGAGTAAATGATTTTTCATTTTTGGGTGAACTAACACTTTAAAAGACCATTTTTCAGTGGATAAATCATATAATAACAACCCTCAGCAGCTCATTAAAACACCGCAAGAACGTACAGTACATGTCTGTGTTTGTATGTGTCTCGACCTGCATGTACTGGAATGAAGCTTCAAAGTCCTCAACGGGGTACATTTTGACTCTGAAGAACTTCATGCCCATGATGAGGCTGATGATGCTCTGCACCACATGAGGACTTTGCTCTTTCAGCCTCAGTTCCTTCAGCTCTGTGATGAACTTCTTACGCACTGCCTGGAACCTGCACACACGCACACAAAAATAGAATTACTAAGGGCTTTAACAAATTCCCCACTCCATCTAGTCCATGCCTTGATCCAAACAAGCAAGGACAACAGTCAGCGCATCATGCCTTTATCATATTATGTAAAACGGCCGCTTCAAACACTGTCCTCTGGGCAAAGTGGCTCCACACAGGAAATCATGAACTGAAGGGGAGGTTGAGCACTATGGTAAATCAATTTCAGGCCCTGACTATTACAGCACATGGCCAAATTACATTACAGCTTAAACAGACAGTTTCATGTAGCTGTGAGGGAGTCGTAATGTGTGCCGAGGAGAGAATTACAGTAACAGTAAAAGTGTTCAAAGACTGTACAAATCATTGATGGCTCTGTATTCAGCTCAAGGTGAGTAAAGCCAAGTTCACACTACATGATTTTAAGCCCGATTTAAGCCCGATTTGCAAATCGTTGAGCTCGCCGACAGGTCAGGGTGTTATCGCGTGCAAATCGCGGGGGATTAGCGGACGATGAACGCTCGCTAATCTGTTAGTACGAAAGAGCCAACAACGCATCAAAGACGCTCGCAGACGCCTCGCAGACCCCCGCGTCGCCGAGCCCAGAAAAATATCTAGCGTGCTAGATATCCAGAGCTCTCGCGCGACTCAATCTCAGTGATGTCATGAGCTAGAGCCAATCAGAGCAAGGCATGGGTTGAGGTCACCGGGTAAATACCATGGTAAATATCGGTAAATACGCGAAATGCGCGATTTTCAAACAAACACGACCAAGACGAGTTTACAGAAAGCAACATGTCGTCAAGAAAGCAATGGACTCAACAGTAAATTTTAGGAGCAAAGTTTAATCGAACTGTGGCAGGAGCATGAATGCCTTTATGATGTTGGACATGAGATGTGAGAAAGAGAAAAGGTGGACGGAAATTACAAAACACCCTCAATCACCCAGGTGAGCAAAATGTTATAGGTTGAAATGTACATTAAATCTTACTGTAATTCTGTTTATTGTCATTTCCGGTTCGTTTTATCGCGTGATTTTTCGTGACAAAACGTGGTTTGTAGACGAGATAGAATAGTTGGGTGACAGAGTTGTTGTCAACTCCTGTAGTGCGTTACCTCCTGTTGCGGATCAATCACGTTGTGTCGTGTGGTGTGAACAGCTCAACAACTTGAACACTCCTGATTTCACAGAGAGCAAGTCATGTAGTGTGAACTGCACAGTTCAGCCCGACGTTTTAAAATCATGTAGTGTGAACAAGGCTTTAGAATGAGAGTGGTTTGAGGGCTTTGTTAACTGATGGGAGGTCTGAATGGATGTGCTAGCATCAACTTCATCCTTCTGTGTTACGTGGCTTTATACTTCAAATCAAATAAATCAGCTTTTAGGCCACAAATAAGACTGGACTTAAGGTGTGAGTGCACATAATTTTTAACATATTTGTCAAGTTTTGTCAAATTGCTCAGATAGAGATTATTTAAAATGTGCAACACCACAGAAGGTATACTGTAAGCTCAGGTTGGTTTTGGGATGGACTCACTTGGATTGGGCGAGGACTCCGATGACCTCAGCGTACAGGTCAGCGATGATGTGCACATTACCAGTGTTGGGGCCTGAGTACCTGTTGAACAAGCCATCACAACCAACATCAGTAACACAAGCTCTTCCACACTGAATTAAAAAAATCTTCATTCATATTTCCATTAAGTACAAAAGCATTTGTACATTAATACAGTAATATTTTCATTTTTTGAAAGAAATTAATACTTTTATTAAGCACGGGTGCATTCAATTGATCAAACCTAACATTAAAGATATTTATAAAGTTACAAAATATTTCTATTTCAAATAAATTCTATTTTTTTAAAACTGTTCTCAACACTGATAATTATAAGAAATGATTCTCGAGCAGCAAATACGCATATTAAAACTATTACTGAAGGATCAAGTAATACTGAAGACTAGAGTATTGGCTGCTGAAGTTTCAGCTTCGCCATCACATAAATAAATTGCAGTAATACTATTTCACAATTATTGATCAAATAAATGCAAACTTCTATCAAAAATATTTTAAAATCCTACCGACCCGAAACTTTTGAAAGGTAGTGTATTGCACATGATGCAATGTAAACAGATAGTTTACTTGTCTGCATCTTGTCATCAATTTTGCATTTGTCCAGAGCACACCTGTAGAATTTGCATAGAAAAGTGTGTGTTTGTGTATGTGCACTCACCCCTCTTTGTGTTTAAAGTGCTTGAATGCCAGGTTAAGGACTTCTTGTACTAAGGCGTCTGGCACAGGATGAAGGGGAATCTATAGAAAAAATGTCATCAACATCAACTCTATGATGTAAGGGTCACTGTTTTACTTCAGGATCCCTGATATACTGTTAGCAAGTCTATGCATGTTAATGCCACAACACACCCATCTCTGACTTCACAGACACCACACCTAAGCAATGAAACACACAAACCTCACCTGTTTCAAAACTTCTACTGAAACTAAACAAAAAATGAAGTCTATGGCTAAGTCCCTTCGTTCCAGTAGGTAGTCTTTATCCCGATGTTGTTCATCTCTACAGAGAGATTAAAAGAGCAGGATTCACAAGTTAGAATAACAGCTAATTATTAACTTCAAATACAAATGCACAAGAACATCTGCAGCTGTTAAAGCTCTTGCTGAAGAGAAGATAAAAACAGACACAGCAGAGAAAAGAGAAACCTACGATACTGTGTATTTGTTTAAGATGTATAATTGCGTGACTCCCCACCCTTTGGACTTGGTGCTGGAGCGAGGTCTGTACTCGTACGACTCGTCTTCTGTCCCGCTCTGTCTTCTGTACCAGTCAAACAACGTCCGCAACAGCGAAGGCAAACAGTGTTCTGCTATGGAGCTCATAGAGCTTATTAACTGTAACATACAAGCACAATAATACAGCTTAATAACACACTATTCATGTGGATTAAAGATTGGCCACAAAATTGGCCTATTTACTAAATGTTTATGTATCTATTAAAGTCGGCATGAAATAGAAATGCACAATATTTTTTAAAAGTATATTGATCTTGTTGTGAATGATTCATCCATCTACACATTTCTTTCTTTTTTTTACATTGTAATGTTTATTATATCAAAATATCATAATTCAATCTTCCAGTGAAACGACAGACTTCTCTCTGGTAATGTATACCGGACTTTAGGTCCGCTTAAACCCGAACCTTTGTTACAATCGACTACAAGCTCACATTTAAGATCTGAATCCGTTTTACTTGCATGTCACAATAATAATAAATAAAAGAAAATAATAAATGGCTGTGTGGGTGTTGTGCATGATCCAGCAGTCCATGTTATTCTAAAGAAAATATTTTACAAACTTTCTACACCTTCAAAATATGTTATTTGCACCACAAAGTTTGATAGCGACAGCCATTTTATGACTTTAAAATACAAAATTACTGCATTTGTCTTTAAAAAACTAAAAGCAAAATACACTGTTAAATTGATTTGAGAGGAAAATCTAAACTGAGAACAATATACAAATGGGTGAAAGGAAAGAAAAGGGAAGAGAAGGAAGAGAGATGGCAGCACTTTGGAGTGCAGTCAGGTATTGATCTGTCCTATTGTGAGGGCGGGATGGGTGTAGGATGATACGTCCAGTGGTTACTCAACCTTTCACTGCAGTAACCCAGCACCAAGCAGCATTATGAGCGCGCGCACACGCACACACACAGAGCTATGGTGTAGAGTAGATGTGTGTGTATGCTGATGAGTGTGTGAGGGATGGTATAGTTCACTGTGGTGTGATTCAGCGGAGCTGAGCTCTCTGCAGTCACAACACGTCACTGACTGAACACGCAGTTCCCGAGACTCGGCAGAGCCAAATCCAATAGTCAAATCAGTGTGTGCGTGCTAGCGATGTGGGAAAAAAGTGCAGAGTGAGTGAAAAAGTGTGCTTATTAATAAAGTGAGATGTTTAGAGGTACACTGGGATCTAAAAGTCTGAGACCACCAAATCAAATTTTACATTCTGCTAATTTAATAAATGTTTGTATGCATATTTTATCATAACAACAACAATTTGAAATAATTGAATGAAAAAAATGAACATGAATTTTAATAATGTAGTATTTTGTTTGTCTCTCTTGCTGTAATGACAGCAGCACTTGAGCTGCATGAACTCGACACAATTGTATAAAATAGCATTGTATTCATTTAGAAGCAGTGTGGTTTTTGTTAACTAAAACTTAAAAACTGCTTTCATTAATTGAAATAAAGCTGAAATAAAATATAAAAATTAGATGAAAAATGTAAATGAACCTTTGAATACAACTAACTCAAGTAAAATAAGTGAAATATACAAAAACTAAAAAAAAAATATTAATAAATACTAGAAAAGTATATGAATACTACTAAAATAACAGTTTAGCAGACATCTAGCAACATCTAGCAAATTCCAAATAAAGAACATCAAATGGTGATCATGTTCTCCAGCATGATCTGAGATGATCCAAAGTGCATCTTGGGTTTAAATGGAAGAGAGAACATTTGACCCGTCTGCAAAGAGTCACATGCTCACAAATTCACTCATTTAATTAGTGACCTAAATTAGTGCAGAATCTCAAATACATCTTATTCAATTTACGTCATAATGTTTCTTTGTTTCAACTGCTTTAAAGTCCCAGAACTTTGTTTATTTCCAGGTTCAAATTTGATTTTGAATCCCAGACTTTTAGACACCACTGTATATGTGGCCTGTATCAGGTGAGAGTGTGTGTGTGTGTCAGGATGATGTATGTGGTTAAGGAGAGTTATGTAACTGCTCTCCTGGCCCTTGGCAGACACACTCCAACACCCTGAACTGAAATATTCTCACTCACACACACACACACACACACACACACACACACACACACACACACACACACACACACACACACACACACACACACACACACACACACACACACACACACACACACACACACACACACACACACACACACACCCAGCAGCCTGTGCTGATCTACTGCTGCGGATGACACAGCGATTCTGCTCCTGGCAACGTCCAGCAAGAACACACACACCCCAAAACTCTGTTCACTCTAAAGTATAGAGACACACAGACACATATTGCTGTGGTTTTCTGCATACAGAGCACATTCTCACTGGCTCATTCTTTCTCACACACAGGCTAAATGGCACTGACTGGATCCATTGCAATGCAGAATGATGTCTCATTTGCTTTGCGTTTTGCTAAACAAAGCACTTTGCTGCAGCTCTGCTGTTAAAAGTTCTGTGCTAATCAGAAATGATTGATGGAGAGCGAGAGAAAGAGAAAGAGAGAGGAGGACTGAAAAGCCAAGAGGATGAGAGAGAGAGAGATAAACAACAAAAACTTGAAATAGGACACACGGAATCTAACCTGATCAAATTGTGCATCTTCTCCTCTTTGCAGCGAGCGGGAAAGGAGCTTCTCCTGAAAGAACATAAAGATACATGCAGTGTAAATGAATGAATGAAAGATTAATCTTTAAACTGTTTAACAGGAAAAAGTAGGGATGCACTGATTTTGACATTGCAAAAAAAGAAAAACACTAAAAATAAAATCAACGAGTGAATTCATGTGAAAACATTATATTGTACAGAGATAAATTTATATTAATTTCGAGATTTGCTAAATATTACATTTAATAGTGTTATTAACTCATTCGTGATTTTAAAGATGAACTTTAAGTAAGCGTTAGATGACAGCTAAGGTAATCTAAGGCAATTACACAGCACAAGCTTACACATGCTTTGGCCCACTTTATTATCCCCATAACACACGCCTTGTCTCTCTCTAGAACCCGTACTAGCTCTTATGCTTACCAAGGCTGCAATTACTTGATCAAAAATTCAGTAAAAACAGAATATTGCAAACTAATTTAGCAAAATACTATTACAATTTAAAATAACTGTTTTCTACATTAATACATTTTAAAATGCAATTTATTCCTGTGATGGCAAAGCTGAATATTCAGCATCATTTTTTATGCTCAATAACATAAGAACATTGTCAAGGAATTACATACAAATAGATTATATATGGAGTGGCTTTTAACCAGATGAATTAACCAAGATGAGATTAAAATTTTCAGCATCATTACTCAGACACAATCAGTGTCACATGATCCTTCAGAAATCATTTTAATATGCTGATATAGTGCTCAAGAAAAACTATATTATTATTATCAATGTTGAACACAGCTGTGCTGCTTAATTATTCTGTGGATTTTTTTCAGGATTATTAATGAATATAAAAGTTCACAAGAACAACATTTATTTGAAATAGAAACTTTTATAACACAAATAAATAAAAATAATTTCTTTAAAAAAATCTTATTGACCCCAAACTTTGGACTGTAGTGTATATAAATTCATAAAATATTATCTACTTTCATTTTACACCATACAAGAGATTTCACAGTAATTTAGCCATTTTCAGAGCAGAAGAACTGCAAAGAGCAGATCAGCATAAAATTGAGTGAAAGAGTAAAATAGTTCTTCAATTGTGGACGCCTTTCTTTACAAAAGTGAATTAATACACCAATGTGAGTCATTTACATGAGGAATTGCACCAATTTTAAAAGGGACATATAATGAAAATCTGACTTTTTCCATATTTAAGTGCTATTATCGGGTCCCCGGTGCATCTACCAACACAGAAAATGTGAAAAGTGACAATCCAGTAACTTTGTTTTGGGAAGCCTTTCTCTGAAAGCATGTCAAAAAAATAGGCCGATCATCAGATTTCCCTACTGATGTAGGAAGGGGATCTTTTATAATATTACCACCCCTTAAACTGCATGTTTCCACCCATGGCGCCACTATTTGGTTTTCGCAAGAGACAACAGTGTAACCAGTTCTAACGCAATGGCAAAAATTCGACCAAAGCATGCAAACTGGTCTGTTGTTGTGCACAGAACACTATTTGATAAGGAAATGTCACAGCTGTCTTATAAAGACCTCAGGGAACTGTGTCAACTTGTGTAAAGGTTAAACATGGTACATGCAAGTCGATCAGATGAATCAATGTAACTCCACAACAACTACTTAAATGTATCCACTAACCATTCGGAAACGTGCATGTGAGTCTAAAAGTTGCAAACACATCCTTAGTCTCTGTAAGGCCACACTCCGTTACTGGTTATTTCTGAAATTTGACTGAGATTCACGTGTTTTGTTATTGCTTATGGAGCTATTAATGTGTCTTTATTAAATGCGAGAAAATAAATGATCTGAGAGAGAAAAAAAAAAGAATTTTGAGAGAGTTTTTTTTTCTTAGAAATAATTTTTTTATGTTCTATGAGAAAATACTTTTCTCAAAACTTTTTTAGTCTCAAATATTATTTTTTGCTATTGATATTAAAACTTTTTCTCTCAAATATTCTTTTTTCTCTCATAAAATGCTTTTTTGCTATCAGTGTGATAACTTTTTCTCTCAACTTTTTTTCTCTCTCAGATCATTTATTTTCCCGCATGTAATAAAGACACATTAATAGCTCCATAATTGCTGAGTATCCGAAGCTCGTGTAAAGGATCGGCCCTCTTCTGAAAGGGGGGGCGGGGAGCAGCAACTCATTTGCATTTAAAGGGACACACAAAAACGGCATGTTTTTTCCAACACATAAAAAGGGTCCAATTTGACAAGCTATAATACATGATCTGGGGTATTTTGAGCGAAATTTCATTCTGGGAACACCATAGATTTATATTACATCTTGTGAAAAGGGGCATAATATGTCACCTTTAAGACTTGAATTTCAGGCCCTATGAAAATGAATCTCTCCAGTTCTGCAAAATGACAATGACTTCTGGTTGCTCACACGAAGACACTTTGAATGCTCTAATATCTGGTTTACATTTGAACCAACACTTTATTTTGAGTGAAGTTCAAAGACAGAGAGATGTTTTATAAAGCGGCTCTTCTCTGCAGCAGCTAGATGCAGTCATTACCAGTTTAAACTCTTGCTGGGTAAACTGAGAGAGCTCAATCTACCACTGAGTAAACAATGAGAGAGAGGAGCGAACACAGAGAGGAAGCGTTTAAGGACAAGTCTGGAGAGAAACATGTGTGTGTGTGTGTGTGTGTGTGTGTGTGTGTGTGTTTCAGCACAGGGGGCCCTGAGAAGAATCCAACATAACAGCATTCCAAGAATCCAAACCTCTGCTTCTGTTTCTGGGAATATATGAGGACATATGTGCGTTCTGTTGAGCCACAAGTTTAAAAATGCACACAACAACCTCTCTTTTTCCACTAAACCAACAGGCTCAAGCTCATGTTCAAACAACTGAATTTTCACTCAATCCCTGAGTAACACAAAACTTGTCACACCACACAAAACACATCTTCGTCAGAAGTCGGGTAACTTTTGGACATGAAGTGAATTCTACTGTGCCATACCAAGACCCTACACTACCTTACCAAAGTTTTGGGGGTGCTAAGATTAAGTTTTTTATGCTCACCAAGGCAGCATTTATTTAAATAAATAAATAAATACATAGATATTTTACTTATAACATTATAAATGTCTATACTGTCACTTGATCAATTGAATGCATCCTTGTTGAATAAAATAATACATTTCTTTAAAAAGGTGCAATTCAATTCATTTAAATGTAATACAACTATAACAATTTATATTACCAGAGCTATATTACCAAAGCTCAAAAGTAAGGATTTTATTTTTGCTGGCCTGCTTTACTTACCCTGCTAACCTTTTTACTGGATCCAACACTAAAACATGATACATTTTTTTTTTTTATTACCGCATTTTAATATTGCCTAGAATATTTTTTATTAAATGTTCAGATTTCTGTTATAAATTTGCGGGCAATACTGACCAGAGGTTCAGCCATGACCACCTCGATCTTCTTCTCGGCGAGCACAGCGAAACTCTGCGAAAAGGCTCTTGATGACAAACTCCCCGGGCTTGAGCTCGGGGTCGATGGTGATGCTGGACATGGTGGCGAGGTGGATGCTACGCTTCTCCCAGCTGGGCGGGGCCGAGGGGGATACTCCTCGCCTACTCACACTGCTGTTGCTTACAGGGACAGAGGCTGTCAGGAAAGAGAGACAGATATGTAGCATTACCAAGCATTTTGAATGCATAATTCAGTAGGGGTTCAAGCAGAAATTGGCACTGGCAAATACGGAGAGAAATTGTAATTAAAAGACGGAGCAGTCATGGTGCACCAAATTTGAGGCCAATACAGATTTTTTAACAGCTTCCCCATTAAAATGAATTGTTAAATATTGCAACCAGGAACGAAGAAGATTGCACCTGAGGATTAATGTGCATCACACATTTTTTCAATCCAGCCTTGAATGCAGAAAGACTGGAAAAAAACTGTGCGTGTATGTGTGCGTATGTCACATGTCAAGCCCGCTCAGGAAATCCCTGCCCTTTAATTCCCACAGGTTGCTGGAGAAACCATGATGAGGTGAGAGAAGTCCAAACAATAAGAGGATGAATAAAGAAAAATCACTGTGAAACTTAATGAGTTTCTCAGAGGAGAACACAGGGTCACACCTAGCAACTCCCACATCTCAATAATAAAACACAAACATTCATACACTCAGGGGATGAAAGAGGGACACACGCACATTCGCACAACTCTGTCCCCAGAGCTGTTTGTGTGTCTGTGTACAAACACTCACTCTTTGTTTCCTCTTTAGAAACACCTCCCCATCCCTATGATGTCACACTGCCAGCTTTCATTGGCCGGTGGCATAACATGGTCCTCAGGTCCACATCTGATTGGCTAACAGGCCTCCTGGCAGGCCCTCTAACATTGTTTGTACTTTTCCACTCAGTGATGCAGAAAGGATGAGCAAAAAAATGAGGAAGAAAAATGCAAGTCTCTCTCAGTTCATCTTTCTCTTCATTACTCTGGTAGATACGCCAGATAGTTTGTGACACACTGGGCTGCATTGCTGACCCCATAGCACACATTTGTACCTCAGAGTGAGGCAGAGAGTCACATGGAATAGTCTGGCACAGAGAGACCATTAATGCAGAGTCTGTTTGTTGTTTGCAGGACATTCTGATACTCTGAGCTACACAAGACATGATTCCCTGACTGCATGTGAACTCACACAGCTGGGCACTGAGTGCTTTAGCTCGCTGCAAATACTGCCTGAACCACCATTCGGACGAGATTAATTTCTAAATGACCTTTGAGTCACACTTTCTGAATGCAGCGTAAAAGCTGCAGAAGACAAGGTTATTTAACAACAGAAGCAGAAACACAGTGAGCAAGAAAATAGAAACATCTGCTAAAACGCTGCAGAAAAAGAGAATGCAGCAAATACAATTATTTATACCTGTCATACAGATGACTCCGACCGTTTAACTAAACCAGGTTTGAGACTAGTTAAAGTGTGGCACCTTTAGACACTTTGAATTTTTCCAAACATTTAGCATTATTAAATCAACATATTAAGAGCATTTCGTAATAAACTGCTAAAATTTGGAAAATTATTTAGAGATGGCAAGGGAAGACAACAACAAAAAACATACTGGTTAACTTTGTTTTGTCCTCATGGGAGTTTTGATATTCATGTCCATTTGGGAGAAATATTAACTTTTTTAGGTAAGTATTGGTAAAATTCTTAGACATCAGTTCTTTGCCTCTCCGGGCCCAAGATTCTCATCCTTGATGGTTATTTTGAGCGTTTAGGATTTTTTTCTTTTACAAATGGATGCCCCAATGGAAATGTATAACTGTTCCAAAGAAGTATTGTCTGGACCTCTGCTGGGAAGGAAATACAGAGACTGAACCTCTTGGAACTATAATTGAATAGAATACCCCTGGTCTATTCAATAAATGAATCATTATGATTGATTTCTGGCTCAACTGATTCTTTAAAGAAGAAAAATAAGACTCATAAGAAGTATTTTCAGATCATAAAATTACAATAATAATATGTAATGTCATTTGTGATAGATTAGGTCTTTTAAAAATTGTTGTATTATTTCAGACCAATTAATGTGATATATTTTTGTATTGTATTTATTAACAATACAAAATAATTAGTATAATTTAATAATAACACTAATAAATTTTGGAGAAAAAAAGGTCATAAGAGCGATTTGCTCAAGATCAAAATCAAGTGGACTAAATACTTTAGATCAAAGCTTTCTTGAAAAAGCACATTCATACATACATTTGTTGTATTTTGATGCTTCACAACTAATTTCCTTTTTTAATACTTTTTTAATCAACGTTTTGGTTTTATTACCCAAAAATAGTACGTAACATGCAAAAAAAAAAAAAGACAATTAAATGAGTACGTATCTGGGAGTTGTATGTCTGCAGAACACATTTACCTAAGCTCCACAGGGAAACTAGTCCCATGCAAATATGGCTTTAACTATTTCACCACCAGTGTTTTTGAAAAAAGTTGCCAGCCACTGCCAGAATTTTGTATCATTTTCACAAAAGTGTCATGGTCCCCAGAATATTTTGTTGTATGAATAGCTGAATATGCAATATATCAAAAGAAAGAACAGACCCTCTGCTTTAATTTCTAGCTTCATGCTTTTTTTTTTTTTAATCAACTTCATATTGAAGACACTTCATAAAAAAAGCAACATTGAGCTAAAAGCTGAGAAAAAGGCCTTGTCAAAGACTACATCCAGATTGGATTGAGAACAATGATCAAAACATAGATGGAGTAAATTGAGTCCATCAACACCCCTAATGCTTGCACTGCCATACAACCGATCCTGGGTCAACGTGTCATTCAGTAATGTTAGGCAGTTTTGATTTATATGCTTTTTAATGTTGATGATCAAGATATTTTACATATGCATCTGCTTACATATGCTATCGCTTGTGGAGGGGGTTCCATGGTGAGCAAGTGATGTAACCGGTGTTGCAGCTAAACACCAGTGACAACGGCAACACCGACAATTACAGCAAGCCTAATGGTGGGGAAAGAGTTAATTGTGTAAGTGAGATACAAATACAGTCACACACACACACACAGGGATGAATATGATTTCCAGGAGAGTCATGTGGATGCGGTCTGTCCCCAGATTTAGAGAGTACGCCGATCACACACGGAGATCAAATAACATGAATGACATCATCATCTGCATTATACTCAGCTAGTTAAAGCCCAGCAGAGACAGAAGCGATCACTGGTTTCACTCACACACTGCAGTGTGTGACGGTGTGCTTGATGCAGTTCAGGTATCAAAGACTGGGCTCGGGAATGAAAAGTTGAATGAAGTAACTGCATGCCACATACACAAGTCAAGTCAAGTCACCTTAATTTATATAGCGCTTTTTACAATACAGATTGTTTCAAAGCAGCTTTACAGTGATAATAGGAAATTAATGCAGCAAAGATTGTTTTGGCTGTACATCAGCTCTAGAAGAAAGTCATTGTCCAGTTTAAGTAAATTTTTGATTGATTCATTTCCGTTGTAAAAATCATTTATTATTTTCTTAGGAGTCGCTTACATGAAACCGCTTACACAGAGAAAGACTGTTGTACAATTGTTTTTGCTCCAAATTGTGAAAATAAAGTTCTCAGTATGTGTACAGTATTCTGCACTCCACACAACCAAACAAGTATGCAAATACAGGAAAACGAATGCTCGTCCAAAGCATTGCATTGTACATATTTAACCTGCATCCTTGCGCTTGTGTGGTCATTAACAAACTTCGAACCCTCAACAGTGAGAAAGAGTTGCTTTCAAATGTCTGGCGTCATATCTTATTAAACCAGTAAACATGTAAATTTACTTGACTCAACATGCTTTGCCGTCAGCAAAACTCTTCCGACATTTTAATACAATTGTAGTTATGATTCAGGGTAAGTAGATATAAACATGTAAATCTCCACCATTTCTATATGATTATGATCTATATGAAATCCAACGCATAATGGGTTTGACACATTCCGTGTCACATACGAAAATGCAGCGGTTTTAAATAAAACTTTCTCTTATTTTCTCCATGGTGGGCTTCCACCTGCTTCATGCATGGTGGAGTGTAAAGGAGCTGTATTTGTGTATTTGAAAGAGGGAGAGATTAATCTGCTATGGCTCCAATAGTGTCAACATTACTTTTTATACAGTAGAGTCTCAACATGCCCAGATTCCACTAATCGAGTCAATCTGCAGACATACATACATCTACCAACATCACACATTTCACCTGCAGTTTACTCTGTTTAGTAACTCTTATTTGGAGACATAGTTATGTATTTGACCATGACTTCAAACCAGAGATGGGCAGTGGGAAGATTGTTAGAATCTACTGTTGCCAGCTCTTGAAACTAGGTCTCGCTCCTCATTGTTTGAGCAGAGAGGCCCAACGCACAGGAATTGGCACCAACACACAAGACTGGAGAGAGGAGGGCGCGAAAGCGAGAGAGACTTACTGCATGCCAATCCAAGTGACATTTCTCCAACAGTGCTAGACGTCACTGGCTGTTGATCTACTTAACCCTAGTCAACAACAGTGACCAACAGAATTCTATCTACATCCTATAATGAAGCAGCTGCACTTAAAAAAAAGCACAAGCTCACAAAAAGGACTAAAGGATTGCTTGGGCAATCTGTGTGAAATGCAAAGTGGAAAACTGCATGTTCATAACAGATGCAAAGTGTGGGGTGGAAATGGTAACAATAAAATAAAATAAAAATCCTAAAATAAAAAAAATAAAATAAAAAAAATCATACTACATTGATAACTGCATGTTCATAATAGATACAAAGTGGAAAAAAACAAGCCTAACTTCATGAATAAAATAAATTAAAATATTTAGAATAGCCTATAACTAATGTGAATGTGCAAATCATATTTAATTCCAAAAACTCACAATAATCTGATTTCACAACATCACATGTATTAAACATGCAGTTCTAATCCTCTAATATTCTCATAATACAAACTCATGTACATGTACAAATCAAATCAATAGGTCCAGCAGACCTATTTAAAGCCTTAAAAAACAGGTACAAAAACAAAGTATTTTCCTAAGAAATACATTAGGTGCCTACGTATGCATGTGTATGTGTCTATATCAGTATGCGTGTATGATTACTATAGTATTGCTCTTTTTCTCCACTGGGATTGCTAATGTTTCCTTTCATTGATCGTACTCTTCACTGGCTCTTCCATCATTATCCTACACAACACTTCCTACGCTGTCAGGCCATCATCATGTGAAACCCAAGTCCTTCAAAGAGGACATCAGACGAGGGGAAGACAGAGAACAATGTGAAGAACCTAGCGAGGAGCAAGAGACAATGACAGAGCCACATTGCTTAACTCAAGAGTCAGCAGTCGGACACACGCAAGCACACAGACGCACACACACACACACACGCACGCACAAGCACCATTGGGCACTTTGGACCAAAGAGAGAATGTGAATGATGTTTGAACGCATCAAATGGTACAGCTCAAGCTACGGGTTGAAAAAGGTCAAAACATATCATAGACCCTGTAAAACGTTTGTTGAACTATCCTTTAAGTCAACTATGTGCTCTGCTTCAATCATGCAACTCATAGGCGAACCTAATTTCAGGTACTAGCAACATTCACCAACATCGATCCACATTAATCTGCATCTATGCAGAGAGGACGGTGTGTATGCGGGCCTGTCGCAGCCAGCACTTTTTAATAACATCATGCACTATCCTGGACTATATACGCAAAAACTGGACATTTTATCATCATAAAGCACACAGTGTATTCATCAGTGTGTCTTACTCACAGTTCCCACTCCAGGACTTGAGCAGAGATTTGATGCTGATCTCAAAGAACACAGAATCCTGCAGACTCAGCATGACGCCACCAGAGGACTGTGGGTAAAAAGAAGGCACTGGTTTCTCCAGCCAGTCCCGCTGGCTCTGCGCTCCTAATGTCTGTCGCACTCACCCACGCATCCCGTCTCACCTGCAGGTAGGCAAAGTTTCAGCCTCTGCCTGGGCTTGTGAAGAAGCGCATGCTGCCAAACGTGCACCTAGACACACATGTGCGTGTACACACACACACACTCAGATCAGCTGTGGGGCTCTGAGAGGCCCATAAGGATCCAGCAGAGTGGAAGCACTTCAATAAGATGAACTGCGACAAGAAAATCAACAAAAACAAAACTAAGTCGTGTTCTCAGACGGCATGCGGGAGTATCATCTGCTCTGTCCAGCCTGAAATGCAGCACTGGGAAACTTTGTTCCGGGAATGTGTGAGTGAAAGTGAGTGTCTAAGTGAAAGAGGGAATGGTGAGGATGGCCTCCCAGTGGAGAGTAGCAACGCTCTCTCGCTCGCGTAACTCTTCCTGTCTGCGCCGGGTCCTAGAGCCCAGCGGATAAACAGCCACTCACATTCACTCAGTATGGTTTAACAGTACTGGCGCTCTCTCTCTCTCTCTCCCTCCCTCTGTTATTCTCTCGCTCTGTGAAGAGAGCGTTTGTTTCAATGGCAGAATAGAAGGAGGGGAGGGTGATGTCATCAGCACGCTGCTAGCCCGCTCTGGCGCCACTCCAGCGCTTCAAATACATGTCATTACGACTACCGCCTTGCTCTTTCAATTCTCTCCTCGCTTTCTCCTAGGGATGCACCGATACCACTTTTTCCAGACCGAGTCCGATACCGATACTTTCATTTTTGGTACTCGCCGATACCGATACGGTAACCGATAACTGTATTTTTAATTTTCAGTTAATTTTCAATTCATGCATTTGTAATTTTTAAATGTATTGGTAGAGAAACCAAAATAATATCAATCATATTAGTTGTTTAATAAATTTAAACTTAATTAGTTCAACAAATATATATTTCATGCACTGCATATTTATTACTGCATAAATTAAATATATATGGATCTTTTTGTAAAGTTGATAGAGGTAGCCTATTTAGCCAAGAGCAGAGAGTAATTTATTTGTCCTTTGTTTGATTAACATTAAAACACAGCAGCAGATTTATTAAAGTGCCGCCCCTTTAAGGCCGAACGCACTGACGCCATTTGAATTATACTGTCTACGTTCACTTGAGATATATAACAGACTTTTACTAGGATACTCGCCAATGTGTTTTTACATAGATTTGTGTGAATTCGTCCGTACAAGCGCAATGCGTGAAAGACTTCCATTCAGTATTCGCGCGCTGTCTGGTGGTTTTCGGGGCGCGCGCTGTGGATGTTTGAAGTTCATGGAAATTCTTGACCTGCAAATGTCCTGTAATAATGTAGGCAACCACTCGTTAAACATAAGCGAGGTAACAGTTCATGTTTTACTTACATATACGATTTAGTTTTAATCCAAATAACACGTGCTGAGTGAATGATCCGCAATCAACAGCATTCAACAGAAGTGCTCTCTCTCTCTCTCTCTCTCTCTCTCTCTCTCTCTCTCTCTCTCTCTCTCTCTCTCTCTCTCTCTCTCTCTCTCTCTCTCTCTCTCTCTCTCTCTCTCTCTCTCTCTCTCCTCTCTCTCTCTCTCTCTCTCTCTCTCTCTCTCTCTCTCTCTCTCTCTCTCTCTCGTCAGTTAACGTTAATAATAAGCTACATGCCTCGTTTTACTTGATTTGCCATTGACATCCGACTGAACTACAAACTTTCCACTGACGTCTGTGAAAAAGGGTTGCGCTCGACCAGCTCGCGCGTCTGTGTCGTAGCGCGCTCAATCCTCTCCGTGTTTTTCTCTTATCAGCTTGCGCACCATATAGTTAAATAGACGACGCGTTAATATATTCTGTTTAATATTCCACTGATAAGATACATTTATTTCATATACAGCCTTCTTTTATTATCCCCATTATAATTTCTGACACTGTACACATGCTGCCTGGTATCGGTTGTTGGTATCGGGGCATTTTTACGAGTACGAGTACAAGTACATGAGCTCAGTATCGGGCCCGATACCGATACTGGTATCGGTATCGGTGCATCCCTACTTTCTCCATCCTTTTCCTCGGAGGCTTGTGAAAAAGCACACTTCCTGTTTGTCACCACCAACTGCAGTAAAGTGAGAGAGGGGGGACAAAGAGAGAGAGATAGACTGGAATCTAGAGGTGGTGTGTGAGACAGAGGTGAAGTATCACTGACTCAAACACTACGGCTGAAAAGCAGTATATGGAACGAAACAAGGCACAGTCAATGTCTACTAACAATCCTTCAACCCACCATCAATTAAAATTTTTGTTTGGCAAAAAATCTCTACAGCTTACTTTACTTTGTTTTAGATAAAGACATAGTGCTATGGTGCCTGGAAGCCGAATTTCAATAATTTAATGACATATTCGCTGATGCTGGTTAAGGGTCACATGACATGCAAGTAAAAATATTGCTATTTTTTTTAACAAGCGTGCTTTCTTAATGATATATTTATTTAGATTGCTATCGCCCTGTTGCCCACTGAAGCTGAGTAGGGTTGAGCCTGGTCAGTACCTTGATGGAGAGACCTTCTGGGAAAATGTTAGAGAGGCCAGCAGAGGGTGCTCACCCTGTGGTCTGTGAGGGTCCCAAAGCACCAGTATATTGATGGGGAGGGGACACAATACTGTCATAAAGCAGCATGCTTCAGATGAGACATTAGACGTTCATCACTTTCAAACGTTCAAACCATCAAGTTTTTATTTTGGCGGAATATTGGTCAAATGCTGTAAACTTCTGTCCACAAAAATGTTGGAAATTGTGCCAATGTAAATAAAGTGAAACTAACATACATGCAAGTTAAATTTACATCTCTTGCAGAGATGCAGACTTCATGAGAAACGGCATTTAATTTTGATAATTAATATTTGATAAGACATCTCTATTTTAATTTACTTCATTTTAATGTTAAATTTGATGTAATTAATTATTAGCGTTTCAACAAATCCTCTGCAGTTCCCTCGTGAACCCCTGTTAGGGAAACCATGCCTAAGGAGGTTCCTTTATTCACAAAACAGACTAGGCACTTGTACAATAAGTTTCAGACGCAGCTTACACACACACACGCACCCCAGAAAGGAAACAGCTTGTCTAAAAATACTGCAATTTTCCCCTAAGTTCAAAAAAGCATACATTACGCAGTCGGGTAACTGTTTGGAAAAATCGTACCCCTGCAATTTACATTGACGCACTGACATCTACACACACAGCTGGAGTGTGTGATGCCTGACCTATGAGGTAACCGATGCCCTGCTTGCAGAAGAGGGTGCGGCAGTCTGGGTCTATTAATTGAAGAATGACAGAGCAGCGCTGAGAGATCAGAAAGACAGAGCTGACTCACACCCTGATTGCATAAGATGATCATACTTTCACAAAGACACATTTTGCATATAAAAAACATATGTAGCATGATGGACAAATCTGACTGCCTTGGTTTTGCACTGCTACCTGAGCTAGGCGATATATTAAATTCTGACAATATACCGAGATTGATTTTGGTGCCAATATAAAATTATGCAACAATGTGAAAATTGCAATGAAAATGCTTTCCATGAACTGTTTAATAAGGCCAAGGCCATTTTGGTCGAATTTAAATTAGATTATTTTTCATGACTCATGAGCATAATTGTGTTAAGAGTAAGACAGAGGTTTTTACTAGCATCTCCAATTTAAATTTCAGTAGCAAAAAAAAAAAAAAAAAAAAAAAACAGTTGAGTGATACATTTTTGTGAATTAGTTTAAACAATTTCAATAGCTATGTTTTAATCACCCTGTTTTTATGTGCATTTTAGAAATATAGCATCAGAAACGATTCGCAAAAAAGGTTTTTACACTCGCTTGAGGTGGTTTTTGACTTGTGCGAAAAGAGTTATAATGGGGAATAATGGGAGATGGAAACGCATTTGCAGAATAAATTTTGACGTAGCGAACATCAAACGCACGTGACTAATCGGCTGTTACCGCTGATGGTGTCAATAATGTTGCAGCACTTTCCAAATGTGGCCTCTGGCTCTGACGCTATGAAAATATAAAAATAAACGCTAACTTAAATAATATCAAACACGATAATAGAATATAAATAATGCTAAAATACCACTGCAGTAAACATCTTGAATCTACTTGGCTGTTTTGTTGAAATATTGAGATATAAATCAAATATGATAAAAAATATTCTTTTTTTTGTATATATCACTCAATCCTATAGCGACAATCAACAGTCTAGAAAGGCAGAAATCCACATGAAGCATTCAGGGGATATTTCAAACCTATGAAATTATATAACAACAATTATTAAATTATGCATATATTACATGGATCTTTTTTAGAACTCTGAATAGCAAATTAGATCCATTCAAGAATGGTTCAATGAAGAATAAACAGAAACTCTGCAACCAGAATTTCCCAGAACCACTTGCCATACAGAACCACGTGAAATACAGGACGATAGTGAAAAAAAAACCCAGCATGACAACAGAGTGAAATTGATCTCATATATGAAAAAAGACAACATGACCCCATTATGATACAGCTGTAATGACCTGTGTTATTAACATCACAATGTGTAAAGGTAATGTAGGGTAGTTGGCGATACCCAGTAGTAAAAAAAAACAAAAAAACAGTCCTCCGTCTCCAAAGCCCCGTCACGTCCGATCACAAAAGAATTTAGTGCATGACATCATCTGACCAGATGCCTGAGACGAGATTAAAGAGTGCACACAAACAGATTCCACTGATACCACCACTCACAATCTCTCTTTCTCTCCCTCCCCCATCTCTCTTTCTCTCTGTCCATCTCCTTCACCAGCTCTTTCCATCACTTGACTGTCCCTCCCTGCTGGAGTTATGCAAAGCGAGAAGACAGCATTGTAAATAAACACTGGGTACAAAAGGCCGTATTGTGACTGCAGCGCAGGGTTTCCACTCTCACACAAACATAAACATACGCACATGCACAAATAAACACATTTTATGCAGTTACGCTCATGGATTCACTGATCAGAACCGCTCCAATATGCTGGCTGAATGAGTAAAAGATTTCATATAATCAGTAAGAAAGCAAAAGACCGTATAGACCTTAGTGTTGCACGGTGTACCGATACTTCAAAAGTATCGCGATACTCGGAAATTAAAAACGTCACGATACCTAAATTTATTAGTATCGATACTTTTTTCTCCTCACGCACGCAGCAAAAGAAGCTGCAGCTCTCATGAGTCATGTGACAAACACTACAGCGAATTTTTGTCCCGCCAAAGTCTTATTTGATCGGTGAGTAATGTAACTTAGATGCGTGTGTGACAGGGCGCATGTTTAACTGAACGAGCAGAGAGAGAGAGAGAGAGAGAGAGACCTGGTCGCGCGCGCACGCACTCTATCTGCGGAGCCAAGCGAAAGTATAAACAAGGCTTCCGTCTCAAAACTAAGCGCTGTCTTGCTCTCTCTCCCTCCCACATATTAATCACAATAAATCGACACGATGGTATGGTCTGAAAACTAAAGTTTCATGTGGAGCATTTGGAGATTTTCCCCTGAAGGCGCTGGGTGTGAATTGTGCTAAAATATGTTGCCTTACCTTCTCTGAAAAGCGCTCCGCACATTCAGCTGATATAAACCACACTTTAAATAAACGAAAAAAACCTATCCAGTGATGATGTTTTCTGCGATGACACAAATCTTGTGGGATGTCGGTGTTCTAAACTGCGGGGATAATCACACAACGCGCACACGTCCGATAATGACACGTCCAATTCGCGAACTAATGACTCATTTGAACCGATTCGTTTTAATGAATGGTTTAAACAACTGATCTGTCCAACACTGAACTCACGAGACATCTGAGTCGGTTTATAACTAATTGGTAACACTTTACAATAAGGTTTCATTTATTACATAAATTACATAAAAATACAGTTTGCTTACTCAAGTGTAAGCTTTAAAACAAATAAAACCACTTGTTAGCATGAGACTACTATTTTTCCACAAACTATCAGGAATCGATAAGAGAATCGTTAAAGAATCGGATCGTTGGAGTGTGATCGAATGATCGATCACACCCCATGATCGAATGTCATTGTTCTAATTTATTTTTTATATTTTGTTCAAATGTTCAAATAACATATCTGCTGTTCATATGTTCATTTATTAGTGTGTTGTATGATTAGAATGTTGTCCCGGTTTTAAAATAAAGCACAGCAATGATATTTGAGTGTTTCTCCCTTTTCAGGAAAAGTATCGAAAAAGTATCGAAATCGCAATACTTGACTTGGTATCGGTATCGAAACAATAATTTTGGTATCGTGACAACACAAATAGACCTTTAATCTGTTGTGCTGTTAGTCAGGAAAAAACTTAGTTTCAAAAACTTCACGTGAAAGTGACCTCACTGTCTATCTCATACACTGATCTGAGAACAGGTGAACGACGGCAGAACACGGCAATGCAAAAAGAATTATGCATGGCATTTAAGAAATAACTTATTGCAACGAATACTATCTGTTTCAGTCCCTCTGCACTAACAAAGCAGTGTATCTCTTCTTCACTTTTGTGTAAGCTAGGTTTGCAAACTGGCGGTTCCCGCCTGCACCACACCCAGTAAAATAAGTCAGTCCAGAATCACATGATGGCCAAAGACTGCCATTTCTCTCTCAAACAAACACACAGTATAGGGTAAACAGTAGGATCCTGCTCAACACAGCAGGAAGGCTGATCTACTGTCAACACAGGGTGCGACTGTTACCAAGTACTTTATAAATATACAGCAAAAGAATGCAGAATAACTCTTCTGATCAAGATCATACATATATCAATTCAAACCAAACCCTAGATGTACAGTAACTAAAACAGATTCTAATACAAATCTGGTTCTAATTCAGATCAGAAACACGTTCAAACCTTATATTTACAATAGCTGAAGCAGATTCTGAACCAGATCAGAAAGACAAACTCAAACCCCATTCCAGCTGAACAGTAACTACCATATGAGTTTTATGATTTTAAAATGTAAATCAAATTAAAATATTACAATTAATTTACAACAAAACATTGCATTTTTGTCAAATAAGATGCTGCACAACATAACTATAAATTTAAAACATGAATGAAAAAATATATTGGATTCATGATTTTTCTTAGAAATAATAATATTAGTATTATTATTATTACTTTGAGAAGAACATTTTATTATACAGTAGTGATATATTTCGGCAATAATTTCTTGAAGTTAAACCAAACTTTTATTTTGCATTTCAAAGTACACATTTGCATTCCTATCAGTTCTTGCTTTCCCTGGGAATCAAACCCATGACCTTGGCATGATTGCAAGCGCCAACGCTCTACTGTTTGTTATTGCGTTTATTTCTGTTGTGTGATAGACTGTTAGATTAATCCAATTAGAGATAAAATCATTTTTTTGACATATATTTTAGTGCAATCTCGATATGATATCGTTTATCGCCCAAGTGTCAAGTTACTTTCAAAAAGTGATTTGCTCTATTTTGATCATTACCTTAGACATCAGTTTAGATCTAAAATGCAAACTTTTATCCCAGGACTTCTGTGATAATTTGAATGTTTGTAACACACATCACCGTAGTATATATATTACTTATACATGATAACAGCTCTCTCTGCAGCAGCACAAACGCATATTTTAATGTTCCAGTCTGATTTGTCAACGTTTTAATAGATATAGCAGAATCATAGTCATTTAGGAATAAGATCACGTGGGTGTTTGAATTGAGATCACAATCTTTTAATGATTATTTGTGCAGATACACCATATTCTGATCTAGATCAGAAACACAGCACCTCAAGCTCAAACCCAATCCCAGACTTACAGGATCTAAACCAGATTCTGCTCCGGATCAGCAAAATTCATTCTCATTTAAATCTAATGCCGAATGGGAAGATAAAACAGGCACTCTGTTCAGAGATCGACTGCTGATCTTTCAGGAGAGCACAGACAGTAAGTGCTTTTGGATAGTGAGCAGGGCATACACTGACATACAGACAGTCTGTGAAGGCCCTTCAATCCCATGAGGCCACAGTGAGAGTGCATTTCCTGTACTGTGAATTATAGCACGCAGCATAGGGAAAAGGAAATCCAAACAAGGTGGAGAGAGGGTGAGTGATAGAGGGAAAGAAAGAAGAAAGGGAAGAGGGAAAAAAAGAGACTGATCAATACAATCAGTCATTCAATCTGAGGTTATACAATTTTCTGAAGGTTTTAGTGGACAGTGCAAAGCAGGCTCCCTTGTGTAACACTGCATGTCCCATGATGCAAAGTGCAGACAACAAAGAAAAGACAGCTGTGCAGAAAAGCTACAGCACAAACTTGAATTTCCTTGTTAAAGATCTTAACAAGTTTATGTCGGGTTATAGGCAAAATTATTCCCTTGGCAAACAGTACTATTCCTGCAAGGAACAATCCAAGGTTCAGATGTTTGAATTGATCTTGTGTAATTAAATGTGTATGACTTGTAAGGTGTCCGTTTAAGTAATTTACTTAGTATAGACAAAAAAAAAAATCGTTTTCAATGATTTAAAACCTTGTTGTCAAAGTTAGCATTGTGGCTTTATGTACGGTCAAAATCAAGCTCAAATGGAGTTACAAGGTTTTTCACCAGCGAATGTCGGAGATTTGTTATGTCCATTGCATGATAAGAATTTTAAATAGGCTATATAAACTAATATAGCTTCAAAACTTCTAAATAAAAAAACAAAGCTGGGAGTCATACATTTCAGCTGAATCACAACACCATCAGCAGCAGTGCAAGCTAGAGACCGCAGTACACTGCACACCTTGCCAAGAACAAGCGCACCTGTCAGCAGCAAAGCAACAAACACACACTCCGCAGAGAAAGAGAAATTATTGCAAAGTGGTGAAACCTAGTGTGTTCAGAGAGAAAGAAAGAGAGGGACAGTGGTCGTGCTAGCCTAACATTTCCACTGATCACACCTCTGAGTCAGCAGAGACACTCACACAGATCAGCGGCAGATCTCTATAACACCCTCCATCCCAAAAACTGACAAAACACGGCTAAAACGAGAATGCTGAGTCATGAGAGAGAAGGAAAGATCAAACAAAAAGAAGGAAAAGACGACAAGAGAGACATACAAAACAGAAAGAACAACAGGTGAGACCAAACGGAGTCTGAAAGAATAAAAAAAAAAAGTAGGAACAAATGAAGGCCGGATTGAGCAAAAGTAAAACAAGAAAATTAAAGAAATAAAGCAGCAATTAATAAACAAACGAAAGCAAAATATTAATAATTGGTTACATTTATATAGCACTTTTCTGGGTACTCAAAGCACTATACATGGAAGGGGGAATCTCCTCAACCACCACCAATGTGCAGCATCCACCTGGATGATCTGTTTATCACCGTTTTCCATGTTTATAGAGTTAGTTTGTGAGGGAAACATATAGGCTATAATCTGTCTATACAGATTTTATTTAAAGTTGTGGGTGCTGGTGTTTTGCGTGCATTCAGCCAATCAGCGTACACTAACGTCACTTTAGTTCCTAAAGTAGGAGCTAATTTAGTTCCCTCAAAAGGCATTCCAAGAGCTAAAATCATTCCCAAAATCATTCCTGCGGTGCGAACAAGCCAAAAAGCGGGTACTTCCACCATTAGTTCTAGGAACTATGAAAATGTTCCTCCGGTGCAAAAGCCCCTATGAATGGTAAGGATGTGCATGCGTTCCAGGGTCCTCATTTATAAAACTGTGCGTAGGATCCTTACTAAAAGTGTACGTGCGCCCGAAAGCCAAAAATGGCGTACGCAAAAAAATATTCACTTATAAAACCGTTCGTACGCCAGAACCTGCGCAGAATTCGCTTTATAAATCCCAGTCAGCGGAAGATTATGCGCACATGCGTCTCCACCCCGAAATAACCATATATGGAGCTTACAACGCCTAGTTTTACTATGCATATCCTCATCTGCATACATTTGCATATGATTATTCATCCACGTGATGACATGTTTAACAGTACAAGACATTAGGAAAATATGAAATACGGATGTGCCGTCACATTACATTAATAAAAATCATTTAGTAGCCTTGATTTGTTTTTGAATAAATAAATCAAATAGTGTAAAATACATTTCAGAGAAAGTTTTTCCACTGGCCAAATAGTATTTTTATATTTTTTAATGGAAACAGATAGACCTTGTTTTGCATTATTTGCACGAAAATATTTTCTCAGACAATCTGCTATTATCATGATAAGCAATTATCTCTGTAGTTAAAACATTAAAACACAGCACGCCAGCGGAAAAGTGTTGAAAAGCATTGCATCCACAACAAATATTTATATTTATTGAATATAATTTTTTTTTTGTTGTGACTTCTCAGTAATGATTTCATGTAGGCTAGTTTAAGTGTTTAAATCCATTAATGAGAATGGCGTATTTAATCTAATGTTTATATCAGAAGTAAAACATAGTTTAAATCATTCTTTTATTTATTTTAACTGTTATTGTGAACATGCACTGTATTTATGATTAGGACTCATAATGAAGATTTACGGTTGTCCTTCATCATGCCGTTAGATAGGCTATGCGTCAGTTTCACTAACGGCCCAACGCGCTCGCTGCCGCGGACATTTAAGAAGGGATGGATATTTGCTTTGAGTAAAATTTCTTGGTAAGAGAAATTATATTTGTATTATCTTTCTGTATATGTATAATTTTCTTGAGATTTTCTGTCTAAAAGTGACCAAAAAGACATTTAACCAGTTAACCATCGGTGTCGCCAAACTGCTCCGTCTCCAAAACGTTTGTACGCATGGGTCAGAGTTTGCGTGCAGGTGCGCACATTTTCCCGTCAAGTTTGTTTTTATAAATCACAACTTATGCGTCGGAAGTAGCGCACGCATCTTTCAGGGCCTGTTTTGTGCTTACGCAACGTTTATAAATGAGGCCCCAGGTGTGTGTGCTGACTGCACTCAGAACCAGTCAAGTCAAATCACCTTTATTTATATAGCGCTTTTTACAATACAGATTGTTTCAAAGCAGCTTTACAGTGATAACAGGAAAACTATGCAACATAGTATGTTTTTAGAAGAAAATAGTCCAGCTTAAGTTCAGTGATGGTTAATTTTTGTTGTAAAAAATGTAATTTATATATCCCCAGCCGCTCTGGAGACTGTGATGTCATCGTCCAGCTCAGATCAGCTCTCATATAATGGTGTCAATGCAGGCAGATCGATAATATTGTGGAATACTAAACCAGTCTCTCAGACAGCACGCGCACATATCGACATTAACAAGACTTAAAATCACATTGCTTCTCGAGACCGCGTAATAACTCCACAATGGTGATGACATCTGCGGCAGCAAAGTCTGACATCATCAATTCACGATCAGTTGGTGAGATCGGCCTATTTTAGTGACTGCCAATCAAGTCCTAGAATGGGATTATCGGTCGATCAATCGGAGCATCCCTAGCAGAAAATTAACTTACAAACATAATAAAGCACAAAACAAATGATTGATGATGAGGGATCGATTGAAAGGGTAAATAAAAGGAGTACAACAGTGAACAAAAAATGAGAGTGAAAGAGTGAATGAACAGGAATGAAAACTGCAACAGAATTAAAGAGGGTGACCGAACAATAGGAGCAAAAGAGAAAGCAAACAAATGTGAAAAACAAGAAAATGAAAAGTTAAACTAAAGGAAAAGTTAAATGAAAATGAATGAGAAAGTGAAAAGGAATAAAGCAGCAATGAACAAAGAAATAAAACAAAGAAACAAATGAATGAAGCGCAAACAAGCAAAGGGGAGTGCAAAGAGTTAAAGAGAAAAAGAAATGAGGGAGATAAATACAATTCATTGCTTATGAACTACATATATTTTGTCAGCTTTGTCAACTACCCTGTTTAACTTTATGAATTGTTGTGTGGCCTGTTTTTAACTTGCATTTCTGCTCATCCAGTCCTGATTATGAATCACATGCTGCCTGAAAGAAAACACCACATGCACACGAGCACTCATTTTTTCAAGATAAACTTCCACTAGAGTTTAATGAAGTCTGATCTCATGACTGTGTTAAAATATATATATAGATATAGATAAATATAAAGATAGAGATAGAGATAGATAGAGATGTGTGTGGTGTGACTGGAGCACTACTGTGTCTGTTTGAGTGTGTGATCACTGATTCCAACCCTGGCCTGGAAAGCCCTTGAGGACCAATATTAGACACATAACATACTGCAGAGTCGCCATATCCTTCCTGTTCCTGCATACGGCTCGAGTGCATGCAGCAACATCCAGAGCAGAAACACAATAAACAGAGGCACCATCAAAACACCTATACTATTAGCAGCAGCAGTGAACAGAGCAGGTGTGTTTGTGTCTGCAAAGCTGCCTTACAGGTGAAGAAACAGGTTGAGCTGGGGACGGCCACTACCCAACCAAACAGAAAAATGTTCCTTCTAAACCAAATAAATATAAATGCTAATGCTGACTCATTCAATATCCATTCAGAAACAAATCAAAGTGATTATTAATGAGAAAGAATATGCCTCTACAGCTTTAGTGTAGGATATGGTTGATTATTTGTAAATCTATACAGCAAAGGAAAACTGTTAAATAATTAAAACAATCGGATACATATGAGAGTTTAAAATGTCTATTTAAGGCCTAAGCCTGTGGTACAATGAGAGCTGTTTGTGTAACAACAGATATAATGAAATTTATCGACAAAACAACCATTTCATTACCAGGACTTTGCACTGTGCAGAGAACTTGCATTCTAATTTCAAAACAGCTCATCCTGATAGCAAGTGATTAAATACTGCATATATCATTAAACTGCAAATACACTGTGTGTGTGTGTGTGTGTGTGTGTGTGTGTGTGTGTGTGTGTGTGTGTGTGTGTGTGTGTGTGTGTGTGTGTGTGCGCCTCTCAATCAAATGCAGAGCCACAGAAAGGGAGTGTATTATGATTAAAACAAATATCATTGTTAAACATCCAACTTAAGTTTTAAATTAGCCAAATGAAATATTAAATCCTAAATGCAACTCTTTGTATTTATAGAACATTTGTTTATTTACAAAAAAAGAGACTACTGAAAAATAACAGTCAATCTTTTGTTTATTTATGGTTTAGTTATTTTAACTGGTGTTTGTTGCATTAATTTATTTAAATTGTAAATTACTGTAAATATTAAATTTTAAACCACTTTTAAGTGCAGACAATGTATATCATACATAGTTAAAGTTTGGGGTAAGTAAGCAGCTTCTTTTTTAGAAATTAAAACTTTTATCCTGCAAGGATGCATTATTAAATTGATCAAAAGTGACATTAAAGACATTTATAATTATGTTACAAATGATTTCGATTTCAAAATAATTAGCAGCAACACATTATTTCAACATTCATAATAAAAAAAATGTTTCTTGAGCAGCAAATCAGCATATTAGCATGACACTGAAGACTGGAGTAATGGCTGTTTTTGTCATCACAGTAATAAATTACATTTTTCAATATATTAAAGTAGAAAACAGTGGTTAAACTAATTTTATGATACATCACAGTATTACTGTTTTACTGTATTTTTGATCAAATAGATGCAGCTCTGATGTGCATAAGAGACATCTTACCGACACCAAACATGAACGGAAATATAATATATATACTTATTTTAATATATTTTTGAAGGCAAGCATTAATAAGCAAGATGCAAAACATTATATTAATTGAAATATTAAGTGATACTGAGTGGCAGCTCTTAGCCTTAAAAAATATAGGGAACTCAAGAACATGAACATGTCCTGGCTGGTACATAACCCAAATCCTCACCTGAACACGCTCACAATTTGTGGAGAGCAAGGAGTGGTTTGGTTGCAATGTAAACACCCACACACACACACACACAGAGAGAGAGAGACTACTACCTGTGTATTTCCCGTTATCAACACACACCTAAGAGAATCTCAGCCTTCGAAGGATTCTGAAAAAAGCCTCTTTTGGTCCAGTTTGAACTGGTGTTTTCCACCATATTTGAATGCGTGGTGGTCAATTTGCATTTTGAATGCAGAGTCACATGCAGTGATGCAACTTCACACTCCCCACACTGTTTTCCTGTAACCAAGGAGCTGACATACCAAGAAGAGTGGTCGTAGCTGGATCAGCCATGAATGACACACACAGATCCTCATGTATCCCCATATAACCCTGCACTGGAGGCGTGTTTCAATACATTTATGGCCACAAATGCATTCATCTGCTTCCTGCAGCCAAGTCATAAGCACATAAACAAACACTGTCTTCCCTGATTAAATGCAGCACCGTAGGACGACTTACAGTAACAATTAGTCTCTCTTTACAGAAGGAACGTCTTCCCTTTCACACAGACCCAGTCTAGGGTCAAGCTTGATTTCTCTTCTAGTAAATCAGTCTACATAGTTCCAAATGTCAAAATAAAACAACACTGGCAATTTTACTTCATAATCTGATAGATTTCCAAATTAAACAGGATATGGGACTGGAAAAAAGATAGGGTGTGACTTTCTCCATTGGGTATTTCAGTAGATAAAAGGATCATGAAAAGTGGTCTATATATGACATTGACATGATGGTTGGTGGGAATTTTGTCATTATTTCTTTGGAATAGTATGCTACAATGTCAATGAATCATTTATAACAAGGCCGGGCACTTCAAAGGTAATTTTGATGTGACCGCGACGATTGGTCATGAAAATTATGATCGCTGGTGACTTAAAAAAATTAGCATTTTGGGCGGTACCTGATGTCTGATTGGTTAGCGTTAGGACAGCATGCCATCCAGATCGGCGAATATGGATTTGAAAGCTTTGAAATTTGAATAATAATATTACTTATGTTGTATATCTGATTAATCTCATTTAGGATGCGTGTGGTTGAGTTTATTAACCTGCTAGCAAAGCTCTTCAGTTTACCGGTGTTCATTCACTATTCAGTTTTTTTCTTTCTTTGATGCCTTATTGATAATCTAACAGTGTTATATTTCTAGTCTTATTTTAATAGACATATTTATGTAATTTTTTATTTGTCAACAAAATTTCATAACAGTGTTTTAATTTAAATATTTTCATTATCGTCATCTGTACTTCTCCAGTTAGCAACACCTTGAAATCAATCCTAGTCTACATGCACTAATGTTCAAGAGTTTGGGGTCAGTAAGATTTTGTACGTTTTTGAAACAAGTCTCTTATGCTCACCAAGGTTGCATTTAATTGATTAAACATCCAATAAAATAAAAAAATTAAAAAAACAGTAACATTGTGAAATATTACAAATTAAAAAAACTTTTCTATTTGAATACATATTTTAAAAAAAAGTGTTTTTTATTTCTCTGATGTCTGTAGGATCATGTGACAAAAAAATTCAGCTTTGCCATCATTCTAATATGCTGCTATGGTTCTCAAACATTTCTTATTAACACAATGTTTTAGTGGCAATAAAGTCAGTGAGATGAAATTATGAAATAATTCCGTAATGAAATCTAAACACTCAATTACCAGAGCTCCCTGCTTCAGATCAATATGGATGCAAAGAATTAAGGACAGAATGATTGGGAGATCAATGCTTTATGCATTTGTAATGTTTAAAATGGTTCTGATCCTATTAGATTTCTGATTTTGTAATAATTCTTATACTTTAATAATTCTCCTTTTAGACTACCAATGAGCAACTTAAGACTTTGCAAACGGTTCGGTTACACAAAGTATTTGCTTGTTCTCTCTTGTCTGTGATTAATCTTATATCAGAGTCCAACTATAAACAAAACGTGCAAACACACACCCCTCCTAATTAAACAGTCCTCTCTTTACTAGAGTAAAATCATGTTTGAATACCCATCCCTTCATCTTTCTTGTTGGTACCTTTGGCACGATGTCGTTGAAGACGGACAGCCGGTCGGTTGGTTGGACTGGATCCGTCTTGTTCCTCTTCATTGGTCTGCGAAACCAGCCGTTTCATCCTCAGCAAGCGAGGGCCGGTCTCCCTCGGCCACACTCCCCCCGTGTCCATTGCCTGCAGCCCGCCGTCCCCGGAGATGACCGTGGGAACGAGGCTCTTGAGGAATTCCATGTTTGCACTGTGACACTTTCACTCCAGGCGCCTGTGCGGGTGCACAGTGACGGCCCTGCCACCCACCATCACCTCTGAGAAATCAGGCGGTCTGTGGCTGGACAGACAACTGCAGAATGTCTCCACCCAGGCAAAACCACAGCTTGTCAAACTCTGACTTCACTGTAGGTTCCTCTTTGCCTTGTCAGTTTAAACTAGAAGTATTTATATACACAACAAACCAGACGAAGTGCATATGATCTCTTGTCGTAATGCAGAAGCTGTTGGTGGTGATCCCAGACGACAAAAGATGGAATGAGGTACAAGCGAGTACCTGTAGATTCCAGCCGCTGTGTATTCCACATGCCACAGGCCAGCTGCGAGCACTTCCCAAAACGAAACCCAAAGTTCACTTGAGCTTTTACACAGCGAGACCAACCTTACTACCTGTCTGTTCATGCAAGATGAACTGAACACTTTGATGTGATGACAGTAGGCGGAGCATTTCAGAGTGCATAATCTGGGCGGAGCAAGGACGTGTCCAATGGGATATAACGTATGCCCGGGAGATCGGCCAATTAAAACACAGCTGCTACAAAGCACGCCCTGATGTTTCTCCTTTCTGAAGGAAGGAAAAGTGATTGTGAGGGAGTATATAACGAAAAGTGAGAAGGCGTGGTCTCTTCAGCGTGCTGCTACCCTCTGATAAGTTTTTATCAGGTTCTAAACTAGAGCTGCACTTCACACCCCCCCCCCCCCCCCCCCCTTCACAAACAAACACACTATCTATAACTTCCCTTACATATATTTCCCCTAAAAAAAGGATACAAAATAGCTCAGAAGGCATGCTGTCAAACAGACAAAGCGTCTCACACCCACGCACACTGACTGCTGGTTTCACTTCCAGTTTGCAGCAGGGCAGCGGGTGAATTTAGTTTAATGTGATATGTTTGATCTGCTTGACTGCTTGTTGATACATGTATCTATCTACACTTTGATAAAAACACAAACATGCTTATATAAGACTATTTGGACAAATAAAGTGCATACTGGAAAATATATGCAGTGATACAAGAGAGCTATTTTAGATACAAGATACAAGATGTTTTCTACTTGACTGGACAAATGTAAAGTGTCCTGAGGAATATCAATGGGAATGTTCTTGCTGGGAGGCATTTTGCATATTTTTGCGCTGACTCGTTGTAACATTCAACTGAGCAGGTTGATTTTACTGAAAATGGACATCATAATAATGACACTAACTCTTACTGTGTCTTCAATACACTGACAGCACCGCTGACATAACAATCTTTGGAAGAGCATGGAGTTGTGGGAGATCACTGATATGCAAAAATAACAATAGTTTGAATAACTTTTACAATTAAAGCTGCAAGCAGCATTGAAAGGGCCCTCGCACCCGTGCCATCGCCACCCGTGGCTTTAGGAAGACAGACCACGGTGGGCAATGTGCATTTAAGTAGATAAATATAGTGGGAGTATGTCAAAGTCAGTTACAAAAATGTCCTTTATTATGGGTATAATAGCATGCTGTTAAACATGTCACTTCCTGTTGCCAGCAGGTGACGCTATGACTGTAACTGAATATGAGCATGCACATGTGTTCAGGACAGAACTCTTATCAAACATGTGAAGTTTGGGGCAGATTGAACTTTGCCTTCTTAAGTAAAAACAACTTCGTGTTTCATAGCATTAGCATGCTTTAGCACTTAGCTAAGAAATGCTAGCATGTTTAACATGTTTATAACATGTTTATAACTCAATGGCATATTTACTATGTTGCCAGTACTGCATCACACTGTTAAACATGTCACTTCCTGTTGCCAGTAGGTGGCGCTATTACTATAACTGAATATTGTCATGTAGATGTGTTCAGGGCAGGACTCTTATCAAATGTGTGAAGTTTGGGGCAGATTGGACATTGCCTTCTTAAGTAACAACAACTTCCTGTTTCATTTCATTAGCATGCTTTAGCACTTAGCTAAGAATTGCTAGCATGTTTAACATGTTTATAACATGTTTATAACTCAATGGCATATTTACTATGTTGCCAGTACTGCATCACACTGTTAAACATGTCACTTCCTGTTGCCAGTAGGTGGCGCTATTACTATAGCTGAAAATTGTAATGTAGATGTGTTCAGGGCAGGACTCTTATCAAATGTGTGAAGTTTGGGGCAGATTGGACATTGCCTTCTTAAGTAAAAACAACTTCCTGTTTCATTTCATTAGCATGCTTTAGCACTTAGCTAAGAATTGCTAGCATCTTTTAACATGTTTATAACATGTTTAAAACTCAATGGCATATTTACTATGTTGCCAGTACTGCATCACACTGTTAAACATGTCACTTCCTGTTGCCAGTAGGTGGCGCTATTACTATAGCTGAAAATTGTAATGTAGATGTGTTCAGGGCAGGACTCTTATCAAATGTGTGAAGTTTGGGGCAGATTGGACATTGTCTTCTTAAGTAAAAACAACTTCCTGTTTCATTTCATTAGCATGCTTTAGCACTTAGCTAAGAATTGCTAGCATGTTTTAACATGTTTATAACATGTTTATAACTCAATGGCATATTTACTATGTTGCCAGTACTGCATCACACTGTTAAACATGTCACTTCCTGTTGCCAGTAGGTGGCGCTATTACTATAGCTGAAAATTGTAATGTAGATGTGTTCAGGGCAGGACTCTTATCAAATGTGTGAAGTTTGGGGCAGATTGGACATTGTCTTCTTAAGTAAAAACAACTTCCTGTTTCATTTCATTAGCATGCTTTAGCACTTAGCTAAGAATTGCTAGCATGTTTTAACATGTTTATAACATGTTTATAACTCAATGGCATATTTACTATGTTGCCAGTACTGCATCACACTGTTAAACATGTCACTTCCTGTTGCCAGTAGGTGGCGCTATTACTATAGCTGAAAATTGTAATGTAGATGTGTTCAGGGCAGGACTCTTATCAAATGTGTGAAGTTTGGGGCAGATTGGACATTGTCTTCTTAAGTAACAACAACTTCCTGTTTAATTTCATTAGCATGCTTTAGCACTTAGCTAAGAATTACTAGCATGTTTTAACATGTTTATAACATGTTTATAATTCAATGGCATATTTAATATGTTGCTAGTACTGCATCACAGTGTTAAACATGTCACTTCCTGTTGCCAGTAGGTGGCGCTATTACCATAACTGAATATTCTCATGTAGATGTGTTCAGGGCAGGACTCTTATCAAATGTGTGAAGTTTCGGGGTTTCAGGGTTCGAAGTTACAGCAAATTACTATTTAATTGCAGTAATAGCATGCTTTAGCACTTAGCTAAGTGTTTGCTAGCATGTTTTAGCATGTTTCAAGTATGTTGATAGCATGTTTAGCACTTGCTGGCACTTTTTTATATGTTATTAGGAGTCCACAAAAGTGTTAAACATGTCACTTCCTGTTGCCAGCAGGTGGCGCTATGACTGTAACTGAATATCAGCATGGACATGTGTTCAGGACAGAACTCTTATCAAACGTGTGAAGTTTGGGGCAGATTGGACATTCCATACCTGAGTTACAGCAAATTCCTATTGAATTGCAGTAATAGCATGCTTTAGCACTTAGCTAAGTGCTTGCTAGCATGTTTTAGCATGTTTCAAGTATGTTGTTAGCATGTTTAACACTTGCTGGCACTTTTTTATATGTTATCAGGAGTCCACAACAGTGTTAAACATGTCACTTCCTGTTGCCAGCAGGTGGCGCTGTGACTGTAACTGAATATGAGCATGGATATGTGTTCAGGACAGAACTCTTATCAAACGTGTGAAGTTTGGGGCAGATTGGACATTGTTTGCCTGAGTTACAGCAACTTCCTGTTTCATGGCGAAACATCAAAATTTGCCAGGCCGCCGAGGACACGCCCTTCGACGAAAACTCAAGATCTTCGCAATTTAACGTCGCAAAGGCCTTAAGATTACACTCACCAAATTTGAAGATGATCAGATTAAAACTGTAGGAGGAGTTCGTTAAAGTACGAGGCCTGAAAATGGCAAAAACTGCACAAAAATCTGAGAGGAAGTTCAAAATGGCTGACTTCCTGTTGTGTTTAGGGCTACGCTCCAAGAGACTTTTTTGTAGGTATTGGGCCATTACATGTATGTACCGAATTTCGTACACGTACGTGAAACGTAACGCGAGGCGCACTCCGTTGAACCTTTATAGGTGGCGCTATCGAGCCATTTTGGCCCGCCCAATTTTGAAACGCATATCAGATGTAAATTTTCGCCAGTTCTGACGCGTGTGCAAATTTACGTGAGTTTTCGTGCATGTTTAGGCCCTCAAAAATGCGATTCATTGCGGAGAAGAATAATAATAATAATAATAATAATAATAAACAGAGCAATTCCAAGAGGGTCCTCACACCATCGGTGCTCGGGCCCTAATTATAACCCTTTCCAAAGTGACGTTATCAGATAATAACATACAGGTCACCATCATGAAACATTTGAAAGTATATTCAAATAGAACAGTTATTTGAAATGATAAGATTTCATAATATTATTGTTTTATATGTAATTTTGATCAAATAAATGCAGCCTTGGTCAGCATTAGAGACTTCTTTCAAAAATATAACAAAAATATTGAACATTTGAACGGTAGCACATTTATAAATATTGTATTTGGTTCAAACTGTAAAAGCTTGCATTATATTATATCATACATGTGAAGGACAATTTGGCCCTAGTCAAAATAAACAGCTTCTTTTAAAATACAAAACATTTACAGTGCCACCTGGAGGGTATAGAGAGGAGATCCAGGAGGAGGAAATGACCTCAGCACCATACAGAAAGTTCTCTGTTTCTACTGTGGCCTAATATAACCTCATTCGTTCATAAGACTCATTGCTCACTTAGACAGACAGAACAAAAAGAGTGTGCACAAATGATTCACAGGAAGTGCTCACACCCTTTAGCTCCGTGTGAACATGTCAAGCAAACCATGTAATGTTTCAGTTCCTTAATGTGCAAGCAGACAAAACAAATGAGCATAGATTGTTATTAGTGGTCCAAAAAAGTCTCTTAATCTCTTTATGTTAGTGTCACAAATGTGTTACCCATTTCTGGCAATAACAACCTTTGTTATTTAGTGACCAACAAATTAATAGTGTTACATAAGCTTTAAGTAGAATGAGAAGAATAAGTTCAGAATGGTGTGGTGTGTGTGTGTGTGTGTGTGTGTGTGTGTGTGTGTGTGTGTGTGTGTGTGTGTGTGTGTGTGTGTGTGTGTTGTGTTATATCTCTTTACAAGTATGCCCTCTAGGGGTGGCGAAAAGCAATACTGGCAAACCTCAGGAGTCAGGACAGGGTGCCACAAAAATAAATAAATCACTTTTTCTTTTTTTAGATATACATGGAATGTATATATGGATGTATCAGAACAAACACTGTTATTGTGTAAGTCTCTATAAAACATAAAATAAAAACCAAAGGCAGTAAGATTTTCACAAATGAATGTTTCTTAATCTGGGCACTTTAATCTCAAAAGGGCCAATTTTTAAAATATAAATCTTAATATGAATCTTAAAATATAACAATCTATCATAACATTTTAAAAACAATGATAATCTAAAAAAAAAGAGTGAAATACTCAAAACTATTTCAATATTTTGTATAAATTATATAACTTTTACCAAGGTTGAAATATTAGATGTTTTAAGATGAAATTACCAAAAATCAAAAGTAAAATGTGTACAAAATATTCATATTGCACATAATTTCCTATCAAGCTATACAATTATTCAATTGTGTGTATTTAAATGAGTTACATAAAAACCCAGCTATGAAATAAGTCTTAAAAAGCCATTGTATGTTTAAAATGTCATCCACCAAAGAATGCTTTTAAACATGACACTAACAGCAAAATTGTGAAAGGATGTTAATACAAAAATCTGATGAAAATCTTCATGACTTTGAGAGAAAAAAAAACTAGATACACGAAATAGTTATAGTACGAAACACACAATTTGGTCTTTAAGCAGCAAAGAGACAACATGACAACACAACCACACTGTGATGTGGGAGAATCAGATTTCTCTGATATACAACATAAAAGGATGTTTTTTCTCAAGGAATTAGTGAGTTCAAAATTTTCCAGACACATAAAACAAAACCCATATCAGTTGGCCCTAAAACGCTGCCAGACTTGATGATGAAACAACACAAAGCAAGACCTTTCACCCTAACGCTGTGAACTAAACTCAAGGTCACATTTGCATGATACAACATGCCAAAGGTCAATGTGTGCATTAAAAAGTTAAATAAAAACAAGCTCAAACGCCAACATTTACAGTGCTGATATAGTGAAGACACAGTCCCAAATGGTGCCAGATGCCAATTAACTAATAAAGTTAAACATTATTAAAGACAAGTGAACAATCATTAAGAAATAAAAACAAATATACTAACAAGCAGCATAAATACAATAAAACAAAAGTTACAGATAAAGTAAGGTCTAACAGTATGCAGGTACAGAAATGTAATAAAATGTAAAATTACACTATAGTGTTCACTGTATACATTATAATATTATAGAATATAGATTCATCTTTGTTAAAGCAATGTATTGTTTCATTAACATTAATGGCATAGACAGCAGCAGGTATTAATAGGCTGCTGTCACTTTAAGATCGAATATACGGATCCAATATAATGCCACATTTGATTTCATTCCTAACTCTTTACGTTCACTAAAGACGTAACCCACTGCGTTTATGAGAATATTTGCAGAGACGGGTATTTTTACAATTTGTGTGTATGTGTACCGTCTATGATGTGTGCACAGATAACAGCGCACGAGTATCGAATTAAATTATTTTTGCCTAGTCTTGCATTGGAATGGTTTAAAATCTATTTAACGTGTAAATTGGCAAGACAAAACCCGTGCAAATGATAAACTTACACTATGATGTTTATCCATGAATCACATGCGTGCCAAACTGTAAAGCCCTGATCATGAAATATTAAAAAATAAAATGTGTGCTTTTCGATAATGTTCACGTCGCCTAATTACGTCACTTCATAAAGTTCCCATGGCAACAGGGGAAATGGCTGCTCTTGTGTGAAGCAAATGCAACATTTTTCAACTTTCTGCTAAGATATATGTTACCTTTTTGCAACGAAAATGCGGGGATTATGAAATCATGCAAGCCGCTTTGTGCGGAAATTGGCAATTTATGCGGCAAAAGTGTGGCGTATTTGAAAAAAAAATGCAGCCCCCGCATAAATATGCGGACATTAGCTGATTATGCATTATGCTTTTTTCTGGAGGGACTGCTTATTGCACTTAATAACTCTGTTTAACATCAAGCACATCTTGCACTTTATTTTCACATTCAATCATGTTCTTTTCGCAAAAAAACAAACCCGAATCATCAGACTCAAGTGCTTTGCTTCCTTCCTATTGAATTAAATATAAAAAGAGTAGCCTATCTTATTTACAATAAAACACCACATTAACAAAACACACATGTAAAGGCCTATTACATTTTTAAAAAATGTATTATTTTATTTTTATGCATCGATGCAGAATCATTCACATCATCATAAAAACGATAACATTTTCCACAGCTCTAATTGTTATTAAAGTATCAACCAGAGATGGATTATTTTTTTCTGTGCGTGTTCCAAAGAAGAAGAAAAAAAATGAATATATCTGTGATGGCCTTTTCATTTACAGAGAGAATTTTTATTTCTGGGTAGAGTATCCCTCTAAATAAGAAAACGGTGGCCACAGTGAAGTTCAGTGAGGCACAGGTCAGCATCGATGGCTATCTCAGTGCACCCATGTGCCTGTACCCAGCCCTAAGGGGCCTGCAGTCCAGGCGAGCATGCTGGAGAGGGAAAACAAAAGAGAGAGAGAAAGAGACAGAGAAAAAGAAAGAGATAGAGGCCTGCAGATTCAAATCAGCGCAGGAATGTCAGAGGGGAAACAGCATGAACAATGCTCAACAAGGCTCTGATACAGCAACACAAAGACCCATATGGGCAAAACAGGAAAACCAGCTTTCACAGTAAAGTCTGAAGACGAAACTGTTCCTGAATCAGTGCTTTAACATCAGAGAGAGGCAACGCTGAGAGTCGCTCTAGATAGCGATTGGTCCAGGATCGGTTTTTGACCTGTGTGTGACGATGCAGTGATCTACGATCTACACCAGCAAGGCACCACAAGTCCTGCTATTGTATGAACACGCATCTCAGCTTAAAATCTCTTTTTTTAGGAAATAGGCTTTTGCTCAAAACGGTGTCGTTGCAGATTGTTCCTGATTCGTGTTTCCTGTCTTGCACAGGATGCAGTTTTCAGCCACAAAATGTTATCTAACGATTCTTTCCGTTTGTGTTTTATTACACCCCTCCATCTCTTCTTGTTCACCTGCTGCTCTATTCATGGACTTATTGGTTTTGGTGTTGATTTACATTTTTTTTCTGAGGGGCCTGAGTCGGCATCAGTCAAGAATGTGAGAAACACATATAAGAGGTCAAGGTTCGAACTTGTTAGACAGGTATTTTCCCTTTAACCCAAAAGTGATTTACAGTGTGTGTGTGTTTGGGGGGTTGATAGACCCCCCCGAAACTACTAGTGTCGCGGTGCGGGTGTGTTACAGATATGGTTAGGGTCACAATATTTATAGGTATTTAGCAGTGATATTGTTAGGATTTTTTATTTATAACAAAGTAAGTTAATTATGAAACAAAATATGATAGCATTATAATATAACAATATGTAACGACAAAGTTTAAAGTGGCTTCATAAATTAATTAAAAACATAAAAATGCAAAACACACCTGATGCACATTTAGAAATTAAATGTTTTATTTTTTTTCAAAATTTCCGTTTCAATTTGTCTCCATTTTAATGGCTGAATAAAATTTGTAGTAATCAAAAAGCATATCTAATTAATTTAAATCATGAAACTTACACAAATATTAAACGTATACAACATTTATTAAAAAAAAAAAAGATTTTTTTTTTTTTGCCTCTTTAGGATTGTCACCTTCTCCGTTCCTCTTTGACATTTTTACTGATAAAGTTACTATTTATATATATATATATATTTTTTTTTTGTCATTCTTTCAGGGGTGGGGTTTGGATGTCGTTTGGAGGGGCAGGTGGTGTGTTTCAGAACCACCCCACCCCCCACCCCCCACCCCAAACAAAACAAAAACAGTGTAGGGAAACAATGGTAGGCAAAACACTGTCAGTAAAACACAACTCTGTGCATCCAAATACAACACAGACATCTTAGAAGCACATGATTGACAGTTTCCAGCATCAGTCTTACATGGCTTTCACGTTTAACAGATGACCAACTGACAGGAAGCTGTTACTCGCTGTTCTCACACACACAGAGTGTTTCTAACTAGGTCTTTACTCATCGCTAAACAATCTCGCCTCATTCACCTCACTGGCTGACTCAGGGCTAATCTGTTAGAGAAACATCCCACACAGTTTCCAAACCGAAGAGAACTCTCTATAGTTCCCGTATCTTACAGGGGCATCCAGCGACATTTATGCTTGCAACAAACTACCTTTTAAATAGTACTGATCTGGAATTCTCAACTGCGAATACGCCATTTTTATACCGGTAGGTTGATTCCCCCAAAAGTGTAAACATTTGGCCTGTGTAGCGTCATTAAAATGTTGAAATCAGAATTGTATAATAGGAACAAGTATGCTATTCGAAATTCCGTTATTGTTCGGTTTGCTTGAGCAATCTGATAAAAAGGAAGCATTGACTCAACCACAGATGCGAGTTTGGAGGCGGGATTATCTGTTTGTCCAACCAATGGTAGACTGCTAAAATCAAACATTATTTTTGCAATTCCGTTTGGTGGAGCAATTACATATTTCAAATTTAACATTACAAAAAGTCCTGTTCACACCAACCCGAATAGTCAGCAGACTCAGCACATGTAGGCTATTTGGTCTGATTTACAAATTAGTAAAATGGATAAAATGCATTAAAAAAAAAATGGTAGATGAGTAGGGCTGCCCTCGACTAAAAAAAATTCTAGTTGACTATTAGTCGTTCATTTATGTGATTAGTCGACTAACAGCATGTGTATATTAATAAGCCAAATCATAACAATGAGCCTTTAATTGCCTATAAATAGCCTAATCAATGTTCAAGCACAGGCATCAAGCTTGCCACAGCGCACCAGCAAAAGTAATGATTATGAAGTGTTGTGACAGAGAGCAGTAGGAGCGCTTACAACTTCCACAATGCGCACAATCAATTGAATATGACCTAATAATAGCGCACATTTATATAGAATACCATTAAAGCCAGAAGTCATGTAAAGGTACTAACATGTTTAAAATGATAAGCCATATTTGAGGTCAATGTTTTCCTGCACATACTATAATTAGCACAAAGACCATTAACGAGGATAACAATCTGTCTCTCACGGACTGCGTGACTTCACCAAGAGTTTTTTTTCTTTTCTTCGACAAACCGACTAATAAAATAATTAGTTGACTATTAAGGGCAGCCCTAAATTCACTCGCCGATTAAAAATTCAAACACCCCTCTTTAGGGGTGTCACGATTCTCCAAATCTTCCATTCGATTACATTTTCGATTCTAAGGTCACGATTCGATTCTCGATTTTTACCTCTTTTTTTTTACGCACAGGTTGCTGTTGCTCCTAAAAAGCTGACATCAGTTAATCGCAGTCTCACACATCTCTGTTATTATCAATTAAGCTGACTGCACAATGAACCTTTCATAATATACACTTTGTTTGTTATAATTAGAGGATTTTCCAGCATACAGAATTCAGCACTGAACAAAAAGTCAGTTTTGAGCGGTGAGGGGAGTCTATCTTAAATGCTTCTGATTGGCCATTATTGCGTTCAAGAAATCAACACATATGTCTGTGATTGGCTAAATCGTTCAACGCTGCAAGCATGTTATAAATAAAAACTCTGGCCTGTAAATCGTTTCTATTTTGTTTTAGTTGTTCTTGTTGCTTTTCTGTAACAGATAAATAAAAAAGTATGTTTTTTATGTTTTATTCATATATATATTTCTAATTTGCGGGAGTCGCGCGAATCGTTTTATTCTCCCGCACACACAGAGTGAGTGCATTGCCGCCCGCACTCGGCCATCAAATCTAATTCCACGCCGCTCTCTATTGCGAGTGCATGTCTCTAGTCTAAATCAAGGGCCCAGCCCGAGGATAGTGACGGGAAATATCGGCCCGGGTTGGGTCAAATTCGGGCTCGGGCAGAGAATCTAAGCTTTAAGGTAAGTTAGAGGACTCGCAGCCTTTCAACTCGTGCCGTGATGAGTCGTTCATTGCCTCTGTCACGCGACAAATGAACAAAAGACTCGGAAGGTAAATTAATTATTTATGTTCCCTGTAAATTATTTTTGACTGCATTATTTAGGTGGATGTGTTTGGGGAATTTACCTGTCAAAAGTATAACATTAAAAGCCCCTGAAATTAACGAAATGACTAGAAAAAAAGATTAGGCCTAGTTCATTTGATGAACGAGATCGAACAAGAGAGTCAGTAAAATGATCCGAACTTCCCATCACGGGCATGAGATGGGGGCGTGAAAGCATCGTCGATTCCATTTTTTAATTCGAAGTTCGAGATTGTGACTTAATTTCGGTCACCCCTACCCCTGTTACACCGCTACACAAAGTGCTGTGCAACTTTCTGTTTCTGACAACACTCAAACGGTATTTATGTCTTCAAACAATTTTTGTATTCTCTATGGTCGGTGTTTATCAAACCAAGCACAGAGACAAAAGAGTCAGTTCCAAATTTTTTCTCTGCCATTTACTGTTTCAGCGCCCCCAAGCCATAGGTTTATGTAACGGCAGCATTCTGGGTATGTGACCAAAAGCGCAAATCTTATTGGTTGTCCAGATGTCTTCCCAGTGCAACGAAATAGAAGAGATAAGAACACTTTTAAATTCTGTTGCATTAACAGTATGTGAATGTTTGTGTCAGTCTGAGCAGATGCATTAATAGCTGTTCATTCTAATTAATGTTATCGCACTAATTTTCGCACAGAACTCTCATCTTGGCATGAACAGGCTTTTGACTGGTTACTTGACATGATTTTACCATTATTAAAAACTTGCATTCCCCCAACTACATGACAATTCCCTGGCCTTACAGAAGGGCTCAATGATAAAATGCTGGAGAGGGATCTTCTTAAATCCAGCCCATGGGTTTTCACTACCTGGGGTCAAACCTGTGAACCTTTATGTCTAGGAACCCAAACCTCAACCTCCAAGTTATGACCACCAGTTCTCGAGCCAATGACTCACATTTGACTAATGATGACCACAGAAACATTGAATAACAAAGAATGCTAGCCACAGTGCAGACAGATTTTTTCCTGCTCTTAGCAGCGAGACGATCTGCACAGACTCTAAATGATTGTGTTTTTTGATGAAGCAATCCATAAAGCAGTATGATGTAACTGCAATTTTGACTTTAGTCAACATGATTCTGCTCAAGCCACCGTTGCAAAACTTCAAGCATGTAACCATCCTGTTTCAAACGCTGCTGTTGAATCATGTACTTTGACATAAGTTATGAGATATTGATATGGATTCAGGTTTAATCTTATTTATAGTTTTAGAACTATTGTGAAAGACCAACATAATAGCACCCCAAGTTCACAATATGTACAGTGGTAGACACAAAACCAGAAGAAAAGGTGTGGCAGACATACCCGAGGGCCATAGAGCTTGGGAGGAGGGTTGTGTCAAACTGAGTGGTGGGCCAACAAGGTCGGGTCACGTCAATCTGAAAAAAAAAAAAAAAAGAAAGTTGCATGTGTTCATGAGGCAGCAAATGAGTAGTAAAATTTTCAACCAGCATAAAGGGATCAGAAAGAAACCCACTTGCTCAAATGTCTACATGACAATTACAGTACAGCAATAGACATGTGAAAATGGAAGTTGCATTCCTGTCTTTTCCTCTCAAAAATTTAAAATGTGTGCTTGCTTGAGGCGATGGTCCACTCAAACCAGATCTGGCAGCATCTGACTGAACTTGAGCCAGGATTGCAGGACTCTTCCTAGTGGTAAGCTACAGATTATCTTCCGCCATCCCTCCCTCCACCCATTCATCCATTCCTTCAAACGCGGTTATGTAACTCTGTTGCACACTACTCCCTACACACTAGTGCAGAAAGGTTTGCCACAGCTAAAAAAAACACACATGGCTGCCAAATACTTATTTATAGAGTGTTAAGTGTTAGGCAGACTACCTGTGTCTCATTAGCTATAATTACTACTCAGGGCTCTTGCTGCGCTCAATGACACTGCAGCTCAATCAAAGGGCGGATAAATGAGCGTAATTTACACTGCACATCAAAAAGCCAAACACGGACCACACAGAAAACTCAAGACAAACAACTTGTGCTTTTTCTCTCTGTATTTTAAATCTTATTATGGATCAAGAAGCTATTCTAAAATCATATAAAAAGCAGAGAGTCATTCGACAGTCTGTGACATCATCAAATGCCACACTGAAGACCATGTGGTGTTGCAGAAAAGTTCTGGTACACCAAAGTGTCATCATTAGAATAAATGACAGTATCAATGTATAAATAACAATTTAGCATCTTATTTATATTACAGATAAATGAGGAATGTTTAGCACTGACAAATATGTGTTAAACTGAATAAATATTAAAATAATTAATTTTAATGCATTTTTGTATCATTTATTCAACTGTTAATGATCCAATTTGGATGTCCGTGAACAGAAGAGAGAGTTGAAAGAGACTGTAAAATGCCAAAAAGTAAATGTAGACCCAGTAGCTAGGTGGCACTTTTAAAGCCCATTCACACCAAGAACAATAATTATAAAGATAACTATAATGGTAACTATATTAGCGTCCACACCAATGAATGATAACACTGCTTATTCTAAGCATGTACTGCAGTATTGTCTGCCACTTAATAAATGCTGGTTCTCTTTAAAGAAAATGGGTTCTGATTGGTTATCGTTCATTAGCTGGGGGGGGGGGGCTAGCAGTGGGGGATTTTGCTCTGTCAACTATCTTTTTAAATTTAGAATGATTTTTTTAACTACATCTCTTTATCATTATAGTTATCATACTTGGTGTGAACAAGGAAACGAGAAAGGTATTAGGAGTGTGATTGTCAAATTAATAGCAATAGAACAGAGTTCCCCCTAACTACGGTATGTCACCGTATGTAAAAGTTAAACAATATACTTATTCTGACCTATAATTATTAAAACATATAATAATATGATCATTGAAAAATTGATTATATTTTAAATTATTTTACTTGCATACAAAAACATCTTGCTGATAAATGGGTAGACCAAGTTATTTGAAGGATATTGATTTAAAAATTACAATTAATTAGTATTAGGGCTGCGCTGTAATCCTTAAATAGAGGATTCTTAAATCCTTAAAACATTTTAATGTCATCAAATGATTCAGGTTTTAAATATGCCAAATACGATTTTTTTAACACATAAATATTGTTCAACTGAATTACATTTTAGTGGGGTTTTTTGATGCTTGAAACCCCCTTTACGTCTTTGACCCACATGCAGTATCAGCCGAAAATCGCATTCTAGGACTCAATCGGTAGTTTTTAAATTTGCAATTTGTTGACGTAAAACCGTAAAAAGTTGCTGCCGCGTGCATGTAAACAGTATACAGATGAGGTTTTTGCACCACATTCTGCTTTGTAACTTTGCGAAACATTAGTAAAACACTACATATTACATAGGACATCTTTCTTTAGAGTGGGCTGTCTCGATATAAACAAAAACCTTAGATATCATTCACATTTAGTCTGATTGCAAAACATTTACTTGAAGCTAAATATCATGAACAAAAATGAACAGGCTTAAGAACACTTACACAAGGACCTTTTGCCTGTGGTTTAAAAACACCATAGAAAAACAACAAGCCTAACTAATATAAACTTCAAGCATTATTAAAGACAAGTAAACACTCAGTACTTAAAAAAAAGAACAAATAAAAAATGAGCAATCACAACAAATAGACACAACTGACCAAAGATACGATTGAAATAAAGTGTTTTAAGATTTTCAGGTATTCAGGTTCAGAAACTGCACTGAAAAATCGTTTCGCTTGAATGGTTTAAAGTCATAGCCTATTGAAATCCTTACAGAGTAATCGATAAAAATAATAGAAATGTAAATTTTATAACAAGTATCCGATTCCTGACCAAGTATTAAATTCCAGAATTGGAATCGATTTTTGATTCCCAACCCTATACAGCTGGAAGATCATCACTTATCAACCAGGATCTTATTACTTGTTCTATGTAATAATAAATAGTTTTATGCTTTGTACACATGCAAGTAGTTATTTTGTTCTGTACACATGCAAGTAGTTCTTTTGTTCATTTAAAACACTCAGATCACTTGTTTGGAGAGGTTTTTGGACTTTTGATAAAAAGGCTGCCATGAATAACAAAATAAATCAATAAATTGAATCACTTTTGGGAGAATTTTCATAAGAACCTCCAAACATGATCAAAATCTGTTTTATTTAAAATTTTAAACATGTACTTGATGGGGATTTTTTTAGCCATTAACACTTCAAATCATTGATCAGACGTGTGTCTGTTTTGCTAAAAACTAGAAAAACACAACTAATCCTTTGCAGGTTCCCTATTAGCATTGGGTTTCAATCCAAAATTGTCAAATAGGCACTTTTACTTTTCGCTTTGAAAGCAAATCTTCCGCTATCATCTTGTCAGTCAGCTCCTCACTCTTCGTTCAGTTTGTATTGTAGTGTCTATTCTCTAACTGAACTAAATGATTTTTATAACTACGAAAAATAAAAATGACAGTGGTGCAGCGGTGGGCAAGTGATGTAACCGGTGTTGTGGCTGAACACCGATAACACCGACTATCGCAGCAAGCCTAATCTGAATAATCAAATTAGGCCTACTCAATTTATATTACAGTACTTCCTAAAGCAGATGATCAGAGAAAGCAGGCTACAGTAGCAACTGTCAGCCAAGTATGATGACACAAACACACATTCACAATCGATCTTCCTCTTCTAAGGCCACACGAAAGATACAAATAGTTCATCTAACTTCCCGTTACACCCAAACAGCCACACAAAAAAAGTACTAGACAGTCACCAAGCTTCACACCCTATATATATAAATTTACAAAACGCTTCATACCTGAGACTCCCAAATATTTTCACACATAAGCATTCACGTCTCTCACTTATATTTACATACAATTTTTCATTAAGTCATTAAGACAGTCTTTATGAGTAATAACAACCCTAACAGAACACAGACAAAACTTTCCCAGGACAAGGAGGGGCTTGTTTTCTTTGGCAAGGCCAAGGGCCAGAGCCTGAAGGCGAGCAGTAACAGAGGAAAAAGTGTCCAGAGCAGAGTTAACATAAAGAAAAGAAACCACATGCAAACACACCACAGAACAACAGTGTAGGACATCGATAAAACGTCCAACGATACGATGCCACAAATAAAATATCGATATGAGGTTTATTTTCACACTCTCCACATCCTCATGTAATGTCCGTTAACGCATTTCACCAAAGCTCACATTTTCGTTTACCATACTGTCTGCCTGTGTGTCAGATTGCGAATGAGATGCAGCAACAAAGCGATTGTAGCAGCATTAAAAAATAACGCAGAAAACGTTGTGCCTGCTGCCGGATGTAAATTGTGGGTTTGGAAACATTTTCTATTTGCGAAAACAGATAGGCAGAAAACAGAAGGCAGGCAAAGTAACCCCATGTTATTTGGAAACGTTGCCAGTACCAGCTGTAATATTTGGGGAATACTTAAAAAAATGTCAGCGCATCTGAAAAGGAAACATGGAATTCAGGAAAGTACTTTGGCTGACGAAAAACAGCCTCTGTCACACCACATGATGAACTTTTTCGCCCAGACATTGGCCCAAAACTCCAAAAGAGCAACTATTATGTCCGATCCCTCCAATCCAAACCTAAAAAGAAGTATACTCACTCATCCACACTTTTTGACTGATAGACTGTTACACTATACACAAAACCACAATATAGCCCACCAGTTTGGAAGGTGGTGCTTTTATTTCCTTTTTAAGTCTTGCGGTTCTCTTCCAAGTCCACATTTTGGTGACACAGTGTTGCAGTCTGCCATGAAGACACAATAGAGATGGGCATTTTTGTATATTTTTTTTTTCATTTCGAGGGGGGGGGCGTCCGTCATGGTGATCATACAAATATTTGGATTAAAAAACGGTTATAAAATTAATGTTGACAAATAAAAATATGATATGAAAATATGTCTAGAAAAATAACGATGCTAGATTATCAATAATGCATCAATGTAAAAGGAATAGCTGCATGAGGTGAAGATATCCTAGATGCACAACATAAATGTTACTGTAGCATTGGGCTGGGCGATATGGCTGAAAACTGTATCACGATATCAGTGTTTCATATCGGTCATATCGATAATTATTGATTTTTCTATGACCCATTTAAAATAAGGACCAGGAGAAAAAATATATTACATTTAAACATTTTTATTTTAAACTTAACCTTCCTCTGATTATAATCCCAAGACAGAAATGTCAACACAACTATGGAAAACTCAAATAATTAAAATGTGAACATAAGTCTAAATTCAGTTCGGTTCAGACATCACGGTTCGGTACGATTTCGGGTGAAAAGCAAAACAGAAATATAGAAGGCTTTTTTATAAATGTCTTACACAAACACACACACCAGCATTGGAATCTTGACATCGCAAGCCTGTTCATTAAGCTGTGTTCACATCAAACGCGAATAGAGCGAATTATCCAATAATGTTTCGCAATTCTAGCCTGCATGGCATGCAGATGAAGGGCACTCATTTTCTGCTTCTCAATCGCCGGGTACTGAAGAGGAATCCAGCAGCACGAGACAACGTTATGGCGCGCCGCGCAACCAAACTGACACCATTACATGATTGCCTGTTAAAGCCTGGTTTACGGTGCGTGTCCACTGGCACCAGGGTCGGCGCCACGAGGGGGCCCCAGGGGGCCTGGCCCGGCCACCTGGGTCACTGTGCCCCCTCACCTCTGGTCAGCGCACCACCCTGCCTCGGAACCTCGGAACGCGATTTCAGCCGCTGAGACTCGGCAACAGGCACGCTACCACTGTGCCCTTTTATTCCTGACATATTATAATTAACTTAAGTATATATATTTTATATTTTAACTATAACTACATAGAACTATTTGTAAATTAATTTTGTTTTACCATGATTAAATCAGATTTGCAACCCGTAAATATATCCATCGATCCGCTGATTTTGTTTGAGTTCTTCAGTGGTCTAGTGGTAGATTATTTGCCAAGCATGTCAGAGGTTACGGGTTCTAATCCGCCCTCGGGAAAAAAATTTTTCTGTCTCAGCAAAAACCGAATATGTTCATCATTGGTTACAGTTTTTATCAAGCAGGGACAAGTTTGTGTCCATTTTATATTGTGATCTCACCGAACGAATAGAGTCTCCGTTACTGCGATAGATTGAAGAGCGTGTCCGAGTGAAGACTGCGCGAGCCACAAGAGAAACTGTATCCATGACACTGATAGCAGCGGCAACCAGCGCGCAGCTTGAGTTCAAAAACAAAACATTTTAGCGCTAGATCTTATTTAATAGCGAACTAAATTAATGCTCTGCTAGTTAACTGGAGATGTTTTATGTATTTGTATTTGGTGCATCCGTGCCATGTTTCAAAAAGTGGTGGGGGACAATATATCGATCCTGAGAAAATCCCGCAAATTACGCCTATGAAACAACACCCCTTGGGCTTTTTAATCTTTAAAAAAAAAAATCATTAAAAGTAGGCCCTCCCAGTGACGCATCGAGGCCCCCTCCTTCCGTATGTCCTGGCGCCGACCCTGACTGGCACGGAGCGAGCGGAGCGAGCGTTTTCAATTCATTCCTATGGAAGTCGAGCTTCACGCTCGCGTAGTGCATTTTGGGATTGACAGCGGACCGGAGAAAGCGTTGAGAGCGTCAAAAGGTTGGGCAGTTCTCGACTTTATGCAAATATCAAGCGGAAAACGCGGTCGCTTTTATGCTGGATTTAGTGCGTAAATAATTGTGTTTACAAATTAGACGCTTTGCAGTTGTTATATATGTTAAATAATTCATTTAGAAAGTGTTCATTGTGATTATTCTGGCTGGGTTTATAAAAGTTTATAAAATTGACGGGATATCTTTGCTTGGGGCAAAATGTAAACAAAGCTTGTCTATTTCCGAATGTAATCGCGTGCATCTCTGATGATTATACTGTGTGTATGTTGAAAAAACCATAGATTAAACACACTCGCAACAGACACACCCCAAAGCGGAGACGTTATAGCGTTGCCAGCGGCACTGAGCGGAGTTTTGCCGCTGTAGTGGACACGCACCGTTAAGCCTGGTTTATACTCGACGCGTCCGCAAGAGCGCGAAGCGCGCGCGGCAAAAATGACGTCATTGCGGTGTGGGCGGTCGTGCGCGTTGGGTGCGCAAGACCCCATTTCGCCTGGCGGTGTGCACGGCACTTTTTGTAACTTCGCGCGCGCCGCCGCATCCGAACATGAACGACTTCGAGCCGAATCTAGCCGAACTGGTACGTCTGTACCAGCATGTTTATGATCCTTCTATACACAGATACATTTGCATTGATGGGCGACCATAAAAGCCTCTCATTTTGTGACAAGGCTTTATACTCGACGCGTCCGCAAGAGCGCGAAGCGCGCGCGGCAAAAATGACGTCATTGCGGTGTGGGCGGTCGTGCGCGTTGGGTGCGCAAGACCCCATTTCGCCTAGCGGTGTGCACGGCACTTTTTGTAACTTCACACGCGGCGCCGCATCCGAAGATGAACGACTTCGAGCCGAATCTAGCCGAACTGGTGGTACGTCTGTACCAGCATGTTTATGATCCTTCTATACACAGATACATTTGCATTGATGGGCGACCATAAAAGCCTCTCATTTTGTGAATAGGAACACATTTGCATTAAGCACCCAGTTTGCACTTGTCTAAAGTAATGGTTACATTTACAAAATAAGCATACAATAACAGAAGTAAGCCCTGCTGATGAAATCAAGGTTTAAACACTCTCAATAAGGCTTCAGTTGTTTAGTTTACATGCAGTGAAAGTAGGCTACAATAAACCTACTGCATTTATTACTCTTTTATGAATCAGCAATTAATAAACTAGCCTACTAATAAACGGCAAACTACTTCTTCACTTCTGATTCCTGGTGGTTTAGAGGAGAATTACTCCGAGTCGCCCCGTCGTTTCACAGAATAGCACAACGGCGAGAGCGTCAAGTATAAACTCCTCGTCCGTTTGGAGAGGGGCGCGCGCAGTCAGCGGAGACTCGCACTCGTGCGGACGCGTCGAGTATAAACAAGGCTTTAGCGTGTCACTCCCTACGTTGCTAGGTAGGTTACAAGAGAGTGCGTGCCTTTGTTAATGCAACCAAACTTGCTTCACAACCTGTGGTTTCTTCCGACGAAGAAAAAAAAATATCGAACGTTTTATCGAACACATTTTTTATTGATATCGATCACGTGTCTATCGCGATACATATCGTTATCGTTTTATCGCCCAGCCCTACTGTAGCATAAACGTTACTGTTACTCGTATCTCTTGAGATGAGACGAGAGAGGACCAGGCCTGGACCTCTCTCGTTCTTCACTGTCGTCACTCCTTATATCCATCCGGTTCTCCTCAGTGAGATACAAGGCCTTTGTGGTGCACAGATGACGCTCATTAGCAATCGCTCCGCCGGACTTGCTCTGTTCTCATGGCTCTCAGCCCCACCCTGCTTGCCACAGTTACATTACAACTTGTATCTGCACAAAAGACTGAATGAGTCTACAATGGTTGAAGTCCAAAGGCTTCACAATCTATGCATTTTAATTTGGGTAGGACTGGGCCATATGGCCCAAAAAACATATCTCAGTATTTAATGGTTGAAGTTTTTCTGTCAAAACGTCAAGCCGCAAGCCACTTTAAACATTACGTGTTATATCTTACCAGTTATTTTAAAGGCCTTAATATAAAGCATGGCTTGACTAACCAATGACCATGTTTGTCTGAATGTGTAACTCTCATTGTGGATGCGCTCTAACAATAACGCTGAAATACAGGAAACTATTGTAATAGAATGTTGTAAATTCTTTGTGCTTTAGTGTTCTCAATATGTGGCAAATTGCTGCTGCACATCTTGCACCTAACTGTATTTTTATGATCCAGGCATCACTGCGCATTTTCAAATCCATAGTTTCACTTAATTTGCCAGTCTGGGCGGTAAGCTATGCTGTCCTAATGTTAACCAATCAGACCTCTGAAACCGCCTAAAATAAAAATATTTATTTAAAGACACAATCTATATAGGTTAGCCAATCAATATATTTTATATTTACATATAAAATTTAGGCTGAACTAAAGTGCCAAAGTGGTAATTGCATAGCTGTCTATTGACGGACAGAAAGCTCTCAGATTTGATCAAAAAGATCTTTATTTGTGTTCCGAAGACGAACTAAAGTCTTAGTTTGGAATGACATGAGGGCGAGTAGCCTAATTAATGACAGAATTTTTAACGCATTAATGCATGCAATTAATTCAAAAACAGTTTTTTTTATAGCTTTTTTTCAATGATGACTGCATGTTGTGCAATAATGACAAGAGTTCAGCTGACTGATCTGGACAGCAGATCACTGCCTAGAGGGGAAATCGATCTACACGCACTCAAGAATGAGGAAGAGCCAGCCGAGTCTCACGAATAAAAACAGGTCTATCTGTTTCCAAACAGGTGACAGATCAGGAAGTGTTGATCAAGATATATACACTGACAAAGTGTGACAAAACATGTGAGGTCAGACAGCAAAATTGTAGGCATTTCCTTTTTTTCTGAATCCAGTGAATAGTGGTGGGCACATTTTATTTATATTTCCACACACAGAATGATACCTAGGGCTGTGCAATTTCGCAAACACAAAACTTTTTTTTTTTTCTCAGGCAGAACTACAATCTTATCACTATTTTAAGAATATTTTGCATTGCAAGTGCAGTACAGACAAAATAGTCTAAGCCTTATTTTTAATTTAAGCCTTAAAAATAAAATTAAAAAGAATGATGACAGACCATTTAGGCCAAAGGCCAAATATTATTTCATTTTATTTTATTATTGATTTTATTTTATTATTTAATTGGTTTTATTAAAAACAAAGACGCAAATTATAAATTACAAATACAAAACAATATACAAATGAAAAAACGTTGCTTTAATTTTTTCCAGCTTGGTCTATTAACAATAGCCTGTATTGAGAACATTTTGGCGGCTGTCAAAATTAATCTCTGTTCCGCCAAAGATGTATTTGATCAGTTAATGTGATGATACCTGCTGTTCTGCAGTACTGGTACCCACTGATAGTTGGCTGCTTTAAAGTTATCGTATGAGTGTTTGTTAGGGCTGGGTAAAAAAAATAGATTTCTCGATTTTAAATTAACCAATATCGATTCTTAAATCCCAAGAATCGCATTAGTCTATGCTGGTTTCAGTTGATGAATGAATAGAACATCGCAAAGTCTCTTCCCATAAAAGTCTGTTCAATTGGTGGCAATATTTGCAACGCCTCCGGGCAGCTATTTCAGGCATCCAAGACCAAGTCTTATCTAATTGAATGGGGAATGCTGAAATCTCAAAAAACTGCTTGCTTAATCACGGGATGTATTCCGCCATATTCCGGGTTGCAGTTTCTCCCACAAAGTCATAGGAGTGAACCATCTTTCTATATATTCTTTAATCGTAGCACAACCCCATTCCAATAAATCGAAATACAGTCCCCTCCAAAAGTATTGGAACGGTAAGGCAAATTCCTTTGTTTTTGTTGTTCACTGAAGACATTTGGGTTTAAGATCAAAAGATGAATATGGGACAAGAGTTCAGAATTTCAGCTTTTATTTGATGGTATTCACGTCTAGATGAGTTAAACAACTCACGACATACCACCCTTTGTTTGAACCTACCCATTTTTCAAGTGAGCAAAAGTATTGGAACAAATAATCTTAAAGTAGATAACATTTAATATTTGGTGGCATAACTCTTGCTTGCAATAACTGCCTCAAGCCTGCGACCCATCGACATCACCAAACAGTTGCATTCTTCATTTGGGATGCTATTCCAGGCTTTTACCACAGCTTCTTTCTGTTCTTGTTTGTTTCGGGGTGTTTCTCTCTTCAGTCTCCTCTTAAGGAGGTGAAATGCATGCTCTATTGGGTTAAGGTCAGGTGGTTGACTTGGCAAGTCTAAAACCTTCCCCTTTTTCCCCCTGATGAAGTCCTTTGTTTAGTTGGCAGTGTGCTTTGGGTCATTGTCCTGCTGCATGATAAACTTCCTCCCGATTAGTTTCAATGCATTTCTCCGTAAATTGGTAGACAAAATGTTTCTGTACTCTTCTAAATTCATTCTGCTGCTACCATCATCAGTTACATCATCAATAAATATTAATGAGCCTGTTCCAGAAGCAGCCATTCACGCCCAAGCCATGACATTACCTCCACCATGCTTCACAGATGAGCTTGTATGCTTCGGATCATAAGCAGTTCCTTTCTTTCTCCACACTTTGGCCTTTCCATCACTTTGATAGAGATTAATATTGGTCTCCTCAGTCCATAAGATTGTGTTCCAGAACGTTTGCGGCTCATCTCTGTACTTCTTTGCAAATTTCAATCTGGCCTTCCGATTCTTACTGCTGATGAGTGGTTTGCATCTTGTGGTGTGGCCTCTATATTTCTGCTCTCTGAGTATTCTTCGAACAGTGGATTGTGATACCTTCACCCCTGCACTGTGGAGGTCGTTGGTTATGTTTTGGGGGTTTTCTTCAAAGCTCTCACAATATTTCTGTCATCAACTACTGTTGTTTTCCTAGGCTGACCTGTTCAACGTCTGTTACTCACAACACCAGTAGTTTTCTCTTTTTCAGGACATTCCAAATTGTTGTGCTTGCTATGCCCAATGTTTGTCCAATGGCTCTGGTCGACTTTCCTTTTTTTCTCAGCTTGACAATGGCTTGCTTTTCTCCTATAGACAGCTCTCTGGTCTTCATGTTGGTTTATCCTCTTTAACAGGAAATGCAGTCTTTATAGGTTTGAACCAAGGATGAAAACTTACACTAGTCATGCAGAGCTATTTAATGTTTGTACAATCAACCTAAAAGGCAACACTTGGGCAACAATAAACATCTGTCAGTCACATGTTCCAATACTTTTGCTCACTTGAAAAATGGGTGGGTTCAAACAAAGGGTGGTATGTCGTGAGTTGTTTAACTCATCTAGATGTGAGTACCATCAAACAAAAGCTGAAATTCTGAACTCTTGTCTCATATTCATCTTTTTATCTTAAACCCAAATGTCTTCAGTGAACAACAAAAACAAAGGAATTTGCCTTACCGTTCCAATACTTTTGGAGGGGACTGTAAGCTTTATGCTCTGTTACTTTTGATATGAAGATCAAGCGAAATGGCAGCGCTTGTGAACTGATCATCTTTTCCACTTTACTACTACCGGTAGTTACACGAATAAACATGAATGAACATCAGAAGGAATAAGATACAGTACAACTTACGAAAATCCGTATCATGTCTCATGTAATCGCTTAAGTGTTTCAACCATGGAAAGACATCAATAAAACAACGGCATTATTTTTATTTATTTTTTACTGTTCTTCTATAGCCTATTTAATAAAATAAAAAACACTGAACTTACACGCAAGTCAGTGTAAACAAAACAAAGAAAACAGATGGATGGAAGCTCAACTTCCATAGGAATTAATTGAAAATGCTCACTCTGCTCTGCACCATTATGAATGCCAATGCGGACGTGCGCATTCTACTTTCGCTTTGAAATTAGTGATTTAACTAATCGATCCCTACCGGCTTTCTGTGCATATCAAAAAAGTGTGCGGGTAAAATCTTTTAAAATTTAAACTGGCAAACGCATACAAATAAGCAGCTTTCATGATGACAAAGAACTGCAATGTCACTTGAGCGAAACCGTGTCTATCGGTATAAACGCCCAACACTATCGCTACATTGCTAAACGTGTGATGTGAATGTAGTAATGTACGATGTATGTGATGTGAACAAAAGCATTTAAAGCTGTTGTTGGTTATTTCAAATATCCAATGGATCAACTCACTCCTGGATTGGACTCATTTATTTAATAACCTGCTGTCAATCATGGTAAAACTTCAGTTTTATGGGCACCCCCATCACTATGGTTACCGCTATGGTTAGTTAGATTGCGATTGTGACTTCAGCTGTTTGATCATTCAGCTGAATGAACATATTCCCAATTAGGCCTACACTGCATAAACCTTATCTTTTGTGATAAATAATACCATTAGGTAAAAGATCATAAGATAGATCAAAGATCAAAAGATAGATTAGTTATGGTTATTATTTATTGGTAAATTAACCAAGGATTAATCAACTATTCAGGAAAAAATCTATAGATTAACCTGAGTGGAAAATAATTGTTAGATTATTGTATTAATCTAAAAAATAGGATAATTGATAGATTAATTGATTGGACTGCATCTTCTGAGGCAGCGGCAGAACTGTAAGAGGCTGGTACACAGCTTTTTTCCGTGCTGTCATCTCCGCCGGTTTATAAACATGTATCCGTCATATTGTCATTTTCTGCTCATCCGGCACTTTGCAACACAACCTTGTTTTGGCAGCGACTTTCAGCATGTTTCCTATAACAACGTCTGACGTTTACATTTTACGTGGTGTGAGAAAGTCACATAAATCACACGAAATCCGATCAGACTGAAACGGATTACCAGAAATGTGATTTGAATAGGATTTCAAACCACATATGGATGTAGCTTGAAACGGATTTGTAAAAATTGCATTTCATGTGATTTTTCGCTGTTCACATTAGCTAATTCTGATCAGATTTCAATTGGATATAGGGATGGGCGATATGGCCTAAAATCCATATTGCGATATACATTGCAGCCTCTTGCGATAACGATATATATCGCGATATATAAATTATAATAGAACAATTTCAGAACAGGTTAGATAGACCATAAGGAAAGTCAAACTGCTATGTAGGCTATTTGTTTTAAAAGAAACGTATGTAGTTTTGAGAACATTTATTATGCAAAACTGTAATTATACAACATAATGTTGCAGATGAATAAAATCCAAGTACACTAGCTGCAGAGACTTTAACAAAGAAAAAGCTTAAAAAGCAACTGCATTTACTACATTTATGTTAAAATTGCAAACATTTTAAATTAAAGCATACACAATTGACAAAAACAGCTTACCATACCTTTTCTTTTGCATTTAAATCTTTTTTACAAGAAATATTGCGGTCACAAAGAACTTTTTCCACCTCCACAAGAGACAAACATCCATTGTCGCGTTGTTGAGGTAACTTAACTGTGTAGTTTTCCTTGCTTTAATTACCCCGAGCTTAAAGTTAAAAAGAAAATGATTGAAAAATAGTAGTATAAATGCATTTAAGGAGAGATTACTATATTTTCATATCAATTCGTGTTCATTTTGACCACGAGCCATGCGCTGTCACTTTAATTCAGCACGTGCAGCACAGACTCTGTGCTGAAACGATCTCAACGCATTGCCACCGCATCCGCGTGCAGGCCTGTTAACATGGGTACGGAAAAATACACACCGCATATGCCATATGAACTGCAAACGGAGTATGTGTGAAACAGGTGTTAGCCAGAACTGTTGCCCCTACAGAGTATAGTTTGCTGCTGTTCGTCGGACGGCTTAAATCCGAACCTAATCCAAATAATGGATGTACCGGTCTTTTTCACCAGGTCCTCCGTTTCGCTTTCAGACGCATGTTTACTCAAGATGACGAATATGATGATGCGTTGCTGCCGGTTGCAGCTCGTGGCTCTAAATTTTTGCGGGAAAATTGCGTCAACATGCAATATCGCGATAGTGCAATAGAATTAAAATCTCAATCGTAGACCAATTTTATATCGTTTATATCGCATATCGTTTATATCGCCCATTACTAATTGGATATGCACAAAAAACGGATTTGGACTGACAGTCTGAACGTAGCCTATGTCAGCAAGCATTGGTATTTTGCTCAGACCGAGCCATTGCTCAAATGGTAACCAACATAATTGTTTATTGTACCACCTGGAAAACAGAACAAAAATGTTAAAATCCAATTCTCAAATTGCACCCAATTCATCCATAATAGATATCTGTAGGCAGGGTTTCCCATACATTCATTAATTTGTGGCGGGCCGCCACAATATCAACGCTGACCGCCACGGATTGATTTTCAGATTTTTAAACTATTTAATATGGGTAAAATTGTATTTTATTGTAGAGCTGCGCGCAGCTTGCTCCCCCCTCTCTCTCACACAAACTGACAACGGAGGCGCGCAAGAATAGCCCCGCCTCCTCTTCGAGCACAGTCTCAGTCAAAACAACATGAGCATGCGTTGGAGGACGGATTGTTGCGGTCACTGCGGAGCTTATTTTCCCAGCGAATATTCCAGAATCAATCCGAGTTGAATGGTTGTTAATGAACACTGCTGCAAAACAACTCTGATAAGTTATTCTATGTTAAACGCTGTCGCGTTTCCATTAGATTCAGGGTTTCCCGAAGCACTTTGTAACTAAGGCGGCCGCCTAAGCAACACACGTCTTAACTAACGTCGTCAAAAAATGTATGAGCGAAGCCTGCCTTGTTACTCTGTCCTGTTTATAGCTTAAATTCTCTGCCGGGGGCAGAACTTGGGCCAATATTTCTCGCCGCCATCCTCGGGCCGGGTCCTTAATCTAGAGACGTGCGGCGCGGGACTAGATTTGATGGCCGAGTGCGAGCGGTAATGCACTCACTCTGTGTGTGCGGGCTGTGGGAGAATAAAACGATTCACACGACTCCCGCAAATTATGAATATCAATGAATAAAACATATAAAAACTAATAAATTGTTATTAATCTATTGCAGAAAAGAACAACTAAACACAATTGAAACGATTTACTGGCCAGAGTTTCTATTTGTAACATGTTTCCAGCGTGAGCGATGTAGCCAATCACAGACATATGTGTTTATTTCTTAAACACAATGACCAATCAGAAGCATTTAAGATAGACTCCCATCACCGCTCAAAACTGACTTTTTGTTCAGTGCTGAATTCTGCATGCTGGCAAATCCTCTAATTATAACAAACAACGTGTAGATATTGTGAAATATTCATTGTGCATTCAGCTTCATTGATAATAACAGAGATGTTTGAGATAGCGATGATGTCAGCTTTTTAGGGATTATTAACATTCAGTCATCATGGCAAAAGTAGCCTGCTTTTCATTTTGTAAATTCGCACCTCTGCATTTTGACAATGTTGTTTTGCACTTTATTTTGCACTTCATTGTTTTATAGTTGTAAAGTGTTTGTTAAAATTCAGTTGTTGTTTCAGTTGTTATGTTTTGCACTTTTTAGCACAAATAGTTTAAAATATTTGTATAGTTTGTTAAAATTCACATTGCAATTGTTGTTTTGAAAAGCTGGTTATTTATAAATCTAATTTGTTATTTAAATTTAATATAGTGTTTAATAATTGTTACATTTAGTACAGGGCCTGTAGTCTATCACACAAACAAGCCCATATGATGGGGCATTGGAATATTTTTTCAGAAAGGCCCGTAAAATAAAATGTTCAAACAAAGGGTGCAAAATATGCAACAAGAAGTCTATGGAGCAGTCATAGACGTGTAGCAATGGCATAGCAATAGCAATGTCTTTAAGTTATCTTACATTATGTGTCAACCCCCCCCCCCCCCCCCCCCCCCCACAAAAAAAAAAAAAAACCCACACCACCACACATAGAATCTAATTCTGTGGGAAACACTGGTAGGAGATAAAAATTAGCTCATAAATGACAACATCAGTCATTTTCTTTCATATAGCACCTTCAACGACAATGCAAATGAGCTGCAGAGAACATAATAGGCCTACATTAAACTCATTCTTCCCGTAAAAGCTGATAAGAAACCTTTATAGACCAACGTTCAGAAACGCATATGCAAACAAAATGCCATGTTGCTAAGGCCAAGCTGGTTAAAGAAAATAAACCAGCCAACTAGGTCATTGCACCTACCTTCGACCCTGAAACCAGATTAAACTTTTAGTTTCTTTCAGTTAGACTATGGCCATAGCTTTGCTTTTACCCAGAGAGTTGGGCAAGTCCTTTTATGATTAACAAAACAAAAACAAAAACCATAGACTGACATACAGATTATGGGTTGGCAGCAGCTGCTGACTGCATTAGGGAGAGAAACAGTTCAGTCTGCTTTTATCTGTCCTCTGTAAATCTCCCTCTCTCTCTCGTATGTTGATATTAGTAAGAGTAATCCCCCGTTCTTGTCTTAACTATGGAGAAAGAACCATACGGCAGAGATCATGCAAGCATGTATGAGATCAGAAAATGAGCCACAAGGATAAAACATGGGGGGGGGGGGGGGGGGGCACTGTTGGGCAGAGAAGAAAATAACTGGTCAGGGTCGGACAGAACCGGCAGCATGTACATTAATAATGCACTCTGTTCCCTGTGCATGCTGATAGAGTTTCCCCTACTGCAGTACCAGCAGCCAATGCAAACTAGTGCTGCACGATTAGTCATATCGCAATGTCAAGCCTATGCGATTATATGACGCAAAATGCTGCGATTTTATGGAATAAATTCATTTGGGTTGTCAACATTAAAGGGTTAAATTTATTAAATATTGATAAAATATTTAAAGCAATCAACGCAGCATCCTTATATTTTTGTCATCCTTTGGCTAGTGTAGTGTTACATTATATGATCCCGCTCTTATTCATGCAAATGCTTTTAAATCATTCATGTGCGAAAAAGACAAAAGAGAACACGCTGCCTGTGAATGTCCTGACTGTAGTGACACAGAAAGACGCGCGCCAGTATCGTGCGCACAGACAGCACACCAGAATACAGTTCTCTTTAGCGCTTGATAACACACATAATTTTACAAAAATGTCAATTTGTCGAGTATCTGTCAAGTACATAGGAGCAGTCTTATGATGAACGTGAAGAGTTGTGAAAGAATGAGTCGCGTGTGAGACCCGCATCTCTGTCAGCAGCGGCTGATCTTAAAGGGACAGCAGCCAATAAAGCTTTCTGTCAGTAAAGTTAATCAAAGAACAAGGGGGACAGAGAAAATTACTTACTGCTCTTGACTAAAAAACTTTTGTAGCTTTAATAAGGATTAGTAGATATTTAATTTATAATTTATGCAGTGCAGACTGTTTGATAACTTTGTTCAATTTCTGTCCTACCTGTTATACAGTAAGGCCACAGGTAAATATGACATTTATTTTATACCATTGTACTATTGAGACAATAACAAGTTTGCTGTAATGCAAAGATGTCACTATTAATTTTGTAAAAAATATTAATTTAATTTGCAAACACTGCATTAAGTTGTTGTTGCTAGTTTGAGTTGAGAAATACACATTTCAGCATTGTGTGTGCATTTTACTTGAGAACCAACCAACTTGACTCATGAAACCATGTTTATTATACCGCAATCGCATATCACAATCACAATATTATCCTCAATAATCGCAATGTGAGCTTTTCCCCAGATCGTGCAGCCCTAATGCAAACATTAGCATAGCAGGGCTCAACAATAAGGTAGACCGATGCTCCAGGTAAGTTGATAAATCAGATCAAACTTTATGACCAATTTATGAAGTTTTTTTTTTCAACTCACACATGCATGCAGATAATCACATAGTAAAGTGCATGTGCAGGACTTAGCTGTCAATTTGTCAGCTTATCCATCTATGAATTCCTAGGATTACAGATAACATTTTATGAAGTCTTTTTATTTAAAAGAATGCTGTGTTAATTTTTTTGCCAATCTCAGCGAGACAGCTGACAGCAGATCTGCGGTGTCACAACAGCAAGCTCTAAGCATAGGCGTAAGGAAAATATGGTCATGAGAGTCATTCCCAGCGTTCGCCGGTCTGCCGAATACAAGACTCTGTGTCAGTTCTAGGGCTGGTCCGAATACCATTTTTTGAGCTTCGAAGCTTCGGTAGGAATAAACATCGAATATTCGAAGCTTCGGAATCTCTATGTCTCAGACATCCCAAGTCTCCCGCATATTGATAGCGGCTCCCTGATGCCCGCAAATTAGTTAAAATCTCCTGGAATTTAGCTGCTCGCGAGCTCCAAACCGTGTAGCGCAAGCACGACAAAGAGAGGGAGAGACCTTGCCTGTCGTGTGTGCAAATGTGCGTGTGTGTGCAAGTGTGCGTGTCTCTTGCAGCGCATGTAAAATGCGCATGATCATCATCAGCGCATGATTATTATTTCGAGAACCGTTCATCCAAACGACTTCACAAGGAAGTGCAGTGTATTTGGTGCAATATAGATAGACAGGCGAGACGCGACACGTTCAGAATTAATACATTTTTAATAAACTACACAGACAGCGCGAGCGGGAAGCAGCGCCTCACGCGAGCAGAGCTTGTATGCTCCGAGAACGGACACTGCTTTGCACTAGTGATATAAAACACGCACAGGTCTGTAACTTGGTCTGTAAAGGCTAGTCTAATAGTCTCACTAACAAATTACTGACAAAGTAGGGTAGATGTTTAAAGAAGCTGCGCGCCTCGCGCGAGCAGAGAACGGACACCGATATGCTGTCTAATATCTTATATGCTCCGAGAACGGACACTGTAGTTATATAAAACACACTAATACATACATTTATATATTTTAATACTACATACATTTTAATATATTTTGTTTCTATTATTCTATTTTCCACAATGTCAAAGCAATGCAGCTTAACCCAAAATACAAGCTCAGGCATTCACTTCTGTCCATACAAACTCTGCTGTTCTGCGGTCTAGCCAGAGAATACTCCCGTTGCAGGAACACTTTTAGTAGTCCAAGAAGAAGCAAATATCTATTTATTAAGTAGCTATAACGAATTTATATGTAAAGTATTGTATTTCACCAGATTTTATAGTGTAAAACATATACAAGCGCGAATGAGAACCGTTTCGAGGGGGATGCCAGGTTTGCAAAAAAAAAAAAAAAAAAAACGAATATCCGAATGTCACATTTTCAAATCGAATACCAACCCACCGAACGAATATTCGAATATTCTGGTCCAGCCCTAGTCAGTTCACTTAGCAAATGCGATTACGTAACACTCCTGGAGGGCACAACTGGCCAGGGGCAAAACGATGTCTGATTATTTCATTTCTGTTGGGAAAAAAGATGGGCCATTAAAATGCGCCTTTCATTTGTGGTCAAATCCAGCTCTGTAAGGCCCGAGTTCCAAAATGCCCACGTGCATTAATTTGCCACCTACACCAGACTGTCCGGCCCCACTCCTACAAGACCCTTTATACTACACCAGACAACAGACGATTAGAAATGAAAATCCCTCACTGTTTTGGTTTCTTGTTTCATGGCAAAAGTAAAGCACAAAAAACAAGTGAAGAATATGTTTCACATGCAAACATGCAAAACACGTCTGTAATGTAATCTGGCCTAGATTATGTTTTCTAATTGCAGCTGTTGTGATTATGCCCTTAATAATGCATCAAACAAGAAGAGGGTGTTCATGAGGGCGTAAAAACACTGGCACCTTAGGCACATTTAAATTTAAATTAGGATGGAGGAGTCGCAAGCCAATTCATCCCTTTCCCCTCCATCCTTAGTGACAAAATGATCCCATGGGTTTACAAGTATATTGCACTGTATAGCTTTCATTTATGTGGAACTAATTAGCAAGGGGCATTAGTTCCAGTGAAGAGGCAATTACTGAGAACACATCGTAAACAAGGAAATTTAGATTATCAATGTAAATAGCACAATACAGTCACTAGGATACTTGTGAAACATTTAATAGGAGATAATTATCTTGAAATAATCAAACAGCTCACAATGTGTAAATTGTCATATAGGCTAGGCCAGGGGATGACCCTATCAGCAATGTTTTGTTCATTAGATATATCAGATCTGTGCTTTTTAGTCATTAAGCACAATAAACTGTGGAAAAAAAACTCTTTACAGTGCTCGTATTGTCTGACACACCCGAAGCACAGAAAGACGCCTTTCTGACCATGTGAGATCCCCAATTCAGTATTAGGCTATGTTGTGTCTTATTGCACTTGAACAGTCAAATACACAATAGGGTTGTAATCAACCAAAGTAAATCTAGGTCGACTGAAGTCCTGAAATTTCGAATAAAAATCGACTTGTGGGTGGTGGTGGGTAGATTAAAACACGTTAGATTAATTACCTGCGCAGTACTTGGTAGTCTTGTCCGCCTAAATTAATTATAAATAAACACAAACTAGTAGGCTATTTGCAGTATATTAAATCATTTTTGATTTTTTTTTACCTAATTATTTTGCACTGAAATGACACTGTCCGCTCAGACAGCATTGCATCACGTGCACCTGCGCAATATCATAGCCTATGATTTCTGAAAATCGTGCGTGATATCAGCACAAGAACTGTTGAGGAATATGCAACATAATTTAGACAATTGTTTTTGTCGTTATAATAACTGACAGACACTCATTTCAGAATAGACACGAATAGACTAACTTAAAGCCTTTACTCTTAAACACACAAGGCACATCCGCTTTAATAAAACAAGTTGACAATTCCTAACGTGATATTATTTTTGCATTAGAAATTTTGAAATTATTTTTGCATTAGAAATTGGTAGGTCTATTAGTAAAATCTGTTGACTTTAGTCATCTTTGTTGCATTCTATGACATTTGTTTGGCAATGGCAGTTCAAAACTGGGAAAAGGCACCTCTTGTGTTTTTCCCCCCTAAACTTCTAAGGTTGCATGCCCAAGAAAGAAGTATTAAAGATCTCTTAATTTTAGATTTTGGTTTTCAACAAACTTTTATTTTTGTATCCATGTATTTTAAGGCACTGTTTGCCCTAATTGCATATGGGAGATTTCAATATTGCTCAATAGAAAATTGCTAAATAGTACACATTTTCAGTGGTTAAAAAAACAAATGTGGGTCACTTTTCATACATCTGATACTTTTTTCTTTCAAAGAAAGAATTTCAGATTTCATGTGGTTTTTCTTTCTTTCTTGTAACAGCAAAGCTGAATTTCTGTAACAATGTAAATGTTTTAAAACTGACACTTTTACAGTTTTTCTCAATTGCTAAAACACTAAACCCTATTGTCTGAACCAAATGCTCAGTTGCCCGAACCCACTGATTGAATCAATCACTCTTTTGGCAAAACCATTAGCACTTTTCACCTGTTTAGACACAACTTGCCAACACATTTTCATTGTGATGCACCCGTGCTACATAATGGTGAGCACAGGTAACAAAAGTCAAACACAATTAAAGCACATGTGTCACCACTTGAACACAACAACTCAAAATTGATCACACTTGTGGCTAATGATGTGAGGGAACATGTACAGTAAGCCAGTTCAGAGAGCACTGGTTTGTGAGGCCCTACAATGGATAGAAATCTGAGAGGAAGAGTTCGTGTGAGAGGAGGTCGAGGTGGTCAGCGAAAACAAAGAACAGTAATATCTGATGAAATCAGAGCTACTGTGATTGACCATGTTCTTGTCCATGGTATGAGCTGGACAAGGGTACAACCAAACATCAGTAGATTCACTGTGCCCACCATAATCCGAAGATTTAGAGAAGAGAACAGGTAATTACCCTTTTTTGACATTATAGTACGGTATGTAAATGTTGACAGCAATTACTGTATGACATACTATATACCAGGGGTCGGCAACAGGCGGCCCGCGGGCCAAAACTGGCCCGCCAGCAATATTTTCTGGCCCGCCGGATTATTTTGGAATTCCGTTTTTTTTTTTTTTATCAGCCTATTTTTATTTTACAATAACGGTTTACAAACAAGTGCCAAGTGACATTCGTTCAATAGTTGTTGTTTTTTCAAAGTAAAAACAAAAATAAAAAAACGACATGTTTTTCCATTATTTCCTGAACTAAAAAATAACAACAAAAAAACGAACAACACTCGTTTTCCGATTTTGTGATTATGCGCTCAGATCAAAAATAGAAAGAATGAATAACGGGTATAGACGAATTTGTTACCACAGTTATCTGCGTGCTTCCTCAGCGATGAAGTTCCACATTTGCGGCTATCCAACAAAAAAATGCATGCAGCAAGTCTTTCACAATATTTTCTTCAGATAACTCCAAATTTCTCCCACACACTGGACTTGATTTTTGATGACTTTTGTCGACAACTTTACAATCCCCACTACTAGCTATTCTTTTCTTCAACTCCTCAGCATCCATCTTGACAACTGCAGATCGCGGCATCGCGCGCGCGGTTATGAGGAATTTTTAAAAGTGAAAGTAGTAACGTTAGGTCCTGGGAGGGCGTGGCGCGTGGGCACAAATAAACTAATGTGGATTTTTAATTATTTTATCAACTTGAAATACAGCCATATTTTTGTAGATGTGTTCCTAAAAATATGCATATTTTACGTTTGCATCTGATTGTTTTAAACTTGGTTACCCGTTGCTTGAGTGATTTGAGTGATAAGCTTTGCCCTATTTAATTTATGTTATTTATATTTCATATTTTTTTTCTGTGACATTTTTTTCTCTGCTGACAGTAATAAATAATATTTATATTGACACGAACACAATTTTTGTATAGCATTTATAATTGTTATATGCTACTTAATGTCTCTCTTTCCGTTAGAGACATTTGAATAAGAGATTCTGGAAATTAGATCTAAATTTTGCGGATCCGTCAGGTCGGGATATAAAAAGCGGGTGAACACCTATTTTTTACAGTCTATGGTGAACACAGAGGGTATTTTAAGCGGTTTAATTTGTATCCATAGGCCTACTCCGTGTAGCTGGCCCGCCATCTACTGGCTAAAAAAAATATTGGCCCGCGGCCAAAGTTATTTGCCGACCCCTGCTATATACTGTACCACAGTATACTGTAAGTAAATATGTTTCAGTACATCACTGTACCAATGTACTGTAGTATTGTAATGGAGGGTTGGTCTAACTGTTTGTAGGCCTAGTATTCCATGTATATTTTTGTACTTTATTTTTACATGGGCTTACTGTACACAAGTGGCAAACGCATAAGATTTCTGTTTGTTTTTACAAGTTCTATGTGTAAATGCACAAGATTTCGGTTTTGTCTTTTTGTACAAGTGCTAAATGCACAGTTTTTTTGTTTTGCAACAACATGCATTTAGCCTACAGTGAACAATAAACATGTATTTCTCTAGCTTCATGTCCTGAGCATTGTGTTTTCTATTTTTCTACGTAGTGTTTAGTGACTGTTCAGTAGTGTTTTTAATTTTGATTGACTCGGGGCACGATTTGACAACATAGTTCAGTTTTGAGCACAGATTGAACTGTTTTGAGGTGAAAGTTTGGTTTTGCAAGAAGAGTCTGAGGTGTTGAGAATGTAGCTTGAAAATTGGGTTTTGTGTTCACAGTTTAGAGAAAAGGAGAGCAGCTTTCAAGAAATGTGTCTTAGCAATCGAGAAAAACTATAATCAATTTAATGCATCTTTGCTTGATAAAAGTATAATTTTCTTCTTTTTTTTAATTTTTACTGACCCCCAAAATTTGTAATGGAAGTGTTTGATTATATTAATAATAATTACTTAATTTGAAATTTAAACAACCATTGTTTGCATTTAAAGGGTACCTATTATGGCATTTAAAATGTTCCTAATAATGTTCTGGGAGTCCCAACAACAGTTTTACATGCATGCAATGACAAAAAACACTTTTGTTGTCTTATAATATGCATTTATTTTACCTGATTTGCTCACGACTCCCTAATGATTAGTTTGACGACTCATTTGTCCAAACCCCTCTTTGCGTGACGCTAATCGGCGGTGATTGGTCAGATGACGCAGTCAGTTATATTTTGCGTTAGCCAAGCTTAAACATATTGATAAAGCACTGCAGTACTACAATACGCTTCCATAATTTCACATATTTCAAAAAACAAAAAAAATGACATTGGAGACCTAGAAGCTGCTGACGTAACTCTCACTCTCTCACACACACACGCACGCACGCACACACACACACACACACATAAAAGCAACAATTATTAATAGTACTTACAGGTTGTGATTCGCGAGTCGCCTGATACTGAAGGAACGTTCAATACCAAGTTTATTTGGATCAGCTTCCTCCTCCGAATCACAACCTGTAAGTACTATTAATAATTGTTGCTTTTATGTGTGTGTGTGTGTGTGTGTGTATGTGTGTGTGCGTGCGTGCGTGAGTGAGAGAGTGAGAGTTACGCTCAGCAGCTTCTAGGTCTCCCAAAGTCATTTTTTGTTGTCTTATAATATGCATTATTTTTACCTGATTTGCTCACGACTCCTAATGATTAGTTTGACGACTCATTTGTCAAACCCCTCCTTTGCGTGACGCTAATCGGCGGTGATTGGTCAGACGACGCAGTCAGTTATAATTTTGTGTTAGCCCAAAGCTTAAACATATTGATAAAGCACTGCAGTACTACAATACACTTCACATAATTTCACATATTTCAAAGAACTAAATAATGACATTGGTAGACCTAGAAGCTGCTGAGCGTAACTCTCACTCTTCACACACACACGCACAGCACGCACGCACATACACCAACACAATCAATACACATAAAAGGTCAATTAACAAATTATTCAGTTTCTTTAATAGTACTTACAGGTTGTGATTCGGAGGAGGAAGCTGATCCAAATAAACTTGGTATTGAACGTTCCTTCAGTATCAGGCGACTCGCGAATCCACACTTGAAAGCATTTGTGTTGTGAAGCGATCGTCATTAAATAACGCGAACACAGCTCAAGGTGGCTATACTTGTGTGGTATAGTTGTAGCTAAATATAAACTCTAGCCACTGAGTCTTCACATGCTTGTCCCTGGGCAGTGAAAAAAAAAGATTCGCACTTCAGAACAGAGTCTCGTCGACATGTTGTTGTCAGGTTTCTCTGTCTGCTCGGCGCGCGCACTGAGTGGGCGTGTCGAATTCAAATAACTTGTACAAGTGACGTACGAAAGTTAGAGAAAATGCATCGTTCGTCTATCGATTCATATCAGCGACTCAGAGTCGACTCTTACTTTTGAGAGACAATAACTTTGTATACGGTGAACTTTCATATTTAAAACTTTGCAGGATGTTTTTGTTCACTTAGATCTATGTTACACACTACATGAAAGGTAATTTTCAAAATTCCATGATAGGTACCCTTTAATATATTCGTATTTATACTAATACTAAGCTTTTCTATTCGGTTTTGGCATCAAAAATAATGAAATTTCACTGCTACTGGTCTCCATGATACATTTTTTGTTATGGCGATAACTCCATTTAAAAGGCTTTTTGGTTCTGATGCCGGAATTCATTAAAGCATGCAGAGATTTCAGATTAAAATATATTTCTACATCTATACATCAAGATTTAGGACCATTAACTGAAAGAAGGACGTCCAAGTGTTTAACACCAATGCAAAATCCCCACTACTGTTTACAAGAGACACACTACTGTCAGAGCATCATGTTCAGCAGTGAAGCAGGAAGAGTTCACACTCCTCTCAAAGCTGTGATCAGGAGTGTGAACTCTTCTCTGCTCACTGCTGAACATGCTGCTCTCACACCAAATGCTGAGAGGCTGGCTGGGACACTAGAGTTGTTAACATCATTTATGACTCATGCACATGTTTACATAAGGCATGCAATAAACATCACTGAGCCTTTCAAGTGACAGATTTTATTAGATTGACAAGATAAAGGGAAAAGAGGTAGTCTGTATTGAACAAAGCCATGTCTGCAGATTAATAACTCCATCACTAACAGCTTTGGGGGTTTTACTACAATTTCGTACTTTTTTCTAATTAAAGGAAATGAAAGAGAAAGCAAATTAAAAGATGGTTCAATGTCAATCTGGTGGTTTCAAACCAGTTGAGAGTTGTCAATGAACTTGGTGGGTTTTAAAACACAGCTTAGTAACATCCTGTAACTAATACCGCAGACCTTTTTATGATGACTGATATTTCCACTAAACTACTGCTTTGTAACTGTCTCCCTTCAGTCAACCTTGCATACATGTTTCCTAAGGCACATTTCTCACGTTTTTCTGATTGGTTAAACGTAGTGTTGTCTCACAAAACTCTATAAAAAGTCACAGAGTGGACTGTGCATTAAGACTTATGCTTCATAACTCATGGTTAACTCGTGTACGTCACCAATGATGTCTAAAAACGCTGTCTAGGTAGACAGCTCACTGGGTTTTGTGACACAGCCACTGACTCCACTCATCTCTTCGCTTCAAATGCAGGTCAACATAACATAACTTGACTACCAACTGCAACTGATAATATCCCACCAGGGAAAGTGCATCTGATAAGACAAGCGATAAGCGTTAAAAGTGAGAGCTGGTCCTCTCGGTCTTAAATTAGACGTCGGCTATTTGAGGTTAGTCAAAAAGAATTCGGCCCTTCTTACCTTTTTAGAGCAGCTGCGCTTTTCCTCGTCAGTTAGCCTGCTCGCGCTAGCGCTGAAACCCGATTACTCTTTCCAAAAGATGACGAGACCAACTCGAGCTTTACAATAACAACATTTTACATCCGTTGAACTCTAACGTTCAATCCTGTAGCTAATCTTCTCGGTCTTTTTTAGCAAAACACCTAAAAACTCGACGAATGACAACGTGCCCACCTCCCTGTCTAACAGATTGGAGCAGCGCTGGCTAACGGCTTTGACAATCCGCTCTTCTGATAGGGGAGCTGCGGTGTCAAGATTGCGGAGCTAAGCCCCGCCCGTGCTCGAAGCGATGAATGCACTGTATTCACACGCTTAACAAACGGACCATTCTATTTGCTAATTCAGCCATCAATCAACTCGTACTGCTACTGGATTGGCTGTAGCACATGATTCTGTGATAATTCCCTCGGTTTGTCAAAATACACGTCCGTACTGCGTATATAAGTAGTACATAGACTAGAAAAAATCAATACTTTTAGATCAGACTGCTGTACGTTGTTTATGAGGTTTACTTTTTCGTTGTGGGGTCAGTCGATAGATGATGCAATTAAATGGATATTGACATAACCCTAAAAGCGATACTCATATTGACAATAAATTATATCTGAAGTTCTCCAAATCATTTCGCAAACATCTGTATCTGTTCAATTAATCTAATCTCGTTTCTTTCTATTTTCAGACTACAGTATCAGTATTTATTCAGGGTATAAGATAAGATAAGACATATTAGTATGTGCTCGAGTTTATAGAATAATCAATACTTTTACATATATTTACATGTAAATAAATGTTTGTCTGAACGCTTTATATCTGAGACCTTCTTTTTCTGTATCTTTTATTCATAAGAATAATAAACGTATGAACTGACATTCAGTGTGATATTACATGTACATGTATTACAAATAACGTCGACAAAATCTTCATTAAATCTTATGAGAACAGTTCACATATACAGTCAAATTCACAGGCACAGGTGAAGAAACATAAACAATTTAGATTATGATAGTTATTTTGTTTCTTCCATAATCGTGAATTTCAATTGGTATTTGCATTTGTCAATGTAGAATTTACAATAAAGCATCCTTAATCAAATGAACATTTAAACAGAAAACAAAGAATAAAATAAACAACCGTTTTAAATAATATCTTTCCAAATAATTTGAGGTGTTGTGAGATTTTAGTTTGGTACTTCCGGCTTAACTCCTGCACTTCCGGGTTAGTGTTGTTGCTGATAAGAGTCGACTGGAGGTCATGTAATAAAGTCTGTCGTTGGTCTTGTTGACTAGTTATCCGCGTAATCCCATGGATACTGCAAAAACAATATTGTTTTAGTAATCGCACTGTGCCTGTTGAATCAGTCATGTCGCAAGCATCGTCTGGTTTAACTCCGGGTGCTCAAGTCCCACATGCGTCCAGTAAGGTAGGCAGTAAATTCACCTGACAGTGTTTATAAACCAAATATTCTCTCTCTACTGCTGTATCTCATGCAGAAGTACTTCTAAAGCAAAGTGTGTGCTCAGTTTTCTGTTTACAGGATCAATTAGATCGTTGGTAGGGAACTTTCAGAGAGTTTCCTCACGCATAGTTTTGTCTTCTCAGGGTCCTTTTGGGGCTGCATACATTCCCAATGAAGAAGAGAGGCGTGTGTTCAGAGAGTGCAATTCAGAAAGCTTATGGTACAGATGTGAGTAGTATACTGGACCTTGACTGTTATTCAGCAAAAACATTTTTTTTAGCATTCCTTTATTTTGTTTACTTTGCAAGGTGTTGTCTCAATAGGCTTTGTCTCTGATGAGAAAATACTCAAGAAAGAGACTTGTGAACATGTCTGCTCTCTTATTATTTGCAGCCTTGCCATTTTCCGCCATTGCAATGGGAGTCGCTCAGGTAATGGTATCAAGAGGTAAGTTCAAGTCCAATATTTCAGTTCCTACTGTTCCGTTTACTCATGGTTCCCGTTGTCATGGAAAACCTAAATTATCTGGGAATTGTAGGAACTGGAAAAGTCATGGAATTAATGAAATCTTAAGTAATTGGAAGTAATTTTTTTTCTAGATATGCTATAGCTAGAAATTTCTCTTGAAAGTGTGTTCAATCTCAATTATAATGATTTTAGTTATTAGAAATACCTATAAAAGTTTGGCGAAGTCATGGAAATGTTATGGATATTTCAACCAAAAATGGAAATTCTCATTCTTTTTTGTTGTTCCATCCAAACCCATAAGACTTTCATGCATCTTTGAAACACAAATTAAGATATTTTTAATGAAACCTGATGAGCATTGAAAGTCCATTCCACCCAAACTTTGATGCTTCAAAATGTTCATAAAGATATCCATATAAATAAAGAAAATTCCATAAAGAAATCCATATGAATCGAGTGGTTTAATCCAAGTCTTCTACTAAGACACATGATTGCTTTATATGATGAACAGATTTAATTTAGGTTTTTATTCACATATGAATATTGCTCAACATACATACATAGAGCACATCAAAAATGGTAAATGGAAGCAAACATTTTAAGGGTTAGGAATGACATGAGGTAGAATAAATGGACAGAAATTTAATTTTTCTTTAATATTTAAAAAGGGTTTAAAAAAAACTTTTGTTATTGTTTATCCCCAGGAATACTTGCGCCATCACCCCGATTTGGCTCTCTCCCAAAAGTTGCCAGTGAGTATCAAGAACAACAGCCAGTACAATTTTTTTAGAAAGACACTTAAAACCAAGGTTATATGAAGATGGAGGACTATTAAAAGGCAACATTTTCTCAAGTTCCACTGTATGTATGTGATTTTTATGCAGTTGCTGGCATATTTGGATACATTGGTGGGAAAATGTCTTACATGAGGGTCTGTCAAGAAAAGTTTAGGAAACTGGAGAACTCCCCACTGGGAGAGGCACTACGACAGGGACGTCTGAATAACATGCCTTCTGCGTAAGAACATGTTACATGCACAGCATCTTGCATATTAGTTTTTATTTGTTTATATATATCTTTTATATATATATATATTATATATATATATATATATATATTTCTTATCTTATTCTTATCTTTCTGAAAATAGATATTTTATCAAACATATCCTTTCAAACAAATACACATTAAGTAATTCACTTTAAGACAAATAATTTTTACACACAATAATTATAACTTTTTTTTTAAGGACAAACCAGTCAGAATTTTCAGATCTAAACGCATCAGAATCTCAACAGTCTGATCCTGAGTCAGTTTCTCAACCTGCAACAGAAGTCAGTCCTATGCCTGAGAGCTACACAGTTACACAAGTGACTATACCTACAGCAGCCCCTCCCAATCATACGACCCCACTCCTTTTAGTTCTGGATTCAGTGATTCTGGTCCCGTTAACATCAGGGATGATAATTCTTCTCAAGGTACTGCCACCCTTGCACATGACGACCAGATCATGATACAAATATACATATAATACATATAGACATATAATCATACAAACTCATATAAACGAATATCAATTTGTGTATAATTGGCAAAGAGGAAGGACACTTGGTCTGATTGGTAGATGTTTAACAAGTAGTTTGCATTTATCCCAAGCGCCGTTCTATCCAGATGAGGATGTGCCTAAGAAGAAGCCAGTGTTGTATGAGGAACTGCGTAGCAAGAACAGAGAGAACTATGAGGTCACTCTCACACAAAAAGCTGAAACACTGCTGAAACCACAAAGAGAGGTGGCGGCACCTAAGGAAGGTGAACTTCAGTAACTGATTTCCCTAAAATTTTAATAAGTCTATAGTAACAATGTTTTATGAGACCTATAAGGATTCTAAAAGGCAGTAAAGTTATGAGTTGGCCTTATCTTGTTGAATATTTAACATATAAATGTCAAAGCATCCATGAAATAATTCAGAAACAGTTTTGTGTTGGATTGCCAATTGAAGGGATAGTTCACCTAAAAATAAAAAATACTGTCATCATTTACTCACACATGTAGTTCCAAACCTGTATGAATTTCTGAGAAAGAAGCACAAAAGAAGATATTTTTGAAGAATGTCAGTAATCAAAACAGTTGATAGTAGCCATTGAGTTTCATAGTCTTTTTTTTTACTATGAAAGGCAATGGCTAGCGTCAACTGTTTGGTTACCAACATTGTTCAAAATAATTTTATTTTTAGTTCAACAGAAGAAAGAAACTCATACAGGTTTGTAACAACAACAATAAATGATGACAGAATTTTTTATTTTTGGGTGAACTATCCCTTTAATAATTCCACTGACATGACTGTTGAAGCGTTGCATAATGATATGGCGTCTGTATGAACATTGCTGTTAATAATTATTTGGTAAGACTTTGCTGTAAGGTTCCACTATAATAGTTAACATGAACTAACAATGAATAATACGTCTAAATATCAACACTTACTAATACATAATTCAAAATCAAAATTTGTATCTTATAATATTATTTAATAGACCTGAGCTAACATGAAATAACAATTAAGTTTTATTTTTATTAACTAAATTTAATAAATATTGTAACAAATGTATTGCTCATTATTAGTTAATGCATTAAACCACTGTTAACTAATGGAACCTTTTTGTAAAATGTTACCAGTTATTTAATAATCTCAATGTCCTTGTATCTTTTAATCAATAAACCGGTTTCTTTCTTACCTCTCCAGTTAAAAAGAACCAGTATGGAGATTCTTGGGAAGAGTAAGAGTGACCTGGAGAATCAACAGAGCTCAAGATATGCAGTGACTTCTGTGGAGTTGTCACGCCTCGTTCTGCCAGATCCGACCAAAAGCTGCAATCAAATGCTGAATTGAAGATGATTGTATTTTAAGGAGCAAAACTTAGTGTGGGAAATGAATGCAAACCTGTTTGAATAAAAATGCTTTTGATGGCATATGTGGTTTGAAAACAAATGTTTATCATCTTGGCCTCTAGCTTTAAGTGGATTTAAGCTGAAGCATTTTAACAAAGTATCAGTGTTTTATTGATTACGACATTGTCCAAATATGCTTTAGATTTGTTAATAAATACAATTTAGATACAACATTCTTCAATATAAACCCAGGAAAATGGGGATAGAAGAAAAGCTTCAAAGTTGCTTTATCCACTGATATAGTCCAGCCAACATTAAAGCTGTGCACAAGTGACGATTATGACACTGTTGTGACAGTAGAGGTGTTTAGACTTGGACCCTTGATAATAATTACATCATTCACTGATGTTGTAGTTATTACAGTCATGTCCTCTGAGCTGGAGATAAGAGATAAAGATATCCGTGTTCTGGTTTAAAGTCTTTTTTTTTCTTTTTTTACTAAGATTCACAAATGTTAAATTAAATTAAAGCCTGTGACATCTGTAATTCATTCACTGTTCTTTGAATCCTTGTTTGTGAATGTAATTATTTTTTATTATTATTTTTTAAATGAGTCTGAGATCTGGATGACTTCTTTCTGCAGTACAATATTATGATCCCACTCAAAGGGCATCTCTTTACTGTCATAAAATTTAACTGAAATCTCCACTCCCTCTCTACTTAGTAAACAAAGAATCAGAAGAGTTGGGCAAATATTGGTTTATAACAAAATGAGGTTAGTCTCTTTCCTGGAGGAAGACATGAGGAATTATCATGAGGCAAGTTTAACTTATGATTAATGTTGTTTCTCAAAGAAGAAATGTTTTACTTGGATACATACAATCATGGTCAGAATTATTGGCACCCTTGGCAAATACGAACAAAACATTCACAAAAACCTAACCTTTCATTGAAGTAAAAAAAAAAAAACTTAAGTAAATCAACTGAAAATGTATGAATCTTTTCTTGCACATCAGAACTATATTCTTTGGTTTTACTCATTGTGGTGGATGATTTAGTGAATTTTACCCTTTTGTTCCCTCAGATTAATAGTCACGTAAAACAGGAAGCCATGGCTGGACAATTGACCGTTCGCAAAAGCCACGCCCCCTAGTTATTGTTGCTACGCCCGTCAAACAAATGGTCAAACACGACCAGCGCCACAGATTGCCATGAATGGAAGAGGTATACCCGTGCGTGTCAGTGACCTTTTTTCGAGCAATTACCTCCGCGATATCCTCCAGATCGAGGCAAAATGGGTTACAGTATGCAGTGGAGGGATATATTCAAAATATAAAAATAGGCAATGAAGGAGACATGACTACTATTGAGGCTAATACCGGTCTCAAGCGAAATCTGAGAAACCCCATGACCTGTAGCACCTCAAATGCAACCAGTAAATTACAGCCTTGAAGAAGATTTAATACGCTGGTTCAGTCGCTAATTGTTTGGAGTTAGAAATATATAATTCGCGCTGCATATTTAGTAATTTTGCCTCAGATACAGGATTATACATTCGCTTTAACAAGCAGGTTTTTCATTACCACGGCAACCGCTTGCGTGTCATGCTGAATCCGATTTTCGTGTTTAAAAAGTAACTATACATAAGAGACGGAAAGATGCAGATAACATACATTTAAGGTTATTTCTATTCATTACGATATTGATTACGTTATATGAACTGATGTTGTCAAGTAAGCTTCATGCGTTCCCCATTGCGAGCGTGCACTCTTCTAAACTGTAGTCTACAGGTCCTGCACTGCTAGTGACTGCTGCTCATTTCCCCCGAAAATATAATGTTAACAACAACCCTTTAGAAAACGTACTTCCTTTGTGGGTCCTCTTGATCTGCTCTCTCCATGTTTCTTTGACTAATCTCAGTGTGTCAGTCTCATGCACGCTGTTCGCGAGAGTGAACCATGTTCGACACATGTAACTGGGAGTGGGGCCATCCACACTGTTTTATCCATCGTAGGCACCGTTCACGTTGTGTTTTCGGCTTTGGGAACGAAAAGAACACAACTCCTCCAGACAATCTCTCGGAGTATCTAGTGTCCGGTTTACAAACGCAGTGGGCGCACCGCTTCACCAGCTTGCTTGGAGTCAATGTTTGACGGAGCTGCTCACATAGTAACGGTTGCTATGATGTGTGATTGGACAATGGCCGTTTTGGGGGAGGGGCCTGCGAACGGTCAATAGTACCCCGTTGTGCTAAAGATTGTAAATATGAATGGGAATATACTTTTTTCACTCAATAATTAGGGGTACCAATTATTGTGCCTCCCCCCACACACACTTTCATTTGTTTTAGGCTACTTGTTGAAAGGTTGGTTAGTTTTTTTTTTTTTTTTTTTAATTTAAGATCAAAAAGATAAACAAAACAGATGTAGGCCTATTGCGGTCCTTTTCTGCTGCCATTGTTCTCCTTGGATTTGCTTCTCAATTCCATGCAATTTTAAGATTTTCTTAGTTAATTTCTTGTTTTATTGGCAACCTCTGTCATGCTAATTCAGATTAGCACAGTTGGTTTTAAATAAATCTTGTTTATTTTAATTCAGGACTCTATAGTTTAGGTGTTAGTTAATATGTACTTAATCTGTGTTTCAGAAAACCATTTTTAAGACACGATTAACTATTCTAGATTAAAGCCTACTTAAATCATGGCTTAATTTAAACCCTGTCCGGGAAACCGCCCCACATATTACAAAGAACATGTTTATTCTTATGAGGTGAATTAATTAGTACCAGATTTAACACTACTTGAGAACATCTACAACAGCATACATTCCTTAATGTTACCTCAAATCCATCTCATGCACAAACACCACAACTATTAGTGCTAAAACATCGCTGCCATTTGACACACCTACTATGGCTCATTTCAATAAATAAACCATGTTGTACAAAGGTTGTCTAATTTGTCAACAGCAGTGTCTTGGCGCCCCCTGCTGGTTAGTAGGTCCATTCAATATGATTTCAGCTGCTTTTTGTTGCATCATTTTCAAAGAAGAAAACATTTTATTATTTTTTTATTAGAAAAATATATAGGGGTGATGAGCAGTGTCCTGTTGATCCTGCAACAGAAAAACTAATATATTTACCTTTAGCCTTGATTACACATATTGTTATCTTCATGAACTACGCCAGAGTTGTAGGTGTGGTTTAGCATGCAGGTGTTGACAGGTGGATCTTTTGTGTTTAGATATAGGGGTGTGTTTGAACATGTGTGGGCGTGTGTCTGTTTTTATTTAACTTTTAAAAAATTACCTCAACTCTGAGTGGGTGCATTAGGCGCTGTTGAAGCTTGTGCTTCTTGTTGCTTGCACTTTTCACACACATGAATGCAGTGTCTGTATAAAGGAAACCATGAACAGACATTACTAAAATTGATTTCAGTTCCCAGCGTGCAACACGTTAATGACAACATGTTAATGACAACACGTTAATGACATGTATAATCCACACATTTTGATACTTACTTATGTCCAGGTCTATAGCCACCCGGTCCAAATCCAGAAGGACCAAAACCTTTTGTGAACTCTGGTCCCAGTTTATTATTGAACTTCTCTTTGCAGGCCCCGGCATAGGACGCTTTACCTACTGCATAACCCACAATACCCGCCACTGCAGAGGAAAGTAGATTGATGAGTTTGTATTCCAGCTGTATATTGCCATTGTATCGATGATACAATGCATAATAATATGAGGAGGGAAATTACATTTTACTCAAAAGGGACTTACAAAGCAGTTTAGGGAAATACCCAAATCGCTTGGACTGTTTCCAGACACCTATAAAAGTAGTAAATTTCAAACTGGATTATCTGTTTTCAATTAATCAAAAAAAAAAAAAAAAACAGTGATTTAAAGAACTTTACTGCATATCAATTCCACTGCATTTATTTACATTCTTGTTCTGTGTAAACATGAGCTAGATGGAAATGTTGCGGTAATCTGCTGCACCCAAGTTAAAAGTCGTTCCACTAGCATCTGTCATTTTAAACACAAAAATGTGTTCTGTGTGAACGAGGCTATTTAAAGAATAAGTGTTTCATTCATAAATGCATGACTGACAGACTGTTGTATCCAGAGTTTTTTTTAGTACCGTTGCCCCTTAACTCTTTGTCTAAAACCCAACAGCTTTGTGTAATGAATGCTTTTTCACATTATGTAGACTGAATCTTACCGCTGTATATGAGGCCACCAGTCACAGCCACGCTCCCGGTAGAGAGCGGAAGAGCTGTGGACACATTAACAGGTCAGAGGTTAAAAAGCTACGCATTATGATTTCAAATTCAACATCTAAATACCAAATGGTTCCAACCAACACCCATTTTTGGAAATGATTCCTGCTCTCCAAAGGGGATGGTTGGATAAAAGGATGCTTATAGAAGTGCACTGACGATGGAAAAGGAAACTACAGTAGTGATAATATCTCATATCTTAAATTTTTACCTTCTAATGAATATTTGGTTACATTGGAGAACCGAGTCATAGATCACTGTCAGCGGCAAACAACTGGCAGACTAAACTTAAGGCTTATGTTTCCCCCAACACAGACAGTGCTAGGGTTAAACCAAATTCAAAACAAAAGCACTGGATAATAAATGCACCACTGTTTTACTCCATTGGCTCTTTTTTTTTTGGACAAACATTCTTGCACGTACACACGTCAAATCCCTTTTTACAAAAGCAAACAACCTGTGGAGATCATTCAAAGGTGAACCTCTCCTATATGTTTTGACTTAAAAAAAAAAACGTACTCGGTTACTAACGTAACCTCGGTTCTCTCTAGAGAGGGAACGAGTACTGCGTAATATCTTACGCTATGGGGAAACACTCTTTCCTCGAGATATTGAAGCCAAAAATTACCCTTAATTTTTTTAATCATGCAAAACGCTTTTGCAGCAGCAAGCAGACAAGGGCGAAACAGCTCGCGCGCCCATTGGCTGCCTCGCTGGAAAAGCTGCAGCCTATCGAGTGAAGGCACTGCGTGACGTAATGACGAATGAAGACGCTTCGCGCTCATTTCGTCATGTCCCGCCAGTATAGGCGTGGTCTCGCCCTATAAATACCCCTCGATAGCTGTATTTCTCTGATTTTGTACACCGAAGCGAACCAGAGCATAGTCCAAGCACGGCAAGATACGCAGTACTCGTTCCCTCTCTAGAGAGAACCGAGGTTACGTTAGTAACCGAGTACGTTCTCTTACGAGAGTATCTCTTGTACTGCGTAATATCTTACGCTATGGGGACCCCATGCAAAACGCCGTGCGGACAGGGATCCAACACCAGAGTCCCGGGGCCAAGCCCGGGGCACATCTAGTGCACAATCACCATAACTCACATAGAGTAGAGGAGGAGAGGCTAGAAGCATCACTCCTTCATAAAAGTCCCGTAGGGGTACCGACCCACAAGGGCAACATAGCCGCATTGGCGGCCGATAAGCCCGAAGTTCAGACCGCCAAAAGCTTAGCTTGTAAGGCGGGCACCTCCAGGTTATAGTACTTGATAAATGTCGACGGCGAGGCCCAGCCCGCAGCCGTACAGATATCCTGCAGGGAGACCCCGCTATACCATGCCCACGACGAGGCCACGCCTCTCGTGGAGTGCGCTTTGACACCCAATGGGCACCGCAGGCCCTTGGAAGTGTAAGCCAGCGCTATGGCATCCACTATCCATCTGGATAGGCTCTGTTTTGAGGCGGCGAGTCCCTTAGAACGGCCGCCAAATAAAACGAAAAGCTGCTCGGTCTGCCTGAACTCAGCCGAGCGGGACACATAAGCCCTTAACGCCCTGACAGGGCAAAGGAGACTCGCGTCCCTCTCCTCATCGAGAACCGGAAGGGCTGACAGGGAAATTACCTGGGCCCTAAACGGTGTATTGAGGGATTTCGGCACGTAGCCGTGCCTCGGTTTGAGTACGACCTTTGAGTCGTTAGGCCCAAACTCCAGACATGACGCGCTTACAGAAAGCGCCTGTAAGTCCCCTACACGCTTCACTGAAGCGAGAGCCAATAGAAACACCGTCTTAAGGGACAGGTGCTTCATGTCCGACAGCTGGATCGGCTCAAACGGGGCGCCTTTCATGGCCTCCAAGACCGTGGAAAGGTCCCAAGCCGGGACTGAAGGGGGCCTGGGAGGGTTTAACCTCCGAGCTCCTCGTAGGAAACGCACGACTAAGTCGTTTTTTCCCCAGTGACTGGCCAGACACCGGTTTAGCAAACGTTGCTATGGCCGCCACGTAAACTTTGAGCGTGGATGGGGTCCTTCCCTTATCCATCAGCTCCTGAAGGAAGGCAAGCACTTCCTTAACCCCGCAGTCCACGGGTGAAAAGCCACGGGCTCGACACCAAGTAGAGAACACCGACCATTTCGAGGCATAGAGCCGTCTGGTAGACGGAGGTCTAGCCTGCGCGATCGTGTTTAGCTCTCCTTCTGGGAGGCTAGCGGGTACCCGTTGATGACCCATGCGTGCAGGGACCACAGTTCCGGGTGAGGATGCCAAATCGAGCCCTCCGCCTGAGAGAGGAGATCTCTCCTCAACGGTACAGGCCACGGGGCAGTGCTGGTCATCCGCATCAGGACCGGAAACCAAGCCTGGTTCGTCCAGAGCGGAGCCACAAGCAGCACTGGGCATCCATTTTCCCTGATCCGCTCCAACACCTGAGGCAGGAGCGAGACCTGGGGGAAAGGCATACAGGGGACCGCTGGGCCAAGTATGGGCCAGCGCGTCCCTGCCCTTCGAGAAGAATACTGGGCAGTGAGCGTTCTCGCGGGACGCGAACAGGTCCACCTGCGCTCTGCCAAACGTTTCCCACAGTAGCTGGACCGTCTGCGGGTGCAGCGACCATTCTCCTGTCGGGACGTTGTCTCTGGACAGCATGTCTGGACCCGTGTTCAGGTGCCCAGGCACGTGCGCCGCTTTCAAAGAAAGGAGGTTGCGCTGGGCCCAGACCAAGAGGGGTTCCGTCAGCCTGCAAAGGCGTGCGGACCTGAGGCCGCCCTGGCGATTTATGTACGCCACCACTGACATGTTGTCCGACCGGACCCATACGTGGTGGCCTATTATCTGGGGACAGAAGCGCCTTAGCGCTTTGTCGACTGCCATTAATTCCAAGCAGTTTATGTGAAGGAGCTTCTCCCGTACTGACCATAGGCCAGCTAGTGGTCTGCCCTCGAGCAGCGCTCCCCGCCCCGATGTGGAGGCGTCCGTAGACACCACCTTCACACCCGAGGCGATCCCCAGACTCACACCTGACTGATACCAGTCGGTCACTTTCCTCGGTTTCAGAGCTGAAACGCACTGAAGGTCGACCCTGAGGCGAAATAGACCCGCGGTCCACGCCCTGGGGGAACTCGTGCTTTTAGCCATAGCTGCAGTGGGCGCATGCGGAGCAGGCCCAACTGGAGTACGGAGGCTGCTGAGGCCATCAGACCCAGCATTTTCTGAAACCTTCTGAGCGGGACTATAGAGCCGTGGCGGAAGGATCTCGCGACGTGCTGAATATTCAATCCGCGCTCCGGTGACAGGCGTGCTGTCATGGATAGCGAGTCCAACACTGTTCCCAGAAGGAAATTCTCCGACTGGGGAGCAGTGAGCTTTTCGCCCAATTGACTGTAAGGCCCAGCTCCTCGAGATGCTCGAGTAATGCGGCCCTGTGTTCTATGAGCTCCGTTCGTGAACGAGCTAGAATCAGCCAATCGTCCAAGTAGTTCAAAACTCGCATGCCCCGAAGTCTCAGGGGGGGCGAGGGCCGCGTCCATGCACTACGTGAACGTACGGGGTGCTACGGACAGGCCGAACGGCAGGACTGTGTATTGATATGCCTGGCCCTTGAAGGCGAATCTCAAGAATCGCCTTTGATGGGACGCTATTTGTATTTGAAAATAGGCGTCTTTCAGATCTATTGACATGAACCAGTCTCCTTGGCGCACTTGCGCGAGGATTTTCCTGGTCGTAAGCATTCTGAACTGGCGCTTCCCGAGCGTTCTGTTCAGCAGTCGCAGATCTAGAATGGGTCTGAGCCCACCATCTTTTTCGGTACCAGAAAATATCTGCTGTATAAGCCCCCTTCGCCCTGAGATAGAGGTTCTATAGCCCCTTTTTCTCAGTAGTTTCGCTATCTCGGCTCGAAGTAGATGAAACACTTCGCTATACACCGTAGTTTCGACTCGCGCCGTATAACGGCGGGGGCGTCGAGCGAACTGTAGCGAACAGCCTCTCGTTATAGTGTTCAACACCCATTCTGATACCCTGGGAAGCCTTGACCACGCATCTGCGTGAATAGCTAGGGGTAGAATGAAATCTGGGCTCTGGCCGCGGCAGGACGGCGGCTCGAGAGCCCCTGTGTACTGGGAACACAGCACCGTGTTTACAGCGTTCGAGGCGGGGGGTGCGCTGATCACAGCGGGCAGCCTGGCCGCGCTCAGCTTCTCTATGGCGGGACGCGCAGAGAAAGCGAGCGGGGCGAATCCTGTGGGATTCGGCGCGTGTGAGGGAATGTGGGCACATTTACTAAATGCGGCACATTTTCTACACTGAGAATACTGTCAGCTCGCGCGACTAAATCACTGCTGTGTATACAGCGTGCGAGGCGCGCGCTGATCAAAGCCGGCAGCCTGGCCGCGCTCAGCTTCTCTGTGACGGGTTGTGCAGAGAAGACGAGCGGGGGTGAATCCCGTGAGATTCGGAGTGTCTGTGAGAAATGCGGGCGCGAGACAGCGGGCACATTTTCTGCACGGAGAATGCTCGGCTCGCGCCGACTGAATCAACGCACAGCGTGCGAGGTGCGCGCTAATCACAGCGGGCAGCCTGGCCGCGCTCAGCTTTCTGTGACGGGTTGTGCATAGAAAGCGAGCGGGGGTGAATCCCGTGGGATTCGGCGTGTCAGTGAGGAAATGCGGAACAGCGGGCACATTTACTGCACTGAGAACACTGTCGGCTCGCGCCGACTAAATGTGTGTTAGTTTCGTTTTTACAGAAACCAAGGGACACGCATCGTGTAGTGTAAGCGGGCATTGTATGGGCGCGTTCACTACATTTTCTGCACAACCAACATGAGTTTTATTTGTGCTAGCCCTGCACCGTGGCGGGCTGTGTCTGGGTGTGGGAATGGGCACTGGGACGTGGGCATTCTTACAACACTCGTAACACCATCGGCCGTGGCCGGAACACCAGAAAATGCACTCTTTATTGGATTTATCTGGGTAGCCATAGAAACGGCTTTTGTGCACAGGCAAGCGGGCTGAGACACCGGCTGCTTCACTGCGAAATACACTGGGACAGTCACAACGCATGGAACTGAACGAGCGAGAAGTTTTGGTGGAAATCCGGCCGCAGCGGGATCTGAACACCGTCACTTTCCTAGAGAGACTAGGAAGGCCTTGAGACCTCGGGCTTTACCTCAATCCTCGGCCGGGGCCCGCGCTGAGGGGGGCGGCGTCCAGCAGAGCGAGAGCGCGGTGTTTGATCTCGGGCCTGGCGGCGCTGCTAGTTAGCCGAAACGACGGCCTTTGTGCGCAGGCAAGCGGGCTGTGGAACCAGCTTGCTCACTGCGAAATACACTGGAACAGTCACATTGCTTGGAACTGAACGAGCGAGAAGTTTTGGTGAAAATCCGGCCGCAGCGGGAACTGAACACCGTCGCTTTCCTAGAGAGACTAGGAAGGCCTTGAGACCTCGGGCTTTATCTCAATCCTCGGCCGGGGCCCGCGCTGAGGGGGGCGGCGTCCAGCAGAGCGAGAACGTCGAGGAACACGGAGCGCTCAGCTTCCGTCATCTCGGATAGCGTTAGCCACAAATGTATCTCACCATTCAGGCCGATGTAATCCACGGCTTGAGAGAGCGGACGCATCGGCTCAGTTTCAATGCCGTCTCCGGTAAGTTTGTCGAGCTCAAGTGCGGACGCGGCGGCAGACGGCGGCCGCTGTCCGTCTGGGAGCGACTCGAGCGAAGCCGGCGAAGCTGGCGGGCGAACCGGCGAGCTTTGGCGGGCTGGAAATAGCTCGGGCGCGCGCAGGGCGCGGCGCTTCTTGCGGCGCGGCATCACGGCGGGCTGGGATGCGGGCTCGGAGAACGACGCTAGGCGAGTCCGCAGAGTCACCATATTACAATGATGGCATCCGCCGTCAGCGAGCGCGGTGGCCGCGTGATCCTCACCCAGGCAGGACACGCAGATGACGTGGCGGTCCTCGTCGCTGAGTGGGGCTCGGCAAGAACCACAGGAAAGCATCTTTAAAAAGACGCAGCTCTTTTAGAACAGATAATGGGTGTTGCGTCACGTAAGCAAACACACACACAGTTAGCAGAGTAAAAGGATATAGTACGCCGGAAAGCGCAGCAGGTACGGCAGTTGAAGGCGGCTGGGCCAGCGACTTCAGAAGATGGCACGTCCCGCTGAGAAGGCTACAAGTCAACGGCGCGGCTTCTCACTCTGGATCCCGCGATGCGTGAGCTTCGCGTGAAGAATGAAAAATCAGAGAAATACAGCTATAGAGGGGTATTTATAGGGCGAGACCACGCCTATACTGGCGGGTCATGACGAAATGAGCGCGAAGCGTCTTCATTCGTCATTACGTCACGCAGTGCCTTCACTCGATAGGCTGCAGCTTTTCCAGCGAGGCAGCCAATGGGCGCGCGAGCTGTTTCGCCCTTGTCTGCTTGCTGCTGCAAAAGCGTTTTGCATGATTAAAAAAATTAAGGGTAATTTTTGGCTTCAATATCTCGAGGAAAGAGTGTTTCCCCATAGCGTAAGATATTACGCAGTACGAGAGATACTCTCGTAAGAGAACAAGTATTCTACACATCACCTAAGACATTATACAAATTGTGTAACTGAACTGAACCAAAACATCATATCAGGACCTGGGCACCAAAATGGCTAGCAGCGGTACTGTATCAAGTCTATTTCCATTAAAAGATTTGTTCACCCAACTTAAGTTCACAGCTCATTTTACTCACTCTCACCCTTTCTTTGCTCTGTGCAACACAAAGATTTAGAAAAATGTCTGTTTTTGTTTCCCATACAGTGTTAGGCCAAAACTGTTAGGCTACTAAATTTATTCAAAATAATTTTTTTATGCGTTTCAAAGAAAAAAGAAAGTAATACAAGTTTAAAGCAACATGAATGTTAATGATGATGGCATTTTCATTGTTGGTAACCTATCACTTTAAGGGATAGTAAAAATTAGTACTTATTTCTTTACCTCGATACCAGAAGCTCTCGTACTGACATTCCTTCCATATCTGCTTCATATCTTCCCTGGGAAAGCGTCGTTCTGTTATGGGGCATTGGAATTGCTGAAACAGCAAAAAGGTCGAGAAAAAGTAGACCTGAATATTCCTCTCCTTTCAATTAACTTTAGCATACTAGCATGTATGGTGGTTAGATGACACAGGAACTTAAATGTATAAAGTTGGCTCAACAAAACATTGTTTGAAATAACTTGTTTCATTCTTATTGTACAGAATTTCATAAGTTCAACAATCATCACGTGGTTCTTTCAAGCCAGCTGGCTGCTTTTAAATGATATTCTGTAGGCTACATTTGAGCACTTTTTTAAAATGCATCTAAAATCTACAAAACCCAATTTACATCTTTATGTCTTTCAGTGTAAACATGGTGACCACAATAGATGTAGGCTTTGTATCACAAAGTGCATTGAACACCTGGTTACTATCAGTCTACCTGCTATCAACCACATGAACATTGATCTGAACTAAGGCCCCATACACAGTACTGCGTTTTAGTTTAGAAACGAGGAAATGGAATGGAATTATGGAATGGAAAGGGGCTAAATTATGGAATTCTCTGTAAAACCACTTGAAATGTATTCCGACAGCCTCGTTAAAAAAAAACACCAAATCGTGGTTAATTCAGGAACAATCTTGCTCTCATATCTAGTCTTTACACTTTGCCCAATCTATATATTCTCTGCCTTTTTATTTTTATCTCTCAGTCTGTCTAGTCTTCCTGTCTTCTTATTTTTAATAATGTTAAACAGTATTTTTTTTATCAAAAAGCCTTAATAGGGACAAGTGTCGTGAATTAGCTTTAGCTAAAAATACTATAATACACATATCAGATGACTGTTAAAGCTTATCTATGTTATTTGTATCTGTCCCTATCTAAATAAACTTACTACTACTACTACTAAAAAATCAAACGAATACGTTCTCCGTCCACACCAGCGTTTTAGCTGGTTATTAGAATTAGCCTTTCCCCGAGCCGCACCCCCCTTAGTAACTGTTGCTACGTCCGAAAAACAAATGGTCGACATATTGGAAAGGTACCGGGAGCATTATCCATCGCCAGAGCAAGACACAACAATGGGAAAGGTGTACCCCCACAATAAGGATGAAATCACTAAAGGTATGTATGGTAGGGAAGGATACGCAATGACTGATGACACCCAATCAGAGAGCCGAGTGTGAGCCTCTGCGTCATCGTTTCTAAAGTCCTCCGTTTTGATAGACTGTAAAAAAAAATATGGACGTAGTGTCCGTGACGTCACCCCTAGGTTTCTGAAGACCGTTTTTGAACAAGGGGGTAATCCATCAGCCGGAAACTAAAGCCTCCCTGGAGGCCTCCCACTGTAGCAGAACTTCACCTGCTGTTAGCATTCCATTGACTCCCATTCATTTTGGCGTCACTTTGACAGCGAATAACTTTACATCTGAGGCGTCCAAAGACTCCATTTGTCCATTATGTATTTCTAAAGAAACACGACAATGTATAAAAGACTCCATTATCTGTATCTTACGTTATGGCCCTGAAGAAGCCGTTTTTGCAAAAACGATTGCGTCATAACCATACGACTCTCTGTCGTACAGTAGAGAAATTACCGTAGCCTATAAACAGGAGGAGAAACTCGCAGGCAATCGGGGGGAATGTGGAGGCATAAAGTCAAGGGAGAAGCCCATAGAGAGTTATAAAGTTGATCCTGCTGCTAGCTCATGGACAGCTCCTACTCACGCTCTCCGTCTCTACAAGATTCGGAAGGGAATGATTCAGATTTTTCTTTGGCACAGCTACTAGGTTGCTAACGTCACATCTACATCGTCAAGCTCAGTTTCAGCCTGCGCAGTACGCTCAGCCATCAGGAAGTGAGTGCTTTGTTCTAACGGGCTTCACTTTTCTCCGTTGAAATCTATGGGGTTAGCCTAGAAATCTAGACGCACCCTAGCATCAGCAAAATGTATTTTGCAGCCAATGTAGTCTAGCAACTTTCCGTTGGCTTTCGAGCTGGAAAACCCAAACTCTAGTCAGGCGGCAGGACAATCACATAGTGTATAGAGTTGGTGGGCGGGCTTAACATAATGACGGCAGAGTTGTGACGGTTACGCGTGAATTCCATAGGTGATTTCCCTGCTACTTGAAAACAAAGAAGATGGTGCTGGCGAACAGTGGTCTTTCGAAACGGCTTTGGACGTGAATCTGGAGGACTTGGAGTTAAGAGAACGTCACTTAAGTCATTCTTAAAAAAGGAAGATGTGATCAGAGTTTTGACGACCGGATATGGCAAAAGTTTAATATATCAACTAGCTCCGTTGGTGGGAAAACACATGGGACTCACTCAGTCACAGCCGTTCGTTGCTCTGGTTTGTTGTAGCGCTATCCTATTGTGTGCAGAGGGATTTTGAAAGTTTTATCCTGCCCCTTGGATTTAGGCATGGCAATTGTAAGTTCCCAGACCTAACATCTTGATGTAGGTCTGGCTTGCCAGGCTACTATGGGGTCGCTGTGTCCATTTCTTTTACTGTCTATGTTTTTGAAGCCTAAAGTGGGCGGGACCAGCCGTCGCCATCTTGGCAGCGCGTCACCTCTCGTCACTCCCGGATAAAAGAAAATGGGCAAGGAGGCGGGACGTGGGTTGAGCTGAGGTGCTAATGCTACTGGCTTCGTGCTGAAGTGACAGCTGATTGAAGAAGTTGCAATATTGCTCTGAGCTTGTGCGTGTGACAGTGATTCATGCGCATTACATGTCAGCCAGCATGGCATCGCACGTCAAGTTCGTAAAAAGGTTTATTCAGTCCATTTTAAAATCTGATTTTGGCCGCCTCTCCATTTCTCAAATGGGTTAAACCAAAGATATTACCTCAGAAGTTAAATGCACTAGAAATCCACACTCATTCAAGGGTGTGCATCTATTGCCTGGACGGAGAGAAAGCACTCACACCTGCAGGATTTTATCTGACGGTACTTTTTATTTAACACTAAAAAGTTAAATAAGCTGTTCCGTGAGAGCAACAGTACCGCGTAACGAGTGTAGTCTCTATATCTATAGACGTGTTTAAATCTAAACTCCAAAAAGCAACAAAATTAGTGCATGCGAGGAAAACAACTGGAAAATCCAGTGCTGGTTGTTCTCTCCATACTCGACAACGACAGAATCCAACGGCGTGGGCGAAGGTATAATGCGTGTATTAAATTGTATGAAATAATCTCGAAAAAGCACAAACACGGCAGAGATGGCAAGTACAGCATCTGCTGGAATTAGCTGAGGGTGACGCTAACAGATAGCAGTAACAGCAGCTGCAATCCACCTGTCACTCAAGTGGCCACACCCTTAATTATGCTGAACTTATTTAAACGGATGAGTTGTAAAAAAATTCACCCCCTCACAGTCATGAAGGGCAAGAATAGCTAGACCAAGACCACTTTTTGCTCCAGGCTGTAAACTTAATTTTTTTCTGCTGTAAAGTTGGCCATTTTAACATGGGGGAGATACAGATTTGACTCACTTTTGCACCCAGCCTCAAGCGGCCAGTCGATGAATTGCAGTTTAATTCACTTCCGTGTTGGTTTCAAGAGAGAGACAGAGGTTGCCGCTTGGTTTTGACCCGTCTTCACTAAAACGCCCTACGGAGATTCAAAACGCAAAACAGGGTCGGCAGCGTTTCTAAACTTCTCCATTTTAGGTCTTCGTTTTTGCCGTTTTAGTCTGGACGGTACTGTAAAAAACCTAACTCATTATTTTGAGTTATCTTTTTGCATGTTTTTTTTTTAGTTTAACTAACTTATTTCAATAAGTTGAGGACATGAAAAACTGAAAATTTCTTGTTGTCTGGAAAATCTAGTTATCTCTACACAAAAAAATAAGTTGAAATAACTAAATTGCTAAAATATTTTTTACAGTGTAGGTGCAAACGTAGCAAAAGGTATAGTGTGGATGGGTCCTAACATTCAGATGCTGTACATGCATTTAACAAGCTATTAAACACTGACACAAAGAACACTGCTCTCCATAAAGACCCACATATCTTATTTTTTAAATTCAATGTTAAAAGACACAACATGAATATTTAGCTGCAGTCTTTCTAAAAGATAAACAAACCTCTCAACACTCTCCTACCTTCCACCCAGACTGGCCGGGTTTTGTGTCTGGTCCTTCTGCTTCTGTACTCTGATGTCCTTCTGTGGTCATGCCTTTTTCATCCATGTCTTCCTCCCTTTTCTCTTGGTCTATTCTGCTTCTTCCGTTTATACGTCTTTCTGCAGCTTTTCTTTTGACCTTTCTTTTGATCTGCAGAAGACTTTCTGTAGTCTTTCCTCCTCTCCCTACCATAACTTTGTACATGCACCTCCCTTTGGGGGAAGTGCTGTGGTGTATGGCAAACCCTTTAACATTTATACATGTAGATATCTTGAATTGAGTTGAATTAAAGATATCTTGAATGATTATGAGTTATGAGTTATGACAGAATCAAATTGTAGATATCTCAAACTGGAATTACAGATATCTACAATTAAGTTGCAGATATCCGTAATTCACATTTCTGCAACTGAATTGTAGACATCTGTAATGATAAACCCCATATGAATGGCAAAAGTGACGTCATTTGTCCTAGGAAGAATGTCTTTCTGGATATCTGAAATGACAATTATGGATAGGAAGAATGTAGTTGCGGATATATGAAATGTTCTTTTTGACTATTGGCAAAACTGAATTACAGATATCTGCAACACATATCCAGTATAGCTGTTAAATGTTAAAATGGCTTGCCATAGTATGGTCCTGGACAGAGGGGTGCTTTCAACCCAAATGCAACGTCATGGTCGCCCTGCAAATTACATGCACATGAACACTGTGCTATTTGAATTGAATCACTGATTTTTGTGTTTTTAGTTGAATGTGTATTTGAAATATAAATAAAAATATATGAACCTATGATTTGATACTTTACCCAATTCTGCATGTTTTTTGTAGCAGTCACATTATATCATGCTTAAAAGACCTTAGATTTTTTGAAGTGTGCCGATTTCCTGTTTTGACATTACTTGTGTCAGCAACCTCACCTCTGTCCAACATTCACTGCCTACTTTGATAAATCTTTATTGCACAATTTCACCCTAGATAGACGCACCCTTGGATACATTCACACTGCTACAATTCACTCTGTCTCTGTCATTTTCATAAACTTGGAAGAATAAGGGTTATACATTCTTGCACTGCTCAAAAATAATGGTAACACTTTACAATAAGGTTCATTAGTTAACTAGTTAATATGAACTAAGAATGAACAATACTTCTTCAGCATTTATTAATCTTAGATAATATTAATTTCAACATTTACTAATACATTATTTAAACCAAAGGTTGTATTTGTTAACATTATTTAATGCACTGAAATAACATGAACAAACAATGAATTTTTCTCATTGTTAGTTTATGTTAGTTAATAAATGAACTAATGTTAACTAATGAACCTTATTGTAAAGTGTGATCAAAATAATCTTTTAAACTTTAGCATTCTAACATTTTGAAGACGCTGCAATTGCAGATTTTGAACAGAGATGGCGACAAAGAGGAAAAACTACAGACTGCATCTTTAAGTATTTTATATTTTTATAAATACCCACAATAGTGACTTATAAGGTCAAAACAGAGTTATATTCAACTAAAAATATTATCCAAATTTTCCAGATCCTCCCCATAGAAAAAGGCGATCTGAAGTGACAAAGTTACATGAACATGCTGCCGGTGTTACTATATTCAGTTCCAAGAGGGTGGACTTAAAGCTCTTGTTTGCAGTACCCTTAATATAACTTTTTTAATCAATTGGATAAAACATTGTTTGGCCCAGGATAATTCTATATGATTTTATGTCCCCAATATGTTCTTTGAAAAGTGTGGCGGATTAAAATTTATGCTAGTGTGATTTCAAATTTAGTAAGCTTCCCATCCAATTTTCTAAAAAGCATAAAAATATCATGTTTTTGCAGATATTTAGGAAACATGCTAAGTTCAGAAAGAGGTAGTGAATTTATAACGTGCCCTCAGAGTACCTTGACCTGAAGGAAGTGTTCAGTCAGTCCCGCGCTGCTTCTCTCCCTCCGCATCGTCCCTATGACTGTGCTATAGATTCACTCCCAGGTAAGTCTCCGCCTAAGGGCAAACTTTAGTCACTTTCCGTCCCGGAAAGGGAGACCATGGTGAAATATATTTCTGATTCTTTAGCCTCCAGATTCATCCGCCCTTCTTCCCTATCCTGCAGGGGCAGGGTTCTTTTTTGTGGGGAAGACGGTTCTCTGCGACCTTGTATTGATTACCGAGAGCTGAACAACATCACAATAAAGAATACTTACCCTTTTCCGTTGATGTCTTCAGGTTTCGAGAGGTTGCAGGGACCATCCATTTTCACAAAATTGGATTTACGAAACTCCTATCATTTGGTTCACCTCAGGAGGTGGGGATGAATGGAAAACCGCATTTAATATCCCCAGGGGCCATTTTGAATACTTGGTTATGCCGTTTGGGCTATCCAACTCCCCAGCGATTTTCCAAGCACTCGTCAATGATGTGTTGAGAGACATGGTAGATCAGTTCATTTATGTCTACCTACTGTAGATGACATACTGATTTTTTCTTCGTCTCTCCAGGAACACGTTCAACACATCAGACGAGTGCTCCAGAGGTTGTTAGAGAATGGGCTTTTTGTCAAGGCGGAGAAATGCGCTTTTCATGCACAGTCTGTTCCTTTAGGGTACATCGTCTCTGCTGAGGGAGTGCGTATGGATCCTGACAAGGTTAAGGCTGTGGCAGAGTGGCCAAGTCCAGATTCCCGTAAGGCCCTACAGAGGTTTCTGGGGTTCGCCAACTAGCTGCACCTCTGACGGCCTTAACCTTTCCCAGAACGATGTTCAGGTGGTCTGATACAGCCGAGGCTGTATTCTCCAACCTCAAAAGTCGCTGTTTGTTTAGTTTTGGCTCCCATCTTAGTCGCCTCTGATTCCTCACGTCAGTTCGTGGTAGAGGTCGATGCGTCAGAGGTGGGGGTAGGTGCAGTTCTATCCCAACATTCTTCCTCAGACGACAAGATGCACCCTTGCGTGTTTTTGACCCACCGTTTGTCACCTGCTGAACGTAATTATGTCACTTTTTTTCAGACGTTTTGACTTTTCTCTCTCATACCGCCCTGGGTCCAAAAACATCAAACCCGATTCTTTATCTCGCATTTTTGATCCATCCGAACGCCCGGTTACTCCCGAGTGCATTTACAGGGGGTCTTAACTTGTGTCCAAATTCTGGCAAGAGTTCTGTAAATTACTTGGAGTCAGAGTAATGGTCAGACGGAGCAAGCCAACCAAGATTTGGTGAGAGTGTTGCGATATTTGGTGTCCAAGAATACTTCATCCTGGAGCCAACAACGTTCTATGGTTGAGTACGCACATAACTCGTTACCAGTGTCATCCACGGGCCTCTCTCCGTTTGAGTGTAGTCTAGGGTACCAGCCACCAATTTTCACTGTCACCAAGTCATTAGTCCGGTGACAGTACACCTCAAACTTCCTCCAGCGTACAAGAGAATTCACCCCGCCTTTCATGTCTCCAAATTGAAACCCGTCTTTCGTTCTAACCTTAATCTGCCGGCCTGGTTCCCCCACCTCCTCGTAGACGGGGAGCCTACGTATTCGGTTAATCATATTCTGGACTCGAGACGGAAGGGACGCGGATTCTAGTATTTGGTGGACTGGGAGGGTTAACGGTCCGGAGGAGAGAAGTTGGGTTCCTGCTAGGGACATTCTGGATCACTCCCTTATTGATGATTGCAATCAACAGGTAAGGAGGGTACTGTCACGGTTCATGAATTCACTGTCTCTTTTCTCGTCTTGTGTGTGTGTGTGTGTTACGTGTGGGCAGTGTCGCTGATCACTGCCACTGATCCTCACCAGCCGCGTCTGATCAGCGCGCCAGCTGCAGCTGATCAGCGATCACTATTTAGTCTCTCTGTTTTCACCCTGCCTTTGTCAGAGCGTTGTGGATGGTTCCGTGTGTTCCCGCCTGTCCCTCGGTGTGTTCCCGCCTGTCTCTCTCTCTGTGTTCCCACCTGTCTTCAGTTCCGGTTTTGCTCGTTGTCGTCCAGTACTGCAGTCTACCACGCAATTCACTTCCTGGTCTCCGGTTCCCGTTTCATCTCCGTTCTTCCTGGATCATCTCATCACCACCCGACCTTCAGTCTTCTCCTGAAGACTGCCTGTCCTCAGCGAGCGTCCCTGTGCTGCCAAAATACATACGGGTAAGGGGTTCTAATGTCGGTCGCCATGTTGCCCCTCCATCTTGAAAGTACATTAGCCAAAGAGGGACATCAAGCTTCGCCTTTCGCGTTTTAACACTCGATGGCACCGTGTCGAGGAGGTCGAACTGGAAGCCATGTTAATCTTGGACTACATTGGCCACCATAGGAGTTAAAACGAAATCGGAATTGAGGAGAACAGAAACTAATATCAGAGAATGTCTAATAAGGGGAGAACTGGCGCTGTCTGGTTACTTCCGGTTTCTGGCTGCAGTAACACGTCTCTGTCCATGCGGGGGATGGATGGGAGTCTATGGGGTTTCACCCCCAGAAATCCACTTTTCATTCAGGATATCATTTTTTTTTTCTAGTAATTTGAATATTGTATTCGAATGTAGATGCAAATAAATTACACACTGCTGGGTGTTAGATTTTTTTAGAGTCACTTATTTGCTTTAAAAAGTCTTTTAAAATGTCAATGACGTCAGACACATTGTATTATTAGCAGAATGCTAGCGTGTTATGGGCAACAACAACTCAACCTGTAAGAAATCGAAAGGACATAAGTACTCGTTCATTCAACTTTCAACCAATAACCCATGTTGAACTTGCAAAACCTACAATTAAATCTGAGATTTCTCAACGGCAATCGGGTGAAAGAGACACATTTAGCCGTCTAGCTCCATAGACTCCCATTCATTCTGCACTCAGGCGATCGCCCCCAGTGGAACTCTGGTGGAACTACAACCAAAATTCGGTAACTAAACCCCTGGTCAGAGCCTGACTCCACCCACTGGGAATATTTGAAAATGCTGGAAAAGTGGGCGGAGCCTAGCGGAGATAGAGGGGATGAACTGAGGGCAGTTAAATGGCGCTTTTCCACTGCATGGTACGGTACGGTTCGGTACGGCACGCTTTGGCGCTTTTCCACTGCATGGTACGGTACGGTTCGGTTCGGTACGGCTCACTTGTGGTGCTTTTCCACTGCATGGTACGGTACGGTACGGTGCGCTTCGGCGCGCTTAAATGGTACCTGATCTGTTGAGGTTCCAAGCGTACCGTACCGGTACTAAAATGTGACGTGAAACACTGCAGATCACTGATTGGTCAGACAGACAGACAGAATCGTCACTACCAGCGTCATTGGATTTGCGACACGAGACCGCTATACAGAGTCATATAACCAGTAGACAACAGCCAACACGGTAGCACCTGTGTTTTACTTACTTGAAAAAAAAGAAGAGATCAACACTTTAAAAAGGAAATGGCTGAATCGTGGTCGAGGTGCAGACAATCCTCTCGTTGGTTGCCTAGGAGCGGGTCCAGCGAGAGCTGGATGGGGCAAAACAGAATGAAAAAGTGTTCCAAGTAGCAGCTAGCTCAGCTCTTAGCCGCACACGGCTATCACCGGACCTACAAACAGTGTAACGATCAGTCCCACCCACTTTGAATGGGTACTAACTGCAGTGGAAAAGCAACCGAGCTAGCGAACCGAACCGTACCGTACCGAGTCGTACCACGCAGTGGAAAAGCGAAGCCGAACCGAACCGTTCCGCGCCGAATCGAACCGTACCGAACCGAGCGTACCATGCAGTGGAAAAGCGCCTAAATACTCTATCCTGATCGTTTTTAATACTTTCAATTCCAACTCCTGACTCACTACAGTGGTTTTGACGAAATAATATGGTTTTTACACTGCCAAGGGCGTGGTAGCTCGTACCAAGAGCATGGTTAGCTGGAAACTGCTTACATCAGCTCTCACCGCTTACGTCATGAACTACCGCAAACATTCAACTGCAGTAGCCACTGTTCAACCTGAAGAGGGCAGCACTCAGACGTTTTTACACCATATATTGTAGAATTAAAACACTTTACACCCAAATGACAAAAAAGTTACTTGAATCAATGATCAGCACTAATAAAGCCCCAGTCTTACAAACCATTAACTAAAAAAAGTTGGTTTAGTGTTTAGTTACTCTTTAGGAAGTGCCCAGGCATTCCGTAGACGGGTTTTGCTAATATTCACCGGATGGTCATGTAACTTTAACCGTTAAGTGGGGGTAAAAATCACACAGTGTAGTTTTAATCTATATTATTTCTTTCTTTTACTGTCCATCAGAGCCCCACATCAGCAGGGCATCAAAAATTAATTTATACTCATTGTGTTCCCCCCCACGGAAATCTTTAGTAAAAGGCGAAAGATTTATGCGATATGAGGTGAAACATGAGTGTATTGACAGATCATTTCTCAGGGTCCAGTATGAGAGGAAAGGCGACACTAACATCAGTGACGGTAAGTATACTGTGACTATTACAAAGTAACACCAACCAAATCAGTAAATTACAACAAACAAATAAATCTGCTAGAATTTGTATTTAAGATGTACAGATGTACATAAAACACTGATACTAATATGTTAAAAAGTTGAGCGTGCAATGCATCATGGGAGCTCATGAGTTAGCCACGTGACTTTCTTTTTTAAGTCTTTACATATTGTTTTTATTTTATTTTTCAGCTGTCTTACCGTTTTGTTTTCTGATGTTCTCAAGATCGGAACTAAAAAGGCAAAACATATGATCCTTGACATTCTATACGACTGAATAATAAACTGTAGCCTGCCTACTACACAACGGTAAATTATCCAACAACTCGTTTTTTTGCAAATAAGCAAAAGAAACCGTGCTTAAACATTGTCATTTGCATAGAGCTGTAATGACGACAAACTGATAATACTGCGCTCCCTGCTTGTTTATCCACGTGATATTTCACAAATCATGTGTTCCTAGAGACAAAAACCTACCAAAAAAAAACTCCTACCAGTGTTTGGCTCCTGCCAGTGATATCCTATCCTAGCCTAGTCTATCTGGCGACACCTACTGGTCACTTGATGTCTTACTAAACTGCATTAAGTAACAAACACAACGAAACAAAAATGAAAAACTCATCAACCTTTATTTACAGACTCTTGGTCTATTCAGAAGACACAGACATAACATGCAACAATACATAAATCAGAAACATACAAAGAGATAAATAATAATAAAAAAAAGATACAAAGATATAAAAAAAAAAGCTAAAATACGACATTTCTATAAGAGACACTTATACCAGCATTTCCATATTGATGATTGGTATCGTATGGCACTAAATTAGTAAACTAAATGAAATATAATCAAAATGCAAGATACAGTCGTCTTTTGCACAACAGCAGTAGAATAGCCAGTAATGATTTCCATGATACATTGCAGCTGTCAAAAAGGCCTATTATGAAGACAGTCAACACTAGCCTACTAATTCAGTGCTTTCTGTTTTTGTCCTTTTTGCTGTATTAAAGCAATTCACTTTTCAAACTGCTTACCAATATGCTCTAAAAACATTGCCTTCACTGTGTTTGACCCACCATATAAAACACGAAAAGAAAGAAGGTATAAAGTAAATGAAAAATACAAGCAATTAACAATGTTTTGTAATTTGAATTTACATTTTGAATTTTATTAGGAACTCTAAATGTAGCTATATTATAACTCCGTTAAATTGCATGGGAGCCATATTTTCTCAGAAGCTTATTTGCCAGTGGGTAACCCATATGTAGCTTGATGCAGTCAGGCACTGTCAATCATATTGGAGCATAAAAGGCATCAGTTTAAACATTTAACTAAAAAAGTTTACTTTCTGTGACAAGAAATTCTTCCACTTGCCGCAATTTATTAAAACAATTAATGATTTAGTAGTTTTTTTGTGTCTGAAATCCCATTTAACATATTCAATGCATTATAAACAATATGCCATACAATATGCCTGTTGAATGTTTGTAAATGTAGTAGAAATAATTATAGGGAAAGATTGCAGAACTGATAGCTGATCCCACACAAAACTCAGTGCAGAATATTAAATATTATAACAGTGATATCAGTAGTGAGCTTTTGTATAGATTAAAGACCTTGTAATACTAAGCACTGGGTATGTTTTACTGAATTACTTTGAGTAAAGCATACATAAATATACTAAGCTAAATTAGTCACTATAGCTGTCACAATTCACCTACATAGTTTATTTTGTCTAAACATTAAAAGAAATGCGGGGACTGAAGCTGCTAGTTTGCACAGCATATCATTTTACGCTCCACAGATAAAAGTCATAAAGGTTTTAAACAACATGAGGGTGAAGAAATGATGATGTGGGTAAGCTTCTCCTTTAATCACAATGGCTTAACATAATTGTGGTTCCTGCTTCGTGTGATGTTTTCCATTTACTTTAGAAACTTTTCAATGTTTTGAATGACAATAGCGGCCAAACAAGCAAAAGTATCTGCCTCGTTCAGTAATGTTTTTCTCTGTATTCTTTCTCTCATCATTGTTTTGTTAACCCAAGTGGGCTCTGTGTTGGTGCACAGCTGAGCCAATAGCGTGTCATCGTGGGCTGGCTTTCTTCTATGCACGAGGAAACTATCGTAACTGATGGGTGTAGACATACTTTTCAGCCAATAATATGCTTTAAGAGGAGGGGCTATGAAAGCACCTTAACTAATCACGTTGGTTTAAAGGCGGGATATACACATTGTTTCTTGCGCAATGTATTTGACACTCATCTCGACCAATCAATGACACTAATGGGCGTGGTGCCTGAAAATTTGGCCCATCTAAATCATTTGTGGGCAGGAATAATATTGACGTGTCCCGCCCACTGGCCGGTCTGCAGACTCACACAAATACAGTTGTGTGTTTCATAAAAATGCACTCAGATGCGTCAAGTAAGTACAATAGTACGTTTTCACTGCTATTCATATTCTGTCGACCTGTGATGGCAACTGCGAACTTGCTGAACCCTGACAAGTCGCCGTGACTTCTTTTAAGACGTATGATTCGCTGTATTGACGCATTTTGTGAGTAAAATAGCCGTTACCCGAGCATACAAATCATCAGATTGGCTCTGAGCTTGCTAGCTGCTCTCTTTGTGTTTTTACTCCGATGTCTTGGGCGCTTGCAAGTGACAACGACCTTGCAGTGAATATCGCTGTATTTTAGTCTTCTTTGCTTGAGTATATAGAGCAATCCAAGCAAGGTATCTGATCCTATTTACACAATACACTTGTACACTAATTACCTTTAATACCCAAATAACCTTAAGGGATCCATCTCATCACAACTCGAACGAGTAATGCAAAGCCACCGAAGAGCAAGTTAAAGGTTGTTTGTTTAGTGCTAAACGGGTGAGATTTTTCCGAGAAAACTGCGGAAAAATGACAGGGGGTGAAAATTGTGACGCAGTTGTGTAAAAATGTAGTGCTTGCTAACACATCAAATGTGATCTGACGCATTACTGTACGGCCACCTGAAAGATCAACTGCACATCGTTGTGGAAAAAATGTTTTTGATCAAAGATAGAAAATCTTTTTTGCAGCATTTGGGTCGCATTCATCAGTTGGAGAGAGTACCGATTGAAATTATGATTTGGGGAATTCTGGGAAATGTGGTTTATTCAGCCGAACCATTTCATTGGCAAACGTAGGCGTTGTTTGTCGTTAGACTACATTCCCCAGAAGTCCACAGACTCTCCAGATACTTTGTAAAGTCTTTGCAAGTTATGTGTGTATACACTCTTGTGTTAACTATGTGGCAGAATTTTTTATTTTAAAGAGCTGTCAATATTGAGCGGGGAATGTTTGAAACATTTTGTTGCGAATTCGACTAATACTGTTTATTACATGGTTGGGGGTGTTATATATATATATACTGGTATTCCTGACAACTGCGTCAGAGGTTCATAAATAGTCTCATTTTATGTCGAGTTTGCTTTAGTAATGCACTGGATTAGATACCGGGCATTATTTAAATAACATATATTTCATTATATCAGAATTTAATATTGTTTCGCAGGCCTGCCTACTCGCACATCGCTCATATACAAGGTCTGTATGATATATATTTTTTATCCGAATAACGAGAACGTGAAAGTTTATAATTTGTGCAAAAATGAATCATATGCTTACGTCATTTTCTTGGTGCTAATAATGCTAACTTTCGTTTTCATGCGCCCAAAACACGTTTAGGCTACGTTTTATAAGCCGCATATTGTATTTATTTAGGTATTCCCTTTGTAAGCTACATATTTTCAAGACTGGAAAAAATTTACATCAAAAACAGTATAATGCCAAATAATAAAACCATAGAAAAGTTACAAAATATAACCAGCATAACAAGCATTTACCATGTAAACATTGGTGTTTATACACTGTACGGTAGTTATTTTCATTATGACAAATGATATCAAGAGATCCATAAACTTTCAAATTAGGCTTTATACTTAAGAATATATACATCTTTTCCATTGCACTGCATGAGGAGAACTCTTTATTCTTAGTTACTGCATTATAGTGGGCCTTTCAAAAGATGCTATTGACCTTTACAAATGGATAGCTGTCTATTCATTTCTGAATATTTTGTTTTGATATTTAGGCCATATTATCTGGAAGAAGAGAAAGTGTAAAAACTGGATTCAAGAGTAAATTAAAAAAGACCAATATTGATATCTCATTACTGACTTTCATTATTGACTCTTAATTTTCATAATTTCTTCACATTATGTGTTAATATGTATTATATAATCAATGCACCTTTAGAAGTGTTAGGTTATGTTTAATACAATTATCGTTCTGGAATATCGCTGTGGATTTTATTTTGATTAACTAGAGTTGTTTATCTTTGGAAACCAGTTTCAATTGACTATTAACCATCTGTATTTGGGTACTATGTGCATATTTATTCTTAATTATCAATATCTAATCCCAAGAGAAATATGATCTCCACACTAACATTTACTTTCTTAATGATGAAAACATACTATAAATAGACTATAATATAAAGCAGTGGTTCCCAGACTTTTTAGAGTGGCGTACCCCCTGCGGCATTTAACATCCTTCGGCGTACCCCCTCTCTTCCACTTAGACTGCGGTCACACCTTTTCCATTAATGGACAACATTTGCCCCCTTTACCTTTATAAATTATTTTGTAAAATAAATAATGTTTAATATATTTTAAAAATTGTCCAATAGAGAAATATGCAATGATGGTATAAACAAAGTGATACGAAATGAATATTAAACTAAAACCGCCAGTAGGTGTAGGTAAGGCACTGTCTTAATGAGTGAGTCATCAAGTTATTCATTCATTAGTTCGTTAATTTAGTCATTCATTCCGTAATGAAACAAGTGGCTGTATAATGAATGGGTAATTGGATCATTGACTCATAATTAGTTAAAAAAAACTGCTCGGTGTTTCAGTTCTGCTGTTGCTTTCGTTGGAACAATTATTTAATACTGTTTTTAAAATGAACATCACTTGAAGGTGCAATAGGTGATCTGGGAAATGCTAACTTTAGCCTGGTAGCATTGAAAGCATACAATCCCACCCTCACTGCTAATCACCATCCAAAGCCACGCTTCCTCCAAAACACATGAACACGCACAAACCAGAAGCGAGACGACCAGAGACAATGTTATTGGATTACATCATGTATCATGCGCAGAAGAGAAAACTTTACAGTACAGTGAGTAACAGTACTACAATAAAAACCGTAAACAACTGTTTGCCTGCCATTCTCGCTCTGTCTGCACAGCGTACGTGAACGCGCTGATGACGAATGATGTCTGTGTGAACAGGCTACGCAGTGGTATGCAAACATACGTTGACTGACATGGAACACATGCTATAATTTAATTCGGACCGAATGCAATAATTGAACAAACATTTGATGGTCCTACGCCTTCCACATATTATATATATTACTAAAAATACATTTAGACCTCTTAACATAGTGATTGCTATCAGGATATGAGGAGACTTTCAACCAGCATAAAAAATGTTTCTGTAGAGAATCACCTAGTGCACCTTTAATATTTGTTGTATAAAATGAATGTCGCAATTGTGTGTGGATATTTGGGAAAAATTGCATTCTTGCCCGTATAATATATATCAACATTAAAAACAAGATTTTTTTGTATCAAAGAGAGTTTTGAGTTTTAATCGATCTCTATGCACCACAGTCTGTGTCTATATTTGTTAATCATGCTAGTAAGTGCTAAATCCCCACATTTATGAAGGTACATTATCAAGAACGGCAGAAATGTAGCTCTAAGGCAGCATACTCTGCATGTAACCTGTCATGTGCGCGTTTGTGTGGATACAGTCCGTTTTGACCGCAAAAGATATGGTAATTTGATTGGATTTTATGGCATTTTGCTTGTTAGAAATGCATTGGTTTTAATGTTATTTTAAGGTGGGGTGGAATTAAATTAATGACAAAACTCAGCATTTTGTTTACGTACCCCTTCTGTCGCCTCGCATACACCCAGGGGTACGTGTCCCTCAGTTTAGGAACCACCATATAAAGAATATGGATGACAATGTTGATAGTTGACTATGCTTATAACGAAGGCACATAAAGCAGTTAAATGTATTAGCTTAAGTATCTCGCATGGCCTCTCATATTTATGTCACTCTACAGGCTGACTGAAGCAGATGCTTTTTTTTTCTTTTTTCTTCTCATATTCTCAATAACTTCTACATCTAGACTGAAGACACTGTGTGAACAAACACATAGAAACCTATGTACAGCCCAGATGCTTGTACATAACTGCCAGGAGTAACAGATGTTTATTTGTATATGTCCCTCACAGATTTCCAGCTGAACTCTCATTTGTCCACACTGGCTAGTATCCACAAGATCTACCACACCCTGCACAGGCTGGTAAATATGGACTCCATTTGCCTGCACTTAAATACTCATCAGCTTTTTTTTTTGCTAGATTTAACATTCTTGCCTTTAAATGATTTAAACCAAGAGCATATACAGATGGGATGTGCATATTTAGTTTATCACTAGATGATTGTTTCTTTTGTATCGATATGATTCTTGCAGGTAGGCCACTAAATCCACACAAAATCAACAAAATGTTCAGTTTTAAAGGTCAATGCCAAAGTTTACCAATGTATCATTGATTTGTAAGTCTAAAGGTGAATCCCAATTCTCTGTCTCTGTCTGATCAAAATGAGAATTGGGACAGCCCTTAATCTCATGTGAACGTGCAAAACTAAGGGGAAGGGGTAAGACAGAGAATTGGGATTCACCCTTTTTTATTCACCCAGTTTATTTAGTGAAACTATTAGAAAAGACATAGATGAATCTCTCTGAAAAAACAGATATGTTCTCTGTGTGCTATTGCTGAAGTTGAATCCAGCAAATAAAGGATTCTGATTATGAAGTAAAAACGTGTCAGATCTGTATAGGATGATCATTTTTATGTTACCTTAAAGTAACATTAAGTATTTTTTCCTCTTCGGTCGCCCTACTGGTTGGAAACGAAATTGTCCATTGCCGCTGTCGTAAATGATTTAGCCTACCGTCGCACGCACGCTCGCTGTTTACCCAGCACCAGCTTTAGAATGAACGATGTCCACAGACAAGGTAGAGTATGTTACATGATTTCATGAAAGGATGATGTAATGCGACATCAGAAACGAAGAAAAACGAAATAATGACTATTGTAGCGCTTGACGTAAAGCAGTCGAGTTTGTAGTTCTTTTTTGTGCAGGGGTTCCTACCCGAAACCCGAAGTTACATAGTGCCAGTAAAAGCGATACAGACCCCGTCAGGCGATGGTAGACGAGTCGTTTAACTTATTTTATGTCGATGTACCATCACAAGGGTCTTGGAAATATATTATGAAGGTTGAAAAACTACTTAGTGTTACTTTAAAATTACATTGACTTAATTTAATTTAAAAAGCACCTGCTGTAGCATCTTTGTTTTACTGGTTGCACTAAACATTATTTGATTTAACATTTTAGAATAATTAATTGTTTTTGGTTTTGTTTAGTTTCATACCTTTTTTCTTTACACCTAATTTAAAAACAAATGCTGAATGCTGATTAAATAGCCAAACATCTTAGTTTGGATTGTTGAATGTGTGTTGATTTTTTTTTTAGTGAACTGTGCAGTTGTTTCAGATGGTTACAGTTATTGTTTTTAACAGCCAAAAGCCAGTTTGGCCTGTTAAATGCCAAATAAACATTTTGTTTATGTATACTTATATTCTTTCTTGTTTGTTGCTTAAAGAAAAAAAAACTTCAACACAGAAATAAGTATCGGTATCAGAATTGGCCAGTATGCTTGTAAAAATCATGATCGGTGCATCACTAGACCAGTATACTGGTAGATTAGAATTGTGGGATAGCTGTGTTTGGCTATATGAGAGTTTAGGACTCTCAACGGCATTATTACGTACTACAAAATTAACCTTTGATCAAGCTATTTACTTAAATAACTACCCTCATAACCCTGATTGACACAGAATTGTGCTCTACATTATCTTATTTCCAGAACTCTCCTCCCCAATGTCTTTGAGAAAGCTGCACTAGCAGCATCTGTAAAGGTTACAGGAAAAAAAGATGATCAGCCACCTATATTACACACTTGCTTACTGTCTTTTTTGGTGCGGCGCTAATAGCTACTTGTCTGCTGCAGAATGTTGTTTGAGTAGAGATAGAGAGAGAGAAAGAGTGATGGTGGTTGTTAAATGCAGTCTCTTTCTCACCGTAGAACCTGACAGAAGACGTCGGCCCAGAGACTCACGGCACAGGTGAGCTGCCCAATCTCTCCATAACCTAATATCAATATTATATATATATATATATTCGATTTGTTTTGTTCCGGAACAGATCCGAAACAGAATACTTTGTTCCGAATCAATTTAATATGTCACTCTGTTCACACCACACTGTTGTAAAGCGTTCCAAATCGCGCACCCTTCCAGGGCTTTCCTTATGCCATTACGTCACTACCTCGTGCGTGCAGGTCGCTTATTTCATTGAGGGACATCGCCATGACAACAGTAGCCTAACACAAAATGAATCGCGGGTTGACTTGGTGCTACAAAGAGGTGAAATGCCTCAGATATTTGGTCGGAAGAACACATCTCCCGGATGTTGGACACTACACACATAGGGTGACCAGACGTCCGAGAGGGAGAGAGAGAGAGCGAGAGACCATGCGTGTGTGTGCTAGAGTAGCTGCTAGTAATTACACGCGCGCACGACAAAGAGAAGGAGAGCGTGAGAGACCTTGCGTGTGTGTGCTAGAGTAGCCTACGCATTAATACGCACGCGTCTACCCCCGCAACAAATCAGCAAAATACGCTGATATTGGCGTCTGTTGCTAGGCTACATATTGATTTGTTCCGGTTCGTGGGTCGGTTGTGTTCTCACTACAAACGAACCGCTCCAGGGTTCGTATGGAATCGAGCCGAGACCACCTCTTCTAGGCGGTCTCGGCTCGGTTGTTTTGTTCCAGAGTGCGATTGTTGTGTTCACATATGACCAAACGAACCGGGCCAAAAGGGAAACGCCCCTTTGTTTCGGAACAACGTCTCCAATCGATCCAGGTGTGAAAGCACCCTTAGATCTTTGAGTTCAGCTCAAGGGCAAAAACAAAAGTGTTGCGCTTATAATTTTGATCAGTGTGTGTGTGTGTGTGTGTGTAATTTTACTTCTACACTACTGTAAAAATGTGTCAAGTAAAAAAAAATAAATTAATACTTTTATTTAGAAAGGATGAATTAAATTTATCAGTGACAGTAAGGACATTGCAAAAAATGTCATTTAAGATTTCTATTTCAAAGACATGCTATTCTTTGAACTTTGTTTATTAGAAAATTTGTTTCCAACTATTTTCAACATTGATAATAATGAGAAATGTTTTTTGAGCACCAAATCAGCATATTAGAATAATTTCTCAAGGATCAGTATTGATGAGTATTGATGCTGAAAATACATTTTGTCATCACAGGACCTATAGAAGTCCCATTCCTCCAGGTCTTAATGTTCAAGCTTTATAAAGGCTCTATTGAGCTTGGAGGACGTCTCATCAGACCCTGTTCTACAATTCCACTCACTGCTTAAAATGCAGTTGTTTTTGTTCATTGCTGAGTTCTGCACATTCGTGAATCTTCTCATTAGCAAATAATGTTACAAAGCAAGTAAGAGATTCTTTGTGCAGTGTAGACAGCTTCATTGATTAGGATGGAACTTTGTGAGATCGTGATGAACTGAGATGAGTAACAGCTTCTTTAGTCTTTGCGTTCTTTCGAGGCTATATACAGTGGTGGTCAGAATTAATGGCACCCCTGGTAAATAGGATCAAAAATGCCTGTAAAAAATAAATCTGCATTGTTTATCCTTTTGATCTTTCATTCAAAAAATTGCAAAAGCTAACCTTTCATTGAAGTAAAATAATTGAAAGTGGGGGGAAATCACTTTAAGAAATAAATGTTTTTCTACAAAACACGTTGCCACAATTATTGGCCCCCTAGATTTTTACGAGTAATATCTCTGAAGTATATTTCCATTAATATTTACCTTTTTTTAGCACACCAGGGTGACTAGGAACATGAAATTGTTATTGTGTAGCTATGTCTTGTTGTTTCACAGGATCTTAAATATGAGGAAACAGAAACACAAAGGCCAAATTCCCTTAATCATCCATCACAATGAGTAAAACCAAAGAATATAGTTCTGATGTGCATCAAAAGATTGTTGAGCATTACAAAATAGCTAAAGAATTGAAAATCCTGGACTTCTTGTTCAGATAACATGGTATTATGGATTCTAGCAAATACCAACAGATAAAAAATCAAAACCCGACTGCCTCTGCTAGAAATCTTATAATGGACCATGGTTGGATCTTCCATCAGGACAACGGTCCAAAACAAACATCAAAATCAATACAAAAATGGGTAACTGAGCACAAAATGAAGCTTCTGCCATGACTGCCCCAGTGCCCTAACAGAACCTTACAGAAAATGAGTGGGGTGAACTAAAGAGAAGAATCACCAACATGAACTTGTGAATCTGGAGAGATTCTGTGTGGAGGAATGGTCTCTGATCTCTCGTCAGGTGTTCTCTAAACTCATCAGGCATTAAAGAAGAAAACTCAGAGCTGTTATCTTGGCAAAATGAGATTGCAAAAAGTATTTAATAACAGGGAGCCAATAATTATGGCCAGCGTGTTTTGGAGAAAAGCATTTATTTCATAATGTGATTTCCCCCCCACTTTCAATTCTTTTACCTCAATGAAAGCTTAGATTTTTGCGAATTATTTTAACAATGCGGATTTACTTTTTACAGCCATTTTTGATCATATTTTCCAGGGGTGCTATTAATTCTGACCACCACTGTATAAACCATTGAATACATTTTTTTTATGCTGCTGAGGACTGATGGCCAATTACACAAGCTACAAAGTTTCGGAAGTGACATCTATATATAAATGCGCGATTCACTCTCGAAATTGCAATGTAAATGCAGATTAATATATTAATAGAAAAATATTAATATCAAAATATTTTTAAAACTATTCAAATTATTTATAAAAGTAATGACTTGTAAATAATCTTAAATGTCTCTCTGTACATTGCTATTTTTGTCATGGTGGAGTCTTTGCTTACACTTACTTTACTAGAGCATCCTCACTTTATTCAGAAGCACCCTCAATTTTTTGATTCTGGAACCGGGACTGCGTCTCATGCAAATTCTATGAGGACATCCCTGGTTTGTGGGAGGGAATGGCTGAAAAAGAGAAACAAAAATAATCATCCTCTTTGTGTTCGTTCTCTCTCTTTTTTCCAGCCTGCTGCTCCAGAGCCATGCCCCCGAGGAAAAAGAGGAGACCCACTGCTGGAGATGATCTGTCTGCTAAGAAGAGCCGGCAGGATAAGTATGCTCAGAACATCACCTTTACATTCATCCATCTCTCCAGCCTCTCCATCTCTGTCCATTCCATCTGTCTGTTACCTTCCTCTAATTCACTCATACATACACACTTATTCATCTACCCAACTTTTTGATTAACAACTAAACTAGGTACCTATCAAATCATATCAGTTAAAGGCCCCCTGTGGTGAAAATCAAGTTTTTAATGAACAATTATATGTCTATGTGGTGATTTTAATATGCTTTGAGACAAACCATGCGCAAATTCAAAGTCAACACCGTTGCTGAGTATTTTCTCCTTAAAACTCCAGTGAAACAAAGAACCGTCTCAAAAACATGGTTTGAAATTGCCTGCGTTTCTTACATCACAAACTACCTTGTAACCAATCACGTCAACTTGCGGGCGGGCTTTAGCATATCACTACTATGCTCTTAAGCAGAGTCTCAAGAGAAACCAGGTTATCCCGACATATTTTTTCTGTTGATATAAAAAAATCAGGTACATTTAGCAATATAGCGGGTGAATTATCCATGTGATGTATGTTATGATGAACTATATGCCTTTCTCCACTGACGTTCTATGATGTTTAAAGCATTTCTAAGGATGCTGATTTTTAGAGGGCAGGCTGAGATGGCGAATGGGAACTTGGTTTGTGTAACAGTAGCAACACATTATTAGCTATTTGATAACATAGTCAAGCAAAAGTTTAATCATATTAATTACTGTTATGTTCGTTGTAAAAAAGTGATACCATTGTGCAGCGTTTACTTCAGTAAGTTGACAGAGTGAATCTCTGAGCTTGTGTGAGTGGAAGCTATTTTAAGGCATGAATTATTATTTTTTTTCACAGGACAACTTTTAAATATGTCTTTTTGGTGATGAAAGTTGATAATTCTGTATTTATTCACAGAACGAAGTGAATGTTATAATAATGTAAAAAGTAAATTGCACAAGTGTCATAACTGTTAATTGACCCTTCGCGTGGAGCTTGATTGACAGGTGTTCTAACCAATCATACTTCGCCGATCCGCCATTTTGTCCGAAAAAGCAGCCAGTAGAGTTAGGAGGATTTGAACTTGGTAAAATGAATATACTGACGCCTTTCCGCGGTTAAAACAACATTACTTCTTATGTTCGTTCATGTTTATTTGATGCTATAAATGAACTAGAAGGAAGAGATGATCGGATCACGAGCAGCTTTAACGGATGCTCTACAGCGATCTGTCACGGCACATTAAAGAGCCCCAAAACGGTATTTATTGTTTAAATTTCTTTCAAAAAATGACCACATTTGAAAGCTGAGACTTTGTTTAATATGTTTAATATCAAAAGTAACCGAAAAGTAACCTGGTCTGTCCTGTCTGTCCGCGTGTTGTCAGTCTCCTCTCTGCGCCGCGATGTATTTTTCACTGCGTGAGAACATGGTGAGAACATGAGAGCAGCGTAGCTTGTCGGAACATAGCGACAGTAACTAAGGAGGGCGGGTCTTTGCGAAGGGTCAATTGCACCATCAGATCTGTTTGTGGGTGGACTTGTGCCCTCAGAGCATGTGTCTCTTCTTGTTTGTATCAGATGCAGCACGTTTGTGCTTTAATGTTCATACAAGTGTGTTATGTATATTTAAATAGCATCTGCTCAGTCCTGTCTATTCATTACAGTGTTTACAGAAAACAGGAGACATTGCAAATCCAGGAGGCTGAAGCTTTTTCTAGCAAGAGATGTCTAGAGTGGTTTTATGAATATGCAGGTATGTGTGCAAAATCATGTTGAGTTTTGTTATCATGTTATGTACTATCATAAACTGACTTTTTAATGTCATTCGGTACGTTTACATGGACAACAATATTCCGATATTAAGCAGATTAAGACAATACTCTGATTAAGAAACTACCATGTAAATAGGGATTTCTGATTACCTAAATCCGGCTAAAGTCATACTCAAAAAGTGAATTAGGGGTTAAGTAGTGGTGGTTGGGAGTGTTGGTTTTAAAAGTAACATTTATCTCACCTAAATGTTTGCTCACTCATTGTATGTTTGATATGTATGAGTAATTTTGTTGCTCCAGAGTTTACACAACACAAGAAAGCTTCATTTCAATCTTTGAATTAAACTGAAAAAAGTAGCACAAATAAATACAACCAAATAAAGATACAAATGAAATATTCAGGTACAGAAATACTTCAGAAACTCTGAATAATCAAATGTAAAATAACACTGGATAGTCTTTTAGTCCTGTATTAATTAAATGAATAGCTTTAATTGTAAAGAATTAGGATTTATAGCCTATCTTTGGTTGTTTTATGAACATTAATGACAGCCACTGCTTATGCATGTGTTTTCTTTCTCAATTTATTGTTTGTTTATTTAAGACATAACCGACTGTGTTTAGAGGATACTCGCCAAGACCGTAATTTTGACCGTTACAGCCCTATAATCCGTGAAAAAGTTGTCTGTTTTGTTACTCGCGGGCTGTTTGTGAGGCTGCTTTACTGTATGTATGTGTGCAGAGAAAAAACATCTCTCAGAGAGTGCGCAAATACTGAATAGTTTAAAATCGCTTGACTGTTTAAATTGGTAAGACTTGTATGGAAGTAAAATAATGCCAAATGTAAAAAAAAAAAAAAAAAAAAATATGAATTGCATTAATCGTGCTTGCATTTTAATGCATTGTATTTTTAGGGCTTGTATTTTTATGGGCTGAAATTCAACATGGTTGTATATTTATGCTGTGAATATTCACACATTTTCATTAATAAAAATTCAATAAACCATATTCACCTTTCAAATTTCACTCTCAAAATATTAATTCTGTTTAAAAATGCAACCTATAATATTTGATAGGCAATTTTAGGTCCATTTTATTTTGCGTTACAAATTTGCTTCCACAAATTCAGTAGTTCAAATTTGACAGTGAAAAATAGTAATATTTACACACGATTTGACAGATTATTTTATTAAAATGTAAAATGTGTGCATTATGCCTGCAGCCTGACACCTACATTGTCCAGCTAAAGTTAGTTTTGATTGATTCACTGCCTTTAAAAGATCATTAGTTATTAACTTAGGGGCTGCTTGCACAACACCGTTTTAACTGAAAACAGAAAACTTTTAATGTGTTCTGGCCATTCATTTTCACGACAACAGTGTTTTCGAAACGCAAATAATAGGTTCCAAGGTGCAAGTTTTGAAAATTTTTGAAAAACGTTATCTCAGTGTAAATTTCAAAATCGTGAATCTGTGGAAACGGTGATGACATACATATGCATATTATGTGTTTAGTCTATAGGTATGCGGATTTGAATATATATATGTGCGCAGGCGTGTAGTCTTTCTTTACAAATTGACCTCTTCAAATTACTTGTCTGGCACATTTTTTTGTTGCTTCCGCTTATCAATGCGAACTGGAATTATGACTATGAAGTCATTCTCGTCAAATGCTATTGAAGTTAGAAACGTGTATATCAAACGTCCAATGTCATTGTCAAGCCAACTTTATGCCAGTATTTCACTGGTAAACACTTTGCATGAAACTTTGCGTGTTACGTTCATATTCTGAGTCTGTTTGCCTGTAGCCTATAATATAGCATATGTTCCCAATAAGGTGCGAGTTTGGTCCATTAAGCTGCGTTAAGCATTCCGACGGCAGGGGGATCCTGGAGTATGACGTATTGAGGGAAACCCTAGTACTGCAGTATCTACCGTAATATACCGAATATATATATATATATCTACCGTAAAACTTCAAATAATAGCCCGGGCTTTTATTTTCCCAAATTGTCGAACTGCACCGGCTTGTATTGGAGACAGGCGTCTATATGAGACAGGCCTTTATAATTTAGTATTGAGATTTCAGAGTCTCTAATCTCTAAAAATCTCCAAATGCTCCACGTGAAACTGCGGTCTTCCGACCTTTTACTATCGTGTCCATTGATTTTGATTAATATGCGCGAGGGAGAGAGAGCAAGACAGCGCTCGTGTTGAAGACGTGAGAGTGCGCGCGCGCGGCTGGGGCGCTCTCTCTCTGCTCGTTTGCGCCCTGTCAAGCGCAGCAGTCATTCTATTCTACATCACTCAACGATCAAAAAAGGCTTTGGGGGACACAAATTTGCTTTGGCTACCGCCAAAAAGCGGATGATCTGACGGGTTTTAGAAGATTAAATACAACCCGAAACTAAAAAACAGACCCGGCCTCTATTTGAGACCGCCCTTTATTTACCCAGACCTGTCGCCACACCAGGCGTTGTAAAAGAGACAGGCGTCTATTTGGGACTTGGCTATTATTTGAAGTTTTACGGTAATATATAATATACTGGCTCTGATAATCATTACATACTTACATTACATACTTACCGCTTTCTCTATTACTGTAAATCCGTCTTTATGAATGAATGACTCTACCCATTGCTTTAAAGCTTTCTTCGTCAACAGCCGCTTAAACCACCTGCTGGTGAGGTGGTGAGAGTCTGGTATCGCGATCATCGGGCTTACACAACTCGCCTTCTGTTTCCCACATCAAAAACAATTTCTCAATATCATTTACCATTTCATAATAAGCAAACTCCAGCATCAAACGTCCCTTTACAAATCCTTTGCAAAACCGTCACTGTAAGTCACTTAATCTTTTTTCAATGGGCTTCTTGTACAGAGACCTTCAACTACTTTTCGGGGATGAGCCTGGCTCAGCAACTCCATTCCATTTTGACTCTATCACTTTGTCAAGAGCTCTTAAGTTAAGAACTTTAACACAAATTATATATAGGGCTTTCGTTGAAAAAAGTTCAAAATTTCCAAGTTCAGGTGTTCTAAAAGTCAATAAACTCCCTTCAGTCTCCTCCCAATCTCCCACTTATGCAGTCACACGTATTTCAGGGAATAGTCCATCAAAACTCTCTAAATGTAATGGTTGAAGACACAAACGATTCTTTATCTCTTCCAGCAATCTTAAAAACTCGAAGAGACCGAATGTCTGTTTTAAGATGCAATTATTCTGCTGTAATCCACTGGTTGCCATTTTTTAAATGTATTTACAAATGCCAGCTTTTATCAGATTATTCCGTAGAGTGACTGAATTCAGTAGTTCAATAGACAAAAGTCCATTAAAAAACAAAGGCTCTTCCAAAGCCCAGACGTTTACTCTTCCCACAGACAAAATCTGCCACAGTTGTAAAGCTGAAGTCCATTAAGGTCCATGTTCCTTAAAAACAGATGTCTGTCAAGACCCAGACGACCAACCCTCTTCAAGAGGGCACATGCCACTTCCATCTAGTTCTGATCTTGATGATAAAAAAACCTTTGGACGGTCTTTAGACGAAAGGCCGCATACCTGATTCAATTTCAATTAGTCCTTGTCCTCCTTCATGAACTGGTAGATACAAAATTGCTCCTTTCAATCAGTGCATTCCAGACAAGAAAGAATATACAAATACTCTCTGGATATCCACAAAAAAATTCATTGCTGGGTCCAAAACATTTAACCTGTGCCACAGGGTGGATGCAACTAAATTGTTAATAGCCAGCACTCTCCCCCTTATACGATAGCTGAGGCACCAACCAGTTCCATTTAGGCAACTTACTTAGCACACATTTTATCCTTTACATTCTCCCAATTTTTGCTGTCCTAAATAAATCCCTAGAAATTTGAATCCTAATTTTCCCCATTTTACATTTTCAGAAATAAAAGGTAAGACCTCAGTTTAATGTTCATTACACCACAAAGCTTCCGGTTTACTCCAGTTTAACTTGGCAGATGATGCCTTTTCATATAAACAAAGACACTTCTTAATTGTGTTTACATCTTTAACAAATACAGTAATGTCATCTGCATATGCCGTCACTTAATTGCATTATAAATACTGTTTCCTACACATACACCAGACACATTTTTCCTAAATAAAGACAACAAAGGTTCAACTGCTATTGCATACAACTGACCAGACAAATGACATCCCTGTCTGATACCCCTTTGCAGTTGTATTGGTGGATTTAAACCTCCTCCAATTTTCACTAAACACAAAGCATTTTTATAAAAATTCTTGATCTACACGATCAAATGCCTTCTCTTGATCTAATGATAGAAGACCTAAATTGATTCCATTTAATTTACAATAATCTAGTAAATCTCTTACTAGAAATATATTATCATAAATAGTTATATCTGGAATAAAATATGATTGATCTTTATGAATAATATCACTCAAAACACTCTTCAACCTATTTACCAATACTTTTGCCAAAATGTTATAGTCAGTAGTGAGAATGGAAACTGGTCTTCACTTCTTTATGAGACTCATGTCTCCTTTTTTAGGAATAAAAGTAAGAACAGCTCTTGGGAAGATTTTGCTCTTGATAACATTCCTGTACAACCTCATAAGTCTTTACCTATAGTTCCCCACATGACTTTATAGAATTCCACCGGCGGTCACTCAATACCTGGTGCACGACCAGGTTTCATCTGTTGTACAGCTTCAGTCATTTCTTGAAAAGAAAAAACAGAACAGAACTTCCTACTATTAATGGTAAACAACGTGCAAGTTTGGACAAACAAGTCCAAAGTACTCTGTGAATCACACTTTTCAGCTTTCTAAAAAAATCTGAATAAAAGTCCACTGCAATTTTTCTCATCTTATTTGGGAAAACAATATGCAGTTGGTGCATCCATATCATGAACTGACAAAAACCGTGACCTTATAAATGCTCCCTTTGCTTGCACTAATTCTCAGCCATCGCAGTATCTGGTTGCAGAACCATTTTAGATGTAATTTGTGCTATTTTCTTTTCTAATTCATTGATTTTTTTTATTTCTTAATCTTTGTGGTAGAGAAAGAAGAAAACTGTTGACAAAAAAATTATAATTTGTGTTTTTCCCAGTTCCCACCACTGAATTAGGTTTTCATATTCAGGTTGTGCACACCTTTCTGAGAAACCCAAGACCCCCAAAAATATTTCCTGTAACAAACAAACATATAATTTCCAGTAAGGACTTTTGCACTTTGCAGACTTTTAGTCTGTGACAAAGTCAAATTACACGTAACAAAATGATGGTCTGAAAAACAACATGTTCTTATTATTCGTTTTTTACAAACATAGTCTATCTAATCTAGCTGGACTTATTCTCTCTTGTGAAGCTTTTATCCAAGTATATTGTTTGACTTTTACATTCCTCTCTCTCCACACATCCAACAAATCATTTTGAATGAGAATATTTATTTAAAAAGCAGGGGATTCGTAATCTGGTTCAGTATTATTCCTATCCACGGTAAAATCAACTGTACTATTCCAGTCATCTCCTAATATTAGAAAATCAGCTGAATTTACACTTTTCAAATATTCACTTTCACTATTTTTAAATAGAATTATTCTATCTGCACTTCTGTGTGGGGCATAAACATTAACAAATACAAAAGTAAATTCCTCAATTTTTGTCTTTACAACAAGAAGGCGACCTCTTTCTAATTCTACTTTTGACAATATATCAACATTTAGGTAGAAATATGAAAATAGTATGGCTACCCCAGCACTTAAATTCGTTCCATGGCTTAAAGAGTAGCTGCCCTCCCAACACAATCCCCAATCTGTCTCATTACTCTCATCATAATGAGTTTCTTGTAAAAATGTTTCATGTGATTCTTTAATCTTTAATGTTCATGAAAAAAAAAGTCAGAAGGTGTAGAAAAAAAAGATCAATCGAGAGAGAGAGATTTCTTTTTTCTTTACTGATTTGATTTTATAATCTGTGTGTGGATTAATTTACATATACAACCTACATGCTAGAGTGAATAAATGTTTCATAAATTCGAGCCCTGCGAACTGTATGTTGATACGCAGCGTGGCATGGTGATGTAATGACATCATGTGGTGTGCCATTTAATCGATCTATGTTCTATAACATGTAAAACGGGAACATGAAAGGAATATTTTAAAAACAACTCGTGTAAACACCTTAATCAGATACTGTCTTATTCAGAATAAGGTCAATAATTAAATTACTGCTGTCCATGTAAACTTGAACATTGGTAAGGTTTTAAAAATGGTATAATAACAGCAAGGGCTGAAAAGCTCATATAATTTGACCTGAAATGTCTAGAAGGCAGTGGATAATGTCAGCTAAATTTATGCTAGTTTTTTTTTTCCTTTTCTTTTTTTATTCAGAATTCCACCCTTGTGACTTCAGAGACTTTCCAAATGAAGTTAAGATGTAAATAGAGTGACTAAGTATATACTAAAATGTATTTGGGCACTTAAGTCACACTTAAAAAATGTCTGAATTTAAATGCATACAAAATATGTGCAAATGAAAAATGTGCAAATGAAGCTTTTTACAAGTGTCCTCCTAGCAGAATGGAGTTAGACAATCAAAAATGTTTTTTTTTTCAATTTAAATGTTTTGATTGAAGTGTCCTTAACCCTTAAATGCATGAGTGTTTCACCAGTCATTATTACATATTCAGGCCTTTAGCGACCTGGACCTATATCTAAGACGGATGCATATCTACGTGTCTCGATAACATAAAACTCTCCTGATATTAGAGTAACAATTACAGAAGAATAAAATAAAGCATATTTTGTTACCTTTTGGAGCTTGGAAGTGTTTAGTACATCATCACTCTCCTCGTCAGAGATCTCAAACATATTCTCAAAACTATAATTTTCAACATCTTCAAAATCAATATTTTGATCGCTGAAAGCTTCTTCACCAGATCCACCATTAAATGACAGTGACACTAATATTTGATTGCGTACTGTACTTGCTTTGCAGTCAATCACTGAGCCATTTCAAGTTCTGCTGATAATACTTCCTATTCTTTTGTTTTCTGCCTGCGGTAACTGAGTGAAAATCACTTCATCATTGTGTATCAGACATTCCTACCTTGTGGAATAAAGGTGAATTGCACTTATTCAGTCATCAAAGATTCAATTGTTGTGCAGAAAATATACTTGCAATGTTACACACCTCAGGTCGTTAAATAAATAAAATAAATAAATATACGATTAAACTCTTTACAATTGAAAAAATGTTTTAAAAATAAATAAATGGGAAACCAGGCATTCTTTTATAATTGTATTATTGTTTTCTTGTTATATTGTTGATAATGAATTGATCGAGGAATACTAAGATGGTTGATGTCTAAAATGAATGAGGAGGAGGGTAGTGAATGACGTCCCGGGTCTCTAAAGACCCACGGTATGCATTTAAGGGTTAAAGGCCACTAGTTTTAAAATGTTATGCAATTATTATTTTTTTTGTGGCTTAAGTGTGCAAATACTTTTTGGGGCCAATGTATATAAAGTAAATTGTGTCTGCATGTGTTGTATTAATAGGGTGTGATGATGTGGTTGGACCAGAAGGGATGGAGAAATTCTGTGAAGACATTGGAGTGGAGCCAGAGAATGTAAGAAACTAAATTAATCTGATATGGTTTTAGATTTTCCTCTAAAAACATATCATCAGTGGTCAATTTAATGTATATTTGTTTGTAGGTGGTGATGCTGGTATTGGCCTGGAAGCTTGATGCCCAGAGTATGGGTTACTTCACATTACAGGAGTGGCTCAAGGGAATGGGCTCTTTGCAGTATGTCTGGCTAAACATGGACCTTGTATACATCTACTATCATGCTACTACACTTCTTTCTGTCCCAAACTTTACTTTTCCTCTTTTTCTGTCATATGCAGATGTGACTCTACTGAAAAACTCAGGAACTCTCTAGACTACCTGAGGTCCGTCCTCAACGATGCCACCAGTTTCAAGCTCATTTACCGATATGCCTTTGACTTTGCCAGGGTGTAGTATGTGTAGGACTGATTGATGAACACTAATCATCGTCGACTTTAAAAGCTTTTGTATTCTTTTTATACTTCAACACTATATTTGGTTTAACGATTGCCTGTGCACTTTTATTGCTGTGACTGTGCATCTGAATCCTTTCTGAATAATTTGTTTTTTGCTCATCACAGTTCTTCAATTACAACAGACAAGGGCTTGAGACTGCTGAGAGATGGTGCTATTTTAGGTTGTTTTACCTCTTTGTCTGCTTAGCAGAAGTATCTCTTGTCCCAATGATTATTTTTTACCACTCCCTTGGTATGAATTGTAAAGCGAATGGAGATTTGCTGAGTGAAGCTCTTACAGGAGCCATTCAATAAGGCCAATAAAGTGGATGAGTACAAATAAATAGCTTGTGGCAACCTTGAATGGATAACATGACATCCATCCTGTCTAGATAAAACAGAAATGTTCACGTCTGGGCTCATCTTGTATCGAGCACTTAGTCCATTCTCCAGCAGTGAAACCATATTTCATGGCTGTCAGAGAAGTGATTTATCTAGAGTATTTTTGCTTTTAAATATTGGGCAAAGAGAACCTGATGCATTGTTATGGTGTCAAGGTGTAGGGACAATAATCATGTCTGCCCTCAGCACTTGTATTATCATATGTTCAAGCTCAGACTGCTTAGAGTATAAGAGTACTCTAGAGTATAGAGTATACACAGTACAGTAATTTCTGAAATGGTCCTCCAGGAGCAACCTGGTTTTGAGTACTTAGGTAACAATATATAAATGACCCATTATTGCCACACTACCATAATTGCCAACTCAGTATTTGTATTGTGATGTGTGAACTTGTATTCAAAATGTTTAAAATGTAATATGGTTCCACCCCTTTGCAGGAGAAGGATCAGAGGAGTTTAGACTTGAATACTGCCAAGTGTATGCTGGGACTTCTGCTTGGGAAGACTTGGCCATTGTTTCCAGTGTTTAACCAGTTTCTAGAAGTAAATATTTTAATCTTAACAGTTTATCAGTGTAAGTTGTAACTTTAATAATTTTACAAGACCAGTCAAATGTTTTGACACACTTGCAAATTCATTATTACTGCTTTCCACATTTTAGAATAATATAAATGTCATAAAAACGATCTACATACAATACAAACCTTAAATGGCTTATTTGACATTCTCTCAGCCAACTTCTTGGATCTAGGAATACTTTTTAAACCGCATTGAAGGTGTTCACAAACTGGCAATTTTGTTGGCTGCTTATATGTTCCAACTCATCAATGTTCCAAAACAATTAATTCAAATTAAATTACATTTAAATTACATTTAAATTGCTCCATGTAGACATTCATATGTAACCACAATTTAGTTTTAGAATAAAGGTTTAAAGGTGCAGTATGTAATATTGACAGCAAGCGGTTGAAATGGGTACTGCAGTCCAAAATCCAAATATTGGAGTAATTGACAATGAAAACCTAGGAGACTTACACACTGGAAATTGATTAGTTGATTTATCCATCTTTTAATATGCTTCCATTCATAGAGATTTTTAGATGAATGCTTTTTAGGTCGGATAGAATCTAGACTTGCTACAGTAGTCGGTGTTACCGGTGTTACCGGTGTTCAGGCGCAACACCGGTTTCATCACTTGTCCACCGCGACACCGCAAAAAAAAAGGCATATATTTATATATTTAACGCAATTACGCAGTATCCGTTTTTTTCTGTCACCCGTTGACTACCGTTGTATGATCAAGCTCTTATTTATGTGAATGATATTAAGCGCGACAAGACTAAAGAGAGCGCGCTGTCCTGCCTACACACACACGCGCGCACGCGACACAGAAAAGACGCGCATGCAGTATCGAGTTCTCTTTCGGGCTTGAACAAACCATAACACACACAAATTATGCCAAAATGTCAGTTTTGTCGAGTGTCCTCATAAGAGCAGTCTTAAATGATTTAAATAAAATCTTAAATTAATGTAGAGATTTGTGAGAAAATGGGACGCGTGTCGATCGCGTCTGTCAGCATCGGCTGGAGTAAATGACTCACTCAGACCCGGAGCCAAGAGGATTATTACACCGGTAGCCTAATAATCATGAATGCACTCCGCTATCTTTAACACATCTCTGGCGAACGCAAAAAAAAAACTCTTCATGAAGTGCAGTGATATTCAGCGACCATATGGCGTTTCCTGATGGATCGATGTTGTTCATTAACTTCATTTTATACGTGCAACTCACGTAGCCTATAAGGACACTGACAACGTGCTGACAAACAGGACAGATCGCATCAAACTCCCTGCGAAGGATGAATTGACGCTAATGTATAAGTGAAAGTAAAGTTCACACTGCTGCACCAGCTTTTTATAAGCTAGTTTCGTTTTCAAATTAGCGGTAATTCAGCGCACAATAACAAAATAGTTTTGCTCCACACGACCACCATTATGCTTGCCCGTGCAAACGCGTGCATTTTACATTTGCCTTTAAAGGGATACTCCACTTTTTTTGGAAATAGGCTCATTTTACAACTCCCCCAGAGTTAAACAGTTGAGTTTTACCGTTTTTGAATCCATTCAGCCGATTTTCTGATATTTAGAAGAATATCAGTAACCAGACAGTTTATGGTGTCATTGACTTCCATAGTAGGAAAAAAATATACTATGGAAGTCAATGAGACTAGAAACTGTCCGGTTACTGATATTCTTCTAAATATCAGAAAAATCGGCTGAATGGATTCAAAAACGGTAAAACTCAACTGTTCAACTCTGGGGGAGTTGTAAAATGAGCCTATTTCCAAAAAAAGTGGAGTATCCCTTTAAATTAGCGATTTAAAAGCCCCCGCCGGTATTACCGGTGTTGTCACACGTCGATTAACCGGTGTGAAAAAATCCTCACCGTCACATCCCTAATAGAATCTGCAATCTCTGACCCGTTTGTTTATTGACTTCCATGGCTGCAATATGCTGTGTTTTCCACCAACTGGCAACCTGGGTTGTCGAAATACTATTGAGTAAATTGGCAGTGGGCTGATTCACACAGACCAAAACAAAAACAGACATTCTGACACGGAACGCACATTTCAAAGTAGAATAACTGGCTGTAGCATTGTTTTTTTTTATGTATGTGAACTTAGAATGTTTCCTAAATATCTGCAAACATATTATGGTATTTTTGTGCTTTAGCACAGTCAAAAAATTAGATACAGCACCTTTAAATATAAGGGAAACAAAATCAGTACAAACTTTTGACTGGTATTTAATACATATATTTTGCACATCAGTACATATTCTATGTCAATTACATTTTTGACAGTGACATATCCCCCCCCCACCCCCCTCCTCCTTTTTTTATCTCCCACAGCAATCTAAGTATAAGGTTATAAATAAAGATCAATGGTGCAATGTTCTAGAATTCAGTAGGACTATCAACCTTGATCTCAGTAACTATGATGAGGACGGGGCCTGTGAGTACAAGCACCCACACTTTAACATGCCTGTATACTTCTAATTATACCCCAATTAAGACATCCGTCATTATTTTGTAAAATGCAGCTGGAAGTACATCAGATTTGCCTTTTTGTCTATTTTTTTCTCTTTGCTTAGGGCCAGTGCTGTTGGATGAGTTTGTGGAATGGTATAAAGATCGAGAGATGTCGTAGCGACAGCTTCCCCATGCCTACCACCATCACCAACTAGAAACTAATCGCCAACAATCACCATGACAATGATGACAGAAACGACTTTGAAACAAACATCTAGAAAACAAAGTACAAATCAAAACTGAAGAGTTTGGGACAGACTGATGGTGGCCTCCGGCTGTGTGGGCTTGAGTGTGTGAGTGTTTGCATAGAATGTAATATCAATGCACATGTTTGTATGTCGCCCTTTTAGTCGGGGCCATAGGAGGGTCACTGGTGGTTGTGTGTTGGAGAAACAGCACCTCACCGACTCCACCTAATACCCCCCATAGCCCACAATGCATTGTGGGTAAGCACACGGCCAGCCTCGGAGCCGCCTTCCCACCCCACTGTGATGTTTCATATTGCTGTGAATGAATAGGCTCTTAAAAGGAGGATGAATTTCTCCACAAGGCAGGGTAGGTAAAAACTCCCATACTGTCTGAAGATTTAAGACATTTAGGTAATTTAGGCCTGGAAGGGCAGAGAAAAGAAGGAACAAGCACCTGCTTGGCTTTTTGCTGAAGGTCGGTGACTAAATACTAAGACTTTTTGGTTCAAAATGGAAATAGCTTACAGTATCAGTCTGCTGATGTGGTCCAAACACTGTTTACTACGGTTTTTATGTTGGATGAGGATGACATTCAGAGCATGTTACCATAGTTACATAGCAACCTATGCCATAAGTTTTATTTTTTACCAGTCTCACTGCACTTGATTGCCTTTAATAAAGCACACCACAAGCAAGAGTGTCATAGACATTCTGCTGTAAGTACTTCCTGTGGTATCAGTATACCTTTCACCACTTCATTTGTTAATATTGATTATGAGATAAACTTGAATAGCTTTACTTTTTGCAAAATGAAGAACAGAGGCTATACTTATCATGAACATAGAGCCAGTATCTTTTTCCTGACTCGCATGTTCATTGTGCATACACACTGGCCTTTAAACACTGGCACACTGGCAGATATGGCCATCTTGTGAGCCGGGCAAATTAATTTAATTTAAATTAATTAATTCATTATATGATTTGATTCCTTAGCAATGTAACTAAACTGTGCATGTCATTAAAATGACAAGACATGGATCTAAGGGATGGAAAAGAGACAGAACGGAAGAAAGCTGTTAAAGTGCACTTTTGATTTCTGTGATGAATTGCCACAAAAATATAAAAACAGGTATTCTGCCCTAAACACTGACTCTCACTCGTCCACAGATCTTGTGGTCAAATATGATCAATTTAACCCATAGTGACCAATGCCTAGCAACTATTTAACGTTCTAGTTATGTTTGTAAAACTGTTGAGTTTTGTCTATGGCTGTGGCGTGAAGCTAACTTGTCATTTGAACAAGAACAAAAGCATGCATGCATTCTGCAGTTAGAGCTGTCTTTGTGAATGAATGAGTTTTTTCCTTTTTCTTAATTTTTTTCTGTTTTTTTTTTTTTTTTTGTACAGGTATTTGTAGAAGTGGACTTTTTGTGCTTAATTTGGGTATCCGCGGTCATGCAGTCTTAACGCTTTATGAAAAACATGATTGTGTGATGGTATTTAGAGCTTAAACACACTTGTAACCTCATCTGTTGAGATGTTCTTCTCTGCATTGCCTCCTCCACCATTTCCACTGAGTGCTAAACTACCAAGTTCATGAGTGACTGCAGCATTTCAGTATATCTGCAGCGTCATGAAAATGTACTAATTTTGTTATGTTTTAAGGAATTAGAGTACAGAGACAAAATCATTATTACCTTTATCAAAGCATATTTTGGGTAACAAAAGGGTTTTTTTCTGGTTACAAGACATTTTTGTTCTGTACGGATTTTTTTTTCTCTGAAAGATGGAGGTTGCTTACCATAAATTATTTATCCAGTATTCACTCAGTATCTAAAAGCCAACAGTCTATGTATGCTATGCATGCTGGCCAGAATCTATTTGGAAAATGTCTACAGACACTTGTCATAATCCCATTCATCTGCACCTGTTTGTGCCTGAGAGAAATGGTGGTTTAAAATTACTTTTGAACAGATAGACTAGCTCCCCTGTGTCATTATGACTTGCTTTTTTTGGGGGGAGTATGTAATTCAGAGGGTTGAGCATTCTCATCGGACTGTATATATGTATGGATGTGTGTATAAGTGTTTGTTTTCACTGTAACCTCTCTACATTCAATATATATAAAGGGGTTTATTAACTAAATGTGGATTATTTTAATCTGTTCTTAACATCATGTTTTGAAAGAGAACTATTCTGGGGTCATCCTGGGGGTCTCCCGCTTTCATTGTGTGCAATTAATACCCTCTGGATTTTTTTTTTTTACTACTGCATATAATGACTCATAAAATCAACAGTGTTTATGATCTTAATTGACATTCATATTTACATTCATACATTGTTTCAATTAAAAAAAACTTTTATGAAATACTGAGAGAAGTTTAGGTTATGTTCATAATTATATTACGCATTTACAATACTTACTAAAAAACAAATCCCTATCCTCAAAGCTGAGATTTTAAAAGCATCAGCTCAGATTTGGCAACATTGTTTGTTTGACAAGTCAAAATGAACTCTATCTAAATTAAGAATTCCTTATGCTTTGGAATTGAGATATTCTTAGCTTTAAGGCCCCTTAAAACTGGGGCTTCAGCTCCTTCTGTGTGGCTGGAAGTAGCTGTGTTTCTTGTAGAGCTACTGCTGTAAGTTTGTTCCGTTTGTAACTGTATCGCTCCTCCATAATCTTTAGGGAATTTGTCCTGCTGGTTGCCCTCTTGTTGCATGGAGGAAAGGGATGCAATGTTGAACTTGTCCATTTCCGTTCTTCTTTGCTGCAGTAATCGTCTGCGTTCTTGCCTTTGAAGGACTTCGGAATTTTCTCTGAGATATTCTCTTGCATCCTCCTGTTCCAATGAAGGTGGGGATGTCTGTGGATGTGCTGGTAATTCATCTTGTGGTGGTTGTACATCCATAACCTGATGTCCTACAGATTGTTTGTCTCTGGACAAGGAGCTTAAACTTGACTTCATAAATACTGACTTTAGGCCAGTCTGTTCCACTGAACTGTCCATGGACTCTCTTGTCATAATGTTGTCCTTGAAACTAAAGCCAGACATCCGTGATTCAGATGCAGTCTTCACTCTTTGTGAACTGGGTTCACTCTTTGTGAATGCAACATACCTCTTTAACTTTGGGATTTTGTCAAGAGATACACCAATTTCTTGAAAGAAATTGTAATGATTTCTACTTTGTTTAACATCATCATATGAAGTTCTGTATTCCTTTTTTTCGTGTACTTCCCCTATATTTATGGATTTTACAGTGTTTGAACTAAGAAATGATGACACAGCCGAGGAATGAGGTTCTGATTGTGTGAACTGAATGTATTTCTTTACTTTTGGGATACTGGCAAAACGTTTTGTCTGTTTCTCCAATGATATTATAATCAGTTGAAGATGGTTTAACGTATTTAGATGAAGTGCTTGATATCCTTGTTTCTTGAGTTACCCCAGATATTCCAACTCTTTCAGTTAAGACAGCAGTTGATGGCCGAGCAGGATATGGACTTTCAGCAGGTAGGAATTGAATGTATCTCTTAACTCTTGGTATTTCTCCAATGATATTGTCATTATTAGTAGATGGTTTAACATCATCTTCAGATGAAGTGCTTGGTCGTCTCGTTTCTTTGCAACCACAGATACATTGCTCCTTCAGCTGAGAGAGCAGTTGTTGCCTGAACAGGAGATTGACTTTCAGGATGAGTGAAACGAATATATCGCTTAACTTTTGGAATTTTATCAAAAGGTGCTTCTATATGTCCACCAAAATACTCTTCCTTAGCAGTTAGTGTGTCATCATCCACAGATGAAATGCTTAATCTCCTTGTTTTTGAAATGACCTCCGATATTCCAACTCTGTCAGACGATAAAGCAGTTGTTGACTGCTCAGGGGATTGATTTATAAATTGAATATATCTCTTAACTTTTGGTACTCTGTCAAGATGGGCTTCTGTTTGCCCAAAGACATTGTCTTCCTTTACGTTCTCCTTAGGAGATGGTTGTGCATTATGTTCAACTAAGGTACTAGATCCTCTTGATTCTGTTTCTGTCACCTTCATGGACTTTACAGTGCTTGGAAGAGGAAATGGTGCAAGACCCTGGGAAGGTTCAAATTGTGTGAACTTAATGTATCTCTTTACTTTTGGGATTTTGTCAAAGGATGCACCTCTTTCTACAATGACATTATAATCATAAGATGGCTTATCAACTTCAATAATATAATCTTTGTTAATAGATGGTTTAACATCATCTTCAGATGAAGTGCTGCTTCTCCTTGGTTGTTTAGCTACCGCTGATATGTTTGCTCTTTCAGCTGAGAGAGCAGTTGTTTGAGCAGGGAATTGACTTTCAGGATGTGTGAATTCAATGTACCTCTTAACTCTTGGAACTCTGTCAAGAGATGCTTTTATTTGCCCAAAGCCATTGTCTTCCTGAAAATCATCCTCAGATGAAGTGCTTTCTCTATATTCTGTTTCTGTCACCGTTATGGATTTTTCTGTGCTTGGAGGAAATGGTGACAGATCTGAGGAATAAGGTTCTGACTGTGTGAACTTAATGTACCTCTTTACTTTGGGGATTTCGGCAAGGTATTCACCTGTTTCCCCAATGATATTATCTTCTTTAGTAGGTGGTTTAACATCTTCCTCAGATGAGGTGCTCCATCTCCTTGTTTCTTTAGCTACCACAGATACGTTGACTCTTTCAGATAAATGTCCAGTTGTTGTCTGCACTGGAGATTGACTTTCAGAATGTGTGAATTGAATGTATCTCTTAACTCTCGGGACTCTATCAAGAGATGCTCCTGTTTGTCCAAAGACATCGTCTTCCTCAGCAGTTAGTTTGACATCATCATCTGAAGAAGTGCTTGATCTCCTTGCTTCTGATTTGGTTTTCACCTGAGGTGTGACATGCAGTGTATTGAAGTTGTATCTGAAGAAGGATCAAACTGTTTAAATGTGATGTATCCTTTTTCTTTTGAAACACCATCAAAAGATGCGCCTATTTTCCTGAATAAATTGTCTTTGTTTGCTGTCGGTTGAACATCATCTTTTGAGGATGAGCTATATCTCCCTGTTTCCATTATAGCATCTTTCTTGGTTAAAGAATGTGATTGCAGAGTTGGGGAATGAGGTTCAAACTGCTTGAATTGAATGTATCTTTTCACTTTTTTTATATTTTCAGGAGATTCCTCTATTTGCGTTAAGTAACTCTGGTCTCCAGAGGATCTGTCCATTTTAGCTTCAGTTTTCACTTCTATCTTAGGTGTAACTTTTGTAGAGGAGGATGAAACTGATGACGGAGTTGGAGAACGTGGTTTGAACTGTGTAAATTGAACATACCGCTTAACCTTTGGTACTGCATTAAAACCTATTTGGCCCCCCAAAAATGTTCCTGTAGCATTTGATTTGTCGTCTGACTTGACAGATGTGCTTGAACTTGTCTCCGCTGCCACCACAGGTCTCTTGGTTGAAACCGGTAAGGATGTTAGAGTTGGAGAGTAAGGTTTAGGCTGACTGAATTGAATGTATCTCTTAACATGTGGTACTGTATCGAGAGAAACGCCTATCTTTCTGAAGAAATTGTCTTCATTAGATGTAGGTTTGATATCACCTTCAGAAGACGTACTTTGCCTCCTTGATTCAGGTTGTTCCACTTGTTCAGTTGAGATACTTTGTTTGTTCAAGGGCAGTGTTCTAGAGTAAGGTTCAGTGTGTGAGAATTGAATGTATCTTTTTACTTTTGGAAGTCCTTCATACGATGCATCCACTTGTCCAACAATTTTTTTATCTCCAATAATTTGTTTGACATCATCCTCAGATAAGAAACTGGATCTCCTGGACTCAGTTGTCGCTATAAAGTCAGGTGTGACTGCCCCAGTGGTTGGTGGTGAAGATGGTAATTGGACTTGAAGATAGGAATCAGAGTGCGAGAACTGAAGGTATCTCTTCACTTTTGGTAAGTGATCAAGGGATAAACTCCGTCCGAATAGACTGTCTTCATTAGTGGTTTGTTCCTTAGTTAACTTTGTCTGCTTGTTAATAGAGACACCACTGGTTCTTCCAGCATCCCAACCAGTTGGTGACCTCCTCTCATCCGTTTCATTTTCTTGTCTGTTGAACAGTCGTGCACTTAATGCTCTTAGTCTCATTAGACCTTTAGAATGTTTCTTCTCAAATACATCTGTGCTGCTAGAGGAGTTATCAAAGTCAATGTTAAGGCCTTTGTGTGTATTTTTATCTGGTGTGATAGATCCTGTGTTTATCTCAGGTGGTATTGTAATCTCTAATTTTCTTGGGTACTCCATAAATTGATCTTCATCTTCACTGGAAATTGATCTATCAGTATCATAGCCCCTATTCAGTCTGTTTATACTTGATCTATATACAGGATGGACATGGTATAGTGGAAGGCTCTCATGACTCCCATAGTATGATTGATCATGTCGTTTTTTGTATTTAGTATTTTTCCCTGATAAACCTTTCCTGCTTGAGGTAGGTGATGATGGCAGAGATGAGGAATGGTGTTCATGCTGCTTAAAATACATGTATTTCTTCATATTTTGACTTGAATCTTTTGGTGAAGTGCTGAGCTGCATAGATTGTATTGTTGCCTCAGTTGTGCTCTCAATATTAGTTGAAGGTCTGGATATTGACAGAGTTGGGGAAGAAGGGTCAAACTGTTTAAATGAAATGTATCTTTTTACTTTTGAAACTTCATCAGAAGATACACACATTCTCCTGAAGAAATTGTCATCCTTAGTTGTAAGTTGAGCATCATCGTCTGAGGATGAATTATAACTTTTAGCTTCCATCATAGCATCTTTTTTGGTTAAGGAAGGTGATGATGGCAGAGTTGGGGAATGAGGTTCAGGCTCTTTGAAGTGAATGTATCTCTTCACTTTTTGAATTGTACAAGGAGACACCTTTATTTGACTTAAGCTTCTGTTATCTCCAGAGGATTCATCAATGTTCGCTTCAGATTTTACCTCCATCTCCGATAATGATGGCAGAGTTGGACGTCCAAAATGAGGTTTGGACTGTTTAAATTCAACATATCTCTTAACCTTTGGCACTGTAACAGGACCCACATCTAAAGATATTGCAAATTTGTCTGATTTGTTTACATTCTCATAATTCCCCTGTGAATCATCAATAGGCATACCCTCATCGACACTGTCTCCGTGAGTAAAAGTCAAATGTATGTCCGAAGGCTCCAAAGTGATAGTTTCTTGTCTTATTAGAATGCCAGCACTAGGCATTCTTACATTAAATGTGACATCTTCAAGAGTGCCGAATCTGTTTAAAGTGTCCAAATTTGCACCGTTCTCTGTGTCTGATTCATCCATGATTTCTGATTCTTCTAACTCTTTGTTTACAATATAATTGTTTGGTCCACCTACACTTTCATCACTGTCACTTGAATTAGAGAGGCTTTCTGTGTCAGAGAGCTCAAACTGCTTTACATCATCAACAAGAACTTCTTTACCAAATGGTTTGTCAAGATCAAAAACCTCTGAATCAAATTTTATTTTGTCTGAAGGTGATTCTACTTTGCCTTGCCTCCATGTGTCACTGTCCTTCAATGGATGTCCCAAACCAAAGCTTGAGAGGTCCCGGATACTTGACCTTTCAGAGCCTTCAGTGAAAGAAAAGCTCTCTCCACTGTCATTCCACAACTCTGGGTCCAAATCGTCAACATTCTGTTCGGTCAGTCTTGGTGACCATTCTGAAAATGGCTCTGTAGTAAATCCTGGAATTTTGTTCTTTGTATTTTTGTTTGCAGGTATAGTGACAGGAGGAGGGTCAACACTTGATTCCCTTAATTCTCTTGAAAAGTTATCTTCCTTACTTGAGTGAGATGATGCTGAAGAACTGCCCCTTCTTTTTAACTGGATGATAACATTTGCATCTGGAATTGGCTCAAATTCCATGGATTTTGGCAGTTGTTTCTTACCATTTACGACTGAAGCATTTACTTCGCCTTCCTGAAGTGAGCTGCTACTACTGCTGTCTGCTCTTCCTCTATGATTCTCCACATCAAAGGCCTGTTTTTTCCCACCAGTTATTGATTTATTTTGTTCAATTTCCCCATAAAGAGTATCAGCTTCTGTGTTGCTCTCAGAGGAGCCATCTGCATGGTCATCCTCTACAGTGACATAGTAAGGCACTTGATCTTCAACTGTGATTCCACCGAATGTAACTCTTGAACCCACTCTCACTTCTTGCTCTTGGTCTTCTACATCAGAGTACCCCTCATTCACATATGGCTGGGCTCCAGTTGAGGAGGTTGTTTGTGGTGGTGGTGGTGAAGATTGTCTCTTGGATCGTATTCTCCTCCATAACTTGTCTAACAGTGGTCTCAAAAAAACACCAAGGATAAAGGCTAAAATGAATGTAATAATGACAGACAGGCAGACAGCAAGAACAAATTCTGACTGGGTCCTTGTTGTCCCTTGCCGTATAACTGGATAATTTCTTGGAAAGTAAAAATGTTCTTGCTCATCCAAGATAATTGCTGCTTCCCTACGTGGTCTTGAGCCACTGCGTTTTTTGTAGACTTGTAGATCAAATACTGATATGTGCTCCCCTCGGACACCTGAAATACATATATAAAGTCCTGTATGCTGCTCTGTGATGTCCTTAATTAGTAGTTCTGGTTGGTTATTTGTGACTTGGCCCTGTGGAGTCCACCAATGAACCTGCATGATATCTAGAATAAAAAGTGAATTTATCACTAAAGGTAGATTAACATTTACATTGTTTACATGCATTTTTTAAAAGTTACTAACTCTTAAACTGTCAAATAATGACTTATTAATAATAACTGTTTAACAACTGTAAAAAAATATATTTTAAAATTATGAATTAAAATAGTAAATTGGACTGTGGTTTCATAAAATATAATAATGTATTTATATAAATTACGGAAGTTGCACCTTTACTGTCATTGTTGCAAGGAATTGATATCTCCATTCCCTCGTAGACAATCATGCTATGATGGTAACCAGATGTGCTGAATTTATGTGTTGGACAAGTGAGCTCTGAGTCCTTCAGGTGAAGCAGATCTTTTCCAGCATGATGTGGTGGAGAGGCACACACCACTTGCCAGGAAACATTACCCATTTCATGATCAAAGCGTAACCATCTTCTCAAGGTCTGCAAGTTGCAGTCACACTTCCATCTGTTGAAGGAGACATTGACCAAGGCATTCAGGTACCGCAGGGACTGGTAGGCAGGGACAGGAAGGGTGACCAGCAGATTATAGCTCAAATCAAGGACCTGGAGGGAATTAGTGAGTCAATGAAAATGTTTCCCAAGTTTTAATGCAACTGGGCTAAATATGTTGATTCACTTTTTAACTACAGTCTGGCAAAAGAGTGGAGCTGGTGGAGCATACTCCCAAACATGTAAAATCACACTCATGATGATTTTCCGCTAGGATAAAAAAACAACTAAACCATCAGACCAGTACTAAAATATTACACAAATAAGGTAAATATTTGAGATGTTACCTGCAGCTGTTTTAGGTCCATAAAAGCATTTGGGTGAATGCTTGAGATGCTGTTATGCTGGAGATGTAGCTCTTTCAGATAACTGCAGTTGTCCAGGTCAGTAAGACCTATCTTAGATATCTGGTTATAAGACAGTTGAAGAATCTGCAGGGACTTCATGCAGCCCAGCCCTGGAGGAGAAATGGATATTCATAAGAGCAAAAGGCAATGATTAACAACCATGCACTGATAAACTTTTTAGTTAAATATAAATGTGTTCTTTGAGGTACAGAGTTTTTATTAGATTGCAAAGTCAGACATTTTTCAGTTGTTTTGAGTTAATGTGAAGGTTGGTCAAAATACAAGGCCCTAATAAAATTCACTCTCTGGAATGTTAAGACCATTATTACCCTTTTATAGCCCGTTATGAGGCACTGGAATGTCAGCGCCCAACCCTTGTGACTAGATGATAGGTCATTTCTTTCACTTCAGCCGTAGGGTGGACTAGTTTAAATGGAATCTAACAGTTCAGAAGAGTGTGTAATCGCAACAGATCAAAGTTCCACTGATGATGCAGTCATATACATCTGGCGGAGAGTGTGTGGGTTTTATGAATGTCACAGATTAAATGGTACAGAGATCCAATTATTTAAGTACTAGTTTCAATGTTTGTAGTAGTTCTCATTATTTTATTATTAAAAATGAATAATTAATGATTCCTTAACAGCAAGGATTTAAATGGCATGATTAATTTTAGAATTTATTTTGTTTCCATCCACCCATCACATGAATAAACTCTAAGGATGGGAATGTCATCATTATATTAATGTGACCAATTAAGTTGCCTTGATTTCCTTTATAATTTAAATATTTTATTCAGGACAACGAAGAGCAGAGATGGTTTATACAATATAAATTACTAATGCTGTGTGTATTATATGCATACTCCTGCTGCATGCACGTACCATTTGGTAGATGTTTTAGATGGTTTCTTTCTGCTGACAGCAACTGAAGGTCAGATGCCCAGGATGTGCATTCCTGTTCTCCAATTAACAGGGTCCTAGTGCCTGACCGGTCTTTCTTCAAAATCAAAGACAGGCTCTCCAGAGCATTACTTCCCACCCATAGGTGCAGAAGTCCCATCAATTTCACTTGACCAAAGCTGAGAGGAGCCAGAGAACGCAGGGCATTATTGGATAGGTTCAAGGAAACCGCAGTTGCTGGGATGCGTGTGGGAATCGTAGTCAGGCCTAAAGAAGAGCAGTTCACGAGAGGACCTTGCTGGCACAGGCAGGGAACAGGACAGGCAGAGGTAGGAAAGGAGTGTGTCCCCCAGAGGTGGAGAAGCAGCACTGCCACACCAAGCACTGACCTGTATTCTGACATTATAGTCAGCCCTGAAAAATTTAAAACACAATAAATGATGGATCTAAAATGATGACAGAAATTGGCATATTCACATTTGTATGGTATAATAGAGAGAGACAAAACAACAACAAAAAGATACAGGATGAAAGCTGAAAAAAATATCCGTCATGAAATACATTGCTGCACCACAGAATCCTTAAAATAAATCAAATGTACACTGATATATATATATATATATATATATATATATATATATATATATACATACATACATACATACACAGTTTCTAAAAGTCTAAATTATTAAACACCAATCGTTTACTTGTTTTAAAATTAAAGTAAAGCTTTTACACAAATCACAGAAAGACTATGAAAAAATGTGTAGTAGGTTTGTTTAAAACTAACCTTTTTAGGGTATCGATGCTCCACTCGGCTCGGACAATCTGACTGTAGCCGGATAATTGCCAATAAAACACTGAGACTTGACAGAAATTCTTAGACTTTAACACCAACTTCCCTGAGATCAAAGTCTGAATAGCATTATGGCACCAGAAATACACACAGAACAATCGTTCTGCAATCACTCACTTGCCAGTTAATGTCTTACTCGGGTTTGTTCCCTCCCAAACATTTTAAGGACATTAAAAAAATAAAATAAAACTATACAAATATTTCCTATTTTATAAATAAGAATTTATAAGAATTTACATAAATATGTTGGGATTGATATTTTAGTTAATTTAATTTCCACCAGATCATTAACCAAAATTAATAATTGAAAAGTAAATGAATCCCGTAACTCAATCGCTGCATGATATAACCAAACTTAATATTTGTTAGCACTGAGATTGTTCATGTAAAAGTACAAACAATCACAATAGACATATCTTTTCAATCAAAACCTTTTGCATTTATTAACAAAAACATTGCAGTGTGAAAGCATTGATTTTCCCTATCAGAATATTTGTGATTTTAACTAAAACCACAGACGATGATCAGATGGTATCAGACTAATTCATTGCAGGGTTGAAAAGAAAGTCTGACATCTGACAATTAGTTTAATTAATTCTTAAGCACAGAGGATTTTTAGCTTGGACATCACAATAATACTGTATTCAAAAACAACAATAAATACCACACATGTACCCAGAAAAACCAGGCAGAGAAGGTTATATTGCACAAAATATCACACTTGGATAACTCGAATATATATCATAGAAGTTTCCTGTTATTATCTTATCAAAAGATATTAGATGGTACACACCTCCGAACATGTCATTTGTCATTAGCCCGTGGCACTCTAAGAAGGGCACTATAATACAAAACTTGAAAATATGTGCCAGAATCACTAACCACTGTTTCAAGATCAGGCTTATAATGTTACTTGCATAAGATGTGGCTGTCCTGATCCTGCTTCAGTGAAGATAGAGATTGTTACAAAAAAATGAAAAGAAAAAAGTTTGTTTGCGCAATAAAAGTAATGACAATTATTTATTTTCTTCCATGCGAGTCTCCGCTCTGTTCACGTGAGCACCACGAAACAAGCGCTGCACTGTAGGGGTGTAACGGTACGTGTATTCGTATTGAACCGTTTCGGTTCGAGGCTTCCGGTTCTGTACGCATACAAACCGAACGGTTATTTGGACCATTTTTCCTGCCGACAAAATCCGCGTTGGCGCGAGCGCGAGCGCGAGCGCGACCACCACAACGTTGCGCAACATCACATGGCAAACGTAATGAAAGCGAAACGAAATGCGCTACTCATTATATTGTGCATTACGGACCGTTTATCAGTTCGGACCAGCAACCTATCTGTGCAGCGCGAGCTCTATGAGCGCGAGCCGATCTCGATCAAGCGACACTGTTACTACACAGCACTAAGAGATCCAGTAAATAAAGCATTTGAATTCGCCACTGAAGTAATAACATCGCTGCGAGGTCTAGTGAGAAGCGTTCACATGTCTCTGTTATTAGTCGTAGATCTCTATTAGATCAAACAGACGCTGACGTGGAAACCAGGAGAAACATTGTGCAGTGAATGATCTAGTAATTAGGCTTTAAGTCCACAGATCAGCAACATTCACCATAGTAACACTAATTGTAACCAGTTTGGCTGGAATAGTGAAATGCTTTCAAGTACTTCACACATCTTTTTCCAGCACTTCAAAACTCAAATATTATATAAATATTATATAAATAAATATATATTTAAATGTCATTTTTAATGTGATGACCAAAACATTATTTATTCATCCTTCAAAAATTACCCCCATTTAAACCTGAGTTTCAAGATGTAGGAAAACTCACACTTATATAAAAAATATTTTTTCTTTTAATAAATAGAAAATTTCTCTGGCATTTCTTTCTTTTTGCTGTATCGAAAACGTACCGAACCGTGACTTTTAAACCGAGGTACGTACCGAACCGTGATTTTTGTGTACCGTTACACCCCTACTGCACTGTGTTTACAATGTGAAGAGAAGAAATTGTTGAATAAAGTCCTTATTTTTGTTTGTTTTTTTGCGCACAAAAAATATTCTCATCGCTTCATAACATAAGGTTGAATCACTGTAGTCACATGGACTATTTTAACAATGTCTTTACTACCTTTCTGGGCCTTGAAAGTGGTAATAACGTTGCATTCTACGGGGCATCAGAAAGCTCTCGGATTTCATCAAAAATATCTTAATTTGTGTTCTGAAGATGAACGGGTTTGAAATTACATGAGGGTAAGTAATTAATGACATTATTTAAATTTTGGGGTGAACTAACCCTTTAATATTGGCCACTTTAAATCCCCTCTTCTAAAGCCAAAATGACCACGTGGAATTAGTCTTTCAGACTAAACAATACAGAGGGTTTATGACACTATTTTAACATTTGTATCAGTCAAACAACATCCTTCTTTTTATGTGGCCATTTGATGGTTATTAATGACTGGAGGGGACTGTAAAAGAGTGTAATAATACTGCTCAGAAAATCCCTGGACTGAAATTACTCTGCTATGATACAATATATAAAGCACATGCAGTGAAGGTTGAAAGTAGCCACCTTAAAGACTGTAAATCACTGAGGTAAGCCAATGATAATGCACAGGGAGCTCTGGGCCATAAAAGAAAACGGTACTGTTTGTGCTCGGCCGGATTTATGGTTGTAGGGAGTGATTATCTCATAGAGGTATGTTTGTGAGTGTGTGTTTTTAGACCTCCAATAAAGTTGAGTGGGCATGTAGTAGAAACTGTCCTTGGGGGTGGGGCTGGGAGTGTGAGGGCGGATTGTGTGCATTTTTTGTATATTGCATTGTGTAAACTAATATTATAGGCTAATTATTGTCCAGTTAAAAAAACAAGAAAACCCACATTATCTTTGTATCTTTAGGCAGTTCACCAGAAATGTCATGTTTCATTTGAAAACGTTGATGAGCATGTGTATTCCAGTGGTATTCATCTCACTTTCATCAGTGTGCTGCTCCACAGGGATTGTCGGACGTTTGGCAGCCCATGTTAGAGTATTTGACCTGCACTCTGAACAGTGTCCCATCTGCACACATGCAAAGTTTATACCTCTCCAACCCCTCATTGAAGTACAAGTCTCCCCCCAGAGAGGAGTTTGGTATACGCGAAGGACTGAACATCACTGAGCCATTTAGAATAATGCTGTTTTCCTGCAAACAAAACAGAAAAAAAACATTCATACAACTCATATGATTCATATTTATGATACTTTTCAAAAGTTTGGGGTTAGTAAGCAGCTCAACTATTGAAAAATAAGATAATAAGATAAAAATAATTGAATAATGACAACATTGAATAATAAATGTTTCTTGAGCACCAAATCAGCATTAGAATGATTTCTGAAGGATCATGTGACACTGAAGACTGGAGTAATGATGCTGAAAACTCATCTTTGCCATCACAGGAATAAATTACATTTTAAAATATATTAAAATAGACAACAGTTACTTTCAATTGTAATGACATTTTACAATATTTACCGCTTTCAGCTCGATGTCCCCACCCATGCTGAACTCCACAGTTTTGCCCATGATGTAAACTCCCTCGTTGCCACGAATAATGGCCTTACCGTCTCCTTTGATAGTGAGGTCAGATGATGCATTGCTGGTGATCTGCAAAGTATGGCACTGAGTCACTGTACAAACACACCTCTAAGACGATCATAAATCAAGGCTTTAAGATTTGTCCTGTCGTATGCAGTGTGATTAGGTACATCTACTTGTTTCAAATGAACTAAATTATTCAGGTTTCATAAGCCTATGAGTCAGGACTATGAGTACAGTTGCTTACTCTCTCAGTAGAAGCTTTCTTCACATTGAGAACCTTGACTTCTTTGGGCAGGTGGAACTCATGGTTGTCAAAATCAGTGCTAAAGAACGTCGTCTGAGTGCGGGGGTCAGTGAAGGAGATGCCCAAGTCGCTGACGATGGACGTTTTATCTTCCTCCACGCTCAGCTTAGTGTTGCCTTGCTGGAACACCACCTGTAACATGCAGAAAACCCCTAAATTAATACACATTCTCATATAATCACTCAGAGGATAAAATCAGATACTATGCCGACTGACTGGGTTATTGTTGCCAGTAATGACGAGGTCCTGGTCCTTCCTGCCGCCCACTGTGCTCTTGTGCAGCGGGTGAACCACACCCATATCGGCCTTCTGTTTGAAGCGTAGCAGGCCGCTCTCGTGAAACTCCATACTTTCACAACCTCCTGGACCTATCCGTATAACTGTCCATATCACTAGAGTTATCTATAAAAGACAGACCGTGATAAAGTATGAGTGTCTCTGTAGTCAAGTGAGTATAAGAAATGTAACTGAAGTGGTTTTGAAAGAAGTCACAAAGTGACTCACATACTCACAAGGACGCATTTATTCAAAACTGAGAATTTTTAGATTGTGGAATAGTATTACAATTTAAAATAACTGTTTTAAATGGGATGACGAATCATTACTCCAGTCTTCAGTGTCACATGATCCTTCAGAAATCATTTTAATATGCTGATTCGGTGCTCAAGAAACATTTCTTATTATCAATGTTCCAATCAACACACTCACTGTGCTCTCCCAGCGAATTAGGTGCTGAGACCTACTGTATGTATCTATGTTAACTTTAACTTTATCTCCTGTTTACAATAATTTTTTTTTTTAGATTGGAGACTTTTTGTGCATTTTTTATCATCAGTGTTGAAAACAGTTGTGTTAGAATAGAAAGTTCAAAACAGCATTTATTTGCAATACAAATTTTGTAACATCATAAATGTCTTTACTGTCACTTTTGATCAATTTATTGCATCCTTGCTAAAAATAAATATTAGATGCTAGTTTTTAAGTATATCCTGTTATATTAAGATCACAGGCACAACAAACAACTGATAAACTCACAATGAGATTAATGAGCGCAAGCAGAAAGAGTAGGATGACTATGCCAATGGCAATGATGCCCTTGCGACCCCTCAGTCCTGTCTTGTGGAGTCGCTCCTCTTCAATTGGAACATATCCGGCCTTAAAATTACTGTTGTGCTCTTTATTAGCTGATCGGCGCTCGATAGCCTTTTCCCTCATAGATTTCTTCACTGGGGCATTTGAGATCTCCTGTGGATATAAGGAAAAAAGGATGACTAGATGTTACAATTATTGTATGTTACTGCACATTTAATAGACAATCCATTACTTCTACAAGTGGTCTGCCATTAAATTTCACACCAACAAGAACCTCTTCAATATTCAGCAGCTTTACTTACATAGATTGCAAACAAGATATTTTCTAGGCTTCTGCTGTCAGTGCTGCTGAGTTTGGGTGTAAACATTTTTATAGCAGAACCAAAAATACTTAAGCCTCACTTAAAATGTATCTAATGCATCTAAAAAAAACTTTTCCAATTACTTTCAAACAACTGGTCAAGTCTAATTTTTAGTGGATTCGAGTTCACGCAGGTGTCCTAGCAGAACAGTCAACGGTGTAGTTCATCATATTAACTATATTAACATGTTCACTAATGTTTGACAGCCACAAAGTATCAAAGTGCTTTTTCATCTTAATTTGAACATTATACCTATTACATAACAATCTACTATACATGATACATCTTATTCTTTTATATAATAACATCTGTTTTTTTTATCATTTTAAATCTAACAAATACATTTTTTTTATTAAACTGATTTTTTAAAATAAATATAATTTCAGTTTAATATTTTATTTAGTTATATAATTATGCAATGCAATGTCATTTTAAGCATGTCTTTAAATGCCGAAATACCAATGTATAATATAGTCTAAGCAAATATTCAATCTTCCCTTTTGAACGATTTAGGATCCATTATTTTTATTTTGAATAGCGCACTAAATAGTGACAACTGGTTTCAAATTCATGTGAGTTACTTATGTGGTGGTCTGATTTGGGAATATGCAAATAATTACATAGCCTACCTTGAATAATACTGAACTGAAGAGATTATGAAGTGGCATATGGTTCTGCAATATTTCAGCCATTTTCAGTGAAATGTATCTTCTTTTAGAATGAATGAACAATAAACACTTTTATGCTATTACAGTGTGATAGCTAAATAAGAAACCAGTGTTGCAGTCTCAGGAATGCAGTGAGTTCGTCTGTCTACATGCCTAAAAATAAATGACACACACCCCGTTCCTCGGTAATAAATTAGAGCGTATGTATTTAGACAGAAAAAGGTTTTATTTTAAAGCTCTAAAGTATCATCATTCGGTATAACAAGAGCTATCTTAGAAGCAAATGTAACCCAGCAATAATGAGTAAATTTTTCCATAAAAGATCCAGATATAAATTGCGCAGATGATAGTTACCCAGTCACATAGCTGCTACATCGCTATTGACATCGTTTGAGGTTTGAAGTTAATATACACAACTCGTGTTACCGCCAAAAATCGCTTGAAAAGCATCACAACGGAGAAAACATTTACATTTCACATTGAAAACAGACCTGCTCCGACGCCATGTTGACCCTCCCTCTCAGAACACTGACTGCACTGACAGCTTCACACACAGCCTGAGGAGAAACCACTGCGAGAGAACCGTTATAGCCTACAAACAATGACCACAAATAGCCAAACTTTCATGTGGACTATACGCTTCAAACATGTCTATCCTAAAAATTTAATTCCAGAAATACAGACCAAGTTTGAAGAAGGAATAATTTTAAGGGATCGAACATATGTTAGATGGTTTGTTCCTCCGCTATATAGAGCCAGTTGAGAATCACAGACACGCCGTATAAGGAAAGTAGGCTAGTCTACAAATAAAGACATTCCCCCGTTCATTGTTAACGCTAGCTAGAGAGAACCTGTTATTATAACTTGTCTACTCTGTTTTTAGTTGTATTTCTTTTTCCAACCCCCCTTTTCCCAGTTATAAAACAGATTAACAGAAAAAAAAAATACAGTACAAATTTTAAAGTGAAAATTATAATCTAAATATTTAAAAGACAATAGGGTGGTGAATGCATGTAAAGTGGGCCACTTTTTGTTAAACGTACGTGTAATTTACCTAAATATTTTTTTCTTTTCTGCTCTTGTTAACTGGGTCCAGCTATAATATTTAAATCATGCACTCCAGACAAAATTATTTTCAGGTAAAGTGGGCCATCCAAGACTGAAATTTTATGAAATCTGAATATCAGAATATTCCGAAATCAGAATATGGATGAAAATGAACTCTACGACATATTAGAAATGGTACTATAACATGTGCAACAAAAATAGGCAAAATTTGAATAAGACACAAATTGAATAAGTGTAACATTTAAAATGGTATTGTAAAACCTTTTTTTAAGAAGTTTTCTTATGAACTTGAATTTTTATTGTGTCCATATTTTAAAGCTTTATGTTCTGCATCTACATTTTGCTCCTCTCATCATTTCGTCACTCTACAGATTGAACTTAATGCCTCATTTTATTTTCTGCTCTTTCTTTCCTTTCTTCCATCTCTGACTCATAATGCTGATTTCTGTTTTCTAAAAACGTAGATTATGCACGTTAACTATAAAATAACCAGTAAATGTCAGTTTATTTAATGAATTTGAGTGTAATTACTGAAGGTTAAAGGTTGCCCACTTTACATGAATCTCACTGGCCCACTTTATCTAACACATGCAGCCAAAGTGGACCAGTAATATTTGAACACCTTACAAAAAAACGAACTAACCGATTCTTTTAAAAAAAAAATCTTTGCATTTTATTCCCTGTTGAAACAAACAAAACAGGACACTGTCATAATAATATTTGTGAACATTTGGTGAACAATGGTAATTGGCTGATTTCATAGACAAGGCTTAAACCTAGTCTCAGACTAAAATGCATGTTTGAGCTGTTTTAACTGAAAGCAACAATGGCACTGTCATATCTTAAAATATGTCAGTGACATTGTTTTTTCTCAAGATGTACACCAGTAATGTTTTTTTTTCTATGGCAAATTTATAAAAGCTATTTAAATGTCCTAATTGAACTAAGGCCATAATCCTTGCTTTACCTAAGACCTGTCTGTGTAATGTACTCGGTTACTCGGTTACAAGCACAGTGGAGGCTGTCTAATCACTCTGATTGGCTGAGCGGCGGCAACTGCAAAAACCTATGGCAAAGCAGCAAGGACGCACGGACCTATCAGGGTGCTTCCCGCCTCACGCGCATCAGAATGGGCATGGCTGCTGATTATATAAGCGCCCCATTTCGCCATTTGAATCAGGTTAAATCGACTGAAGCGACAGCACCTGGACGTGCAGTGCAATAGCACGGCCGGCTACGCAATACTCGTTCCCTTATCTCTGAGGAAACCGAGTACGTTCCCTTTCGAGAATGATTCACTCGTATTGCGTAGCTTTATGCTATGGGAACCCATTTTAAAATGCTGTGCTATTAGCTGATGACTTCGGTCTGACTACCGCCTGGAGCTGAGAAGCCAGAGACTTATAGTAGAACTAAAGTCAGAATCCAACGTGGACCGGATGAGACAGGCTATAAGCTTGGGCCCAACAAGGGCCAAGACCTCCTATAGAAAGGATTCATGATCAACCGCTCGCCTATCCCTATTTTACAATTTTAAAAGATAAGTTGTATCGGGTGACCCAAGACGCCCAGTCAAAGCAGGATACAACTCAGTTATTGGTACCAAAAAGCCGCCGGGAAATGCTTTTCCAGGCGGCTCACTGTAATCCAATATCTGGGCATTAAGGACAAACGGCTACACTAAACCATCTCATGGCCCGGTTATTCTGGCCGGGCATTCACGAGAAAAACTGCGCAAGTGGTGGCGTCTTGTCATGAATGTCAGTTGGTGAATCCACCGGCCAACCCAAAAGCACCTTTGTGCCCACTTCCCTTAATGCAGGTCCCCTTCGAGCGAATTGGTATGGACCTCATCGGGCCATTAGAACGGTCAGCACGTGGGCACCGCTTTGCTTTAGTCTTGGTGGATTATGCAACGCGGTACTCGGAAGCAGTGCCGCTCCGCAGTATTTCTACCAAAAGCGTTGCCGGCGCACTGTTTTCATTAATCTCCTAGATGGAAATCCCTAAAGAGATTCTCACCGATCAAGGCACGGCATTTATGTCACGTACCATTCACAAACTTGACGAATTGTTGGGCATTAAATCGATTCGCACCAGCGTCTACCACCCACAGACAGACGGCTTGGTGGAACGATTTAATCGCACGTTGAAAACCATGATTCGGAAGTTCGTACAGGAAGACACCAAAAATTGGGATAAATGGCTAGAACCCCTCTTGTTCGCTGTACGCTATAGGTCCCCCAAGCCTCCACGGGGTTTTCTCCCTTAGAGCTTCTCTATGGACAACAGCCCCGCGTGGTGTTAGACGTCCTTAGGGAGACTTGGGAGGACGGACCTTCGACTAGTAAGAACGAAATTCAGTATGTCCTGGACCTGAGAACAAAACTACACACCTTGGGGCGGCTATCAATGGAGAATTTGTTACAGGCCCAGGACAGACAGATTCGGCTGTACAACAGGGGGGCTAGACTTTTTTGCACCGGGAGATAAAGGGCTTGTAGTGCTCCCTACTTCTGGTTCAAAATTACTCGCATAGTGGCAAGGGCCCTTCGAGGTCACACGGCGAGTTGGAGATCTCAACTATGAGGTAATTCGAACAGATAGTGACGGGGCACATCAAATTTATCACCTCAATCTCCTCAAAAAATGGTCTAAGGCTAAATCAGTGATGCTAGCGATGGTGGTGAGCGGATCTCGGACCAGAGGCGAGCCTAAAAACCCAATCTCTCACCCTGGCCCCTGGTGGAGACCACCTCTCACCCTCCCAGCTCACTGATGTAAAAAATCTTCAAGCTGAAGATTCAGCACCACGTTGAGACGGAGCCGGGCGTGGTTGTGCGCAGCCGGCCGTATTGCTTGCCTGAAGTGAACACAAGAAAAAAGTAGTTCAGAGCAAATTAGAGGCAATGCTGGACATGGGGGTAATAGAAGAGTCCAAAAGTGACTGGGCAACCCGATTGTTTTAGTCCCTAAAACCGATGGCTCGATCCGGTTCTGTGTGGACTATATATCGAAATGTGAACGCGGTGTCAAAATTTGATGCTTATCCAATGCCAAGGGTTGACGAATTGCTTGATTGGCTGGGTAATGCTCGCTTTTATTCGACACTGGACTTAACAAAGGGATATTGGCAGATATGTGGCGAGGGGGGGCGTGGATTTGCGAAGTCTGTAGCGGGAGAGAAAGGGCGGAGCCGCGCGGTGATTAATACGGTAGGTCAAGTGCAGATGATGAACACCTGTGTCTGATTGCAGTAATTGGCGTGGAGAGACCGCATATAAGCCGGCGGGAATAAGAGAGCGGGAGAGAGAAGGACTCGGGACTCGTACGCAGCACGTGAACTGAAAGCTTACAACGGGAAGAGTGTTCGTATAAAGTGAACTGAAAGCTGATTCAGCGGGAGGAGTGTTTTGTGTTCGTTGCTGTAGCAAGGCTACGGTGAATTGTTAAATTTTTGTTTATTTTAATAAAAGTACGAGTCCCAGTCACGCCGACCCTGTCTTCTTCCTTCCACCCACATTGAACCTTACCACAAAATGCTTCAATATTGGAATCCTCCTTTGAGGTGTGGCTGGCCACACCCACAAGTGTCATATTGGATCAACCAAAACAATTTTATAATTTAAAGAAATACTATCTCTTTAATTAAAGGTCATTGTCATGCTCTGAAAGTGTAAATCCACTGAGAAACTGCATTCGCCCTATACGCACTTTTAATTTTTTAAAGTATGAACTATTTTCATTTTCAGAAAATACAGTACGTTTACTGTAAAATATTATTTAAGTTATGTAAAGCATTGCTTTAAGTAATTTTTAAGCGATCAGTTATGCACATTGAGGTGTTTTTTAATATTATGTTTTATTATTATTATATAATAGGCATTGTATTAATATAATATAAAATGTTTCTGTTAGTGTTTTGTGTGTTAACCCTTATGTTACTAGGTCACAGTTGCTGGATTACTCAATTGTATAGCTGCAATGCATTGTTTAAAATAATTTATTTTTATTTAATGGCGTGTATTATGTCACGTGGTATAAAGTTAAATAACGGAAAATCAATTAAGGCATTAATTACACCCATTACACCTGTTCTTCAAGAGAATGTAAAAAAAGATCTTCCTGCGCTTGACATCTGACACCCACTTAACAGATCACTGAGAACTGAGCTGCAACTTCAGAGAGACTCTGAGTAACATAATAGAGGCCGTGTTAGCCCCCCCCCCCCTCCATATACAGCTTGTCCTTATACAGCCATATTTCCTCAAACTGAGATGTCTAGCAAACCGTTGCTACAACTAAAAGCGCGTCCATGGTTTCGCTGTAAGTCAGGGGTGTGAATGGTGGGCTTTTACTAGCAGTATAAAAACAAAAGCGCGCACCCGCGCTGCTGGATTAAGTGCACTGGGACGTCCTGAAGCAGGATTACAGCAGCAGATCTGCAGCTATGGCTGACACTTTACGAAGACTGGTGAACTCATCTCCGTACAGTGTTTTGCAAGACAAACTAGAAGCTTGGTACAAAGACTACCATGTAAGTCATCATCATTAGCTACTTCAAACTGCACTTCTTAGTCTGCAGATCATATGTAACTAACCGTTAGAGTAACGTTTGTTACGATAGTTGCCAGACTTGTTTAGGCACTTATGTGTGATATATCGTGCATAACAGTTACATTCAGGAGTCACTGTTTCCAGATTGGGATATTTGAGATTCTGTCTGGACTGGAGGCTGTTTTCACTAACATTAAATTCATGTAAACTATTTAGCAGTAAATGGTTCTGCTTTGTGGGTGGGGTTTAGCATAACTCAATATGCACAGCAACCTATGACAGCAACCTACAGTTGTTAGATGGTCATAGTATCTGGAGTAGCCTAGCATCCTGAATTTATATGCTCAAGGTGCTTCTATAGACATAATTCCACATTCTGGCGTATGGATATCTATATGCTTCTATGTAGCAACGGACATGAGCAATATTTGCTTTATTAGGCTACATTTTTGCTTTTGCAGCAAAGTTTGGTTTCTATGGACGCTCGTTGTCAGGACAACGGCGACTCCATTCCTGGGCAGTTCTGATAGGCTGAGAGGCAACGTGCGCGCTCCCGTCAGACTTGTGTTTTTGAATGGAGGAACTCATAGTATTTTTTTAATCTTTTCTTATTAAGTGGAATTTACAGTATAGTCTTCGAAAATTATTAGGAATAAGGACAATTTGAAGCACACGTTTATGGGTCAGTTTTCTAATCTATTAAGTTATTCTTAAAAAATGTCATAAACATGTTTTCTGTTTCTGAATTAAAGTAATTTCGATATTTTTGCACGTCAAAAAATGTCTAACGTTACAAATTTTTGAGAAATGTAGTAGTTTGTCATAATCTTTTACTATTTACTAAGATATTTGCAATTGTAAGCCAAAATAAGTTAAAGTTAAGTTAAATAAGTTAATATATATATATATATATTATATATATATATATATATATATATATATATATATATATATATATATATATATATATATATATATATTACCTTGAAAAAATATTTGGCATGGAAAACCATTTTTAAATTAAAATTTGACATGTAAGCACAGAGTTAATGCAATGCCAAAAAAACTAGGCTAAATGCGTTGTTTTCATGCTACCTGAGCAGGAAGTGCAATATCAGATTCAGCACATTGTTGCAGTTCAGGGGTATTTCACAGGTGCTGCTTAACTTCTCGCTGTTATACCTGATGTTACATATACTATCTAGCTATGTCTTATCTCATTACATAATTTGGTCATATTTTCTCTCAGGTGTTCTCTTGTGACCAGAACCTGAATAGGTGCTGTGAGCTGGTGGAGCTCACCTCTAAAATTCAGGGTCAATTGTTCACCATACTCAATCTTACAGCACAAGAGGGTAACAAATGGGTTCACTCCTCTATTTACTTTCTGTATTTATGTTCAATATTTAATCTCATTTAGCTCTAACCATTCCCTCTAGCTGACTGTTCAACATTAATGTTCAAGCAGATTCTATGTCCTCTTGCTTCTTCAGGGGGACATTATTCAGGGGTCGACACACTAAAATCTCGCCTTTTACCATGGCTTGGCTCTTGCTTCACCATTGCAGCTTCGTCTGTCTCCACAGATACCAGCCTTAGCCTCATTCAGGTGAGCTGGACATCCAGAATCATCTAAAGCTGTCTTTAAAAGGTTCCACATGCCTGTTTCATGAGTGAAATAATGATCCTGAGTCACCACTTGCCCATATACATGTGTATCTCTGTGTTGGCGCTTATATACTTATGTATATGCCTTTTAGGAATCTGTGGAGAAAGATCGGAAGATCCGTGAACTGTCCTCATTTCATGAGAGTGACATGCTGAAAATAGAAGACCGTCTGTCTTCTACACGTATGGAGTTGGATTCAGTTAAACAGGAGTCAGTATCATACGTTTAAACTAGATAAAAGCCGGCATGGAATGAAATAGATCTTATTGTGAATTATGGAAATAATTTATATGAAGTTTCTTCAAAAAACCTTTATTTCCACTGGGGAAAATTAGCTTTTTTCTATTTATAGAAATGTAATAATTTCTATTTTAGGTGAAATATCCATTAAACATAAAATTGTATTAATTTATCCTTATACACAAGACATCATAATACAGAAAGGTTCACCTTTTACATTTTACACTTCATACAAATAAATCAAAATAATTGATTGTGTTATTTATTTGTTTCCAGGCTTGCTGACACCCAGATTGAACTGGATTCCACAAAGAATAAATCTGCAACTACCCTGTTAGCCACAGAAGATGAAATACTACATCTAAAGGCAGAGTGAGTCAGAGATGGTGAACTTTACTGAAATTTATATTTATATCTTCGTGTGTTGATTGAACATTTAGACAGTTGCATGAGCTGTATGACTGCTGAGTGTCCATTTGTGTACTAGAAAGTGAAATGTTTGAGAATTGAATATTCATATTATGTTAAATAATGGAATTGTGTCAGGTTGCGAGTTGCTCAAGATCAGGTTGATCTATATAAGAGAAAGCTGGATAAACTTGATGACTATGAGAGGCAGGTCAGAATCCTACGAGATGAGGTCTCTTTCCTCACCACTGAAAAAGCTGTTCTACAGGACAGGTACAGTTGACATAAAAAACACCTTGTTGCTTAGTGCAAATGAGACTTAAGTAAGCCTTACTTATTCACTTCCAGATTGGTCAGGAGCCGTTCACCTAGTCCTCTTCCAAGGCGGAGTCGCTCGGTTAGCCCTGTGAGAGGTGAGTCTCCTACACGCGCCCAGCTCACTAATTCCTCCCGGCATGCTCGGATGATCTCCCGTTTCTCAGACCTGTATGCCACAGAGAGACTGGATTCCCAAAGTCTACTTCGCAGATACATTGACGACCTGGAAACAGTCCAGAAGATACTTTTTATAGCTGTTGTGGTAAGAATGACTTTGGTTATCAATTACCATCCTGAGATAACCGCTAATGTAAGCTAGTAATAATGTCATGGTCCCTTATAAAGTCATAGAACATATTAAAGAAATAATACTTCATTTGATTTTAAACTAATCTAATCCAAAATGAAAGAAAAAGAATATTTCTCTGGAAATATTTATCTGGATTTTTTTGGAAATAAAAAATATTATATTATATAGCAGCAGGTAAGATGCTGTATTGTAATTAATAATTTGCATTGTCCAACAGGAATCATTTCAGGCTGCTAAACTGGCCTATCGGCAGTTTAAAGGACGTGTGAGGAAGACACTTTCCTCCACTCATATTGGTCCTGAGAGTCTGGAGGATGCAGTGGTGGATTACATTGTGAGAAATCTGGACCTGTATGATGTGCAGACCAGCGTTAATGTACGTTTGACCACACGTTTTTTGATTAAGTATAGCAGCCCTGATATAATTTCTTCCTTTTTCTTTTGAATTGTCCCCCCAGAACCCCTTTCTGTATATTGAGTAATTTTAGTATTTTTTATATGCTTTTGTAAATTTTAATTGTTAAATTTCCATCTGTTTAGGAAGTGATCAACGCAATGAACGTAAACCCACGCATCTCTTTCCCTCCAGAGGTGGACTTTGTTCTGATCAGCAGCTTCATTAGGGAAGCATGTCGAATAGCATTTGCCATGCAAACTCTTGACCCACCACTGGACCTGGCCTTCAGCTCAGATGGTGAACTCTACAGTGATGTTAAGTGAGTGGAGCTCAGACACACTCACACATACACAGCAACACCCCTCAAGGGTCTTGAGATCATCTTTAAAAGTTGAACTCACGGTGTCTTAAAAAAGCAGTGCACATTTTTTAAGGTGCATGATACACTGAGACTTTTGTCAATGCTTCATGAGAAGAAAAAACATATTGAGACACACACACACACACACACACACACACACACACACACACACAACCACACACACACACACACACACACACACAACACACACACACACAACACACACACACACACACACACACACACACACACACACACACACACACACACACACACACACACACACACGTAAACCAGTGGCTTACCCATCACACTTTCTCTTCCTCTCAGGTACAGGCGCAGTTTTGACTCTGAGTTCACCGCTCCACTGGTGGCGTTTCACGTGTGGCCTGCACTATTGGACGGAGACACTGTCATACTGAAGGGAGAGGTGGTCACTAGGAGAGGAGCTCTGGTATGTGGAGGCCGTTTGGAAAAAATCAATCAAAATAGCATTCATACTAGTCATGACATACTCATTCATACTGCATTGAAGAGTAGGGGAAGAAACGTTTTTGTGGATATTTTTGTTAATGCTATTTATTAAGTTGTATGCATTATTGTTAAATAATTATAAAATAATGGATTTAGATAGATCTAAAATGATTAAATAGTAAAATGTTTAAGTTTGTGTGGATGTACTGTACATGTTTTTCTCTAGTGGAGAAGCAGGAGTCGTAGTTCCAGTCCTGTTCGTTCTCGTTCAGGAAGCCCCAGCCGCACATTTGTGAGTTTCTACTGAACGTTTGACTCTTCCACTTCAAGGGATAGTCCACCTAAATGTTTTAATTCTATCATCATTTCTCACCCACACGTCTGAAACCTGTATGATTTTCCTCTGTGGTACACATGAGTTATTTATAGCTGAATTTCAAAGCTGCTGTTTTCTATACAATGAAAGTGAATGGTGGCCATGGCTTTCAAAAAAAGAATTCAGTGAATAATGATTTAAATCAGTCTGTTCATCACACAAAGCTGTCATTTGGCTTCAAAAGAGTTGGAATATAGTGCACAAATTACACTCACTGGCCACCTTATTAGGTACACCCTGCTAATAAAGTGGCCGGTGAGTGTATATGAACCATTTTTGTAGTACTTGTATGGTGCGTTTTTGCTCTTTGGATCTTGAAAACTCCTACTCATGCAGGTACTCATGCAGTTTCATTGTTTTAAAGAGAACAGCTCAGATGTTCTGCTACTTCTTTTGGACTCTCAGAAGAAAATTAAAACATACAGGCTTACATACTGTAAACTATTCCTTAAACTTTCCTAAATGTAAACAAGTAAAACAATATGGTCCACAATAGTCCTCAATTCATATTAGTTTAACAATAAAGTTTTCTTTATATCTCTCTTGCACACGCTTCCTCACTGAGTCTGAGGGTTAGTACAATTTTTTTACAAATTCTTCCATTCTTCTCTGCGGATTTTGCCAGCTGCTCTTTGAGTGATTTTAAGCTCTATCCTTCTCTCTCTGTCTGTCAGATGCCCAGTCGTAGTCGAAGCCCTTCCCCTGGACTTCTCTCAACTAGTCGACTTTAAAGTTTGAGACCTGACCTCACTTCACTGGAAACAGGACCAAACAAAAGCAGAATGATCAAAACATAAAAATATTTTTTCAGCTTTAATGTATTCTTTTCTGTGTGTGGGATGATCTAGAAACTAAAGTGGAAAACGATTACCTTTACAAATTACTAAATATGAATGGAGTCATTTGTCATGTGTCAGAAAGCACTATTTACAAGAGAAAATCCTCGAGAGGATAGAGCAGAGCAAAACAAAACAAAACACCGGTCAAGAATTAGAAGTCTAAAACGAGAATTTTTACAGAGAAATGTCGGAGGATTTCGATATAAGTTTGTTGCCCAGATATGTTTGAACCGTGAGAAACATCTAAGCACGCTACTCCTACATCCTAGACCTAGGTCATACATTGCGTCAAGGGTTAATCTTTTGGCGTAAGTCAACTTGTGTTGGCCGTATGCCGGAAGCTAGTTAGTTTAGTTGATAACGTTTAAAATATGGATATTTTTCTTACAAAAACCCATCACTTTGCTGCAGAAGTCCTTTATTAACACTCCAAAGCCAAATGGATTACTTTTATGATGAATGGATGCACTTTTTCAGGACCACCATTCACTACCATTATAAAGTTTGGAAGAGCCAGGATATTTTCCAATTGTGTTTGTCTAAAAGTAGCTAGTACACCTAGGATGGTTGAGGGTGAGTAAATTATGGGATAATACATTTTTTTGGATGAAGTATCCCTTTAAAGGGACTTTGATTATAATGATCTGTGAAGAGATAAACTCTCTAATCGTTAACATTTTACTTAATAAGTCTAATAAGACCATAGCACATTACATATTCAAAAGTTTGTGGTAAGTAAGATTTTTTTTTTTTTAATGAATATTTTTATTTAGCAAGGATGCTTTAAATTGACAGGGAAGGCGTATCATTTTACAAAAGACTTCAAATAAATGTTCTTTTGAACTATCAAAGAATCATTCAAATGTATTACAGTTTCACAAAAATATTAAGCAGCTCATCTGTTTTCAACATTGATAATAGTAAGAAATATTTCTTGAGCAGCAAATCAGCATTAGAATGATTTCTAAAGGATCATGTGACTCTGAAGACTGGAGATATGCTGACAATTCAGCTTTGCCATCAAGGAATAAATTACATTTTAAAATACATTAAAATAGAACAGAAAATAGACAGTTTTATTTAATCGTATTTTATTTTGACAATATCACAGTTTTTACTGTATTTTTATCACATCGATGCAGCCTTGGTGAGCATAAGAGACTTCTTTCAAAAACATTTTAGAGAAATTACAGACCCTAAACTTTTAAACAATAGAGTTTGAGGCAAATATATACTTGTTAAGGTGCTTACTTATACTTAGGTGCTTATACTTGTTTGTCTGTGATAATTGGACAAGGTGCTATTCTTTCTATTTTTTTGTATGCAGATTTTTCATATATTTATGTGATTTGGATTTTTATCAATACAGTAGGAATTAGGATCAAAGAGAAAATCAGTTGTCTTCTAGGTTACACCTGCACACCAGCACTTTTAAGAAAACTAATGGGCTCTTTTTTAATGATATCTGGCATCTGTATATATCATCACTCTAAATATAAGTGCTGTTTGTGAAGTGTTATAAACTGTCATTCATTTTTTTTTCTTCTAGTACATAATCTGTAAACACTAAAAAATGTTTTTTACAGACTAAATATCAGTTTACTTATTTCCTAATTTTGGTGCTATTTTTTTTTAACTTCAGTACGAAAGAGTTGTCTGTGTATCAAACTGCACTGTTTTGGATTTGTGGTATTCTAAGCTGTTCAAAAATTAAATTTCATAGTTTTAAGAGACTCAGTCTATTCTGCCAATTGTCTCATGTTAATTATGTCTTTATCACGGAAAGTACTTTTTTTTCTGTTATATCAATTAAATTTGTTTTAACAAACAAAAAAGGTGTGAGAGTGAATCACCAGGAACATACCTATAACATATGGCTTAAGTTTATTGTTTAAGGGAAATTTTGTTTATTTTCATACAGTAAAATAATTTGTCTATCTGAGTGTTCAAATAAAACACAAAAATGACTCAAGAAGTGGACATACCATTAATCGAATATTACTTTGTTTTCCTTGAGTAATGGTATAAAGAAAGTCATATTTACATACCGGTAAGTTACATACGTTATAAATTACGTCATTACTTACAATGTGAGCACAGAGGACACCTATACTGTAGTCCAAATGCATTATTCTGTCTGTAGGCCTACTCTCTTCCACGTGTCACCTCTAGAGGTCACTCACATCCTTCTACTGAGGAAGATATTGATCGTTGCTGAATTTGGAACCACAGTAAAATCGTACTACTTTTACCATATCTTTCTATAGCAGAAATAGAAAGAGTATAGTCTGCGGTTCTGAATTCAGCACGTGTTTTGGATCAGGGCGCACTCAGTAATTTCTCCGTAATTACTAAAGGTTTTACACGTAAATAAATAGTTGTTTTGGAAAATCACTTTAAAAAAATAATGTAGCCTATACACTCGGGACTCCACCACATCACAGCATGCAAAACATTACTGAGTGTATACCTTTAAGTATTTTCAACGAATGTAAATGAAAATGAAAAATGAAAAAATAGTAACATTTTCAAGAGTGGAGGCAAGGAGTTAAATAAATAGGCAGGCTATATACACTGAACAAAATTATAAACGCAACACTTTTGTTTTTGCCCCCATTTTTCAAGAGCTGAACTCAAATATTTTTCTATGCACACAAAAGGATGATTTCTTTCAAATATTGTTCACAAATCTGTCTAATTCTGTGTTAGTGAGCACTTCTCCTTGTCGTCGAGATAAAAGACTGGCCTTTTATTGTGGCCAGCCTAAGGCACACCTGTGCAATAATCATGCTGTCTAATCAGCATCTGGATATGCCACACCTGTGAGGTGGATGGATTATCTCGGCAAAGGAGAAGTGCTCACTAGCACAGATTTAGACAGATTTGTGAACAATATTTGAGAGAAATAGGCCTTTTGTGTACATAGAAAAAGTCTTAGATCTTTGAGTTCAGCTCATGAAAAATGCGGGCAAAAACAAAAGTGTTGCGTGTATATTTTGTTCAGTGTATATGGTTACAGGAAAGTGGATTTATTTCAGCTGACCAAGAAGAAGTCTAAAGCCTGCATGCATAAAGAGCAGCATATGCTGAAACTCTCTTCCTTATTCAAAGTCTCACTGGTTTGGATAAACACTGGAAGATTTAAAATACAAAAATAGCAACTGCAGCATACTGTTACGTGTGGGTTGTGGGAAATGGAGCGAGGACTCAAGTGCAGAGGAGAAGTAGTGTTTAATTAAGTAAAACATAAAACAAACAAACAAAACAAAGAAATCCAGATCTCATGAACCAATTACAGAATCCAGGAACATGGCACGGCAGGCACAGAACAAACACAACTCAAAACTCAGGTAACATTTAACAACGAACGAGCACCGGACAGCAAACACAGGGAGACTAAATAGGAAGGCAAACAATGAGGTAAACGAGGGAAAGCAGGTGGGACAAATAAACCAATAACGAGGTAACAAGATGGGAGGGGCTAGAACATCGACAAGAGCAAATGGCACACAGAAATCACATGATAGCCATGTGCTCACAACCAACAAGACCATAACATAACAGAAGACCAGGCATGTCACAGCTCTGTCACAAAACCAAGAATAACCAGAACTGTAGTGACAGAACCGTGACACTACCTCCCCTCTAAAGGAACGCCACCTGGCGTTCCTAAAGAGAGACATAAAACGAGACAGGGACACCAAATAGACACAAACCAACACCACAACAGACGAAACCAAAAACAGGTATCAAAACTGAGGGAGCAAACAGGAAGCAAAAAATAAATAATTCACAAAAGTCCAAAAACTTGACCAGGGAGGGACGGGAGGGTTAAGCCAAGGACCCTCAAGCTTTTCAGGAGTCCTGACAAGGATCAAGGTGGACCAGGCTGTGCACGGTGGCCAAGATGAGCAGGCAGACCATCGGACTCCCAGGACAAAACAGACAGTCCATCGGGCGGCCACGGCGGAGAAAACCCCTCGGGCGGCCACGGCGGAGACAACCCCTCGTGCGGCCACGGCGGAGACAACCCCTCGTGCGGCCACGGCGGAGACAACCCCTCGGGCGGCCACCGCGGAGACGCCCGCTCAGAAACAGTCTCTGGCTGGGCAGCGACGACATGAACCGACTCCGTCTGGGCAGACCTGACGTGAACCGTCTCTGGAACCGTAGACCTGACCAGAACAGATTCAGGCCTGATGGATGGTGCCGTCAGGGCGAGGTGCTTGGGTGGCGCCGTCAGGGCAAGGCGCTTGAGTGGTGCCGTCAAGGCGAGTAGCTTGAGTGGTGCCGTCAAGGCGAGTAGCTTGGGCGGGGCCGTCAAGGCGAGCAGCTTGGGCGGGGCCGTCAAGGCGAGCAGCTTGGGCGGGGCCGTCAAGGCGAGCAGCTTGGGCGGGGCCGGCAAGGCGAGCAGCTTGGGCGGGGCCGGCAAGGCGAGCAGCTTGGGCGGGGCCGGCAAGGCGAGCAGCTTGGGCGGGGCCGGCAAGGCGAGCAGCTTGGGCGGGGCCGGCAAGGCGAGCAGCTTGGGCGGGGCCGGCAAGGCGAGCAGCTTGGGCGGGGCCGGCAAGGCGAGCAGCTTGGGCGGGGCCGGCAAGGCGAGCAGCTTGGGCGGGGCCGGCAAGGCGAGCAGCTTGGGCGGGGCCGGCAAGGCGAGCAGCTTGGGCGGGGCCGGCAAGGCGAGCAGCTTGGGCGGGGCCGGCAAGGCGAGCAGCTTGGGCGGGGCCGGCAAGGCCAAGCGCCTGGGTGGCGAGTCAGGGATGACAGTTACCTCCGGGATGGTCTCTGGGTTAGGAACCACCGGACCAGTTGTTGAGGAGGCCTTTCTTCTCCTCCGTCTCCGGACCACCGGACTCGGGACCACGGCACTGGGACCACCGGCACTGGGACCCCCAAAAATGGTTCCTCCCGGACCACCGGGTTAGAGACCACTGAAGACGAGTCCTCCCGGACCACCAGGCTTGAGACCCCCGAACTTGGGTCCTCCTGGACCATTGAAGATGGGTTCTCCCATCTCACAGAACCAGGAGGATCTGTAAGACGTTCTAAGAGTCTAATGAACTCCTTAAACGAAAATTCCCCCAGATCTCTCATAATCTCAAGAGGGATTGGGTCATCAAGGGCATGGTTAAAAAGATCCTTCAGAGCTGCATCACCAAGATTTAATCCCTCTGCCACTGCAGAAAATGTCTGGGCAAAGTCCCACACCTCTGCCTCCAGTTGCCGAAGAGAAATCAACTCCTTAAATCTCACCATCCGTTCATATGAAGGACATGACAATGGGAGAACAGGTGACCCCCTCGAACTCTTCCTCCGCTGAGTCCTCTTCATGGCTCGTTCGTTCTGTTACGTGTGGGTTGTGGGAAATGGAGCGAGGACTCAAGTGCAGAGGAGAAGTAGTGTTTAATTAAGTAAAACATAAAACAAACAAACAAAGAAATCCAGATCTCATTAACCAATTACAGAATCCAGGAACATGGCACGGCAGGCACAGAACAAACACAACTCAAAACTCAGGTAACATTTAACAACGAACGAGCACCGGACAGCAAACACAGGGAGACTAAATAGGAAGGCAAACAATGAGGGAAACGAGGGAAAGCAGGTGGGACAAATAAACCAATAACGAGGTAACAAGATGGGAGGGGCTAGAACATCGACAAGAGCAAATGGCACACAGAAATCACATGATAGCCATGTGCTCACAACCAACAAGACCATAACATAACAGAAGACCAGGCATGTCACAGCTCTGTCACAAAACCAAGAATAACCAGAACTGTAGTGACAGAACCGTGACACATACAGGACAAACTAAGTGAATCCTTTATATATATATATATTGCCCTATAAGTTATCTGAAGATCAGTAGAAAGTCTATTACATTTTTTTCGCAGACAAGGTTTGAATACTAAATCATTAGCTGTTTCTTATGTTAACTTTAAACCATGCTAACTGTTTTGCTTTATCAAGTTCATTTGGGGATTGGTAATAAAGCACTGGGAACAATATGGGTTACTTACAGTAAATCAGTTTCAGCCACTAGGTGGAGATCTTTCCTTAAGGCTGAGAAACTCTTTTGCAGCGCATTAACCTTGAGAGTCAAGCATACAGAATGAGACGTAAATAGTCATAGAATTATGATAAATGATAGAACAAGAAATAGAAAGGTGGAGAGGGAATGAAAGTTTCCTTGAGTCTTCAAGTTCAAGGCCCATCAGCTAGTTACAGATAAATGTGAGAGTGTAATTGAATTAGAGGCTCATCCTCAAACTGACTGAGAATGACAGAGAGAGCAGCAGAATCTTTTGAATAATATCTTCTAGTTTCTTGTCACTCTACAATATTGTATGTGGTGTTGCTTTCAAACACTGCATACTAAGATTGAAACTGATTGTGTTTTCAGAATGCTGGACAGTTTTTATTGCTTGCTTGCCCAAGTTCATTAAGCCTTGATGGTAATGCAGCAATAGTGTGGAATCATTGTTCACAACTGCTAATTAACCCCATGAAATTGCCACATGCCAATGAAAGAAATTGTTGAGTCTGACTTGGCAATATCTCTTGGGATTTTGCCTAGAGAGAGACTTAGAGAAAGAGAATAGCAGGAAGACTGGTGCAGTAATGCAGGGTGAGTAAGAGGGCATTTACTGAAGAAACAAAGCTAAGAGTTCCTCGAATATAGACCTTTAGCATTATCAATATAACCTCAAGAAAATTATATTTAGAATCAAGCAATGATTTCAAAGACTAGCTTTGAATGTTTGAAATAGCACACTAGCATATTATGTATACAGGGCTGAGTAAGCTCAATTTTAACCCGAACAGTTCACTTAACATTTTTTCTATTAAGTACAATGGGATTTGAGTTAATATGATGTTTATAATATCAAATTGTATAAGTTAGCTTAGTCAACATTTCAGTTAAATTGCAATTAACATGTTTAGTGCAAAATAAAAAAAAATAAAAAAATATATAATAAAAAACTTTTTCACTAAAAGAAAAAAAGTTTCACTAACCCTTACAAAATATAAGTATACTTCAAGTTAATTTTAATTAAGTATATTGTAAGTGTACTTTATGTAGTGAGTCAGTGTATACAAGTAAATCAATGTAGTACCGGTAGTATACTTGTATGCATACTACTACTACTACTTGGAACTAAATAATTGATTATTATTATTTTATTAATAAAAAACTAAAATAAAAGGAAACTAAACTAAACTACAGTAAGTGTAGTTCAGTGAGACGGAGTTCATATCATCCTCTCACATCTGGCTTCTGTTGATCGATTTCTGCATTCTCGTGCAGACCCATTAGTCTTACAGATTCATTATATCAGTGTTTGCCTATTGCTGTAAAAAAAAAAAGTATATATATATATATATATATATATATATATATATATATATATATATATATATATATATATTTTTTTTTTTAAATAGTGACACCAGCAGAGATTGATTTTATGTTATGTTGTTTAACTTGGCAGGTTTTTCGTGGGCTTTGGCTCATGCATTTGGCTAAATACTTTAGAAGTTTGGAAATATGCTTATGTCTTCTGAAACAAGCCAAAGAGATGTGGGGAAGTGTGGCCGTTAGATGCTCCAAACCACAGTTTATTCTGGAACGGTTTGAAAATGTCGAACATTTCTTAATGTCACAATCCATTGCGGTGTTCAGTAAGTTAGATAGATTATCCTTCCCTTGGAGTTAGGTGAGGGCTGTTCTCGTGATCACACTCACCCATGTGCCAGCCTGAAACTTTCACTTTTATCTTCTCTGTTTGTGTTCTTGCCTTTTCCCTGAGGATCCATAGAAATATCCTTCCAGGATGAACGTTTGGGATCTCCATGATGAAAACAGCAGCCCAAAGTATTACACCCAAATATCCAACTGGTCTGCCGAGTTAAACTAGGGCGAAATGCTTTGATGGGGTTGGGTGGAAAAGCTTGGTGTGGTTTGGTGTGGGTCAGTGGTGTCTGGGCTGATCAGGCCTGGACGGTCGGTTACACATCCAGTGGAATGTTTTTCCAGTGTTGTGCTGTGGTTTGAGAGGCAGGAGAACGTAACCGCAGAGACCTCCCACTTGTTCACTGGAAGTAAGCTCTGCAGAGGCCTGTAACTCACTCTGTTTTCCCGACACTGTTGAAGGAGGGGGGTAAAGTAGTATATAAGGGATACCCTCCCACTAGCCGGGCACCCATCTACAGGACTCTTCCTGCCAAATAGATGAAAGCACTGCACCAGCCTCAAATTTCCAAATACTAGCGGACAACTGATTCCAATAACCTGTTATTATAGTTATATTTTAATCCAATAACCTGTTATAAAGCATTGTCTGATTCATTTTAGATTAATCAGACAATCCATTTTTTAAATCAGTATATTGTTGAACATGTTACAAATTTCCTTAGTCTTTCAAGGTGACATATAAAGGCTACAAGAGTCTGAATTATAAAAACATTTGTGCAACTTATTATGCAAACTAAAATCCCAATAACTACCAGAAAAAACACGACTAAGCAAAAATAACTAACAGCTTAAATTACATCCAATCTGTTCTTTATCTTTGATTATTTTAACTTGCCAAAAGCTGTAGATGAATAATGAACACTTTTCCACAACAAATTATAATTTTAAATATAAATCATGCAAAAATAGGCATTTAACATTAGCGGTTGCTTCTGTGAGATGCTCAAAAGTCAGCATGACCTCATGATTGAAGCTTGTTACAGGTTAGCTGTGGTGGCTGGTCAGTGGTGTGGTAACAGTGGACACCGTTTGAAGAAGGAGAGCTGGATGTTTGTGGTTCAGCATGTGATAAATCCATTCAGATCTGAGGCCAAGTGCAGCATTCAGAGCATCAAAGTCTTTGAAGATCTACAGTCACCTCTTAAAACACAAACTAATGGCCACTTGAGACACATTTCCTGCCTTTGGAGTGGCCTCTCAGCCCTAGAACTTTTTACACATTTTTCACTCACATTTTCTCTTGGTTTGACAACATACTTCTTCCTGATGCAATGGGCCTCTCTAGCCAACATGAGAATAAAATGTATGATATCATTGATACTTATGATGGACAGTCCATCTCATTTCCTGTAATTATAATATTATATATTAAAGCAATTTCTGAACTTGTTCAAACTTAAAAAAATTTGCACTCTACCTAACTCTATTTCTACATTATCTCACACTCTCAAAGGGGCATTTGATGTGTCTCGGTAGTGTTTTGTGAGCTGTGCTGAGTGAGTTGTGTTCTGGCTGGCCATGATGGGATTAACAATAATTGGGCGTTGACACATTCATATATCACAGACTGACTGCTGATATAACCACAGGTGACTGCACCTCATAATATAAATCACAAGTGATCTAAAGATCATGAACGGTGGAGAGGTAAGAGGAGGGGATAAAGTCAGAATGTTACAGGGCAAAAAGAGGACAAGAGCAGAAAAAAACACTGATAACTAAAAGAGTAAATTAATCTTTAAATTATGATTTCATGTTGGTAATGTATTAAGTGGAAATAATATAGGCTAATAAATATAATATAAACATTTTATATATAAAAAATTAAATAATAACCAGCAAACGCATGTTTGAAATACAAAAACATGGGGACCATGTGATCACATTAATACCATTGCCATGGATGCTTATATTCGGTCAGATATAGGCAAATTTTTTTATGTTTTATGAAGTTGTGAGATGTGAGGACCAATGGGTTTGGCATAATTTATGTAAAATGTTATGTGATGTCTGCATTTTAGTTAATAAATTCTAAAACATTCTGAAAAATATTTAGGGCTATGTTGTTACTAAAGTTGTCCTCCAATATGCAAATGATTTCAGAAAAATGCAAATCACACAAAAATGGAGATGGCAGTAACAATCCTGTATACATTATATATGCCTTTTTACTTTACACGTCATTTAAAAAAATAAAAATAACGTGGCGCTCATGAAAGCAACACATGGCATCACACAACCAAAGTAATCAGAACCCATTTTTACATAGCCCAGCAGCCCAGCAGAAAGTGAAAAAAAATGTTGCTGTTTATGACTGCTAGCCGTTGCCCACAAGGCTATTGGCTCCGACTTAAATGTGTTTAATTGTTTTTCTATGTAAACCTGCACAGACCAATGTATAATGTACTGGGTTCTGTCCCATAGTATAGCAAGAGACATTTATGAGACACTTTTGAGTGTTACCTATGTCTTGGCATACTATCCCTGACTGAGGTAATGGGAAGCTGGATTACAAATATATTACCACAAATACATTGAACAAAGTCCCTCCAGCTCACTAGGCCTGTTAAATCCATCTGGTGATGTTCTACTGAGTGACCACTGAACTACAGTATATGACTAACAGGAGAATTAACAACCATGAGGTCATGAGGTTATATCAAACTTCAGCCAAGACATCTTAGCTTACATTATTAATGCAAGATAAGTTGTCCAAGTGAACAAAAGATTTGCCGTGACATTACAACTGTCCGGTCCAGCTATGTCATGGTCAAACCCCTCCACCGAGACATGGGCGCATTATCTTATTTCCTCTCAATAAAGGACAATATCTTTCAGAAAATATTACATCTTTGGTCACACTCTGGTCTTCGTGGTAAACTTTTATGTTTTGCAGTCATTTCACATCTGCTAGTTTTCATAAGGCTTTAGTGTTCATTTAGCCACCTTTTTACTGGAAATGCCCATCCAGTTGCTCATGTGCTGAAGAGCTTTGATGCCGCTGGATGGTTTCTATTAACTTGAAAAGGGGTTGTCGCAGAAAAAGAGATCTTTCACAGGGCCGAGACTTTTATAGGAATGTTTCTTTTTTCCATTTGTCACACCACAAAGTTCCCAGTTCCTCACTCAAAGGAAGTGGTTTCGGTGAAAGACGACTAGCTTGGCTTCAACTGTGGAGGGAATTGGAAGAAAGGAAAAGGTAAAAAGAAAGTCCCTGGACCATAGCTGGAAAATTAGTAAATAAATGTTTTGGATTAAAATTGGGCTACATTTTATGCCACATCGTGAAACAGGAAAAGGGGCCATGTTTCTCTCAAGCCTGTTGTTTACACATTGTTAAAATTGTCAAAATGGTGAAATATTAATGTTTTGTAGCAGATAAATAAAACAAAATGTCCAGTGCACCTCATGAGGCCTCAAGCAGGGCATGCTTCAATGGGAAAGCTACATGTGTAGTGCTTTAGACCAGAGGTCTTTGGTCCCCAGGGGGCTACAAGAGGGGGCCCACAGAAAATCTGAAATAAAAGATTATACAAAATGTTTTGCATTGTAAATGTCTAAAATAAATAAACTATTGTTTAACACAAAAACATTTCATTGATCACAGTATTATTTTGTTGATACATTTATTTAATTTTAAAAACTGGGGGGAAATATGGTTGTATATATTATTGAGATTAATTGTGATTATTTTATTCAATCAACAAACCTAGATTTTAACAGTGAGAGGAGCAAATAGATGTTACAATTTTGGTTGAAGTAGCAGACAGCAGTAATATTTAATATACAGTCTCAAACTAAACAAAATAAACTCAGAACAAAAACCAGAACAACACATGCAACGTAAATAAATAGACAGAACTAGACAGAAGGGTTTACATGGACTGAACTGAAGAGCCATTAACAAGACACACCTGGGGCCTGTACCATGAAGGTAGCTGAACAAACTCAGAGTTACAGGATTAGTTTTGAGTTGACAAAACCAAACCGATGCAATCAGGCTTTATTGGTACCATGAAGCAGCTCATCAACTTTCTCTGTCAACTCAGGCTTTGATCTTAAGCTATGATTACTCCACGAGCGCGTGCACATACCAAAGTGACGTTGGCACCGAACAACCAATCGCGTTCGATATGGATAGAGCGAGAGCGATACTTTCTTTCCGCGGAGCAAGAGATAATCATTCATAATTACGATGAATTTCAATATGTATTACAAGCTCGAAACAATACGGTCTCTGCTGCCAAAGCAAGAGAAGACTGTTGGAGAAAGATTGCTGATTGCGTTAATGTGTAAGCTAAATAAATACGTTCTTTATTCATGTGAAATGATGTATATATAGGCTATGAATGTATGTGTGTGTAAAATATAGCCTATATTTTTATAATATATAAAAAAAATTGCATGTATATACCTGTAAGGATTAATATTCATTGATTTTAGATGCAACTCCAAACGTTTTGGGCAGCTGATAAAGACAAAATCTAAAAATATAATTAAAAGTAGCCTAGTAAGTATTTATTTACACACAACCTTTTATTTTATTTTTATTTGTTTGAGGCAAACCGAAAAAAGAGTGAAATTCAGAAAACCAGTGGAGGGCCACTCCTCCAGAATACACTGAGTTGGCTCTGATAGGAGTAAGGGGCGGCCGATTATGGATGGGATTACAGCTGCTGTACAATCTGACCCTACTGCTGGCTCCTCTAAGCAAGTAACACTGGGTACGTGTGCGGTACATTACTATTTTAAGTTTTAAATATTGCTGACTGTATTTTCTGCAGTAGAGGGAAATGCAGTGTCCCTGTTGAAGCCAGCACACACACACAGTCTCCCACACAGAGGTCAGTATGCAGCAGACAGAACACCAGAAACATATGGGCCTACTTTTATTTATCAGGGAGGAGGAAATGATGAAGACACTCTGTGTTCTGGGACAGTTGCTGAGGTGAATGCACTGGGCTTTTTATTAAGGTAAACATTTGAATGTGTGGCATAAAACAGGGACTGGCCCAAGTTACACATCTATTTTATTGTAGGATTTTTCACAACCTGTCCCAGAAACTGAAGCCTCTCAACAGGCTTCAAAAGAAATGTGAACAAAGGATTTAAAACCATTGACATACATTACAGGTGTTTGTCAAGGACCTTTTTGTGAGTTGATTAGCCTCCCAAAAACTTGTAATGATCATGTTTGTGGTGGAATTATGTTTCAGGTGGAAGCAGACTCAGTCAGGGCCCTTTACAAAAGGAGCCTATGGAGCTAGACTGCACACTAAATGAGCCTATAGAGCTAGACTGCACACTAAAGGAGCCTGACTGTGAGCTGAGGAGGCTCCACATTTAAAAAATAAATGCAACAGCTAGATTAAACTGATGTCAGTGAACTTATTAAACCAAGTAACACTTTAGCATGAATATTTATTAATGCAACTTTCTATTGCTTTCTTTCTCTCTCCCCCATCCCACAAAACCAATAAAACAGTTTGAGACCTATCTGCAGTTCCAATGTGCTTTTATTAAGTGTAATATTGTATGGTGATTGCAACTACATTTGCACCAGCTGGGTGGTCAAGTGTGTTCGGGTCAGATTCATCGGGGAGAAGCTTTCTGTGGTGGTTCTGGCTCCTTTCTGGTGGCTATATTGTGCAGAATGGCACATGCAGAGTCAGACACTATCTGTGATGCCTCTGGTGACTCTTAAGCGCCGAAGACAGTTGAAACGTGCCTTTAGGATGCCAAAGATCATCTCTAATTTTGACTATGGTTTTACTGACACATGAGGGTCATGATAGGGGGTTATTGTGTAGGTTTTGCTGTCCCAATTCAAATTAACAGTGTTTTGTACTGTACCAAATTTAACTAGCTTTCCTCAAAGCGCTGACACAACATACTCACTGAAAGTAGATTGTTATCTGTTAATTGTACTATTAATTTAAAGATTCATCTCACAGAAAATAATAATTTCACATGTTCACATAATCTCTACCTGAACATTAAGGCTGTGAAAGGACTTTCTATTAATATAATCTGCCTCATGTTCTCCTAGAGAAGTGGACATTGCAACATGTGTGCAGGATATTCCTTCAATGACTCTATAGGGAATCCTATCATAAGATTAACCGAATAAAAAAATATTAAAATAATGCTTAACAAGTAGCTACTGTATTGTATAGTACATTTGTGAAATTTGCTTTTTGGAAGAAAAAAAAAAGTGATGTCACCCTATCAATATTACCGACAATTTTATGAAAAGCCTCTCTTATGGACATGGTCAATAAATGAACACTATTAAACTATTAATGTACTCCTGCAGAGCGAGGACCACCTTGCGAATGGTTCGACAAACCGTGTTTTCTCCTAGATTCTGTGCATCACCGCAAGTATGTTTGCGTGTTGCGATTGCGTGCAAGTATGCAAGCACTTGCAAAAAAAACCAACGCATTCTCACCCCAAGGCGTCATCTAACTGACAATTTTGACCATGCTTCAATATTCGACGCTAAAGGTACCCTTTAGCGTCAGTTAGTTGACGCGATCCCAGGGCGTCATCTAACTGACGCTAAGGGTAACGCGTCAGTTAGATGACGCCCTGGGATCGCGTCAACTAACTGACGCTAAAGGGTACCTTTAACGTCGAATATTGAAGCATGGTCAAACTGATTCCCAAGGCGTCAGTTAGATGACGCCTTGGGGTGAGAATGGGCTGAAAAAAACGCAACGCAATCCCATTTATGGTAAAGTAAGTGCATGAATTCGACGTGTTAAATTATTTATGAGCGGCTCAATAAGTTCGCAAAGATAAGATATTCCTTCCGCAGAAAATCTGTATCTTTGATACAAGTAGCCTAACTATCAGGAAAGGCAAGGGGATTTTGTCCGGCTAAAAACTCTTTCTCTACGATGTGCTCGTCTTACAGTTTGCGCTGAGATGTCCACAGGATTTGAAAGAAAATGTAAAGCAATTGCAACCAACACTGGGAATTAGTTACGTCACCTATATGTTTCTTTGCTCACAGCTGATTGGTCAAACTTCAGTCTGAGATCTCGAATCCTGCCCCGGAGCAGGTTAGCCGTGCAGCGTAAGATACCATGGCAACGAACACCGATTAAAGCCGAGCTACTTTCATAGTACCTAAAACCCAGGGTTGGCGGAAACTAAGCTGAAACATAGCTGGCTAGCCACCTAAACCGGCTTCATGGTACAGGCCCCTGAACTGAACTAACAATCAATCAAACACCAAACAAACAGGCAGGGGGCGGAGAAATACAGAACTGGACAGAAAACAGACAAAGACAGAAATCAAACAGACTGACAATGTGACAATAGCATTAAACAACAGTGTTCATCTCTCATTTTTTCTAATTTACATAACAACAATATGGATCCATTTAAAAAAAATCCTAAAACTTAAACTTAACATAAACTTAAATTAAACTTTTAATATCCAGGTTTGAATATAAATGAAAAGATTTCAATGTGGTCTCATAATACTGGACCTCATATATATAAAAATAATCAAATATACAGACAAAGAGAAACACAGATAACAGTGGGTAGCTCTAAATGATTTTATATGAGCAGTCACCAGTGCACATCGAGGTAGGTAACTCAACATAGACTTGTTGCACATGATAGCAGTGAGCACTGGCCCCTTACAGCTGCCCTTATAAGAAACATATGGAGAATTATGATGATGGGAAAAACAGTGGTGTGTTAGTGAGCCATGCTGCAGTGGGGAGGGTGAGCGGGTTTGTCCAGGTGTGAGTCTCTCTATTTCATAGAGCTCAAGAGACTTTTTAGTGAACAGGCTGATTTGATCCTTGCACGGAAAGCAGGACAAGGCTATTATAGTGCACTCCAATTCCAATTACATTTCTGAAAAATACAGTCCACGCACGAGAATGGTCATAAAAAGAAGACAGAAGTTTTTTACCGAATGTGGGTACAGATTAAGAGGAGGATGTAGTGATAAATGTGGTCACCGAGGTGGGGGTGCTGACAGCACATTGCATTCATAAATCCAGAGCCACTGACCACTCTATGGACCAGCTGCAATAACACTCATTCAAAATTAAACCACATACAACAATTATAACTTGTGTACTGAAATATATGCACAGAAATGATCTATGTTCGGAATGGAGTACTAGCTTGAAAACTGCACATGTACATGCATAGTATGTACATAGTACATGTATAGTGCAAAATAAAAATACATGTGAGGTTGAGAATCTGCTCTCTAAAGTATCTGTGTAGTCTGGCTTCCTATTTAAAGGGTACCTATCATGGAATTTAGAAAATTACCTTTCATGTAGTGTGTAACATAGATCTAAGTGAACAAAAACATCCTGCAAAGTTTTAAATATGAAAGTTCACCGTATACAAAGTTATTGTCTCTCAAAAGTAAGAGTCGACTCTGAGTGGCTGATATGAATCGATAGACAAACGATGCTTTCTCTCTAGCTTTCGTATGTCACTTGTACAAGTTATTTGAATTCGACACGCCCACTCAGTGCGCGCGCCGAGCAGACAGAGAAACCTGACAACAACATTTCTTATACTGTCTATGACAACAACATGTCGACGAGACTCTGTTCTGAAGTGCGAATCAAAAGCAAACTTTTTTTTTCACTGCCCAGGGACAAGCATGTGAAGACTCAGTGGCTAGAGTTTATATTTACAACTATACCACACAAGTATAGCCACCTTGAGCTGTGTTCGCGTTATTTTAATGACGATCGCTTCACAAACACAAATGCTTTCAAGTGTGGATTCGCGAATCGCGATCAGCTTCTTCCTCCGAATCACAACCTGTAAGTACTATTAATAATTGTTGCTTTTATGTATGTGTATGTGTGTGCGTGCGTGTGTGTGTGTGTGTGTGTGTGTGTGTGTGTGCGTGTGTGTGTGTGTGTGAGAGAGTGAGAGTTACGCTCAGCAGCTTCTAGGTCTCCAATGTCATTTTTTTGTTTTTTGAAATATGTGAAATTATGTGAAGCGTATTGTAGTACTGCAGTGCTTTATCAATATGTTTAAGCTTTGGGCTAACGCAAAATATAACTGAATGCGTCATCTGACCAATCACCGCCGATTAGCGTCACGCAAAGGAGGGGTTTGGACAAATGAGTCGTCAAACGAATCATTAGGGAGTCGGTGAGCAAATCAGGTAAAAATAAATGCATATTATAAGACAACAAAAGTGTTTTTTGTCATTGCATGCATGTAAAACTGTTGTTGGGAATTCCCAGAACATTATTAGGAACATTTTAAATGCCATAATAGGTACCCTTTAAGTCTACCAAATCGCACAGGTCTTAATGGGAAAAGTGCAAGCTATGATTTTCAGTAGCCTAGTTAAGAAGAGTTTTCTTTAAATTATAAATGTTAAATGATAAGTTTAAAACAGAAATATGAACAAATTTAGTATTTTCCAAGTAATACACTGAAAGTGTTAAGCAGCAAAGAGTAAAAGGCAAAAACACACACACAAAAAAACACACTCAATGACTGAATAAGTCATTCAGCATTCACCACGCTACATCATACAGATTAAATAACACTTACATTTTATTGGAATTAAGCGCATTTAAACAAGTATATTAAACACTACACTGTAGAAAAAAGTTTTTTTCTAAAATCATACAGAAACCACATGACTAATCAGCTATTATAAAAAAGAAGAAAAGGAAGAAGCACAAAACACTGGCAGTTATGTCTTTTGTAGAATTTTTGTTTATTCATATTCTTGGTTATACTTTTTTCTTCCACATGAAATAATCAAAGGATCTTAATGGAAATTATCTTGCTCTATAGACACAGCAATCCACACACAACATGTTTTACAGATGACAATTCAAGGCACTTAAAAGCTTTATGGTCTTATAATAAACAGCCCTATTAAATGTAGGGTACTAAGGCTCCATGTTGTGGTTGCTGATGCTAATTTTAGGGTTCGTGGTTTGTTTCGGGTCCATTTTTTCCCAGCGTTAGATTTAGAGCTGTGCAAATGAATCAAATTGTTTTGGTTTTGCTTGTTATGGGTTAAAGATTACAAGCTTTAATTTACACTGACCACAGCAAAGAACCAGTAGGAGATAGTGAGAGAGAGAGAGAGAGAGAGAGAGAGAGAGAGAGAGAGAGAGAGACCATCATTTCTTAATTAAGTTTTGAAGAAAGAATTTAATGACTCTTAATTCTCATTCATGCATTTAAATAAACACAAGCATATGTCCAAAAGAAACCAAAATGTTGATTTAACCCTTTTTTTTTTTTTGCCATGAGGTTAATGCACTTAGATTTAAAGGCACACTATGCAACAATTGTACCTTAATATAACAGCTTCAAAGTCATTTCGGTGGTAAACAAACTCATAGTAGGGCGAATCATCCTGGGGCCTGTACCATGAAGGTAGCTGAACAAACTCAGAGTTACAGGATTAGTTTTGAGTTGACAAAACCAAACCGATGCAATCAGGCTTTATTGGTACCATGAAGCAGCTCATCAACTTTCTCTGTCAACTCAGGCTTTGATCTTAAGCTATGATTACTCCCTGAGCGCGTGCACATACCAAAGTGACGTTGGCACCGAACAACCAATCGCGTTCGATATGGATAGAGCGAGAGCGATACTTTCTTTCCGCGGAGGAGCAAGAGATAATCATTCAGAATTACGATGAATTTAAATATGTATTACAAGCTCGACACAATACGGTCTCTGCTGCCAAAGCAAGAGAAGACTGTTGGAGAAAGATTGCTGATTGCGTTAATGTGTAAGCTAAATAAATACGTTCTTTATTCATGTGAAATGATGTATATATAGGCTATGAATGTATGTGTGTGTAAAATATAGCCTATATTTTTATAATATATAAAAAAAATTGCATGTATATACCTGTAAGGATTAATATTAATTGATTTTTAGATGCAACTCCAAACGTTTTTGGCAGCTGATAAAGACAAAATATAAAAATATAATTAAAAGTAGCCTAGTAAGTATTTATTTACATACAACCTTTTATTATTTTTTTTATTTGTTTGAGGCAAACCGAAAAAAGAGTGAAATTCAGAAAACCAGTGTAGGGCCACTCCTCCAGAATACACTGAGTTGGCTCTGATAGGAATAAGGGACGGCCGATTATGGATGGGATTACAGGTGCTGTACAATCTGACCCTGGTGCTGGCTCCTCTAAGCAAGTAACACTGGGTATGTGTGCGATACATTACTATTTTAAGTTTTAAATATGGCTGACTGTATGTTCTGCAGTAGAGGGAAATGCAGTGTCCCTGTTGAAGCCAGCACACACACACAGTCTCCCACACAGAGGTCAGTATGAAGCAGACAGAACACCAGAAACATATTGGCCTACTTTTATTTATCAGGGAGGAGGAAATGATGAAGACACTCTGTCTGTGTTCTGGGACAGTTGCTGAGGTGAATGCACTGGGCTTTTTATTAAGGCAAACATTTGAATGTGTGGCATAAAACAGGGACTGGCCCAAGTTACACATCTATTTTATTGTAGGATTTTTCACAACCTGTCCCAGAAACTAAAGCCTCTACCTCAACAGGCTTCAAAAGAAATGTGAACAAGGTAAGGATTTAAAACCCTTGACATACATTACAGGTGTTTGTCAAGGACCTTTTTGTGAGTTGATTAGCCTCCCAAAAACTTGTAATGATCATGTTTGTGGTGGAATTATGTTTCAGGTGGAAACAGACTCAATCAGGGCCCTTTACAAAAGGAGCCTATGGAGCTAGACTGCACACTAAAGGAGCCTATAGAGCTAGACTGCACACTAAAGGAGCCTATAGAGCTAGACTGCACACTAAAGGAGTCTATAGAGCTAGACTGCACACTAAATGAGCCGGACTGTGAGCTGAGGAGGCTCCACATTTAAAAAATAAAGCAACAGCTAGATTAAACTGATCTCAGTGAACTTATTAAACCAAGTAACACTTTAGCATGAATATTTATTAATGCAACTTTCTATTGCTTTCTTTCTCTCTCCCCCATCCCACAAAACCAATAAAACAGTTTGAGACCTATCTGCAGTTCCAATGTGCTTTTATTAAGTGTAATATTGTATGGTGATTGCAACTACATTTGCACCAGCTGGGTGGTCAAGTGTGTTCGGGTCAGTTTCATCGGGGAGAAGCTTTCTGTGGTGGTTCTGGCTCCTTTCTATGGTGGCTATATTGTGCAGAATGGCACATGCAGACACTATCTGTGATGCTCACTCTGGTGACTCTTAAGCGCCGAAGACAGTTGAAACGTGCCTTTAGGATGCCAAAGATCATCTCTAATTTTGACTATGGTTTTACTGACACATGAGGGTCATGATAGGGTGTTATTGTGTAGGTTTTGCTGTCCCAATTCAAATTAACAGTGTTTTGTACTGTACCAAATTTAACTAGCTTTCCTCAAAGCGCTGACACAACATACTCACGGAAAGTAGATTGTTATCTGTTAATTTTACTATTAATTTAAAGATTCATCTCACAGAAAATAATAATTTCACATGTTCACATAATCTCTACCTGAACATTAAGGCTGTGAAAGGACTTTCTATTAATATAATCTGCCTCATGTTCTCCTAGAGAAGTGGAGATTGCAACATGTGTGCAGGATATTGCTTCAATGACTCTATAGGGAATCCTATCATAAGATTAACCGAATAAAAAAATATTAAAATAATGCTTAACAAGTAGCTACTGTATTGTATAGTACATTTGTGAAATTTGCTTTTTGAAAGAAAAAAAAAACGTGATGTCACCCTATCAATAACCGACAATTTTATAAAAAGCCTCTCTTATGGACATGGTCAATAAATGAACACTATTAAACTATTAATGTACTCCTGCAGAGCGAGGACCACCTTGCGAATGGTTCGACAAACCGTGTTTTCTCCTAGATTCATCACCGCAAGTATGTTTGCGTGTTGCGATTGCGTGCAAGTATGCAAGCACTTGCAAAAAAAACGCAACGCAATACCATTTCTGGTACAGTAAGAGCATGAATTCGACGCGTTAAATTATTTATGAGCGGCTCAATAAGTTCGCAAAGATAAGATATTCCTTTCGCAGAAAATCTGTATCTTTGATACACGTAGCCTAACTATCAGGAAAGGCAAGGGGATTTTGTCCGGCTAAAAACTCTTTCTCTACGATGTGCTCGTCTTACAGTTTGCGCTGAGATGTCCACAGGATTTGAAAGAAAATGTAAAGCAATTGCAACCAACACTGGGAATTAGTTACGTCACCTATATGTTTCTTTGCTCACAGCTGATTGGTCAAACTTCAGTCTGAGATCTCGAATCCAGAACTTAACCTGCCCCGGAGCAGGTTAGCCGTGCAGCGTAAGATACCATGGCAACAAACACCGATTAAAGCCGAGCTACTTTCATAGTACCTAAAACCCAGGGTTGGCGGAAACTAAGCTGAAACATAGCTGGCTAGCCACCTAAACCGGCTTCATGGTACAGGCCCCTGGTAGTAAAGCTCGGGGGGGGGACGCCGCTGGATAAACCAGCAATGTAAGTTTGAGAGGAGCGCCCCTGACAAATCTCGCGAGAATCACGACATGCTTTACGGCAACGACGTCACACACATCAACAACAACAACATAGGAAGCACGAAGACAGTTGCGCGCAATTCAGATGTGATACCATGCGTGATACTCGACGATGGAAAAAGCAAAGAAAACGCGGTCGGAAGAGACTAGGAAAAGGAATAGAGAATCTGACCGTGTGAGGAACCGGATAAGAGTCACTCGGTCGGCCTTTCACCCGTTGGCGCGAGCTAAAAAGCATGCAGCACTGCGTGCAAAAGCGCCGAGTCAAGCGAGTCGAGCCCCGTCTCAAGCGAGTCGAGCCCCGTCTCAAGCGAGTCGAGCCCCGTGTCAGGCGAGTCGAGCCCCGTGTCAAGCGAGTCGAGCCCCGTGAAAAGCGAGTCGAGCCCCGTGTCAGGCGAGTCGAGTCCCGTGTCAGGCGAGTCGAGCCCCGTCTCAAGCGAGTCGAGCCCCGTGTCAGGCGAGTCGTGCCCCGTCTCAAGCGAGTCGAGCCCCGTCTCAAGCGAGTCCAGCCCCGTGTCAAGCGAGTCGAGCCCCGTGTCAAGCGAGTCGAGCCCCGTGTCAGGCGAGTCGAGCCCCGTGTCAAGCGAGTCGTGCCCCGTGTCAGGCGAGTCGAGCCCCGTGTCAGGCGAGTCGAGCCCCGTGTCAGGCGAGTCGAGCCCCGTGTCAAGCGAGTCGAGCCCCGTGTCAGGCGAGTCGAGCCCCGTGTCAGGCGAGTCGAGTCCCGTCTCAAGCGAGTCGAGCCCCGTCTCAAGCGAGTCCAGCCCCGTGTCAAGCGAGTCGAGCCCCGTGTCAAGCGAGTCGAGCCCCGTGTCAGGCGAGTCGAGCCCCGTGTCAAGCGAGTCGTGCCCCGTCTCAAGCGAGTCCAGCCCCGTGTCAGGCGAATCGAGCCCCGTGTCAAGCGAGTGATGCAGTGATGCTGACCTGGCGATCTTGTTGATGAACTAGTAAGTAAATCTCTTATTTGTAAACTTGTCTGCGTTCTATGTTGTATTATGTTACGCTTGCTTGTACAGTAGTATGTCATTTTTTTTACGATGCTGTTCATTCATCCATGTTTGCGATTATCATGAAGACAGTTGTCAATATCTCACATAATTATCAGGACATATATAAGCCTAGAGGTTGTAAATAGTGTAAACGAGCACAATTTGCAAAGTAGTATGATAAATTGCAATAATCGTGTCTAATGACATCATAACGGCCAATGTTATGAAATAATGCGACGTACTTTATTGATGTCATCTGGCATTTTGTAATGTTTACATTACAAGCAAAAAACACAAATGAAATTATAAAGTAGGCCTAGACTATAGGCTATTTACTTGTGATTTAGCAGCAATCGTGTAAAACGTTATAAGACAGCAAACGCAGTAGAGTACTTTATTATTATAAGGTAGTCTAACACTTGACACATATAGTTATTATTATCCTATTACCATCATCAGTAGTTCAGTAAACTATGCAGTAACCTAATATTTGTATGAAATCGTGAAACATTACCTGGTCAATATCTTCGGAGTGTATCTGTGTCTGTTTCATGCCCTTGACGCTTCTAAAGCATGTTCTATAGCCACTGGTATATTGCTATTTACGACAGTGCAAGTATTCCACAGCGACTCTAGAGGTCGCTGTTTGACAAAAACACAAAAGCAGCATAGTGTGCCTTTAAACGACCATATGAGCCTATTCTGAATAATATTAGAATATTATTGTGCATGTAAACGCAGTTCCTGGGAATGAAAGTGAGAAAAGACAGAAGTATTCCATACATTTTAGTAACTGGCCTGTTGACCTTTATGGCAGAGATGTGTGGAGTCCACATCCACAATTAGGAATTTTATGGGAAAATCCAGCTGAGATGTGCAGAATTCTTTAAGCATATCTCACCTTCATAGTGATTCAATGTATTCAATATTTATGAACTAATTTATACATTAATTTCGGAAATGCTGTAAGCAACGTATAATGCATTGAAGGTGTACACTTGACCAACTTGTGTATTCCCTTGGAGTTGAACCCTTGACCTTAGCATCAGTAAAGACAGCTCCTCACTCATATCTACTAGGAAACATCATTACACAGTTTCATGGCTTTTCTTTTTATAGTGCTTTTATTTGCACTCACTCAATCAGCCAGACACAAACTAATACAGACAGTGAGTTTTCTGGAGCAGAATCAAACTAAAGCATTTCCTTAGCAGAACTGGGAGCCCGCCTGTGAGGTTATTGACATCCCACAATGGAGTGTGAGCAGGGCGTTCAGGGAACATTCGTGGGATGTTGGAGAAACGTTTCCACTCTGTGGGTTTGTAAATTGCATTGCAGCTCAAAACATTAACACTTGATGGCAGTGTAACTCCATGACAAGTCCATGCATCTGCTCCAGAACTTAGACGGACGCACACAGACACAGACCACAGACACACACACACACACACACACACACACACACACACACACACACACACACACACACACACACACACACACACACACACACACACACACACACACACACACACACACACACACACCGTTTTTTTGTTGTGTCAGTGTCCATGTTTCCACAATGTTTTTAAGTACCACATCAACATTTCTGAAGGATCAGGCAACCAAACACTATGCACAACCCTCACTGAGATAACACACACTGTCACAGAACACACTGAGAGTAAATACACTTGCATCAAACACCAATACAGAAAATACAAACTTTTCATCTTTACAGTTTGAACAATTTCAGTGACTTCATACTAAGTAATATTTTCTTCAAAGAAAAGAGTGACATTCTTTCACATGATTTATTCAATTTTTTAGAACATAACAATTGAAAATTAGCAGTTTGCTTCAATAGTCTGTAGAAATTTATGGAATTACAGTAATGAGAAAAAAAGGTAGAAACTAAAAGTACATACTGTAATTCGAACATACAGGGGTTGGACAATGAAACTGAAACACCTGGTTTTAGACTACAATAATTTATTAGTATGGTGTAGGGCCCCCTTTTGCGGCCAATACAGCGTCAATTCGTCTTGGGAATGACATATACAAGTCCTGCACAGTGGTCAGAGGGATTTTAAGCCATTCTTCTTGCAGGATAGTGGCCAGGTCACGAAGTGATGCTGGTGGAGGAAAATGTTTCCTGACTCGCTCCTCCAAAACACCCCAAAGTGGCTCAATAATATTTAGATCTGGTGACTGTGCAGGCCATGGGAGATGTTCAACTTCACTTTCATGTTCATCAAACCAATCTTTCACCAGTCTTGCTGTAAGTTATTGGTGCATTGTCATCCTGATACACGGCACAAAACTGTGCTCTTACCCTGCTAATTGGACCTTCACAGTCTGCTCTTATTGGTTCAATGTGCAATTAATGAAGATTGGCCACCAGGCTGGTCCAATTTAGCCATGAAACCTCCCACACTAAAATGAGAGGCGTTTCAGTTTCATTGTCCAACCCCTGTATATTAAAAATAGAAAATAGTTATTCAAATAGCTATAATAGTAATTGTCACATTTAGTTAAGGGTTTTGTTTTGTGTCCCGTGTCCGTATTATTTTGAAATTCTCATAGCAATGTTTCCTGTTTGTCACATGTTTCCCTTGCCATCATGTGATTATGTCTTGTGCTTCCCTAGTCTTATCTACTGTGTTATCATGGTTGACCGTCTTGATTGTTCACAGGTGTGCGATTTATAAGTTTTGATCGTGGACGATTAAAATGTCTCCACTATCTGCTTCTGAATTTTTCAAAAATAGGTACAAAAAAAGGTACAAGTGCACATTCAATACCACTAAGCACACTTCTTGTTTCACAAGGGTACTCTCACAGTGATTTAATTGATTGTTCACTCAAATATGACAATTCTGTGCTCATTAACTATCACTAACCGTATGACTTTCTTGCTTCAGCGGAACATAAAAGACGACATTTTGAAAAAAAAAAAAAGTTGTCCATACAATTAAATGTTGTTTTGGACCCCATTCACTTTTAATTTTTTGGAAAAAAAAAAACAACAATTATTGAACATTCTTTAAAATATCTTCTTTTGTTTTTAGTGCCATGAGGGTGAATAAATTACAATACAATTGTCATTAAACCTCACAGACAACATTCACTACAGATACACAATACAACAGATGTCATCAGCTTGTTATGGTGTAAGATTACAGAATCGTGATACTAGGAAAAAATATTTTCTGTATCTCTCATATAACATGTTGTTAGATAAAAAGAATAGGGATATAAATCTATACTCTCCCCTGTGAAACAAGGACCATTCTTTATTTGGCTTCCTTCAAAACAATCCCAGTCTTTCCCACATGTAACCCCTGTTAAACAAAATGCAGAAGTCCAACTATTGTTTAGAGGAGAAAATAGCTAAACTTATCAGCACGTCTGTTTGAGTTATATATTTATACTGATCTAAAATCAGTACTGGCCACATAAAGGAACCTGATCTTAAATCAGTATCAGTTCATGTGTTTGGCCTCAAGCCCTGAGCGCAGAACCAGATCATAGCCATAAATACAGTCATCTGCATATATCTACTAGAAGGCTAAATGTATGACTTTATATAAACACTTTGGAAGCTGTGTGTTTGTAATGGATGGCCACTGTGACACCTTAATGAGTATTTTGAGATGGTAAATACAGTACTGAGCATCCTCACAACCTTAGTGTGGGATTGTTTTTGGCTCATATTGCTGCATACAGCCACCGCTGCTTTTAAGTTAGCCTTCAGACTAACAGCCCACAAGAGCTCTGGAAATAGAAGCATTTAAAAGAATTTGGAGGCTGTCAGATGAGGCCAAAGGCAAAAATCACTTGTAGGTTTGCCACGGTGTCCAGCACTCCAAGGGAAGACTAATGTTTCTGTTAGCATGGCATCCGCTGATGCTCTCCAGACTGGGGAATCACGGTCAGTGGTCTTGGTCGATGCTCATAAGTTTTGACTATGAGGCCCTTGACAGGGAACCCATTGCCATATTGGATAACTGTTTTGGAGATCAGAATGATTGCATTGCAAAGGGTGTATGTTGCTTAGAAACAACAGAGGCTGTTGCTGTGTAAAACCTTAACACTTTGTTTGAGATCCAAAAGAAAGGTGGCCAAAATACATATTATCATCATGTGTGTTTTTATGTGTCAAGGCATGTTTATTTGTCTGTGTGTAATTGGACAGTTTATTACTCACCAATTGTCTGTTTTCCTTTGGGCCTCTTAGGGCTTGTAAGGAGTGTTATGGAGTTTTGATTAATCTTTGGATAGACTTAATAGTAGAAACCAAGACAGAAAGTGTTTTAAAGTCCGATCAAATTAATTAAACTCTTCTGGACAGACACTCAAAAAAACAAACATTGACAGATTGCATATGCAGACACAGACAGACATGTTGCTGATGTTTTCATAGCTGCAGAATCCATGTGTGTGCATGTCACCAAGATGAATGGCCTATTCAGAGCGTTCATGTGTTCAGCTGAGTACTGTGCTTGCGCCTCAGCACGTGTTTCCATGTGTGAGATTGTATTGATGTATTGTATGTATTTATGTTTGTTGTGAAGGTTATAAGGGTGTAATAAAGATATTTTATCTTGGAATCTTTTGTATTGATCGTTGTACAGGGCAGGGGAATAACGAGCACACAATTACAACTTAAGCTTAAAAAATAAGTACAATTTTTAAAGCATTTGTATAGTGTTATTGAAGTTAAAGGGGGGGGTGAAATACTCAGTTTCACTCAATCTCATGTTAATCTTGAGTACCTATAGAGTAGTATTGCATCCTTCATATCTCCAAAAAGTCTTTAGTTTTATTATATTTATAAAAGAAAAATAGGCTGTACCGAGTCTTTCCGGAAAAACCCGAGCGGGTGGAGGCGTGCCGTGTGGGCGGGAGCGCGCGAAGCTTTTGCATGTGTTGTAAACAGACAGACTCGTGGTTTATGAGGACATGATTTAGTTTTACAATAAACAAACTGACACCTACAGTGGCCAGCTAAACAAATGTATTTAAACACACAAACACACACCATACATCGCATGCTCCATCGATACATTAACTGTACGTGATCATGTTGTTTACTTGCTGTGCTTAACGTTACACGCCGATAGTAAACAACACACAGACATTTGAAGCAGTTTTACTCACCGCCTGCGGTTCCGTGAACCTTTATCGTTGGGACTGCTCCATCTTTAAGTATTAACTCTGGGTTCTCTTTCATCATCTCGTTTCGAGATCCACCTATGGGAAGGGCATCCGTACCTGACCTCTGCAGAAGCATCCAATTGCACCAAGTCTGGCTAACAGACAGAAGCGCGCACCAATGCCAGGTAAGGCCACACCCCCTTACCTACGGGCATATAACCGCTGGGCGCGCTGCTATTCCTCAGTTGTCATTCGCTTCTCGCGATCTCTGCATTGACACAGTTCGGTTGGATTAACGTTACGCTGCTCTCACTTTCGAGTCTTCAGGAGGACATATCGCCAGATCAGCCTCCGCCAGACGTGAGTGACAGTCGTTTCTTCAGCCTATCAGCTGTGTTTTTTGCATCCGGAGCCGCCCGAGCTCCCGCTGTCCTTCACCTGCTCCTCCTTACATGGCTGCCCGCCACGGATTTTTCCGAGCTCTTCACCGCTGGCCCACCCATGGCTATGTGACCGTCTGAACAGCCGCTCCCCCGGGGAACAGCCTATCACGACGAGCCTGCCCGGCCGCGTGTGGTGCTCTCATCGCCGCTAAGGACCCTCTCGTCCTGCGCGGTCTGCTTGGGCTTAACACGCTCAAGAAGCTGTGGAGAACCCGGAGAATTGCGGTCATTGTAATTGCTGCTGCCCATGTAGCTTTTACTTAGCCGGCCTTAGTTGCACGACCCACCGCGCCGTGCTCGGCCTTTCTGACTCGGAGGGGAGACACGGTGATGATGACGCGCTAACCGGGGGACTCCCGGAGCGCCACCTCTCTAAATATTTGAGCTGACATCAGCCCAATCCGCATTCCCTGAAGAGGACATCTTCGCGGGAAAACCCCACTCTCGTTGACGAACCGGTCGGTTCCGGCGACGGGGATGATGCGGTCCGTTTAGCGTTCCCTAGGCTAGCGCTCACGCGGCTTTGCCTCAATCCATCCTCCATGGAAGTTTGTGAGCGAGCGGCCGTTCGCCTCAACATTGTGTGTGGCCAGACGCTGTAAACACAGCGTTGATTCAGTTGGCGCGAGCTGACAGTGTTCTCAGTGCAGTAAATGTGCCCGCAGTCCCGCGCCCACATTCTGTCACAGACACGCAGAATCCCACGGGATTCGCCCCCGCTCTTTTTTCTCTGTAACGTTACAACCCGTCAAAGAGAAGCTGAGCGCTGCCAGGCTGCCCGCTGTGATCAGCGCGCGCCTCGCACGCTGAAACACAGCGTTGATTCAGTCGGGGCGAGCTGACAGTGTGCTCAGTGCACTAATGTGTTACGATTACATGTTGAGGCCTTCAATTTATGCCTTTCTAGGAAGGCGGCCCCGAACGCAAGCGGCCTGCCTGTTGTTTGACCATTGGGAGTAATGCTACACAGGGTCTCCCACCGACGGTCGGTTAATCCCGTCTCGTGGCTGCCCAGCCTATGTGTTTAGTGGACATTATGTGTGTGTCCCCCCTCCCACCCTACAGGGGGGTTGTCGTGAGGAAAAGTACATAGCAGTGTTACCACACCGCACGCACTTGGTTCCCCTCACCCAGTTATTAAAGGCTTCGGCCCCAGTGTTTCCCAACACAAAACACACACATGACTAAACAACACATTTTATAAACGAATCAAATGAATTCGTGCAGATTTATATATCTGCCAACATAGAGAGCAAATCTCTCTGACCCCATGCATGTCGCCCTGAGTCCGTCCACAAGAGTGCGCCATTGCCTCAAAAATCAACCAGCTGGGCTCACACAGCTCAGTTGCGGCTGCCCAGCCCATGTGTTTTTAGTGTACGTTGTGTGTGGAAGGCCCCTGTGTTCCCCAACACAAACACACACATAACTAAATAACACTTTTAAACAAACTAATTAAATAAATCCGTTACAGAGAGAGTTCTCTCTCCACGGATATTATTTTTCTGCCTGCGCTTAGACTGCCCAGTTCATGTGTTCAGGAGATATGTGTTTTTCCCCCACTTTCAGGGGCACCTTGTGAGGGAAAGTTCAGCACAGTGGACACCACACTATGTTCCCCTCACTCGGTCAATAAAGGCTTCGGCCCCGGTGTTTGCCCAACACAAAACACACAAAGTTACGAATCTAATGAATTCGTTTTGGAGAGAAGACCTCTCTCCGCAGAGAAAACTTCTCACTGCAGAGAGAAAATCCCTCCGAACCCCTGCATGTCGCCTCTAGTGTGCCCACTAGATGGCGCCTTGCATCACAAATGAACTAGCTGGGGCCATACAGCCCCGCTCCGACCCGTGCGGGGATGCTCGCTAGTCACAAAGCGGCTTGGCAAGCCGTTTTCAGCGCCCGAGTGGGTTTTTGCGTACCGTAACCCAGGGTTACAAGCTGCAGTTTGCAACAAAACCTCCGCATTTCAACCGCGTTCTCTCTTCTCACAGAAAAACGCCTCACACATTCTGGAAGAGGAAATTTCCTCCCTACTAAAAAGGGAGCGATTCAGATGGTGCCACCCAATCTGACAAACCATGGTTTTTATTCCTGGTATTTTCATGTTCCAAAAGGCGTGGCGCCCCCACGCCCTATATTGGACCTTCAAGTGTTGAACAAACATTTGAGGAAATACAATTTCAGAATGTGACACACATGGCTCTCTCGCCTGTGCCATAAAGCAGAACGACTGGTTCACATCAGTCGATCTGAAAGATGCTTTCTTTCACATAAGCATCTACCCTCCACACAGGAAGTATCTTCGTTTTGCCTACCAAGGCATTTGTTACGAATTCACAGTTCTTCCGTTCGGGTCCCCGAACGTTCTGTCTGTGTGTGGAGGTGGGCGTGGCGCCCCTGAGACTATCAGGGCTGAGAATTCTGACTTACAAAGACGATTGGCTCATCATAGCCAAATCGAAGGAGAAGGTGTCGCTGGACACCGGCCGGGTGCTCGCGCACATCACATCCCTCGGGTTCTAGGTGAATGCGAGCAAAAACAATCTGACTCCCAGTCAGAATGTCATTTTCCTGGGCTTGGAATTGAACTCAGTCTCCACGCGAGCGCGTCTCTCTCAAGAGCGCGTTCGCTCTCTGATGAACTGTCGGTCGCAGTTCAGAGAAGGGGCGAGAGTACAATATCGCACATGCCTCAGGCTGCAGGGTCTCATGGCTTCATCTATCCAAGTTGTGCCGTTGGTCTCCTGAGAATGAGAGCGTTCACGAAATGGGTTTTGTCACTACATTTCAGCCCGATTCGCGATCTCTGCCGCTCGGTAATGGTGCGCCTGCTCGGCGGCCCTGCGGCATTGGGAGAGCGAGAACTTTTACGCACGGGGAACCCCCCTCGGGACGTTACGATGCGGAAAGTTGTGACGACAGATGCGTCCTTAACAGGCTGGGGAACCACCCAGGAAGGCAGAACGTCTGTGGCTGAGCAGACTACGTTCAACACACATTAACTATTTAGAGTTTTTACCAATTGGAAAGCTCTGAATCATTTTCTGCCTTGCCTGCAGGGACATCCTGCTCTAATACGGTCCTATAATACCACGGCAGTGGCTTATATCAACCGTCAGGGCGGCATGCGCTCGTCGAAACTCCACGCTCTAGCTCACAGGCTTTTGGTGTGGAGCAGACAGGTTTTTCTGTCATTACGCGTGACTCATGTCTCGGGCATTCTGAACAGAGGCGCGGATCTGCTATCGAGGGGAAACCCAATCTACGGGATTGGCGTTTTCACCCGCAGATAGTGGAGAGGTTATGGATGAGATTTGGACAGGCAGCCGTAGATCTTTTCGCCTCCTGCGAAAATCACCATTGTCCTATGTTCTTCTCGCCAAAGGACGTGGGCGCGCCCCTCGGGGCAGACGCACTGGCCCACCCATGGCCCAAAGTGCTGCTGTACGCTTTTCCTCCCCTGTGCCTGATAATTTTCACGCTGGCCAGGGTGAGAGAGCACGACCTGTCTCTCATTCTGATAGCACCCAGGTGGCCCAAAGCCCCGTGGCTGGCAGAGATAATCCCTCTGTTATACACCGAGCCATGGCGCCTTCCCGTTCGCACGGACATACTGTCCCAAGCCAACGGGGAGATTTACCACCCCCACCCGGACAGGGTGGCTCTTCTGGGCCTGGCCCGTGAGAGGACGAACCTAAATGCACTGGGCTCCCGCCCCGTGTAATCGCCACTACTCAGAATGCCAGGGCCGTTTCCATGCGATCCCTATATGGCTGTAAGTGGCAAGTGTTTGAAGGGTGGTATGATGGGCGTGGTCTCACATCTTATCAGTGCTCGGTGCCTGATATTTTGTGTTTCCTGCAAGACCTCATGGAAAGAGGCAGGTCCTTTTCCACTATTAAGGTCTACCTGGCTGCGTTTTCAGCCTGTCATGTGGGTTTTGAGGGCTCCACCTTCAGGCAGCACCCTCTAACCCGCAGTTTTATGAAGGGTGCACGCCGCTCTTTGCCGGTCATCAGGAGATCTGTTCCAGAGTGGGACCTCCCCATGGTGCTGGAAGCGAGGTCTCTGTATCCTTTTGAGCCTCTGAGGAGTATTTCCCTTAAGCTGCTGTCCCTCAAGACAGCTTTGCTCTCGGCCTTGGCATCTACTAAACGGGTCAGTGAGCTACATGCACTCTCGGCTCACCCCTCGTGCGCCAAATTCCCCCTAGTGGAGATAAGGTTTTCCTTAAGCCTAACCCGGCCTTCATGCCGAAATGGTTTCCTGCGTTCACTTAGGAGGTTTTGGAGCTATCCGCTTTTCACCCTCCACCCTTTGCCTCCCCGGAGGATCAGTGGATGAATGCTCTGTGTCCCGTCCGTGCTCTGCAAGCATATATGACCAGGACCAGTGCTTTCCACAAGAGCGACCAGCTCTTTGTTTCAAGGGCTCCCCTGCATAAGGGGAGTCCCATTTCAAAGCAATGCCTCTTACATTGGCTTGTGGACGCTATACTATGGCTTATAAAGCAAAGGGAGTGCAGCCCCAAGGGGCATCAGAGCTCATTCCATAAGGGGCTTAGCCGCCTCTTGCGCTTTGTTCAGGGGAGTGCCACTGCAGGACATCTGCTCCGCGGCCAGCTGGGCCTCTCCTCATACCTTTGAGCGTTACAACCGGTTAGATGTCACCAGAACTTCGGTGGCACACTCGGTCCTAGGGGTAGGGTCCTCTTAGCCCTTTCCCACAGCCCCGTTTGGTTAACCAACGAGGAGTGAATGGGCCGGCTGGCCATGTTCATTCCTGTCACCAAGCATTCGCATTCCTTCTTGGGTTAGCTATGTGGATTGGTGGTGTGGGGGCCATTATCATGTATGTGTCTCATGCATGTTTCATGCCCTGCTTGTCCACAGCAGTTAGCATGGCGGAAAACTTGCAGGGTCATGTGTGTGGGACGTGTCAGGCACCGCCTCTCTGAGGTGACCGTCCTTCTCTGGCCTTCATAACCTCACTGTGAGTGTATTGGGCAATCGGGGAGCTGTCCATGTCTCTCCCATAGGTGGATCTCGAAACGAGATGATGAAAGAGAACAATAGGTTACTGTCGTAACCCCGGTTCCCTGAAACATCGAGTGGAGAGATCCACCAGCTTTGCCCCGCTTGCCGCACGAGAAGCGAATATACTTACTGAGGAATAGCAGCACGCCCAGCGGTTATATGCCCGTAGGTAAGGGGGTGTGGCCTTACCTGGCATTGGCTGCGCGCTTCTGTCTGTTAGCCAGACTTGGTGCAATTGGATGCTTCTGCAGAGGTCAGGTACGGATGCCCTTCCCATAGGTGGATCTCTCCACTCGATGTTTCAGAGAACCGGGGTTACGACAGTAACCTATTGTTCTTTGGACATTTGTGCAGTGTTGTCTTGCCCTGGCAACCAAAAACAGACTTTTTGGTGCCATTGTTTTGATTGCAACGCAGCAGAGCACAGCGGTCTGATGGACGCTCTTGTAAACTCTAGGCTACAGCTGCGCGCGCCCTTCCGGGAGAAGTGCTCTTAAGACCCGTATAAGGAAATTCCGCCCACTCTGACGTCACGTAGTTACGTATTCGAAAAAAACTTTCCGAAACTTGTGACAAACCGGAAGGAGTATTTTTGGAACAGAAATACTCCATCAAACTTACAACTTAATTTGTGAAACTTTGTCCATGTTTACCATGGTAATCCAACTCTTTAACAGTGTAAAAAACTTACTATGCATGAAACAGCATTTCACCCCCCCCCCCCCCCCCTTTAAAATGTATGTTGCAGAATGAAAATTCATAGAACATAATATAGAAAATAAAATATTTATTATCTATATGGAATGCAAGTCTAAAAGACTTTGCATAATCAACAATGTGGATTTTTAATAAAAACTGAATGATTGACTTTTTCTGGGCGGCTCTCTGCACTTGTCAATCACACAAGCAACTCTCAGGCTCACGGTCAACTTTAACGGTTCTGCTCCATCTGTATGGCCATATGCGTCACAGAAAACCCAGGCCAGAAGTAAAGATAATTCACTATTCACTATAAAGCTTGCAGTTTACCGAAAAGGAACACTCCAGGAATTTATTTTAAGGGGCACTTCAATTTAAGCTATTTTGTTGATATTATATTTTCAGACTCTTAATTTCATGTTGTTTACAGTTTAAATGTATATTAAATGCAATTAGTTGAACTTAATGGGTTAGTTTAATCAAAACTGAAAATTATCCCATAATTTACTCACCCTCAAGCCATAGGTGTATATGACTTTCTTATTTTAGCCAAACACAATCGGAGTTATATTAAATACACTAACTACATGGCTCTTCCAAGCTTTACAATGGGATCGAAAAGTAGGCCTATCTGAGATGTTGAAGCCCCCAAAAGCGTATCCATCCATTATAAAAGTAGGGTGTTAACAAATGCCTTCTGAAGCAAAGTAATGTGTTTTTGTTAGAAAAATATCCACCTTATAAACTATAATCATCCAGTACCGGCCGTACGCGAGTTCTAATTCTGACTGTGTTTGGCTGAAAGAAGATATACTGAGGATGGCTTGAGGGTGAGTAACTAATGGGATAATTTTCAATTTGGTTGAACTAACCCTTTAAGGGTGTTTTTTGACCCACTAAGTAGGACTTAGATCTTTATATGTAATTTCATAATTACGTCTATTGTCTTTAAAACATGGTTAAAGTGTACTGCTGAATTTACTGAGAAGCATGATAAACTAAAAATTGGGTAACACTTTATTTTATGCTGGTTCTTCAGTGTTGTTTGCTGGTTCTTCAGTGTTGTTCGCTGGTTCTTCAGTGTTTTTCGCTGGTTCTTCAGTGTTGTTCACTGGTTCTTCAGTGTTGTTTGCTGGTTCTTCATGTTGTTGCTGTTTCAGTGTTTTCGCTGGTTCTTCAGTGTTGTTCACTGGTTCTTCAGTGTTGTTTCACTGGTTCTTCAGTGTTGTTTGCTGTTCTTCAGTGTTGTTTGCTGGTTCTTCAGTGTTGTTCTCTGGTTCTTCAGTGTTGTTCACTGGTTCTTCAGTGTTGTTTCGCTGGTTCTTCAGTGTTGGTTTGCTGTTCTTCAGTGTTGTTTGCTGGTTCTTCAGTGTTGTTTCGCTGGTTCTTCAGTGTTGTTCGCTGGTTCTTCAGTGTTTGTTCCTGGTTCTTCAGTGTTGGTTTGCTGGTTCTTCAGTGTTGTTTGCTGGTTCTTCAGTGTTGTTTGCTGGTTCTTCAGTGTTGTTCGCTGGTTCTTCAGTGTTTTTCGCTGGTTCTTCAGTGTTGTTTCGCTGGTTCTTCAGTGTTGTTTCGCTGGTTCTTCAGTGTTGTTTGCTGGTTCTTCAGTGTTGTTTGCTGGTTCTTCAGTGTTGTTCGCTGGTTCTTCAGTGTTGTTTCGCTGGTTCTTCAGTGTTGTTCGCTGGTTCTTCAGTGTTGTTCGCTGGTTCTTCAGTGTTGTTCGCTGGTTCTTCAGTGTTGTTTGCTGGTTCTTCAGTGTTTTTCGCTGGTTCTTCAGTGTTGTTTCTGGTTCTTCAGTGTTGTTGCTGGTTCTTCAGTGTTGTTTGCTGGTTCTTCAGTGTTGTTTGCTGGTTCTTCAGTGTTGTTTGCTGGTTCTTCAGTGTTTTTCGCTGGTTCTTCAGTGTTGGTTCGCTGGTTCTTCAGTGTTGTTTGCTGGTTCTTCAGTGTTGTTTGCTGGTTCTTCAGTGTTGTTTGCTGGTTCTTCAGTGTTGGTTTGCTGGTTCTTCAGTGTTGTTTGCTGGTTCTTCAGTGTGTTTCCCGGTCTTCAGTGTTGTTTGCTGTTCTGCAATGTTGTTCGCTGGTTCTTCAGTGTTGTTCGCTGGTTCTTCAGTGTTGTTTACTGGTTCTTCAGTGTTGTTTGCTGGTTCTTCAGTGTTGGTTTTCTGGCTCTTCAGTGTTGTTTGCCGGTTCTTCAGTGGTGTTTGCCGGTCTTCAGTGTTGTCTTGACTTTTAAAACTAAGCAAATTAAGCTGTGATAACTTGTTTCCAGTCATCAGTCTCTCATGTTCTTGCTCAGACGTGGACAGGCTCTCATCTCTCTGGTGTGGCGCTTGAGTTCCCTGTCAGGTTGGGGTTGGACTTCAGGCTTTGGGTCGAGTCTCCAGCTCAAGCCTCCACCAAGGACAGAAGGCGTTCTTTCCTATAGGATACAAAGATTATATGAACAAGTCAACTCATGAATGATATTTTAAGAGATGTTTTACAACAGAATTGAATTCTGTTTGCACTGAATCTGTTATTTTCCTGTTTACCATGAAGCCACTCTGTATTAAAAAATCTGTATTGTACAAAGCACTATATAAATAAGGTGACATGACTATAACAAGAACATTACAATGAACACAAATTTGAAAATCTCGCTACAAATAATCCAGAATTGAAGACAAAAGATAATAATCCTACTCTATCTGTTCCACTTCCTCACACCTGAAACTGATCGAGTGAATCTCCTGAACTTCTTCAATCTACAGTAGATCATTTCTCATCCATTTATGTTGTAACATCTGCTCTAACGTCGGGCATTTAGTTGGATCCCGGGCTAGACACTGGCTAATCAGATCCCTGCACTCTGTACACATTTTAATAAGGAGAGAGCTGATTAGTTGGCATCTATGAAAACAGATTCTAAAACATGATTAATGTACTGTTAAATGTTTCTTATCTTTAATACTTTAAAAGTGAAGTATGTAGTTTCTGAAACACTAGTGGCACAGAGTGGAATAAATTACAAAATAAAGCATATTTTCAAAAAACCTTGCAAAGGCCCCTTACTTAAACATCACAAACCCAGCTCTTACTGGTTCTTGTAAAGCATGTTTCAGGTCCAACATATTAGGAATACCTTTAGCTGTTGCGTTTGTCTTTATGAAAATTGCCTTTCTGAACAGATGCATGATGATGCTGTATGGTATTGAAGCATGCTTTGTAGCACGTCTCATCACAATGCTCTGTTCACTTTAACGTGTTCATGACCTGTTTAATCTTTGAAGGTATAAATGTATATATACCAGCTGTAACTTTAAAGCTGCATTTCTTTTCCCATGGCTCCGCCTGCTACAGTATCAACGCCCAAAACTCGCTATATGTTGAGCTATATCTACAAATCTTACATACTTCACCTTTAACTGTTTCTGTACAAAGCCTTTGCTTTATGTGTGTGTTTATCAATGTTATCAATATTATTCACTCACCTTTGGATGAGTTGGAGTTCTGAAATGTAACTTTTGCTTGTGTGATTTCCACTCTATTACGAAAAGGACGACATGCGTTCGACATCCTGTACAGCAACACTCCTAAAGCCCAGACATTTGCTGGGACGGCGTGGAATCGAGCTTCTGTGAAGACTTCAGGTGGGCAGTACTCCCGTAATCCTGTAAGCAAGACATTTGCACATTGTTAAGCTTTTTTTTAAAGCATCAAATAATTAGTAAGTCACTATACATTCAGGTTTCCACACTACCAAAATGCTCACCAAGGTATATGTTGCTCTCGTATCCATCACTACTAAATAGCTGACCGCATCCAAAGTCTATCAGCTTGAGCTCTAACGTGTGTTTATTCAACAGGAAATCCTCCGCATGAATGTCATTATGGAAAACACCATGCTCGATGCAGTGTTGTACTGCCAGCACAGCCTGTTGCATGAAGACCCGTGCTGTTGGTTCATACAGTTGAGGATGACGAGTGATGAAGTCCTGCAAGCTCTCGCAGGGTTCCGGGAACTCCATAACGAGAATGAATGTGTTAGGATGTTCAAACCACTCGTACAGTTGTATGACAAAGGGGCTTATGGGTTCTCGCCTCATCATTAGCAGCAGCGCCACTTCTGTAACGAGAGGTTCGGGATGTCCAGGCTAGAGAAAAGTAGTAGACACAAGGTTAGCTGGGTAAAAATCTGAAGAAAACATATAATTTTTAAAAGTACTTTTCTATGATCCTTTTGGATACGTTCAAAGGAGCCTTTTTAGCTCTAAGTAATTTGGCGCCTTTATGCTTATTTGTCAATCACATTTACACCTAATGCTTCCTATGGTTGTTAAATAGAGTAATCTGCACTTGAACTACTAAATACATATTCAGGTATTGGCCAACTCACAATATCAAGATAACGATCATTGTCAATCTTGCGCATCTGCTTGATGGCAACCTGCATAAAAAAAGCACAAAAAAATAACAGTTTCAATAACAGTAACAGTTTTCAAGCACCTGACATTGCACTAAGTATTAACCCATCTGTAAATTGTTTGAATATATTTTGATGCATCTAAGAGCAAAATGTTTGTACAATTCGGTAAGATTTACCTTTTTGCCATCAAATTTGCGTGTTGCATTGAACACCCTGCCAAATCCTCCAGATCCAATCATCTTTCCTATGTTATAGAAAGACTTAACGCACTCTGAAAAATAAACAGAAAAATATTAGCTTGCTAGATCCATTGTTTTATTTAAAAAATATCAGTGCAAAAATCATATGGGCCATATCTTAAAATATATTTATGAGTGAATATTTATTGGTGAGTTTGTGACCTTAAACACCTGTGCAGGTGAGGGGAGTGTGATTTCAACAGGCGATATTTTAATGCTGTGAAAATCCCACTCCTGACCGCAAAGCAATTGCTCCAGCTATTTTATAGATCCATAAGCAATGCAAGATGTAAAATAGAAAGAATTATTTAAAATAATGCTTTGTAGGGCCCTAATGTGCTGGAAAATAGCTATTATTTAAAAAAAAAGGAGTGTGAAAAAGGAGATACAATTTCCTATGAACCGCGTGGTGTTTAACACACAAAAGTCTGTTTTGACAGCTGGTGGATTTATTCCTACCCGTCAAAGTTTATAGTTTGAATCGATCTGCCATATGTTTTTGTTTGTTTGCATCTTTTATCCACACTAGTTCACTTTCTGTTAGTGTATTTAAGTGTCTTTCATACAGGATCTGTGTGAAAAATCAATCGATACACGCATATGGCAAAGGAAGTGCATTTAAACTCGCTACAGCGCGTATTTAAGTGGGAGGCGCGTGCACGCGAAGGGGAGTGCGATTTGTCCGGGAGTCGGAATTCGGTACAACACCGGACTGAGAACTCGCAATAAAGACAGCAGAAAAGAGAGCAAATTTTTTTTTCAAAGATTGAGGCTACGTTTACACATAGCCGGGTATTTAGAGAAACGAATATTTTCCTCCCCTCCGTTTTCAATAATAACATCGTGCACACACCCGCATAAATACGCCGCGAGCGCCATCATAACTATGCCAAACCGATGGGCGGCAGTGTAGGGAGAAGGACAAAGCCAATCAGAATCCTCAGAATCGACACGAGAGAACCTAAAACCCCGTTTCTCCCAGTTGACACGGCAACACATAACCGGCGTTTTCAGAAATCTCCACTTTGGCCGGAGTTTTTAGAAATAATCGTTTTCTGTGATAAAAACGGGGTTTTCGTGTAAACGAGAGGCCAAACCGCAGGGAAATATCTGCGTTTTCCCTTCGTGTAAACGGGGCTTTACATGTACTGCAAATAATTAATTTTTGAGCCTAAAGAATACTTTTTTTGCAATATTTAATTTATGTTTTATTGTTAAATAATTAGTTTTTAACCTCAAACGCAGTAGGGAGTAGCCTAGTGTCACAAACACCCAGTCATCAGCGCCAGATCTTGTCTCTCCACCCACTCGTTCCTCATCCAAGAGTTTTGATTCTGTACACCTGTCTGAATCAGCTGACGGCTATCTGCAATCAAGTTCACTCACCTTTATAATCGCCGTCAGTTTCCTAGTGATGGGCAGATCGAGGCTTCGTGAAGCAATGAAACAGTTGAACCAAATGGTCCATATTGTTTCGAGGCTTCGAATCAATGCGACACCCGTCTCAACGGTGACACCTAGTGGTCACTTGCAGGTGTTGATCTGAATCAACCTTGACGAGCCACGAATTTTTTTTTTTTTTATTATTATTATTGTACTTTTCTAATATGTGAATATTGCAACCTATAGGCTCCTCACTGTGCATAATGTTATTTTGGTCCTGAAAAATTAATATTAATAAAATAAATCAAGCCACAATGTCTTTTTTACATATTTTTATTCAAAAATATGAATTTCTCTGCTGCGGAAGGACTCCTCAAATGGCGCATCATGGATGATGTTGCAGTAGGCGAGCTGCAGATCACTATACACACATCTCACTTTATTTGGGGTTTCTAAATGGAAATGCTCCCACACCACAGATGTATGGCATCTCTTCTGGGGAGCCTCCATTTTATCTATCTATCCAAATCTATCTAGATATGTATCTCTAATCTATCTATGTAATTAGATATATGTATCTAAAATCTATCTATGTATTTAGAAATTTATATATAATATGTGCTATAATCTATGTATCTATAATCTATTTATTTACATATGTAGCCTATCTTTAATCTATCTGTATCTATCTATCTATTAATCTAGCTGTCTATATATATTTATATCTATGTATCTATTAATGTGTCACTATATGTATACTCTGTGTCTCTAGGCTAGCCTATCAGTCAATGTGTTGTGTAATTTTAAATGTAAGCCTAAATATAACTAAACAAATCGCACTATAAATGTCACTATATCACCAAAAATCCGCTATCTCAAAATCAAACTTCTCTCACAAAAACCCACGAGGTCAATATGCGTTGATTTCACTTTTATACAGAACTGCGATTGTGTGGTCTGTTTCCGACCGTGTGTCAATCAAACGCTGCTGATTCGGCGGATCACACCTGATGAAACACTAGTGAAACACTTCGAGGCTTCGTTTGGCTATAGTCACGTGACATGGGTGTTTTGAATCACGCTTCGAATCAGTGATTCGAAACATCTGCGCTTCGGGATCTCGCAAAGCTTCGGAACGACTGTTTCGCTTCAGCCATCCCTACAGTTTCCTCAGTCCTTTGTCTGGTCTCGTCTGCAAACCCTAGACGTCCTGACTCTCGTCATATTGAGATTCTTCAGTAGGCTATTCGGTTGTTAAGTCTGACGTCACGCGTGACGTTTAGCCTCTTCCGGGCCCAAGCGCTCTGCTCGTCTTTCAGATCCTAGACTACATAAAACCTTTTCTTAAAGTGTAAATTGCAGGTTAACCACCACAAACGATTAATGTGTACATTAAAGTGCACAATATGCATATATTTAAAAATTTCTGTCTTAAAATGCGTTAAAATAGCATTTATTGGGGTTTCTTCAAAGGTAGCGTGGTTTTTACCGTAACTGGGTGATGATGTCATAACAGGGAGCTGCGGGCAGTAATGCACTCACTCTGTGTGTGCTGTTTGAGGGAGATTAAAACGATTTGCGGGACTCCCGCAAACTAGAAATATCTGAATAAAACGTAAAAACTAATACATTTTTATTCATCTGTTGCAGAAAATCAATAAGAACATCTAAAACAAAATAGAAACGGTTTACAGGCAGAGTTTCTATTTCTAACATGTCAGCAGCGAGGAGCGATGTAGCCAATCACAGACATATGTGTTGATTTCTTGAACGCAATAATGGCCAATCAGAAGCATTTACGATAGATTCCCCTCACCGCTCAAAACAGACTTTTTGTTCAGTGCTGAATTCTGTATGCTGGCAAATCCTCTAATTATAACAAACATAGTGTAACGTTATATATGATGGAAGCTTCATTGATAATAACAGAGATGTGCGAGATCTCTGTGAACTGATGTCAGCTTTAGGAATTATTATGGGATCGCACTTTGCGCGCAGTCATGCCAAACCATGCACGCAGTAGCCCGCTTGCTTTTATGTTATAACAGTGGTTTGTGTGTTAATGCAACAAACAATCGATCAGGAGCACGTATGCTGATGTGTATGGTGGGCTAACACGTAGGCTAACTTGAGGTACAGAAAAAAAGTATTTTTGCGGGCGGGAGCGGGACAAAACATGAATGTTGCGGTCGGGAGAAAGTAATATAAGAAAGTAGTTGAGCACGTCAGTTATAACGACACACGTATTCAAAAATAGCCGGGTTTAAACCGGGCTTGGGCTCATAATTACAGTTTATGTGTCGGGCCGGACTCGGACACAGCGGGCTCGGGTAACGTTAGGGTCTTGCTTGATGTTTTGGGCCGATCTAAGCTCTACCTCGGGTAAGTTATGCGAACACTTACAGGCACGAATCAGCCGTTTGTCCTTGGGGAACTTGTGGAGCCTCTTCCCCGTTTTTGATGTATTCATACATCCCGCACAAGCAAAATAGTTAACCATTTTCGCTAGCTAGGACTCCAATATAACGTAACTCTAGGCTTGTTGCATAGACCGTAAAAGCTTGGAGTCCCTGTTATGACATCACGCCCAGCCTAGTGGAAGGAGGGGGCGTGGTTAAAAGCACTGTAAAACGAACCAACTTTTCATTATATTCAGCATTTGGTATAAAAAATATAAAAAAAAACAATGGTGGGCGGTTCTTATCTTTATATTTAGTAAGCACATTGCATTATCTTCGTGAAAATTTTTACCTGCAATTTACACTTTAAAGGACTTTTTTCGCTTCAGTGCCAGTGGGTGTTACTAGGGATTAAGGGATAGCACCCACTGGCGCCAAAGTTTCTTCATTTGTTTAAGATTTGTAACTTACCTAATCAACTGCCGCCATTTTCTCTTATCTTTCTCGTCACAGGGAAAGCAGTAGATGACAGTTAAATGTCACTTGTTTTTTTTAACTCCGATCTATTTAAACAACACGGGAACACGTTAAAACTCCGGCGAAAGCTGTAGGTAGGTAGAGAGAGGACCCGGCCTTTGGACCCAGAAACAGTATTATCGGAGAGCGCTTACGTCACGACTTAACAACGAAACCTGCCTTGAATACTCACCCGCTCTGCTGAGAGTTCCGTTCTTCTGATCTGTCTGTCTGTATCCTGGTTCACCGCCTTCTGATCTCGTCCAGTTTTCCACGCCTGCAACAGATAAGAGACTTATATCCATCTGACTCTTCCGTGCACCGGTCAAGACGGATTTAATGAAAGATTACTCACCTGCTGTTTCAGTTCCTGTTTTCAATAAATTCCTTTGTTTCACTTACCTGTTGGCATTCTTCTCATCTGTGACACCTAGGCTATGTTTGATTGCATAAAAAAAGACACAAAGGAAACTCCTTAAGGAAACCACAGTAGAAGCGTTAAGAAAAATACAACAAAATCATACATCGAAGTAAAATATAGCATAAAATTTCATTAAAAAAAATTCTAAACTTTCCATGATTGACTTCACTTTTCCGATATTTTAATTACATTAATTCCTAAATTTCTTTTAAATCAAATACTAGAATCCCAATCAAAGAAATACATCTGAATTAAATAAAATTAAAATAAATATTTTTTAATTGAAGTGGTGATGCAAGATGCAATTCGGAGACGCGGATGCAATTCGGTCTGTTGTGGAGAATATTCCCGGCATTAGCAAACTGAAGCCCGAACAAGAAGAGTGTGTATTAAACATTTTGAATGGAGGTGATGTTGTGGCCCTACTCCCTTTGGGAAAAGTTTAATTTATCAACTATTACCGATCGTCAGCGAGAAACTGGGGAGCCTTTTGACAGGTCAGTGTCTCCTTTCTTTTCCAGGTCTTAAATATTGCCATGACATGCTGTAATCTTGCAATTAAGTTGCAGCATTTCCGACAGACTCGAGATGAACAAAGAGCTGTTTAACAGAACTAATCCTAACTTTGACAGTTGGCTGCAAATATTTTTTTGTTTCTCTCTACTGTCAAATATCAGTTTAGAGGCCCTGATTGTACCGTGGATCGCATAGATTAACTTTGCTTATACCATGGTCTGGGTGAATACTCGATTCTGATTGGCTGCAGGGTGTCCGTTAAAAAGTGATAGAGGACACCTAGTAAAGAAGTTCTGGTGAAACTGCCTGTTTACCATTCGAAATTAATAAATAAATGCGCTGCCTACAACAGCTGTGAGTAACCATAGCAACAGGCAGTCCACACAGGGCGCGCGCTCGTTCAGGGTCCTGGGTTGTGCGATGATGCAATCGGCTGTTCTGGGACTAATACAACAATGAGCGACTTCGTTATTTCATCTTCAGTCTCTCACACTGCTCTCACGGACTGACGGAGCCCAGTAAGCCCGCAGACTGCTCTCGCATCGATGGCCTGTCACAGACATTATTTGACGGCTCTCCAGTCCAGCATCGGAGAGTCGACCTAACGTTACAGCGGTGCTTCGGAGGTTGTGGTTAGTGTAGACAAGTGTAACACATAGTGTTTTATGTGTAATAAAAAAAAAAATAACTATGCCTTTGTGTTTCATGAACTAAAAATGCATTTTTGAACCTGGTTCTACAAGCTGAGCGGACTATGAATATCTCCGGTTGCTAAATAAACCGTCAGGCAAGTTATTATTTGTAAAAACTAGAGATTTAGCCTAATTAAAATATAAACTAATGTTTTAAAAATGTTTTATTTGGCAAGTGACCATGGTATAAGCGGGTTAATGCCCTTCGAGGTGTCCGTTGTAAGGTTTTAATGGACTTCGGCGGAGGCAACCGTCCTCCGCTGCGCGTCGGCCGGTTTACACCTCGCCGTCGTCCATTAAAACCTTACAACGGACACCTCGTCGGGCATTAACCCTTACATAATCTGCAAAAGTCGTTTACAGCCATGTTCACTCCGGTATTTCGCTCGCATCATCAAGTGTTTACAGCAGGTTTACATTGTAAGTTCGATCATAGATTTGAGTTTGATGCATGACGTCTGTTAGCCTGACTTCTAGAAAGTCAGGCTAACAGATTCTAGAAAGAATATGAGTCTGAAACTGCTCCATTGGGCTGTGATTATGGGGCGTGTATCAACCGAACCAGGAAATAAAACGCCTCTGCACTCAATTGGATAGACTTACAACCAATCAGAGCAACGGAGTAAGTGACGTTGAGAGATAGATTAAAGTTGATAGATTCAACTTTTTCCGAATCCCGTAGGAAGGACAGCAAAAACATCTTTTCCATCGACAAATGCCTTGATCGCGGTTCTCTGTTCCTCTTCTAAAATGAATGCGCTGTCTATATCTTCTATAACACACGCGATAGCGGAATAATATACACAACTCAATTCTCCCGCGGCAGCCATGAATTCAACCCAAGCGCTCTGATGACGTGGATGGTTACGTTACCGTTGCGTTGCTCACATAGGTATGATGTCTATGGTTGCTCATCTGTCCATCATCATATACAGCCCGCCCTGACAATTTGATTGGTCCGAACAATTTTTGATCGGGCATAATAGCTCCTCAACGGATCGAGTCCAGACCGAACTTCCCGACCAAAAAATATTGTGGGCGGGGTTCGGGCTGGCAGCCAGGCTAGACGTCTGTGGCTCGATGCGGCTGTGTCGACGCATAACATGTCATAAATAAACTAATCTGATTGGCTTACGGGTAACCAATGATTTCAGACAAGCGCCCCCTAGCGAGAGAGAAAACACTTCTCTATTATGCCATTCCAGACTGTCTACGAAGCAAAGTGAAGTAGCAGAGTCTGATATTACCAGGCTAGTAAATCGCAAATGTCCAGATCTGATTTGTGTGTCCGCTCTTTAATTTTCTGGAATATCTGCAATGGTTTTGCATTGCATTGGTAGGTATAAGCAAAAAACAACAAATGCAACCACAACATGGAGGGGTTTGCAATAGAGATGTTGTTTTATTTATAACAACATGACAATGTGTAGCTGCCGCACTGGACATCTTCTGAGGCAGCAGCAGAACAGGAGGCTGGTATGCACGGCTTTATTCCTTGCTGTTGTCTCCGGCAATTTCAAAACATGTCTCCGTTATATTGTGATTTTCTGCTAGTCCGGCACTTTTTGTAACAACACAACCTTGTTTCTGCAGTGACTTCCAGCATGTTTCCTATATAACAAAATGTAATTAACATGTAAGTAAGTTATGGAACAGCCTGTACTTACAGATTGTAATTACACTCATGTATTAGGCAGCTACTGTTACACATATGTAACAGGCCGAGTCGGTTAAATACGTGTTACCGACTTGGTACAATGTAATTATATAAGAAAGTACTTTGTATAACAAGTACTTAAATATGTTACTATGAAAAAAGTCACGTCGGTAACACGTATGTAACCGACTCGGCCTGTTACATATGTGTAACAGTAGCTGCCTATTACATGAGTGTAATTACAATCTGTAAGTACAGGCTGTTCCATAACTTACTTACATGTTAATTACATTTTGTTACATGTTATTCCAATGTCTACTACTAAGTAATTAATTAAGTAATTACTCTGTATCACGGACACCGTAAAATAAAGTGTTTCCGAGATGGAGCGCTAAAATGTGTTTTTGAACTCAACAAGAGCACTCGTGTGCGCTACTATCAGTGTCATGGAAACATAGTGTCTCTTGTGGCGGCGCGCGCACAGCGCAGTCTTCACTCGGACACGCTCTTCAATCTATCGCCGTTGCGGAGACTCTCTATTAATTCCGGTGAAATCACAAAATAAAATGCACACAAACTTAGAAAGATTTACTTACTAGTCCATCAACAAGATCGCCAGTTGCTTTTTAGCTCGCGCCAACGAGTGAAAAGTTCGATAAGGTACAATTATTGCATAGTGTGCCTTTAAAATGTAAGCGAGTGTCAATGTCAGGATTATCATATTTGTCTAAAGAATTTAAGTATATCAGGTAAAATTATTGATGCAGTTTAGTCTATCTGCTATTTTATTCAAACTGTTACTCCGTAAGTTGTAACTTAGTGTACATTTACATCAAAAATAGGCTAAGTTGTATCTTACACACAACTGGTGCAACTGGCCTCCAGGGCTTTGTTTATCTATCCTCATGAACTCTTGCTTTTAGAGATATCGAACTATCCATTTAAACTAAACAACCATGAAGTGTAGCTTTTAGGAACAGTTTTCATCTTTGAATTAAATATATAAACATATGCATGGTTATTTTGAAGAGCAGCAGCAAGCACAGGGCCTGAACACAAACACACTGATGGTTGGATCTTGTTTTCACTGGCCCGCTGTAGGACAGAACAGACACAAATCAACACAAAACACTTGCAAAGCTACAAGATCAGTTGCTATGACAACCACACAGCCCCAATTTTGGCGGTAATTATAAAACCAATTTGCGCAATTTTCCTTCTATTTTTGTTAAATATTAAGTATCAGAGATTATTAATATCCAGGAAAGTGTTTTCACTGTAGTCTTTGTTCTACACACAAACACACACATTACACAGAGATGCAGTGCAAGTAATGATTGAATTCCTTCCTTTTAAACTCTTGAGCTATTTTACGGGTCTCTAAATATATCCTAGTTGTCAACTGTTCCATATAAATCGAATATCAGATGGTATTTTATTTGGACTATTTCTCATGAATGGAATTTAATATAAATGTAAATTGTTTATTTCACATGTAATTTTATGTTGTTATGTGATTACATGGGCTGTTTAATCTTATTTAATTTGTATAAGTAGCCTCTTGTCTTTTTTTAATACAAACCAAGGATATTTGGATACAAGGTTATAAACTTTTGTTACCCAGAAATGACATACACCATATGGTACAGTAATATTTTTTGGTGTCCCTCATAGTGTCTCTTATTTTCCTAAACCCTAATCCTACTTTGGAGGTCACTTGTGACTTCTGATATTTCAGAGCAGACATTAGTTCTGCAGAAATGCAGTTTCAGACCAGAAATTGGTTCTGCAATATATACATGAGAGCAGTTTCAGGCCAGATGTTGGTTCTGCAGGACAGCAGTTTCAGGCCAGCCGTTTCAGACCAGATGTTGGTTCTGCAGGACAGCAGTTTCAGTCCAGATGTTGGTTCTGCAGGACAGCAGTTTCAGGCCAGCCGTTTCAGACCAGATGTTGGTTCTGCAGGACAGCAGTTTCAGTCCAGATGTTGGTATGTTGGTTCTGCAGGACAGCAGTTTCAGACCAGATGTTGGTTCTTCAGGACAGCAGTTTCAGTCTGGATTGAAACTGCTGGCCTGCAGATCCAACGTCTGGTCTGAAACTGCTGTTCTTCATAACCAATGTCTGGTCTGAAACTGCTGGCCTGAAACTGCTGTCCTGCAGAACCAACTTTCAGTCTAAAACTGTGAAGACTATGCAGTGTTTTATTTTGTACCATTTATGCTTATTTTTAATAACAAAGATAAAAAACAAATATAACTATATTGAGATACATATATCGTGAAATAAAATTAAGAAGTTGGAACGTACACCGATGATAGCTATGTTTACTGTAATTTGACTGCTGGCTTGGCTACAAACTACTACAGCACATGGCTACTGTGTGCCAAGATAGGTCTACAGTACTTCTAGTCAGATGGATAATCAGTTGACAATTTCTACAGGTTCAGGTTAACAGTATACAGATAATTCTAGCAATATCTGAACATCTATTCTTTACACAAATTTGCCCATTTAAAGTCATTATCTTTGACACACTTTGTTATATATACGTAATAATCTTTGGTATAAGGGTCACAGGTGAGTCATAAATTCCGGAAGGTCTCTTCTCATCTGAGCCGCTGTTGAACTCTCCTGGAGAATTTCTTTTGTCTTTTGAATATTCCTTTGACATGGCAATAATAGAAAACCCCTGCAAAATGAAAATTTCCACACAGAACTGATACAAACTTCTATTCACGATTCACTGACATAGTTTTACATATAGAGACAAATTGTGCTATAAATCCTAAAAAGAACTACACATAATAAGAAACATGGGTTAGTGGACACATGTAATGCGTTATTGACCTTCATGATTAGGGCTGTGTTGAAAAAATCGATTCACCAATTCTGAATCGATTTTCATATTAATTTCTAAAGATCGATCCGTAAGTCAGAGAATCGATTTATTAATAGGCCTACATTTTCCCTGTGAACTTCACTGGGAGATCCCTGTATGCGCATTGAAAGGCTTTCACTCAGCGCGCACATTGTTATGACAACGGCTTTGAGTGAGTCATTAAACCATTCATTCAACGAACACGTTCAAAAAAGCTGATTCATTAAAATAGATGTAATGAAGCAAGGTCTTTATTTTTAACTTTGAGTTCCACTTTTCAAGCGTCGCATGGGCAACACTGAAGCTGATGCTTCACTTATTAGAGACCAATATGGCATTGATTCAATGCGTGACTCGCTGATTTTATTTCCCCGCGGCTTCCTCGCGCTGTGGGCTGACCAGCCCTGCTGCTGACGCGCATTTCCGTGACGTGAACGTTAAAAGTATGATACGACAAATATTTCTCTTTCCTTTGGCACGGCAACCTTTCCACGAATATGATCTCAAAGACAGGCGCAGGTAATCGCACGCGCTCTGCTGCTCTCATTCACTGTCTGTGCGAAGCCTCTGTAGGCTACACATCACCACGATAAACAGTCTTGTTATCATTATGAACTTGTTTAACATTCAATACACATGCATGAAGTTCAAAACAAGAAGGGTATAGCCTCATAAAAAAACGTGAATATCGCGGTTGCTGCGGTTACATGCAATCTCAACGCATTCTCACCCCAAGGCGTCATCTAACTGACAATTTTGACCATGCTTCAATATTTGACGCTAAAGGTACCCTTTAGCGTCAGTTAGTTGACGCGATCCCAGGGCGTCATCTAACTGACGCTAAGGGTAACGCGTCAGTTAGATGACGCGGGTAGGTTTAGGTCTGGGTAGAAGGGCGTCATCTAACTGACGCTAAGGGTAACGCGTCAGTTAGATGACGCCCTGGGATCGCGTCAACTAACTGACGCTAAAGGGTACCTTTAGCGTCGAATATTGAAGCATGGTCAAACTGATTCCCAAGGCGTCAGTTAGATGACGCCTTTGGGTGAGAATGGGCTGGCAATCTGCGTCCTCTGTCGTCTACACCAGTGCAAGTTTATGAAAGCAGTTGTATCAACACTCTGGAAGGGGGATTGTTCTCTACAACCATCAATACTCCATTAATTTGCAGTTGAATGTCTATAATAATAGTACCAAATATGTTGCATAACTACAGTCCTGTAATTCAGGTAACAGCTGGAAAAAAAATGCTTTTTTCAAAAACAATTATCTAAATCTCAAGATCGGATCGGATCGGATCGAATCGAATCGAATAATGATAATCGATTCAAGATCTTGAGAATCGGAATCGAATCGATTCTTGAAATTTGAATCGAAACCCAGCACTATTCATGATCTAAGACAGTTGTCTTTTACAAGTCTCATGAGAAGAGTAGAATAAAGGTCAAACTAACAATTCTCTTTTTAAAAAAATTGAGCAAATTGATTCATTACAAGACACAGTACATATTTATTCTCTGGAAGGCGGGCTAAATGAGTAAACAGTGGTACTGCATTCCTGACATGGGTCAGACCCTCTCAGATACCAAATACAGACATTGCAGACCAGAATAGATATACACTGAAAACGATTTCCAATTCATTAAAGAAGAGAGATTGTAAATCCACCCCCTTCACACAAAACAACACAATTCATCAAATCCATTGCTAATACTTACTGACGCAATTGTGTTGTTGTTTTCCTACCAATTGTTTCCTGATGTCACATCCTGGAGAATGATGTCATTAAGGATGTGGCTTTGGTTAAAGGGATTTTACAAATGACTAACAGGATGGGAAATAAAATTAAGATAAAACCACTGTAACTGATTATCAATTAAAACAAAGTCGAAAACATTAAGAAGTAGCTACCTGTAATATTTCTAGTACACCTGTCTCAAAGTTAGCCACAAACACATTCAAACCTCCCTATCAGAGTGTCAGAGATAAACAGGTGGATAGGCTGAGAAAGAAGTGGTGAAATCAAGTTGGAATGAAAGGAAAAATGAAAATAAAAGTTCTTCAAACTCAAATTTGACAATACATAATCAAATTAATTCAGTATAATGTACAATAATACAGCAACGACATAAATAATCAAGGTAAGTGCACAGTTGATCCTGTAGAGGTCACACATGAGCCAACAGAATCACAAGAGGAGAGTCGGCAGCAGGTTCAGCGGTCAGTTTAATCGGAAATAACTGCAGTGGAGTAAACATTACCAATAGTATGTGTTCAGAGGAAATTCAGCAGAATTTCTAGCAATCTGTTATGAGCCATTTTTAGCCTTTCATCACTGCAGAGTCTTGGGTTATGTTTGTGTACGTTTGCGTGGCACAGAAATAGCCACGAGTCAGGACTGAAGCCTGCCGGATAGAGCATTCTATAGAGGTGGAGAGATGATTACATGTTTAACAATAATGTGTGCGAGGTAAATCTGTTCTGGTGAAGATCTTGTATTTCTCAATGTGTGTGATTCATTGACATTGAAATAAATAATTAGTGGTGACTTTTTAAGTCAAAATATTTTCTAATTAGTTTGTGATGACAACATGTCTGAAAAATCCATGCTAAATTAGTCATAGCATAAGATGCTCATGAGTATTTACTGTGTAGGTGATATCAACAGACATTATGGACAGTTATTCACATTGACTCACAAATGAGAGAAGCCGAAGCATTCAAAATGAACAATTCATGTTTTCTTTTATGGAATATTGTAGTATTTATTATAAAAGATTTATCAATGCTCATCATTATTTTCTAATAATTCATGTGCTGGATCAACCTGTCTCCAACAAACATGAGATCACAGCACTAGAAAACCACAACAATCCAATAAATTCATTATGTACAAAATCAAGTCCCACCCAACATTTTGTCTTGTTCAAGAATCTGTTTCACTTCATCAAAATAGGGACTTTAAATGGAGATGTATTTTCTGCAAGTACCACAATAACACCAGACGACTCTAATTGCGGTTCATTAGAAGCCTAGACACACAGCAGCTCATTAGTGCCACATACCTGCCCTTGCAGAGCTGACTGGATGTGTGAAGAAGCTTTGAGGTGTTTCACTGAGCACACACCTAAAGAACAGCAGATTAAATATAAATACAGAGGAGACCTGAACATTCCGAGAAGATGTCATTACCTTGTTATAAAGGTTTATAGTGGCACATGCTGCCCATAATAAGGTCACAAGGCTGCCTAAGACCATCGCTGTTTTTTGTAACTATTTTTAGTCAGTTAGGGCAAATGGCGAATATCTCTGAATACTGATGGTATAAAACCATGATTGCACCCCTGAAAAAACTGAGGCTTCAACAGTGGATTCACAATATTGTAACAAAAAATGGTATGTCCATATAAACATAAAAGGTTATTTTCAAAATTCAAGGATTGATCTGAACTTGTACTAAAAAAACAGAGGCTTGCTGCAGAGAAAAAGAACAAAACTGCATAAAAACACATCAATATGTAACTTATATAACACTGTAAACGGTATCAGGAGGTTAAGCACATACATAATATGGAAGAAATCTTGGGAACAGAAGCTTTTTAACAATTCCGTTTCAGGACTCTGTTTTCCTCCGAGTTAATAGGCAGAGCTGCTCTCTGGACTTCAGAGCCCTCACAAAAATGCACTTTGTAAAGCTTTAAAGCCAATTCCTTTGTTTTGTTTTTTGTGCACTTCTGGGAACTAGGACAACAAATGCCAAAAAAGCATTACTGGAAGGTTCAGCGCTTCCTACATGCCACATGGTTCAGGTCAGAACACTGATTGCTTATTCATGCAGTGCTACCATGAAATGACAGAGTCGGCACACATTAAAATTCATGATTATAGGTTTTAATGTCTGGTGCAGAATACACACATAACAGCCCTCTGATCTTTGTTGTAATGCATGTGTGTGATGATTTGACTTGATGCTGCAAATATGGCACTTCCACCTTAGAAGAGATTGAATGGTAGTATCTGTGATTTTAAAGCCCATATGCTGGTTAAAATTGCTTCTTTAAAGTTCACAGTTGCAAATGACAAATTTCCTCCATCTGAAACCAGACCTTTTCTCTGATCAACTTCTCTCTCTCTCTCTCTCTCTCTCTCTCAACTCTCTCTCTCCTCTCTCTCTCTCTCTCTCTCTCTCTTCTCTCTCTCTCTCTCTCTCTCTCCTCTCTCTCTCTCTCTCTCTCTCTCTCTCTCTCTCTCTCTCTCTCTCCTCTCTCTCTCTCTCTCTCTCTCTCTCTCTCTCTCTCTCTCTCTCTCTCTCTCTCTCTCTCTCTCTCTCTCTCTCTCTCTCTCTCTCTCATCTCCTCCTCTCTCTCTCCTCTCATTGCACCATCACTGCTCTCGTCTGACGCATCTCTTGCTGCTCTCAGCCTTGAGACTGAATCATTCTGTTGCTGTTTCGTTCATCCAGGAATAATGAGCCAAGCTTTTCTTCATTCATTCATACATCTGACTTCACTTTATCTATCAACCATGGTAATCTTGAAAGGACATTTTACAAGAAAACTCCAATTATGGGATGCCACTTTTTATGTACATGTTAATACATCATATAATGTTATTAGGGGCCAAGCACAGATTGTGCGTAGCCACCTATTGAAATCGTTGGCTTTCTTATTATTTTTCTTCTTCCAACTGGGCGTGTATGGCAGCCCATAGAACCGCTTGCGGGAAAGTTGTGAAATTTGGCACACTGATAGAGGTCAGTCCAAACTGTCACCATAGCAAATTTGGCGTCTCAAAACCAATTCCTCTAGCGCCACCACCTGTCCAATATTTCACTCATATTTAGTCTAATCATTTTTGAACCATAATGGGTAGAAACAAAATTTCCTCTGATTCCTGAGCTCATGATGATTCAATTGAACCCTATGACGTCATTTTCCATCATAATAATATGTCCGCCATTTTGAATTGTCTAAAAACCTACTTTTTCGAAGCCATCCTAGACGGTTTGTTCTATTTGCACCAAAATTGAACCAGATCATCTTAATGGAAGTGCTGACAAAAAAGTTATGGAATTCAAGTTGATTCGTCAAACCGTTTTCGATAAACGCACAAACAGATTTTACGTAGTGCTTGCGAAAACAGACGTAAGGCTGTATCTCCGCAATGCTTTATCATATTCAGACCAAACTTGCTTCATGTCATCATAAGCATAACCGGCGTTTCGGCGCAGCACCACCTACTGGTCCGGAGATATGAAAAAATGGCTATTTTTGCTTATAACTTCTGAATGAATTGTCCAAAAATCCAAATAAAAGTGGATTCAGGGAAGTGGATTCTCGTTAGATTCAGGACATCATGCCGAGTCGACTGATATCTGATTTTCCCATATTGACCAAATTTAGCCGTCGGCCATTTTGAATTTTGTACCAAAATGCTGTATTTTCTGAACGTATCATTACGAAACTCGGTATGGGTCATCAGTACGATGCCCTGAAGAAGCCTGAGAAGTTTAGAACCAGCGCCACCTAGCGGTAAAATGTAAATTTTAAATGCGTATAACTCTGGGTGTGGTTGACTGATTTTCATGGGAGTCATGGGAGTTCCTGAATCCTTACTGAGTCCAATGTCACCCATGCTAGGTTTCGCCTTATGGTTTGTGTAGCAATGTGATTTAGCTTTTAAAAAACATTTCCAATATCTTCGAAACCATTAGACCGATTGAGACTTTTATACAAACATAAGTGTAATGATATTTTCTTGTAAAAGTATTGCCAATTTGCAATCCATTTTACTTTAATTTTGGGGAATTTGGGAATCCCTCTGAATGCAACAAATTTTTCTGTATTCTTTTCAATATTTTCAGTAAATTAGCTTATTATTTTATAAATGTATTGTCTTTTTGAAATATATTTTATGCAATAAGGATAGATTACAGTTAATTGTTTAGGCAGAATATTTTTGACATTTTACACTAATTTTAAAATGCTGAAAATTTTTACAGTATATGGACATATAGTCAGACTTAAGTGCCTGATCATACACTGGAAAAGTATGTACACAACTGTATAATTTGAACCATTGTTGAGATACCGTAACCAGAAACACTGTCCCCCTGTGCAGGTAATTATGCTCAATCATGATAATTACAAACATTTAATGGACTCTTATTGAAGTCTAAAAACATATTGGCCTCTGATTCATAGGAATTCTTTTATAATCAAAATCAATTTCCTTATAAAAATCAAACAGATTCCTTGCATACTGATGCATGCTTCAAAAAATAATCTTTTGGTGCTTTGATTGGTCTAAATTTCAAATGAAGATTACTGAAATGATGAGTTTGATTGCAGCAGTGCAATTACTAGCAAAAAATGTAACTGCACTGAGTCATGTTACTCAATGAATCACACGCAACTGGAGAGACATCACTGGCTAAAACGCCAAAAACTCACTTTCCAGGCCTATATGACTTCTTGCTGGGAAGGAATCATGTTTATTTTCTGAGAAACGTCCTTATTTCTCGAAAACGTTTTTAATTATTTTCTTAATTAGCCAGATAAGGTCTGAGGGGTATCATCAGCTCAGTGCTGATCAATGAAGAGACATTTCCTCTGGCAACAGGAAGCCTACAGTATTTGCATTTGTAGTTTCTTAATGAGACATAAATGAAGCAAGATCATCTGTGGCTGGAACATGAGTCATGAATGAGCACAGAGAAAGTAAAGAAAAAACAAGACACTATGAAAGATCAGAGTAGGAACAAGCTGGGATAATTTCAACAGTTTTTGCTTTTTTCAGAAAATGTTTTGAGATTTGAACTTAAATGTCTTAGGCATGTTAGTGGAAATTACATTTATACATGAACTGTAAGTATTTATTAGTATTCAGAAATACAATTAAGACATTTATGAAGGACAAAGTTACATTCATAACATCCACACTGTATAAAAGCAAAAGTGCTTTGTGATCACTTTAAATGAAAGCGTCTCAGCCTTGAGACTGAATCATTCTGCTTTGCTGTTTCTTTCATCCAGAGGGGAATAATGAGCCAGCTTTTCTTCATTCATTCATACATCTGACTTCACTTTATCTATCAACCACCATTTATCTATCAACCACCATTTATCTATCTTGAACGGAAAATGGGAACAATTATATTTATGTTAACTATATAGTCCAAACTGATGTTAGACAAGACACAACACATCTTCAAGCACTTGCCATATCTAATTACTGAAGGATGTGATGATGAACAAAACGTCTCATGGTTACGACTGTAACTGTAGTTCCCTGATAAGGGAAACTAGGCACTGTGACTTGGATGGAAGCTACATCTTGTGTCTGAAGCATGTGTGAAAACACTCCAATGTGATTGGTTGGCCACAGCCCATGACATTATTAGCGGAGTATAGGTATAAGAGGGCGAACGTGGCACACGTCATTAAAGGGTAACTCAACCCCTGGTCAGAGCCTGACTCCACCCACTGGCAAATATTTGAAAAATGCTGGCACAGTGGGCAGAGCCTAGCGGGGGCGGGGTGGGGGGGGGGGGGTTGGGGGGGGGTTTAGGTGCACCTGAGACTAGAGTCTCTCTGTAGGCAAGGGAATGGTGAGCTGGTGTCTGCTTACGTCAAGCAGTACCACAACATCCAATAGGAAAATTCAACTGCAGTATTCACCGTTCATCCTGAGGAGGGCAACACTCAGAGACGTTTTTACACCATATATTGTAGAATTAAAACACTTTATACCCAAATGTCAAAAAACATACTCGAATCAATGAACAGGATTAATAAAGCCCCAGTCTTAGAGATCATTCATTAAAAAAAAAGTTGTTTTAGGGTTTAGTTACCCTTTAAGTTCTTGGGAACGTGAAATAGGAACTCTGGACTGCGTCTTGGATTGACGCTATGGGGAACAAATATCCACTCCGCCATGCCGTTTGGACGCCTGCCTCACTAGATGAAAATATGCACAAACATAGCATACAATAGCCGCGTTTCCACTGCCGGGCCAGGGCCGAGCCGTGCTGGTGCGTGCCAGGGCCAGTCGCGTTTCCACTGTCACTTCCGGGGCTTGAGCGGGGCTTCCTCGGGGCCAATGGCCAGGATTTCTGGCCCATCGAATACCTTGGGCCAAAGCGGGCCAGCTCGGGCTAGAGGCGTGCTCAAGGTAAAAGGCGGAGTTTATCGGTGTTATGGAACGTTATGATCTGAAGCAAGATGCACATTTCACTGTTTTATATTGCGAAAAATAATCGCTGCTCGAAATGGAGAATCGCCTGTACTGGTCTGTGGAAGATACCAAGCTCTTCTGAGCATTTGGGCAGAAGAATGACGGCGTGTGAAGAAACGAGGACGTTATAAAATGCATCGATGCTGAACTTTTTAAGCTAAGCATTCAGCGAGCAACGTTTAAAGTTCAGGAAAAATAAACAAGTCGCGGGCGCAGTATATTGTACAAGGCGATTAAAACCCACAATGGACAAAGCGAAGCTCAGAGAAGGGACTTTCCATGGTTCGACTTGATGTACGGTGACCCAGCACCGTCCACTCGCGAGACAATCGGGACACTATTGCAGCCATGGCCGGTGAGTTAATATACACGCTATCTTCCTATTATAAATACATTCATAATACCCGCTGAAATGGGTTGGGTTGTATTGTATTGTATGACGTTTGATCCAGAAAGGCGTGTTGGGGCGGGGTTTATGGCAGCGCTGCAGGGCTACTGGCCCGGCAGTGGAAACGCGAGCCCGGTGCTTGAGGCCCGAGGCCACGGGCTCGGCTCGGCTCGGCTCGCTTTTAGCTCTGGCCCGGCCCTGGCCCGGCAGTGGAAACGCGGCTATTGACTCAACGGATTACTTATGCAGAGTCAGAGTGTCCATCTGTGGTGCGCACATAGACAGACCATCTAGTGGTTCCCTTAGCCATTATAATCGACAAAAAAAGAAGATCCCTTAGCTTCAATGCCTCTATAGCAGGGGTAGTCCCGGCTTCACTGGAACCTTCCTCCGTCCCCAGTGGCAGAGCTCTACAGAAAAATGGCCAGGCTGTGACAGCCTTTTCCCATCTGACACACTTCCTGAAAATGGCTGCTACAGGGAGGTTTTTTTTGTATTCCACTATCAATCTAGGCAGTACCACTACCTCTGAGGAAAATACACCTCAATTTTCATATAGTAGGCAATACCACTACTCACAAACCTGGATAACTGAGATAAAGGAGGGCAAGGCACCCTACTTTTTTTTTTCCCCCTTTTTTATTATTATTTTTTTTTTATTGCAAGTTAACAAGACATTGTAGTTTATACAAAAAGATCAGTGAATTATATACATATACAAAAGAAAGACGTACATGGGGCACATACAAAATAAACAAACAAACAAACAAACAAACAAACAAACAAACAAAAAAAAAAAAACAAAAAAAAAGAAAGAGAACCAAAACAAAAAACACGCCAAAAAAAAGAGCTAAATATAAATATATCGATCTAGTGATGTAAGCAGATACATTGGTAAGTTTAAGCAATGGGATATTTTAGAGATTTAGATAGAAGCATTATTGAGATATTCATAGTCATTGTAATGGAATTGTAGTAGAAGTAGAGGCAGTATTCATACTAATAATAACTATAACAAAGGTAAAAATAGTAGCGATAGTAGTGGTAACAGTGGCAACAAACAGCATTCATGATAATAATAGGAGCAGTAGGAGTAGTGGTAGTACTGTATCTATAATAATAATAATAATAGTAATTATAACAATACATATAGATCAGTAAATAGAATTATTGTGAATATACACTATTCTCTAGGCCTGGGAGCTACTCTACCACTGCCGGTGAGCACAACCAACAGACCCCCCCGACATAGACCAACAGACCCCCCCGACATAGACCCCCCCCCCCCCCCCCACTGTCAGCGACACCCAACCCCAACAGTCACGCCTCTATGAGTCTTCCTCCGCAGAGTAAGATGGTGCACCATAACAGGCACCTCCAGACCAAGCTCACTTAGTCTGGTTGTGACCTGACAGGACATAAGTCAAGTTTGGTTGCCCCTTTTTTTTTTTTTTTTTTTTTGGTAATCTGTGGCTTAGACCCTGATGTGCACTGGTTAGCTCCCCAGCCAGGCACACCACATCCAGCCCAGATATCCGTTCATTCACCATATTTATTTTGCGTGACCGTAGGGATTGGGGGCATGGGCATGTTACTAATGACCATGTCGGCAAGATGTGCCAGTCGTGAGGCACCCTACTTAATTACCCAAAATAGATGGGGAGGGACAACTCATTCAATCCCACAGCTCCAAGGGCAGCTTACCAAAGTAAGAGACCGATAACAAGGAGGGTGCCCCCTTAGACGAACTTCCAACAAACGGAAGTATAAAAGAAACAAATCTGTTAAGCTCTCTCTCACACACACACACACACACACACAAAAGACATTGATTTTCTAGAGAAACCTTACTGTCCCTGACTCGTTCTGTCGCAGGTGTTCTTTTACTTCATGTGTGCAAAGACGTCACACATGCCTCTTGCGCGCATGAATGTGTGCACACACACAGTTTGCTGCTGTTTATGCATCAGCATTTTAGGCACATAAAGGACTTTCTGTAAACAGTATTTTCATTTCTCATCATTTCGATCGCTTGGTGAATCTATTATTCTCTCTTTTCACTCCCTCATCCTGCCGCTCTCTGCCCAATGTTTCAGCCTTTTGTGTCTTTGTACAAAATTGCCATGTCCTATCTTTTTAGTCACAGAGGAGGAAATTAAAACATGTGTGTCAGCCATAAAAAGTAGAATAATTAATAAAATGAACACACAGTGAAAAAACAAACAAACAATTAAAAAAATCATTGCTGAGCCACAGCTGGTAAAGTTGTGTTTCATTTATTGAGGAAAGGAAAATAAACCAAAAGAATCTCAGTCAGGATTCCAGTTCCTATGAGAAACCTTTTTGGTTCTGCTATGATAAAGTGCACTTACAGTTATCACACTTTCCATTAGAGTTTGAGTCCTGGTATTTCTCTCTCAGACACACAAACACACAATGTACATTTCTTTTGCGTACCTAAAAAAAAATACATACATTAAGAGGACAAAACAGACAAGTGTGTTTTTGCATACAAGGTGTGTAACTGTGAAAAGTGACAGTCTAATAGGTTCTCAACGTATCCAGATGTTCATGTATGTGTGTGTGGGGATTCAATCCACAGTAGTGAGAAGTTACAGTACTTAGTTTAGTCTACTCTAAAGAACAAACTTAGAAATGATCCAGGTCTCCACCACAAGGGACCTGACTGAAATCATAAAATCCAACAAACAGTAATCAGCTTGTAATTTCTTCATTTGCAACCATGACTTCCCATGCGAATAATAGGTCCTTTTTAATAGAATAATTTAGTGTTTTAAAAATATAATTTATTTCTAACCAAAATGTCTACATAATAGTTATGTACAGTTTCATGACACAGAGATATCTCTTACAGTTTTTCAGGACTGAATTTTGGCACATTTCTGTTCATTTTGATCCCTAACGAACCAAAGGAACAGGTATGGGACACAAAACATGGTCTTAGTACCACTAAAACATCTTCAAACAACCACATACGCTCCTCTTTTTGAGAAACAGCATTCTGCTAGTGTCACTGGGGAACTGCGTATGAAAAATCTACCGCCCAAATAATCACTCAGCATCTGTCAAGCCTCGGGAAACAACAGGGCAAGCACAAACACTGCAAAGTCAATCTCACATTGTGTTGTTTCAGTGTGGCATTAACATTACATATTATAATGATCTTTGTGAAAATACAAGTACCACAGACTTAGAATGGACTCTAGAACACATATAAAGCAATGGATGAATCTAGATAACACTAGAAAACCTTTTTTTTCTAATCATTTATTCTACTGTTACACTGAACGAGGTTTGAACGGACAGAAAAAGGCAAATCATGTATTTTAGTTGTGGACTGCTTTTACTCAGAGAACCATCTTATAGTATTTCTGAGAGAATAAACAGTAAATGACTAATCTAAATAAAACAAAAACATTGAAAAAGCTATAACGGAAGAGAAACGGTTCAGTTGTTAGTGTTTTTGTGAGCTTACTTTTTTTTTTAAAGTAGAAATGTCGGTGTAAAATGAGCGTGGAATGTTCATCTTGTCCCTGTATTGCACCTTGTTTCCCTTCGGTGACTGTTTGAAGTCACTCTCTCCCATTTATATACAAAATTAAGGATTATCAGTAGATTTCCCTACTGTCTTCTATAGTGTCCCATTTATTCGAAGACAGGTGCTCTTTATACGTTTATTAAATAGTAAAAGCCCTCTCAGATAAAATGCCACTCACCACAAAGTTGAAATAATTGTGCGCATTGTCATATCGTAACAGCGACGTCGTATCAGATCCTTCGATAGGAGCTAAAGCTGAACTTTACAAATCGCAATGAAATAATCTCAAGGCTGCTGCTGTTGCATTTCATATCTGTGCCCCAGACGTTCATGTATTAACACCTCAAAGTAATGATAAAATGAAATGCCATGTCATCCAACTTCTAATAAATGACCAAGGACCAAGTTGCAACATCTATTTAAGAGAGAAAAGACGAGTTCAAATCATGGATTCAACCAAACTGAAGAAACTAAATCAGGAATTAAATGTAAGGCCATTACCTACAACGGAAGTTAGGTAACAACAGTGTTCGATAAGAATGCAAGGGAGACAAAAGCAGCATTTCAGCCTTGCAATTCTGCCCTTTTTTTGTTACTGGAAGAGATTTCAACAGGACAACTTTTGAAAACTCTCTTGGTAACAACTATTTCTGTAAAAACAGCAAAGTAACTTCAGAGCAGCTGCCTGCATTTACTGTCTAAATGCGCACACACACACACGCACGCACACACACAGCTCAGAATCATAATCCGACAAAATGGTGAAATCCATGGAGTACCAGGACTCATTGCTCCGTTTGTAGCTTTTTGATTCCTTCAAGTTTTCACAAGTATTGTAGTATATATGTTGTGAATTTTTCATTGTGTTACTTATTGTTGTTTTTGTTTATAAAGTGCCTTCCAGATGCAGGTGACTGACTTGAGGGTCAGATTTGAAGATGTGTTTTATTCCCCCAGTGTGCAGCGAGTTTGGGAGAAAGGGACTTCTGGGAAATGTCATATTGGCAAATGGGACTACAGAGGGCTTTTGGCACTCAGTCTCAGCTGGAGACCCTGAGTATGAGATGAGGAAAAGGAGGAGAAGGATGTGGAAAAGTAATCTAGTGGATGTGTATACCCTTCCTTTTAATTTCTTCTCGTGGTTCTCCTCTGCTCTTCATTTGTCCCCCCTCTCCTCTTTCATTCTCTGGACTGATAGAACAGGATGTATCCCGACTCAGAGTTCTTGGAAATGTCAGAGGTCAAACCGTAAAACTCCTCTATCGCCTGTGCATCAATTTTCTGTGAGAGAATTAAGTGCATTTGAATAGAGAAAAATATGGTGAAAGAGAGCAGAAAAGAGGAACGGTATATTCTGCATGCATTAGGGTTTATGTTTTGTCTGCATTTTAGCGTTAAGGAATTTATTTTTATTTTTAGGTTTTTGAAAGAAGTCTCTCATATTCACCAAGGCTCTGTTCATTTGATTAAACATAAAGTAAAACCATAAAATGACATTTATAATTCAATAATAGAATTTATTTTTTATATATTATAAAATGTAATTTATTCCTGTGCTGACAAAGCTGGATTTTCAGCACCCATTACACCAGTCTTCAGTGTCACATGATCAATATGCTGTAATATGCTGATTTGCAGCACAATAAACCTTTTGGTAATACTTTATTTTAGTGGCCTTGTTACATGTACTTACTGTAGTAATAACAGTAAATTGTGCATAATTTCACGGAAATAACCCTAAACCAAAAGTGTGTGTGTGTAAATGTATATATATATATATATATATATATTTATATATATATATATATATATATATATATATATATATATATATATATTATATATATATATTCAGGGTTCCTGCACACTTTTTAAAGTCAAATTTAAGTCTTTTTAAGACCTTTTTAAGACCTGAAGAAATCAAAATTAATACCATACATTAGGGGTGTGAAATATTAACAAAAATATATCTCGATATTTTCAACGTTTTGTTGATAATACTTAGATGATTTTTACTGATTGTGTTTTTCTGCTGGTGCCATGGCTGGTTTAGACCTGTTGTTGACAGCTGACTCACGAAGATATTAATATTTGTCATATTCTATGCAGTGGTCAGTTCACAGCAGTGACAGAAATGATTAATTAATATGCAATATTTGCAAACTTAAATTGACTTCCAGGGGCATTTTCACCTATATATGGACATTCTTTCTAAACCTATTTAGAGTTATGCATCACCTTTTATGTCAAATACTAACATTCAAATTAAATTATACAGTAATTATACTTATTTATACAGTAATACTTAATTACACAATTATACAGTACCACCGTTACCAGTCAAATTAAATCATTCAATCAAAATCCATCTTTGCAATGCAGAGGTGACACAGAAGCAGCAGCAGAAGTGGCATTAATATTTACACTCCATTTACAATTGCATAAATAAAGCTATGAGAGTTTTTTTTTAAATCAATATTCAATATTTAAATGATTTCTAATTTTAACGTTTTAATTAAAGGGTAATTTAAATATGAAACTAAAACCGCCCGTAGGTGATTGTCTTAAAGGAGAACTCCGGCGCAAAATGAAATTTGGTCTAATTACACTTTGTTACCTAGTCAACTGTTATCTGAGATTTGTTTTCATGATTATCGAATGTAAATACTTTTATCTCAGTTTACAGTTTAGCCTATAACACTAGTATAACGCAAGTAGATAGGGCATAGAGTAATGACAAATAAAAATCGCTAGTTAATACCACTAACAAGGCTCAAAATAGCCCAACACTAACACGGTAGCATAATCAGGGTCCCTACATACAAACCGAAGCATTGAGAACGTTGTAAGTGTACAAACAGTTTAATAAGAAGATATTTTATACATACAGTCAGCTTCGCGAAAACAGACAGGAGCCATCTTTGGAAAACAGTCTCGAGCAGTCGAACCACGAACGCCGAGCCAAGTGCGCTGGTGAGATGTGAACGAGCCAGTTGTTGTGATAAGGTGGCTCGGCGTTCGTGTTTCGACTGCTCGAATTTTTTATTTGTCATTACTCTATGCCCTATCTACTTGCGTTATACTAGTGTTATAGGCTAAACTGTAAACTGAGATAAAAGTATTTACATTCGATAATCATGAAAACAAATCTCAGATAACAGTTGACTAGGTAACAATGTGTAATTAGACCAAATTTCATTTTGCGCCGGAGTTCTCCTTTAATAAGCGAGTTGAGGGAATCATTCATTCAACCGATTCGTTCAAACGGATGATTCGTTCGGGAAAGAAACAAGTGATTGTTCATTGAAACGTTAAAATGACTCGTTCAAAACGGCACTCACTGATGTGATATTCTAATATAAGAACATAATATGATGTAAATATAAGACAAAAACTAATTTGGGACATTGGACATACCTATAATCTCCTGCTTTCACTGTGTGATGTGTGTAGTTATAACGTTAGCCTATAACTGCACACATCACACAGTGAAAGCAGGAGAGACAATTGCGATGTCAGCTCACAGTGCCTCATACATCGTTAAAACAATGATTACAATATCATAATAGACAATACACATCGCACACCCCTACGCACATAAAGAATGAACTTACGACTGAACTGACATTCGCCAACTTTCTCCTCCTCTCCTCTCTCGCGTGCAGGAGATAGAGACGTTATTCTGCCGCGAATGTGATGCGGCGACGGCGAGTTGTCACGTGACCAAGCAAATCCACAAAGATAGAATAATAAAAAATAATACTACGCTAATTAGTTTTAATTTGGAAAACATTTATATATGTCTAAGTCGAAGTGTCATCTAAAATTTAAGACCTTTCATAAGTAAAAAATAAGACTTTTTAAGACTTTTTATGGCCTTAAATTTTAAAAATCTAATTTAAGACTTTTTAAGACTTTTTAAGGACCCGCGGGAACCCTGATATATATATATATATATATAAATAAAGATGGTGCATACCTCCACAATGTCATCATCAAACAGCAGCCAGAAGCCGTGACTCTTCACGATGCTGATATAATGGCCTCTGTTTGGGCCACTAATACAAAGAGGTACAGAGGCAGTGTTTACATTTTTCAAGGAAATCAAATCATATTTTAAATATTTAGAAACTGAATATTTTTCAATATTTGTGCATAATAAAGATATAAAACACCCTTTTTATTTTTTACATGTATCTTTCCTGATAAATACATTATTCTTGAAGAAAAACCATTACCATTATGGTGTACTTTCAGACTACGACAAATTCGCAAATATTCGCAGCATAGTGCATTGAGGCTCCAACTGCATATGATGTCAACATTTATCAAATATGACTGTGTTAATTCAGTATGTTTGATATGTTGCAGATGTGCATGTTTGACAGTTCTCGTACCTGCCACAGTGGACCACCACAGCGACAAGGTCATACATGCGATCGAGGTTGACAGCGTCAACAGAGGTGTTGAAGAGGCGGAGCTCCAGTGGAAAGACCACACGATAGCTCAGTTTAGTGTACCGATGCAGCTGCTCCATGTACTTAAAGCGCTTCAGATGAAGAGCCAAGATCATGGGCAGCTTCTTCACACGCATACTGCAACACATACAAAACCCAATCACAAAACAAACAAAAAAAATCACTGGCACGTATACTTTCACATTACAGTATCTAGAGCAGCACCACTGAAAATGTCTACACTTATGACAGTCTGATCAAATAATGTTAAAATCATAGCTAATAATCATGCGCCCAATAAACATACTGCTAAAATACTATGGAGTCACTAAATTGTTCACTTAACAGTTACTCTAATTTTGCAGTATTTTAGCTTACTGAGTCTTTGGTCTTAATAAATGACAGTTTTTGGGGAAATCTACAACATTTGTATTACAGTTGATTCACATTATTTCTTTAGCAAATCAGGGGATATGCTACAATGTTTACACTCAAATTAACACAATTAACATGAGTAGTGAATTCCTCCACATGGAAAGTATAGCAGTATGTCATTCTGAACAGTAGTTATGCACTCCACCACATCATATCAACATACATCCGCTAATGCTCACCGTTTCTGTGCCTCTTGTTTGCTACAGCACATCTCACAGTAGTATTTATACTCACTGCACAGGGTCTCTGTATTACTGAAGTCCCTGTAAAAGCCATCAGACAAAACACACATCTACTAAAAAGCATGAACACAGTGCGAAAATACTGGTTGTGTCCGTCAGCATGTGTGATTACTGTTTTGTCATTGATGCACAATGCTCATGCCATTGACGTATGCTTACCTGAGACAGTGCGTTATTGAAGTGTTCTGCTCAACATCTACAGACAAATCCAAAAAGTCTTCATCCTTGCTGCTGACCTGTAAACATGTAAGGCACAAACCAGCTACATATTGAGGAAGAGAAAACACATCTATGCCCCATTAACAAAACCTCTTCAGAAACTCTGATCTCCCTCGCCACAGAGACAATCTTAGTTTTCAAGCATCTTCGAGGGGTAGAGAGAGACCCGATTGTCTCCTGTTGTCTTGCACTTATTGCAGAAGATGTGAGCGAGCACTGGCGTGTGACGGCGTGAAAGCACTGTTGAGTCGAGTGACAGTGCGTTAATGAGAGGAAAAATTTGGTTAATCAACAGAGAACAGTTTCTTTCTTCAGGCAGCAAAGTTCAAGCGATTGACCGAATGTCGTTGTATAAGACCACTCACAATGATTTTGCGAAAAAAAAAAAAAAAAGTCCTTCTAAGGCTGTCTAACAGAAGAGTACTCTGATGTTTTTGAAAAACAAAATATAGCTTTGCTCTAGTGTTGTCAAAAAACTCGGTACTTCGGTACCAAGTCGGTACTAAAAAAAATTAACGGTTACGGTACCAGCTTTTCTAGGTACCGAGTACCGGGTTAATCCGGTTCTTGATGCGCTGTCGGAAAGGTGCAGAGTTGCGTCCTCTTCATAAAAACACTGAGACGTGGCGACCGGCGCTGCTAATGCGGCTCTGAATCCACTTGTTGACAAGAAAGGAGGAAAGAGCCACATATGGAAATATTTTGAATTAGGCTAATGTCACGTTGCCATAATGGGCCGTTCACACGTACACATAGCGCTTTTTCTGCGCGTTCAAATTTCAAATGTAGGCGCGCGGGAAGCGCGCTCATAATAGAAGCGACGTGCAAGCTTGTTTTTCCAGGCGCGTCACTGTTCATGGTTGCATAGCGGAGACACGGGAGAGCGAGAGCTTGTGGAGAAAGCGGTGTGAACTGCGCTTCCGTGATGACGAGGAAGTGTCAGCAAAGAATTAATTGATTTTTTTAGCCCTTGCATTAAAATCAGCTACAGGGTTCTCAAGTTTTGAAGACATCAGGCAAGAGTGACATTTTTGGCAGTTTTGGATTAAATAAAAGTACAGTTAAATCAAATAAAACATGTTTTATCTCCTGTATAGTTTGGTAACACTACAATAAGATACCATTCATTAACATTAATGCATTATCTATCAACACATTGAGTGAACAATATATTTTTACAACATTAATTAATGTTTGTGAATGTTATTTAATACAAACACTTGATTGTTCATATTTGTTCACTTCATTCATTGTGCATTAAATAATGTTAACAGATAAAACTTTTGATTTTAAAAACGTATTAGTACATTTTTAAATTAACCCCAAGGAGAATAATTGCTACAGTAGGCTACTATGGTTTATTGTTAGGTAATTTTATATAATGTTATCTATCAAATAGAATCTACTTATTGTAAAGTGTTTTTAATACTACAGTTTCCATATTTGTAACCGTGATATACACTTTAATATATGTAAATTTAATCTAAATTAAGCTTTGGTACCGAAATTGGTACCGAGAACCGTGAATTTTCACTGGTATTGGTACCGAATTCTGAAATTTTGGTACCGTGACAACACTACTTTGCTCATATATTTACATATCTCTTTTAGAATTGAAATTTCTTAAAAATGCATTTTTAAAAAATTTAAGTATTTTTATATTAAGTTTATTTATGTACAGTAGTATTGCCCTGAAGAAGCTGCATATCAGATATTAGTATACATTTCACAAGACAAAACTTAATTTTAAAAAAATTCTCCAGAAATATATTCTTTATAATGCTTACAGCCTTCTGTGGTGTTTTGCATTAATAAATATGGTACAATATTTATTTTTGTGGAATACATAGAAACGTCTGTAAAATAGCTCTATCAGCTGTGTTAAAAACTAAATAAAACAATAAAATACAAATGAATACATATTTATGAGATCCCTCTTATTATTTTTTAATTATATATAATTACATATGTATATGTAAATAACACAAAATATGGGAAAAAAGAAAATTCTTCACTAGTGACTGTATGTGTGTGTGTGTGTGTGTGTAAAAATAATATAATATTATATGTCGCAATTTAACAGCTACTTTGAAATGGACGTCAATGGAGAAAGATGCTTTCTTCATAATGGCGTAGTTACAGTATCTACCATCAGGGGTTAACTAAGCCATGTTAACCAGCTAAACCTCGTCCTTGACCCCTCACTAAATAAACGTTGCAGATTCTGCCAGGGTTATGTAAACTTCATCCAACATTTGCATCTGTGTATCAAGCACTTCAAGGTATCAGCACTCATACCGTTTCACAGTTGAGACAGCGCGTCTCATTGGTCAGCGTGCCCTGGAAGATATCGTGAACCCAGGTGGGCTCGGCCTTGTTCTGTTCTGGCTCGGTGTCCGTGGCGATGGCAGTGCCGTTGTTCTTCAGCCGTCCATTCTGTTTCTCCTGTTTCTTCTCCTCTTGCAGGATGTCAGCCACAGTGTTCAGCAGGTAGTTCAGGAACTCGTGGGCATCCTGCTGCATGTAGTTATCAAACAGATCTATAGGAAAAGCCAGAAAGTGTAACATAAGATATCAATCCTTGGTGGATATTTTGGTAGCATCCCCAGGTGACTATTTTCTATGTAATTAAAAACAAGAATCTACTTTCTAAAGGCATGTTATTGATCTTAAACCCAATCCTTTCTTACAATGGACTGCAAGGTCACATTCAGATCTGCCTCTATCCAATCAACAACCGATGGATAGAACCAAATCGCTGGCCTACTTTTTCAGTTTTTTTTTTACCTATCAGTTTCCTTGCAACTTCTCAAGTAGATCAATCTACTAAAATGGGGGGAAAAATGAAATCTCCAAAAGTTTGTTTTACAAGGTTTCAATAGCATATTTCAAATCAGAAGTACCATCCGACAACAATTGCCTCATAAATTAAGCTTCTTTAGCATAAATGTGATCACATGAACTGAGAGGAACTCTATGGTCACACGTTTGAGCACAATGTCGGTACATGCCATACCATGTGCAATCATATACCCAACTCTCTGTGAGTGTGTGTAGCTGGTGAAGTGACGTCTCTCTGATAAAGGTCTGTATTGTTAATTCATAGAGAGGGCCTTTTCTGGAATGAGAACAAATCCTCTTTTATACTACATACTATCCCTCCCCTCTCCCTCAAAACACACACACCTGATCTGTTACACCTGCCTCTCATTCAGCATATCACACAGAGGCTTACTGTTAGTGCACAGATTCGATTTTTCACATAGTCCCCTATCTGAACGCCAGCAACAGCTCTATTAGTTGCCAAAAATATCATGTTAATATCGTTACCATCAAACACTTTATATTGGATTCACAAGCAGATTTTAAATTTCTCATAAACCTGTTTTTCTGCAAATATTAACAACATCAAAGTGTATCTGAGGATATTTTAGCAGTTTTGTGGGATTCAGGATTGACAACAGATGGCTTAGTCATAGTTAGACACCATATTTATCTTGATGTGAAAAAAAAAACAAGGACAGTACAATCTGTTCAATATGTCTTTCTTTTGTGAATGTGTCGATCATTCAGTCAACATTGGAAATAAGTTGTTTCACGAATTTCCACAAAATTGGATGGATAGAGCCAAATATGGTATCTATTCTGATTAAGATCAAACAGATTGCAGTTCAAATGAGGAAGATGTTGTGCTATTCATTTAGTAAAGTTGTTTTGGTTGCAGCTGAAGCTTCTTGATTCTTTTCAAGGAGGTCTAAAAAGCGCAATCCATTACTATTCATTTCAATGGTAGCTGCTCAATGCAAGTTTGTGATTTCATTTGTTTATGAACACTCACTTGCAGATATAGGGTTTGAGCCAATCACCTAAGCTGTAAATGCATTGCGATTAATAATTAGAAGAATTAGGGCCCTATGATTTGCAAGATGCAGAAAATATTGACATTTTGATGATTACAATTTAATTAAATCATATAAACAGAATCCAGAAAAATTCAAATGGAAAACACAAAATATGGGAAAAAAGAAAATCCTTCCCTAGTGACGTAGATGTAGATGTGTGTAGTGTTGTTGTTGTGTGTGTGTGTGTGTGTAAAAATAATATAATATTATTTGTCGCAATTTCACAGCTACTTTTAAATGGACGTCAATGGAGAAAGATGCTTTTGTCTTCATAATGGTGTAGTTACAGTATCTACCAGCAGGGGTTAACTAAGCCATGTTAACCAGCTAAACCTCGACCCCTCACCATTCTCCTTCCGCAGACGTGAGATGAACTTCTTGGGGGGGATCACGCCCACCTTCTTCTTCTGCGTGGCGATGCTGTGGAAGAGGTCGGCCAGACAGGTGAGAAGGTTCTCCTTTTTCTTCTGCTGGACTTTATACGCCAACACATTCTCCCTGAACGGCCGGCAGAAATACAGAGCCTGCAACACTGAGTTACAGTAACATGTGTTCCCAAACTAGAGAAAAAGACACAGAGAGAGGAATTCATTTAGGTTGAGCAAATCAATTCTGGAGCGGGAAATAAACAAAGAACACTTGGGACGCAGTTAAATCTGAAACCGAGAGATAAAATCTGGAACAGTCTATGCTGGAGGTGCACCAGGGAGGAAGCATGCATGGGTTAAATAAACGTGGATCTAGACATTTACAATCAAGAAAGACATAGAAAAACTCCCTGCTCACCGCTAAAAGCAAATCAAAGACCTAAAAAAACTAATGGTGCTAAAAATGCTTTTATGCACGGGCTGACAGAGCAGCACTTGCTGTTACTGTGACAACAGAGCATTGTTTCCCTACCAAAGGCCTTTCCTGTCTGCGCACACTGACAATGATGTGGTTTTAGGGGCTTTTTGGCATTTTTATTGACAGTGAAAGCAGAGATATGACAGAAAATTATAGGAAGATGAGGGTAAGAATCATGAGTACTCGGAAGTGACAGCGTCACAGCAATGAATGATCATGAGAACACAATAATAAACAAAACATTTTTTCACACCGATCGAAATGTAGTAATTATTTGGAAATGAGCTGAACCCCAAAAATGTGTTTTCAGGTCACATTTTTTAGACAACTGTTACTAACTTTTTAGTGCATGATTAATATTTTATAATGTAACTTTTTTTCTTTGTAATAGTATGTTTTAATTAATAATTTGTTAATATAGCACATCTTTTTTTTCTCACCTTCATTGACAAAATCACAGATTAAGTGCCAGATTTATTAACAGCTTGTACCAGGACAAACTCTCTTTTGGCATTAAAAAAATACTGTCAGGATCAACTAAAGACACGCTGTGAAAAATTAGCAATGCAGCTGATCTTATTGCATATGCATTTGTATGAGTTTACATTTCAGACGCAAAATTTATGGGAGGAGAGTTTTTAAATGGATCATGCAAGGTGTTTTACTAAGGTTTGCGCTGGTCAATTTACTATTATTTACACCATTATTTACAAAAAAAGCATGTCTTAAAGCAGACGCTAATCCGTTGCTGTTGATCAATATTTTGCGTTTTTGGCTTTTAATATGAATATGTAAAACTAACTGTTATCTATAAGCTAGTTTGCTTCAAAACAAGGACAAAATTTGCATTTAGAAGATATAAGCATTCAAAACGTAGTCTCTCACTTCCGCCAATATGGATCAATGCTTTTGATGACATCACTCTGCACTTCAGCTTCTCATCAGATTTTCTGTCAAATCAAATGCTCTCTAGAATCTAAAGTCTGGTTTCACATTAGTGTCATGCGAACCATCGCAGTCTGCTCGGGTCCAGAGACATGATTGCACAGAGCGGATCATATGCGCAAGTCAGCGCATACCAGAAAACATATCGAACCCATTTGAATTCTGCAGAGAATGCTATTTTAAAGCGATATGAAGGATATTCGGTGGACAACCGGTTAGAGATTAGGAGGAAACTGAGGCTTTACCAAGCTCAATGGCTCTGGCTCTGTGAAACGCTATTGGCAATTTTATAAAAGGGGAGGAGTTGTTCGATATGTCCAACCCTGTCTTCCTAAATAATTACATATTTAAAAGTTTTTCCTGTGAAATAAAATTTTTTACGTGTCAAAATATACATACAATATACATAACATCATAATATACATCCTACACCAGCTATATTGATAAATCTACCCGATTTTTCATACCAACAGAAAAATATAGCGGGATAACCTGGCTTCTCTTGAGACTTCACTGCTTCAGAGCGGTCATAATTAATTATATGCTAAAGCCTGACATGATTGGTAACAAGGTTTGTGATGTCAGAAACATCAGCGTTTTTAAACAGCGTTTTTGAGCAATGGTGTTTATGCTTTTTAAGACAAACCATGTACAAATTCATATTAAAAACACCATATAAACAACATCAGGGTGACAATTTTCCTTCTAATTTAAAAAAAGGAACAATAATAAGAACAACAACTGTGACCTATCTTTTGTGGATCTCCTTCTAATCTTAATAAGTTAATAGCAAGAAAAATAATAACCGTGACCTGATTTCTGTGGATCTCCTTACTGAATTTACTGTTCTGCCAAAACAAGAGGCAGCTTGACCTGAAAGATTCAGCTTCAAGGCTGGAACAGTAATGCTCATTAATCATACCAGCTGTGCTAATGGCAGCAGGAATAAATACCAAGTTGTCAAGCTGCCCTGTTTTGCAGTCAAAATCACATGCTAATATATTTTGCAGAAGAGTACAAACAAACTGCTCCCTTCTCTTAAAAATAACAAAAAAGCGGGTTGCCAAGGTTGTGAAATGTGCTATTTCACCAGTTCAACACTTACAGTAAGCTGGTTGTTTTGCCTCAATGTTGTTGTGTCCCCCAATTTTACAATAAATAATACTAAGCAATACAACATGGCTTGATAACGCCCACAAATGAGAAAGTCTCTGTTCACTAAACAAATATGCAAAAAGTTACCATATGTATATTTTTACTTCCTAACCAGGTTTTCACGACAATGGCTCACGTGTGAAGCCATGTGTTTGTTTTAGGGTGAGTCTGGCGCTGTGTGATACTTACGTTGACCAATCCAAAGTAGTGTTCATTAATGGGAAACTGCTCTGGACCAATGTCTTTCTCCAGAGCAGAGGCATTGGTGCCCTGAAATGACAGAAAGAGAGAGGGGAAAAAAGTAAAATATGTTAATTATATTGAATATTCATTCTCATCTAGAATTTTTAAGACAAAGTGAAAAGCTATAATTTACATTTACTCACAGCTTTAAATTACATTTGAATTTTTCTCTAAATGCCAACACATTAAATATTCCTTGCAAAAAACACCCAAAATGGACATATTAGGAACAAAATCACAACGTGCCTTGCCTTCACATTTTTATGACAGAGGCAGTTTAAAAGATAGCTAGAGATTGACTCATCCTGTATATGATGCTGCAAGTAGCACTATGACCTGTTCTGTTATAATTATATAAACTGATTCTTGAAACTTTGGCAAAAACATGTCCCACTAAGAAAAGTGCTAATTCTGTTGGAAATCAATAACATTTTCATGAATAAAAAGAATCAATGTTATAATCAGGGGGTCCTTTGCACATATGTAAGGTTCTTTTAAAGGTTTATTTTTTATTTTTTTATTCATTTAATGATATGCTGGCCGGTTGCCTACAAAATCAGTTGTCCTTGGATAGGAGATAATCATTTCAACTTGATTAAAAAATTAAAAAGTAATAATTGAATTGAATAATATCTTTACCACATGAAAGAGTACATTGTAATATGTATTAAAAACTACAAACAGTGAGTTTTGAACAATATTTCATATTATTTCATGGTTGCTCAAAATGTGTCCCACATATTCGTCACCACCGTCAGATATTTATAAAAAGCAATAAAATCAAGCAACTAAAAGGTCAACTACACTCCTGAGGACCCCATTTTCAAACCTTCAGCTCTACTGCATGCTTCAAGATCCTCAAGCTCTCCTAAGTTTTCTATTTTCTCTTAAACTTGTTCATATTTTTGGACACTGCTACTGTCACAACCATAACATGTCAACACCGTCTCTTTTGTATAAAAAATATTAGATTAGATTATGACATAAATGTATACTTTTTAAGAAGAGGTCTGAAGTAGCTAGCAACAGAGGGTAAACAAGATGGCTAATGTGAACAACTCATGCATATCATGTAAAAGAGTAGCTTTTTGTCACCACCGTCAGACGTCACCACCGTCAGGTTTTCTGTCTGACGGTGGTGACGTACAGTCTGATGGTGGTGACAAAAACCTACAAATGGTCCTCAACAAAGGCTAGAATATAATTGTTGATCACAATAAATACCAATATGACCTGTAATGTGTCATTAACCTCTTTTATATTTTTATTTACATAATTCTACCTATATTTCTTCCATACAGGCCTACACTGCATGCTACTATTAAGCAATATAGTGCGAGTGATAGTGAGGATATCCATGAGCATCCTCATGAACACGAGTGCTATATTGCTTTTATATAGCAGTTCAACTTGCATCGTAACACGTTTAAAGCAATTAAATTGTGTTTTCTAACGTTCATTTAGATTTTCGCCTGCACTAAAAATTAGCTCCAAACAACCAGCTTGGTTGCTCCGAACATTCCAAGTTCAAAAACAATGAAGTTGCGCATTGCGCAGTTTAAAGCGAAAGGTGGAGTGATTATCAGCTGTGAAGATTATGGTCGAGTGAGGATGTGCATGGATATCCTCACTCATTGGGGTACTTTTATTAATGATAGCCTATTGCTAATTGAACCCATATATTTCTTGTTGAATGTTTGCCACAGTGCTCACAATTGTTGTTATCTGTTCTTTACGTCCAACAGTTTACAGTTTTCAGAAGAACACTAGATGACAGTTTAATATTTTGTCAGTGATGCATTGTACATTATTCCTACTGGTAATGACTTTATTTTTTACTAAGATGATTTAATTTTTGATGATATGGGGATGGGGTACTTTTAATAATGATATTGCTTAATTGTACTTGACAAACGTTTATCTCAGTGCTCAGGATTGTTATTTTTTGGACCAAATAGTTAAATAAAGTTGTTAAGCAAGAAGCCATTGACTTGAGTGGTATAAAGTTTGGAATTATATGTTGTAATGAGGCCACTGTCACCACCGTCAGATTAGTGTCACCACCGTCAGTTCTAAAGTCACCACCGTCAGAGGGAGTTTTATTTGTTTAAAATGAATATGCATACAATATGTTTCTTTATTGCTGTTGAGTTATTAAAGTAATAGCTTCTTTTAATACAAAAATATGTTTGTTAAATAAAAACATATTACTTTTTGTCTTTAGGCTTAAAGTAAATGTTGTATGATGTTAGATCTTTTAAGGGAGTACACGTGAAACAGTATAAAAAAATGAACAAAAGTGAATATTCAACATTTAACAGCATATATGTGTACTAAGAATGCCAGATAATGATTTTAAAACTCTAAATACATATTAGACCAAATAAATAAAAAATAATTAGCTTTTTATTGAGTCTGACGGTGTTGACAAAAACAAAGTAATAACTGAAAAAACTCCTAGTTTATGAAAAAAATACAAAATGAGGAGGTTGCACCGGTACATTGCTGAACAGCCAAGACCTTGGTCTATAATGATATACCTTCAGATTTTGTAAATTAACTAACTTTTTATTTTCAAAATTAAAACCTGTTTTATCCAAATTCCCAAGAATCAGTGTATAATTATATATATAAATTATATAATAATATAATTTATAATTTTCTATCATAGTCGGTAAGGCTGGAAAAGCTTTGTCAATTCCCTCACCATTGGCAAGTGTGGCAAACGCTATTTAAGTATTATTTATATAGCTTTTATTTATTTTCATTTTAAATTTAGTTGAAGTTTAGCCATTTTATTGTGGTAAATTTTACAATCTAGATTTTGATCTAGTTACAGAATCATCTAGAAAAAAAGTGCTCATACATAATTATACAACTATCATTCACAATAAGCAGTTACGTATTTGATTTTGGAGTCCAGTGACCATCCATTCAAACTAACAGAGCTACACAATGCTTTATAATGGATAGAACAACTAAGCAGGAAGTGATGTTGGATAAGAACCCATGAATCAATTGGATTCCCCAAAGAACTGTACACAATACCGTTCAAAATGACCGTTAGGGTCAGTTGTTTCATAATTTCATTTAGTAAGGATGCATTAAATTGCTCAAAAGTGACAGTAAAGACATTTATGCAATACATTTATGTTCTTTTAAACTTTCTATTCATCAAAAACTGTAATCAACATTGATAAGCACCACATTTTTTAGAATGGTTTCTGAAGGATCATGTGACACTGAAGACTAAAGTAATGGCTGATGAAATTCAGCTTAGCCTAACAGAAATAAATTACATCTTAAGTTAACATAGAAAACCATTATTTTAAATTATATTTCACATTCACAATATTTCTGTTTTGACAGTATTTTTTTGGTCAAATAAGCACAGCCTCGGCGAGCTTGGTTTCAAAAACATAAACGAATATTACCGACCCTAAACTTCAGAACAGTATTGAAATGGCTGACCTTTTATAACCCAACATATCTCTGGATGACTCTGAATGAGCAGATCAGGTAATGACTAAACACCACAATTGGATCCAGACATCAAAGTCATACATCAGTTAAGTCAAGACCATGACTGACAGTTGAAAGATGGGAAATAGCCCCTCTCTCTATCTGTGCATTGTCTAGTGTAGTGTTATTAACCTGACTCAGACAGCATCCTTTTATCCGTAGGAAATATGAATCCGCAAAGTCCTTCATTTCCAGCACTAATAGATCTTCATTGCCTATTGAAATAGAAATGCGGCATTGTGCAAGATATTTTTTTGCCAACATTTGACTTTAAATAGGGGTAATTTTCTCATTGTCTACTACACACAATTGTCAGCTAAGCCATCTTATGTTTAGGGACATAAGGACACACAAATATATAAGTCAATATGTTGCCGGACGCATGTTCTCAAACTAAAGTACACGTGTGTGTGCACACGAGTGGTGCAGGCATGACAAACACTTTGTTTTCTTTTTGAATGGTTCAGTTCAGTTCAATTTTATTTATATAGCACATTTAAAAACAATCGTAATTGACCAAAGTGCTTCACAAGATCCAAAAAAAAATAAAAAAAATAATGGGGTTTTGGTTAAATGGCTGATATAAGGTCTGTGGTGAACACATGCTCAAGACACTTTCACGTTTTATTGACTGACATAAAAAAATACATCAATATTACCCCACTCGTGATTTTTTTAAGCTGTTACGTGTTTTGAAAAAGGTGGTTGCTAACAAGAGGCTAAATGAGACTACAGAGGCTGTCGAGGAGAGTAAACGTGAGTCAAACTGTTATGGGAAAAATTGACGCGAGTCAAACGTTATGGGAAAATGTTTTTAGAAAAAAACTGAAAGAGTTTTTCTGAAAATTGTGTTCATCTGTGATTATCTTGATGGACAAAACGTGCAAGCACCATACACTTTAGTTTACAGAGCTTGTTTTAGCCATAATCCAAAAGCCTATGGGAAAATCCAATTGGGTCTTTGTCGAGGGAACCAGCGTGATGATAACTGCCTGTCGGCATACAAAGTGACGTCATACCTGCACCACTCTATAGACTCATGTTTTCAAACTGAAGGACAGGTCTGCGGTTGTGCACACCAAACACACACTTAATCGAGGTCATTTAAGCAGGATAGAACATGGAAGACATAAAGAACAACATTTCATTAGCTTGCCTTGTATCCATGGTCAATGAGCCACTACAAGACGTGGCCCCAAACACATGCCGATGAACAAATGAACCCTGTCCAACCATTAGTTACATAACTAGCACTAAACAGCAGTCAGACGTTAAGTCTGAGCCCCCTCATGCTGGAAATAATTCACTCTTCATGTTCCTAACCACATCTAGCCCTGGCTGACGCAGCACCTGCAATTATCTGAGGATGAACAACTGACAGTGGTTAGAGGTTCAGGCAATGAAATAATATACTCACATTAGCCTTCTTAAACCCCTTTTTAAAAATGTCTCTACAGAAAGCACTACAGAGACAATTAATTAAATAAAATAAAACACAAATATTAGATGAAAATCTGAAATTGAACTTAAACCAAACATTTGAAATGTTGCCTTACTTGCCTTGCCAACTAACTAAAAAGTTAAGAGCATTAACTGCAGATTGAACATAAGGGAACTGCAAGGAAACATCTAGATCTTTCTTCTCTCAAAATCATTTACTAAATGTACGTAACATACTGTATAAACGTAAACAATTGAAAGAAAACGGATGTGTACGAGTATAATGGATCCGTGTGTCAGGTCTTAAAGTGACAGCAGCCTAATATACCGTCTGCCAAATTATGAGATAATATTACAAATATCTATATGGGAGTTTTTCCCCATGGTATCAGTGGACAGTGAAAAGGCTAAATGGCTAGTAACTTTGGAAAACCACTAGCTACAGTGGTTTGTGAGCAAAAAAGTTAATGTGTCAAGCCCTGGCCACCAATATAGTGCATCCAAATAAATAATACATCTAGTTCATATATAAACAAAGATAAATCAGACATATTCTCAATCCCTTGATGCCATTCCAGCAGTTAACGGCTCAAAAAAAAAAGAATCATATAGTTTTAGATGTCAATATTGGCTACTTTTATGGTGCCGTTTCAACCTTTCTGAATTTCGAAAGTGCAGTCTCCATTCATTCTAACTGCATAGAACGAAGTGACCTGTACATTACATCTTTCAACACGTTTTTTTTTAGCTTAATTTTGCAAAATGGCATTACAGCAATACAAAGAGAGTAAATGTCTATGCAAAGCACACAGCTACTCATTTACATTTTAGGAAGCAAAAATTATAGATACCTATTAAAAACAGACTAGCATACTATTTTATCACTGAGACTGTTTTATCGTAAACAATTCCAAGATAAAAACACAGATAGGCTACTAACCTGAGCTATCAAAACATAAAGGGGCATCACTGATACTGCTATTTTCCATTAGGTAAATACATTTTATGCAATTTCTTACACTTTCAGTTTATTATTTGAGCATGTAAATATTTCTAGTTATGATAGATGCGTTCATTACAGCGGTGATCCATGCATACATCAGCTCATAATTGAGGTCATGCACCTGATTGTGAGGAAAGCCATTCAACCATCATTACGTAAGAGCTAGCCAGCGCAGTATCCACTCACTTACCATATTACAAATGGAGGCGATGTTTCTGACAGTCATTTAGTTTATAAGGTGCCCCTCGTTGCCATCTTTATGAATTAAACATGATAGTAACAGCAGTACACTGACAGGCCAAGCTGCAATCCCAACCGAGGACAGCAATCAGTGACCATTCAATTCCCGCTGCTCATGCAAAGTGCAAACAAAGCGAGAGATAAACGTCTACGGCTATTTGTTTTCTTCATGGCCACTGCAACTAAGAATAAGAATACAGAATATATTTATTGTAAACATCTTTGCCAGTTGTACGTACTAAACGAAACATTCACATCCTGGATTAGCGATCTAACACCGCCCACTGAGACGCGATTGGTGCATTTGTTGTATACGACATGAAACGCTGCTCAGTTGATTGACAGGTTGATGTACCAATGAATATCGAAAACAATCGTTCGAACTTTCGTTGTGGCCAATAGAATTATGATTAGATAGTGTGGGTCTGCGGATTGTCCCACAGTTCACAACTTTACAGTACACTCAAAATCCATAATAAATTATAAAGAAACTATAAAGGTAAATTATATTTCTTCCAAACGGTAACATGAAGCACTCTTGTACATCACATACACTGATACATACAAATATCAGGCGCAATAGTTTAAATTCAAATGTATAAAAAGGGCATTTCTCGAGAAATAGTTTGTGAATATGACTCTGTTGTTGTAAAACGGTCTCATATGCCCTGCTTACTGTCATTAATTTACTTTCCCGCTGGATTGCAATGTCTGATTCGTGAATTACAGTTATTTTGAATCGGATCTTTTCCCAAAACCAGTCAGCGAATGACTCGTCCGAGCGATTCTTGGAACCGTTTGAAAGAACTGAATCGCGGAAATGAAATGGAGGCGGTCTCTTTAAGTGTCCCATAATTCCACGCTGTAGTCACATGTGTTCATTTCGCAGAGAGCTCACACAGGATCGGACGCAACATGGGTGCTGGTAAGTGTCTGACTGCATTCACAGATATTTGTACTTTATTCTCTTATATGTCTGAAGTTATGCTTCATTTTACATTTACATACAGTGTTCTGTAAATAGTCTGTTTACTAGAACAGTTACAATTAGATTAATTTGGCGTCGAAAATGCACAGAAAAGTGAAATACCGAGTAGAAAAACAGGAAAGGCTTAGTAAAACATGATGTACATCTTGATATTAAACCATGATCATAATATGAAAGTGCTAAGTTGATGTGCAGGAAGGCCACGTGTGGCTCGAGGACGCACGTGGTGGATATGCGGCCTGTCTCCCCGCTGATATATTACATGCATGTGCTTTCTTTCTTTAAATAGTCTGGCCGTCTGAACCCCCTGACTGAAGAGAAACGTGCAACTTTCGATTATGTTCACGTAAACGGTAAGGAAGTGTTTTTAAAATTTAATTTAAGGTCCTCAGTGACAAACAAAAGGGAAAAATTATTTCTCTTATTATTCCAGATCTTGCTCAAGAGAAGCTCTGCTCTAAAACATGTTTGTATTTCTATTACTAATGTTTTTTCCAATCATTTCTAGGCTCCTATATTGGTTTGGCCCTGAGCCGAGGCCACACTATGGCGAATCCTTCTCTAAAAATCCTTTGGTAAGTGATATACCTGTTTTTCTAATTGTTAGCCCCTTTTATTGCACACTCAAGTCCTGCATGTCTTGAGTGATCAACACGGAGGGGTAGAGGAATTCTCTCATAAACCTGAAGTATCGGCTTAATAATCCTTGCTTCGGATCCTGTCGGGAGAAACAATTTTTGTAGTAACGTTAGTTGGTCGTGCTTATTCTGTGGTAAGATACCTGCTCATGTCTGCATTTATTTTGCAGCTAATAAATCGCAAAGGCAGAAAACAGACGAACCACAGTCATTAGGTGAGTTTTTTACACAACCAGTCTGAAATACTAATGTTCCCTTCTTTGCTTTGCCCTCTGGAGGCTGTCGGTGTCTCTAGTGGCCATAATAGGGGGGTACAGTAAGCTACTCTTGCTAAAACCTAGGTCAGAGGTCACTTCTCTGTGCCTGGATCCTGTCGCAAGAAACATGTATATCAGGATTCAATGTTAAATTCAGTAGTGTAATGTGATTTTTAAAGTGAAATGTTTTTTCCTCTTGTTTCTCAACAGAACCCATTGATGGCTTCATTCCTGGGGCCCGTGTGTTCAGTGATCGTGGTGGCATGTTCCTCATAGTAGTGATGCAGTATGAGTGGAGCTCATTTTATCACTGTTTGGAGCATGCCTGAAATGAGTGGTTACTATTGTAAACCATGTGATATATATATATATATATATATATATATATATATATATATATATATATATATATATATATATATATATATATATTTGTATAAATGTTTTTGTAAACAATAAAGAGACTTGCTTTAGCTTTTGTTTTGTTCTAACATCAAGTCATGATTCCTCTCAGAGAAAAGTACTCTTAGTGGTCATGGTTCATCTGTATTTGGGTCTGTGCATTTATTTTCTTGAGGAACTTTTGCAAATTAAAGATTGGTACTGAGACAAATTTTGCAAGTCCTAAAAAAATCCTGTCTGTTGGCTAAAATCTTAAAGGGATACTCCACTTTTTTTGGAAATAGGCTAATTTTACAACTCCCCCAGAGTTAAACAGTTGAGTTTTACCGTTTTCAAATCGATTCAGCCGATTTTCTAATATTTAGAAGAATATCAGTAACCAGACAGTTTCTGGTCCCATTGACTTCCATAGTATATTTTTTCCTACTATGGAAGTCAATGGGACCAGAAACTGTCTGGTTACTGATATTCTTCTAAATATTAGAAAATCGGCTGAATCGATTTGAAAACGGTAAAACTCAACTGTTTAACTCTGGGGAGTTGTAAAATTAGCCTATTTCCAAAAACAGTGGAGTATCTCTTTAAGTTTTTGTTTGACATGCTTGCTGATTAATGACCATTGCATCTAGTTTTACCTCCTATGAAGCTCTGGCAGTGTCAAGATTTGCCTTAGTCCTGCAGTGTAACTACTTTTATTATAACCATTAAGTTGTCTTGGTGGTTCAAGATGAGCATGACTAAAATTAACATTAGAGATTTCTTTGTAGCCACCATTTCAATCCTGCATGTAATCCAGCTCACTTTCACAATGTGTCATTGATGGAAAAACTCCAGATGAATCTTGTGTGCATCTGTTTTTAATGCGTCTTCACTGTTGTACACTGAATGATAAATCTTAGTGTGACCTGGCTTAAAGTGACTCCTGTTTGTACAGTGACAAGAAACGATCGTAAAGGACTATTATAAATTGCACAGCTTTAGGCTGGAAATGTTTAAATGGATGGAGCTTTGGCTATTGATGCTTTTGTCTTCCAATGGGAGCTGTGAAGAAAGTCATGTTTCACAGTGATTCAATACTAAATGAAGTATTAAATGTTGAAATTGAAAGGAAATTTAGGATGAGATACCAAAATGTGCAATGAATTTAGCAACATAAATATTAATAGTCCTGAAATAGTGTTCAGGACTATTTTATCCATGGCAAATGATATTGTTAGTATTGTTTTGCCTTGCTGTCTGTGGCCATCAGAAGAGACCTGCAACCTATTTTAGGATCATGACACACCACTAATGAAATAGACAATGATGTAAGTTTGAATGCAGATGTTACAATAACAGGATTTCTGTGATTTACAGCACCCGATAAGGGGGTAAAATAAATTAGCTAAACTAACAAACAAAGGGTCTTAGAGCTGCATGGCACAACGGCATACCTTTACCACACATGGAAAGTGCCTGTTGTACAACACAGAGCTCTGACACATGGCCATATAGGTCTTTACCCTCAGTGCAGTGCCCTACTCTTGTTTTAGAGCAGTGGTTCTCAACCAGGGGCCTGGGGGCCTCGAGATGACTTGATAAAATATGAAGACACAAACATGGAAAGGTAGAAATTGCTTACTTATCAGCAGCACAGAAAGATACTAACTAAATGGTGAATATATATTTATGTATTTAGCATTTTGTCCTGGAAATGGCATTTTTTGGCACTCTATTGCCTTGCTAATTTATTCACTAGCTTTTGATAAATTGTAAATAACACTATAAAAATGTTTTATAAGCTATTAACCACACAAAATAATTCAAGCGATTTTGAAAGAGATTTTTTAAAAGTCATATAAATATATCTTCAGTTTAAATAACTTGTACAACCAATTTGATTATACTTCAATTTAAGCAAGAATTTAAAGTTTTTAAGTTGAATTAGGAGGACATTTTTTTTTCAGTGCACAAAATATATTTTTAAACGCTTGAAAATATGGACATTAAAGCTACACTGTGTAACTTTTTTAGTTTATTCTTAGCTAAAAACACTTAGTTCTTTCAAAAATATATGTGCTCATTAATGTATATTTACTTCGTTCAAGTAATAAAGTATTCTCGTGAGTGTAAAATATACCATTGAAAATACATACGGGTAAGGGGTTCTAATGTCGGTCGCCATGTTGCCCCTCCATCTTGAAAGTACATTAGCCAAAGAGGGACATCAAGCTTCGCCTTTCGCGTTTTAACACTCGATGGCACCGTGTCGAGGAGGTCGAACTGGAAGCCATGTTAATCTTGGACTACATTGGCCACCGTAGGAGTTAAAACGAAATCGGAATTGAGGAGAACAGAAACTAATATTCACTGGATGGTCATATACCTTTTCACCGCTAGATGGGGGTAAAAATCACACAGTGAAGCTTTAAAAATATTCTCTTTTTTTCTCATTTTATCGCATACCATTCACTGTTTCCTTGGTAAACAAGTACACTTGTTAGGGACAAAACACTTTGGCCATATATAGCCTACTGTATATATACACAGTAGTCAACATTGAAGTGGCTCAAAAAAGTTGTCCTAAGACAAGAACAGGTATTGTTAAAAATTCATGTATAACTTTGATGAAAGGTTTTGATCCCCTTCAAATGTTGACTACTGTATATACTGTGTATATATATATATATATATATATATATATATATATATATATATGTATGTATATACAATATATATCTGAATATAAACGCAACATAATGCATTTACATGATTCATTCTATGTTGACATAAATTTAGAGCAAGGTCTGACTGACAACACAATATGATATCAAGACAGAATGGTTTGATGTCTGCAAATGACAGTTTGGTTATCTATACATTCAGGGCGAAGTAAAATTTATGGGGACAGAAGTGATTAATGGTTTCGATACACAAACTGGGTCCTTAGTTACAGTCTCTATGCATTGTGAATTTCATTGTGATTGAAGGAACAGACAGGAAGAGGACTTAATTTCAAACATTATGGTAATGGATAGCTAGCTATGTTAGCCGCTTGCTACGGCCTATTTTGTGAATCACTTTTGATAATCACTAATCACATATACAATTAAGATGTCTGGAAACAATGTGCCTGAATCAAGTATTGGACCATAATTATAAACCGTTGTAGCTTTTGTTCTTCTAAACATTGCAATGTAGCTAATATGAATTATTTTGCCATGCAATTCACCACTTCGCTACCAGGAGGAAACAGGATTCTGCTTCATTGATAGCTTTATTCATTCTTTTAGTACTTGTAAGGAATAAATGGTAACATTTTACAATAAGGGGCGCCTTAGTTAACGTTAGTTAACATTAATTTAATATTAAATCTTTCCCTGCCAAAGTTTTAGAAAAACGTTGCCAGCCAGCACCAGCATTTTAAATCAGTTTCATGGCCCCCAGAATATTTTGTTGTATGAATATCTGAACATAAAAGTAATATCAAAAGTAAGAACAAAAAAGTTTAATTCTAGCTTCATGCATTCTTTTTTTACCAACACTTATGTAGATAAGTTTAATTAAAAAAGCAACATTTTGAGCAAAAAGCTGAGAAAATCACATTTTTTGTCAAAGACTACAATCAGATTGGATTCAGAACAATGATCAGAGCACGGACACACACACACACACACACACACACACACACACACACACACACACACACACACACACACACACACACACACACACACACACACACACACACACACACACACACACACGCACCACACACACACACGCACGCACGCACGCACGCACGCACGCACGCACGCACGCACGCACGCACGCACACACACACACACACACACACACACACACACACACACACACACACACACACTATATAGGGCAAAAGAAACAACTGGGGAAAAAAATACATATTGAAAAAATATTACAGAAAAATACATGAAATTACATGTAGGCAAAAACAATAGGATTCTTTTTTAATTCACCAATTGGTTTCAGGATTTATTTTAACCAAACCTTGTATAAAGTTGATTCTCAACTATGAAAGATATAACAGAATGAATTGATATAATTACCATTTACTTTATGCAATATGTGGGGGAAATGACCATAATAGGTTTCCCCATTCAATACAATATATTATATACACTGTATCACATTTGCAGATTAATGTCTTCTTAGGGAAACATGTCATAACAAAAGTGCAATAATGGGAGTAATAATTGGAAACATTTCATAATATCTAATATTTCATAATATTGATAAATAATTTATTTCCCTATTCACTTGTTGTGTTTCTCCCAAAAGGCCTGATTAACTCCTGGTGTCCTCTACAGTGGACATGTATGAAATCAATGCCCTGTTTTGTAAGAGAAAGTAATATTTTGATAAGAAACCCCAAAATATTTTCCAGAAATATTGATTTATGACAAACAATTTGAAAATGAGTCAGATTTAAATGACAATTACAAATATATAGTGCTACATTTGATCACTAAATCAAAGTCAGACATTTTTAAAGACCAATAAGTTGTCATGGTGAAACCTCCAAAGTCAGTAACTACACTGATTAGTTGTGTCTATTTGATTCAGTAAAAAGAACTGACTCATTCATTCTGGAATCACAGTGTTGCGGTGCCATTGAATAACTGAAGGAAAAGAGTATTTAAATTCAGCGTTTCATCTGCATTGGCAGAAGAATACACGTGCACATATAGCTTTGTACTCTAAGAGTAACAAACAACCTCTATGTCATGAAATTTAAACCAAAACAAGAACATTTGCTCTATGTTTGGCCTGTACCATAGATGGGGGATGTTGAAGAGTTGGGCCATACTCACACAGGACTGTGATTGGATCTGGACAAAGTGCCAGTCGGCTGTCTTCCAGGACCATGTCTGGTTACTTTGATGTGACCCAGATGTAAAATGTGGTTCAGGATTGGATAGGATGGGCCATGGTCATGCAAGCTACATGTTTTTTGGCAGAGAGAACTCTCACTGAGGAAAGGGGTTTCAGGCTGAATGACTTGGACATTTTTCAGAGGGGAATAACAAGATGTGTTTAGATAACACAGCAGTGAAAAACTACTACCCTTCATGAACAAGTAGGGCCTATGTTTATATCTGAGGACTGAGGAGTGTCAAAAACAGTCTATTACCTTCATTGTTTTTGATGATGTGGGATGCTTGTGTCCCAAATTATCGTAACCAGTGAGCCTCATGTGGTCAACCAGTTTTATCAGAAAGCAGGACCATCGCTAGGGTTTCAAGGGCCCTGGTGCCTCGGCCCTCATTCGTTTGAAATCGATGGTCATGTCAGAAAGATAAATCAGAAAGAATTTTTTTGCTGGCAAATAACAGGCTGCACCAACACCAAACCAGCTTGGACCAGCAAAGACTATCATATAAATAATCTCTCTCATTGTCTCTGATACAGAAACATACTTCCTCCTTTCCCGCTCGCTCTCCTTCTATCTGTCTTTTTGTGTTGCTCTCACATGAATGATGATCACTTTCATCCAGTGCAACCCACAGCTTTATATATTCTCTGTCAAACACACACACGCAAGCGCTTTGAAGTCAGGTTGTAAATGGAGAAAAAAACTTCTTGTCCTTCTCCAGGTCACCGATGGAACAAAGAGCTGAATTATGTAGGATCCTTTTACATTTCTTAGGAGAACAAAACAAAAATTCATCTCATGCAGAGGATCACTGTCAGACATAACACACACTTCACCTCGTCCTGCTCTAGCAGAGGTTGAGCTGTGGGCAGACAGGATATGTGTGTGGATAGATGCCACACTGTTCTTTAAACTGACTTGTTTCAGACTGGTCTGAACCAGGTTTCTTCACATTGGCATACTTCGACAATATTTGACACTTTGTTGTGTAGATGATGTAAGCCTACCCATTTAACCTCAACATTGCTCGTCAAGAGGTTTAAGAAGAGCACATTACAAATGAGCTGAATGCATCATCACATCATGTTGTTTGATTTTCTTGTTTCATGTGCAAAATGTTTGATAAGGCCAGGGCCTTTTGAATCTTGGCCTAAGCTAACATGCTAAAGCTATAAGCAACAACAAATGAGGGAATGTGGATTTATAATGTATTTTTTCTTAACTGGAAAACATTGAATGTTACCTTGTAAAAATAATTAAAAAAAAAATCTCCATTTGAGGTCACCACTCTTTGAAAAATGATAAACTAGATGGCATAGATGGGTCTCAAGCAGGGGTCTGGAGCCCATTAGGTTTATGTTCAGGATTTTTAACCCAGTTATTGCTATAGGCTAATAAGTACATATTATGCACATGAGGAACAGGTCAGTAATATAAAGTGCTACCAATATTTTTATTGAAGAACGTGCAAGATTTGAACCGGCGTTTCCGCTATGGGAGGATAATGCCCTAACACGGACGCAGCCTCCAACGTATTTCGCATGCGCCTCTTGAGATCAGGGGAGTGAGGTTTACCTGCACAGTTCTTACAACTGGTGTCCGTTTCACATACAGTTTTTGAAACTTAAATATGGAATCACTCGTGTTAATTAAAAATCAACAGTCAATAAAAAAGGAAGAGACCTACAAGCAGCTTTGTCTACAGAAATGCTGAATTAAGAAGGTATCTTAACCAATATAATGGCGGACCTTCAAAAATTGTGTTGGACGATAACCATTGTCACAAAGGTTTAGAAACACTGGTGTAGTGTAAAGTGCAGCGTATGTGTGATGTATTTTCAGGCCAGAGTTCATGTGACCAAGTCACTTAAAAATAAGGTGAACTAAAGGCAAAATTGTAAGCTTTTATGTTATAACAGAGCCAAACCTGAGACTGATTTTGTTTAGTGTCTGGCCTAGAATGTACGAGTTGTTGCCAGAATGAAAAGTCCAAAATGCAGGACATTAGTAAGCTCTGTCAATCATGAGAAAGGCTCACAGACTTTGTGAACATGTGCTTTTGATTTTATGTTCTGTACCTTCTCACAGACACTGATTGTTCAAAGGAGCCGAATAAAAGGAAAGCCACATTTAGTCATGAGAAATTTGAGTCTGGCGAGGGACATTGAGGACTCCAGCACTGTGTATTATACTACCACCAAATACTTTAAATGTTTAACTTACTATTTACATCAAAACCTCAGTTTCTGATTTCATTAATAGTTTTTGCTGTGTTGTGGTAGATTCAGGTTGCCATTGAACATGAGCAGCAGTCCTTGTCAAAGCTTGACCATAACAAACATGTCTGCAGCCTTTCAGGAAATTAACCAATCAAACAAAATTCACAATAAACTATTCATAGCTGTGAGATTTAAAAACAACAAACAAAAACAATGCTAATACAATATTGGAGAGGCTTTGTGCCCTTTTATCCTGTGTCTGAGGTTATAGTTTAAACCAGTTCTTTAAGGGTCATTCATTTGATTCTCTTTTACACTGTATAATGTGTGTACAATATCTGTTTATGACTAAATAGCCTGAATAACAGCATACTAGAATCACGTTAATCAGGCTAATTGGCTCTGATTGGGCCCTCTGATGAAATTAAAGTCACTTAGAGCCCTTGTTTAGGCTGAGAAGCGATAGATGATTAGTTTGCGCAGTTCAATGGAGGTCATTTATTGTATATGTCTACATTAATTAAAAATGATTACTTAGTATTAAATGTGGACCTCCAAATGTAAACTTTATGGGAAATAATAAATAAAATTTTACTTCAATACAGGTTTAGCTGTGCTTTAAAGGCTAATGCTTCATTTATTAACTTGATGAAATCAGGGCAAGGTACATTAACTATTAGGCAGTTAATTACTTTCACATAAATACTCACATTTTAAATCATTCTGTTTTTTTGTCTTGAGGTTTTTGTATTACAAACAAGTCAATACCAAATCAAATTTAAAAAACGAGTGTATTCAATGTGTTTATTGACAAATCAAACAAATCCATAAAGTTGGGAGGCATGAAAAGTGCAAGGGAGAAATTAAAGGGGGGACTTTGTGTGTATTGCAACTAGAAGACAAAGTGTTCCCAAGACCCATCTGCAATCCATCTGAACGTGCCCTGTTGAGTCTTATTATAAACACACTGCGTATTTGTGTATGCATGAATTCATGACCGCTGTGACACACAACCCTCAACCACCATAATGGCGTCCTAATGGAGTGTCCTAATTTAAGTGTGATTTAAGAAACATTTAGCAGCAGTATTCTTATCTATTCACGCATGCGCTTGTTGGAGAACACAGTAACCTGCTATACAATGTCACAATTACATGTCAAATCAGATTTGCATTTTTGTCACGGAATATCCTGTTACCCCCAGGAAATGTCACATTGAAAAAAATGTGTTGCAAATGGCATTTCATGTTGTTTTTAAGTGCTTGAGTGAACTAAATCCAATAAGAGGGGAGGAAAAAAATAGGATTAAGAGGAGTGCATGATTTCCATGTTGCACCCGAAATATGACATATTAAGATTTAGTCATCTGTCAGAGTTGGCTGCCATAGCAACAGTATTACAAAATGTGTGCAGGGGCACAGGAGATCACCTTGACCATTTCACACTGAGAGTGTCACTGCATGTGTGTACAGGTGCTGATGAAGACCAAGTAGCAAAGGCCACGTTTATGCCTCAGCAATTTAAGTGTTAAAAATAAAGCTGGTACACGCTTTGACTGAATGTGTAATATAATTCTAGGTCTGTAAGCGTGCATGATGCATTTTGATTTTTCGTGTCAGTGACCTAGAAACAAAAAATAAAGAGACAGTCCTCTAATGATTATGGTTATATAAACAAATGTGCATGTGAGATGCATTGCATATTTTTGCCCAAAACCCTGTTGAAAGAAAAACTGTATTGCAGGTTACCAGCATGCAGGAGTCCACAGCATGCTTTCTTAAAAAGCTTAAAGGGATAGTTCACCCCAAAATAAAAATCTGACATCATTTACTCACCCTCATGTCATTCCAAATATGTTGCAGTGAAAATCAAACAAAAAAATATTATGAGAAATGTCTCAGTGTTTTGTTTCCCTGCATACAATAGTCAAAGGTAACCAAAACAGTTTGGTTGCCAAAATTCTTTCAAATATCTTACTTTTTTGCACAGAAGAAAGTCACAGATTTGAAACAAAATGAGGGTTGGTGACACAATTTTTTTTTTCTTTTATCCCTTTAACCAGCAAGACTTCACTCACTGAGGATATTATAGCAGGATTTACCTAAAACTTATTAAGCACATTTTTGGTAAATTTTCCAAATTTTAAAACAACATACACAAATGTTGAACAATTGCACAAAGTAGACTTTCCATGAAGACATGAACTTGAAAAGAATTTTAACTAGATTTAACTTACTTTTAAATTTCTATGAATAAATATTACAAGCGTTTTACTTTACGATCGTACATGAAGTAAATGTAATAAATATCTACAGTAACATTTACTTACAAATGTTAGGTAAACTCTACTAAATATGTGTTCTGCTCTATGCACCACAAACAGCTTCATCATCATGGTTGACCAGCAGTCACTTTTGGTTCACCAGCTCTAACCAGCATTGCAATTCATAAGCTAGTCTTTTCAACATGGAACACCTTATCAATAACAAGCTCGATGATAATAAGTTGCATTGGCAACTATCAGTGCTTATTCATGCTTGACTTGAATCTCTTCATCTATCCTCCCTTTCATCAGTACTTCACTGTCCTGATAGCACCCAATACATGTGCTTTTCATAACCCAATTATGACTTTGGCCTCATTTCTCTCTAAATCGTCTGCTCTATTCTCATCTCTGGCTGCCCTACTTCCTGCAAGCACGCCTAGCTAATTGTACTATCATTTGTCAAATTTGAATTATTCAAGCATTATTGAATGCACAGTTATAAGGTCAAGAGGATTTTTCAATCTGTCTGGCTGTGCCACTTTCTGTCGGTTTCTCATTCACTGCAAAGGCTGCTGTACTTGTCAGTCTTATCTGCAGTGTGTTCTCTTCCTCTGCTGTTTCAGTATGAGTTACAGGAAGATACAGGTATGTTCATACGGCCCATGCACAGATGAAATGATCATTTTTAAGGTTTAGTAAATCACATGCAGTGGCAGCTTTAGCAGTGTCTTGAGAATCTCAGTGATGTACAACTGTGGCTCATTTCCTGTCCTGATGTGGTTTAAGGGGTACACCATGTTATAACAGAGACATCTAATTCAGTTACTCAGTAACAGTTGCCAAGGCTCTGTGTTTTTGACTTGCCCTTTATTACCTTCCTTTTCCTTGCTGCTTTCTCAATCATTATTTGATTCTGTGGTGAACTATTGAAAAAGCTAGTTTGTCAAGTTAATTTAAAATATCTCTATACAGTAGATCGAGTCCATCAAAGCTCATAGTCCTGTACCTCTTCCTGAGTCAACATTTCATTCAGTTCCGTTGAACAGTTTTGATTTATATGCTGTTTAATGTTTGATGAACACCTTGTTTCTGCTTCTTCTTCGCTTGTGTTTTGACCCAGAGATTCTGTTCTCTTTAATAAGATGTGTAATCGCGCCCCGTACCATATAACAATAAAAACATGGATTGCCGTAAAATTGTGTCATACAGTAAATGATAGAAAATTCTGTCAATGATGGGAAAAGAGTTGACAAGAACAGATTCAGAATGAATGAGAGCATTCCTACGCTTTAGAATGAACCGATTCACAAGAATGAATCAGCCAAAACAGGACCCATTGGTCACGGGGTTTTATAGGGGTCTGTAGTTAAATTAATACAATTTAGGAAGGACCCAAAGGCAGTCTTTAAAAACTGTAAATCACCAGTCATTGACTATATACGCAAGCAGCCTATTATTTTAATGAAAATTATTTATTAATTGGCAAAACAAAATTCTGGTAGCCTACAAGGTCAGGCATTTTCAATTGAACATTGATCCCATAAAAAATCCTTTGAAATGACTCCTTTTGAAACACTGTGCAATAATAGTTATAATATCAATTATGCTGTGGTCGTCAGCTTAAGTCAAGTGACGTCAGTCCACAGAGGTGTTTTGGTAAGGCTTACACAGGCACCACAGGTTAACACAACTCTGTTATTCACCTACGCACAGCGTACTTCCGATGACACACACGTGCAAATCCCCATTCAGAGAGTGACCTTGGCAGTCCAGACAGAAACACACACATATCAGGCATCTCGTCGACGTCAGTGCCACCCTTCTGCTGAAAAGAAGAAGAGAGTTAGTGAATGCCAGTTGGTTATATTCTACTGAATGATTCAAAAGTTGCCTAGTTTTTGTATGAAAATGTGTTTCCCAACTCATTTGACATAAAATGGTGAATTTGAAACAGCACTACAAAAAAAGTATAAAACATTCAAATACTGACCTGTATGGACAGCTTGTGCTCTGATTGTTTGTAATGGCATGCATGAGTCTGTCTGCATGAGTCTGTGTATGAACATTATGCTAGAAAGCATGTGAGAGTTTACGTTTCACTAAAAGTTTTTGTCTGTCTAGTCCACATGTGTAGAAGCCATTATGTGTGAGTGCAGGAGTCTTAGACGTACGATAAATGATTTTGTCTGGTCTGAATGCTTACATAAACTAGATTTTGAGTCATTCCTAACGTCTGCTGAGTCTCCTTCATTGGCACACACATGCTTCTCAACATCTAAGAGTGCCAGCTGGGCTTCAGCAGTGTCTATCCTCATACAATAGAGGACATAGAGTTCAAATGAAGGATTTGATCTATTCAGATAAAACACTTAATAAGAAGATTCAGTTGTAATACTGTGTACAAATCGATGTTTGGTTGTTAGGTTCATTCTGAGCTGTTGTTTGGATTAGTGTTGTTTCTGAAGAACTGCAGTTAATATGTTCAGGCCAGACTGATAGATTATTTGACTTCAGTCTATTATACAATCCAATGAACAATGACTTGAAGAAACAGTTAAATAGCTAAAAAAAAAATAGTTTTTTTTTGGAAGAAGTAAATTTGCACAAAACCAACTTGATTGCATCATTTTGATTGGCTTTTGCCAATTCATCTGAGCACTAAAAAAGTTTGGGGCATGTATGATTTTTAGTCACTTATGCTCACCATGGTTGCATTTATTTGATCAAAATACAGTAAAAAAAAAAAAAAATTTGTATAATTCAAAATATATGTTTTTTATTCTAATATGATATTTAAAATATAATGTATTCCTGCGATGGCAAAGTTGAATTACTTATAGTCAGAAATCATTCTAAGATGCTGCTCAAGAAACATTTCTTATTATTATCAATGTTGAAAGCAGCTTAATATTGTTTTATACACTTTTTTCTAGGATTCTTTGATGAATGGAAAGTTCAATTAGAAAAAAAAATCTATAATTATCTGTATATTTCATTTACTGTCACACACACACACACACACACACACACACACACACACACACACACACACACACACACACACACACACACACACACACACACACACACACACACACACACACACACACACACACACACACACACACACACACACACACACACACACACACACACACACACACGCTGAGTGAGACTCAACTGAAGGTTCATTTTGCCTCATCATGTTTTTTTCCCATCATGACTTAGTTGGTCAGACCACCAGCATTTCTGGACCTACCACTCACTGCATGGCCCTTCCTTTTCTTTCACTGGCATAACGAGGGAAACTTTTTTTGTTCCACATTCGCCCCAATGCCACTTTTCTTACCTTATGTTTCTTTATTTAAAGTAAAATCTTCTCTGAGGTGTGTCACCACATCCCACTATGTCTGCCTTCAGTCCCGGCCACCCACATAAACTGCACTGTTAAAGACAAAGAATAAGACACATTTCATCATAGAGTGCTCGACAAGTGCAAATGACCTGAGCGGATAGAGATGTGAAAAAAACAACACTCAGTGGGGTTTAATTTGCCTCAATATCTGAGGGAAAAAACCCCACAAAGACCTGCGGGGAGCAGCTGGGATGTGGACTGCAGTTAAGCAAAATGAAGAATGAAATGGAAACCCTCTGACACTAAATGTGCCATTAGATGCTTATGTGGCTGTAGGTCTCTCTGTTATAACAGCCAATTCTTTGTGAATGAAGATGTTTGAAGCATGGATTTCACAAACAGCTGCAAAAACTATAAGGAGAATAAAGAGAAACTATTTTGCTTTTGATGATCTAATTGGTTGGACAGACTCAAAAATAACACACACACACACACACACATGGTTTCACTATCTTTGTGGGGACTCTCCATAGGTGTAATGATTTTATACTGTACAAACTGTAGTTCCTATCCCCTAACCCAACCCCTACACATCACAGAAAACGTTCTGCATTTTTACATTTTCAAAAAAACATGGTTTAGTTTATTAATTCATTTCCCTCATGGCTGGCTGGCTGGTCCCCACAATGTAGGTGATCTCAGGTATACTATCCTTGTGGGGATATTTGGTCCCCACAATATAATATAAACCTGCACCACACGCATGCACGCACACACACACTCTTCCCTCTTTGACCTCAGTCTATGAACCTTCTGAGTATTCTTTCACAATAAAGATACACAATAGTTCTTCGTGTATTTTCCATCTGGAAAAGTTCATTTTGTACCCAACTAGAAAATAAATAAATGAGTAAAACAAGAACAACCAATGTTTCAGAGGTGACTCAGTTCACTGCGCTTTTTGGCAGTTCACATCTGTTTAACAAAAAGGACACATCGAAGGATGTCAATCCTCGGAATGCCTGTGGTAGTCCATTTGCGACAAATGAATCATACATATGTATGATCACAGCAGGCGTTTTTTGCATTTTCTTCTTTTTTTTATGGTCTTAACATATTGTGCCGAGGCTGATTTGTGTCTGACAGTGAGAGGAGGACTCCTGAGTCTCTGCGGTGTCTCACTGTCTTTCTCTGACAAATGGGCTTCCTCTAGACACTCATGCACAAAGCAGACAGTAATGAGTATTATGCTCATGTACTCCAACACACAACCACACGTACACACTCACAAGTCAAAGCCAGCATGAGGAAGCATGGAAAAACTCTTAATACACAGACATAACACACATGGATAGCCTGTGATTAGTTAAACCTTGTCTGTTAGCTGTGTCACAGGTTGATGTGCTGGGAACAGTTGTGGTCAGAATTATTGACACCACTGGTAAATATGATAAAAAATGGCTGTAAAAAATAATTCTGCATTGTTTATCCTTTTGATCTTGCATTTAAAAAACCTTACATTGAAGAAAAATAATTGAAGGGGGGGGTCACATTGTGAAATAAATGTTTTTCTCCAAAACAATTATTGCCACCCCGAGAATTTTTTTCGAGTAGAATATCTCTGAAGTATATTCCAACGCTATCTCACGACCAATTCGTACGAATTTGTACGAATGATTAAAAGGTGGCTAATTCGTACGAATTCATACGACCTCACTCGTACGGATTCGTACGATTTGTCTAAACCCACGTGATGGGTAGGTTTAGGGGCGGGGTCAGGAGTAGGTCATTCGTATAAATTCATACGAATTTGGAATTCGTAAAATATGTACGATTTAGCAAAAATCCTACAAATTCGTACAAATTCGTACGAGTGAGGTCGTATGAATTGTTACGAATTAGCCACTCGTACAAATTCGTACGAATTGGTCGTGAGATCGGGCTGTATATTCCCATTAATATTTACCTTTTTAGCACAGCAGGGTGACAGAACATGAAATTGTCTAGCTGATTTCTTGTTTCACAGGAGTTTAAATATGAGGAAACACAAATGCCAAATTCCCTTAAACATTCATCACAAGGAGTAAAACCAAAGAATTTTGCATGATGTGCATCAAAAGATTGTTGAGAATCACAAAGTAGAAAGTGACTGTAAGAAAATAGCTAAAGAATTGAAAATGCCCATTTTGACCATTAGGGCAATAATTAAGAAGTTCCAATCAACTAAATGTGTTACAAATCTGCCTGGAAGAGGACGTGTGTTATTGTCTTAATGCACAGGGAGGAAAGATTGAGTGGCCAAAGACTCTCCAAGGATCACAAATGAAGAATTGCAGAGATTAGTTGAGTCTTGGGGTCAGAAAGACTATACCTATACCTATACCTAAACAAAACCAAACAACCCCTACATCACTACATGTTTAGGAGGGTTTCAAGAAAAATTCTCCTCGCTCGTCCAAAAACAAACTCCAGCATATTCACTTGTCAGACACGACTGGAACTTCAAAAGGGACTGGATTCTATGGTCAGATGAAACTTAAAAATAGAGCTTTTTGCTAGCAAACCCACCAGATGTATTTGGTGCAAACAGGGATAACAAGTACCCCAAACCCATGGTTAAATATACCGCTGGATCTTTAATGTCGTGGGCCTATTTTTTTGCTGAACTTCTTATTCAGATACATGGTATCATGGATTCTAGCAAATACCATTAGATAAAAAACGGTATCTGCTAGAAATGGGCCGTGGTTGGATCTTCCTTTAGGACAATGATCCAAAACAAAATCAACACAAAATGGAGCACAAAATGAAGCTTCTGCCATGACCGTCCCAGTGCCCTGACCTGATGAGTTAAGTGAACTGAAGAGAAGAAGGACCAACGTGGATCTGGGAATCTGAAGGATCTGGAGAGATTCTGTATGGAGGAATGGTCTCTGATCTCTTGTCAGTTGTTCTCCAAACTCAACAGGCATTATAGGAGAAGACCTAGAGCTGTTATCTTGGCAAAAGGAGGTTGCAAAAAGTATTTGATAAAAGGGTGCCAATAATTGTGGCCAACGTGTTTTGGAGAAAAACATTTATTTCACAATGTGACTCACAGACAACCAGACAAGTAAAAAGTTGTCAAAAAATGTGTAGTGTACATGAGTATGAGTATATATGCATACATGTCACGCAATCTTGGTATTATCATAGTAGCATGTCTAAAACGCATACAATGAATTTTTTTTTTCAATTCGTAACTTTTGGCGAATTTGTTAGATCTCATTTGTATGTTTTCGTATGATCTGCTTACACCCCACTATGGGTTAGGTTAAGGATGAACCTTCGATCTAAGCTTTTTTTCTAAAAGGCAAATGTTTTTGCTTTTTAGAAAATCATGCCAGTTCATTCGAAATCACCAACATAAACAGTTACGTTTTCTCGTGAGACCATGTTGGTTTGACGTCAGTATACCCACATACAACTTCTGAAGATACTTGAAACTCATAATAAGCGTTTACCTCACACACAAAACAGTCAGAGTGACACAGGATACACAGACATATAGTGAAATGATATTTATAGTAGCGTATTATATGTTATAGTAAGTTATATAATTATTAATTATTAAAAAAAAAAAAAATATATATATATATATATATATATATATATATATATATTATTTATTATCTATTAGTATATATTTATATTTGTGTATATTTCATGCATTTATATTAGCGCTCACTTTTATCCCTTTCTCTTCACTCCATCCTTAAAGCCCCTCTTGTTTATGACACCCCTCATGTTCCTCTCACTCTATCTCATTTTTAACCCACAACCCTCCACAATTAAATCTTCTTGCTCCGTCCCATCTCTCTGAGTCTCTGTCTCTCCGAAGCCGGAGCAGTAAAAGCTGGCTAGACGATCAACTCCTGAGGGCTGAAGCAAACGACAAGGGTGTCTGAAACAGACCATCACTCGAATACGAGTCTCACAAATCAAGCAGGCTGTTTCATGTGTGGGTGAGTCTCAAGATGTGTAGCATCTTATCCATCATTCCCATTTACAAAGAGAAGCAAACAGAGAAAAAAAGTGAAAGAATATGTCAAAGTGTGTGTATAAGATCATGTGTGAATGTTAAGCCCATTGGCACAACATGCTGTCTCTGATCATATCTTAATGTGAGTCATACAGATAACCTTTGACCAATCCTCACAACACTATCATGAATTATCAAAACAGAGCTCTCAGACTGAAAGTGCTTGATACATATCATGATTTTTGAGCACAAAATGCCTTAAAGGGAAAATCATTTATCTACCCTCATTTTGTTATGATAGCTTTGTGTGACAAACAAATTACAGTCATTATGAGAAAATCATTCTTTTAAGTCATATAGTTAATTAGGGGAAAAATAACTAAAATTACTATAAAAAAATATTTATTTTAGTTTCTTATATGGAATGGAATACAATGCATGAGTTGTATGGACCACTTTTATGATGCTTTTGTAACATTTATTGAAGCTTGAAAGCTTTAGTCCCCATTCATAGAATAAAAGTGTGCAGCATATCACTACATGAGGGTGAATAAATGATAACAGGATTGTCATTTTTGGGTGAACCATATATGGTATACTTTTATTAAGCAAGGATGCATTAAATTGCTCAAAAGTGACAGTAAACATTTATAATGTACAAATCCTTTCTATTTAAATTTAAGGCTGTTCTTTTGAACTTTATATCCATCAAAGAATCCTGAAGAAAAAATGAATCACAATTTCCACAAAAAAATATCAAGCAACTGTTTTCAGCATTAATAATGATAAGAAATGTTTCCAGAGGAACAGCTCAGCATATTATAATGATTTCTGAAAGGATCATGCGACACTGAAGACTTGAGTAATGATGCAGAAAATTCAGCTGTTTTAAAATATATTGAAATAACAGTTATTTTAAATTGTATTCATATTTCACATTGCTGTTTCATGCAGCATTGGTGATCAAAAGAGACTTTTTTCAAAAACCTACAAAATCATACAGGCTATATTATTCTCTTTTGAAGGTATCTCAGTCAAGTAGCATCTGCTCATTAGTGAATGTGTCTGATTGAGGAGCTAATCATTACAAACAGCTCATCTATCATCTATTGATCTCCCATGGCTAAGAGAGCAATAAAGGGAACGGCATGACTATAAAAGAAGTTTCTGCTTGTGCCTGGATGCATGTATATATGTTCAAGAGGTCATCAAGAAAAGGTAAACAAGTTTGTAAACAAGAGTAGTGGAGATTACTGGCAAGTGTGTATCCCTTTAAGAGATAAGTTCGCAATTCCCATGCAGAAGAGCATTTTTTCCACAATTTTTCTAGGGAAATCTGTATCATACACCATTCCGTCATGTGTTGCGGCAAAATCTCATAGTAAAAGCAAACAGGATAATCCCAGTGTTTAACATGTTAATCTCTCCTTCCCATAATACATGCAATTATGCATGCAAGTGCAATATGACAAATGCAACAGATTATGAATGTTGTTTCTTTAAAAGTGTGCCTGATTGTTATCCACATATTTAAAGGATTAGTTCACCCAAATCTGAAAGTTCTGTCATCATTTACCCATTCTCATGTCATTCTGAACCTGTATGGCTTAATTTCATCTGTGGAACACAAAAGAAGATATTTTAAAGACTGTGCTGGTCTCTTTTTTGCAGATGAAATTAACAGGGACTGGAACTATCCAAAAAAAGAACAAATATTTTAAAAAAGGACCTTCCAAAGGACCCCCTTCTTAAAACATTTTCATATATTTTCATGCATAAAGATGTAAGGATGCATATAGTCTGAAAAAATAAAATATTATAAATATAATCTGAATATATATAAAAGCAATGCTCACCCCTTTTAGTATGATAATTTAATTTAAGTAGTAAAATTTATAAACTTGAAGAAAAACATGTCTATCAATATGACTAATTGTATTTATTCTCTTGATTGTCAGACCTAAGTAGAACAAAAGAATGATAATGTCAAATTCTGTACATTTAAACTTTTTATTTTATGGAAGTGGCTATCTGCACAAAGTTAAAACTAACTAAGTGTAAATAGTATGTAAGAAGCAAGTTGTACTAAGTGTAAGTAGCAAATAGTGGCAGATAATATTTGCACTTCAGTGTATTGTACATAATAAAACAGTATGCAATAACATATTGAGTGTAAATGATTATATTGAATAAATTCATTAAATGAATGCTATCTTTTTGGGACAATAAAGTCCTCCCTATACCCCCTACCCGATAAACAATATTATTAAATACCCGTAAGGCACTTTATTTTTCACTTTTCGAATATTTTCTTCATTTTTATTTGAAATAAATGCTATTCCAATCTGATATAGGATAGGAAAAGGGAGAAGAATGAGTTTGTATTCGAACACGGGTCAATCGTATCAAAAGTTACCGCCACCTGCCTTATTCACCACACTACTTCAGTTATTAGCCGTGTTTTTGTGATTTTGTCTGACCCAACCAGACATTGGTGGGCAGAGTTAGTGTAAAGGCTCCATAGTATATATTTGCAGGCTATAGATAATCCGTTTATTTTATTTTTACACAGCTGATATTGTGCTATATTCGAGGTCCTCTGAACTGAAGTAATGTGTTAGCTTTGTGTGAGGAATAGTCTTTGATGGTCATTTTATGGTGCTTGTACATCTTTTTTAAAGCTAGAAGGCTCCAGGCTCCATTTATTGCAATTGCATGAAAAAAAGAGTGACTAGCACATTCAGATTTTTTCCTTTGCGTTTTAAGAAAGTCACACAGGTTTGGAATGAGTAAGCGATGACATAATTTTCCATTTTCCTTTTAAAATGCTTTCTCAAAACCAGAAAAGGTAAAACAAATAAATAAACATCCTAACAGTGCATATACACTTTCTTACAAAGTTTGCCACACTTTGGGGCAGCTGCTATAAGACGGTTAGTGCTATTACCCCAATCCATCTTACGCTTCAGCTCTGTTCAGGTATGTGAGTGCAGGACTGCCCCGCTGAGCTCCCAGGACACAATACTGTACAAGCCTAGGGCACATTCCTCAATGTGTGTGTGTGTGTGAGTTTTGTGGTCCATTGTGATTCAGCCACCAACACGAGCGCCCCCACCCACCCCACTTTTCTCTCCTCAAATCCTCAGCCCGCTGCAGTGTGTTGACATGCAGACAAATGCAAATAGAGTAAACATGTTTGAGTGTTTACATCTCAATGAGAAAAAACAATCTCTCATCCTTTGCCAGAACAGAGGAGTGAAAAAGAAGCAGGCGAAAGAATTTCCAATAGCTGTTGAGATGCAAACGGTCCTGTGAGTGAGATAAACAGGATGGAAGAATAGAGTTATCAGTGGATCTTAGCATTCACATAGGAAGTTTTGTGGGAAAGGGAATGACAAGTAGCATGACAAAATGTTTGTTCTGACAGTGATCTCTAATCAAGAACAAAAACAACAGCATCTCTATACACACTGTACCTCTGATGAGCTTAAAGCTAATTGTGAATGTAATTATAAGGTACAATGTGAAAACGATTGGTATAATATTTAAAGCTTTTTTATAGATATTTTCACATATATAACTAAAATATAGTTAGCTGAAGTAGCTAAATATGGGCAGGCACCTTATAGATAAAATTTGTTTTATTAAAAAATGCTAAATGTGGACTCAGTTTGTGGAAACTTAGACACAGTTTAAGATCTATGAACTGAATTCTTTCACATTTCAAAGTGCTGTTGGATACTTTAAACAAGCATGTTAAAATGAACCAATGCCATTAATGTACTTATGGCCTTTTCCTCAATACTTGATTGTATCTTTTGTGAACAGATTGGACCCCCTCCGAGAGGTCAGCCTATCAGACGGAGAGGAGCCCTCTCTGTGGATCCCAATGAAAAGGTTTGAGATCCTTTGAGCGTATTGACAGGCCTCTGCTGGGCAGCAAAGTTAGCTATTGTAGCATAAGCTACATTCAGTGTCATTGATGTTATACCAGTGTTTTTGATCATTCTCATGATGTGGCTACAGAGAATGATGTGAAATAGTCTCCTCATAAAAAGACCAATGTTTCTTTATCAATAATACTAAACATGCACACAAACGAAGTTGTACTGTCAGCATTCACAGCGTATGATCAATACAAATTGGTTTCATGATTCTCTAATTGAACCTTTAATCCCCAACTCAGATAGTAAATTCGATCATTCCGACATGACTTCAATACATCAATAGAACAGAATTAAAATGACATTTAAACACTGATCAATTTAAAGAGACAGTTTACCCTAAAAAGGTTATACATTGTAATTCATAAACTATATGAATTTAAATACATAAACTACCAATCAAAATTTTGGGTTCAGTAAGATTTTTTAATATATTTGAATACAGTCATTATTGTCCCTTATGCTAACTGAAGCTGCAATAAAATACAGTAAAAACTGTAATATTGTGAAATATTTTTACAATTTAAAATAACTGTTTTCTATTTTAATATATTTTAAAATGTAATTTATTTCTGTGATGGTAAAGCTGAATTTTCAGCATCATTACTTCAGTCTTCCGTGCCACATGATCATTCAAAAATATGCTGATTTATTATTATTATCAATAAAACAGTTGTGCTGCTAATATTTCTGTGAAAACAGTCATTTTTTTTAAAGATTTTTTTTGGCTTAAAAGCAAGTTCAAATGTCATTTTAAATTTATATTATTTTTAATAAAAAATGTTATGTCACTTTAGATGTCTGTAGACATTGAGGTAAAGAGGACTTCACATTGCTTAATGCATTAGGTGCTTGAATCAGACAGTGGCATACATCTTGATTTATCTATTAAAGCTGACACACATCAAGTGTAGGTAATTGTGTTAATGTGATGGAGAGTGTGCACACATCAGCAGCATTAGAGGCAGACAGACCCATAATCCATCTAAATCAGCCCATTCTATGTTCTGATGAGAACGGCGAATCCTTTCAACACTTAACCTACATATTGCTAAAAACTCTCTAAGACTATACCATTCACTTCAGATTCTATTCTGCATCTCTAATACCTGTCAGCTCAGACCTCCCCTGCCTAACTGACTGCCCCCCTATAGGGAGGATGTATTACCCCCGCTACTGTATTACCCCGTGTCTTAAGATCTAGTATGACCCATTAGCAGTTGGTCAATGGACGGTTAGTTTTACTTTTCTGTATCAAATTAGGCCAATGTATTTTTTATGTAAATGACTTAAAAAAGTTATGACCAGTCTTAAAGAAAAAAAAATGTATGACTAACTTGTAAGACTAGTCATGCAACCGGCCCCTGTTGTTTCCCGTGTGTGTGACACCTCCCTGCTTATCTCCTGCCAACAAGGCCTCTCCTGATGTGGATTCTTCATGTCAAGTGTCTGCTGGTTCAATTATAAACCTGTCCAATACAAATACACACAGATATTGAAAATGCATATTACAGACATTAAATATTACAATCCCCCCTGAACCTGACAAATACACATGGCTACACAGATTCATGCCCCCCTCACACTATACGCTAACTATAGGTGACAATTAGATGAAAGACCAGATTGGACGTGTCCTCAACAACATGTTAATAACTTAACATTGCGCTCTGTCCTCACCTCTGACAAGTGTATTGACGCTTCCTGTTGTGGAGCACCTGGGCCTTTTGTTATCAGACAACATACTAATAGTTAACACAGGCTTATTAGCGTTGACAGTCAGTGGAGAACTGGTGCTAGCATTAGCATTATAGACACTATCAGTAAACACCGCTACAAGAGTGGGAACTTTTTCACAGATGTGAGAGGAAGCTTCTGTAAATCTGTTAAAATTAACATGTCTGCTTGAACTTTGAGGGAATAAAATCAAGAAAATGTAAACACTAATAGGCTTAAAAAAAAAAAAGCAGTCACCTCATACAGAGACATCTTTCAAAACATTTAAAATTCTTACCGACCTCAAACTTAATATTCTCTCAAAATTGTCAAATTCTCTTAATATTATATAATAATATATATGGTCGATGTGAATTCATATATACCTTCAATATAATCTAACTCTTCTCCCCTCCACTGTCGTCCTTCTTTCTCAGAGTCTTTCTGGTGACACCTAGCAAAGGCCAAAATATCATTGTAGTGCTTAATGTTGACAGAAAAAACATACATTAATAGTTGCAGTTTCCTTTCATGCTCATTAAACACACACCAGAGGCCTTAAAAGACATCCACTCATTAGGTGGCTCTGATGTGGTGAACAAAGCTGTGAAAGGTGTGTATTTGATCATGTGTGTTAACGTTCCATAGCTTGCAATGGCCTGTCGAATGTTGGCGAATCAGCACCATCAGTTTCATATTTCAGCAAAGGCTTACTGTCATCATTCCTCTTATCATATATTCATACCAGCTCATAATCACGCAAGGCCCACCGCCAGCATACCTGCACAGACTAACGCATGAGCGTGGACGAAAGACGGATGGGGGGATTTGAGAAAGTTATCAGATGCAAAACAGGCTATAGAAGATGTGAATTCTGTCATCATTTCCTCACCCTCATGACTTATTTTCTTTTGTGCAATCAAAATCAGATATTTATAGCAGATTCCCGGAAAGTGAATGGATACCACAGCTTTCAAGCTAGATTTTCAAGGCAAAATTAGTGAATAACAACTAAAATTCCTCAATCAAAACTATTGTATGACTTAGGCTTGGGAAAATACATGCAGTTTAAACTACTTTTATGAGGCTTTTAAGGTGCTTTTGTGTCACTTTAGGAGCTTAACACCACTTTTGATCAAATGTAAAAGAACAGCATGAATGTGAGTGTCATTTACCATTCAGAAGAAAAAAATGTCACACAGGCTTGGAATTATTTTAGTATGAATTATTATTATTATTATTTTTACTATTTCTTAATATTTTAAATAATTATTATTTTTTATTTTAATTTTAGTTTAGGTTTTAAGTGATTTTGTTATGTGATTTTTTTTCATGTCTGTTTTAGTAATTCAAATTTGCCAAGGCAATATTTGTAATTGTCATTTAAGTTTTTCATCTAATATTTATACTTTATTTGATTTTAGCTTTCTTTCAATTACTGAAAAGATTTTTACTAGTAGTTTTAGTCAATAACAACACAGGTTAGTGTTGTGTTACATGAGGGCGAGTAAATGATTAAATACATTTAATACATTTAAACACATTGTACTATACCTTTAAATTTGTTTTTCTCTTTAACAATACACACACAAACAATCAAGAAGATTTAGTAGAGATACACACATATTCATTATGAGATGCAGATGAGCTTAATATTTGATGATCTTCTGAACCTGATGAGACAAAAACCTCAAAAAGCTTCAGCACAATGACATTAAACACGAACGCTGCAAGATCAAACATTAGGGAGACTTCACAGAGAAAAGCACTTAGGCAGTGTGTTTAATTACTCTCATACAGTCTGACATTAACATTTCATGAGCATAGAACTCATACACTTGCACACACTAGCAATGATAATTGTCTGTATGTATGTAATTAGAGTGGGGTTAGCATTCTGTATAGGGTGTTGGGGGCAGGGTCAATGGGTTCTTTGAGATGTCAGCATCCCCCAATGACACACACTACCCCCGACTACTGCTGAGGGACCAAGACAAGTCAGAACATGCTGAAGACACCAAAGCATACCCACACACTCTGTGATGCATTTACTGTATGCACGCTTGCCATCGAAACAACAAGCGATGTAGAGTTCCTACATCAAAGGAATAATTCTATGGAACACAATGTATCAATGTTTTTTTTTTTTTTTTGTCTATATGCAATGAGGTCCAATGTTGTTTTGGACCCTGTTGACTTTCATTGTGTGGACGAAAACAGTCCTTTAAAATACCTTCTTTTGTATTCCACAGAAAAAAAAAAAAGTCATACAATTTTAGAATGGGTGAATAAATTATGACAGAATGTACAATTTGGGTGAAGTACTCCTGATGTTCCTCATCAATTGAATATTGGAGAGTACACTAAATAGAGCTGTTCTGTCCTGACATCAAACTTGGAAGGATAATTCGCTTTGGGTTCCCTTGGGAATCTCTATTGTTTTATTGGTGGTTGTAGTCCTTAAGCAACAAAACTTAGATTTGAGGTATGACGGTTACTGTGTGCTAATTATGCTGTAAAACAAAATGTGAAAGTCTGTTTAAAGTAGTGTATATTTAAGACCTTTTTGTACTCATAAATCGAAAACCACTATTACAAAAAAATCTGTCTAAATTCCAGAGGGAACCCCAGGCTCAGAAGTGCTAATACTCCTAGAGGTTGCAGGACTGCAAGCTGAACAGGACCATTAAATATATAGAGATAAATTGTCTCTGTTCTCTTGCTCTTGAGCTTCTGGATGAAGACAAAAAAACACTCCCCTGACTAAAGCAATCACAGATCTTTTGGCTGTACACTGAGTCTCATAACTGCATGTCTTGTAAACACATGGTTGAATATGTCAAACATTTTGACTTGGGATGTTTAATGGCCAATCTATACAAGCTAGCACAATAAGCTCTGATTCATCATAGAAATATGCAGTTTTGCCGAATACATAGATTTAGGAAAATACAGATGAGAACATAAAACTGAAAGCAATACAATAGTACAATAAACACTATTATGCATATACATTTTTATGAGAAATAAAATGTGCAAAGGACAACTGGTTATTATTTCCATGAGCAGACAGAAAAATACTATCAAGGTATGAGCTCTGTCTATTATTGAAAGAGGACATTCATGCATCTGTTTTTCAAACCCTTTTAGAAACCAACCAAAGCTTGATCAGAATATTCAATGCAGATATGTTTTATTAATTTACTTTATTCATTAATTTGATTTTTTCCTGACACTGCTCTTACTGTGTATATGACAATATCACATGCAAAACAATCATGGCAATATATATATACACACTTTTTTTTACTGTTAATGGTATATATGCATTTATTACTTATGTATACTCAGAGAGAGAGAGAGAGAGAGAGAGAGAGAGAGAGAGAGAGAGAGAGAGAGAGAGAGAGAGAGAGAGAGAGAGAGAGAGAGAGAGAGAGAGAGAGAGAGAGAGAGAGAGAGAGAGAGAGAGAGTCATTTATACTTACAGGTCCTGGGGCGAGTCTATGGGGATGCTGATCAATAGCTTATTCTCATCGGCTAGGCTAGAGAAAAACAACACACACTTTGCAAGTGACACGTTAAGCGCTTAGAGATCATTGAGAGAAGATAACATTCTCATTACACGCGTTTGAAGTCACATTTAGAACTGACCGATATCAGCAATCACAAGACTAAACCCCATTCAAAACCTCCAGGTTTAATCATATCTACAGGCTATGTCATTAGTTTTGTAAAACAACATCTAATTTTCCTCCTCAGTAGCGTTTTTTAGGGCAGGTTTTGCCTCCAGGTTTAATCATATCTACAGGGTATATGGCTAGTTTTGTAAACATCTAATTTTCATCCTCAGCAGCGTCTTTTAGTGGAGGTTTAGCAGAAGGGACTGTCAGTGGTATTCTTTCTCTTTTTTTCCGTTATAAACATCTCGCGCATACACGTGAAGGAGTGGGCGGGGCGAGGGAATGTGACCGTTGTCTGCAGTAGCCAATCAGAGCCGAGTGCATCTGTGGCTGTATAAATATACCCAAGCTCCCGTCTCAGCTCAGTAAACCAAATAACAGTCTTGGTGCGATCAACTAGTTGGAGTTTGGCTTTATCATTGAAAGACAACATTTGCTTCCATGCCATTGACTAACTTCGATTTTGACATTACTTTTACGGTGTCTGTGGATTTTTCGTCGTAGTTTGCCATCGTAGGCTTTGGATAGTGTCTCTCTTTTGTCAAAATGCGTCTCATCCAGAACATGTCCACCATCGCGGAGTATCCGAGCGCCGAGTGCCCGTCCAACCGGGTCATAAAGATCGCAGTGATCGGCGGAAGTGGGGTCGGCAAAACCGGTATGTTTGTGGAACAGTTTTACAGAATTTTAAAGCTCATAATATTGTCTAGAATAATGTCACATTAGAAAAAAGATTTAATTGTAGATTTGTGTCTTATATTATATTCATGTCCATGTCTTGCCTTTTCCCGTGCAGCTCTGGTGGTTCGTTTCCTCACTAAGCGGTTCATTGGTGACTACGAGAGAAACGTGGGTAAGTTTTCCATCTTTCTAAGGCAACTCATTTAGTTAACACCGTTTAAACTCATTAGTGATATTGTCAAATGTATTAATCTGCATTTTTTGTATCACAGGCAACCTGTACTCAAGAGAAGTGCAGATAGACGGAGAACAACTGGCCATTCAAGTTCAAGACACACCTGGGGTTCAAGTAAGTTATGTGCGATACAGGAACAGTCGTTCCTAATTCGATTGAATGTCACTTAAAAAAAATTATTATTATTATTATTATTTTTTTTTTACCGTTATGTGCTCTCGGGGTACCTTTCCCACGCTGCTTTTTCACGGGTGAGAAGTGTAGAATGAGCGCATACCTTCGCCTTTTGTCTTTTAGCGCTTCCTTTGTGTTTTTCCGGGTTTGTGTTTAACACTTGGGTTGGGGTTAATTGGCCAGCGGGATGCCTACTGTTGCACTCCTATATGGGGGCAGCACATTCATGTACTGCAGCTTGACATAAGTTATAGACTTATTTAATCGAAATCGAATCGGTTCTTTTGAACAGTTATGTTTCAAAGAAACGGTTCGCGCGGGATCACATTATTGACATCGCTGCTTATTGTATTTTCAGCTCCGCGTTTAAAATAATAGTGGTAGGCTATTACGTCTTCCTCCCCACCCTCCGTTTATTGTAATTTCATGTGTACTACTTGCTTGTTGCAGCCATGATTCGACATACAAAGTCATTTAGAGCATACATTTGTCATTTTCATTTACAATAAACATTGCTAAAATTCAAAAGTTGAAAAAGATGAAAAAAATATGTATTTAAGCCAACAGTTTCGTGTGTTTTGATCGAGTTTTGAACATTTATGAGCCGGTTCATGAAAAAGATTCGACTCCTATTTGTAGCAGTGGTTGGGAGGTTTTGCTGCTTCAGCCGGTTTAGGGATATGAATACACACTTCAGAACAGTTACAGTAGACCAGCCCATCTAAATTATCCCTCTGTTTTTCAAAATTAGAGAATGGATTTTAATTCAATTACAGGGTACATCTTTCAAGATGTCTTTAGTCAGAGATTTTAGTGCCAAGTTTGGCATGCAAGGCTCTTTTCCTAAACCAGGCAGTGGTCCAAAACCACAAAATGCCTTTATTTTTGGACTAGGGTGTAAGTTTAGGCGGTTAAATCTCACACTTTTGTGTAACAAGCATAATGGCCAATATAGCAAATTATACTTTTCCAGCCTAAAGTTCTTAATCATCATTGCTGTACATCTTATCGCTCACACCTCATTAGTTTACATTTTATTATTGAAGAAAATGAGTAAACTAACCAGACATGTTACATAACTGACAAATGTGCTTTGTTTTTCTTCAGGTGAACACAAATGGATTGAGCTGCACTGACCAGATGTCTCGCTCCATTCAATGGGCGGACGCCGTAGTTCTGGTGTATTCCGTAACCGAATGCCGAAGCTTTGATCTCATTGGCCAGCTCCACCAGCTTGTTATCCGCACCCATACGGATAGGTCCTTGCCAATCATCCTAGTGGCCAATAAAGCTGATCTTCTCCATGTGAGGCGTGTGGATGCTCAAGAAGGTCCCTTGCTGGCTTCAGCGCTGGGCTGCTCCTTCTACGAAGTGTCTGCCAGCGAGGACTACAGCCAGGTCCACGGTGCCTTCCATAGACTGTGTGTGGATCTGGCCAAGCAGCAGCCTCAGACCCCCATCAATGCTGCTTCATCTGGAACAGAGAAGAAAAGATCTCCCCTCATTCCCAGGCCCAAATCCCCCAACATGCAAGACCTGAAGAGGCGCTTCAAACAGGTGCTGTCGGCCAAGGTCCGGACCGTCACTTCAGTGTGAAGAGGGTTTGAATACCAGCAGGATAAACCAGAGAGAAAATGCACTAAGGAGCGGAGATGATCTCTAGAGCAGCAATGCTGAATGTTTAGATCTCGCTCCTTGGACATTCTTGAGATCCGTTGATGATCAGCAGACCGGTTCCAAACAGAGGCCCCTAAACTTGACCTCTGATTGCGTCATGGTCGCTTAAAAAACAAGCAGAGTCTGGTGAACGCTTCCATTTTCACATGACCATCCCAGTGCTGGTGGACACTTGTGTTGCTGTCACTTATATCCATGTGGACACAGCAGGATTCTGGGAGACGTGGTCGTAGCGCCTTAAAGAGGGACAGTGCAAAGACTGAATCACTGAATGGAACAGATGGAGACTCATAGAAACACTATTGACACTCTCCCTTACCTGTGAACCTTTAAGACACAATTCTTTTTGTAACAGAGATGGCGAAGGCCGCAAAACAGACTATTTAAGAATTGCTTTTCTGAAAGGCATGGGAGAGAGGGAGTTTTTTTTGTTCCTTCTTGTGGTCAAGGCTTTTACGGGCTGAATGCAGGCATTGTTAAAGGACAAGGCACTCTAGCTAAGCATATAAAGACAGAGAGAGAGAGAGTGTGTGTATCTCTTACAGCCCTGCTCTTGTGTACAAGGCCAGAATGTTTCTCCTGGTTTTATGTAAAGCTGTGCTTTGTGCCACTTTTTTATAGTGGAGTAGAAGATTTTTTTTCTGTTTAAATGCACTTTAAAAAAAGCCAAAGGGCTGAAGCTCAGAGTTATTTATTTATGTTATTTGATTGTGATTAGAAATAAAGAGTTGTTTTTAATAAGATATTTGTTTCTGAATTTTTAAGCACACTTTCAACCTAATCAACTATACACTCATTCATCCTGTTTAAACTGTGACTGGACACACAATAAAATTCTAAACTAAATTAATTTAGCTGAATTTTCTTCAATAGAGGCTTGAGAGATAAGGCCAGTTTACAAGGTCTATATTATCAGTGTATGATATTACACTTTAAAATGTAACAACCCCGTTTATATTATTACACTACCATTTTTGAACAAAGTGATAATTGACATACTTGATACACTAAATTGATCAAAAGTGACAGTAAAGATTTCTATTTAAAATAAATGCTGTTCTTTTGAATTTTCTATTCATCAAATAATTTCTTTCTACAAAATGATTATGCAGCACAACAGTTTTCAGATAAACGCAGTAAATATAAGAGCCTTCTTAAGTTTATTTTAAAATTATGCTATACTACATATTTTTTAATGCTGACGCTTTCTACATGGTAAAAGTGAACAAACTACCAAGACCCTAAATAAATAAAATACAAAAATCAAGCTATGTGTGTGTGAAGAGAATGTAAGGATAAAGGTGTAAAAAATGAAATTAGGAGGAACATAACTGATAACCTCAAGTGTTTTTAGCATATTGGTAAGACACCTGCTAATAGGTTTTTGGCAAATGCAAAACACAAACTCAAATCTCTTGAGAGAGAGAGTGACTGAAACGCATGTAGGTTACAACGTTTGTGTCTACTTAGCTAAACTTTGGGAAAAATACCTTTTTAGAAACACACACTTGCATATGTGATTTATGGGGACTCGGTATAGGTGTTTTTATACTGTACAAACTATATACTTTGTGTCCTCACATTAACACTCCGTCACAGGAAACTTGCTAATTTTAGAATTTTTTAAAAAACAACAACAACAGCATAGTATGTCTATAGTATGCCTCTTTATAGACAGCTAAGTAAAGTGTTAAGTGTGAGAAAGTGAAGGAAGAATAGAGAGAGCTGCTCTAATAGATGTCCCTACCCTTTTTGACCTGTGCCCTCTACCCATCTGTCACTTCTCCAACAGTGAGTGAAGGATGAAGAGGGAAGATCCTGTGAGAATCAACACATGGCTGATTGTAAGAACTGAACTGCAGAATGGGTTGTATCTGGCAATGGCACAACAAAAAATGAGTGAAATGTGACAATGTACACACAATACAGACTGTGTGAAACAAAACAACATTTTTGCACACACAAACTTTACACATGAGCAAAAGGCCAACCATTAAGACTTTATTTAAAAAAATTAATATATATATATTTTACTTATATTTTACAAGAAAAATATTATTTTTTTATATTAGAGTCATATGTGTAAAATGTGATAATATGGAGGTCATTTTAAATAAACAGAACAATTTGTGTAAATGATTTTTTTAAAATTGACCGGATTCATCTGAAACTCATCTGACACACAAAAGGCAAACTGTTGGATATAAGTGTGTGTGTGTGTTCAGTCCCTTCACACTCCAATGTCAGGTTTGAGCCTGTCAGTGTTGAAGAGTAAATGAGGGACATCGGAAGGTCTCAGTAGCCTAGTAGACATTACGAATACCTGAGAAAAGACGAAAAAATTGATTAGACTCTCTCTCTCTCTCTCTCTCTCTCTCTCTCTCTCTCTCTCTACTCACTCACTCCTCACTCATCTCACTCACTCACTCACTCACTCACTCACTCACTCACTCACTCACTCACTCACTCACTCACTCATCACTCACTCACTCACTCACTCACTCACTCACTCACTCACACACACACACACACACACACACACACACACACACACACACACACACACACACACACACACACACACACACACACACACACACACACACACACACACACACACAAAAAGCATTATTTGAAATATATATTTTTTGTACATTATAAATGCCTTTACTATCACTCAGTAGATCTCTTCTGAATAAAAGTATTAATTTATTTGAAAAAATGTACTGACTTATATAAAATAATAATAATCTGCAAAGTGGACCTGACTAGACGCAACAATCAAAAGTCTGGCTCTGCAAGATTATTAGCTTACATGTTATTAACCAGGTCTTGAAGATGAATAGAGCAGCACATAACTGCACCTGCTGACGCATGAGGTAAGTACATGCTTTGTATTCTATGGTGAAAGATGAAGATGATTTAACTCGTCTGAAACCTTCATTTAGAAAATCACTTCAAAAGGGCTTTACAGAACGCCCGTCCTCGTCACTCCCCTGGGCATCTTGTTAAGTTAGTCAAGTTTGGTGCAACTTCATTTAGTACATGACACCCTAAATTCCAATCTGTGTGTCTGTCTCACACTAGCTCAGGCATGTGTGGACTTTCTGTTCTATAAGGGTCCACTCTGTGCTTTCATTATGTTTGATTTATTCATGACATGACACTTTGATCAACAAAACTCCTTTCATACTGACTAGACTCAGTTGCATCTCTATTCACTCATGAGTGCAGATACACACACACACTACAATTATGAGTAAATGATACAGAAAAAGAGAAGCTGAGAGAGACAGAGAAAAACAGGAGGAGAAAGAGAGATGTGGGGTCCTTACATGTGCCCAATGAATAAAGAGAGATGAGGAACAGACAAAGAATACATTAAAAACAAACACAATGGTACCTCATTATTATATCATTTCATATTGCCAATTTTTGATTTATAGGTATTATATTCAACAACAACAACAACTGGAAACATGTTAACCAGGTATGAGAAAGTATGACAAGTTCATACTTCATTCCCGTTAAAACATTTGGGGTCTGAAAGCTTTTAAAAAATGTTTTTTGATACAAATCTCTTATGCTTACACCAATGGAGCATTTATTTGATACAAAATACAGGTACACTTTATGTACACTTTAAGGTGTCCTTGTTACAATGTAATCATACATCTAAGTACTGAGTAATAACTACATGTACTTACTTTTGAGATAGGGTTAGGATTAGGGTTCCTTGCATGTAATTATGCATAGTTAGCATATATAACAAGGACACTGTAAAATAAAGTGTTGACCAAACAGTAATATTTGTAAAATATTATCACAATTAAAAATGACTGGTCACTATTTAAATGATTTATTCCTGTGATGGCAAAGCTGAATTTTCAGTATCATTACTTCAGTTTTCAGTGTCACATGATCCTTCAGAAATCATTCTCATATGCTGATTTGCTGATCAAGAAACATTTCTTAATATTTTTATGGAAAACATGATACATTTTTTAAGGAGTCTTTGATGAAGTTAAAAAGGGTAGTATTTATTTGAGAATTTTGCAACATTATAAATGTCTTTTCAGTCAATTTTAATCAATTTAATTTAAGTATGCAGACAAAGTCTGATATACTTGAGATATCAGATTATTATATATATATTCTATATCTATACATTATCAAGAGATAATATTTGTTATGTCTCTTTTTGAAGGTTGCACCCTCTGCATAAGTCATTAAGGCTACCTCAATTCAGAAAAGTAGAAAATAAATTACTGTAACTTAACACTGTAACTTAATACTGTTCATGAAAAAAATCCTTACTGACCCAAAGTTTTGAACGGTAGTGTAATAGAGAATTAATAATTACAAAAGGGTGTGACTCCCCACCTGAGTGCCTGACTTATGGCTAGAGACAACTTCGCGAATGAGGCGGAGCTCTGATGGCGTGACCCCGCCCACCAGGAAGAGAAACAAGAGTGGATGATCACTTGGGTGGGGTCGGTTGACCTGCAGGGAAAGAGAAACAACAAAAGGAAACAGAGAACATGAACAGGAACTAAACAATAACCACAGTATCAATTTGCTTTTTGTTTTCGGCTGCAGTTTTAAAGCTGATTGGTAAACTGAAGTTATAAAAACACTGACTGCTTGGTATAAAAGATTTCAGAGCAAGGGTCTTAAAGGCTTTGTGTTAAGCTTTAAATGTGGAGCATAAAGAACTTAAATATTTTTGGAATTCAGGATATAATTAGCAACCAATCAGCTAATTCAATTGTACTTTATCTCTTCAATATATCCTGCTATGAACTCAAAAACTCCAAAAAACTCTGATTTAAAAAAAAAAACTATTTAAAGTTCATCTGAGGTCGACTAGTCTATCTTTTTATTTTGACATTCTGGCAGTGTGCTGTGCTGAAGCACTGTAAAACTGTGTCTCTCAATTCATCCCATTGAAAGCACCGAAGCTACAGCCATCAAAACACTGGTTTTGTAACAAATTCACTGCATTCAACAATACAATTACTGTCAAACTGTCATGAAAACAGCCTACTGCGAGCAATGTCCTAGTTACTATACATAGTGTGAATAAAAAAAATATATTTTAATACATATTAGATATATTTGTATTTAGCATATTTATTTGTTGAATGAATGACAGTATCTAAGTGACCCTCATTTTTTATTTTTTTTTATATTGGTCTATGTATGTGCAGATGGAGGTCTACTGCTGTTGCCTTGTCTCACAATGTTTTTTTCCCACAGCATCTCACCTGTGATCGCTGTGTTTTTAAAATGGCACTTAAAAATAGATAAGACTTTGTGTTCTGGTCCATTCTAACGTTTTCTGTCGATCTGTTTTTGAACACAGTAATGCGTCTCATGTGAACATGCCCCAAGAAACGTGATGACATCAATCCATCGTAATTACATGGGGCTTCCCAAGTAAGAACAAAAATTATGCAATTTTACACATCCCTAGCGTATGTGTGTATGTATTGTACAATTTAGAGCTCAGTTGGAGGCCTGGGTCAGGTCAAGACTGAACTTCCACATTCACAGCAGGAGCATTTAATTCAGAACATTTCTCACTACACCACCACCCCCACACACACACACACACACACACACACACACACACACACACACACACACACACACACACACACACACACACACACACACACCACACCACACACACACACACACACACACACACACACACACACACACACACACCACACACACAGCACGAACGCACGCACGCTGTTGCGCACATGCAGATGCTGTGTTTGAGCGAGTTTGACTCAGGCACATGGGGTGCTGCGGTCTGCGCCTGGTCCAGTGGACAGAGAGCTAGCCTTGGATTGGCTGACAGAAAAAGTGTGAGTGGTGAATAACAATCAGGCAATTAGGGATGCACACCCAGGAGGGCGGATCTCAGAAGAGGGGCTGTGCTGCCACGTGCAACTCAGGACCCTAAAACGGCATGGACAAACATGTGTAACACACAGACAAAAAGAGAAGGACAAATAGATAAAAATAAATGTATTCGGTAATATGTGCCTCTGGGAAAATGAGCGAGCGTGATAAATGGGTGGAGAAAAAAAAAAAAAGAGAGAGACCTTGTAAATTCTTCAAGGATTCTTTAGCCTTTTCTTCATTTCATTTAAATATTTTATATAAATTATATATCTATCCACGCTCACTAGATGCACGTGGCTGTTCAATGGAGGACACCAGCATGTGAATCAAGTGAATATGTTAAAGTCATGTGTGCCGTAAACTAGTGCATTATTAGGCAATATCATACACACGTGTTATCAGGTAATACATAGTCAAAGTGAATAACAACAGCATAAAAACACAAGGACGGCCTCACACATGTATCCCAGAGGGGGCAAGCACACAGCACGTCCATGTGTATCAGTATAAACACGTTCACACACATTTTAGAGAGAACAGGGAGAGCAAGAGGACGACTTTCAGGGAGAAACATATTATTAAGCATCCAAACGACCTTTCATCCAAATGAACTCACATACCCCCTAAACACATTCAGAAAAATTAAATAATGCAAACAGTAACACAGAGGGTTCACAGGTCTCTAAAGAGGTGGATGGACAGAAAAAAGTTGCTTAAAAATCAAGTACATTTTATTTGTACACATTGTTTCAAAGATGCTTTACAGTAAATCATAATATGAATTTTTCTAATATTTTCATGCTATAGCCACATTCATCAGATTAGAGCTGTTTTTGTGTGTTCCTTTAAATACAAATGACACAGAGAGCGGAGCTTCAAGAGCTTGTGTGTGTTAGCAGCTCTGATTACCTCACAAAAACGCACACTGAACATTTCAGAAACTGTTAAGCCTTTTATGTTTACACTGGAGTCGGACAAACTCAAGAGACTCAAGGAGAAGTGACAACAACAGGACATTTCTGAATGATTAGTTGATTTATGTAGCTGATGTGGAGTTAATTGATTAGCATATTCTGTCATGAAAAGATAAATTGTTCTCGGGGGTGGGGTTTATGTCAATTTTAGGGTTAGTGATGTCACTAACCCGTGAAGAAGCTCATTGTAGTCCTTACCAGTCGTTTGTTGTAGTCCTTAAAAAGCGATTTCTGTAAAAGAAAATATCTATCTTTGCTTTGAACTTTGAGCGTTATAACTTTGCAGATGTTGTTTATGCTCAAACAGCAAATCTAAAGTTAAAAAAGTGAAATCATAATCAATTTAAAATAAGTATATATCTGTGCACCGCCACAGACACAACGCTCTAGACGGAGCTTTAAATATAAGCACATATTCAGTGCACACACTCACATTAAAAGCACACATAATTATCTGTGTAATGTGCTAGTGAGCAGTTTAGAATGGATGCTGAGCGTACTGACATTATAACTGATTAAATGTAGAGCAGCTTTCACAAGAGCTTCCTGGTTAACTGGGCTCGGCATAACTCACAAGCAGAAGTGTATGATCACAGCACTGCTACCTTCACAACCCCCAAAAATTGGCTTACTCAAACTAAAATAGGTACAGCCTTACGACTACAAGCATATTTGTGGTGTTATTTGAAAGAACACACTAGGCACTAGTAGGCAGTGAAATATTTTTATGACATAACGTATGTAAATGGCCTTGTTGCAGTCTAGAAAACCAAGGCATTTAAGGCTATAAGTCTGACCACGTTCTATTTCAAATCTGTTATGATATCTGTAAAACTCTGTTAACTGATGTTTATTAACTTCTAAGTATCCATTCAATCTAATGGCTCTATTGTTTCGTGCTGAAATCAGCCCCATTCATGTTTTGTGTCCCCTGTACAAACCTCTCCGGCCAGGATATGCTGTAATTATCATTCCTTTGTCTTTACTGATGCCTTTTTCATCACACCATTTTAATCCCAATTTTTTTTCATCAAATTTCTCACTTCACCTTCTTAGCCTTTGTATCAAATGACGCCCCCCACCTTTAAAAAAAAAGGGTTAGAGTTACCCTAGTACTCACACCATCTACAACGTCACCAAGGCTACAGTGGTGAAAAGTAAGAAATCGTGCATAACTCCTAGACCGTTAGGCGTTGGACTCAAGTGTCTTATATCGTTGCCCAATCGGAACCAAACCAGTGCAGCAAACAAAAGTTGAAATTTTTACATAACATGGGAAAACATAAAAAAACGGCTAAAACTATGCAACCCTAAGTCTGATTGACTTGAAATTGCCATGCGGTGTCTTCGTCCAAGGTGTCAAGAATGCCTTTGGGGACATCTTGAAAAACACGTATTGGGGCAGCCAATGAATTTTGACCACCTATTAGACAATGTTTCACACATCCACACAATATTCATATAATTTGTTCTCATAATCTCATATTGAACTTTGCCTCAAGAACCACAGCTGTCAATCAAATCGTTCATTAAATATTCACGATTATGTAAAAACCCTAGTTTTGCAAACTAGCTCTAGGTTATTTATAGCCTGACTACGTCAGACTTCGTACTTCCACTCAATTTCATTTCGCTTCTGTACTCAATCTGAGACAGCGGCCTATCTATCCGTTTTCCTCCGGCCTGAAAACAGCCGGGCCAATCAGCGAACAGAGGCTGAAAGCCTGAAAAGCCGTGACGTAGTCGCTAAGTGCCGAGTTTAAGATTAGGGCAGGGAAATCGAAAACGACCGCGGATATGGAGAAGCGGATGCAATTCGCTCTGTTGTGGAGAAGAGTGTGTATTAAACATTTTGAATGGAGGTGATGTTGTGGCCCTACTCCCTTTGGGAAAAGTTTAATTTATCAACTATTACCGATCGTCAGCGAGAAACTGGGGAGCCTTTTGACAGGTCAGTGTCTCCTTTCTTTTCCAGGTCTTAAATATTGCCATGACATGCTGTAATCTTGCAATTAATTTGCAGCATTTCCGACAGACTCGAGATGAACAAAGAGCTGTGTTTTAAAGGGTTTTTAAAAAATCAAATTGTAAATTGTCTGTATTGTCTGTAAACAGTCTTTTCCATCTATAATCTAAGTGGTTAATTGCTGGATAAATAAAACATAATACCTTTTAATGCACTGACTTAAATGCCTTAAAGCACTTGGACCCTGATAATTGCTTCTTGTTAATGATTAATGATCTCAAGGCAGTTGGGACCACATTCACCATTGTAAACGCACCACGCAGCTAATTGATTTAAATCCTGCAGCACCCACAAGTTCCCCTGCTCAACAAGGCACATGTTCAAGCCCATCTGAAGTTTGCCAATAAACATCTAATGATTCTGAGAAGGCTTGGGAGAAAGTTTTGTGGTCAGATGAGACTAAAATAGAGCTCTTTTGCATCAACTCAACTCGCTGTGTTTGGAGGAAGATAAAAGCTGACTATGACCCCAAGAACACCATCGCTACAGTCAAGCACGGAGGTGGACACATTATGCTCTGGGGCTGTTTCTCTGGTCGTCCTGTACCCTACAGGACGACTTTACCATATTGAGGGGCCGATGGATGGGGCCATCTACTGTCAAATCTTGTACGAGAACCTCCTTCCCTCAGCAAGAACACTGAAGATGGGTCGTGGATGGGTCTTCCAGCATGACAATGACCCAAAACATACCGCCAAGGCAACAAAGGAGTGGCTCAAGAAGAATCACATTAAGGTCTGTGGAGGGAGCTGAAACTTTGAGTTGCCAAGCGGCAGCTAAGAAACCTTAAGGATTTAGAGAGGATCTGTAAAGAGGAGTGGACCAAAATCCCTCCTGAGATGTGCGCAAAACTGGTGACCAACTACAAGAAACATCTTACCTCTGTGCTTGCCAACAAAAGTTTCTCCACCAAGTACTAAGGCATGTTTTGCTTGGGGATCAAATACTTTTTTCACTCACTGAAATGCAAATAAATGTATAACCTTTATATAATGTGTTCTTTCTGGAATTTTCTCTATCTGTTAAAATAAATCTAGCATAAAAATGATAGACCCTTCATTTCTTTATAAGTGGGCAAACTTATCAGCAGGGGATCAAATAATTATTTTCCCCACTGTAGTCTTGTACCTATTTTTAAAAACATTGTGATGCACCTCATAGCTGACTGGCTTAGTTCATGGCTTATGAAATCCCTAGGATAAAATAAATGGGAAAAAACTTCAGGAACCAACGCGCTGAAAAAGTGGCCAGGCACTGTTGTCAACTGTCGTCAATAGCAATGCCAAATAGCATACCGCCCAATAGGGTGTCTGAATCCAGCGCATATTATGTTTAATGTTCGCCGGTTCCCGCCACCTCCTTCCCTTATCAACAAACCTTGTTACAACATTACATGAAAGTGTTTAGAACTCCATAATGCTCATATCACATAATTTCGGGTATAGATAGAACAAAAAATACTCCTCTAAAGAAACTTAAAGTAAACAAGTTAATCCGTAAGATTTTTTTTTCCAAATGAGCACACTTTTGGACTAAAAGCTCTAAGGGATGTTGTTTAGTAAAGCACTCTGATGAGAATTGTACAGCGAGTTTTTTTCCCCTCAGTGGATGCATAAGAGGCTCCATTTCATATTAAAGGCATAGACTTTTCGATTTTGCATACCTTCTGACAAAAATGAGAAAATTGTTAGCACTATAATAAAACAAAAAAAAAATTCAAGACTTTGAACTTTCTACTGATGTATAGTTAGTCAAGATTAAATTAAGACTTTAAAAATAAAGACTTTTATTAGCTTGAAAGAAGAAGTATGTTTGAGTGTGAATTACCTTCATGAACATGCTAAAGCCAGTCTTGAGAAGGTCAGTGAGTCCCCCCGACATGTGCTCTATATCAGGGCATTCACGTCTGTCTGGGTGGAAGATCTCCTCTAGCACCTGCTTAAGCAATGGCCGGTATGTTGCCTATAAAAACAACAACAAAAACAGCCTATTGTATGTGTGTCAGATACATTTCTGGAGAAATTCTAAAATCTGAGGAATTATGCAAAAACAAAAAAAATACTGAGAAGAAAAGCCTGTTCTCCCAGTCACAAACACTTCTCTGGTACTCTGCAGTGTATGTTGATTTCAAATTGGCCTATTAGTATGCAAAAAGCACAATCTTTCTTTTCGAAGAAAAGGCCTGATTGAAGAGAACACCAAGAGGTACATATTTACAACTAAGTGATATGAGAAGAATAACAATGTTAACAAAAAGTATAAGCATCATTTACAGAGACAAACAAGACACTAATTTTAAATAGACATTCCAAAACACTGTTCTCTTCACAGAGTAATATATAAATAAATTCTGTAAATAAAAACAGAAAAGGGAAATGAACCAGTACTGAACCTTGAGGTACACCATAGCTACAAAAGATTAAGCTGACTAGTTGTTGTTCTGAATACTATGACAGATGGCATTGTGGGTAATATTAAAACAATGGCTTACAGTTTACGGAAACATCAACTCAGCATGTGTGTGATGAATGTATATAATTAACTTTTTTTCGAACATTACTGACACAGCGCTCTCAAACAAAATACATGCTGTCTTGTTATTTTTCTTTGTTTGGTGAAACCCATTATCATTCACAAGCAATTTACTTTGCAACAAAAAGAACATAGCAAGATGATAGAAAGGAACAAGTAAGATAGTGTGGGCTGCCATACTGGAAAATTGAAAAATTATATTTCCCATTTTCAGCAACAATTTTTCCCATCATAGTGTTCCTGTAATGTCCTGTTTCCTGTGTGGCGAGTGAGTGTAGGAGCTGACAAAAGCAGGTTTAAAAGTGTTGTTTAGGACAGTTATTATCTGCTGTATATAAAGCATCAGCGGGGGCCAGAAAACAATGATGATTCATGGTTTTCATGAATATGAACGTACAGCCTCAGTTCACTCTAATCAACCCTTACTGTTTAACTGAAATAAGCACTTTGTTGGGTTCAGCACGGATCCCGATCTAAAAGCCTGAGCAATTTAAACTGGCGTGTTTTTTTGTGAAAGTGTGTTACAAAAAGGAGATGCATACATGTTAAACAGAAGTGTGTTTGCACTTGGGTGTTTTTAAAAGGAAGCAGAACAAGTAGCAGCTCTCTAAGCCAACAACGTGTTTCCCTAGGGCTGTCAACTGATTCAATTTCTATAGAATTAACTCTATGATATGCTGATTAACTAACTTAATTAATCACAATTAATTCATATATTAACATATGCTGAATGAATCATAATTAATTGCATATATGTATTTATGCTAGGAAAGGCAAATGAAAAGTATATATACATATATTACTGTGGTGGAGGATTAAAGCATTGAATAGACATCACAAAAAGTGGTGTTAGAAGTCAAAATATTGCTTATTTCCATACCAGTAAAAAAAATGTTTGCAAATGTTTTATATTTGGTCTAAATATGCGTGTCTTTCAAACATATTTGCCCAATGTGTCAAGTGTTGAAAATAACTTTAACACATACCTTTTTTGGGCACTGGTGAGTTTATGAAAGCCATGAAATGCCCTAGCATTCCAGAAAGTTGACATGACCTGACCTGCTCAATCTCACACATCCAGATGCAGATTTCCAGTAATCACACATACTTCTTAAGTGTGTGTTAATTTCATGAATCTTTCACTGAAATCTGCACCTGGGGCTAAAGATTTCATACCTGTGCAAACTCCCCTGCACAGAGACACACCTCCATTAAAGGGCTTTCAAGAATCACCTGTGCTGTCTGTCTTTGCAGGTCTCCCAAACACGTGTGTACATGCAGAAACAACACTTACTGGCAACTCTAAAGGAGATAGATAATGACAATCTACATCACAATTCTGCTTTTACCATAAATGAGTGATTAAACCACCATTTATTAACAGCCCTTCCCACTATAAATGTGCCCATATAAGGGAAGATATGATATGAGACACTTTGCTTATAATAGGAAAATATAAATGAGAAATTAATTTATATTTGGCCTTTGAACGCCATGCCAAAAACACATTAGGAAGAAAAAAAACAATGCAGAATAAACACACATATGTGCCCTGTAGTCACAATACACAGCCTGAAAGGAAAACACCCACATTTCCAATAATTAAATATGCACTTTGTCATGTTTAGTCATCTAATGACTCATATTGGAACCCACTACCACCATTATTACAAACACACAAAACAATTTATTTAATTAAATTTATGGCAACACAAAACAATCATTTGCCTTTCCAGGTCACAGTGACAAGCATGTAATGCGTTCGTCAGCAGATGAAGATGAAGTGCTGAGGGAGGAAATGAGCTATTACTGAGTCAGTCTCTGTTACTCAATATACGTAAATATACTGTAAACAAAGAAAAACAAATAAATAAAATTAACATGGATTAATCATGCCCAAATTCCATAATAACTGACCAACTAAAATGAAAAAGTATAAAAATTATATACCGGTAAGTGAAAAATTAACTCAATGTAATGTACACTACGTTTTATGAGTTTGGGGTTTGTATATATTTTTTAAATGCTTCTGAAAGTCTGCATTTATTTGATAAAAAAAAAAAGTAAAAAAAAAAGTAATATTATGAAATATTATTAGTTTTAAAGAATTCTTCGGAAATAATTCTAATATGCTGATTTGGTGCTCAAGTTACATTTCGTCTTATTATTAATGTTGAAAATAGTTGTGCTGCTTAATATCTTCATTGAAAGGTCTTTACTCTCACTTTTGATAAATTTAATGCAACCATGCTAAATACAGTTATTTATAAAAGAAGTCGGCATGAAACGAAAATGTAAATAATCGTTTTTTCCCTATTGTGATGTATATCAGAGTGAAGCGGCTTCTCAAACAAGAAAACGTGTAAGGCCGAGACTGCTGTGATGATATTTTAGTGACACCCTTTCTCCCACCCTTGTGCCGGGGAACACGTCATCAGAAAATAGAAGAGATGTCATTGCAAGAGGGAGGGAAAGTTATTTTGATTTAAGATTACAAGGGCACAGAATTTAAAAAAAAAAAAACGATGTGAACAGATAAATCATTTATGCCTAAATGTATGCCTACAGTATATATATATACACTCACCTAAAGGTTTATTAGGAACACTACTAATACTGTTTTTGACCCCCTTTCGCCTTCAGAACTGCCTTAATTCTACGTGACATTGATTCAACAAGGTGCTGAAAGCATTTTTTAGAAATGTTGGCCCATATTGATAGAATAGCATCTTGCAGTTGATGGAGATTTGTGGGATGCACATCCAGGGCACGAAGCTCCCGTTCCATCACATCCCAAAGATGCTCTATTGGGTTGAGATCTGGTGACTGTGGGGGCCATTTTAGTACATGAACTCATTGTCATGTTTAAGAAACCAATTTGAAATGATTGGAGCTTTGTGACATGGTGCATTATCCTGCTGGAAGTAGCCATCAGAGGATGAGTACATGGTGGCCATAAAGGGATGGACATGGTCAGAAACAATGCTTAGGTAGGTTGTGGCATTTAAACAATGCCCAATTGGAACTAAGGGGCCTAAAGTGTGCCAAGAAAACATCCCCCACACCATTACACTACCTTGCACAGTGGTAACAAGGCATGATGGATCCATGTTCGCATTCTGTTTACGCCAAATTCTGACTCTAGCCATCTGAATGTCTCAACAGAAATCGAGACTCATCAGACCAGGCAACATTTTTCCAGTCTTCAATTGTCCAATTTTGGTGAGCTCTTGCAAATTGTAGCCTCTTTTTCCTATTTGTAGTGGAGATGAGTTGTAGCCTATCCGCCTTACAAATGCTTTGCTGCATACCTGGGTTGTAACGAGTGGTTATTTCAGTCAAAGTTGCTCTTCTATCAGCTTGAATCAGTCGGCCCATTCTCCTCTGACCTCTAGCATCAACAAGGCATTTTCACCCACAGGACTGCCGCATACTGGATGTTTTTCCCTTTTCACACCATTCTGTGTAAACCCTAGAAATGGTTGTGCATGAAAATCCCAGTAACTGAGCAGATTGTGAAATACTCAGACTGGCCCGTCTGGCACCAACAACCATGCCACGCTCAAAATTGCTTAAATCACTTTTCTTTCCCATTCTGACATTCAGTTTGGAGTTCAGGGATTGTCTTGACCAGGACCACACCCCTAAATGCATTGAAGCAACTGCCATGTGATTGGTTGATTAGATAATTGCATTAAATGAGAAATTGAACAGGTGTTCCTAATAATCCTTTAGGTGAGTGTATATATATATATATATATATATATATATATTATATATATATATATATATATATATATTATATATATACCTACAGGATGCCTACAGTGTATATAGCTCCCAACATGTCAGAAATCAAGCTATTCCCGTCTGATGAAAAATATTTTGTCCTCAAGGAATCTTTGTCGCAATCCTCTGACCTAAGGAGCGATTCCACTCCGCCAATCCCCTGGCGTTATCTCGGGAGTATCAACCCAACCAAACGGGTCCCCGCATGCCAAGAAGCCGAGGGTAGGCCCCACCGGCAAGACATCCGCCATCTCCTTCCGTGTCTTTCCGTACTTTGGCCAATTCAATCATCTCTGCCATAGACAATTGGACTATAAGGCCATCGAGCCCCAAGCTCGTGTCGTGGGCAATGCTGCTCTTTTCCCCATGAAGGAATGAGCCTTCCTCCAGCGTCAGGGTGCGCAGCAGGCCCTCAGCAAGCCAGGGTCCCAGCCAGCTCCCACTCTCTACCCCCGTCGGCTCAACCCCACAACAGCACAGCTCAAATCCTTCACGCTTTCTGTCCCAAGTTGAATTTTCCATTGCTTTTTCGGTCGCTACACCAAAATAGTTTGTTTCAGTGTTCCCTTATAGAATTAAACGAATTAACGTGCGAATTAAACGATTATAATATTAGCTCGAGAAACCAACATGTTATTATACTATTTAAACCTATTATTATTAGTATTGTTATAATATAAGTATTCTAGGTTCAGACCAAAATACCGATAATTATTTGTATTTTGTGAGCTCGTGAATAATAAATACTACAATATTCAATTTTTATTTCATAGTGACTTAAATTTCTTAAAAACAAACAAACTAAAAGTGTATTTGATAAACAAGTATTGCGTTCCTGGTGTATATTGAGGTGTCAGAAAATGACAGCAAAACAAAGCAAGATTTTTTAGTAAACTTGCTACCAAATAAGTGTCAAAATAACTATAATTCAGAATTAAATCACCAAATCTCATTTAAATGCTGCATTGCAAATCAAAAGAGCATTAGATAGGTCAAGATGTTTCATTCACTGATTTTTGTCACAAAAAGTATCTCCAAGATTAACATGCATGCACCCATTGCTTGGATAAAAATAGCCTGTTAACGACATTCAGCCACAATTAGATCATACCACAAAAATAAACCAGATGAAAGATTACTCACCATGCTAAACTAGTGTGCTAAAAAAGACGACACAAAATTAGTATAAAAGAAGGCTTATTATTCTTCAATTGAGTGACAGTGCATTTTATCACAACAACACACACCACACACACACACACACACACACACACACACACACACACACACACACACACAAAACACACACACACACACACACCACACACACACACACACACACACACACACACACACACACACACACACACACACACACACCCCCACACACACACACACACACACACACACACACACACACACACACACAGTAAATAAGTTACGATGACAGAATTCATTTGCAAGGAACATTCCTGGACTGTGAGTCTCGCCAAAGTCAAACTATGTACCAAACCTCTCTGACATAATTAATCTGTTTAGCATCTAAAACCTCAGGCAAAGAATACATGTGTATTGCTGAAAATATTCCCAAATAGATGTCTGAGTTTTAATGTTCAAGTATGTCTTTGTGTGTGTGCATCACTGCCAAGTCTGTGTATAAGTACATGTTCTCTTAAGTACGTAACATGAGTTTTTTACAGCTGATGTTTCAAACACAGAAATACACTGACCTCCAGTGAAGAGACACAAAGCAAAACACATTAAAATATGATGTTCTCTGCTGTCTGACTGCTCCTTCTCACTCAGCTTTCTTTACTTTCACGCAAATGTTCTATCAAAATATCTGATCTAGAAATGATCAAGTGAACAGTTGAGATCTTTTTTTCTTTACATTTAATATTTAAACATAACTTTATATGTGTTTGGTTTTTTTTAATTTACACTATAATTAACAAGAGTCTTGGGCTAATACGATTTATTTTTCAAAGAATGTAATACTTTTAACTAGTAAAGATGCATTCAATTTATCAAAAGTGACAGTAAAGACATTTACTAAATGTCTATTTAAAATAAATGTTGTTTCAAACTTTCTATTCACCAAAGAATCCTGAAAAATATGTATCACAGTTTCCATAAAATATTAAGCAGGACAACAATACTAAGAAATGTCATCATATTAGAATGATTTCTGAGGGATCATGTGACACTGAAGACTGGAGTATCTGCTGAAAATATTCTAAAATATATTAAAACAGTTATTTTAATTTGTAATATTTCACAGTATTACCATTTTCAACTGTCTTCAAATCAAATCAAATGATCAAATCAAATGGTGCCTTGGAGTATTCTTTCAAAAACATTTAAAAACTCATACCGACCCTAAGCTTTTGAATGGTAGTGTATAGTGAAGAGCAACAGAGAACTACTGAGCGAGAGGTGGAATGAGACTGAGAAACCACAAAAATGCCCCAACAACTATATAAAAACCAATAATGAATATACACACAGACAGGTTTAAAGGTGACCAAAAAGCTTTAACATTTCTCTGCCAGCACTTAGCACATATTTTCTGTGTCCCATTTTAGCAATTTTTTTCTGTGCCACATTTTTCCAGTGTCAACAGCATTTTCCATCGTTGGCTTTACATTCTTATCGTTTACTTTGGTTCAAAGCATATCTACAGAAGTAATCTGAGGCTTACAGCCTGGCAAATAGCTTTACTTCCTAATGGTGTTTCTCTTAAGATCTCATTCTGCAGAGCAGTGTGGCTTGCTGAAGCATTTCCAAAGCAAAAGTGAGATAACAAACAAAGATTGAGTTTGGTGGCAAAATACTACATTTAGGACAGAATGTTCTAGGGTCACAAAAAAAGAAGACAAAATTAGATGCAGGCTACTGGTGATAAATAATGATGTGCTATTGAATCCCCATCATGAATGCAGTGTTTCATGTGAGGGAACACATTAAAAACGTACACTTTTATGACACTCCATCTGTGAAAAACAACTGGATGAACACAGTGGATTAAACTCCACAGATCAACATGACCATTATGATTAAGGCTGTTTTAAAACTAGACAATGTTCAAAAGACAGTATTGTTGACTGATTAAAATGCAATAAAATAAAACATCTATAAATAACAGTGTTAGGGAATTTACTTTGAAAATGGCATATTCCAAGCTAGTAATATTTTAAAACATTTAGTAAAACAAACGTACTTTCTTGAAAAATTATTTAGCTACACTGCAAACTAATAACCAATAAGCTAACTAGAACAAAGGGTCAGATATAAAAAAAAAAAAAAACATACAATGTAACATTAAAAACAGTGATGCACCGAGATACACCACGTCCTGATGGAAAAAGCTTGTCAAAGAAAAAGCTACACTATTTTTAAAACATTTGCTGCCGTCAAGAGGACATTGTGTGCTGCTTTACAAAAACTGCATTGAGTTACCTGCATCATTACTTTTAGCTGATTATCCCCCCAACACGATGAATAAAACTGCTAAAAAATACTAAACAAAGAACATCTCTGAATGACTGTAACACAAGTGCTTCCTGGTTAGGAGAAGAAAACATTAGTGTGTTATATAATCAGCTTTTACACCTCTCTCAGTCTGACTCTTTCTCTTTCACTGTCTGCCCCACAAATGAACACAAGAGCACATAAAACACTCTCAAAGGTACAAGAGTGGATGTTCAGTTCTGCCATAGAGTATAGGTAAAAGCTTGTGACGCACTCTGGCTTCCAGTAGTCAAAGACAGTCACACAGTAGCAGGTTCCGCATGAAAACAGTGATCTCACAGGATGAGATGAAATTTATGAAGAAACAGGACAGAGTATAATTATCATCATATCTGTATGAATCGCAGAGGTTTTCTGCTCATGTATACGCACAGGGTCCAAAATGCAATAATTGAACTGACACTGCTCTTTCATTACTTGTCTGTGGGTATTTAGCTGTTTTACCATTTGTTTTGCACTGTGACTTACAGCATCATACATTAGATGAACCAGCTCTTAATAAAATAACAAAAACTTGACGATGTATGATGTTGTTCTTCATATTTTGTGAATATGAGCAGAATTCCACATATGTGTTGCCACATGGACTTCTGGGAAAAGAAATTCACCATTCTGGCAACTTTATCCATGGAGGTCAAATTTTAGCCTGGCTCCGCCCTCCTACGTACTTCCGCTCAATTTTCATTTTCCTGCGTTATTTTGAGTTGTAGTTCAGTAATGGCAGCGGAGAAAGATGCGAGCGAAGCCATTCGGTTCGTTGTGGAAACGCTGCCGAATATCAAGAAGTTAAAGCCGGAGCAAGAACAATCTTTGCTTAGTTTTGTTAGTAGCCATGATGTTGTGGCCCTCCTCCCCACGGGGTTCGGGAAAAGTTTGATTTTCTAGCTTGTTCCGTTCCATGACATACGTCACGACCAAACGTTAGCGATTGGTTATGGCAGATCCAGAGTGACTCTGGGCAGATCCAATAGTTTTAAGGCCTGTAACACCGGGACGAATATCGGCTCGCGTTATTCGTCAGCGTTTTTCAACGCGTTTTTTGTGTTCACACCCAAGCGTTTTCCGCTGACGATGAGCCGAGTGAACATGCAAATTCATTCCCTGACATTAGATGGCGCTTAATGTACAGAAATACCCCGGTCCACAAAGTGCTTCTGACACTCGCTTGTCACTCAGAAGAAGAGAGCAAGTTTGTCGCGTTTGTCATACAGTTCTTTATTCTCATTGGTGTCTCTTTATATAGACACCAACAAGACCAGCAGCTCTACATTCATCTGGCCTTGCATCTTCCTCGTCTTATTTCTTCCCGGCAGAGTGTAGTAGACGGACGCTGTGTATCTTCTTCGCCATTACGTATGTGTGCTTGGCAAGACCGTTTTGTGTTTGAGCACCCCCACGTTGTGTTTTACTGTAACGTCAGAAGCTCCAGACACGTGAGCAAAAGCGCCAATCTCATTGGTCGGATAGTTTTTGACGCGGCGCGTCAAACTGAAAAAAACGAACCCGAGGCGTTTTTTTTTTAAAAATGACGCTTTTACGCGTGGCGTTTTACGCGTCGGTGTGAACACTCACATTGGCGCCCTTTGTTTAGTCACGAGGCGTTAAACGTCGGCGAATAACGCGCGCGAAATTCGTCCCGGTGTGAACAGGCCTTTAGACTTCAATAGAGCACCCGCCTACAAGGAAGTTATGTACAAATGAAATGTACGAGAGTCTGGTGGGACCAGGCTAGTCAAATTTAACAGTTGTGCAAATAGCGACAGAAGCTTTCTTTAGTAGAACTTCTTTCATTTGAATTCTTACCATCATCATTTTGATAGACAACTATACTCTTATTTGGGGCTTGCAGGCAAGTATATTTTTTGACCCTCAATACAAATATTTTTACGTTTTTGAGACACTGAACAAAAATGAAGATAAAGTGTATATCAGAGAAGCCACAAGAGTCTTTAAGTTTAAGCTTTAAGGAGGCCAGCTGGACGTTAATATGTGGCACTTTTTTAAGTTAAGTCAACTGATCACTTTATTACAGTGAAGGTTCACTGACCTGGTGTGTTCCATCACTGGGAGTGTACACAGAACTGAACTGCTTCAGGTGGTCTCGGGCATGACTGACTCCCCTCAGGGTCTCAAACATGTTCTCCAGGGCAGAGTGAGCGCGCTCCACTGTCATCTTTTCAGGGCTGGAGACTCCTACATACACAAACACAGAGAAGAGAGTCTAAACACTACATGCATGCTCATTTAACAAATCTTTCTGGCTCTCTCATTCACTCTATTGAACTTTCTATTCATCAAAGAATCCTGAAAAAAAAGGCATCACAGTTTCCACAAAAATTTTAAGCAGCACATCTGATTTCAACACTGATAATAATACAAATGTTTTTCTTATGCAGCAAATCAGCATATTAGAATGATTGGATCATGGATGATCATGAAATACTATGTGACACTGAAGACTTGAGTAACGATACTAAAAATTCAGCTTTGCCATCAGAGGAATAAGTTACATTTAATAAATAACAAATATATTATAGGGGTCATGAATTGAGTGAGTTGAGTAAAAACAGCTTTTATTGAAACCAAGCTACCCCAATGTCTTGGTTTGGATTTTGCCACATTTAACCCCGAGTGGTGAAGGTATGACGACACTTTGTAGGCCAACCGGCAGTTAGCATCATACTGGCTCCTTCGCCAAAAACCCAATAGGATTTTCCCATAGGCTTTTGGATTATCGCTAAAAACAAGCTCTGTGAACAACGTTTATGACACTTGCACGTTTTGTACATCAAGGCAATTTTCACAAATCAACACAAGTTTTATGAATATTGAAGCCTAAATGAAGTTGTCAGAAGTAAAAAAGTTAAAGGTAGGCTATAAACGAACTACACCACGCTCCCACGAATTCAACGCCACCATCACTAAGCTTCCGAAAACTCTTTCAGTTTTTATCTAAAAACATTTTCCCAGAATGTTTGAGTTATAATAGTTTATAAGAGCACAATTATAAGCATAACAAGGCTGTAAAAGCGAACTAGGTTTACCTTTTCGGCGTGATGACATTTACTCTCCTCGACAGCCTCTGATTTAGCCACTTGTTAGTAACCGCCATGTAACAGCTTAAAAAAAAAATCACAAGTACTGATGTCGTAGAATAAAACGTGAAAGTGTCTTGAGCTTGTGTTTACCAAAGACCTTATTCAGCCATTTAACCAAAACCCCATTGACTTCAGGACGATGAAACCGGAAGTGCTTTGCATGGCCTTTCTTGTGATCTTAAAATTATGAAAGCGTGGATGAACTTTATTTTTTACAGATATAAGTTCCAGATCGTGTCAGTAAGGCACTGTGTATTAGTTTTTAAACAAGACACTGTTCGGCGAAGACTTTTTTAGAAAAAAAAATCCATTTGATGCAGTGACAACTATATTGGATCCGACAGCAATGTCGCAGGAGAGTGCAAGATGATTTGATCTTGATGATTTTGAAACAATGATTTTATCATGTGTCACTCACTATTGCTTTGTCTGTTACAGATTGTTTGATATGTACTGAGTATTTATACTACAGCGCCACCGTCAAACTGTGAATAGTTGTGATTTGCTGTTCTTTCCTTTGCTTTGGCATTTATGGGGTTAATGCGGGGATTCCCGTAAATGGAAGAAAGCATATTAACGCTGCTTTTGCTATTGTTTTAATCGAAGTAATTCGCTGTTAACATGAATAAAAGCTTCAGTGAGCGATCTTCATCAGTAGGCCTAAGCCACTTGTTTAAAACATGTCACTGCATATGACAATGAATACGTTTTTTTTTAGTAGGTTTTTCTTTATAGAAACAGATGAACGGTGAATAGCCTATAAGACTTATACGCATTCAATTTTTCACATTGTTGGCAAATGTTTAAGCCATGTAGCGAGATATTTTTTATTAATTAATTCATTATTTTATGAATTAAATATTTTATAAATTAAATAGTAAATACATATATTGATAGAATATATTATATGCAATTTTGTTATGATGTGTTTTGTACATTAGATTGACTTGTATTACTGAAAGGGAATCAGAGGACAAAAGCTCTTTTCAATGGAAGGCAACAGAGTTAATCAAATAATTAATTTAATGTGCACTCACTAAACTCAGACGCTGGTGAATGAGAGAGTGAGAGACTGTGAAAGAAAGAGAAAGAAAGAATGTATCCGTTTCATTTCGGGGGCAAAGTTTTTGTGTTTGACAAAAACACACTTTGTTGTCATTCCAGCATTACTGATGGTGCTGAAAGCAAAGAGAGACTCAGAGAAGACATGGAGGATGGGATAGCAACATGGGTGGGTGAGGCTGGTGCTGGCACATCATCCTGCGTCAGCTGAGGAATGCAAGTGTTGGGTAATGAGAGAGCCGCCCATCCTTCAACCAGATCTAAACAATCTTGCACCTGAGGAATAAGGCATTCTGCTCAGACAGTTAAACCTCTCTGGCCTTGCCAAACCCGCAGACGCATGGCTAGAGCGGAGCAGTACACTTATGTAAGACTCATATTGATGGTATACAAGCAACTGATTTCTACCATTGATGAATCACAAAAATCACAGCTCAGTTGCTTCACATGATACAGACAGGGGTTTTATTTTTTTAAGTGAACACAAAAACCAGATATGAAGTATAACCGTGACTGCACTTTTGAGTAAAGAAAAATCCTGTGCAGTACAGTACCTTAGCTTGCAAAACCAAGCGGTATATTGTATGTCATACAACTGTTAAAAAACCCTGGTGAAATTAATTATAAAACAAATACCTTTAAAAAACACACATTGTAAATGGACATGATAAACAACATTTTTAAAAAAGTTTTAACCTTTTGTAATGTTTTTTAATTTATAACCCATTAGGAAAGTCTCTTATGCTCACCAAGGCTGCATTTATTTGACCAAAAATACAGTACAAACTGTAATATTGTGAAATATTACAATTTAAAATAACTTTTTTCCTTTTTTAAATATATTTTAAAATGTAATTTATCCCTGTGATGGCAAAATTGAATTTTCAGCAGCCATTACACCAGTCTTCAGAAATCATTCAAATATACTGATTTGGTGCTTACGAAACATTTCTTATTATTATCAATGATGAAAACAATCCCTAACTGCACAGTGGTTATGCATTACTCTCTGAGACTCGCACCAACTATCAATTTAGGCTTCTGTGACTGCAGGAATCATGGCCTGGTCTGCATACTCACTGGAGCTGCAGTGTCTTTATTGTAAACGTGTCACCTTAGGGTGGATGAATGCTCTTCCTAAGTTAAATACTGCTTTGGGAACCCTTTGTGCCTGTGTGTGTGTGTGTGTGTGTGTGTGTGTGTGTGTGTGTGTGTGTGTGTGTGTGTGTTTGCAGTTATATAACTAACGCCACAAAAAAAAAAGTATTGAGGAAACCCAACACAAACAGTCGTGAATGTGTGTGTTTTTCTAAAGCTATAATCTGCATTCGGTATAAATATTTATAAGGAGAAGCATTTTAACTCTGCCTGGATGGCCGCTGTTTAAACCGCCCAGAGCTGGCTTTCTTGGTCCTGAAAGCCCTTGATTGGTGCTTTTTCATTCTGGTTCTAGAAATTCTGATTTAAAGCTTGATTTCAAAACATACCCCAAATGTGGATGAGTGGATGAGTCAGCCTCTCTTCTCTCTGTGTGTTATGATCATCCTTAGTGTCAGGCCAAATATAACTGGTTTCATATTTAGCCTGCTGGCTGTTTGGTTTGAATTTTTTTTAATGCGTGCTATTTAGCCTCTTTTCTCTTGCTCTGTTGCTCTTGACAGCAGTGGGAGATAAGGATATAGTGATGCAGGCAGATTCGGATGTGAATGTTTGTTTTTCCAGAAGATGGAAAGGCATGGTAAATATAACATGCCTGAAGAAAATCAAGGCATCTAGGGAGGTAAAACAACTAGTAGCCAAAATAAGTGTACTTTAGTGAGAGTTTACTTGATTGTGCAGCTATACTAAACCATTTCATAAAAATTGGAGAATCTGTCAAAGGGGTAATTCATTTCATACAATTCACCATCATTTAAAATCAGTCATATTTTAGTCTTTCTGAATTGTTAAAACATTTTTTAGTGCAGAGTAGTTGGTGTTAGACACAGCCAGGAATACGGAAGTAAAATAATGACAAATGTCTTTGAAACAGAAAAGCATTTTAAATTGCACTTGATTTGAAAAAATATATTTTTAATGATGCGCAAAGTAATGTTGTTCAATGACTTGCTTGCAATATTTAGGCAACATTTTATTTCTTTGTGATACAATAGATGGGCCATGGGAGTGTAAAATAAATGTTAAAAGTTAAGGAATCTTACACTGGTTCACTATAGGCTACTGTGCTGTATATGTTTGATTTATGTAGAATTTATGTTCCTTAAGACGTGGCTTTAATGGTGAGCCTTTAAAAGCCTATTTTTGTAATCAGGGCCTCAAAAATTATATCAAAATTTGGATTTGGATTTATCGGCCAATATTTTGGTTATCGTTATATAAAGAATTATCAGTTTTCAGTATCAGCCCAAATTTTCATATTGGTCCATCCCTAATAAACCCAGTTTTTTTCCACATATACACTGGCCCTGATTATAATACTTACCGTTTGCTCCATTTCTGCGAATCAGTGAATTAATGAATCTCTCTACCTTTTGATATGGTCTTTGTGAACCCCACTTGCACCAAATGCTGGTTAGGAGAGTAACAGTAGATGGATATTATGCATCGGTACTTTTGTAAAGCGAAATAAAATGGACCTATGACTGTTGACTATTTTGGTATTTTTGAAAAGTTTGAATATTTTGGAAATTAAGTCTGAAAGGTGAATATGGATTATTGAATTTTTAATAATGAAATTGTGGGTGAAATGTACATACAACAACGCTGAATAATCCAGCCCCCCAAAATGCTAGCCCTCAAAATACAATGCATTAAAATGCAAGCACTGGTAATTCAACATGCTTTTTTTGTTTCATAGACATTTGTCATTATTTTACTTCCATACAGGAACAACAGTGTAAACATTGTTTGGGAGACAAACTGTATTAAAATGACGGATTGTTAGTTTCAGCCAATTCACTGAAATATTTTAACCTTCTCACCTAAGCCTGTTTCCACCTCAGAGCAAATAAATAAATAAACAAAAAGAAAAGAAAAAAAAGTAAGTCAGATCAGGAAAAATTAAGTCCACCTGTAATCATACATAAGACATAATGCATATATAAATGTATTGCCACAATCACATTGTTCCATCAACAGTTGCCCCTGACTAAGAAACTGCAAGAGATCTGCTGCTGTAATATGTGCGTGTGTTTTCATGTAGCCACAGACAGTCATTTGACTGTCTGCCAAGAGAAACAGCATGGCAGTGCAAGAGGGTGTTGGCTGCGGTTTAGATGGTAATGGTGATCACAACACCAAATCCTGAGCCACAGCCAGGTGCTGGTGTGAGAACAGACGGGAGTCACACACATACACATGTGCATATCCCCCACATTCTCCTCTCACGCAAACCCTTCCCTTTGAAATACAGATGTGTGTGCGTAACAACCTCCAATGATACTGATCTCTACCAAAGAGAAGAGCAGAAGATTAACTTCATAAACACCCAAACACACAGCCGAGATATTCTCAAGCGTGTCCACCTGCTTTAACCAAACAACAGGGTACATGATCCTCAGAGAGAGGACAGTTCATTAAAAAGATACAAGACAGAATAGAACAAAAGGTGCATGGATGTGCACGTGACTGAAACAAGCATAGTTTTTCCTAATGTGATCTAATGAGACAAAAGCAAGGTTAGTCACCTACGCAGAACTAACTCTACAGAAAAATTGTATACCAAGATGTGCTCAATGGAGCTTGCTTTTTTAAAGGTGGAAAAGTCATTGAATAAAACAGAGTGTGAAATTATTTGTGGCAACCATGACAACACTGAAACGAAAAAAATGTAGCATGCTTTGTAAAATCGGTGCATCAGCGTTGAGTGTACTGGCGTTTTTAAGTTGTTTTTATGTATTTAATTCAATAGCACTATGGAGTGGAGATGGACTATTATGCGTGAAATTACTTCAAATTGCATCCGAACAGAGAACTGTTGCTCTCATGGGAGGATCTCTAGCCGGTGAATCCACCTGTGGACTTCTTCCCAGATCTGAGTGCCTTTGCTGATGGAATCAACTCCAAAGCCCACTTTAATGGGCCTAGTTAGCGACCGTGGAAGCGAGGGAGAAGAGGTGGGGTATGTGAAAGAATGAGAAAGAGACTGTTGCCTCACATACCGCTTCCGTCAATTATTTTAGCTCTGTCCTTACGCAATAAGATTGAGGAACTTCACACACGTTAGTTTTAAACGTGAATTTAGAGACAGCTGTTTGCTTGTAATCTCGGAGTCTTGGTTCGAAATTGGACTCTGATAAAGAGATGTCAATTAATGGATTTAGTGGCCCATTTTGAACTGACCGCGACCCTGGGATAACTGGCAAGACGCAAGGCGGTGGAGGATGTTTATATGTGAACGAGCGCAGGTGCAAGACTGTTGTTGTGAGTAAGCATTTATGCACCAAAGACATTGAGATGCTCACGGTATTTCTCCGTTCATATGATTTGCCCAGAGAGTTTCCTCAAATATTTGTGGCAGTAGTATATATTCATTCAAAGGCGAATGTGAAATAGCAGTTATTATCCACAAATGCTCTTTTTTTTTTCATGGGTGATTTAAATAAATGTGTATTGGAAAAATCTATGCATGGGTATGTTACGTGTCCTAGGCACAAAATGACTTTGGACCGATAATTTCTTTTATAAAAAAATAAAATAAATAAATATATACTGTATATATACATATATATACATTGCGTTAGACTAAACTGGGAAGGGGCACATCATTATTTTTGTCCTATTGTTAGTTTAAATGCTTCTATTCTTCTCCTCATTTGTAAGTCGCTTTGGATAAGTGTCTGCTAAATGACTAAATGTAAATGTAAGGGAGAATACAAAGCTACCCTAACTCCATTGAGTTTGTCAGATCACAATTGTTTTCATCTTAGTACTGAACTGAAGAGGGGAAAAATTTAAACAAAAACTGTGAAATCTTGGACTGATGATGCTATTGAGAGGTTACAAGGATATTTTGGTTGCACCATATGGAATGTGTTTATGGATTCATCTGTTGATATTGATGAGCTTAATGATGTGGTTAGTTCCTGGGTAACTTATTGTGTTGACTCTGTAATTCCTGATATTACGATATATCCAAACAGTAAGCCATGGATGAGCAGGAATCTTAAGTGTTTGTTGATTAAGAAAAAAACTGCCTTTCAACGAGGGGAAGTTACAAATGTACAGAAATTGATTAGACTTGAATTTAAGAAGTTATAAGAATAAAGTGGAGTCTAAATTAAAGGGCACCTATTATAGCATTTAAAATGTTCCTAATAATGTTCTGGGAGTCCCCAACAACAGTTTTACATGCATGCAATGACAAAAAACACTTTTGTTGTTTTATAATATGCATTTATTTTTACCTGATTTGCTCACCGACTCACTGATGATTCGTTTAACGACTCATTTGTCCAAACTCCTCCTTTGCGTGACGCTAATAACGGTGATTGGTCAGAAGACCCAGTCAGTTATTGTTTGCGTTAGCCCTAATAGCCCAACGCATAAACATATTGATAAAGCACTGCAGTACTACAATACGCTCTATTCTTTATGACAACTCCAATAACAACGACAAACATTTCACATATTACAGATGTGAAATCTGAACCTAGAAGCTGCGCCTAGAGACCTAAGTTAGACCTAGAAGCTGCGCTGAGCGTAACTTAAACAACACACACACATAGCCTACTTATTGAGCATGCTACAAAACCCATAAAAGCAACAATTATTAATAATACTTACAGGTTGTGATTCGGAGGAGGAAGCCGATCCAAATAAAACTGGTACTGAACCTTCCTTCAGTAGGCTATTAACCGGCTCGCGAATCCAGACTTGAAAGCATTTATGTCCTAAAATCAGTAAAGGAATCGTCATTAAAATGACGCGAACACAACACAAGGTTCGGCTATACTTGTGTGGTAGAGTTGTCAATATAAACTCTAGCCACTGATTCTTCACATGCTCGTCCCTGGGCAGTGAAAAAAAAGTTCGCTTTTGATTCGCACTTCAGAACAGCGTCTCGTCGACATGATGTTAGTTTTCCCTGGTGTCTGGCGCTCGCAATGAGTGGGCGTGTCTTATTCAAACAACTTGGCTAGGTGACGACATAAAGTTAAAGAAAAAGCATTGTTCGTCTATCGATTCATATCAGCGACTCAGAGTCGACTCTTACTTTTGAGAGACAGTAACTTTGTATATGGTGAACTTTCATATTTAAAGCTTTGCAGGATGTTTTCGTTCACTTAGATCTATGTTACACACTACATGAAAGGTAATTTTCAAAATTCCATAATAGGTACCCTTTAAGAAAAAATTGTATGGGCTCAGTATGAGATAATCTTAATTAATGACGGACATAAATAATAGATGTAAAAAAGTGAAAGTAATCGGTTATGAGTTAGTGTTCTTGCTGAGGTTTTTAATAGATTTGAAGTAGGGATGCACCGATACCGATACCAGTATCGGTATCGGGCCCGATACTGAGCTCATGTACTTGTACTCGTACTCGTAAAAATGCCCCGATACCAACAACCGATACCAGGCAGCATGTGTACAGTGTCAGAAATTATAATGGGGATAAAAAAAGAAGGCTGTATATGAAATAAATGTATCTTATCAGTGGAATATTAAACAGAATATATTAACGCGTCGTCTATTTAACTATATGGTGCGCAAGCTGATAAGAGAAAAACACGGAGAGGATTGAGCGCGCTACGACACAGACGCGCGAGCTGGTCGAGCGCAACCCTTTTTCACAGACGTCAGTGGAAAGTTTGTAGTTCAGTCGGATGTCAATGGCAAATCAAGTAAAACGAGGCATGTAGCTTATTAATAACGTTAACTGACGAGAGATAGAGAGAGAGAGAGAGAGAGAGAGAGAGAGAGAGAGAGAGAGAGAGAGAGAGAGAGAGAGAGAGAGAGCACTTCTGTTGAATGCTGTTGATTGCGGATCATTCACTCAGCACGTGTTATTTGGATTAAAACTAAATCGTATATGTAAGTAAAACATGAACTGTTACCTTACTTATGTTTAACGAGTGGTAGCCTACATTATTACAGGACATTTGCAGGTCAAGAATTTCCATGAACTTCAAACATCCACAGCGCGCGCCCCGAAAACCACCAGACAGCGCGCGAATACTGAATGGAAGTCTTTCACGCATTGCGCTTGTACGGACGAATTCACACAAATCTATGTAAAAACACATTGGCGAGTATCCTAGTAAAAGTCTGTTATATATCTCAAGTGAACGTAGACAGTATAATTCAAATGGCGTCAGTGCGTTCGGCCTTAAAGGGGCGGCACTTTAATAAATCTGCTGCTGTGTTTTAATGTTAATCAAACAAAGGACAAATAAATTACTCTCTGCTCTTGGCTAAATAGGCTACCTCTATCAACTTTACAAAAAGATCCATATATATTTAATTTATGCAGTAATAAATATGCAGTGCATGAAATATATATTTGTTGAACTAATTAAGTTTAAATTTAATAAACAACTAATATGATTGATATTATTTTGGTTTCTCTACCAATACATTTAAAAATTACAAATGCATGAATTGAAAATTAACTGAAAATTAAAAATACAGTTATCGGTTACCGTATCGGTATCGGCGAGTACCAAAAATGAAAGTATCGGTATCGGACTCGGTCTGGAAAAAGTGGTATCGGTGCATCCCTAATTTGAAGAGCAGAATGGTAGAATAAGGAATGTAGAGTTATATAACTCTCCTCAAGATGAAAGCCTACCTGTTTCTTTTAATGTGGAATGTGCATTTACACTTTTTAAACAGTGTAAGAATAAAGTGGGTTCTTGTCCTGATGGAATAAGTGGTAGGGTGCTAAAACAGTGTGGAGAGCAACTGGGTCAAATTTTTACTTATATTTTTAATTGGTCTATTGAGGTTCAGTATGAACCAAAACTTTGGAAACAGTCTATTTTTATCCCAGTAGCAAAAAATAATAGTCCCAAAAGCTTGACAGATTATAGTTCCTTGACCTTCCAAACAGATACAATAAAAATGATTCTGGAGGATGGAAAGATGGCCTCCTTATCAGTAATAAACATGTGAATACATGACTTTTTACTTTAATATTAGTATTATTTCTTATCTTTACCTTGTTATTTTCTATTATTTTCCCTTTAAAGTTCTATATTTATTTATATATTTTATCTAAATTATTTCTGTATTTAAACAAGTTAAAAATACTAAATAGCTTGTAATATATTTTCCCACTGATTACTTGTACCTACATGCTTGATCATTTATTGTTATGAGCGGTCTATTTAAATAGATCAATAGTGAATCATAAACCTGTAATCGATACAGGTGGAAATAGTCTGACAGAACAAAAGAATAGTCCTTTACTTCATTCCCCCCACAGACAATCTCATGAATGCAATAAAGTCTAGTCTAAACTGTAATAAACAGAGTCATCTCCATAACAACTAAAAATGGCTCCATCCTCAAAGGAATGTAGAAACCTTTATAAACGTCCTTCTTTTCTCCAGCCCTGTCTTCTTTCCCTCCTCACACCAGCTTGAGTCTCAAGCCTCTTTCAGAGGAATTCAGTCTCTGGTACTAATAATAGCGATGCTTATTTTAGTAACAGACTAAAAAGGTGACGAAGAAGAGGATATGCGCGTGTCCATTCATGCATTGAGTCTGTGAATCAAAGTGCTGCCTTCTAGGCCTGGGAATAAAAGCAGAACATCTCTGTATAATGTTAATCCGTAATGGAATTCTGGTTTAGACCTGGGAATGCTGCTGCATATGCTATTGGAATCCAAACACAGCGTTGTAAGGAAGTGAAAGAGGGTAAGAATGCAGTGGAGCTGAATGACAGTATGTTGAGGTTGAAACTCTTTGAGAAGTTATATTATGACGTATATACGTATAACTTTACCTTTATACGGTAAAGGGATTCATCAGACTGATTCAAACCAGTAACTTGTTGAACTATTCATTAAAATAACTCATGAGAGTAATTTGTTTGGAAATCAGACTACACTCTTCATAGTACTGTGTGTTTTTGATTCACCAGATGAACCAGTTAAGAATCATGTGTTTGGTGCTGTATGTTTTCATTCCTGTACAAGAGCCCGCTCAAGCGAGTCACTTAGATAAAATATGATTTTATCAGTATCAGATGATAATACCATGGTACTTTGATATCTACACTGTAAAATCCAATAGTGTTCATGACTCACATATATTAGTTAACTTTACTCAGTTATATAAAATACGTACTTCTTACTAGGTTTTGTTGAGTTACAGTCAATTGCAGGGTGAAAATTACAAGTTACTCAATAATTTGAGTGACGCTTACTTGAAAAAAGCAAGTAGCAACAAAGGATGCAATGAAGCTAATAAACCAGTGAGAGGCAGCAGTGCATTAAAGCGTGCCTAATGTGCCGAAAAAACAAAGAAGAAGAAGCTGCACTTGTGAGAGCATGCGCGAAAGCTTCTGTGTGCATTTCAGCGCCAATTTTGAAGATGTGGAAAGACGTTGACAGACTGGAGACTGCCTACATTTTTGGAATAATAATATGAGATGATAATAAGGTGAGTAATCAAGCATGCGACTTTTGTGTGAATTTTTTTTTTTACAGTCTGTCGCTAATCTTTACTGATCTCCTTAATGTGTACCAAATAATTGTGATATTCGGAGCTTGAAGAATATGGTTAGGCATAACAGTTCCTGGAATGGCTGAAAAGCTATTTATTGTTCCCAAATTTAAAACCGATGCATTTTCACTGATGCATACTCCTCTGTTGGCATTGGTTTATAAATTATTAAGGTTACAAATCTTGTGAAATGGCGCACATTTACAGTTAAAGGTAACGTTAACCTGCAGTTTATGCAGAGATGAAGTTTGTGATGATTTTTGACAGTATTTTATGAATTCACAATAGCATTATACTTTTATTTTTTAAATTGAGTACATTAAGAATGTAATGCAAGCACTGTAAAAGTGATTTTCTCTACTGCTTTATCACTGCTGATAAAATTAGCCATCTTTTAACAAGATGAGAAACTTATCATTAGTAATGTTAAGTAGCTAATGTTATCCTAGTGGAACCTCTGATTGCATCAAAGATGGACCAGACCTTCTCAATGCGAAGATGTGAGATTGTGGATGCAGGTGGAGCAGTGGCCAGCTCTTTTTACAGAGAGACCAGTAAGAACTTATTCACATCCCTTTTTCCACCATGAGTAACCACATTCTGTTTAGGTATGGCTTTAGAATTGGCCTGTAGGCCTGACCATGCATTGAAAAATTTCCACACTGTCCCATGCCTTTTTTTTTGTGCCTGTGTTGTAGGTGTTTGCAGAGTTCGACAGGATAGTCGACAGATCTGCCGACTGCAGAGTAACTTTTATGGTGCTGTGGATCGCTACACACCACGTTTTGTCACAAGTCTTCAAGAAGCATTGGAGAGAAATTTGATGATCTTATGCAGCAAATTAATACAGGGGTGAGTTTACTGCAGCCTAATTTTTTTATTATTATCCTGAGTTGATTATGGTTTTGCTTACAATCTATTTAGCTGTTGTCTAACGTGTTGTGGGGTTTTGTTGATAAACCATTTAACTGTGGACTGTTTTCTTAATAGTCACTTCTCCACTTAAAGACATAATGGTAATGACACTTTTTTTTCATCTTCAGATAAAAAAATTAGAGTCCTTTCTGTTCCTCAATAGGCAGCAATGAAAGAAATCATTAAAGTAGCTCATGTGTCTCCAGTGGTTTAACCTCATTTCATGAAGCAACATGAGTGCTTTTTGTAATAATATTTATATAAAATAATATAAAAATAATATTTTGTATTTACTAAATCTTATCGATTTGTTCAAAGGATAACACTGGCTGGCATGGCTGCTCATGCATTAACAATAAACACATGTATGCAGGGCAGATAACTGATAATTAATCATGCCTTTTCACTTTTCCCTGTTGTAATATTTTTATTGTTTGGTTTCATTCAGGTTTGTGATATTCATGAAGCCACAAGTATGTGTTGGGGTGCTGACTGTCATTGACGAAGAAGAATCTCTCTCTCTACCTTTGCCCAGTGTCTACTGCCATCATTGTTGAGAGAGGTATTGTAATAATCTGCAGAACCTGCCTCATGCAATTTGCATCTATTTAGGTCTGTCTAATGCTTTACATTTGGATTACACAAAAGACATGAAAAACACTTGGTTTGGGACAGAACAAACTGCCACCAAAACTGCAATCTCTGAAAAATCTCTTGTTGAGTAATGAAATGTGCAAGATTAATGATGTTTTTGGCATTAGATTAAATTCGTTTATGACAGTGGAATTAGATTAGTTGATAGACAAATAAAAGGGAAACTAAGTCACTTGTTTAAAATTGTCAGCCCATTAGTTCATGAGCAAGTTAAAGGGTTAGTTCACCCAAAAATGATAATTCTGTCAGTATTTACTCTCCCTCACACTCCGTTCCAAACCCGTAAGACCTTCGTTCATATTCGGAACACAAATAAAGATATTTTTGATAAAATCGGAGAGCTTTCTCTCCCTCCATTGAACGCAACGTCATTGAAATTTTCAAGGCCCAGAAAGCTAGTAAAAACATTGTTATCCATGTGACTACAGTATTTCAACCTTAATATTATGAAGCGACGAGAATACTTTTTATGTGCAAAAAAAAACCCCAAATAATGATGTAACGAGGTTCGGTTGTTATGGGAAGAAGGAGAGGTGAACCGGCGAACATTCAACAAGTTTAATAACATAAAATAAAACGAATACAAAACGAAAGTATAAGCCAGCTGCCCCTCGAGAACAAAGGCCTTACGGGTTTGGAACGGCATAAGGGTGAGTAATTACTGACAGAAATTTCATTTTTGGGTGAACTAACCCTTCAAGATGCTGTCAGCATATTCATTTCTAATGTACATGTGTGTTCGAGACATTGCTTTTTCATTGTTTAGGCTAATGAATGTAGACACTTTTTATGCACTTCTATATGCAAGTTTGGTCTCTGAAGTGTTATTGATTAAAGTGAGTGATTGTTATTTATTGAATTGTTAAAGCTGTTTGTTGAGGATGTGTTAGAGTCAGGGTATGGTCTCAAATTTATTTATTTTTATTCAGATTTTATATAGAAAAAATTATATTGTTGTACTGTAAAAGGTTTTTGGGAAACACTTAACAAAAAGGTTCATTAGTTAACATGAACTAAGAATTAACAATACTTCTACAGCATTTATTAATCTTAGTTAATATTAATTTCAACATTTACTAAAACATTATTAAAAACAAAGGTTGTATTGGTTAACATTAGTTAATGCACTGTGAACTAACATGAACAAAAAATGACCACTTGTATTTTTATTAACTAACCTTAACAAAGATTAATTAATACAATAGCAAATGTATTGGTCATTGTTAGTTCATGTTAGTTAATACACTAACTAATGTTAACTAATGAACCTTATTGTAAAGTGTTTCTGTTTTTTGTTTTACTTTTTTATTTTTTTAGACCTAAAGTGATTTACATAGATTGTATACCCCAATGCAAACTTATGTGGACCACCCCTGTGTCAGTTTTTAAGAAAACAATACAATAAATTTACATTTGAACTGTATCATTGCCTTACATTTATTTGTCCAGTTGTAAATGTTATCTTTGTAAAATTGTGAAACTATTCTCAATGATTTATAATAGATGTGTAGTACACGTGTAAGTGTACATTACTAGACATGCACTTGTTAGTACTACATATTTTTCCTATTTCACTTTACTCAGTTTTTAGAGTGCAACCGGTTTGCATGCTTTTTTCAAGTAAGGTGTACTAATTGGATTTTACATCAGAGTTAACACAACTAGCATAAATGAGTACATCTAAAGTAAAAGATCAAGTATAGTATACAAATTATTTTAAGTTACTGGAACTCTCTTGTAAGTGTACACTACTAGACATGCACTTGTTAGTACTACATATTATTCCTATTTCACTTTACTCAGTTTTTTGAGTGCAACCGGTTTGCATGCTTTTTTCAAGTAAGATGAACTAATTGGATTTTACAGTGTACCAATGTTCTAAATGATTACCATATTCATTTACAATGGGTATTTATTAGGGGTGGTGAAAAAAATCGATTATTGATTAATCGCGATTATGTAATGAACGAGTATGAATCGATTATTAAATTTTCAAAAATCTATTTTTTTTTTTGTAAAAAATGTTATACCCAAAGTTGAACGTCACGAACGCGCCCAGTTCCAGTTAGCAAGCGCGTGTAAAGGCGCCCGCCGCTCGCTCTCTCTCCCTCTCTCTCTCACACACACACACACACACACACACACACACACACACACACACACACACACACACACACACAACAGTTTGTTTGACCGCGCCCGCGACTCGCTCTCACTCTCACACACACAAAGAGTTTGATCGCGCTCGCGTCTCCCTCTCTCTCTCTCTCACACACACATACAGTTTGATCGCGCTCGCGTCTCCCTCTCTCTCACACACACACATACAGTTTGATCGCGCTCGCGTCTCCCTCTCTCTCACACACACACACACACACACACACACACACACACACACACATACAGTTTGATCGCGCTAGGCGCTCCCTCTCGCGCTAGATCGCGCTCGCGTCTCTCTCTCTCTCTCTCTCAGTACAACTTGATTACTCACAAGATAGTGTGTTGCATTTTGTCACTGTGTTCTACAGTATATAAGCTGAAGCTACAGTAAGTTGTTCAAAAATGTTAATTTTTGTCTTCTTAATGATTAAATTGGACAATTTTCTTCTAGAAAGATAAGGTGTTCAGGTGGAGAAAAACTTTTTCTTTACCTTGACATGTTTCGACTGCAACCTGCAGTCTTCCTCCACCTGAACAACACCTAGAAGAAAATTGTCCAATTTCTACAGTATGTTGGTTCTGATCTACTTCCTAAAGGAAATAAGCCTTTCATTTATTTGTTATTGTTTAGTTCAACTTGATGAGTCACAATGTGATGTATTAATTTCTGTGTTCTACAGAACATAAGCTACAAATAATTCTGAAGTTATAACTACAGTACACGACACAGAAAGTGCTTTGAGTTGTTGTTACTCAATAAAAGAGTTAAGTAATTCAGCAGCTGACTTTTTTTAATACTGCAATCACTTTGTAGTGTATTTTCGTTTACTGTTGTGAAATGGAAAATCAATAATCGCTAACCGAGAATCGTTAATAATCGAAAATCGTCTGTAATCGAATCGGGACTTCAATAATCGTAATCGAATCGAATCGGCAAATCAGACCGATTAACCACCCCTAGTATTTATATGGTGATCCACTGTACTTTAAAGATTACATGGTATATATATCCTATATAACATGGTAATTTTTGTTAGTAACAGAGGTTAGGAATCCTTAATACTTTGTTCAGTAAAGCCTACAACCTGTTGAAAGTCATAGCAATGAGTATTAAACATGAGAGCTTAAAATGTTTAAAATCTTAAGCAAATAATTCCACATTTCTTTGCTAATCCCCTTATCAAGATCCAACGGAAAACACAAGACTAAACTAAGCCTGGCTCAGGCAATTGTTTAAATGACAGAAAAATGCCACGCATTCCCATTCTAACGACAGACTGATGCAGAGTCTTACTTCCATTCACTCAACGCAGCATTCTTGCAGCTCTAATCTGTACCAGAACATTATATAACTAATGATATTCAGATACACACCATTTGTGTGTTTAAGAGTTTAAATTGCTGTAGAAATCGTGTGTGAGGGAGAAAGAGAAAAAGACAAAAGTGAGGGGATGGAGTGAGGTTTTGTGAAGGTGAAAATAAGGATAGAGGCATCAAGCCAACTTTTTCAAAACTGCAAAAATTCCTCATCACACTATTCACTGTGCTCTTCAGAGAGATCCTCCTGCATCATGTCCTGAGAAAACACTCATTACACTTTGAGAGAGATATCCAGAATAATGCCATCGACATTCCATAAGGTTGGCAGCAACTTTACATTATTCAACCAGCTCTGTCAGCAGTTAAATAAGACTTCAACACCTCCAAATAATCAACAGCAGTGCTGGCTCACATTCGGCATTCCAGAAGCGCCAAACAATATTCTAACATTCCATACTTTACACTTTACCACCACCAAGGGTCCTGTTTTAGGGAGATTTTTCCAAAGTTTCTCTTCTGTTTTATGAAGGTTTGTCCACAGTTTCTCCCTGGAGGAGTCCTAGAAGTGGAAAGCCAAATCTCAAGCCTTGGAGAATGGGAAAATTACAATAAAAACTATTTGGTTTATTGACCAAATAACTGAGTAAAATGACTTGGCGAGTCCCAAAGTCACAGTAAACAAAATATGTAATTAAGAGAGGATATGAGGAAATATGAATGTAATGTAAATAAGATTAAATATGGTTGAGGCAGTGTAGTTTATAGATGTTTTGGCATATTACACATTGGCTGGAGTAAATGTAACAAGCAGGCTGAGAGATGCAGGTAATTACAGACATGCTGATATTCAGACCAGCGATTGTGGTTTTTATATTTAATTTATTTCAATAAACCATGTGTTAATATAGATTAACTTACCCATTAGACAAAATATAGCCAGTAATTATTACACGTAATAGTTCCAAAGTAATCAAAACAGAACCATTGCACTTCTCCAAGCAATACACAGTAGTAATGTTCTGCTTCTGAATGAATCAATGTTTTTCTAAACTAATAGGTTGAGTGAATGCTTCAATGACTCAACTCATGCAGTCAAGTTTTTGTTTCTGAATGAATCAGTCTGTTTGAATGAATTAGTAGAATCAAATCAATAACTCACTCATAAAGATAATCACTTGTTACCACCTACTGCTGTATCGAAGTAACCTGCAGAAAGTCAAAGCAAAATTACCACCAGTATACACAAACTCGCTGCCACGTGAATATGGAAATTCAACTTGAAAGTGTTGAATACATGAGTTCAATAGTGTGATGGTGCTTCTGTACAATAAATAAATAAAAAAACTTTTTCCTGGCTCTGAATTGCTTATTGGAAGGCAGTACTAGAGAAGTGTGATGACAAGAAGCTGTGGTGTCACTAACAATGTCACCTGGGCAACTTGCAGACACCTATTACTTTCCATTGAAAGATGGATGAACCAAGTGAAGGTTGTGAAAAACTGGGATATTGAGCCTGGGAAAGATTAACATTCTTGACATCCTCTGTTGGTCCACAATCATCCGTATTGTCGTCAATGGGTCCAGCCCCACGTGGCTGTAGTCCCACCAGCATCTTTTCAATCACCCAAATGGCTAAATGGAAAATGAATCACAGCCTGCTTGGCACCCATGACTCCAACTCGACTGACCTTATCTGCACATGCATTCCACCTTGTTATAGTAAAAAACATACAGCTCAAGATTATAAGTAAGATCAAGACTCCAGCCTAGAACAAAACACAAGCCTCTCTCAAGGCCACAACACCACTTGAGACAGAGCATATGAAACAATTTTGTATGTTTGTATATATTTATATATATATTTTTTACATGTTTGGATATACAATGAAATGCACAATATGGATGTATTGACAGCACGACGTGAAACATAAAAGCATCAACATATGCACATCTTTATAAATATAAGCATATGCTTTGCATTGTCACTTCTTCTCATCAAAAATCCTTAAGACACAGACGCCAGTGTTGAGTGAAACTGTAGGACAAGGTCATGACCTAAGCTCACCTTTGAATATATATATCTGAAAAGTCTCAAGATTCAGAACAAAGGATAAAGGCAGGAAATTGGTGTTGATCGCTGAAGCTAAACTGTTATCCAGGAAACAGGAGAATTCCGGCAGGAACACTTCAACCCTCTTTACTTCTGCTACTCTAATCCTTTAAACCATAACCGCTTGGCCCTGATGCGAGACTCATAATAATCCTTTTAAATCATGGCTGGATGAGAGAAAATAAGTGTGAGAGAGAGAACAAAAAACAAAGGAAGAAGAACAAGAGTTATGGTATGTGATCTATCACTTCAGTATACAGTATGTGTGTGTGTAACATACTGTACCAAGTCATGTAGAAAGGAAGTTTCACATGGAGCAATGAAGATCAAAGGGTTGGATCATGTATGAATTTGTACATTACCGGGTTATATACTGGATCAGCTTTTTTTGTTCAAATCCCACATATGAAGAACCTGATTAAAAACATGAAAAGAGAGCCCCCCTTCCAGTTTTTTTTAAATATAATATTTATAATACATAAATATAAGCATTGCTTTTATTAGTCCACTGTCATATCCTTATTGGTTGCCTGTTCACATGTGTTTCTTGTTAGTCATTAGTCTTAGTGTATAAATAGCCCTCATGTTTATATTCTATCTTGTCTAGTTTTGTTTGTGTAACCACTATTATATTATCCATAGTAGGAAAATATATACTATGGAAGTCACTGGGGACCAGCAACTGTTTGGTTAGCCACATTCTACAAAATAACTTTTATTTTCAACAGAAGAAAGAAACTTATTTGGGTTTATTTAATATGTATATTATATGCTGTGTATATGTAATGTGTATCTTTGTTCTTATCTTTTAATTAACAAAAAAATAATGACAAAGATTTTTATCTTTGCCACTTTGGCCTAAATGTCTGCCATTCTTTTTTATTTTATATTTTGTTACCTTGTAAGGCTTTGTTTTTAAAATAGAAGTGCCTTCCATCTATGAGCATTTCCTTGAGAGCTAAACAAGACAAAGACAATATAGTTCAGGTATACACACGCACATGACCACAAAGCCCTGTCTGTATGCTTATGTACCATATACATGGACACTGTATAGAAAATAGAGCTTAAATACACACACTTACGCGCATGAAGAATATACTATTGAGTCTTACTGTTGTGAATTTGGGTCAAGATGTAAGACAAGCATTTCATTCCACAGAGTGGTCTTACATAAGAAAAATACACACAGATGGGCTGAATAAGAACCCAGAAACATCCTAGAGCCTGTGAATAAAAGAAGATCTTGAAGTAAAAACCTGTCAAAATAATAAAGCTACAAGCAATTTAAGGGCCAATCGCAATAAACCCTATAGGCCGCAAGTTTGACCTACATTGAACTCTGTACAAGACAACGTCAAGAGCTACACCAACAGAAGTACAAATTTAGCTTTGGTGTGTCACCAAACAGACAGACATGCCTCTTGTCAAGCACAAAAAGGTATACACTTGAGAAACACTGGCTTTGTCAGACATGTCTTGAAAATATCTGAGCCAAATTTGGTGAGAACCAAAGCGTTGACAAGACAACTTCACTTGATTGGCATGATTAGTGTTTTCAGAGACAATTTTCTTGGCATGTTACACGAAAATGGGTTGGAAGGAGAATTTATTTTGGTGGCTGGGTCTCAAGATTATCTGACTAAAACTTAGGGAAGATCCAAAAACTATGATTCGATATCTCCAAAGAGTTTCAAAAAGGTGTACATTCAATATTGTAGTTAGTGTTGTATTGTCACTTACATGTTTGTAACTACAAATACACCAGAGTGTTAGTAGCATACAGAGTATTAGTAGCAAAATTCAAAATGGAAGGCAGGCAATGTGGCTGATCAATGTGGCTGGATTCTGTATGGACCAAGGAATCTAAAGAGTCTCTTCAAGCTGACTTTGGGTCAAATATTAAAAGTTTATAGTAGTAGTATAAAATGTATAAATATAGTATAATATACTATATGCCAATATATTGCAGAGATACAGCCTTACTTCTGTTTGGCTTAAGAATTTTTTTTCTCAAGATGATCTGATACTAATTTGGGGAAGATCTGATGAAAGCTGTGGAGATGAGCTTTAAAAAGTATGGTTTTGTCAAAATTCTAAGATGGTGACTAATATAGAAAAGTTCTGTTGAGTTTGGCATGAGGCAGAGCCAAGGAATCAGATGAAATAACTATGTTTCTAGGCCAAATGTTACAGACAAAAAGTCAAAATTTGATCTGATGCTGGCGCTAGAGAGTTCAAGTTGGAGACTGACAATTTTGCATAATCACTGAGTTCCATGGACTGCAGAGACTCCCAAGAACAATAAGAAAACTAACAAAACAGATGCCTATGCATATTCAGTTCTTGGACCCTAATAATATCTCTCTATCTTGAAAACATAAATGCACACCAAACAAAGAGTCTAATTGGTTCCAACGTGCTGCTATATTGCCTTGGCTGAAGGTTCTCCACAGTCAGATGGTTTGTTTCCGACAGAGTTGCGTGCGACTGTATATGTGATTTCAGCAGTTGTATTATTTCAAGGTGATCATGTTTGATAGGAAGTATAGATTGAGGCAAAGTTAGTATGCAGTATTTTTAGCACTAAGCCTCAATTATGGCAGCTCACGCTATGGAGCTCTCTCTCTCTCTCTCTCTCTCTCTCTCTCTCACACACACACACACACAACACACACACACACACACACACACACACACACACACACACACACACACACACACACACACACACCACACACACACACCACGCATGACTGCGTATGACTAAACCATAAAGTATGAGCTCTAACAGAATCTATCTAGCTGTCCTCATCTAAGACACTCAGCCCTTTACAAGCAGGAGGCTGTGTGTATGTGTGTGAGCATTTCACAGAGAAAATGACATCCGTAAAGGATTTGAGAGGCACAAACCATATTTATGCCGAGTTTCAAACACTAGCTCGAATTGAGGACGATGCTAGCAACACTGAGGTCATGGTTTTGATTCTAGGAAATGCATAAATTGGGAAAACTACCTTCAATGCAATATATGTCGCTTTGGATAAAACTGTCAAAACTGCATAAATACTGTATAAATATACACAGATTTTCATGAATGTGGAAAGTGGAAACAGATCAATGTTATCATCACCAAAAACTAAAACTATATAAAAAAATATAGGAAATGTTGACTTGGCAACTAAGTTTAAGTTGAAGTTTACGAAAATTACAAAAACCTTTTATAAAAATATATCAAAGTACCCAGGGCCATGCACAGACCTTTTGATGGGCATGTGTTGAAACTGAAAAAGGCACCACCCTCCCTTTTTTAATAGTAAGATTATTTAATAAGCCTACAAAAGGAAGAAATGGTCACATCTTCATGACAAATTCATAAACACAAAATAATAGTCTCAAAAGCTTTAGATTTATACACTAGTAATAATACCATAATAATAATAATATAGATAATATAGATTAGATATACAGGGTTTCAGGGCTTCTTAAAGCCCTAAAAAACATGTTTTACTACATTAATACATGTGAAGATGAGCGGAGAGTATAAAATACTATAGATTCAAAAATAAGCTAAATAGCAAAAACGTGCATATTAACAGCTTTGAATTAACCATAATTTAATATTATTACCATAACATGATTAAATGTTAATAAATGAAGTGTATCAGCAATCACAAATCAAAGAAGAAATTTCTTAGAAATATATGTTACCTAGGTGACGAGGACCACTTTGTGTAAGTTCCAGTACGAAACAGCGCAGGTGCGCACCTGTGCTTATGATTTTCCGATGGTAAAAACAAATGATATGTTTTTGTATATATGTTTATGTAACATTTTACAAAAGTCAAACTCAAATGCAGTTACAGCGTTTTTGACCAGTGAATGTGTGCAAATGTGCAGCGGCATCACATTACATTTTCATTAACAGGTTACAAACTAGTTTGTTGTAGCTATATGGGCGCTCAGTTTTTCCTGTGGTAAAATACATTTGGCCAAAATCTCATTTTATAAAATATGAAATGCTACTGTATGCACAGGCTATTTAAGTGTAGACTATGTATTGGCTTTATTATTATGTATTGGCCTATGTATTGGTATTAGATGGCGAATGCTAGACCTCTCTCTCAGGTCCCAGATGTCTCAGTCAGACATCAAATAAATTAAATATGAGCCTTTATAGACATAGTGTTTAGTACTTATTCAAACAAGATTTTTGCTTACCCTTGCAAAACTGCTTTCTGCTGTGCGGCTGCTGTGGAACTTCAGTTCATTCAGTCAAGACAAGACAGAGGAGGCAGAGTTATCAGGTTTACTGACAGTTTGAGGACCGAACAAGATTTACACAAGCTCTTTTTAAGAACTTTCATTGGCTAAATATTTGTAAAACAGACAGACAGACGTAAAGGGTGACCAATAGCATTGATTTATTGAAGAATAAAAAAAACACCACCACCACCAAAAAAAAAACTACTTTTGTAAGGGCAAAAAGGGCATGTGCTCTGCACAGGTTGAGCCCTACCTGCATGTGCACGTGCCTGAAGTACATGAATTAAGACTATGAACTACATCTTAACACTAAAGCAAACATCACAGGACAGATCATTGACTTTCATTGTTCATCAAGACATAAAAGAAATATCATAGGAAATAAGTAGTTTTACAGTTTTAATTTTCATCAAAATGGAATGACCCATGAGGAATATAAATCAAAAAAATTTCAGAAATTGCATGATCTTAATTGACATGCAGGAAAAAGTGGGTCATAGTAGTTTCAAGAGTAAACAACTAATATTCCTCTGTGATTATTCTGCACTATCGGTGAAAGGGCAAATATAACTAATGATTAGAATATAAAGTCTAGATGAGATAAATGATTCTGCAAAGGAGCTGGAGATTAGAAATGAATGAAGCACTGCTAACACAGAAGTCACTTTCAAACCAAGCAGCTTTCTGTTGGTCAGTGTGGCAAATTTGTGTAACCAACTTCAACATGAGCAAAATCAGAGTTGGTATCTTTTTCGCCCTAACATGAAACTCCAGATCACAAGGATTCCTATTGAAATGACTGGATTTCACTTGTGAAATTTCACTGAGCAAAAGTAAACGGGACCGCACCTTAATAGGCCTGAGGAAAAAATATTAATACAATTATTTGCTTTTGATCTGCAGGAATGAGCAAAATTATGTGCAATATGCATAAATTTAATCCCTGTTACACCAACAATATTCATCCAGAGCAAATTAAATAAGTGGTTGAGGGGAGATGGGTTTGTGTGTCAACTCGCTGTCGGAGAGATCATGAGAGTGTGAGAAAGCGCAGCTGGTATCTGGCATCTATTCTGCAGAAAATGAGTATTGGAAGCGTTTCAGATATTTCAGGATCGATATGTAGGCTACCGAAAAAAATATTGATATTTTTGACAACAACACTAAATTGCAAATAGTTTATTATAGATGCATTTTTAAAAGACTACAATTGAAATCCACCTGCATATATACAATGTACACACACACACACACACACACACACACACACACACACACACACACACACACACACACACACACACACACACACACACACACACACACACACACACACACACACACACACACACACACACACACACACACACACACACACACACACACACACACACACACACACACACTGACTGGACATGTGTACTTCAGATAAATGCAGTAGACTGTCTGGTCTTCTTTATTCCATTGCACACATACCTAGATTTTTAGAGCACTTGACGAAAAAGCTGTGGATTGTTTGCTGCTTATTCCACTTTGTGAGCAGAGCAAGACATTTATTGCACTTGCAGCTGAATTGTTTGGTGATGGTGACACAGGACACAAGTGGCTTGACATTTATTGAACTTAAGGTAAAAAGCATGCGTTATGCTTGGTAATGCTATCACTGTGCACGTCTACCTAAATGTTTTGTGTATTGAGAAAAAAAGACTCAGAATTGTGAAAAACAAGAATTGTTGGTGATGCCACGAGGCACGTGTAGCTGGTTGTGTACTTGAGGTAAATGCTGAAGTATGTCTGCCATCAATTCCACTGCACACGTGTACACATTTAGTGTCCTTGAGGTACAAGCCATTTCTTTTGGGTAATGCTACTGTGGATGGGTAGATGGACTGTTTACTTTAGGCAAAAGCCAAAAATTGATTGGTGATGATGCCACAAGACTTGACTTTAGTGTACTTGAATTAAAGCCCACACAAATGTTGCTGGATGTTTAGCACACGAGGTAAATGTGTGCTGTTTGTTTATAATGCATCATAAAATTGTCCATATGACCTGTGTGCTATATATCAGTTGTAAGAATTCATACGGTAGCGTTGTGTGAAACAATGACTAAAATTTGATTAGTTATTTAGAGATCAGGGATCTGATTGAATAAGGTTTAAATTTACTTCTGTTCCTTACACAGAGCTATTGCAAGACTTCAGCCAATATATTGGCAGAATATATTGCACAAGTCATATGGGACCACTTTTATGATACTTTTATGGGGATTTTCCATCCTTTTTGAAGCTTGAAGTCCATTGAAACTGCATGGAACAGAACCAGTTCTTCAAAATTTCTCATTTTCTGTTCTCTAACACTTACTTATTTGACTTTGTTTATTGTAAAGTTAAATATATGAGTGCAGTATACACAGTGCTCTACACAAACACTGGATGATATCAGTCATTCAACTTTCTTACATAACCTGGACACACACGCCCATCTACCATACAACAGATCTAAGCGACAGGAACGCTGTTATGGTGACATGTTTAGAATGGTTATAACTGTCTTTAAACACAGACGACAAAGTAAATTCCTCAGAGTTTCTATTATAAACTACAGATAGCCAGAGGAGCTGCAGTTTAACATCTTCATTTTATTATCTTAATGGGCCAGTGACACTTTCACAGAATCACAATTCAGTGTTTGCGAGCTTGTGTAAGAGCAAAAAATACAGACGCAAATACAGTATGACTCAAGAGAGCTGTTGCAATATTCGGGGTAAAAATCCATTCATCTAACAGACATGTAAATAGAGGGAGCATATGTGTTTAAATAAAGTGAGCGAGTGGGCATATGTATGAGTTAATTATGTTACATTAACAGCTAGGATCTGCTGTAGCCTGTTCCATGTTCATTAATATTTATTTTTCTAAAAGCTGCTTTGTTGCCAGTGCGACTTATGAAAGTGGCAATTATCTACTCCAACATCTAGCCCTATAAGCATATGACACAATGAATATTAATAAATGCCACACACAAACACTTGATTAAAGTGGCCTAATGAAACTCTTTCAGTCTGTGACCTGTATCTTGAGGTTTAGATGAAAGCCCTGAGTCACGGTTTAGAACAAAATGGTTCCCCTCTAAATTGAGATATGGCTGTGAAACGGTGACAAACATGCACTAAGATTTTAGTGTATTTTACATCACAAACTCAGGAACATTATGATTCTGTCAGATTAAAAAACAAATGAAAAAATATGACCTCTTCAACAAAAGCCTCACTATGTGAAAAATTGAAACACTGTGCTTCCCATAGACAGTAAAAGAAAGGTTCTTCCTAATTCTTCAGAGCTTGAGATTTTATAATGTCCTGTGGCTCTATCGCCCCCTATAGGAGAAAATGCTGGATAAGAAACTAAACCCTGAATATCCAAACAGCAAAACAAAATATCCTTACAGATTATTCATCATTCACAGTATCTGTGACTAAAAAAACCCTCTTCTCTGCCTTGTGTTTAAAAAATCAACATCCAATTTCTCTGTCTTTTTTTCCTCTTAGTAAATGTATGGTAATTGGGATTTGTCAATGTCTTGACAACTATAAGTCTATATAAAAATTGAACTTTTCTTTCAGAAACATTCCAGGTAATATACCAGCAAAGAAAAAGAGTAAAGAGAGTGACTTGTGACACCAAGTTTGCAAATCTTTTTATGAATGAACTTTGTTCATAAAACTAACTTTTGCTATCTTAGAAAGATGAAAACATGTAGTTAGGCTGTGAAATGTATAAACACACTGGGTTATCTTGACGACATTTGAAAAGTCAAGGAGAAAAACATAAGCAGCAACAAAACAAGCTATTCAGAACTGTGCTAACTAGCGGCCATCAATTAAAACAGCAATGAATGTCCTTTTACACAAAGCAATTCATTATTGACATATCAGTGGTGGCCTGTGTCTGAGCAGATAGGTTGGGAAATATCTAGTCATAACTGTGTGTAAAGAATAACCAGGAATAAAGAACCCAGCGTGTGAAGAAGAGAGAATAAAAGGTACTGTGATTTATCAGCTGTTGAAGTCTATAATAATCGATGAAACACTGCCCTCTAGCCTCAGCCTGCAGAAGTACATCGAGAGTACATTCAACTCCATAAAACACAAAAGCCAAGATACCCCCAGTACACTCATTTACATAATTAAATATTAATTTCTATTTACTTTTTGGAATTTTCTTCTCGTTTCACTTGTCTCTTTTCAGAGTGAGTGTTAAGTTATGTCTTCATAATTTCATCAGCATGAGAGGAACTATAAGTGAGGTTTCCTGTGCAGCCTGCTGTGAAGTGATTAAGTATCAGGGATGAAGAGGTAACTGCTGTGCCTTTGCGTCCATTGCATGAATCAATGTGTGTGCTTTAGGGGAAATGCTCCTTCTGGGTTAAATAACACCTGGCATTCCCATTACTGCTCTGAAAAACAAACACGCGGTTCTGGTGCACAACATGCATATCTAGCACACCACACAACACACACACACCACAACACACACACACACACACACACACACACACACACACACAACACCACACACACACACACACACACACACACACACACAACACACACACACACACACACACACACACACACACAACACACACACACACACACACACACACACACACACACACACACACACACCACACACACACACACACACACACACACACAACACACACCACACACACACACAGTAAGAGTCTAAGAAATGGGTGTTGAACTTGTGTGTCCTTTGAGACAAACTCTGAAAGACATGTTTATGACATCCTGTCTCGTTTCACCCCGTTTCATAACTAAAGATCTCTCCTTTTTCTGTGTCCATTCAGCCATCCATCTGCAGTGACTTCATTTCTCATTCACTCCCTCTCTCTGCTTAAGTTGTGTGAAAACACACAAAAACAAGAAGCAGAGAAGCGTTGGCGTTATACCAACCATTTTTTTTTTGTAAATTAAGTTAAAAATAAGTCCTTTACATTTTTGCTAAGAAAAAATATGTATTTTTGTATAGCAGAAAAAAAATCCAGTCTGTTAAGTACTAAAATAAAATAAGCAACTAGCTGTAATAGTTGCAATATGATGCAAAATAATTTTTGGTTAGTATTTTTCAGCTTTTTCTGATGCCTTTTGCACAAAGTCATAGTTGCAATTTGGATAAAACTTCTCATATGCTTATTTGTTTCTGTTCCTGGATTTAAAATAGTCTCAGCCAACATAGCCATGTACTACAGTGATGTTTTACATTGCATTATTCATCCACTGCAGTGCCACAACTCCTAGTATAGTGAAAATAACACATGCAACTTTATGAGTGCTAACTGACTCTAAACAAACCACATTAGGTTTTGAAATAACACCTTTTCCTCTATAAACACAGCTAAAAAAAAGTTTAACAAAAAAAGGAAAAAGCTTAATAATTACTCCCCCCTGCTGGTTAAAACAAGTCAACACTGCTAAAATGAGTCACACGTGTCACATATAGGCTGCCCAATAGTAAAACTGACACTTAACCATACTGTAGAACTACATTAAAACTATGTACAGATAGAGAAGCATGAAATGAGAGCGACTCGGTCACACAGCCACAAAGCGATGCACGTTTTCACAATAAAATACACAAATAAAAGTAGGCCTATGTGAACACAAACACATAATACAAGGGCAGTGTGGGATAGTGACTTCATGGGAAGGTGTCCGTTAGGTTTTATTAAACCACAAGGGGGCAGTGTGGCTCCAAGAATCAGGTGGTCCCGAGTCCCAACCGCTGGCAAGTTTGATTCTGTCCACCCCCACATCAACATGCAATCCAAGCCAGCAGCACACACCCACCCTCTCACACACATACACACACATTCACCCTGCAGTAAAACTGGGCTGTTTTATTTCTTTTTCCTCCGGGAGATCAGCGTCAGTCTCGCTTCGTCCAACTTCTCTCTTTTTATAACAAAAAACGGCAAGAAAAAAAAGCACAAGCACTATGCAGCCCAGATGTGCCTCTCTAGACGCATACCCTCTTCTCGATTTCCTCCGTTTCTCCCTCCATCCTTCCATTTTCTCCCTCTCTCTTACCTTCCTTTCTTCCCATCATCCCTCTTTGCAAACTGGTCCCTTCTTATCATGAGCACGGTCCCATGAAACACCAGGAAAGCCTGAGAAAATGAACCGTTGTGCTATTTCTCAATACTTTCTGTCTTGATTTCAACACAAACAAACTCAGTTACATTGTTCTCACAGATTGAGACACACGTTGGTGTTTATTTAACTGAAAGAAGTGTGAGAAAAAAAAATGACATCGATGTCTGAGGGTGGGACTCCGAATGATAGTGCCGTTTATTTTTCTTTTGTTTTATTTTCGCACTCTATTCAATAATGAAACTATGCAAATCACGTAAAGTGCACAAATGGATAAAGTAATGCAATTTGTACAACACAATTCCCCATTGTGCAGATTTCAGTGCCATATTGTGGAGGATGCAGCAACTTTTGCGATCTAACGTGCTTTACTGAGACTGTGCTGTGCAATATTGGTCTATATAGAGTGCAACATTGCCCAGAAGTATTTTTAACATTCATTTTAACCATAGAATTTTTTTTAAAGTCTTTGTTTAAGAGATATAAGCCAGAAGCCATGATCAAACCAAAGCACTGTACTATTAATCAAAAAAACATCACAAATTTAAAGGGATAGTTCACCCAAAAATGAAAATTAAGTCATTAATTACTCAACCTCATGCTATACCAACCCCGTAAGACATTCTTTCATCTTCGGAACACAAATGAAGACATTTTTGATTAAATCTGAGAGGTGGATCACTCCTCCATAGGCTTCCTAAGGGATTGAAACTTGACGGCCCAGAAAGTCATTGAAGAAAATGTTTAAATATTTCATGTGCCTACAGTGGCTAGATCTTAAGTTTATCGAGCTACGAGAATAGTTTTTGAGCGCAAAAAACAAACTAAAATAGCGACTTTATTCAAGTATTCTCTTAAGGCCTGGAGATTTCACGTAGTGTTATTGCGCAACGCTTCTGGTTGAACGTCACACGCATCACACACATGACTAGCGTCGGCCAATAGTGAGCCTACGTGTGACGTATAACACAGAAGCGCTGCGCTGTTACACTACGTCAACAGCTTAGGAGAATGACACGGAAAGAGAGAGAGGTTGAATAAAGTCTATTTTAGTTTTTTTTTTGCACGCAAAAAATATTCTCGTCGTTTTATAAACTTAAGATTGAGCCACTGTAGCCATTTGGACTATTTTAACGATGTCTTTAATGACTTTTCGGGGCTGTCAGGTTTCAATCCCTTAGAAGCCTATGGAGGAGTGATCCAGCTCTCAGATTTAATCACAAATATCTTAATTTGTGTTCCGAAGATGAACGAAGGTTTTACGGGGTTGGAACAACATGAGGGTGACTAATTACTGACAGAATTTTCATTTTTTTTTCATTTTCAAGTATTTCTGGCTTTTTTTGTTATATTGTTATATATCATTGAACTAATACCTTATCCGCAATGACAAACTTGTCATAAAAACACTCAGATCAAGCTACATAAAACCCACCAAACACAGCTAAGAATCTAAAGCACAGAATAGTTTTGTTCGAGGACAAGGAGAAAAGATTGTGAGAAAGTTAGTTTTGAGTTCAAGGACACTGAAAACATAAAATAGTATGAAACTTGAGTTGGCACTATGTTGACCTATTTCAAGACATCTCGGCAGCACACATCAGTAAAGTGAGCGTACGCGTTTAATCAAACATGATGTACTAATTAGCCGGCGAGGGCAGTGAAATGAGTGTGTGTAATGTGATCTGAGGCCGAAACCTCTGGCTCGGCCCTGAGCATAATGTTCATGTGTGAAATCTGAACCGCACTTGAGTTTTCATAAGCAATGCGTGTGCATATGAATGTGTATGTTACGATGACCTCTGCTAGCTCAAATGATATATGAACAAGAGCAAGAGCTCTGTGTATATGTATTTACTTAGTTTAGATGACTAAAATTGTCTCCAGAATTGAGCTAAAGCTGAAAAAAAAATATTTTCGAGGACATCCAGGGCTGTGCTTATTTGGAACAAAATATTCAGAAGTAAATTAAATATACAATTTCATTTTAAAAAGTCAATATTTTCTTTTAGAGTTTTGATAGTCATTATAATTAGCTTCATATAAAAACAAGTCCTAATTTGGAAGTGCACTCTGGTGAAAGACATGAAGTGTATTTAGTGAGCTGTCATCAGTACTTTGCAAGCCTGTTCTGTAGGACAAGACTCTGGCATGACTTACAGTTATTTCACCAATGATCCAGCATGAAATTCTGCCTCGCTGCCAAACCAAACCACACCACACACACACACACCCTCGGTGACCCTTGAGTATGAGTGTGCATGAATGTATTAACATATGGATTAGTCATGTTACAATGACACATCGATTACAAAAGATCATCTGAACAAAAATATCTACATATCAAGACAACTTGAAACAGTATTCACAACACATTTAAAGGTGCAGTAAGCGATTTCTGAGAAACACTGTTGATATTTGTCACACAAACAAACATATACCTCCTTTGAATGATCTGCCCCCAAATAGCGAAAACGCCATGCAGGCAACGTTCAACTAGAAATCAGACAGCTCGCGTAAGTATATAAATCAGCAACCTCGGCATCCGTTTTCAGGCCTTCCCGCTCTCTAATGTCCATTCAGAGCAGGAAAGCTTTTCCAATAACAATGTGAATCCTAGCTCTCACCTGAGTGTAACCCTTCTCCTTCCAGTTATATTACTCTGATCTTTTCCTCTTTGGTAATATCTCAGTTATCTCTCTTTCTACAGTCCTTCTACACATGTCCTGTTTGCTCACTCTCTCTCCTCCCCCATTATGAGTGGATATGCCCCGTATTGCTGATTGACTACAATATTGTTTTAATGCTCTCTGTAGATCAGTCCGATACACTTTGTTTTTTTCTCCTATTTACAGTCAAGACTATGCACACAATATTTTTTTTCAGCAGCGATTCTTCCATAAACTGACCATTCAGACTGAAACACAATTTTCCATAAAGACTTGATATGATAAAAAAAGAAATAAGCTAAGATATCATTGATCAATATTATTTTTCTCCACCTGTATAGCTTGTGTAAGCAGAGGTGGAGAAATGGATTACATTTTGATAAACATAGGAAAAAAAAAATTTGCCCATATATATTCCTAATTATTGGCGTGTTAAATAGTTAATAGCGCACAATAAAATCCAAACATTAATATAGCTTCAAAGAGTCAGTTTTGATTTCAAACTCAAACAATTGTCTTTAAAACTCACTAAAACCAATTTATTACATGGCCTTCCAATTCATGAACTTCAATTAATTTGTGATCGTACACTACCTACTACCTATAAAGTTCCGTATTAATTACAAGGTATTGCTTTTGACTTATAAAGCTCTAAATGGTTTAGCTCCAGTCTATTTAACGGATCTTCTATCGCCTTACAATCCATCGCGCTCTTTAAGATCGCTAAATTCGAGGCTTCTGGTCATTCCTAGGATATCCAGATCCACCAAAGGAGGCAGAGGCTCTGGAATAGCCTTCCTGATATGTTTGTTGCTCAGACTCGTTCTGTCAGTTTAAAACTAGACTAAAGACGCATCTATTTAGCCAAGCATTTATATAATTTTTTTATCTTACAGTTACTGTAAATTCAGCCTCTAGTTCATAAACGCCAGAGGAGAACTGGTCCCCGACTGAGCCTGGGTTCTCCCAAGGTTTTTTTTTCTCCATTGGGTCATCTGATGGAGTTTTAGGACACAATTAGTCACTTGATGGAGTTTTTCGGTTCCTTGCCACTGTTGCCTTTGGCTTGCTCAGTTGGGGATATTCAAATTAATTAACCAATCATACCATTGATCAGCTCTACCAAACTTGGATGTCTTTTTTCCAGTAATAAACAAATATTGTTGAGTTGTTTTGATTGATACTGTAAAGCAGCTTTGATACAATCTGTATTGTGAAAAGCGCTATATAAATATATTTGACTTGACTACCGATCAAAAGTTTAGGGCCAGTAAGATTTTGAATCCCAAAATTAAATTAATAGTTTTGATGAGCAAGAACACATTAAACTGGTCAAACATGACAGTAAAGACATGTATAACTTTACAAATATATATTATATTAAGCAGCGCTCAACATTGCATTTTAAGCACCAAATCAGCATATTATGATTTCTGAAGGATCATGTGACACTGAAGCCTGGAGTAGTTCCTGCTAATTTTTTTTACATGCTTTTCCATCACAGGAATACATTTAAAATTTAAAATATATTAAAATAGAGAACTAACAGGTAAGTGCATCTTACATAAACACTATTCTTTCCAACCATTCAGACTCAGATTTAGATAGTTCCACCAAATGGGTGAAATACCATTTCCTGTTTAAGGTTATTTATTGCACACAACGGCCGAGAATGCACAACAATCCACATCATTTCAGTCTCTGTGTAAAATATTGGGGAAAAATTCCGAAAGTCAAAAATGGAAACGAATTGCGTTTCTTTTATTTACATTTTCTTTTGCAAATATGGCTTCTGCAATCAGAGCTCCAACACACACCGTGAGTTATTACAGAAACAAAAGTATTGAATTGAGGCTCATGCGATTGTTTGTCAAATCAATGGGGAGTTTTACGAGGAGAGTTGGTGGTAAATCTTTACGGTGAGGGAGAAACACATTCCACAGGAGGGAAATAGAAAGATGGAAAGACCAGATGAAAATAAGAGGGCAACCACAAGATCTATTTTCTTAGGAAAATGTGTGAAAATGCCTTTCTGAGCATCAGCAGCACATAGCAGATGAATCATGGAGCCACAGAAGCGTATTCAGACGAGAGTCATTAATTCATAAGCATGGGGAGGACAGACAGAGACCCATGAGGCCTGATTGATGAAAAGACGTTTAAACTTTGCTCTTTCTCTTGTGTGTGTGATTGTGTTTGAGGGAATCGAAGAAACAGTGAGTACGTTTAGGGTTATCTAAATTGAACGATAAACCTGAATGTTACGTAATATTATCTTACTGAAAAACGATGAGTCAAAAACAGTATATTTAAAGGAAAGTCCACCCCCAATAATAAATATTGTCATCATTTACACTCAGCCTCATGTTTTTCCTAACCGGTTTGACTTTTTCGTCTGTGGAACATATCTCCATGTTTCTTTGTACATACAGTGAAAGCAAATAGGCTCCAATGTTGTTTGGTTCCCAACATTCAATATTATCTGCTTTTGTGTTTTGCAGAGGAAAGAAAGTAAGACCGGTTTGGAGGTTGAGTAAATGATGACAGAATTAAAATTTTTGGGTGAACAAACATTTATATTTTTAATATTAATAACAGAGGATTTTAAAAGAGAAAGAAGTGGAAATTTGTATGGCAATAATGTGACGCTTTTACTGCATTCTCCAGTAATAACTGATGCATTACTAAGATGCAAGCGTTTGTATATAACATTTTGTTGGTCCCACTGAAGCACAGGATATTTATTTAATCATTTTAATAAATATAATAATTTACACTATATTATTATTGCATACTGTTTAATGTACAACAACACTGTGAGGTGCAAATAGTATCTGCCACTATTTACAAGTATAAATAGCATCTAACTTCCATTTCAAGTTATTGCAAAGAAAATACTGCTATTTTCACTAGAATTTATTGCTATTTAAACAGTGTAAATAGCACCGCTGCTTTTATTAAATAAAAATAAATAAATGCACAACTGCATTTGTACTAGTGTCCCCAGAAATTTGGACCCCAATGTTCATAAGATAATTAATAAGCATGTAATTCGTGCACTTCTGGTATGTGTCTAGAGTTTGTTTAATGGAAGCACACATAATCCAGGCCACAAAATATCTTCGGAACAATGCGTTTCATTTGAAATTTCAATGCATATGACCCTTAAATCGCAAGAGATAATATAACCATAAAAAAAAAAGATGAATGATAACTCCATGCGCCATTTGTATGTAACACAGTTCTGTTTGTGCATATGACAGCATGATATACTGTATAGTATGATCTGATGGACTGCTCTGCTAGATGCTAGTGTGTTAGGTTTAGTGAAGTGGGTAAAATGTGCGCACACACACACGCACACACGCACACGCACACGCACACGCACACGCACACGCGCACACACACACACACACACACACACACACACACACACACACACACACACACACACACACACACACACACACACACACACACACACACACACACACACACACACACACACACACACACACACACACACACACACACACACACACACACACACACACACACACACACGCATGCACCAACCCACTCAGAGAAAGTGGTTCTACTGACAATACTGGACAATAGAGCATATGTCCCAGACTCTGTGCTCCCAGAGAGATTTTGGAGAGAGAGCCGGACAGCGGATGTGTATTCTAGATTGTGTTTGAAACACACAAGCACTTGTATTAATTGAGAGAGAATGTACAGAGTCCAGACTACTGACTACTACAGTTTTATGAGCATATACACTACAGTTCAAAAGTTTAGGGTCAATAATATATATATTTAATGAAATTAATGCTTTTATCCATCAGGTATGCATTACACTGATTACAAGTGACAGTATAAACATCTTTCAATACCTTTAAAATAAATGCTGTTATTTTAAACTTTTATTTTTGTGCAGTTCACAAAATATATCACAGGTGTTTTCTACATTAATACTAATAAGAAATGTTTCTTGAGCAGCAAATCAGCATATTAGAATGATTTCTGAATGATCATGTAACACTAAAGACTAAATTAATAATATATATATATATATATATATATATAATATATATATATATATATATATATATATATATATATAAACCGTTAACTAGCAAAGCAGCTATTTTGCTGTTTTTTTATTAAATAAATGCAGCCTTAGTCAGAATAAAACACCTTTTTTAATAACAAAAAATCTAGCACACCCAAAACTAAATATCCTACTTAAGCAACAAAATAACCATAATGAATTTATTTTGCTACACTGCGTGGTTACTAGGTAGTTGGTAATGAATTTTGGGAGTAAACAGTTTAATATGCATTATGGGAATATTTACGTTGGCAACTGGACGGGGCGTGTCCAGCTATGCGACAAAGTTTAGATCTGTTCAACTTTATGCAAATGAAGAGCGACTTTCGGGAGCGACAACCAATAGGAGTGAAGTCAGTGGAGCGCACGTGATCCGTCACTCTTCAGTGCCGAGTCCGACCGAGGCAAGATGAATGAGAAGTTTATTTTAGCAGTCAGAAACTGTCCAATAACTTATATGTCTCCGTGTACAGTGGTATTTGCCGTGCTGACTCCAAGCCTGAATGGTTTCGTGAACTCAGAAAGTTCCAAAATGTATGTTTGTAGCGGCAAGAAAACAGATTTGATGTCTACAACATGGAGTAACATCCGTGAATTTCACTCACAAACATTACTAGGCAACCAGTAGTGGGAACGCCCACTAGTGACCTCACCGCCAGCCACTGGTGACATGCAGCGACAAAGTCTCTTGTAATGTGAACGCAGCTTAATGCAACATTAATAAACGCACTGCTTTTATGTTCATGTAACACTGCATAGCAGCTAGTCAGGTACCAAACTGTGCTAAATATTGGTTTCACACCATTTCAAATGTTTCTGTTAGATGGTGCAACCCCAGTGGATTTACAGTAGGCTAAGCTTATAGAAGTGTGTTTTACCTCTTAAGCGCTGCAGTCATTTGGGGGGCCCTGCATTTACACCTGAGCCGCAGGTGTGTAAGAAACACTGTGAATGTGTGTGTGTGCCGAAGAAGACAACACAATTAAAAAATAAAACTACAAGCAAGCATGTGCATTTTTATTCTGGAAATTTAGCTCAAAGTTCAACGGTCCAACAGGAAATGAGAAAAATGGATGGTGAGCTCAAAAGAGTTGTAATCAGGAAAGGTGGAGAACCAGCAAAGCAGTGGATGTGCGAGTGTGTGAGTGAGTGAGAGAACGCAGGACGGGAGTAAATGAAAAGCATATTTTGCTGGCAGAGGACGCTGAGAGGATGAGGTGGATGTATGGCTGGATTAGGGGGCTCTAAGAATGCAAAGGAAATTAAAAAGAGCCCAAAATAGAGCAAAATAAAACACAAACACATTGTTTCTGGATGGAAATTGTCGTCTAATCTAAAGGACCAGAGGTCATGGGGGTCATCGAGATGTCTGTGATGTTGAGAGAACCTTATGGGAAAGAGAACCTAAAGCTGTAGATTGCTAGATGACTGCTAATGTGATTGTTCATGTCTCTGTGATATTCTGGTTCTTTCCTTAGAAAACACTAATCAATCAAACATGCAATATGGACAATGTAACCGTGATAAGGTGAGAGCAGAGAAGGTCATACATATTAATTGGAAATATTTTTACCTGGTTAAAGACTTGCACAGTTTAACATCTATACTTTGTAGAAGCCTGGAAGAAAAAGAAGTGTGGTGTATGTGGAGATACATGAGAGCTGAAGTGGTGAACTCACACACATGGCCCTTGATGGAAAGCAGCACTGTGCATCAAAGGGTGAAGATGACCTTGTGTTTGAGTGTGTATGAGTGTGTGTGTGTGTGTGTTGTGTGTGTCTGACTCAGGAGCATGAAGAAGAGAAGGCAGTGGACCAGATTTTGCTCAAGATAAGAATGAAAGATGGTGAAAAGAGAGAAAAAGACAGGAAGAGAGGAAGCTAGGGAAAGATAGAGAGCTGGAGAACAGGAAAAATACACACCAAGCATGTGTTCATCAGAATGAGGCACAACAGGCCTCGAACATGGATATGAAACACCATTAAATGTCCACAGAAATCAAGGATATATCAAGTATTATAAATAAGAGGCACATGTTTCAAATAATCCCTCTGATGCAATTAAGTATTAAATATAACAAAAACCATAATGTTTGTTTTCTTTTTTTTTACTTCAAAACAAATATAAAATCAATCTCAAACTTTTTTGTATCTTAAGAGCATTACAATTCTGCCCATTATAGGAATGCATAATTTATCTGCACCAAATTGGTTATCATCCAACATTACACTTTTTTTTTATCGTATTGGCTGATATTATATATTTAATTGTGCTGCTCATTTCCCCCTTTCAAATTTAGATGACCTTTTCTGTCATGTAATGACCACTTAAAACTAATATTTAAATTGTACTATTTTTAATTTATTTAGACAACATAATATAGAACTTTAACGTCAGCCCTAAAACAGTATTGGCCAGAACTTTAATATTGGCGCATATCCATTACAACAGAAGATGGTTTTGGATGTAAAAGCAGATCCTGAATAATTAAAAATTATATTTAAAGACATCAGAGGGTTTCAGAGTACCCATCAATAGATCTCTACTTACCCAGTCTAATACATGTAATGACTCAATATGAACAACAATATCATTAACAGCGAACAAGAGATGGCAGTTAACAACTAAACACTTATCAATAAGTAACATCAATAACTAATAATTAACCACTGATACACAAAACAGACAGTCATCAAGAACTCAAACAAAGTTAAAGAATATAAGAAGAGAAAGATCAAGAGAAAAGATGAAAGAACTGATGGAATTGAAGAAGAACCTGGGGGAAAGAAGAAAAAGAGAGGGGTATCTGCCCCTGCAGAGAAACAAAGAAGAGAGGGAGAGAAACAAGGAGATAGCAAAAAGACTTAAAAAAAGGAAAGACAGTGTTAGTGTGGTGGAGGAAGAGCAGAATATAGGGGCTGTTCCCCCTGGCTCAGGCCTTGATTAACACCAGACCTCCAAACAGGAAATGACCCGGCCAACGTCGAGCAACGGGAGGCTTTCCATCTGGAGCCCAGCGCTGCTTAAGACTCGAACACACACATCTGAACGACCAGAGCAAAGACCTGATTTCACCAAAAGCAAAGATGATAAAGAAAGGATCCCATTTTCACTGCAAATTCTACTTATTATAAAAGTATATAAATGCCTGTCAGTCATGGAGAATGAATTCAATTTGACAAGCTGAGAGACAAAAAAAAAAAAAAAAACAACTATATAAACAGTATTATGTGAAGAGGCAGTACAACAGAGCATACATGCATTAACCATAGCAGATATATACAGGTGGAGCTGGGGAAGGTGGAGGGTTTCTGAAAGCATGATGCAATCGCTACAGAAAATGCAATTAAGTTTTTGAAGATTGAGCAGTGAGCTCATTGGCTACTGATACAGCAAGAACCAATCAGTTGTGCCCTAAAGAGAATGATGTGACTGCAAGCAGATGGAGGTAAGGACCTCTAAGCCTGCGCCATCAAGAGTTTCATGAAAGAACTTTTATTAATGTGCAGAGAGATGAGGGAGGATAGGAGGGAAAAAAGTTGCATTTCTGCAGTGACCCAGACAAGAGACAGATACACACACAAGCGTGCGTTAAGGGCAAGCAGGACAGACCCCAAGAGAGGAACAACAGAGAGATGAGAGTGAGAGAGAGAGAGAGAGAGAGAGAGAGAGAGAGAGAGAGAGAGAGAGAGAGAGAGAGAGAGAGAGAGAGAGAGAGAGAGAGAGAGAGAGAGAGAGAGAGAGAGAGAGAGAGAGAGAGAGAGAGAGAGAGAGAGAGAGAGAGGGATTGTGAGTGAGTAATTTTAACCATTCCCAAAAGAGTGATATGACCAGAAAGAATGTGGACGTGTGTTTGGCTGTGTGTAAGATGGCTGGGACTGTCCCCTCGCTCGTGTGTGTGTTTGTCTGTGAGTACGAGTGACCCCTGTGGCTATGATTACTGTTTAAAGTCTATTTATGAGCCGAAGGGTTTCCTGTCACAAACAAGTGCTAACTTCATTTATTAGACTTTTACTTCCTTCCTAAACATACAGTATATAACACACACACACACACACACACACACACACACACACACACACACACACACACACCACACACACCACACACAACACACACACACACACACCACACACACACACACACACACACACACACACACACACCCTGCAGGCAGATTGTGATTGGATGATACGAGTGATGAAATCCTCCAATCAGTAAGCTTGTCTGCATTTGCTTCCTGTCCTGGAGCTGAGGAGTGTTTAATTTCCTTTAATTAAAAAAAAAAGATTTTTAATTTACTTTTAATTAAAGCATGACTATTAATTTCCTCTGTAGAAACCAGTAGGTACAAACCACCACCGTCTATATATGAGGTAGAGGTTTGTGTGTGTGTGTAGGTAGAGGCATTGAAAGTAAATAAATAAAAGCAATGGTAACTGGAAATCCCTTGAAAGAGAGAGATAGAGAGAGAGATATAAAGGGTCATGAGGTGAGAGATCTCTTTGTCAAGTCGAAGTGTTGCCATGCCAACACAAGTATCAGAGTTAGCCTCCTCTTGTAGATCAACATCATTCTGCTTTTTGCAACCTGGGCCTCTATAATACAGATATGATTCTGCAGACAACAATGGCAAAAACAAACAGTAATGCTTGGAAAAAATATTTAAAAAATATCATCACAAATTTAACAAGAATGTACAATTACTCAACATTAAAGGGTTAGTTCAGCCAAAAAGTCATTAATTACTCACCCTCATGTCTCATAGACTGCAACATAATCACCACATTAAAGGCTCAGAAAGGTAGTAAAGACATTGTTAAAATAGCCATGTAACTACAGTAGTTTAATGTTTAACTACCTTAATGTTATGAAGCAACGAGAATACTTTTCGCAAAAAACTCCCCAAAATAATGACTTTATTCATTAATTTCTTGTCTTTTGTGTCAGTCTCTGACGCTGTTCACGTGAGCACCCTGACACATGCGTGTGATGCTGACGCATGATCCCGCCAACACTGAGCCGGTGTTCTGATGTAGAACCTAGAAGTGCTGCACTGTGTTTACAATGTGAACAGCATCAGATACTGAAATGAAAGAGAAGAATTTGTTGAATAAAGTAGTTATTTTTGTTAGTTTTTTAGCACGCAAAAAGTATTCTCGTCACTTCATATTAAGATTGAATCACTGTAGTAACATGGACTATTTTAACGATATCTTCACTTTCTTTCTGGGCCTTGAAAGTGGTAATGTCGTTGCAGTCTAATATCTTAATTTGTATTTCGAAGATGAACGAAGGTATTACGGGTTTGGAACGGCATTAGGGTGAGTAATGACAGAATTAAAATGGAACTAACCTTAAATGTTGTAAAAATCAGATACACAATCTAGTAGTTGCCATGCATGCTGGGTAATTCTGATACACAATGCTCTCCCAAATGTCAGATTTCAAAGTATAACAAGTCATTACAATAAATGTGCTAAATGTAAAAAAAAAAAAGGGAATAGTGAAATTTTGCAACACACAAATCAGTCATTTTGACCAAAAAGTGCCGAATTGGAGCAAAATGATATCTGATAGCTCACCAAAACAAACACACACATCCACATGTATGAGGCCACACACAGATTTAGAAAAACACACAGGGCATCCACACACAAACACAGGCAGGTACTCCAAGGAAGACCTCCCAGCATGCTTCTCTGCTGCCTATGACTCACAAAGATGGGTGAAATATATATATAAAAAAAATATTTATTTTTCTATTATGTACTATGTGAACATGTTCATGAAGATTCAATTGTACTAGCATGTGTATTTGTGGATGATAGAATGCCCTTGGCCAAGAGGATGAAGTGGGATTTGATTTTTTTTTGTTTTTTTTTTGCTGTATAATATGTGCAGTTAAATCTCTTTGTTTTGGCAGTAAACATGATGGTGGAAAAGGCAGGAAAGAGAGATTTTGTGCATGTGTTTATGTGCAGAGAGAGATTTTGTGCATGTGTTTATGTGCTGGGACACATCCAGGCCAATGTATGACACTTCTACATGTACATGGCGGGTACAAAACTTGATATCATAGAAACTTGAGATAGAAATTTAGTGATATTAATATTAAGGTAATAAATATTTTCATGTTATGATCATTAACAGATAAAATGGCTGATATTAAAATTCTGAATTATTTTGTCTAAAATAAAATAAAAATAAAAAAACACAAAAGGGTTTAAAATGCTACATTTATTTTCTTATAAATTATATTCTTTTTGCCAAAGATTTAACAGTGTTAATAAATTATTAACGTTTTAAAGATTACATTTAAGTAAGTGTTTTTCAGCCCCTCCCCTTCAACCACATGTACAGTAAGAGACGCTTTTAATAATCCAAATAATTCTCAATGGATAAATACACTGATATTAAAAAAAATATCCTGTATCATCTCGAAAATAACTACATGAGTTACAAATGCCTCTTTATGCTGACTTTAAACCTTGGAAATTAATAACATTCAATATCATAAATCAAAATCCATAACAAAGAACATGTGGCTTTTCTATTTCTATTACTCTTCACCGTTCAAAGCCCAGAGCCATTTAAATATCAGTTCTGTGATTCATGTGCTATCCATCAGCTCCTAATTCAGACAATACTGCTCTATAAACAGTCTTCAAAGTTTTATTTATTGATGGGTCTCATCCAATTCTATAAACAGACACAGTAGCACACCATCACACTGTTTTCAGAAAGTCAACACCTCCACCAATAACATTCTCTGTCTCACACAAAGCCCTTTGAGGTAATCCAATTACATTTGCTGTTTCAGTCCAGCAGGAAGCCTTTTTATCCAATAATATTTCTGGTTTCACAGGGATAGCTCAGGTACCACATGTAGAGTTGGCTGTGGATAACTAAAGAACTCATTTCCTATGATGTAAGACTGAAAAAGGAAACATTTCCCTAGATAGACAAACTAAAACCAGAGACAAACACAGGTTACTAACAACAATTAAAGCCAGATTTAGTGTCAGACACTTTCTAATTCAGATTCTACAGAAGTGAGAACTCTCCTCTGTCTCGTTTTCCATCCATCCTCTAGTGAATCCAGTCCTCTCTCAGTTCTGATCTGTCTGTTTGGAGACATTTTCCTCCCTCACCTCTGACTCTCTAGCCGCTGCTGTAAAGCCACAAGCCTTCAGTGATGACAGCGCTGAACAACAATAACGTCATAATAACACCTGCAGCAAACACCACCCTCTTGCCCCCTGCACTGATGTAGATCAAACTCACAGGGCAAAGTAGAGACCACCATCTCAATAAGTATATGTTATTATACAGATGGATAGGTAGACCATCATTTTACTGAATCAGGCTCTTTGATTCTAAAAAAATATTAAACGAGTCCCTGCACAGACATTATTTTGTAGCAATAATAAAAACATTAAAATATTTATTTAGCAAACATAATGTATTTTCAAGACAAAATAATGTTCATATAATAATGGGTATATAAATTATTATATATTAACATTAGTATAACATTTAATACTTTTTCGTTAGGCTGCAGTTTTTCCACATCGATAGAAAGAATGATAGATAGAATGATAGATAAAAATAACAACAGATAGAATGATAAAAAGAAAGAACAAAATATAAAATAATAGAATGATAAATAGAAAGAACAATATATAGAACGATAGAAAAAGCAATGGATTGATGAAACAGAAAGAACGAACAATAGTTAGAATGATAGACAGAACGATAGAAATAGCGAACGATAAAGGATGTTAGAAAGAGAACAATAGATAGAAGGATAGAATCAAAGAATGATAGAATGAAAGAAAGAATAGATATATAGAATAATAGAAATGATAGAATGATAGACAGAACGATAGAAATAGTGAACGATAAAGAATGATAGATAGAAAGAACAAAAGATAGAACAATAGAAAGAAATAATAGAATGATAGATAGAACGATTCGATAGAAAGAACAACAGATATATAGAATGATAGACAGAACGCTAGATATAGCGAATGATCGAAAGAAAGAACAATAGATATATAGAATGATAGACAGAACGATAGATATAGCAAATGATAAGGAATGATCGATAGAAAGAACAATAGATAGAAAGAATGATAGACAGAACGATGGAAATAGCTAATGATAAGGAGTGATCAATAGAAAGAACAATAGACAAAGAACAGTGGATAGAAGGATAGAATGAAAGAACGATAGATGGAAAGACTGATAGATTAAAAGAACAATATAAAGAGCGATAGAACGATAGAAAAACTATAGATAGATAGAACAATAGAGATAAATAATGATAGACAGAAATAACAAAAGACGGATGGACGGATAGACAGACAGACAGTCAAACCCACTATCTGGTGTTGGTAAACAGGACGACACGCATAATGAAAGACAGCAGTCAGAGTTACAGCTGTAATTCTGTAGAGTCCGGTGATGCTCTGTAATTCACCTCCCATCAGTGTGTTTTTAACTTCTCTCGCCCTCTGCATGTGTGTGTTTGCTCTGACAGGCTTTTGGGCTGTGTATTTGTGTTGGGGTGGACGTCCTGTTATTGAAGCTCTGTGCAATCTCTGTGAGTTTTAGAGCATGTGGGTGAGTTTCATTATGACAGTGTTTCTCTTTCTCGGCTGATTTTCTGCTGATTTAAAATGAGTATTCAGGCAGAGCGGTTCCCATGCTGACCAGAGGCTGAGTGCATGTCAGTGTGTGCGTAAGCGGGCCGGTTCCCATGGCAACCATGTTTCAAATCGAGCCTGATTTCCATTCAGACCAATTTAACTGAGCCGAATGTCACAATCAATATATATTTCACTGAGCACATACACGGCACTGGTACAAGAACGTCAGCTGCAGCTGCACGTTCTTTCATTGTTAAATAATTTGATTGTTACACTGATGACGAAAACATACGGCAAAAGTTTCATTACACGTGCGTCCAGACACACGTAAACGTTCATACGCTCAGAAACTCTACACATAGCTGTCAATGAGCGGTCATACATTTTCCTGGACACACCTGGTGTGCATTGGCACTATAATAATTGGCAGGCCAGGGTTTATATGAAAGAGTCATACGCTTTCAAAAACATAGAGAGGGAGAAAGAGGCCCCTCAGCCGAGCAGAGCAGGAAGTTAGCAAGAGCCAAAGCATTCTTCATCAATGCAAGAGAGAGAGAGAAAAAAGACAAGAACGAAAGGAGGAGGGGAAAAAAGTAAATATTATTGTTTAATTGTACTTAACATTCATTTTAATGCATAATATAAAATACTATATTATTAAAATGATAGAACAATGAAAACGATAGAAGGATAGAAAGAATGATAAATAGAATAGATAAAAAGAACGAGAACGATAGAAAGAACAAAAGATAGAACAATAAAAAGAATGATTAATAGAATGTTAGACAGAATGATATAAATAAGGATTGAAAGAACGATAGATAGAATGATATAATGAATGATAGAGAATGATAGAGCAATAGAGATAATGATAGAAAGAATGATACAGAATGATAGATAAAACAATAGATATAATTATAGAAAGAACAAACAATAGATATAATGATAGAAATAATGATTAATAGAAATAATGACAGATAGAACGATAGATAGAATGATAGAAAGATCGATTGATAGAATTAACTTTATATAGAACGATAGACAGAATGATAGAAAGAACAATTGATAGAAAGAACTCTAGAAAGAACGATAGAAAGAACAAACGATAGATAGATATATGATATAAAGAACGACTGATAAAAAGAACGATAGATAGAATGATAGAAATACAATATACAGAATGATAGAAAGAACGATTGATAGAAAGAGCATTAGACAATAGAAAGAACAAATGATAGATAGAGTGATATAAAGAACGATTGATAGAAAGAACGATAGATAGAATCATAGAAAAAATGATATAAAGAACAATTGATAGAAATAAGGATAAATAGAATGATAGAAAGAACGTTAGAAAGAAGGATAGATAGAAAGCGAAATAGAAAAAATGAACGATAGATAGAACGATAGAAAGAACGATGGATTTCCATAGAGCGATAAAACAATTTTGTTATTAAAATTACAAATTGTCTAAAGGAATAAACACTATAAATGCTGTGATATAAATGCAATATAAATGCTGTGAATTTAGGCATCGACTTTTATATTCATAATGTAATTGATATCAGGAGATTTGCTAAAGATTACATACATACATGTATATATATAAAAATAAATAAACGCAATGTAATGGATTGTGTCTATAATGGATAGCAACTTTCAGCTCAAAAACTGCTCATGTACTCAAGTTACAGCATATTTTCCAACAATCGCAATACTGCAACATGCCAGCTTGTTTCTTTCAGAACCCCACAGGTACGGAAACATTCGTGAAACTTCAAAACCACACGACACACACACACACCGACACCGACACACACACACACCACACGGTAAAGATGGAGTACCACAAGCCAGTCTGACCGCTGTGGCAAAAGCATCTATTACATGCGCTGATGGCGACTCTCTCAGGGTGTGTCCACCAGCCTAATAGGCACTTTGAATTTCACTTTAGAACATCAAATCATTGCAACACACACACAAAAACAGAGCTCTCAAGGTTGGAAAAGTTGAACTTGTAGTCATGTTTCAAAAGAAGCATTGGACGCAGTCTTTCAAGAAACCTCCATGTAACCTTGAATTGAATACATAACATTATGTAGGCGGCAAGCACAAATGACTCAGAAACTAAAGCCTGGAGACTGAATTGGTTTGAAGTGCGGGCCGGCGAGTGTGCAGAGTTCATTCCTGCAGTCACAAATCAGCCTGAATCAGGTTTACAGGCTCTCATATGGGCCACAGATTCAGATGGCTTCCATCAGCTGTCACCAAACCGAGAGAGAGAGAGAGCATGAAAAAGGGAGAACGTCTGAGGAAAAAGTAAATCAAAGATTTCAATCTTTTACTTTCAAAGTGGATTCTACCATAAAAAAATAGCAGTGTGCTAGTGTGTGTGTGTGTGTGTGTGTGTGTGTGTGACTGATGGAATGTGAGGGTTGTGAGTGAGTATTCCTGGGGACAAAAGACAGAAAACAGAGGTGTTTCTCTCCATTCATCTTAACTTGCTCACGTTTACCATCTCCATCCATTTTGTATCCTCTTGACTCCTCTGTGACCCAGCTCTCTCTTGATCCTTTCCTTTAAGTAATACATCTTGTAACATACAGTACAGTAATTGAGGGACAATCCTGTTGGAGCAACCTGAGATACCGTATATAGTGTGTTTTAAAACCTAGTAAGGGAGCAAGAAAAATGCTGAAGAAAAGAAAAATACAAACTCTGTTCTTTCTACGGTAAGGATGGCTTAAAGTCAAGCCTATGTAGACAATTAAGGCCCAGGTATACTTCGTTCAGATTAGGCAGCTTACTAGGTTTTAGAACAGAGCTTATGGGCCAGATTTACCAAACAGGGCAAATTAGTGTGAGAAAACAATCCCATAAAAGCACTGATGGGAGTAGAAAGTTCTGCGGGCGATTCATAGCCGGATCATTTACATAATTACCATTTCTCTCGCTCTTTGGCGAGATAGTAAAATGATAAGACGTTTCAGTAAGAATTTTTTTTTTTAAGATTAAGCTTTTTTTTAAGTTTCTTATGTTTTCATATAAAGTTTCTTATGTCCAAGACTGCATTTATGTGATCGAAAATACAGTAAAAACAGTACTATTGTGAATTATTTTTTACATTTTCAGATAACATTTCTATTTGAATACATTTAAAAATTTTTTATTTATTCCTGTGATTGTAAAGCTTTATTTTTAGCATCATTACTCCAGTCTTCAGCGTCACATGATCCTTCAGAAATCATTCCAATATGCTGATTTGATTTGGTAGTCAAGAAATGTTTCTTATTATCAACATTAAAATTTAAACAGCTTTCGAAAGAAAGTAAGTTCAAAAGAACAGCATTTATTTAAAATAAATCTTTGTAGCAATTTAAAAGAATTTACAGTCACATTTGCACTGATCAATTCAATGCATCCTTGATAAACACAAGTATTAATTTCTTTCTAGAAAGAAATAATAATAATAATAAAAACATGGTAGTGTAATATGGGTAGTTGACAACATGTTCTGGACTAAAAAAAAAATGTACCAAGTACATTTTTTCCAACAATTAACACATTTTGGAATTTTTAATGGTCTTGAGGTGTGGCATTTTTTTTCTAAAACAAATATTTAGGGATGCACTGATATTAAAATGTATATTGAAACTGATAAGTTATGGCTGATATTAAAATGTTATACTATGTTGTAAAAAATAATTAAAAAAATGAATAATTTATTTGTTTAAGTGAATTTAGGCACCACAACACTAATATATGGATTTTTTTTTGAGATTTGCTAAAGATTGCATTAACAGTTATTAGTGTTTTGAAAAATGAGCAAGTGAGCATTAGATGATTAGACAGCTTCATGAAGTGACAATAATGTGACACTATATGAATGAATGAGGCATTTATATAGCACGTTTCATATGTACTGTACACCCAAAGCGCTATATCATTACTAACTAACTGACTTCTAGTTGTGTCTGCACATTATTGCTTTAGTATAATGGTACTGGGATCATGTTGAACTGGTATTCCACCACTGACCTGTGATCTCCTGCAGCAGAGGGCTTAATGTGGTCTGCCGGGTGAGTCGGTGTGTCAATGCACCAATCAATTCCTTCTCCACCTTCTCCACATGCTTTCCCTCCTCAGCACCAGCCGGGCATGCTTCCTGGGCCATAGAGTACACATAAACCAGCAGCACCAGAAGATCATCCATGCTCAGCTCACCAGAGTCAGAACCTGTTCCAGACTCACTGGACTTTATGAGGGGAAGAAGTTGTTTCAGAACCTCTGCCAGGTCAGAGTCCCCCAAGGCCTGAAGAACAGAGACAAGACATTCATCAGCAATATTAAGACTATTAAAAATGTAGAATCGCATCCATCAAACTACAGCTGTGACATTTATCCAGCAGGAATTACAAAGTTCTGCTTTAGTTATTTCCATGACACGATCAATCATTATGTCAGAGATCTCCACCGCACTCTTTTCCACTTTTACGTATGCTAAATTCTTTAGCAAATCAGTACTGAAGGGAGCAATTATTTGTTCTGACCCTGAACTATAGCCTACCTAATTCTGTTACGAGCACATTTATGGATGGGATCTGCTAAAATATCTTTTAAAGGTGAAGTAGGGTTAAAATATTTTCTCGTATCCCAGCTTATATGCAGAGACAACAATAGGTTCATGTTTTTGAAATATGCTTACAAAGGCTGCATTTATTTGATCTAAAATACAGTAAAACATTACTGTATTTCAGATCAAATTTGATTTCACCCTACAGAAACCTGTACATTCTTTTATCCTGCTTCCATTACAAATCTGCGGGGACCAATCACAAACTGGCTTATCCACCTGGCACGCTATTGGCGGGTTTAATCCAATCCAATTCATTTTAACCTCACGACGATGCTCAATGGCTTCTTTTTGATTTAGCAAACAAATCGCTAGAGTGAGTGTAAATACCACTCACTTTCATGTTTTTTTTTTTTTGCACAATCTGCAAAAATCGCTCAATGCCATTGCTGCTTCTGCAAACCGCTGATCAATGCTACAAATATATATATAGAGAGATAAATAGAGATATATATATATAAATAAAAAAACTAATATTTTATTATATATTTTTAAAATGAATATAAAATGACATTACACTGAGAATAACACAAATATTTACTGTATTATTTAAAAGTATTTATTTTAAGTATTATAGTTGCTGTCCATTTAAAATTATATATATATTTGTCAAGAAGCTGCTCTAGAGTTCAAGATTTTTTCCCAACCAACGTGAAGTGCAGATGACCCTGAAAAGTTTCCATAAATCGTTTTTGTGACATCTGTCTATGGGTAAGAATATCAGAGCAAATTTAACTCTGCTCACAGGAAAAACTGCTCAGTTTACACGAGTACAGATTGTTGAGATACAAATCTGAGTCTGAGAATGATTGCGTGCTTGTGTTAGACCGTGTGAGTATTTGAAACCTACAAAATCTAATAACCTTGAGGATGGATTTCATATGCAATGAAAAACGTCCCTATTGAGCTCAGCAGAGCTGTTCTGCCCAACACAAACACGTTTTCTTTCTCTAGAGAGAGCTAAACTGGCCTTGCTTCAGAATCTCATATCTGAAAACTACAAAATCCTCCCTCTGAGCCTGGGAGTACAATGACAACCAAACAATACATTCCAAAGCACTGAAACATGGAGACTCGGCCCACTAGGCCCCCACGTGTCATCCTTCCTTCCGAACATGAGCGGCCCACCTGAATCATCTTATGAGGTAACCATTATCAGTCAGAGAAATAATGGAGTGTGTTGTAGGTTATTCTTTCAGACAAAATGAAATTCCACACTGTTAAGTAGGGCGAACACACGCCATTTTTTTTCACTCGGGAAAAATCGTGTGGATCGTTGATGCTTGTGGCTCACATTGTGTGAGAGGAATTACGAGATGAGCCGAGTACATTACGAGCATGTTTAAAAAAAATTCGGGGAGTCGGGTGAAAACAAACACTCACAAACACACAACGCAACGTCAACCAACACAACACACACAACACACACACACACACACACACACACACACACACACACGCACACACAATATACAATACACTCTCTAGTTGTTTCTGTTGGAAGGAATGGCTGTGGTGCTCTCTGCTCTTCAACAAATACTTTTTTGTCTTTCTATCCAAAGCTATAGCAGCAACATTGAAAGCTTCAGTCTCAGTGTTTAGCCCCAAAGCGCGTTCAATTGCCACCGGCTCACTGTGCAGTAGTCGTGCCGTGTGCCAGCTGCCTTGACACGATTATCAGGTTAACTGACTGGTAACGTGTGCAATATCTCACAACTACCTGAGTGTCCGAACTGTACAGTGTATGACCGCCTTTACCCTGCTTTAGTGGATGAGATTACCCAGCATTAGACTTCTAAGGTCTGACCCATGGTGTACAGAATCGGAATAGATTTGATATGTTTCTGATTTATATAATGTTCTTGCTTGGAGTGTGCTCTGGGGGTACTCAAGTTAGAGGAAGTATGAGTTAGAGGAAGTCGAACCCCAGCGGGCTAATTCAGATCTTTGTGCCATATAACCTCCCGGCCAGAGCGCCTGGATATGAGGGACTCACTCTTTCTCCATTGAATGGAATCATTCTAAATGCAGGCCTGGATATGTAAGAAGGACATTGACTTGGCGAATGACTGGGTGTGATGGATCACATGTTCACAACACCATGAACGAAAGGATAATATACATTTAAAAAGAAACAGCTCATTGAGAGGAACCACAGTGAATTTTGATCGATACATTTCCTTGAACAAAATGGTTCTCAATTCTATCAGAAATGAATGCGGTTCTGGTAAGCCAACTGTCAAACTCTTCAGACGATGGTGTGGCTGCCACTTTTTATTGTGAGAGGTAAAAGATTTGCTCAGGATTGCTTTTGGAGACCTGTGGAAAGTAGATGGTAAAGGAGGATCATAAAATATTTGAAACCTTGAGACATAAACATCAACAAGATGTTCATACAAGGCAGCATATAAGGTGTCATTTGACTGAATTTCTGAGTAAATGAATGATTAAATATTCAAAAAATGTATTCCCTTAACTACCATTATGGCATAAGGTTTGCAGTATTAGTTTGAGCCCTTGTCCAATAATGACAGTCAAAAAGAACAAGCTGATCGACCCAAACAATCTTTGCAAGCCCAATATATACGGGACACTGCAAAGTGGCAATTCTTTATTTTATACCTTTCTTATGTTTCGGATATGATGTTATCTAAAGTTAACACACATCCAGGTGAGCGCCACATTCAATCTTGTTCTGCAAAATTCTGAATCAAAGCCCAGATTCGTGTTTTAGAATGAATAAAATTCTAGGGAAACAAGAACAAACTCCCTCAAAAGGCACGTGACTCACACTAGCCTCTACCACAAAAACATTTTTATCCTTTGACATTGTGAAATAGAAGCCTTGCAGAACCCTTAGCACAAATATTTGTGAAACAGAGCAGGCGTTTTCTTTTCTATTTCATTTACAGGCCAAAGAAGGATTTTTTTATGATGCTGTCATTACATTATACATTACATGATGGTAAGAGATATTCTGCAACATCTTTGACTGCAAATGTACCATAGCAACATCTGACCTACAAAATTCCACAAATGCATGCACCCCACTATGATTCTTTGCTAGAAAGGATAAACAGGTCTGTCATGCACCAATTTTTAAGGCAGTCCTGCCTCACTTAGTAGCCAGGCAAGATAGGACACGATCAGAGGAGGGAAAAAATAAAACAAAACAAAAAACACTTGTGGGTTAAAATCCAGTAAGGATTTTTTTTTTCCAGCTTCAGAATTCTACTTGCCCTGCCAACAGTTTCACTGGTCCCAACACACATAACAAAAAAAACAAATTTAAAATATAAATTACAATTACTAAGAATGGTCTGTTTAAGGCATAAATAAGCAAGCGAGTACATAATGCTGCTCAAACTCTCTCACACTAAACTCGGGCCAACAGTCTCCTTATTGCTGAGCCCAAGACTGCATTGCAATTTTCCCACAAGTATTAGATGCGATAGTACAGAATACATACATACATAATTTTTGTTTAGTGTGTTTAAAAGATGATTAGGAGGTCAGCAGACTATTTTTATGTGAACACTTGCCAATATATTTATCAGAGTGAAAGTGCGTATGTTTTAAAAGCTCTTCCTTTGTATCCAGGGCCCTAATGGTCTGTGTTTGTGTACTTTAGAGCACCTGACATCTGTGTGAGGGTCATGCTCACCTAATTGGGCTGTTCAGTAAAGTGACCTGCTGAGACACACACAAGCACTCGCACACACACATAGGAGAAAAATGCACAGATTTCAAATTTACAGCTGTTGACGTAGTGATTTGAGCCATTATTTCCCCCAATAGCATCCAGGGGTTTTCCTTCACAAAGTAAAATAAGGAATGGAGGAAAGTTGAAAAACTAAACTCTCAGTCCCCAGAGAGTCATTTTTTCTCTCCACCCATTCCTAACATTAGAAGTCTTCAGAATAATCAATTCATGAAGTATGCATAAAAATCTGAAAACCAAATGAGATCATGGCTGAAAAAAAGCACTTGGCCAAAAAAATAAAATAAATAAAAAATAAAATCAGGGGTTTGGTAACATGTGGCTTACAAAAAACCTGGATACTCCTACTGCAATGCAGTTATGCATTTAAGTCAAGATGCCAAAAACTGTCAACACCACATTAAAAGACCACTGTAGAATTGGTGTCAGTCGTACAAGCAGAGGAAATGGAGTGGCTGGATAGGGCTGGTTAAAACATGAACAAAGTAACATATTTGAATCAGATTAGCATGCACATGAGTTTGAAATCTAAGAAAGACGAACAATTTCAAGCAAAAAGCTTATTTTATTTAAATATCAACTTGGTACTGAAGTACCAGTACTTTTGACATCCCTAGTAGGACAGAAGCTGACACATTACATAGACAAAGTCTACTTTATGGTAAAGACAGCATGCTGAATGCTGAGCATATTGGCTAATCTTTGAAGCATTAAAGTCATTAGCCTCAAAACAAATACACAGTCACTCCTTAACCCACTTTTCCTTTTTTAATAAACCCAAAACAAGTCGTTTAAGCAATAAAATGTGGTGTGGAATTTCTCTAAAACAGCTGCTAGCTTTGTTATAGTTTAGTAGGTAAAACAAGTCAGTGACTTGTTTTCTAGAAAAGGCCTATGTGGTTGATAACTAAAGTCATAGGAAACAATTAAGAGAGCAGACGCCGCCACTACACGTTACTGCTGCTGCTATTACCTACAATTAGCTAATTGAGCCTTATTGTCGCTACATGCACAACAACAACTAGCTGCAATTACTGACACACAGGGTTACATTTAAGCGTTTATGGAAATTGTATCACCACACTGTCGCCATTAAGCATAATTCGGTTTCACTCAACTGTTAATGTCTTGGTAAATAATGTAAACAAGACTAAATGTACAATATAAGTGATACCATTGGTCTGAGATGTAATAGTTTAGCCCAAGAGATTCACATATTTCTGAAGGCAAATTGACCATTTTAGAATAGAGCCAGTCCACTTTTTCAGTGGCCTTGGTTCCGCAAATATTTTTCCAATTCATTTTCCCCATAGGGATTTAAAAAAGTCTTCGTTTAAGAGTCATGGACCAAACCAACCAGCTACAAGGTGAATCACAACATTCCAAACGTTGATTTGAAGCAAAAAAGTATTTCAATATCAGACAAAGGTACAGGACTGTTTACTTAACGGCTTTAATAAGGGAAAGAACCAATGATTCTTTGCCAATGACACACACACACACACACACACACACACACACACACACACACACACACACACACACACACACACACACACACACACACACACACACACACACACACACACACACACACACACACACACACACACACACACACACACAAAATCTAATTAATTACATGATGTGCAGATTAATTAATCTAATTATTAACAAATTAATCACGTGTCAAATTTGGCAGAGAAATTATCCTCAAAGGATCATTTAAAGTCATAATTGTGTTAAATGAGAAAAGCATTAAACAAACATTACAAAAAGTAGGTTAGAAAGAAATATTTTATTTATTTCAACTTTTGGGCCACAACTGCCATGATTTTTTTTCAGAAGCTATATCTGAATTGGTATTTAGATATATACAGAGCAAAACAATTTGGTTATATAGAGATACATTTTTCAAAAGATCTTTTATGTTCCACAAAAGAAATAAAGTCATTCAGGTTTGAAGCAACATGAGGTTGAGTAAATGTAAATAAACAGAATTTTCATTTTTGGGAAAACTATCCCCAGAATATGAAATAATTTTTTAATGAAGTGATATTTTAAATAAGAAACTAAAACTGCCAGTAGGTGGCGATAAATGTGTAAATGAGAAAGTAATTGGCTGTGTTCGAAATCGCCCCCTATACCCTCATTCACTATTCCCTAGATTATTCCACTAATATAGTCCACTTGTAGGAGTGAATGAAAACTAGTGAATAAACTCGGACACTGAGGGAGCTGGAAGGGCTGCCGCCTTTGCATAGTTTGTGCTTGACGTTTGAAAATCATTTGAAACTTAGCAAACTGACAGCTCCAGTAGGAATGTCATGAACACTAGCAAGTATATATAAACCTAAATTAAACAATTTAATAATATATTAAAAAGGAATTTATACCTGTATGATATTACGCTGTAGCCACATTAGATGAGCGGTTTGAAAAATGGATGGAAGATTCAGCTGCAGGCGCCATCTTCTGGTGAGACGCGGGAATTCATTCGGCACGACCGTCACAGTGCATTATGGGTATTCGTTGAGCGTACATCGGTTGTACACTCATTATTGCGGTGCATTATGGGATTGAGTGCACTTGACAACACCCACTATGGTTTCGGACACCACTATAATTTAATGGTATGGGGGCGATTTCAGACACAGCCATTAGGTCATTCATTCATTCGATTCGCTGATTCATTTAGGAATTAAGTAAATGCCTCTCTTTATGAATGGGCCATTGAATCATTGGTTCAAATGATTGATTCACTCAAAACACGGATTCATTCAGAAACATACACTGCAACAATTCTGGTCTGGCTTTAAAAGGTAATATTTTGAGATGGTCCTCACTGCAGAACATGAAATCCACGGGGAGGAGTCGGATCGAGATCCAACTCCTCCCACCTTACATATACCTAAACCTACCCATCTCCGCCCCCTAATCCCTAAACCCACCCCTAATCCTACCCATATCCACCCCTTGGATCTTGATCCGACTCTTCCCCGTGGATCTCATGTACTGCATTGAGGTACTACTGAATATTTTCGTTGCCAAAATTGAGCAAAAAAAGGCAATATTTAGTCTAAAATAAAACACAATATTAAAGCAGCACCGGGTAACTTTTCTACCTTCATAATATATTTCCATGTCTCTTGTGATGGTACATCGACTTACAATAGGTTGAATGACACGTCTGCCATAGCCTGACGGGGTCTGTAGCGTTTTTAATCGTACTTTTAAACTTCGGGTTTCGGGTAGTAACCGGCAAACAAAGAGAACTACAAAATTTGACTGCTTTACGGCATATACGTCACTTCCACCACCACCCCCACTTCCTTAAAATCGGATGTGCGAGCCAAATGTTATAGTCATGGCCGAAGCAGCACAGAAAAACAAGAAAGCAAAGGTTTTATCGGAGCAAAGCAAAAGAGAAAGTGATCGCGTTAAAGGCAGAACAAGGATCAAAATTGGGCCAGCGTTTTCTCGCTGGCGTGAGCTGAAGGAGGAGGAGGAGGGGTACCAGACCGATGCGGGCTGTCATGCTTTTGCACTAGTAAGTAAGTATATTGCTTGCATACTAGCTAGGGTGACCTGACCAGACGTCCCTTTTTTCCCGGGACAGTCCCGTATTTCAACTCTAATTTTAGTATCCCGACTTATTGAATTGAATACGCGCAGGACAGAGAGGGAGAGAGAGAGAGCGAGAGACCTTGCGTGTGTGTGCTAGAGTACGCATTAATTACAAGCGCGCACGACAGACAGAAGGAGAGCGCGAGAGACCTTGCGTGTGTGTGCTAGAGTAGCCTACGCATTAATACGCACGCGCGCGCATTATTGATATAATAATTAGGGATGCACCGAAATGAAAATTCTTGGCCGAAACCGAAAACCGAAAAAGAGGAAACCATGGCCGAAAACCGAAAAAAATTATGCCAATTATTAGTAGGCCCATTGCATTTATGGCTATGACTGTGTACTAACTTTACTAAAATCAAGGCATTGCAATTGCATAAATTAATATTAAAGTTTCAAAGAATAAATCAATTACAAATTATCCAAATATTTATTTAGCAAATTGCAACAATGCACAGTAGAAAATAAAATTCAAACTAAAATGGTAACTTGACCCCACTCATGTGTACATTAAATAATAATGTACAGGCCTACTGGCCTGCAGAAAGGTTTTGAAATTAATTGTTCTCTCAAAGTGCATTTAGGTCCGCCACACGTTGATTTTTTCTATTTTTTTTAAAAATCTAATACTATTTAAAATCGTATTTGATTGCAGAGCGCCATAGTGCTCTCTCTCTCTCTCTCTCTCTCTCTCTCTCTCTCTCTCTCTGTACCTCTCGCGCACTCTCTCTCGCGCTCTCTCTCTCTCTCTCTGTACCTCTCGCACGCGCTCTCTCTCTCGCGCTCTCTCTCTCTCTGGGCCGTGTTCCTCTCATATTCAGCGTAGCGATCGGAATGTTTGGATTTCAGGTGATAAATTAAACCCGACGTCATCACAACATTTCGGCCGTATTGTTTCGGTAATAAAAGTCTTTCGGCCGAAAACCGAAAATGCACTTTTGGGCCATTTTCGGCCGAAAATTTTCGGTGGCCGAATATTCGGTGCATCCCTAATAATAATATAGCTTGATATTATAATATTGACAATATATGGTTATTATCTACCACTCAAACATTGCATTGAAGTATAGATTCAGTAAAACGGTAACCAATAGGCTAGACTAGCCTACTATAATGACGCTGGCTTGTAAACGTGAGCATCGCGATCATTTGTCGTTAGAAAAAAAAAAATAAAACCCATGAAATTATATTCATATGACATGCTGAAATATATGCCAGTGTACCTGGGATGAAGACATTTCACACGCGACGCAAGCTAGCAGAACACCTGCATGTGACCTCCTCCTACAGTGTTCACGGCTATCATGTCAACAAATGCATGTGCTACATTCATGACGGTTTACGACAGTAAGTAGAGGACAATACTGTTTCCCAACTGTAGGGGGGGACCCCGAGAGCAAAAGTTAAATTTTATCTGGTGTTACTTTAACTTCAATTATTAACTTCACATTTGCACTTGTGCTATTTAAAACAAAAAACAGCGCTCGTGTGATATTGCACTTGTAACTCGTGTGTGATATTGCGCATGATATTGCTTAACTACACTCACCTAAAGTATTATTAGGAACACCTGTTCAATTTTTCATTAATGCAATTATCTAATCAACCAATCACATGGCAGTTGCTTCAATGCATTTAGGGGTGTGGTCCTGGTCAAGACAATCTCCTGAACTCCAAACTGAATGTCAGAATGGGAAAGAAAAGTGATTTAAGCGATTTTGAGCTTGGCATGGTTGTTGGTGCCAGACGGGCCGGTCTGAGTATTTCAAAATCTGCTCAGTTACTGGGATTTTCACACACAACCATTTCTAGGTTTACAAAGAATGGTGTGAAAAGGGAAAAACATCCAGTATGCGGCAGTCCTGTGGGCGAAAATGCCTTGTTGATGCTAGAGGTCAGAGGAGAATGGGCCGACTAATTCAAGCTGATAGAAGAGCAACTTTGACTGAAATAACCACTCATTACAACTGAGGTATGCAGCAAAGCATTTGTGAAGCCACAACACGCACAACCTTGAGGCGGATGGGCTACAACAGCAGAAGACCCCACCGGGTACCACTCATCTCCACTACAAATAGGAAAAAGAGGCTACAATTTGCAAGAGCTCATCAAAATTGGACCGTTGAAGACTGGAAAAATGTTCCCTGGTCTGATGAGTCTCGATTTCTGTTGAGACATTCAGATGGTAGAGTCAGAATTTGGCGTAAACAGAATGAGAACATGGATCCATCAAGCCTTGTTACCACTGTGCAGGCTGGTGGTGGTGGTGTAATGGTGTGGGGGATGTTTTCTTGGCACACTTTAGGCCCCTTAGTGCCAATTGGGCATTGTTTAAATTTCACAGCCTACCTGAGCATTGTTTCTGACCATGTCCATCCCTTTATGGCCACCATGTACCCATCCTCTGATGGCTACTTCCAGCAGGATAATGCACCATGTCACAAAGCTCAAATCATTTCAAATTGGTTTCGTGAACACGACAATGAGTTCACTGAACTAAAATGACCCCCACAGTCGTTGAATCAATGCCACATAGAATTAAGGCAGTTCTGTAGGTGAAAGGGGGTCAAACACAGTATTAGTATGGTGTCCTAATAATCCTTTAGGTGAGTGTATATCATATGAAAAAATATAAAACAAAAACTCATACAGGGACATTTTTGCCCTGATATCTTCAATGTTAGGGGCATTCTTCAAACTGCATTCTATAGGCTACTTCACACAGTAAGTTGTTGCCCTGCATCATGTCCATCACCAATCAACTATGAAATGCAAGATGACCTATACATAGGTCTCCGTAAATCATTTTAATCACGCTATTTTTCCATAATTATTTAATTAAATTAACACGTTAAATCGACAGCCCTGACACACACACACACACACACACACACACACACACACACACACACACACACACACACACACACACACACACACACACACACACACACACACACACACACACACACACACACACACACACACCAAATGTTACTGACATATCCAGGCAGATTGTGATTGGATGATACGAGTGATGAAATTCTCCAATCAGTAAGCTTGTCTGGATGTGCTTCCTGTCCTGGAACTTTATGGTTATTACAAAATATGCATATTATGCATACAGAGAGCGTAGGGAAACTAACTCTTCATCATTAATAGTGCTGCATGGGAGTGGAGATTTCTCTGCAGAATCATGGGTAATGTAGTTTTTCCAACAGGAATTAAATTGCTACATATGATTATTTGAAAAATAAGGTGAAATGATGCAGACTGATGATTTCAATAAAATCATATATCATAAATTAACAACCTATAAGCTCACTAAGTTATCGTTCAAAATCAATTCCTTTACGGAGAAATGAATGGGAGTTTTATTTCCAGAAACGAACTGTTGCACTCTATACAAATTATAAAATATGTGCAATGTAAACACTTGAAATTGCACAAAATTCCTAAAATGAAAGAAAAAAGGTCTCGTAAGCCAATAATTGAAATTACCGTGCAGTTTTGTTCCACCCTTTGTCCCTCATCCAATCACGAGGGTCTGCCAGACCACGCCTGTAATGGCTTGCTGTCTCCGACAGGAAATTAACTCCAGATGGGCCTCTAGAGGGAGCTGACCCTGCTGTGTGTTTTAGTATGAGTGTGTGAGAGAGTGTCTATCCAGTTTGGCACTAACCAAAACCAGGTGCCTTTCTCCACACAATGGAGCCCTTCTACGGCCCTCAGGGCAGCAGGGACTCTGGGGTAAGATAGTGGGAGACGGGGCCTTTTATGGGGAGGGGGTACTGTTGTTGTGGGCACACCGCTGGAGGAATGTTGTTGATGTGTGTATGTTTGATGCCTGAAGCCTTTTATAAGAAGGGCTGTAAAAACAGAGCACCCTAAGAATACTCAATGTTGTCAAGAGGTTACAACCGGCCAAAAATAAGCTCTGCATATGAAAGCATGATGTCAGTAAGGCAGGCAAGACTGAACACTAATAAAAGTGGCTGGGGGCTAAGCTCATTCAAACTATTCAGTAAATCATAATAAAATTGAGTAATAAGAGATATAACTTCATTAGTCATTGGATTCTCACTCCCTTCTTAGAAGGACAGTTCACCCCAAAAAATCCAAATTCCGTCATTATTTAGGCCTACTCACAGTCATGTCGTTTCTAACCTGTACAACTTTCTTTCTTCAGCTAAAGACAAATAGAGGAATTTGAAGAATGTTCTGGTCTTTTCCATGCAATTAATGGATGGATGAGGGATGGAAAAGCACCATAAAAGAATCACTGAAGTTGTCCATTTGACCCCTAGACTATATTCCAAGTACATAGCTCTATGTAAAGAAGAGTATTACATTTAAGCCATCCTTCACTGATAATAAGCTATGAACGCAGGAACCCCCAGATCATTGAGTCAGTGAGTTTTGAAACTTGAAATCCAAACCAATCTGATTTGTGAATGAATCATTCAGTTTAGGGAACTACATCTATTAATCATTGAAAAGATATGACTAAAAATAATGATTCACGAAACACAACACTTACTCATGAATTAGCAAAAAGATTTGGCAATTTAAAGATTTTTAGTGCCCAACACGCACGCACGCACGCACACACACACACACACACCATTCATCAGGACAAAAATACAAAAACAAAGACCATTGTCACAACACCATTCAGGTCTTCAACGTTGATGTAGGGGATCTTGAAAGAAACTTGGGACTCTCTTTGAACTACACAGTCATGAACCACATACAAAATGGATACTTTCAGCCTAACTGTCCAGTTTCTCAGAGTAAGGGCTTCCCTTTCTAAATGAACAGGATTATAGCCAAAGCTGGGGGCAGATCCCAAATCTGATGTGGTTTATGACCACAGGACCTTATTTTGTATAGGCAGAGATGATATGTAGTGAGTGAATATACAGAGGGGCTGAAGGAAATACATGATCATCAGAATAACAAATGATTTGATCTGAAAAAACAGAGATTCTAATTATAGGACAAAAAAACTTTATTTAGTTATTACTTCTTCACGTAATAACCTAGAGTACTGTCTTGTACTCTAGACTACTGTCTTCGTCATCAGTTAGGAACCTGGGTGTGCTCTTTGATACCAATCTTTCATTTGAAAGTCACGTGTCTAGTATCTGTAAAACCACATTTTTCCATCTTAAAAATTACATCTAAATTATGTCATATGCTCTCAAAGATAAATGCAGAACAATTAGTTAATGCGTTCATGACATCAAGGCTAGATTATTGTAATGCTATTATGGGTTGCCCTGCACATTTAATAAACAAACTACTTGAGTGAGCTCTTAACGCATTATAGTCCTTCACGTCTCTTGCGATATCAAAATTCTGGCCAGTTGATAAAACCTAGAATATCAAAATCGACTGCTGGCGATCCTTTTCCTATTTAGCACCTAAACTTTGGAACAGTCTTCCTAACATTGTCCAGGAAGCAGACACACTCTGTCAGTTTAAATTTTGAATAAGAACACATCTCTTCAACCTGGCATACACATAAAACACTATACATTCCTATTATTCAAATCAGTTAAATGATTAGTAGGCAGCATAAATTAGGTCAGCTTGAACCGGGAACACTTCCTATAACACCTGATGTACTCGCTACATTATAAAAAAGAATGGCATCTACACTAATTTTAGTCTTTCTGTTTATTCCGAGGTTTATTGTAATCAGCTGGATCCGAGCCGTATCCAGATCAGATGGTGGACCTGCGCCTAGATATGACCACAACGCATTACCCTGAAGTGTCAGCAGAGCTTGTGTCAAATAGACTCTCCCCTGTGAAGATACAATCTGACTTCTGACCTGTAATGCTGCCTGAATTATAATTATATAATCATACACTGTTCATTCGTTGTCAGAGAAGAACTGGGCCCCCGGCTGAGCTTAGTTTCTCCCAAGGTTTTTTTCTCCATTCTGTCACCTGATGGAGTTTTGGTTCCTTGCCACTGTCACCTTTCTTCGCCTTTGTCACCATTGGCTTTTGACTTGCTTAGTTGGGGACATTTCATTTTATATTTAACAATATTATTACAAAATTATTTTCCTGTTATCTCTGTAAAGGTGCTTTGAAACAATCTGCATTGTAAAAAGCGCTATATAAATAAAGGTGACTTGACTTGACCAGTGCAGTGACTATAGTGTAACACAGACAGTCTGGGAGTCCAGCACTCATTTCATCGATCAGGCTGTAAACCGCCCCCCTTATACCTGATCAAACCCATTTCATTCAGCTCACTGAGTCCAACACTCTGGAGTTTATAGAGATGAAACCCAGTCCGCACGTGCCAGACCAGCAGCACATCAGTGTGTGAGTGAGTGTATGTGTGTGCAAAAAGGACCCTGCTGTATAATACTTGCAATGCTGTATATCATTTATTGTGTTCTGCTTTTAATAAAAGCAAAGTAGAAAAAAAAATCAATAAAAAATATGAAATGCAGCTTAATTAAAAGGTGAATACAAATAATCATAGATCAGTATTTGCTGAGAAAATCCCCCCCAAATGATGACTCGCTTTAGAAAAAGCAAATTGACAAATAGTTAAAATAATATAGTAATACACTACTGTTTAAACCCAAGGTTTGGGATCAGAAATATTTTTAAAAAAAGCAAAAAATAGTTTTTTTCAGCAAGGACACATTGTTCAAAACTGACAGTAAAGACTTTTACTATGTTATTATATTTTAAATAAATGCTGTACCTTTTTTACAGACCCACAACTTTTAAAGGGTAGTGTACAATGCATAAATATTGGAAACTTGTATGTTGTCCTGCTTTTGCATTCATCCCATATGCTGTATTCTGTTTGTACACTGAGCAAACTTTACACACTTGATGGCTGAATATATTAAAATGTATTATAGGATGTTGTTTGCATCAGTTGTGTTGTGTTTGGTTGTCATGGATGACACTAGGACACGATTCAATCTGTCCACAGATAAAGACTAAAACAGATGGATGAGTAGTTGGGATGAATATGAGATGAAGATGAGAGGAAGGGTTTTTTAATGCAAGAAGAGAAAGATATTGAAATGTATGCAGAAGATATCTAAAGAAATGTAAGGAGATGAATGGAGTGAGGCGTAGGCGGTTTACACAGAATGAGAGATAACTGCACAGTTAATGAGATGCACTTAAAGGTAATGCTAGATATAGCTGATGGATGTTCTCTTAAAGGTAAAGGCTGTTGGTCTGGCCTGTATCAGGGAAGTTTATGTAAGAACATCCTCATTAATCTTGTCTTTTAAACATGAGCCACCCTCCGCTCTCTCAAGTGTGTGTGTGTGTGTGCGCGTGTGTGTGTGTGTGTGTGTGTGTGTGTGTGTGTGTGCGTGTGTGTGTGTGCACTGTAAGTGCGGCATAGACCAGGTCACCTTGATATACTAAAACTCTTATACCATATAGCAATGACAAATAAAGGTATAAATATAGTTTGTGTTTCAAAACCTATAGTGAGCCATTCAATCATGCTGATGATGCCTGTTAAGGCAAATAGCTAGCTGTTTTTAGGTTTCACTCTTGCCATTCCTAACAGTCAGCAGCGAAATTATGCTGTCTTGTAGGATTTTGACCACAATCTACACCAACATCACATATTGTAAGACACTCCTACAATGATGACAGTCAATTCCTTTAAGTCTGATACAGTGTTATTTTAGTATTGTATATATATATATTTATACCATGGTCTGGGTGAATACTCGATTCTGATTGGCTGCAGGGTGTCCGTTAAAAAGTGATAGAGGACACCTAGTAAAGTAGTTCTGGTGAAACTGCCTGTTTACCATTCGAAATTAATAAATAAATGCGCTGCCTACAACAGCTGTGAGTAACCATAGCAACAGGCAGTCCACACAGGGCGCGCGCTCGTTCAGGGTCCTGGGTTGCGCGATGATGCAATCGGCTGTTCTGGGGCTAATACTAATACAACAATGAGCGACTTCGTTATTTCATCTTCAGTCTCTCACACTACTCTCACGGACTGACGGAGCCCAGTAAGCCCGCAGACTGCTCTCGCATCGATGGCCTGTCACAGACATTATTGGCTCTCCAGTCCAGCATCGGAGAGTCGACCTAACGTTACAGCGGTGCTTCGGAGGTTGTGGTTAGTGTAGACAAGTGTAACACAGTGTTTTATGTGTAATAAAAAAAAATAACTATGCCTTTGTGTTTCATAAACTAAAAATGCATTTTTGAACCTGATTCTACAAGCTGAGCGGACTATAAATATCTCCGGTTGCTAAATAAACCGTCAGGCAAGTTATTATTTGTAAAAACTAGATTTAGCCTAATTACAATATAAACTAATGTTTTAAAAATGTTTTATTTGGCAAGTGACCATGGTATAAGCGGGTTAATGCCCTTCGAGGTGTCCGTTGTAAGGTTTTAATGGACTTCGGCGGAGGCAACCGTCCTCCGCTGAGCGTCGGCCGGTTTACACCTCGCCGTCGTCCATTAAAACCTTACAACGGACACCTCGTCGGGCATTAACCCTTACATATATATATATATATATAATATATATATATATATATATATATATATATATATATATATATATATATATATATATATATATATATACAGTGTTGCCACAGTTACTTTGAAAAAGTAACTAAGTTACTTTACAAGTTACTTGATTTTAAAAGTAACTAAGTTACTTTACAAGTTACTTGATTTTAAAAGTAACTAAGTTACTTTACAAGTTACTTGATTTTAAAAGTAACTAAGTTACTTTACAAGTTACTTTTATTAGTTACATTCAGCAGTTGCCGACAACACCCCCGCCACCTCAACATAAAAATGACAACCGGTTTTGCCAACACTCACTTTATTGGAAGTGTATTTTTAACAGTAATATCAACAATCTATCTCCTGACATTTAAAGTTGAACTTCTCTTCTCTTCTCTTGAGTCTTTCTTGACTTCACTTAATATAAATACTTGTTTTTATAAAATATATATTGTTTTTTTTGTTTTTCTTGACCCTGTAATTTAGTAACTGTAGAACACGTTAACTGTAATTTTGCGTATATGATGAAATTAATACAATTTCTTGTCAATCTATGTCTATTTTAATGTGAACAATGCGCTGACACTTTAATTCAGCACGGGGCAGCACAGCAAAAATAGACTAGGTGCGGAAACGATCTCTGCACTGCTGTATACTCACGCACCTGGAACGGATCGACGGACCGCACCCGCGTGCAGTGTGAAAGCTCTAACCTGTTAACATGGGTACGGGAAAAAATATGCACTGCAGACGGAGACAAGTATGTGTGAAACGGGCGTAAGTTTGACTGTGCGGTGCTGCGACTCCATATGTTTTTTCAAATTCGACGAAGTGTTTCTGTAGGTAGATAACACTTTGTCGCCACCAGCACAGAGTTACAACGGACCTTAATGTTGCCATCTTTAGCTGACAGACACAAACTCAAAATAGTGACTGTATTTCCAGCTAGAAAAAGCGCATCTCTCTCCTCCCTCCATTGTTGTTTACGTTTGTGTCGCTGCGTGGTACGTACACGTGACGTGAACCTCATGCTGAAAACGTGACTTGTCGCGCACACTCCCCGAGATGCAAGAAGAAATAAATATATATTTTTACTAAGGAAAATGACAAAAATAGTAACGCACAGTGACTTGGATAAGTAACTTTAATCTGATTACTGGTTTTGAAATAGTAACGCGTTAGATTACTCGTTACTGAAAAAAGTGGTCAAATTAGAGTAACGCGTTACTAAGTAACGCGTTACCGGCATCACTGTATATATATATATATATATATATATATATATATATAATATATATATATATATATATATATATATATTTTTTTTTTTTTTGTGTGATGAATACACATAAACATAGTGATACATAGTGTATGATACATAGTGATACATATACATACATAGTGATACATATACATACACACTGAACAAAATTATAACTCTTTTGTTTTTGCCCCCATTTTTCATGAGCTGAACTCAAAGATCTAAGACTTTTTCAATGTACACAAAAATCCTACTTCTCTCAAACATTGTTCACAAATCTGTCTAAATCTGTGTTAGTGAGCACTTCTCCTTTGCCGAGATAGTCCATCCACCTCACATATCGAGATGCTGATTAGACAGCATGATTATTGCACAGGTGTGCCTTAGGCTGGCCACAATAAAAGGCCACTCTAAAATGTGCAGTTTAATCACACAGCACAATGCCACAGATGTCGCAAGTTGAGGGAGCATGCAATTGCCTGCAGGAATGTCCACCAGAGCTGGTGCCCGTGAATTTAATGTTCATTTCTCTACCATAAGCCGTCTTCAAAGGCGTTTCAGAGAATTTGGCAGTACATCCAACCGGCCTCACAACCGCAGACCACGTGTTACCCAGGGACAGTGCCGATCCTGACCTCCCTGGGGCCCTAAGCAAAATTCTGCTAAGGGGCCCTCTACCTGACCCGTGACGCCGTGAGATATGTAAACCATTTGCCATTGCCACAGTCACACCTGACACTTCAGTGCTCCCAATACAATCCTCCCTCCTTTAAACAAAACAGTCAAAGAATAAGTACAACAATATAGAACAGAATGATATTTACTGAATAGAGTATTTTATATAGAATATTAAGATAACAAGTGAATATTGTGATGCAGATATCAATAATCCCTGTGAGTGAATGACATCATTGATATCAAGAATTAACTTTTGTACAAGTGAACATGTAATTCCTGATATCAAAAATAGACATTGGTAGATAAAAATGTAACTAAGGGGCCCTACTAGTAAATATAATCAAGAATTCACATTGCAAATAGTAAAAAAAAAAAAAAAAAGAATTATTGATATCAAAAATGCATAAACTGTGAATGAATAAAAGCTAAAATGGCTTGTCATAGCATGTTAAAGTTTTTTTTATTATGCATGTTGAAGCAATTATTGATTTATGGTTATTATTTACTGAGGGATGTGCATCCATATTGACCAGTATGTCCAGCTAATCAACATTTTAAATTCAATATAGCCTATAAATCAAAGTCAATCAATGTCAAATTGTCAATACATTGCTTTTCATCTTGCATAATTAGTGTAGTTGTTTAGAGTTTTTACTACACATTAACTGAGACTATAATCAGTGTCTTGTTTTAAAAGTGTGTATAATGTGTACTTTGATGAGGAGTGCCATCATTCACGCCCATATATTGTACAGTATGTCTGGTCTCCACATAATTTCTGCTTGAAAAATGCGCGTTTCATTTCGTGCACGCGCATATGAACGCATGATAACACACGCGACGCGGTTATCTTTTCCGAGCAGTTGCACTTTAAAAAACACAATAGAAATGCACATAAACTTAACTTTACTTTGCTGACATCAAACTTGTGAACACAAGTTGAAAACACAAGTTTACCTGATTGTTGTTCCCGCAATTCACTCTCTTTTCTTTCTCTTTCTTTTTGTGACCAGAAGGATAGTTTCGCTTAATTTTGTCATTGATGTTGTAAACATTAATTGACGCGCTATGGCACGAGGGGGAGGCGGGGCCTTGAGTAATTTGCGGGGCCCTACGCAGCTTGCGTAGTGAGCGTATAGGGCGGATCGGCTCTGCCCAGGGATTAAAAAACTTTTGACTGAAATTTTTTCCTCGGCCAAAGCCCATTCCACAGCCTGTCACACACACAGTGTAAAGTTTTTTTCTTCTTGTAATTAGGAGTATAGTGAGTACACATGCATTACCTTCACAAATTAAATATTCAAAGAACATTTGCATTTAAAGAAAGGACATTTTGAACTGTGTTTCTATTATTTACACAGTTTTATGAAATTTCAATATTATCAAATCTAATCCTTTTACAAGACTCTTTGTGATGTAGCCATACAAATAATTAACCATTTGCATAACTTTAACACGTTTTTATTTCTCAAATAATACAAGCCAACAGAGCTTTTGCAGCAAAGTGAGCTAATATCACAAACTATATATAATATAATATCTGTTTTTAACCTAGCAGTAATAATAGAATGTTATTTTTAATTTAATCTATGTTGATTATATGAAAAGTGAACAGCATGAGCAGGGCCATACGCAGAGTTTTATAAATACCAAGGTCCTTGCTAAAATAACAAACTTAAGCGCAAACATGTGAACGGCCCCTAAAGCAGCTCAGATGAAGTCGGTTATCGTGGCGATATGCAATATCATTGCAGCACCAAAGTAGAGTTAACATTAGGCAATTATTTCACAACCTTCATTATGCACTAATTCTGACCTCGGGGACCTCAATGGTGGGTACAGCCCTGGGCATGAGTAAGATAGGATCATACATCGGGAGACATATACTCCATACTGTATGTCTCCTGATATATGATCCTATCTTACTCTTCAGACATGATTTTGACCACTTCATTAAGTTTTGTATTGCATAAATCCTTTCTTTAAAGTTAATTTTGTTTTGTATAAATTATATCTTAATTTTAAATCAATGTTTCATAAACCAATTGCCTAGATTTAATAAATGAGAAGCAAAAATAGCAGACAATATAATCAGGACATGCGGAGCAGGCGCAATATTGCATTGCACTGAACTGGAGCGCGTCTCATAAATGAACCGAAACTCAGCTCACAGTAGGCTACTTCACAGGCATGATGATATATAGCCTACATTTGGACATTGTGTAATTATATTTATTAAATTGTGTAGAATACTTTCCAAAACCGTTACATATAGCATTAGAAATTCAGACGTTCATTATATTAAAAAAACAAACATATTAGAATAACTTTTAAAATGGAGTGAAAATGGAGCAGCTTTTCCGTGAGCAGGAACGGAAAACCCGGAGTGGATCGAGAGCGAGTGATAAGACTCCCTCCAGGCTTTCATCACACCCCCCTCAGCAGGATGAATCAACCTTGTCCTTCCTTAATATAAGACCTATTCAAACTAAAATTAAGACATTTATTACACTATTTGAGAAAAACAAAGTGTTCTGTTTATAATTTTATATTATATTAATGTTGCTATGCTAATGATTAAAAAAAAGTTGAATCCAAGGTTGTATTCAGGGAAATGTTTATAACATGTATTTATTTAGTAATTTTTTTTTTTTTATAAATAACATTTTTGTTCCTAGTGTATCAAGTAATAAGCTTAGCAACATGCTTACTTCAGGCTTACTGGAATTGACTGTCAGTATTAGTTGAGGACAATAAAACAAAGTTTTTCAGAAAGAGAACAGCATATTAGACAGAACATTCACTTATGAAGTTACCTTTTACTTAGCATCCTGATTCTGCCTCAAAATATATCTACCTATGCTATGCAGACAGCAGACAATGTGGCAGCTTGCTAGGGTTTGGATCAGAGCCATTGTCTACCTCAAAAACAAACAATGTGCCAAGTCTTGTCTGTTTGACAGCTCCAGCGGTTTCGAACAAGGCCAGACCATCTGATAAAGGCAGACAAGAACAGCTGTGGTTTTGATGTGATTTGTGCCTTTGGATGAGAACAATGCAGTATGTAAAATAATCAACGCAGCGTAATGCTGTTTTTGCTGCAGTATGCAAACACACACTTTTGCTTTCCATCTCTCTCTTACACAGCGAACAAATAAATAGAGTAAGAACATCCCAGTAAATTCCCCCATTCTCTTCTCTGTAATTGTATGGTTATGCTAACGGTATCATTTAGTTTAGACAGTGTTTACAGACATGCACACAATCGAGTAGAGTTGACATGCCACACTCCCCGCAGTGTCACCGCTGACCATAAGATGGCCACTGTGACATGACTCTGAAACCACATCCAAACACGCATGCGAAAACACGTACACGTCTGTTGTGTGAGGGGCTAAACTTCACCATCTACAAGCTGGTGAATACAGCTAAATATTCTGTTAATGCAGCCAATAAAATGCTAAAATATTAAACAATTATTTCTGTAATCCATTCTTCTTAGCATAAAACAAATTATGGAAATATTGTTTCCCAATGCCAGTGTAAAAATCAATTCTAAGCATAAAACACAAATTATGGAAATATTATTTCCCAATGCCAGTGTAAAAATCAATTCTTAGCATAAAACACAAATTATGGAAATATTGTTTCTCATTGCAAGTGTAAAAATAAAATGCAACTTATTTAACTTACTTTCTTGTAATTGCAACTTTATTTCTCACAATTGCAAGTTTATTCCCTGTAACTGCAACGTTGTGTCAAAATTGCAAACTCATTTCTCACAAATGCAAGTTTATTTTTCATAATTATGACTATATCTCACAACGAGTTTGTTACAAGTAGTCGTGTAATTAGTCTTATATAACAAAATCCAAACCATTTGTAATTTTTAACTAATCTTTAAAACAAAGACAATATCTGTGCTCCAAATGTTTTTCACTTAAAGTTTTGCATATATAAAATGTCATTAATGTGTTGCATTTGCATGAATTTATAAGGTATTTTGTGATTCATTTTGGCTTTATTTGCAATACAAGAATGTAAAAAAAATGCAGATATACACAAAACACACTATAGCTGTTACTCACCTAAACTTCTCTTTCGCTCCCAGTTATTTACACACACACACACACACACACACACACACACACACACACACACACACACACACACACACACACACACACACACACACACACACACACACACACACACACACACACACACACACACACACACACACACACACACACACACACACACACACACACTTGTTTGTTTGTTTTTGTGACTTATGAGGACATTCCATAGGCGTAATGGTTTTTATACTGTACAGACTATATATTCTATCCCCCTACACTGCCCCTGTCCCTAAACCTACCCCTTACAGGAGACATGCTGGATTTTAACATTTAAAAAAAAACATTGTTTTTTATGTTTTTTAAGCTGTTTGAAATATGAGGACGCATGCAATGTCCTCATATTTCACGTGCAAGTTGTAATACCAGTGTAATACCCATGTCATTATACACATTTGTGTCCTCATATATCACAAAAACAAGCACACACACACACACACACACACACACACACACACACACACACACACACACACACACACACACACACACACACACACACACACACACACACACACACACACACACACACACACACACACACACACACACACACAAAATAATAGACTTTGACCTAATAATTAATGACAGACTAAAACATCTAAACACACCTAACAAAACATTACTCTTGAAAACACACACACACACACACACACGCACGCACGCACACACACACGAGGGGTTAAAATTCACCATCTGATTCCAGTTTGTGTGTCTAACACACTGTCAGAGGTTTGAGTTCAGAGAGAGAGAGAGAGAGAGAGAGAGAGAGAGAGAGAGAGAGAGAGAGGAGAGAGAGAGAGAGAGAGAGAGAGAGAGAGACCAGGTTTCAAAATAAGAGTTTTGTCCTAGTGAGTTTGCCAACACATACATCTCCTCCAGCCATATGTATATATACAAAATTGTGCAAAACCATCTTCAACATGTTATATTCAAAAAATTAAAATAACACGTTGAAGACATTTTTGCACAAGTACATGAACTGAATGAACTGGCTTTGGAAGTGTAAATACCAGTCTGTAGGTGGCAGCGACAGACCATATAGTTAGATTTCATTCAGAGCCAGAGGTGTGCGCATGTGAGTGTGTTTATAAGCATGTACTCTATGTTTTGCATATTTTGTTGGTTAATAAAAACATTCATTGCGGGGGATTAAACTTTGAAATGTGTGTCTGTTTTTCAGCATCTGTTTACTGCGTCCTGGCACACCTAAACTGTCTAAACATTTACAATCATTCGATTCAGGTATAAACAGGAAATTACTCCGTAAACTCACACACACTTACATCAGTGTACTTTTATGGAGGGAATCTCTTATAGAAATGAGTCAAACACAGTTTATGCTTTAAAACATAATTCTGACATTCAGCTAATTTGTCTTCAGGGCAAGAATGCAAACAAGCACCTTTATGATTAAGACATTACTCAGAGGAGCACACGTTGATCAGAGAGATGTCTTGGGGGGGTTACTGTACATCCCGCTGGGTTGTAGGGAAATTTGGTCATTTGTTCCCGGCAACCACAGCTGGATGATGAGTCAATGCAGAATTGGGGTTTTTACGATCACTTCATATTTAACGCTGTTATCATAACACTGTACAGTTTTAGGGAGGAATAAGAGTCTAAAAGGAGGACAAACTGAGGAATGCACACCCTCTCTGTCACAAGCACGCATAAACAAAACAACAAACTGCTGAAATGCTGTATATCATATGGCTCAGTTAGCTAAACAAGCGCAGGCAACTTCTGCTATCATTTAGAAAGAGAAAGAGAACAGCTGAAAACAGAAGCCAAAATCAGCATGTCGTGGATAATCAGTCTGTCTGTTTTCATTCTCTCTGCTTTCTCTTCATCTCCCACACATTCACAGAAAGAGATTCGGCATCTGAAGAATCTGAACTCTCACAGCGACAGGACGAGACCAAATTTGGTTAGAGAGGAGATCAATACACTATACGCAACTGTACGCAGTTCTCTGCAAAAATAAGCCAATAAGATTCAAGCTTTTGGTCACGGACAATTGTGCGACGGATATGTTTCAGTTTACGGCACTTCTCATTCATGTTTATGGTATCCGCAAACAGAGACTCGAAATTCAATGACGTCAAGGCTGTCATGTGATTGGTTATCAAGACACGTGATTCCAGTTAGCTATTACGCTATTTCCAATGGTACTGTATAGCCATGGACCCTCGTATCTCCCAATAATAGATGATAAATGGGTTTTGTTAAGAAAGGGTGGACAGGAAAGAAAGAATTAGGAACTGGCTCTCGTCTCTTTACTCTTATATTTGGTATATGAACGGCTGTTTAAGTGTCATTGAATTTTAAAAAAAAAAAAAACTTAATGATTAAGGTAAATAAAAGACAATCATTCAAAATCACAAGAATCTTCCTCAAAATATTTTAATTACACCTTTTTAAAACCCAGACATTTCAGTCTTCATCAAAAACATTCCTTCACACAAGCGAGTATCGGAAACGAAAGTTATGCTCTGCTTTTTTTTCTTTTTCAGTTTTGTTCTGAACAGACAATTTGTGTGTGAAACATTAACAATGCCTTAATGGGGGAAAATTACATCACTTACAAGGCAATATTAAAGGATAGTTCACTTTGAAATTAATTTTTGGTATGTTTTAGCTTACCTCAAGGGCATCCAAGATGTAGGTGTCTTTGTTTCCGCAGTAGTTTCAAATTTGATATTTTTAGGTCAAACCGTTCTTGTCTGTCAGTCATATAATGCAGGTCTATGGTCACCACCTCAAAGAGCATGCACAGAGAAGTCCAAATTAAACATGATTTAATGACTCGTAAATGTAAGTACACATTGATGGCCTAAGACATGAAACGAGCGGTTTGTGTGAGAAAATGAACAGTATTTATATTGTTTTTACTAGGGATGCACCGAAATGAAAATTCTTGGCCGAAACCGAAAACCAAAAAAGAGGAAACCAAGGCCGAAAACCGAAACACCGAAAGAAATTATGCCAATTATTAGTACCATTGCATTTATGGCTATGACTGTGTACTAACTTTACTAAAATCAAGGCATTGCAATTGCATAAATTAATATTAAAGTTTCAAAGAATAATTCAATTACAAATTATTCAACTGTTTATTTAGCACATTGCAACAATGCACAGTATAAAATAAAATTCAAACTAAAATGTTTAACTTGACCCCACTCTGTACATTAAATAATAATGTGCAGGCCTGCAGAAAGGTTTTAAAATGAAATGTTCTCTCATAAAAACAAAGTGCATTTAGGTCAAGTGCATTTTAAATTTTTCTCTGTATGACTACTACGATCCATTGTGCGGTTAGACTGAGCATACTGGTACACAATATTTTTACTAAGCCCATTTAAAATCGTATTTGATTGCAGCGCCGTAGCGCATTCGTGCAGCACTACCTCTCGCTCGTCCCTCTCTCTCTCTCTCTCGCGCGCCGTGCTCTCTCTCCCTCATCATGGAACACCGCTGCACAAATCTGTCCAACACCGCGCTGACAATGTCGATGAACGCGCGCGTCGGAGGCGTTTTCCTTTTCTGTGCCGCTCATATTCAGCGTAGCGATCGGAATGTTTGGATTTTCGGCATTACATGTTTTGCAAATCGCTGTCCGTGGCGAGTCTTTCTCAGATATACTGAAATACGTGCAGACATGTTGCTTCAGACAAGCACGTGTAGGTCGCGGTTTCTGTTTACATCATCACAACATTTCGGCCATATTGTTTCGGTGATAAAAGTATTAATTTTCGGAAATTTTCGGCCGAAAATGGCCCAAAAGTGCATTTTCGGTTTTCGGCCGAAAATTTCCGGTGGCCGAATATTCGGTGCATCCCTAGTTTTTACCTCTTGTAAACACAGCCACGTCCAAGTGTTCTAAGGGCGCGGGCGCTTCGGCCTTTTCCGGAAAGCAGCGGACGTGATCTCTCGCGCGTGTACGTCACTCATTGTTTACACAGAACAGAGATTCTAGGTAAGACGGCTAATTAAAATGGTACTAATTTGCGCTTATCCAGGATGTTTAAAACCGTCGTAAAAGAAAACAATTATTTTTTTTTTTAAATAAAACAATTGTATGAGTGACGTCACGCGAGAGATCACTTCCGGTGCTTTCCGGAAAAGACCGTAGCGCCAGCGCCCTCAGATCACTTGGACGTGGCTGTGTTTACAAGAGGTAAAAACGATATAAATATACTGTTCATTTTCTCACACAAACCGCTTGTTTCGTGTCTTAGGCCATCATTGTGTACTTACATTTACGAGTCATTAAATCATGTTTAATTTGGACTTCTCTGTGCATGCTCTTTGAGGTGGGAACCATAGACCTGCATTATATGACTGACAGACAAGAACGGTTTGACCTAAAAATATCAAATTTGAAACTACTGCGGAAACAAAGACACCTACATCTTGGATGCCTTTGAGGTAAGCTAAAACATACCAAAACATTTTTTCAAAGTGAACTATCCCTTTAAAACAGATGTCAAAATATAATTTTGACATATTTTTGGAAAACAATATATAATTTTGCTTCACAGGTATAGTGTCAATATAAAAAATGCAATGTAGCCCCATAGGTATTTTATGTATGCATTGGGGAAAGGAACATATGAATTAAGAGCAAAAACCTTAACATCTTTGGAACGTTATCCAAAAGCTTCCGCAATCTCAGCTCTCAGCTGTGCCAAAACTAGCATAGACAGGGTGTGTGTGTGTGTGTGTGTGTGTGTGTGTGTGTTATACCCATTATGTATAATATCTCGAAAGCAACATGTCAACAAGTCATTAAACTCTTCTTTTATCAGGTAATGATCATATAGTGGTTGAACAATATGGGATTTTTCAGGAACTGAGAGTTAAACGTTTTTAATTAGTCTAACCATGAATATTTGCTAATGGTTGACGGGATGAAACCCTGTGTGTCAGTGCTGATAAGAGTGAGTGACGTGTGTTTTCAGAGCTGATGAAGGGCAGAAGGGCTGTACAGAGTGTGTTCTGCTCTCTCTCCATCTGTTCAATGCACACAGTCAGCAGAGCCGTTTGATTGACACATGGAGCTGCTGCGCTGAGCACGCCGTGGGAATCCAGCATGCCATGGAAGAGGAACCAAGCGGTTCTGCTAAATTGTAAATAATACACTAATGCTATGATGATAAACTTGTTCATTCATCATTCTGATATATCGGTGGTGTCCTAAGTAACAGGCATAGACTTATTCCACTTTAAACATGATGCCAGGTAAGCAAGGGGAGGGGCCAGAGGCTGTTGTCATGGAGATTGAGTGAGTGACATACTGATGGGCTGAGAGAGCAGCGGTCGGGACAGCAGGACAATGCAGCACTTGAAACAAAATCAACAAATGTGCACACAAACCAACATTCCCATGAGACAAGAAAACAACAGATCAGCAAAAAACAACAGTTAAACGGCAAATACAGCATTTATTAAGGACCATGTTGTTTTCATTTCTCATCAAACCACTTTCGAACCCTTTATTAGTCTCTCTTGCTCTTTACGTCTTTCACTCTGACCTTTTGTTTTCTCATTTATCTGTATTACGGATACAGTTTCGGATGTTACAACTTCATTAAAAGTCTTCTTCCTCACCCAAACAACTAACACTAGTTCATGCAGACCTCACTGGAGCTCTGGCCAACATATTCCAGTAAACTCATCTCCCGCCTGTCCATCTGGAAATTTCAGTTATTTCAAAACACTCCATTATGATCATGAAATCACTGTAATAATTTTAGGAAAGATCACCAAATCGGTAACATGTAAAAACGTCCCACAAACATTATAATATCTTGTCTGTCCCACACCCTGATTAACTGATATAACAGACATAAAAGAGAGAAGGAAAACTACAGTTATGAAAGGATAGAGACTCGAGTGAGTAGTCTTTAGAACCCTTGTCCTTATGGGGACATTTTTTGGTCCCCATGAGGAAATCATACTACTGTAAGTGATGTTTTTTGAAAATGTAAAAATGCAGAAAGTTTTATTTGATAGTTAGGTATAGGGTTAGTGTAGGGGGATCGAATATACAGTATGTACAGTATAAAAATCATTGTCTCTATAGAGAGTCCCCATAAAACATGAAAACACATCATCATTCGGAGCAACAGTACAAATAAGCTTCACGTCTTTAAATCCATACGCAGTCAGCATTATTTCTTTGAATGTGAAGTTGTGAAGAATGTTTATTATTTCCTGATGTCTTCAGACTATTGGAGATCTTGGAAATCATTAAAAAGCCACAGGTCAGCTCAAATTCTATGGCTTTTTTACTAGCATACAATTGGAGTTATCGGGTGGGGGTTGGGGGGCAAAATGCCTTTTGAAGCAAAACGATGAGTTTGTGTAAGATAGATATTAATATTTAAAACTTTATAAAGTAAAATAACTAGCTTCAGGCCAAACGAACATACGGATTCCAGTGTAAAGCGCAACTTATGCGATGTACTGCTGATATTTACGCTATGCCATGACGCACTACGCTACTTCTGACGTCATAAGTTTCGTAAGTTGCGCATTAACGGGACATGAACAGACTGCGTATGGATTTGGCCGGAAGCTAAAATTTTACTGGTGGCTTCACTTTTTATGACGTCATAAGCAATCCATTCATTTATATAGATCAGTGGTTGGCACGCACACGCACACACAGTCATTATCAAAGCAGATTAAATCACACACACACACACACACACACACACACACACACACACACACACACACACACACACACACACACACACACACACACACACACACACACACACACACCACACACACACACACACACACACACACACACACCACACCAGTGATCAAAGCAGAGTAAATTACAAAAACAAACTCACAGAACGGATACAGTGAGTAAGTCTTTAAAACGCGCACCAATACAGGATAGGAAGAGTCAAGACAGTTGCTCATAAGAATTGAGGATGAGAACAACTTGAATTAAGGGCACAGGAATGAGATTTGATCCCTTTGAGCACTGAAAGGTTTGCTGTGTATGCATTTATTAAAGAAAGGCAAACAGGCACACTAAAAAATTACTTATGAAAATAATGAATTGAAATTGAGTTTAACGTGGAAAATAAGATAAATAACTGACAAACACACTGACTTGGCAAATCTCAAATCATTTGACTCTTAACTTTAAATATAATTCATACACAACTTAAAAGTATCATGTACTCTCAACTTAAATATTTTTAGTCATGGAAACTTGCCTATCTTTAACCAGCTAATTTAATAAATGATACATTGCTAATTGGTAAATGTTTTGATAGCATAGCACTTGCTGAATGAGTACAGCAATATAAAATAATTTAACACACACTGTTCTCAAACCAAGCTCATGCTCCACTTGTCACCGTGGTAACTTGCATGCTGGGAAATATAAATCCTAGCCCAGTTTCAGTTACATTTAAGGTTAATCTAAATTAAAAGAAATTAAAAGAGTTCATAAAACTCAAAACAATGAAACAGTTCAACTTACTTAAAATGTGTCAGTTTTGTGAACTCAAAAGAAAAAGAAAGTTCTAAATACTCATAAAAGTTAATTTGATGGAACTAATTTGTATAATTTGAGTTGGCTCTACTCAAACAAATTAATTAATTGGAGCCTTAGGGTTTACAGTGCAGACTGTACAGGAATGTACAGATGGATTACTGAATGAACAAACAAACAAACAAGAAAACTGATTAATAAACAAATTAAAATAACAATGAACAAACATACAAAATAAATGCAAAATACAACTACCAAAAAAAAAAAAATGAAGAAACGGCTAAAAGAAAAAGAATCTAAGAACTGTCAATGGAAACTAATAAAGAAAAGAAAAGAAAAGAAATGGGTCGCATGTGGAGTGTGTGCTGGACTCATTGCCCCCTCCCCAAACAGCTTCATAATTAGCGGTTGCACACTGGCCTCATTTGGGTTACTTTCATTCCTTTTATTTTTCCCTTTTTTCCATGGAAAACAACAACACATGCAAACACACATGGCACTACTCATCTGTTCTCCTCTAAACGAGAGAGAGAGAGAGAACAGGGGGAAACAAGGAGAACATGGGTCCCCCTCAGCCTCATGTGTGGGACCATACACATCTGAAGTTACAGTCTTCTCTCTGAATTTATCTTTCCCCTCAGATCCCATCTTTCCCCATCCGGCCATCACGAGTCTCACGGGAGGAAAAGCGTTTGGCTAAGTCAGATATCAAAACCACACATAGATTCGAATTTGTGTTTAGCTGTGGATCCACGCCACACAAATGGAAAGCAAATTGATGTCAGACACGTTGAGCATGTGGCGCTTTAGACCTGTGCTTAGCGCTGACGCATAGGCCTGCCTCAAATCCATGTTTACGACTGAATACATCTCCAAATGACAACCAGTCTCTCTGAGCTGAGTCTAACTCTGAGAGACAGACACCACACGCTCAAACCACACAGGAAGAGCAAGAGTGTCTCTAATTACAGAGGTCAATTAGATAATGGATAAGTGGAAAGAGGGAGGGGGTGCATGAGAGTGACAGAGGATGAGACATTAATAAATATGGCTTGCTTAGCCAAAAATATATTATTGCATTACACATCTTATCATTGTACTCAATTTAAATTAACTTAAACTGGACAATGACACTTTTCTCTTTTAGAGCTGCAAGCCGAAACAAACTTTTTTGCATTATTTCCCTGTTATCACTTTAAAGCTGCTTTGAAACGATCTGTATTGTAAAAACGCTACATAAATAAAGGTGACTTGACTTGATGCAACTGTTATCGTAGTCATAAATATGTTTTACCGTTTAGAGCACTTTGTAATTCTTACTTATTTACCTACGGTGGCAAATAAATCAGAAATCTCACACATTTACAGGAAATATACAACGGAATTGAAAAATAAGGTGGACACATTCATGTTTGTGTCGCTCCGCTTGTCCACGTTTGTGTGTTTGAGAATAAATCACATTTCACACGGACTCTTTCTGTAGGTTACATGGATTAGCCTAGCCAGTAAATGGACACAAATTACTTGTTTACGAGTCAAATTAAACAATTCATCAAATCGATTTGTTCAAATCACAGATTCATTCAGGGATGAAACACGTGACTGTCTGTATGAATGGATCATTGAATCATTTATTCAACCAATTTGTTCAAACACACCAATTTATTCAGAAACCTAACAACACTCCGATTCTGCTTTGACTTCATATGGAATAATTATACTATAGCACAAAGAAATGTTTGGGGTCAGTAAGATGTTTTATTTTTTTAAAGGAATTAATACTTTTATTCAACAATGACACATTACATTGATCAAACATAACAGTAAAAGACATTTATAATGTTTTAAATACTATTATAATGTAGTTAAAGACTATTATAATGATATAAAGGCCTACAAAAGATTTTCATTTCAAATATGTGGTGTTCTTTTGAACTTTCCATTTATCAAATTTTCCTGAAAATGTTGTATTACAGTTTACACAAAAATATTAAGCACAACAACAGTTTTCAACTAATAATAAGAAATGATTCTTGAGCACCAAATCAGCATATCAGAAGGATTCCTTAAATAGCATGTGACACTGAAGACTGGAGTAATGATGCTGAAAATTTCGGCTCTGCCATCACAGAAATAAATTATTTCTTTTTATTTATATTTTAAACTATAAATAAAATGGTTTATAAAAATTGCATATTTTACAATATCACGGTTTTTACTGTATTTTTCATCAAATATACAGCCTTGGTGAACATAAGAGACCCTTAAACGGTCTCTGCCAATAGAGTCTAAATATTAAGTTACATAATACCAACCAACCAAATAAGTATACACATACATGCATAATTTGTGTATACAGTTCCTCTATTCTTACTTTATTTCTGCATTCTGTTTATTGCATGCAGTTAAGTTGCACAAACATAGTTTTTGACAGGCCCATGAAATCGTAAATGAGTCACAGAGTGAGAAAGCGAGAGATATGGCAGAGAAAAAAAAATGTATCCAACTTTCAGGAGGAGTACATTAGGCAAACGTGACGTGGACAGCACAGTGATGTTTTTGAGGGATGCTGCACAGAGGCTCAGCGCAAACCAGCAGCAGAGAAGAAACATTTAAATACTTCCAGACACATCAGCACAGAGCCTGAGGCCTCTCCACCTCCTCTGTGTCCCACTGTCAATCAGAGTTAGTGTGTGTGTGGGTGTGTGTGGAGATGAAGATGAGTGGGAGGAGTGAAGCTGAGGGCTAGTGCCAAAAAAAAACTACTTCAGGGCAGATGAGTTTAATTTTCTCTCAGCTTTAAATAAACTCAGTCCAAATGTATGCGCAAAACAAAGGCCGAAACAACATGAAAGTGGCTTGCTTTCTCCTCTCTCCCAAACCCGTGAGAGCCACGTCAAGCTGACACACAGACACCATGAACAAAATCAAAACACGCACGCTTGTACACACACACACACACACACACACACACACACACACACACACACACACACACCACACACACACACACACACACACACACACACACACACACACACACACACACACACACACACACACACACACACTTATGACTATTTCTTCTGGGAAAAACAAAATGGGAAATCATGGAGTATATAGATGATGTTGAATGTCAACGACACCTAATGCAATGAGCTCTCGTGTGTCTCAGGACTGAACTCAACTTGACAGGGTTAAATACGCACATATGCAATTGAGATGAACTGAAGTTGTAAAGTTTCCATCATTGAATTAATAATCCATCATGTTTTTTTTTTTCATTTCTCAGATTATTAAATAGATGTATGCCAATTCATCTTGATATATTGATAGTAAAACTTACATTAATTAAAATTATAATTCAAAGTTAAATACCATTTTAATTGGTTAGGGTTAACCCAAGAAAATGCTATGGTATTTGGCTTTATTTTTATAATTTTATGTTTACATAAAAGATATTTTAAGAAATTATTTGACAAATGTTGTTTTTGGCCATACAATTAAGTGAATAATGACCAAAACTGTTTGATTACCAACATTTTTTAAATATCTTCATTTATGTTCAGCAGAAGAAAGAAAGTCATACAGTTTTGGAACTACTTGAGGGTTAATAAATGATGACAGAATTTGAATATTTGGGTGAACAACTAAGTTGTATGGACTTATGGTTGCTTTATGTCCATCTTGAAGCATGACAGCATAGTATCTTATGTGTATAAACAGTCAGAATAAAAAGACAGTCATTCAGGTTTGGAACGACATGAGGGTGAATAAATGGTGACAGAATAACAATTTTGGGTGAACTACTCCCTGCAAGACTCAAACACACAAAACAACAAACAATCTTAGACATCTGGACCCCTGGAGCTGTTTCATTTTAACTGTGACTTAAAGCCGCAGTACCCTGAAACTAATCAGAATTAATTACATTTCTCAACCGCTTTACTGCCAATCAGAGCCCAGAACTACAACCGCTGAGAAGATTCCCAGGATGCTCGGGATTCTGGCTAAGCTATGCGATGAGTAAATTGAACCTGCGTCTCATTGACCGCAACTGACCCTGGACAACCCATTACATGACACGACACTCCAACACTCCCTCAGGCTTGATAGGAACGTGGAGGCAGGACAAAGGAGGGCTGTGTTTGAAGGTGATATTATTGAAGGTGGATGTCACTATTTGAATCTGGGAATAATTAAAAATAAGTTTGTGTGTGTGTGAGGTGTGTGTGTGTGGTGTGGGAGAGGAGAGGAGAGGTAGGATGTGTGAGAGAGGTAGGTGTGTGGAGAGAGAGTGAGTGAGTGAGAGCATATGGGATCGGAGGATGAGGAAGAGATGTAGAAGAAGAGAGCATGTTCGTGTTGTGTGTGTGTGGCTTGACCAAACTATTTGTGACTATAGCCAAGTTTCCATCACTTGTCAATCGAATTATCTGAAGTTCGGTAAAAAAAAAAAACTCATGCGAATAAAAACCTGTGCGTAATGACGTCACATGCTGTTTTGCGATCAAATTGGTATATCGAATTGATTTGAGACATGTTAATGTGTTTCCAATCATTTTCTCACCAAATTGCAGAACATTCAAGCAAACATTTGCGAACAAAGTTTTGCTAGGCAAAATGGATCGCGCCATAATAACGTTGCCATCAGCGTTTATCACATAAGCTGTATATCGATCAAGATAAAATCCAATGAGACCGAACACATTTCATGAAATTCAATCGAATTTTACTGTTTCCATAAGGCATTCTTCATTCGATATCACTTCATGCGGATAAAAACGTGTGGATGGAAACATAGCTTAAGCTTTAATGAAGAAACCAAAATTGTTCACCAAATTATAGGGACGGTACTGCTTTATTCATCCAGAGAAATTGAATATTCAAGTTCTGGAACTTGAAACCAGCTCTATATGAGAGCTCTCTGTTGGCGCTGGCAAACGGCTTGATGAAAGCACAGCATTGTGGGGGATTTCCAAAAGTCAGCAGTGTCCGACTGGAGCTCACTCACTTCAGCCCGACGCCAGCTTGTCCGCAGACGCACACACAAAGGTGAAAAGACACAGACCACCTTGAGATACTTGACACACAGTCGTTGTGGCGGTACAGACTGAGACACACTCATACAGCTGTCAGTGACGCTGTCTGCAAAACCAAAACACTAACCTGATTCACCATTTAGCACGTTTTCACACCTTAGCCAAGAATGCATATGCACATACAGTATATACAGACACAAGCATATGTCTGATCTTTATGCTAAACCTCACAAATGCTGCATTCAGTAAGACTTGCATACTGAGATTATGCATTATGCATTATACTGTAGATACAGGCTTCACAGATGATGTTACCAAAGGATATGTGAATAGTCCTGCATTGCAGTGCTACATAAACCAAGTATATATGCATCAAACTGTATATACAACTGTCCAATGGACATCCAAAGTGGTTTTAAACGTGTTTGAGGAGAAGCTGTTCTAATCAGGTCTTGGTTTGGTTTCCTGTGGGAGAAATTTTATTTCAAATCAATGAGCGTGAGCCCCAGAGAGATGTCAGCACGTTCTCTGAAGAGATGCTGGACACTCTCATAGCAGTCTGACAGCCATTGAGTGTGGGAAAAACAGCGAGAGACTGATGTTGACCAGGCCATATCTGATCACATAAATATCTGTTCAATAGTTTGGGTTCAGAATTTAAAAAAATCATATATTTTATTCAGCAAGGACAAAAAAATGCAGGATTTTTACATATCACAGTTTCCACAAAAATATTAAGCAGCACAACTGTTTTCCACATTGATAACAACTGGACAATTAGAAATGTTTCTTGAGCAGAAAATCACCATATTAAAATGATTTCTGAAGGATCATGTGACACTGAAGACTGGAGTAATGATGCTGAAAATTCACCTCGTCATCATGTGAATAAATTACATTTTAAAATATATTCAAATAGTATAGTTATTTTTTAGTGTTTATACATACACACAGTGCTTAGCATAAGTGAACACACCCATGCTAAAGTTGATAGAGGAATAAAAAATCATCTTTTGGAAATTGATCCAACCTTATAGGACACCAATTTTCTTTGTGAATGAATAAGGTATCGTAAATAAATAAATGTTCTTCCTTAAAATACAGGGTGCATAAGTCAGGACACCCAATGTTAAATTCCCATAGAGGCAGGCAGATGTTTATTTTTAAAGGCCAGTCATTTAATGGATCCAGGATACTATGCATCCTGATAAAGTTCCCTTGGCCTTTGGAATTAAAATAGCCCCACATCATCACATACCCTTCACCATATAGAGATTGGCATGAGGTACTTTCCATTAGGCTAACTGAAATAAAACCATGCCTCTCTAGGTATGGTGAGGGGTATGTGATGATGATGATTTTTTTATTCCTCTTTTCAGTCAACTTCAAAGAAAAAAAATAAAGAAAACTAAATATAAAAAACATATTTAACTGGTTTAAATGAAAGAAAAGGGGAATAAATGTGTCTTGGTCTTTTAGACCCAAGTAATTTGCATTGACCACCGACAAACCCATATCGGTTTGTCCAACCAAAATGGTTTCAAGAACTTGATGAAGAAATCAAGAAATTATGAGACCCAGATTGAATGTCTATCTTGACTTTTCCTTTGATCTCTGATTTATCTGATACACACAGACTATTTCAAACACGTTCTTCATTCAGCTGTGTTGCATTAGCAGGCACACGAGGCTTATACATGGAGCGCCGATATACAAACACACACAAAGACTGCCATATAAGCGCAGGTCATATGCAAAGGCACTGAGAAACAAATCCACGAAGGATGTTACTTCACAAACACAGCTGTGTGAGGAGGTCAGGTGTGTAAGAAAGATGTAAGCTGCACATGAGCATGCGTCTCTGTGTTTGTGGGGTTTTATAGATGAAGGCAGTGTGTGGTCAGTTGATGCATGTTGTGTGTGTATATGTGAATGTGGGCGTTTACACAGGAGGGTGAGAGGGAGTACGAGACATATTGAAACTTCCTGTAAGGAGTAAACGGGTTGTGTCTTTTTTCCGGCAGTAATCCGTTCGCCCTAAACACAGGAAGGAGGATAGGCTAAATAAGTCATCTCACGCACACTTAAGACTCTGACAAGAGAATACACATGAGAGAAGAGTTCTGGCCAGAGTCTTATATGATGCGCTCTATCTATCAAACTCTTGAATATGATATACAGCCTGTATTATGAGGGGCTCAACATTCTGGATAAAAACAGATTAAAATGAAGATTGATCAATAGCTGCCTCACTGCCTGTATAGGTAACCTCCTTCTACAGTGCACATAAAATATGTGAGATTGAATTGTCCATTATGGATGTTTGTAGCATGACACAGAAAAGTAAAACACAACAACAACAACAACAACAACAAAAGATAAACATACATCTTGTGTGAAAAGGCAACAGTTACTAATCAAACTACATGCGTCCAGGCTGATAGGTGTAAGTATAGAGTCTAAAACTTACAGATTGACCACAGGCTCAGCTCCCTCCTACTTTCACTCGCTCATACGAATCTACATCCCTACCAGAAGCCTACGATGGCTCGTGGTACCATCCCAGAGAGTCATAAAATCACTCTCCAGAACATTCTCATTCACGGTTCCATGCTGGTGGAATGATCTACCCACCCTCATCCGGAATTCAGAATCCATGACAGCGTTCAAAAATCTCTTCCGTGAGCACATAACATAATTATTATTATTTCCTTTTCATTTAAATCCTCGCTTGTCTGGCTTATGCTACTCTGAGCAATGTTTGAACTTTGTATTTTGAGCACTTCTTGCATTGTTTTTGCCTCTTCACGATGACTCGCTTGGTTTAGTCCTTAGATGTAAGTCGCTTTGGATAAAAGCGTCTGCTAAATTACTAAATGTAAATGTCAAATCACTGGTAATACTGGTGGTACTAATGGGATGAATAAGAGCTAAACATACTATGGGTGCTTCTCAAACGGAAGGCTGCATTCTTGTAAGGTAGTGTCCTTCTTGAAAGCCCCGTCTTTCAAAGGTTTGTAGGCTAGAGTCCTCCTCAGCATTAAATGCTAGAATGAGACGGTCTAGTTATTGCGCATGACTGTGTTACCAATGTTGGTCCCACTTTATATTAAGTGGCTTTAACTATTATGTACTAACATTGAAAGTAATACTTTGATGAAATTAACTTAGTGTGTGCATGCATGTTTTTGAATTGTACTTATATTTAAAAAATACCTGCATGTAATTACACCTTTCCTTAACCCACCCTTAAACCTACCCAAACCACCACACCTGTCCCTAATCTTACTCGTATCACACCTCAATAGCAGCTAAAGTGTTTTACAATACAACATAAACACAATAAGTACATTGTATCTTTCGATGTAAGCATATGGTACTTAAAACTACTTAATATAAAGTGGGACCAAAATCGGTCTACTAGCTTTATGTTGATACAGTTCAGTGAATGACAACTGTCAGAGGTCTCCCAGTGGCTTATATTATTGCCAGTTTAGTGTTAAAGGGATATTTCACCCAAAAAAGGAAATTGTCGTCATTTACTCACCCTCATGTTGTTCAAAACCTGTAAGACTTTTGTTCAGCTTCAGAACACAAATGCAGCTATTTCAATGAAATCTGAGAGCTTTCTGTCCCTCTATTGACAGTCTACGCAAATATCAATTTGATACTTCAAAAAGTTCATAAAGAGATTCATAAAGTTCATTAAAATTTTCTGAAGAGACTCGATCACTTTATTTGAGGGACAGATTTATTTTAGGCTCGTTCACATATAAACATTCATCAACGCACACAAACATAAGTTGTGGTAACTGGAAGCTCGAGCATACTTGCTTCACGTACAAGAACCAATGCGGTTCATTCTCGTGTGTAACGCAGCACGTCTGCATCTGAAATCGCATACTGTTTGAGCTGCTACTTTACTTCATTTAATGAGGAACGCACTTCACAACCATTAAAAGCATTACTAGAGCCACTGTTTTAAGTTGCAGTTTCTCCCATTCATAGCAAAGTAGTGCATCGTATGTATGGTAATTATACAGTCTTTGACATACTGCTTCCACAGCTGATACTTTACTATCCAATGAGACCGTTGTCATATTTGGGCAAAGAACAGGAACTGATGTTGTAGGTCACATGACAACACCAATAGGGCAGATGTAGTATGTCCAGACTGTAATCATACAACACATGTGCGTTATTAATAAAATTTCTTTATTAATGGTCAAGAAGTTCTTTATCAAATGCAGTACATACTCTGACAGAGAATTCCGACAGCTGGAGAGAGTAGACAGATTAGATAAGAAAGATGAGGGGAAATAAAGGAGGAAGTCAACAGATGAACGATCAAAGCAGCAGAGAGATGAAACGATTCAAATTAAAACATTAGTGATAGATTTGCAAAGAAAGCGAGAGAGACTGCAACTCTTGCAAGCTGGGACCGGCTCCAGGGAACATGTGGTGGGGTGGATGAGGGGGTCTTCAGGGATGTTTTTAGGGTCTGTGAGGATATCAGAAAGAGAGGAAGGGTTGGACACATAAAGAAAGTGACACACAATGACACAAGACTCAAGTACAAGCACGAGGTTAACGATTTACACTGCAAATGCATGTGTGTGGGTAGCACTTTGTATGAGTAAAGTCAGAAGTGTGCAACTCTTGAGTTGGGTACACGTTCCAGGGAGAACAGAGGGGAGGGGTTGACTGAGGGTGGTATTAAGTCAGGTGAGGCTATTTGTTAGGGGTAATAGGGCTGGAGGACTGAGATTCAGACAGAGCGCAAGGAGAATAACTTAAAACAAAATAAAGACTAGAGATGTATTTCTGACATGTCAGACAAAAGGGTCAAAACATGAATAATTAACAGCCAAGATAAAAAAAACATTTTGACTATCAAAAATAATTAAAAAATATGACCACGAAGTATTACATATTGTTCAAACCTTGATATGGAGCTAAACACTTTTATTATGATTTTCAAAACATATGTGTGTGGGTGTGCACATATAGATTGCAGTGCGGACAAAAGACCTTGTATTTCATTTAATAACCCAAATTTGTTTTATTATTTTAATACTATATTTTTTTATTATAATGATTATAATATAACATTTTATATTTATTATTAATATAAATATAATAGTTTAAAATATAATAAATCTTAATATATTAAAATATATACATATGGAATTTAAATGTATATTAATAATTTATTATTATATTATTTAATATTTATAATAATATATACATATCGTATATAAAGTCACATTAATAAAAACAGAGTACATGAACCACGTGACATAAGCCATTATAAAATAGCCTATATATGCACCGCTGACCATAGAATATCTACCAGTTTACATATTTTACCATTGCATGTATATTGTCATTAGGGATGCACCGATGCATCAGCCAATAATTGGTATCGGTTCAATTATCTTCACAATCAGCCATTTGCCAATTGTTTAAAAACAGCCAATAATCAGTGCCGATTATATCCATAATTTAAAAGGGGGCAGAAAAACGTGTAAGACTGCAACTTATACTGTGTGTAAAGAAAATGTCTCTTGTGTTGAATTTAGAGCTGTTGAAGTTAATGCAACAATAAAGTTAAAGCAGGGTCTATTTGACCCTATGAATCACCTGTAGCTCAAGTCAGAGTTGCCATGTATACATTTTTTCCCTACACCAAAGTTTTTTTGCTGCACACCTTCCATACAATAATCACAAATAGCTTTTTGTTACTTCTGATAAGAAATAAAGTATCAGCTTTCAAAATCTGTCCATTTTATCACGAAATTCAAACAATAAATGGCATTTCGATGCTCTTGAATGTGATGTGACAGACCACTGTACCTCAGTTCAAGCAGCAGCACTAGTCTTTTCTTCCACTTCAATTCAAGTTAAAAGCACAAAAAACATGCATGAACATCAAAAGGCAAGTTGAAAGATAAAGTTCAACTTAATGAAATCATGTCTCATGTAATCATTCAATTGTTGTTTCAACTACGTAAAGGCGTCAAATAAAACAATGTCACTTAACGTTGCATTTACCTCTAAGAGAAGGTTTAGATGTCAGTACAAGAAAGAAAGAGATCAGATCAGAAGTCTTTGTAGAGTTCTGATAAGAAAACAGGACTCAACTGAGCTCAAGCAGAATGAATCCCTGCAGTTTGTGGGGTGGAGGAAGTCAAAGGTCACAGGTCCACAACTGAGGTATTAAGAGCACATTTACCACACAATTAATCAAATCCTCAGTCAACCACCCGCACCACTGCCCTTTGAGGGACCTCAGCAACACAGACCATCCTAAAAAACATCTTACACTACATAGATAGATAAGACCAGCATCACTATTACGTAAACTCACACTTGTGGGCCTTTTCATGTAATTGGATCACAAGTGGTCAGGCAAATTGATTGCCGTTTACAATGGCTAGTAACACGTGTCTCTTGTGATCGGATTTCCAGGGGGCTCTGATTTTGTTAATACATAAGTCACGTGTCAGTGTGCCAAAAGTAAAAAGTTCTTCTTTGGCAAAATTACATTTCCTTAATAGCCCAAACACAGGATTTACTCCCTTCAAACTTAAATTGGAATGTCACTGTTACAGTCATTGCAACTTCCCGAACACACACACTAAGCAAAGGCTGGATAATATATTGTAGGCTAATTTATTCGTTTATTGTCAAATACATACAGAGCTTGACAGCTGATAGGCTATCACATGCCCAGCACTTTTTTTGTCTTTAATTCTTCTTTAATGTATCTGTTTTACATCCATTACATCCAACAATTGGACACCACAATAAGACACAGCTTAATAAGAATCTGCAAATTAATACCTGATGGAAAAAACTACGTTTTAAACACTTTAATATCCATTATTAATGATTTCTCTCATCCACCCACGATAAATCAGATGGTTAGCCTATTTATTTTGTATCACTTGTCCCGTCTGACTCGCGGATTATTCACAGTGTCCACAGATACAACCGCAATCCGCGAATCACTATCACAAAGCAAATGTGACATTTTAAGCAGAACTCTTATTGTTACTTTAGTTGAACCAGAATATTGCAGCAACCACCTACAATGCCCTTGCATCATGGTATAGATTTATTTATGGGCAAGCACTCACATTTTCTTCACTAAATGCAAAAATCTAGTTAAATAATACAAGACTGGTAAATAACTCCAGCGCTTTGTCCATCGGGAATTGATTGGATTCCGTTTTTACCTAAAAACATGTTTGACACCATAATGGCAGTGTTTTGAAAAAACAACAACTGACATTTAGTATGAATATAATTACACACTCTGTATGCTGGGCTGTGAGGTAACGGGAATGGGTGAAAGAGAGTACTTGTTGACAGCTCTTCTTGACCACAACACCCTCTTCAGCAAACACACTCTCACATACACACATCCCCCCTGCCAGGGCTGCACACCAGCCGTACCAGACTCAAGGGCATGATGCCCATCTTTCCTCAACTTTGTGTCAGGTTATTAACTCTAAGCTGTTCTCTAAAACCATCTTAGTGGGATAGCACAAGCCAAAGAAACCAAACCTGTCAAAAGCCACAGCCATAGTCAACAAATCATAGCATTATCTGCAGCCAAGGCCACAGCTTTAGCAAGGACACAGTCACCTGCCAACTCCTGTTTTTAAAGTCACTGTGAAATCGAAATTGAAAATGTTTTTTTTTTTAATGGAATACTGTAGTGTTTATTACAAATTATCTGTGCAAATGATTATTATTATTTTCAAAATAACTTTCCCTCTATCCCTCTCTTCTATTCTCTGATGACACGTTTACTGGCGTCAGTGCGGGACAACCTGTCACTCACAAGAGATCAAAGTAGTAGTAAACCATGACCATCCAATCAATTCCCAATGGGCAAAATCAAGTTCAGCGCTACATTTCGGTTTTATGCAGAAAATCAACTGTGAGGAGCGTTTTTTTGAGCTGCTAACAATGTAGAAAGTTCCAAATTTGTCACTTATGAGCTTCCATGATGGTTAGGATCATGTTGTCTATGTAGGCAGTGGACAGCTCACTAGTTTTCAGAACAGATATAGACCCTGGTTGGATGGGTGCCTTTATTAACACTATCCAGCTTTCCCATGTTGCACCCTAGGAGGGTGAGAGAGATAACCGCAGACCTGAAGAATGAGCCCGTCTCATGCCAGTATTTTCAATAACACAATTTCAGCCTCTGGTTTCAGAAATCCAGCTTGCAAATATCAGAGGGAAAAAAAACATAAAATGGAAAATAAAATTAAGCATAATAAACAAGGGGAGAGAGAGAGAAGAAAAAGAACTTATTTATTACTTTGGGAAAAATCAGGGATCCTGTTACTGGGATGGTGTTTAGAGTGCAAACAGAAACTTGCACTCAAGTTGTGCTCAAGGCTGAAGGCAGATATTTGATGTCCCAGTGAGAGCCTTATAATTACTGAATATTAACGTTTGGGGGCACAGACACACACACAAGCACGCACATATGCACGCACACACGCTGAGTAACCTTAAGACAATCATCCTTAATAAGGAGATCTCCAAAATTTCAGGAGACAAACTTCCATTTAAGGCTTCATAAAGACATACTTATATGTCTTACATATAAAATCCCATTCAACAGTTTGTGGTTGGTAAGATTTTTTCAAATGTTTTTGAAAGAAGTCTCACATGCTCACACAAATAAAAGTAAAGACAGTAACATTGTGAAATATTATTAGAATTTAAAAGAACCCGTTCTATTATATTATATAATAACTATTTTAAAACATTTTAAAATGTAATTTATTCCTGGAATGGCAAAGCTGATATTTTTCAGCATCATTACTCCAGTCTTCAGAAATCATTCTAATATGCTGATTTGCAGCTCAAGAAACATTTCTTATTATCATAAATGTTGAAAACAGTTGTGCTACTTAATATTTTTGTAACAGCATTTATTTGAAATATAAATCTTTTGTAACAACATGGTCTTTACTGTCACTTTTTAATGCATCCATGCTAAATAAAAGTATTTTAAGTTTGGGGTAAAAAATATCTGACCCCAAACTTTTGAGCAATATTATATGTACATTACATACTTATTCTGCAAGTATTTACTATTACATGCTCACTATAACATATAGTAATATTGTCCACTGCATGTTATTTCATCCCTTTTTAAACACTTCCAGTACATATAAACAGAAATCTGATTTTTTAAGCGATTGTTTCCCCAAAAAAGAAAATTATATTAATTTACTCATCATTAAACTTAAATTTAATCCATACAATCCATCATTTGTGTTCCGCAGAAGAAAGTCATACAAGTTTTAAACGACATGAGTGATGACATTTTATTTTTGGGTGAACTGTCTCTTTAATAAAAGCAGAGATGGAGCATGCATTAGGCAGCGCAACTCTATTTCTGTGATTAACATGATGTTTTAAATGTTAGTAAACACCTTTTCTCTGTTTTCCCCCAGAGCAATGATGCCCACAGGAGAGTTGACGGTTTATAAGCTTGAGTGCTGATTGCTGTTTAGCTGTTTGGTGGTTTGGCTGATGTGGCCAGTCTGGCCTGCTTCTGCCTCATGTTTTTCCTGATTTGTTTTAATGAGTTCCTATGGGCTGAGCTTACCCGCTGTTCTCTTTACAGCCGCAGGAACCAGAAACTCTATCAAAAACAGTCTGTGAAAACTAATAACGGAGAAGCGAGAGGATATTAGTCTGGAACACTCTTTTTTTGCATGTTCTAGTGTGGTTAATATATTTTGATAAGTTCAATCCTCTAATACATTTTTTCCCCAAATCTCTCTGAAGACCTTCATTTTGCTCTTGGCTCGCTGTTTTCCACATTTCCAATTAAGGTCTCTGTCCTTTCTCTCTACCCATGTCTCCCTCACTCCCTCTGTCCTCAACATATTTGACCCTTGACCTGTGATGTGATGCACACGCATGCATCCGCCCCAGACGGGCCTCAGTGAAAGCATTTCCTTTTCACATTTGCATCCTCAGAGAGATAAACACCCACTGGAGTACTCCGATCCAAGCTGCCTCGCAAGTCTACTGATGCTTAAAGAATCTCTGTGTTTTTCCCCCAAAGCCAAACACAGTGTGTTTACTGAGTGCTGTTGCCAGTTACGCCCGTTTCACACCGTGTGCAGTGCGTATGCAGTGCGTGTTGCGGTGCGTATACGGTACAGGAGCAGCACACGCTATAGTGCTTTCACATATGCTGCGTTTGCAGTGCGTAACTGATCCGCGGCTGTACCACAAACACTCACTATTTTTATTTCAAATCCAGAAGTTATGCAGCAACTTTTATTTAAAAAAAAAAAAGTTTTGTCAGCATTGCGATTCTCTTTGTACACATATACAAACTTGAATGGACGTATGCACGTTTAAACACAATTTAAACAACATAGACATATTAAGTTGCTTAAGAAAGTGATCAAATATGTGCATGTACTTATATTAATATCGTAAACATAACAGACAAAACAGCCGACTCTCATGCCTTTTCTTTTGCATTTAAATTTTAATACAATACATCTTGCATGTCACAAATAACTTGTTTTTCCACCTCCACGAATGAGTGTCGTTCATTATTATGTCTTTGTTTAGGTAAATTGTCGTTTTCCTTGCTTAAAACCCCGGTCTTAAAGTAAAAAGATGAAAAGTAGTATTTAATTAAATACATTTATGGTGAGATTACTACATTTTATTGAATTAAATGCATTTATGGTGAAATTACTACATTTTCAGGTCAATCTGTGTTCATTTTGACAACGAACCGTGCGCTGTCACTTTAATTCAGCGTTTGCAGCACAGCAAAAATAGACTCGGTGCGGAAACGATCTCTGCACTGCTGTATACGCACCGCAACTGCAACGGATCGACGGACTGCATCTGCGTGCAGTGTGAAAGCTCTAACCTGTTAACATGGGTACGGAAAAAAATACGCACCGCAAACGCACTGCAGACGGAGTATGTGTGAAACGGGCGTTAGACTGTTTACTCACTCACTGCACCTGCAGACACCAGAGGGAGGGAGGGAGGGACGGACGGACGGACGGATGGACGGATGGAAGGATGGGATGGGATGGGATGGATGGGATGGATTGGATGGACTAGAATACACTCCTGTGAAATCTTCCAGGAGCTTTACGCAATTACTGCCAAAGAACAGTGCCAACAGAAAAATATCTATGAACTAATTATTCACAGATTATCCTGCTCTAATATTAATGGAGATGGACACTTTAGGGCACATAACTGGTTTAACATGATTTCTGGTGATCTTCTGAGATTCAAGTGCTGTTTCAGCAAATATCGATTGTCCTTTAAAGCCTTATACTTGCACAGTATGTACTAGAACTAGACAAAGAGACAGTAAAGGAGAGACCTACAGAAATCACTTCATCTTTAACTCTCACAATAGAGTAGAGATATATAGCGCATTGCATTCAGGATGTCATAAAACAGAACTCTATAGCCTGTTATTAACAGATCAGTGAGCTGTGTGATTGGCTAACCTGCAGGAGGAGTCTCTCAAAAGCAAGGCAGGCGTCCCAGCACGGGAGAGCGGGATGACGGAGAGCTTGAGCAGCAGCCAGTCCCAGCTGTAGGACCCCACTGTGACTTTCCAGAGCCCCCCAACTGTCCCGAAACAACTGAACATATGAACAAAGCTGTTCGGCTGTAACCCGCCCTGAGAAAAGAGAGAAAAACATAAGCATCTTATTCAAGTTGTCTGGATTCAACAGTTACATAAAACAACATTCAGTCATTCTGAATTCAGTGTTTACCTTCATCTGAATCTTTGGTGTCAAACAAAACTTCAAACATTGTTTGAACTCCAGAGAAAATGTACTTCAGTCCCCATCAATGCAAATCCATTACCAAAACACAGATTTACTGTTCACACACACACACACACACACACACACACACACACACACACACACACACACACACACACACACACACACACACACACACACACACACACACACACACACACACACACACACACACACACACACACACACACACACACACACACACACAACACACACACACACACACACGTCTGGTTCGCTATCTTTGTGAGGACTCTCCATAGGCATAATGGTTTTTATACTGTACATTCTTTCATCTTACACTAACCCTAAACCTACCCATCACATAAACCTTTCTGCATTTAAAAAAAAAAACTCATTCTGTATGATTTATAAGCTTTTGTACCCATGGGGACCTCAATTTAGGTCCCCACAGTGACTCGAGTCCCCATGAGTCTGTGTGCATTCGGGTTTAAGTCCCCACCAGGATAGAAAATCATCTACACACACACACACACACACACACACACACACACACACACACACACACGCATACAGGGAAAAAGTCATCTTGTCTCTTCAGGGTGTTCTTATGAACTACACAAGACTATAATATTACTAGGAACTGACTCAACATAACTCAATGTGTGTGTACGTTTATTTGCGAATGTATGCACATGTTTAGTTGTAACAAATGAGATAAAATGATTTATGAATTACTAAGTAAAACCATATTTACTTTGTGAAAGTACAAAGTGATGCCTAAATTGTAAATAAATCATTCTTTTGAATAAGTTTTTTTAGGATTAGCTCAAACTGATTCACAACTATAATATAACATGACTCATGAGAAATTCTGGGAACGCTTTTCAATTAATTGTCGTTTTAACCAGATCATTGAAACAGTCAGACCATTCGAATGAATTGATTCACTAGAATTATTTGGACCTTCCAATGCTAATCAAGGCAGAGGTTTATAGAGTTTAATTTAAACAGATTATTACCTAAACAGGCACACAATGGCAGGCAGATGCGATCAATTTACCTTCGTAAAATTATCCCAATCAGCACACTGCTGTTCAAACACACCACCAAACCACAACATGCATGCTTTAGTTCCTCCATCTGTGTTGAAACTGTGCATCTGGAAAAATTATGGATCTAATGTTCACACTGCTTGGTAATGTAACATCATGTATGACATACAAGCCAAAAATATAAGTGTACGTGATTTAGGCTGATGTATCTCAAAGTGTTTGTCTGTGGTCACCTTCTGAGCTTATTTACTACATTGGCACAGTTCAGCCAAAAACACTCCAACACAGAAACACATCCTCACTGACCCTGGAGTTTTTTTAGGGGTTATTATGGGTTTAGATGGAGAGAGGGAAAGAGAAATATATTTCATGTAGTTCAGCAGCTCATTCCATTTTTGTCTTTTTAACCAATTGGTTATCCTTTCAGCTAATAATAAATATGAAAAAAACATAGGTTATATCTAAGTCATATCTAATTCCACGTTTTATCCAATACGAAAACAATAGCTGTATATTATATTACAAAACTATATTTCTGTACAATTACATGTTGTAAATCATACTAAAATTTCTAAAAATAAAAGTTTGGAAAACACAGAAAAGCAAAAAACAAAAAGGGTGGAGAAACAAAAAATGGGGTGGAGAGTAGAGGCTGGGGTGTTAACATTGAGACAGGGGGTTGGGTTCACATTCATACATACAGCCACCAGAAGTGAGAGTATAGCATGTGCTCCAATGCAGCCAATGTTTGCTTCAACCCAGCCAAACGCACAACCACACAAACAAGAGACAGAAAAGAGTGTGGACAGAATGAAAGCTGGCTAGAAAATTATTAGAACAAGCAATGCACCAAAAGCAAAAATCAGGCAGACATCCAGAGGGCAGTTACATGATAGAAGATTGAGATTGAATCATTGGCGGGCCTAGCACCGAGCCCTGTGGTTCTTCTGAGGGTCATTTTCTTAAGATGACAGGATCACAAGCTCCAACCTCATTAATTAATACAATTAATTTGTATTTTGTAATCGTGCCTCTCGAGAAACACTTACTTCTATGAGCGGAATTAATTTAAATATAGAAAGCAATGAAATCCCAACGGTTAATGAGACGTCAAGGTGCAGAATTAGGACATGCGAATCAGACAGCATACTTGCAGATAAAAGTCAAACCCTAGGTGGGGGTAAGTGGGAAAACTGACCTCCAGAACTGCAGTAAAATCTGGATGTGCAAGTCTGGAGATGGTTTAGTTTATGGGTCTAGAACCTTCTTCAACTACTGCAAACTAATTGCCTAAAAATCTCTAGAGGGCAGAGAGCAGATGCACATGAAATCTGTTTGACAACTGGCAAAACAAAAAGACAGTTAGGCTAATTCAAAAAGGCAGAACCACTAACCCCATAAAGTCTTTTTCTCAATAATGAACCCTTCGCCAGCTCATTTGTATGCAATGAATCAGGGAAAATGCAGTGCTCTGATGTCTATGGCCACATTCTGGGGGTGGCTAGGTTAGGGAAAATGGTGCCACTGTCTAGTAACACCAGTCAGATTTTGCCAGCTCATAAAATAACGTTAAAAAAATGGATTTTGTTCCAGAAATATCCAAAGACTAAAAAGGGCTATTATAGATTGAGTCAGCTTTAGAAAGCAAAATACTCAAGAATCACTCAGCATAATGTGCCGAGAGAGAGAGAGAGAGGAGAGAGAGAGAGAGAGAGAGAGAGAGAGAGAGAGAGAGAGAGAGAGAGAGAGAGAGAGAGAGAGAGAGAGAGAGAGAGAGAGAGAGAGAGAGAGAGAGAAGCATGTTCCAAGCAGACCGAAAGCTGGAAGAAAAATAAGAGAGACACGGAGGACTAACCATCACATGACCATGAAACCAGGGCTGAACGTACATATACACACACAGGGCAGCAATGACCCGAGTATGTACACGCAGACAAGCACACTCACGTTCACATGGCAAAAAAAGACCACCAGAGTTCACATACATGCAAAAATGAAGACCACCAGAGCACACTTTACGACAGCTAATCAGAATAATGTTTCTGATGCTACAAGATGAAGCAAATGTTGTGTGTGTGTGTGTGTGTGTGTGGTGTGTGTGTGTGTGTGTGTGTGTGTGTGTGTGTGTGTGTGTGTGTGTGTGTGTGTGTGTGTGTGTAACTTGTTCTGTTTGATACGCAGTATGATTGTTCTGGCACAATAAAAGTTCTGTTGGCTTGGAGATCAGGAAATAACTGTGATCCAGTGAGAAAGGTTGGCTAAAGTTTCTGTACTGTAATAGTGCGTGTGCTTTGGAAGAACAGCCCTGTGTATTGTTGAATCAAAACCATGTTTAGCAATACAAACCCATATTGGTATCGTGATATTCTCTTTCTCTCCTAAACAAAAAACACAGCGACTTATGTGAATGTTGTTACACAAACCAGAAGGGCATTTAATTCATAGGATTTAACTGTTTTGTGTGTTTTTTTTTTTGGCACATTTAACTAAAAAAGCCCACAGAAACAGCAACAAATGGCTGTCTTGTTTGCATTCGTAAGATCATAAATGAGATGACCTGCAACAACTGTAAGATTAAGTTTAGAGGTTATGGTCCTATGAACTGTCATTTAGGTTCTGTGCTTTTTCTAGATATTCTGATTCAACTTAATAATTGTGTGCTGGTTGACTGATGAACTGTTAAACTATGGGTGTGTTCACACTTGTAGTTCGGTTCACTTGGATCTTTTTGAAGAATACATTTAGTCCTGGTTTGCTTAATGTTCACATTGTCATTTTTAACACCAATGATAAAAAAAGGCTCTGTACCAAACTGTAATGTGCAACATCGTGACTATTATGAGAAAAAAAACAGGCATGCTTGGGCATGTGATGCATATGATACATGTCCTGTACTTGGTTTGTTTGATATCTTTGGTCCGTGGTATGCTCATATTTCAGAGTTTGTTTGGAAGCGGACTGACCCACCTTTTCAGGGGTCTTGGGCCGCTTGTTTGGTGAGCACCAGGGTTCGGATGGTAACATTCACACTTATTCAATTAAACCGCACTAATAGAGCAATCGTTTTAATTTAACCAAACCTGTCAAGACTGAAAACCCCCTAAAATGTTGCAAAACAATTGTTAAAACTAAACTAACTAAAACTAAAATTGTAGAAAACCAGTTTAACTAAAACTGGTGTTAAACTTTTACATTAAAGCAGTTTAAAGTAAAAATGGTCAAGCTAAACTAAAACAAACGCATGAACAGGCAAACCCAAACCTTTAGTTTTTCCACAAGTCTTCCACTCTACTCCTTTTCAACTCTAACACACTAATTATACTGATTATAGCTATTGTGTTCGTGTATATTTAAGCGCTCTGGCAACGTCTTACATGCCTGTGCGTATTTTTACCCCTCATTTCAGACTCTATTGTTTAACTTATAAACAGCAGAGCACCTCTAGAACATATGTGTGAGAGCATGTGATCCCAACATAAGGTTCATATTTCCTCAGTGGCCACATGGGCATATGTAGTGTTACTTGCTGTCTGAAGGGGGTGCTGTGGGTCCTTGAATAAAAAACTGAATCTCACTTGCTCAGTCTCATTCATTTTCCAATTTTCTTCTCTTTCTGTCTTTAACACTCAGTGTCTATCTCTATTGTTCACTATGTTTGTCACGGCTATTGATGTAAAATCTTCAGTAAGAAGTTTTTGAATACACACTTTTGTCTTGTTACACAGTATTCTGCAGCATCTCACACACAAAGTGAAAATCAGCTCCAGTAAATGTAAAATAAACTTCTGTAAAACCGCAGGAGGCTTTTTGTTTAGGCAGAATGCCTAATTTTTAATTCTGAAAGCAATTAAAAGTTCATCCCATCACTGTCGTTTGCGGGAGGAAAAAATACCTCGCTAAATAAACAAACTCTGGATTTCTGAAGACTTTTGGATTACCACTATCTATGTGGAAATAATCCTGTAGTGTTGTGAGCATTTTTATGTCCATAGGGAATAGGTATATTTGAGATAATGTTCTCGAGTCCCTCATGTAGTGTGTGTGTCTATCAGCTTTAAATATGGACCGTGGCCTTACCCAGACTCATTTTGATTGGCAGGTTCTCTTTGCTGGCTGCCTCCACCAGTTGCCTCCTCACTTCCATCACTGCCTCCTTTTGCTTAGCAACCAGCATTGTCTCCCATAGCAACCGTGCAGCGGCAGATCTGTGAAAAACCGGCCAGGTAATGAGGGGTCACTCTCTTTTATTTCTAATTCACATAACACACAAAGGCAAGAGCTAGAAGAACTAGAATGACTAAAACAACACCCAAAAACATTTAAATAAGATGTAAATAAAAAAAAAAACTACTTATTTGTATTATATAAAATATTCATACTAATTAATGTAAAAAAAAATTATTTAAAAATCAGTGTTTTAATTAATTTTACTTATATGGTTTAGTTTCTTGAAAAACACTAAATAATGAAGGGTTGTGTGGAATGGAGGTGATTATTTGATTTGATCCTAAAGGGTTGAAAAAATGCCCCAAAAACAAGATCACAACAGTGATCTCAACAATTGTCTCTATGCTTACATGTAGTACTATTGGATGATCAAAGAGATAAGAATACCAAAAACTTCAACAAAACAAAGTGTATGAATACCTCTGTACGAATGTGGTGAATGTGTGATGCCAAAGGATTACTGGTCAACAAAAAGTTAAAAACAGAGCTAAACTTCCTCCATTGGTAACGCATACAAAAAAAATGTAATCTTTATTTACCATCAAATGACTGTGGGTTAACCTGGGTTAAGCGTTTTGCTCTAGGGCAGGGTTTCCTGATTGGGGGAAATAGTAAAGTTAGGGATGGAACTGCAGGGGGTGGGGAGGTGGGTTTAGTTGATAAAATCCAAAAAAAAAAAAAAAAAAAAACTTGCTAAAAGGTTGAATCATTTTATCAATTTACCTGCATGTCAATATGAGCATTAACCACGAATCAGAAAACTATGATTGTGTGAATGTGTAGTTAGATTGAAGAACATCTATCAAAGGGGTTCGCCTGACAAAGCTTTTGGATTCTTTTCATGTGGTTCAGTAACCTTTTAGTTAGCAGGCATACTTTTAACCGCTAGGCTAACACAACACCCCAGTGCAAATTTTTTCTGTCATACATTTTTAAGGCCATTCACACAAAAAAAACACATTACTACGAAAACATCTAGTAATGGAATAGAATGTAGGGGGTCTAGAGACCCATTAGTAAAAATTGAAGCTCTTTTAACTTGATATGGCATCTTAAAAACTTGGCACCCATTAAGAAAGGCGCATCACAACCGCCAAAGACATCCGCTAAGTATGCGTTTACATAGAAAAACAATTAAGAAGCAGTGTAGATTGACACAACAACACATCATTAGTCTGCTTCCCTCTATTGACTATTCATCATTTTCAATCTCCTCTCCATCCATCAGTAATAAACAGCTCTATATTTAGTAACTTTACAATCATTATTCAACAAGGGTTTCTCATACACCAAATGATCTCCTCTTATGACATGTACTAATGAGACATCATCATTCTGTTCTTCATCACTGACTCCTCCTCTTCCTGTCTTTAATCATCTCTTGGATTTTGTGTGTGTGTGTGTGTGTGTGTGTGTGTGTGTGTGTGTGTGTGTGTGTGTGTGTGTGTGTGTGTGTGTGTGTGTGTGTGTGTGTGTGTGTGTGTGTGTGAGAGATGAGAGAACACATATGTAAATGTGCAGAATTTTGAGGACAAGAGAAGAAGGAGAGAGTGAGAAAGGGAGGGTGCATGTCATGAAACAAAGGACAAGAAATCAGAAAGGAGAAAGGAAAGATACATGAGGGCGAGCGACAGAGGGTGGGGGTGTTTTACTGACACTGAAACCAAATGTTAAACCTGCTCTGTTTTTCTTTTGCTCTTTTTGCTTTTTCTCTCTCTCTCTGTCTATTTCTCTCTCTCTCTCTAACATTTGCCATGTGTTGGATCTCAGCTGTAATGTGTTCCAGACAGAGTTTTGGCAGTGCTAGAGAGAGGTCTGACTCCATTACTCCAAAAACGAGACAAAAAAGAGAGGGAACAAAAATGAGGAGGACAAAAGCCTACATAATAAACATGGGGCTTGTTGTTCTAAAGAGCAAACTTGTGTTGGGAATTGCGAGTGGAGGAACAGTACAAAAACATGACAGATAACGCAAGAACGTGAACTGGCTCAGTAATCTGAGAAATGTGACAAAAACAAATAGGGAAAGTATAAGAAAAATAAGATCACATGATGGGCTAGTCACACTTCTTTGCAAATTTTTGCGAAAGCAGAAAAAATCATTCAAATTTTTAACAGACTGTAAAAGTAAGGAATGCTTTTGGAGTCCATTGTGTTTCCAGATTAGACACGGTTAAGCACCATGAAAGTAAGAGAATATAATGAAGCGGTACACTACCAGTCAAAAGAGTCACCAGTCACTCGAGTGAATTTATCTTTCTCATGACATTAAAAACCTATGCTTAACTGCTACAAATTATTTTTGTAATTTGAAAAACTTATAAAAAAATCATTTGTAGCAGTTAAGCATAGGTTTTTAATGTCATGAGAAACATAAATTCACTCGAGTGACTGGTGACTCTTTTGACTGGTAGTGTACCGCTTCATTATATTCTCTTACTTTCAGATTTCAAAGACCGCAGATCTTTGAAATCTGTTCAAGTATGTTATGTGTTTGTTGGTAGGTGGTGTGTCTTGTGCAATGGGGCTGAACTGATTTTGCATGTCATAAACAGATGCACACATTTTCAGCGTAGTTTACATGCCAGAGTTAAGACTGGACCCTCTCTATGTACATGTATGTTGATTCGGCGTGTATTCCAGGAAGACGAGGGGTCCGCTTGGAATGTTTCGGAGGGGCAACATGGTTCCAATTTACCCCAAAAACCTCCCCCCTCTTTACTCCACTCCTCTCCTGCAGTGTTCCCCAGGCTAGATGTCCTGACAAGGGGGTTCAGTGAGTTTGTATAGAGCGTTGTGCTCCATAAATACTCTAACCTATGGAGGGCAGTGTTGGTCTGCAAAGACAAAATATTTATTACCCATTCCCGCCACTACCTCCTAGTACAGTCCAGTGTGTGTGCGTGTGTGGTAGGGGAAGTTCAGGGTTCCTGGAAACACATGACTGAGCACTTAAGAATGGACTTCAACTGACTAAGTGTTCCTGAACTCCTTAAAATCAGTCTTCATACACGCACAGACACTAAATTGCATACAAAATGGTTCCAAATGTGATTAGCAATAAATGGTTGCCATTTCATAATAACCTATTATGTGTTTTGCAATGTAACGCACTTTAAATAAACTGAAAATCCCAAAGCCAAAGTCAATGTTACACCCGCTATTTTATCACGGTGTTACGATGCCATAATCGTTGTGACGGGCAGATTGATTTAGTAGACGTGATTAAGTCTGTGTTCATCTACAACAGGAAACAAACAACCCCCATTCGTTAGCAGCATTCAATCCAGGTCAGTTATTCTTCAATTACGCCCACTTGCAGGACTAATGACACCATGCACACATATTCTTACACACACAAGGAGACCTGGCAGATGCTCTACGGGAGAGGTGTGTGTATTTTCCGTGCTCATTATAATCTGTAACAGTACTCTGAGAGAAATAGACAAAACTGAAATAAGAAACAAGGCAAGGAAAACCTTAATTTATCTTTAGAGAAACAACAAGAGCGCACATACAGTCCAAGTTTTTTTTTCTGTCAGGATTTAATAATGGAAAGAGCACAGGAAACTGGAGTGAAAGTTTCTTAAATCTGAAAAGTTTCTTTAAAGCGAGCATGCCATTTCACTTCAAAGACAAATGTCAACCGTCTCAAAGAGATTGGAGAATGACTGTTATGTAAGCATCAATTGGAGAAGTAAGGGAGATGGCAAACAAAGAGACTTAAATAAATTGGGTTGTTTCGAGCCTTTAAATCCACAGAGGATGAGATTATGTAATAGCTGGTTTTCATTGATAACCACAGCTGAATATTTCATCTTTTGTTCTGGTTTGAAACTGCCTTTTTGTTGCAATTACTGTTCAGGACATCACCAATTATTTTAGTGTGATATAAAGTTTGGGGGCCAGTAGATGTTTATGTTTCTGAAATATGTCGCTTACACTCATTTATTCATTTATAGTTTTTAATAAATATTATTACAATTTAAAAAAGCTTTTTTCTTTTTTGTATTCCTGTGATGGCAAAGATGAATTTTCAGCATCTGAAGCTGTGGTATATTTTAACATTTCAATGGTAGTGTTCTAAAAAATATCTAAAAATATAAACATGTACTGTGAGTACCAACTCTCGCTGTTTGAGTGTGTTGAATGGTTCAATTAAATTTACAGACATTTTTAGTGGCTATAATCTTTGTCCATAAAGATAGGCATCATTTGGCCACAATCGTTAAGATAAAAATGAAACACACATAAAGGCAACATCTTTTAACATTAATCTACAAAAGACTGGCATACACAAACTCACAAAAAACACACATTACAAATCTCTCTCATCTGTGGCTCATTTTGTTTCATGTTGAGACTCCCTGAGCGGAAGATAAATCCCAGAGTCCGGCACTAACCTTTAACACACAATGAATGGGAGCAGAGTCACGGTTTCAGGAGAAGTTCCTGGCGCACTCACAGCCCGCTGTGGGTTTAGAGTTTCTGCATGTATCAATACTGCATGTCTTCATCTCATTTAAATCTACTTAATCCTCTAGCTCCACTGAAAATTGATTGACTTGATAATCAGTACAACCTGAGGAGAAGAGAGGAGAGGAATGAGACGAGACAAAATATGACAGATCGATATATTACAGATGAAAAGAGAGACAAAACAAGTCAACAGGAGCAGAGGAGAGGAGAGATGAGGAGAGATCAATTGAGATGAGAAGAAATGAGAAGATAAGATAAGACGAGATGAGATGAGACGAGACATCACGGCACAAGACAGAAAGATGAGATGAGGGGAGACAAAAACAAGACAGGGAGATAATATATAACAAGATGAGATGAGACAACACAAGTCAGAGATAAGAAGGAGATTAGATGAGATAAGACGTGAGACAGAGATGATGTGCAAAAGATGAGATGAGAGTAGACAGAGAGAGAAGATGAGACAAGGTTAATGAGGATGAGACAAGATCAGATGAAAAGGAGATGAAATGAGATGCCCGACACCATATTCTGATTTAACAACCCACCTGTCAATCAGAGACAGGAAACTAGTGGAAGGGATTTAGCAGGGGTGCAAGAGTGAGTAAACAATATGATCTTTCAACAAACAGTCAAGTACTCAATGCGAAGCATGCTAAATGTGTGACAAAAGACAAAGTACTGTATTTATAGCCGTCAGTGAAAGAGCGTGTGATATGCATACACGCATAGTCTCTGCTCGACATTTAGTGTTGTTTTCTCACACTGCAGTGTGGTCCATTTCTCTCTCCACACACACACACACACACACACCTTGAGGAGTTCTAGTACAACATATGGGTTTCATGCTGGCTGTATAGGGCACAAATTTGGGTAGATGGTTGTAAAGCATGGGGTGAAGTGTGAAGGGTGTGTCACACACCCTTACAAAAGCAAGGGCATAGCTGAAGTGCACACACACACAAAATCAGAGCACCACTGCTCTACCGCAGTGCCAAGAACAACCTATTACACCAGCCTGACTGGAACACACCTGACCACACAACACACACTCGTTCTAGCAGTCCAAAAACAGATTCTTGGCCAATTGCAATTGTCTATTTGTATTACTGGAGCGGGATTTAAAAGAAGTTAAAAGGGTTGGTTGATGTTGCAGTAGAGCAGAGCGTGAAATAGTCCTCCTTTAGCTAACCAAACATCAAGTCTTCAAATCTGCTACAACCAAAATTTCACACAGTACAATTTATCCCACCAGAGACAGCATGCTACCATTTCGAAGAACATAAATTCACGTCCTCATGAAGTATTTCAAACTCAACCTACCAAAACACCAGACACAGCTTTCATTACAAAAACACTCACATTTCTCCCACAACCACAGTAAAAACACAGAGATCTGAACATTTCTCCAGTCAGACCTGAATAGGCGCAGTGTACAACTAGACTGTTATTAAAAGCTGGCGTTCTCACAGGCGAGGAAGAGGAAGTCTCCTATCAGCAGCCCGTGCCGATCGCTCGAGAGACGGCTGCCTGAAAATGACCACCCATAACAACACTAAATCCAGCGACCCTGAAACAGAGCCTACAATTACAACGGGAAACACCATACAATAAAGAGGGCAAAATTAGCCAGACAGCCCACAATTAGGATCCTAAAATAAAACCTTTCATAAATATTTTTCAGAGCCTATAGATATAGCTAGGCTAGAATAACACAATGCAGCCAATTACATTCACCTTAGCTGACAAGAACAACGCCAGTATCAGCACTGCAGGGCTGGGCAACAAACCCCAGTCAGAACCAATATCATTAGCGGTGTTTGCTCGCTCACTCACTAAGGTTAAGGACTGACCACTAAAAGAGTCCGTTGACCCCAAAATAAAAATTCTGCCATCATTTACTCACCCATTGTTACAAACCTGTACTGCTTTCTTTCTTATGTGGAACATAAAAGAAGATATTTAAAAAATCTGTCTGTGTTTTTTTTCCCTTTTTACTGTTTAATGAAAGTCAGTGGGGTCTAATACTAAAACAGACTTTTAATAAACATTTGAAACAGTCTTTAAAATATCTTTTTATGTGTTCTTAAGAAAGAAAGCAATCCAGGCTCATTGGAAAAACATGCCTGTGGCAACACTTCTGCTTAATATAACAGTGTAATTTTCAAAGTGAAATGTCCAGCGAGTGGCATTAAAAGTGCATTCAGTTTTATCCATAACAGGTGAACATGAATCTGGCTGCAGTTTATTACACTGGTTGTTGTATGGATGGTTACGCAGCAGTTCGAAAATGAAAAAAAAAAAAAAAGATACTTATCTTGAGGCTAGATTATCAAAGATACTTACAGTATACATAACGAGTATTCTATATTGATCCTTCCTGACCAGTAAGCAAAGTAACCCAAACATATCATTAGATAATGCTGAATCGAATATTTAAATGGTAAAAACCACGTTGATGATCATCTGTCTTTCAAAACAGGGCCCAAAATACAGGAACCAGATTGAGTCGAATTAACATGAATATGTGTTGGTCGAAGCCGAGTTACAATCATGTAGAACTGTTAGTCCGATATCACAAAAACCAGACTGTTTCAGTCATTTTTAAAAAACAAATAATTTAATCAGACTGAAAAATCTTTCAAGTGTATGTAAACCCATGTTTTGCACAGACAAGCACCACTCATATTTAAAAAAAAAAAAAAAAAAAAAAAACCTGTATAGGAATGAAAGTGAAGCATTACAATATTTGTGTTTTGATATGTGTGCACATTCTTTGACCCAGAATATTGGGCTAGCAAAACTAAGTCAGAAATGAATGACTTGGCATTATACAACGTCTCGAGAGACGGTTAAGGACATTAAAAGTCTAGGGAGTTGAGTTGCTCTCCTGAGGATCAGCTGGGCCCTGTCAGAATGCATCAAAAGATTCGATATTTGCCTGGAGCTTGTCTAGACTCTGCTAAACAAACCCTAACCTTGTGACTCGCTTCCCTGCTGAGCTAAAGCTAGAAATCCCCACACTCACACTGAATGGATTTGACTGTGTGGAACTGGACTGGTTCTCCTCCACTGAGTCCTAGAGCTCCAGCCGAGAATAAAGCCTTAAAAAATGGGGAACCAGTGTAGATACAGAGAGAGTGGGCAAAATAAATGTGTTTTTGCCCTCAAACTTAAATTAGAAACATACGGAAGTAAAAAAAAAAAAAAAAAAACACTGAGCATGACATCCTAGGGAATACTAAAACTACAGTACACGCAGCAACACAAAAACATTCACTCATGAGCAAACATCCATTACTCAGTTAAAGTGCTGATCACGTCATGACAGAATGACAGAATGAGCACATACTGAGGTAATTAGCACACACGACTACACAAGTACTAACAGATCATTAAAACAACATTACAATACAAAATCTAATATTTCAACACAGCCCATACTGCACAAACAAGCACTCAAGAGACATATGATATCTTGCAAGTTCATTGACAGTACAAGTATTACTATATATACACATTATATTTATATTTATATATAGTAATATATATATAAAAACATTCTGGCACATTGAGAGGGAAAATTCCCTTGGTCTATCCCTTATCTTTAGGCCAAAATTATGTATATAATAATAATAATATAAAAACTAGCATATGTAAAACAGACTAAAGGAAAGTTTGGTAAAGTTTGGTCCATGAACATAATATAATTCTGATGAACCAAAGAAAGATCAAGTGGTATCTGCAGATACTCTATTGTCGTTATTCCACATTCAACATTTTAAAAAGCTGCATGGATTATACTCTCCATATATATGGTGGCTTATATACAGTGACGAATGAATCTAGACTGTCAGGTACAAAATCTCTGCATTTGGAAGCACGATTAAGCTTATTTGGGATCAGAGCATGTTTTTTATAGTCCTGAGGAGAAATGTGCCAAGCCTGTCAGGCAATTCCCCATGCTCATGCTGCTCTAGTCAAGGACATGATCAGCCAAGCAAAAGGCATTTTCACATAAGGCCAACATTTGCATAGACTTATAATAAATACTGCATCTCATTAAAATAATCTCTTCAGTCATTTTGTGTTGACCAATTCACGTTTTGAAAAAGATTTAGAGATCATGAGAATGGTTGCATAACACTAAATTCTGACTGTTCCTGTTGTAAAAAAAACACAGGTTATCATTATAAGTGCCCATCAGGGAAAAAATAAAATGCTAAGGTGTGAAATATGGCAACACAATGAAAACCAATTCTATAGCCTGTAAACAGACTTTTACACACACACACACACACACACACACACACACACACACACAAATCCAGTGACAGAAAGCTCTTCAAACAGAAAGTTGTCCCATTCAGTCTCCACACCATCTGGCTAACAGTAAGTGCTTGTATATTTACATGGAGGTCTCAAGAGTGTGTTTGTACTCAGGACTGCGGTGCTACTGTAACCAGCTAATGGCGGTAAAGGGATGTGGTCTTGGAATATGGTATTCATCTGTGTGTGTAGGTAAAACAGCAGCTTCAATGCTCTCCATCAACACTGATTGAACAGGGTTTAGATTACAAATAGTCACAATGGGAGCCCACAATGTAGACAAGATCATTCTGTCAGCTTTGGTTGCATGGAATAAAGGGGAAACTGGTTTATTCATTGGCATCATTAGCTCATAGAGGAGTCCCTGTCCCATTAACTCAATCACTCTGGAGTTGAATTCATTCCATGGGCATGTGCTCCCTGAATCCCTGTCTGATGGGATCTGGAAAGAAAACAGACATACGAAACAAGTTCCTCTTTTAACAAAACCTCACGTCTAACTAGTGGTTTAGACCTAATGGATCGTAAACAGCTTTGGGTTTCCATACTGATGCCATTTGACTTCCAGATGAAGTAGGTTCAGTTTTGACACAACTTGCTTTAAAAAAGAGTCTTGTATCAAGAGAATATTATGACAATCACCACAAAATCATCTGCCAGCAAGGTTATATGCTGGTAATTATACCAAAAAATATGACAGTTGATGTTTTCACCCATGACTGAGTTGAACCAAAGGGCATACGTTTAGCAAAAAATTCCCATCAAAAAACATGACTGTGTTCATTTAGGAAAAACATTATTTTACATTCAGAAAGTGAGCGAGTTCACCAAATGTGTGTTAAAACAATTGAGCAGCAAGACAATATCACACAGAACAGCAGAAATTTGGGGTCATTCATTACCACATCCCGCCCCGTGGGAAATTACATCGGCAAAAACTCAAGCAAACCGGTTTAGTTATTCAAATACACACATATATGATGACTAAAGAAATTATGATTCTCCATTAAAAATACTTGGCTGGGCATTGTTCCTGTGCCAACATGTGCGGAACCAAGTCTCATGGTTTCCTCAGATTTTTCCTTCTGTGAGCAGACAGAGTTTGAGAACAGCCACATTACTCTAATCCTTTACCAGCACTGAGGTTTTTGGTCTAAACCAAACTACAGTAAGGACATTCCCTTTATAACAGTGATGACAAAACTATCAGACAGACAGGTCAAGAAATCTGATGTTTATATGCCACTGCACTGCCCTTTATAACATGTTATGTTCTTAAAATTGAGCAAACAGAAATAATGACAAAGAAAAAAAAACAACAAGAAGTACTACATTTTCATATTTGTGCATTTTAATAAGGTTTACTTTCCATTTTCTAAACTATGTTTAAAGTCTGTGTTTGCAATGTGCATTGTATATACAGGTGCTGGTCATATAATTAGAATATCATCAAAAAGTTGATTTATTTCAGTAATTACATTCAAAAAGTGACACTTGGATATTATATTCATTCATTACACAAAGACTGATATATTTCAAATGTTTATTTCATTTAATTGTAATGAAAAAAACTGACAACTAATGAAAATCCCAAATTCAGTATCTCCGGAAATTAAAATATTACTTAAGACCAATACAAAAAAAAAAAGTATTTTTAGAAATGTTGGCCAACTGAAAAAAGTATGAACATGAAAAGTATGAGCATGTACAGCATTCAATACTTAGTTGGGGCTCCTTTTGCCTGAATTACTGCAGCAATGCGGCGTGGCATGGAGTTGATCCATCTGTGGCACTGCTCAGGTGTTATGAGAGCCCAGGTTGCTCTGATAGTGGCCTTCAGCTCTTCTGCATTGTTGGGTCAGGCGTATCGCATCTTCCTCTTCACAATACCCCATAGATTTTCTATAGGGTTTAGGTCAGGCGAGTTTACTGGCCAATTAAGAACAGGGATACCATGGTCATTAAACCAGGTATTGTAGCTTTGTCTGTTGATTGGTAGCAAGTCCTGTTGGAAAATTAAATTTGCATCTCCATAAAGTTGGTCAGCAGCAGGAAGCATGAAGTGCTCTAAAACTTCCTGGTAGACGGCTGCGTTGACCTTGGACCTCAGAAAACACAGTGGACCAACACCAGCAGATGACATGGCACCCCAAACCATCACTGACTGTGGAAATCTTACACTGGACTTCAAGCAACATGGATTCTGTGCTTCTCCTCTCTTCCTCCGGACTCTGGAACCTTGATTTCCAAAGGAAATGCTAAATTTATTTTCATCAGAGAACTTTGGACCACTCAGCAGCAGTCCAGTCCTTTTTCTCTTTAGTCCAGGCGAAACGCTTCTGACGCTGTATCTTTTCAAGAGTGGCTTGACACAAGGAATGCGAAAGCTGAAACCCGTGTCTTGCATACGTCTGTGCGTGGTGTTTCTTGAAGCACTGACTCCAGCTGCAGTCCACTCTTTGTGAATCTCCCCCACATTTTTGAATGGGTTTTGTTTCACAATTCTCTCCAGGGTGTGGTTATCCCTATTGCTTGTACACTTTTTTCTACCACATCTTTTCCTTCCCTTCGCCTCTCTATTAATGTGCTTGGACACAGAGCTCTGTGAACAGCCAGCCTCTTTAGCAATGACCTTTTGTGTCTTGCCCTCCTTGTGCAAGATGTCAATGGTCGTCTTTTGGACAGCTGTTAAGTCAGCAGTCTTCCCCATGATTGTGTAGCCTACAGAACTAGACTGAGAGACCATTTAAATGCCTTTGCAGGTGTTTTGAGTTAATTAGCTGATTAGAGTGTGGCACCAGGTGTCTTCAATATTGAACCTTTTCACAATATTCTAATTTTCTATACTGAAAGATACTGATTTTGGGGTTTTCATTAGTTGTCAGTTATAATCATCAAAATTAAAAGGAACGAACACTTGAAATATATCAGTCTGTGTGTAATGAATGAATATAATATCCAAATTTCACTTTTTTAATGGAATTACTGAAATAAATCAACTTTTTGATGATTTATATCTAATTCTAATTATATGACCAGCACCTGTATAACATTTTAAATGGTTAAATAAAATATTTACCAGTAAGTATAAAAAAAAAAAAAAAGTTTTTGCTGTGGTACCCAAATTGTTATTGAGAATTTCTGGTATTATTAAAGATTTCTGAAATTTTGGTACCGTGGAGTAACCTTTAGTTACATATTTTGCTCTTAAAGGGATAATTCACCCCAAAAAGACAATTCTGATATTATTTACTCACCCTCATGTTTAAAACCTGTATGACTCTTTCTTCTGTGAATATTAGACCCTACTGACTTTCATTCTATAGAACAAAACCACTTTTGAAAACATATTTTGTGTTTAACAGAAGAAAGAATGTTATATAGGCTTTGAGTGAAATGGGGGTGAGTAAATAATGACAGCATTATTATTTTTTGGGTGAACAATCCCCTTCAGTACAATGCTATTCCGTTCCAATCGTCTCCTAGATCAAGCAATAGGTATGAACCTGCATGTTAATACCTTAAATCAGTTAATATTATAACCAGCCCATCACGAACATGTAATCATTTCATTTAGAATGCTTGAGACAATAAAAAAAAAAGTACACCTATCTTTTTTTTTTTCACCACAATGCGTATATGCACTCATTGCATGTTCTTTGCAAAAGTGCTTTTGGGTGTGTACTACGGTGGCCGAGAGGTGCAAAACAAATCACTATTATAAAAACAAAATAACAATTCAGAAAACACAATAACAATTCAGAAAACACAATAACAATTCAGAAAACACAATAACAATTCGGAAAACACAATAACAATTCGGAAAACACAATAACAATTCAGAAAACACAATAACAATTCGGAAAACACAATAACAATTCGGAAAACACAATAACAATTCGGAAAACACAATAACAATTCAGAAAACACAATAACAATTCGGAAAACACAATAACAATTCAGAAAACACAACGACATTTCATAGAAAACGGAAAAGGTAGGTACATTTTGAGAATGGCAAACTTGTCGCTGATTGGACGAGACACCTGTCAATCAAGCTTTACAGGAAGTAAGTAATTTGTGATCAAAATGGAACACACACATTAAACATTACTTTGAAGAAGGACAATCATATGCCGTGATTGTGGACATGCTGGCGACATACCACGACATTAAAATGAGCTTGTGCTCAAAAGGCTTAAGTTTATCGCACCCATCAACATGCCAAAGATAGTTCGGTCCCATGGAGTGATATGCAGACATCCCAAGTCTCCCGGAAGTTCCCCGCACATTGATAGCGGCTCCCTGATGCCCGCGAATTAGTTAAAAACTCGGAGCTCCAGAGCTCGCGAGCTCCAAACCGCGCACGGCAGAGTGGTAGAGACAGAGAGCGAGAGACCTTGCTTGTGTGTGCAAATGTGCGTGTGTGCCTCACGAATTATGTAAATATTTTTTAGTAATCTTGTAAATAGTTTTAATATCGTGGTATTTCGCCAGCATGTCCACAATCACGGCATATGAATGTCCTTCTTCAAAGTAATGTTTAATGTGTTCCATTTTCGCATTTAGCAAAACAAAGTTGATCACAAATTTCTTACTTCCTGTAAAGCTTGATTGACAGGTGTCTCGTCCAATCAGCGACAAGTTTGCCATTCTCAAAATGTACCTACCTTTTCCGTTTTCTTTGAAATGTCGTTGTGTTTTCTGAATTGTTATTGTGTTTTCTGAATTGTTATTGTGTTTTCTGAATTGTTATTGTGTTTTCTGATTTGTTATTCTGTTTTCTGATTTGTTATTGTGTTTTCTGAATTGTTATTTTGTTTTCTGAATTGTTATTGTGTTTTCTGAATTGTTATTTTGCTTTCTGATTTGTTATTGTGTTTTCTGACTTGTTATTTTGTTTTTATAATTGTGATTTGTTTTGCACCTCTCGGCCACCGTAGTTTTCTATTTAAAAATACAACAACAAGAAAAACGACTTACTGGTTCTGTGCCAAGCAGCCTGGTGCCAAAATGCCATTTGTATCAGTTGTCTGCTTCAGGTGTGTGAGCTCCAACATGTCCACCTGAACATCAGTCACATGACCTGGCAACGGTGGCAACACTGACAGGATTTTCTCAACCAGATTGTCACCATGATGGCCGACAGCCCCTATAGATTGGGAAATAAGAGAAACAGGAAAAAGTCAGTCAGTTTTGAAAGGACATAGAATTAGAACAAGTCATGTGTTATAATGCCACAATGATGTGGCTCAAGGCAAGGCACCACTGGTGAACAGGATAAAAAAAGAAAGAAACGGGCTAATAAGTTTCACTATTCTACCCCAGCTGAGTACATTAAGATAATTGTTTTGTCTTACAAGTTTTATTATGCATATAGGCTTAGAATAGAAATCTACCTGGAAAAGCCAGGTTCAAAATTCTTGTTTTATTTTGCTGGCATGTTAGAGTTTAAGGTTTTTACACAGGCCATTTGGATATCTATATTTATCACCCCATAAATATTTTAACAGCAGAAAAAAACACCATATTTTACCAATAAAATGTTACAAATCAAGCAGATTATATACGAATGAATGAACCCCTCTGTGAACCCCTATATAATATAGATAAATTTGGTGTAGACAAGTGTTACTGAAGTGGAGATTTCTGGCCTATATAAGGTATTTCTTTAATCTAAAGATGCAAATAGATACATTTTAATGCCTCAGGTCATGCTTGTGATGACTTGTACCAAGTTTGGTCTGAATACGATAAAGCGTTGCGGAGATACAGTAATAAAATAAACACTTAAATGTGTATTTTTCTTCCACTAGTAGTCTGAAAGAAGACATGTTACAGTTATGCACGTAAAATAATTCATAATCTCAAAATTGACCAGTCCATGAAAAATCAATGTTTTTTCCTGTAGTGCCTTGCCTTGAGTAGGCTACCAATGATTGAATATGTATTTAGACACTTTGGACTACACCTGTAAGATCAAGTGTTCTATCAACAAACACCACTGATGCTTTATTGGGGGCTGCCTTCCTCCTGTTTTTAGCCTGTGGGTGATTGGCGAGCTCCCCTGCGATCAGACGGCTCATCGGACCCACCGAAAAGCTCTCCTCACGGGTACTGATGAACTCAAACAGGGCGTTGAGGGCCGAAGCCAGAGATTTAATCTGAATCTGCAGCTCAGGTGGGAGAGAGTGCATATCCACATCCATCAGACTCCCAAATCGTTTTTTCTCCGGCCTCTTCTCGTTGATGGACAGAAGATCAACTTCCAATAAAGGGAAGATATCAGAGAAAGCAGGCAAAAGTTGAAGGTGCTGCGTCAGAGGAGCGAAGACCACAGGAGCATGCATGACCTCAGAAGTATAGTTCATATCACCCATCCACTCACACAGTTTCTCTTCAAACTGCTCAAACACTGGGTTCCTCTCCAGATCAGCGTTCACATTATTCGCAAGCAGGTGAAGGGAGTGAGGAACAGTTGTGAAAACCACACAGTACTGGAAGTGACTGAGGGATATGATGTCTTTGATAATGTCTGCGGTTCTACCTTTCAGCACGGTGCTGACCACAAACACAGCTTTGGGTTCATTCTGTCCACCTGCTTCAAAACTTGAGAACTGTTTGATGTTTTGAGCTCCAGCCTCAAACAGAAGCGCAGCTCCTCCGTTCCAGTGCAGACTCTCCGAACACCGATCATCCATGAAAACAACAGCCTTTTTTACTTTTGATAGCACTTTTTCCCACGTCTGACCGGGGAAACAGACGAAACCATCCGTGGGCAACATATTTCCGCAAATTCTGGCGTTTTAAATCGAGATGAACGAAAACAACAGCAGAACTGTCAAACAGACACAATTCAAAACAAACCCATGTGAGTCTCTCAAAGGTGACGTGGCGCAGAGGCGTCGCGGTAGTTATGCGTCATGGTGTAGGAGTTTTGAAAAGTGGAATATGATGATATATTATATAGATGAAAATTGCTTGCCTTTTCAACATGGTTGCCTTTGAATATATGTGCATTGTTTAAAATATTGTAACGCATTAAAATGTAAGAATAAAGAATAAAGGCAAGGATTTGTCAGTTATAACATCATCTTTGAATAGTGAAGCAAACTCTCGTTTGTCCATTACTAAATAAATAAATAAATGAACAAACATTCCGCTTTTAATTTGTGATGCTGAACTTCCTGTGGTCATGCACACGTGCGCGTTCAGTGAGCTGCGTCTCTTTGGTAACGCGCACCTGCTACACCAGCACGCGGCGTGTCATTACTCTGACAGCTGTAACAGTAACCGCTGAAAGTATTCACACTACGTGAAGTTACTTTGTCGAACTCGGTGAATCACTGAATGAAACTGAGCCTCTGATCTCTCAAATCAAAGCGCAAAAACCTGGAGGTGATCATGTCCACACGAGAGGTAGAGAAAACAGCTGATGAGAGCACTGATGACGAGACTGACTGGCTTTATGGAGGTGAGAAATAAACAAACGGACGATCAAACTTTAAAACTGACTGACGGCAGTCAAGCGTCCTCGTGATGAGATGAAATAAGCACCTGACCAACATCTACCAAACCAAAATCATACGTTTTTAATCAGGGATCTGACCCTAAGGTTACAACAGAGAGACCGTTAGCGCTATTTGTCCAGCTGCACTCTTTTCGTAACATTTTCAAATCTAGCTACCCAACAGAGATATGGCATACATTAATTTACACACCTAACATAACATAATGTAAGTGCTGCAACATTTGAAAGCAGTTGTAAAGCTCATTTTATACTCTATTTGGTTATTTATCTGTTTGTTTGTTTTTATTTGTTAATTAATTTTCCATGTAAAATATGGCATAGGTCATGACAAATGCTGTATTAGCCTATGTTCAATTTAGATGAATCAGAGTGAAGACAAAAATCTAATGTAGAGATTACATTCTGAAATATCAGGTTTTAAAATGGGCTTAAATCGATCCATTCTTATACTGGCTGCATTTTACATTGACACCATCTGATAACTTTTTTTGATTCATGTGAAGTCCCTCATGTGTTCATTCATATGTGTTTTGACTGTGTTTTTTGTTTTTGTGTTTTTGAATATCATGCAGTTGCTGATATGTATGTGGCCAAAAGATGAAATTATTGGCTTGTAATGGGTAGAGAGATATTTATTACAGACTATTACTTGCATAACATGCATATAAATGTCATTGTCACTCTGTATCAATAATATTTACTTAGTTTTTGTAGTGGGAGGTATATGTGACATATCATTCAGTGCAATACATTGAGCCATAAGCCTAAGTTGAACAATTGCCATCAATGGTCTCTACGATCAACTTAGGCTTTTGATGGTTTGGGAAACGCAGCCTGATCTCTTATATTTGATACTCACTTTTAAAAATATTACTCACGATATAAAAACTTTTCTTATGTTAATGTTTATCAGTATCAGATTTCACAGCAAAAAGACACATGTACCATGACCTGTATGGGGTTGTTTTTAAAATTTTACTTTTACTTGCTAAAAATATAAACTATCAATCAGTTGGCAGAAAACATGTGGTAGATTATGTACAACAGGTTTTTCAGCACCCTATTGATTACATTGACAATTTAGAAATATAAATGTGTGTATCAAATATAATAGAGTAGGCTTTATAGAACGAATTAACTATAAACTTCTTTACTTGAATACAACATCTGGCTGTTTTGTGATAATCTCTTTATCATCAATAGATGACAATTTTGACGAAGAAGAGACGACAGAAAAGGAAGTGTTCAGGTGAGTGTGCCAAAGCAAATGTCTTGAGCTATATTGATGAGTTTCCAATGAGAAACTTGCGTTTTGATTAGGTGGAACTTGGTTGATAGTTTCTAATATGTTACCCTCACTGGCCTTTTATCGAAGTCTGTATAAATGGATGCTTATCCAGAGTTTTGTAGACTACACAGTTCACAAAAAGCATAAAAGCTGAAGTGTTATAATGATTGCTACATCCCTGAGCATAATAGTTTGAAGAACTCTGGTGTAAAAAGACAGAAATATGAAGTTAAAAACTGGTGCAAAGACTTTTGGATTAATTGTTGCAGTATTTTGTTGGCATAGCTTTAATCAAGCAGTTGATTTATTAATCTTCTTCAAAATGTCCGTTTGCCTTTTTTTTTTTTTAAAAAAAAGTAGCTCTTCCTCACATTTGATTAAATTTGCATACAAATGTGCTTCATCAGCATTTACTAATACATGTACCCAACACAAGCACAAGCACACATTAACATTTAAATTTTCTGCCGTTGTGGGACTTTCTGCTGCTGGCAATGTCAGTAACTTTCAGGTCACTTTAGCCCCGGCTGATTTTGCATCTGAACTGAAAGTTTACGAGACCTAATGGTGTGCCGACTCAGAACGAGAGAGGCTGACACATTTATTTCCTGTTAGGGCAAGTAGCTGTGTACAAATGAAGCGTGTATATTTAATGCCCATTTCACCGCTTAGTAATGACCGTGGGTATGGGACACGTCTGTGCCGATAGGCCTCTTTGCAAAAAAATGCTCCGAAATTGGATCAAGCCACGCGTGTCTGATGGAACTCTTTGGACGCTGCTTGTTAAATTCAGCATAGGATGTGCACAGAGCTAATACAATATAAGCTCCTCTTATGTGCTCATTGGAGTAGGAATGAGAAGGAATATTAACCATTGTTTTATTCCTTGTTTCCCAGCATAGTGTAGAGACGTGTTAGCTGTTTCTTGGAGTCGACGCAGCGTTTTTCATCGGTTGGATTGCTTTACCTTCATTAGAGTCAGGGCAAAACTCAAACCCAAGCGAGAATTTTCCCTCACGTTGCATTGGCCTTAAATAAGCCTGATGAGGCCGCAGTGATATAGGCCTCACTTAAACTAATGTAGGCCTGGAGCTAAAGATGTGCTTGTAAATTGATCCTGCTCATTTTTTGCTTAGTGTAAAAGCATTTTTATTGTTCTGTAGCTTCAATTAGTGCATGTGATTAAATCAGACAGGCAGATGATGCTGAAAGGAAGTCTGTGCATCTGAAGGAAAATTAAGTTTCTCCTACAGAACACACACCTGACCTGGCCGACACTTCTATATATATATATTAGGGGTGTAACGGTACACAAAAATCACGGTTCGGTACGTACCTCGGTTTTAAAGTCACGGTTCGGTACGTTTTCGATACAGCAAAAAGAAAGAAATGCCAGAGAAATTTTCTATTTATTAAAAGAAAAAATATTTTTTATATAAGTGTGAGTTTTCCTACATCTTGAAACTCAGGTTTAAATGGGGGTAATTTTTGAAGGATGAATAAATAATGTTTTGGTCATCACATTAAAAATGACATTTAAATATATATTTATTTATATAATATTTATATAATATTTGAGTTTTGAAGTGCTGGAAAAAGATGTGTGAAGTACTTGAAAGCATTTCACTATTCCAGCCAAACTGGTTACAATTAGTGTTACTATGGTGAATGTTGCTGATCTGTGGACTTAAAGCCTAATTACTAGTTCATTCACTGCACAATGTTTCTCCTGGTTTCCACGTCAGCGTCTGTTTGATCTAATAGAGATCTACGACTAATAACAGAGACATGTGAACGCTTCTCACTAGATCTCGCAGCGATGTTATTACTTCAGTGGCGAATTCAAATGCTTTATTTACTGGATCTCTAATAGCGCTGTGTAGTAACAGTGTCGCTTGATCGAGATCGGCTCGCGCTCATAGAGCTCACGCTGCACAGATAGGTTGCTGGTCCGAACTGATAAACGGTCCGTAATGCACAATATAATGAGTAGCGCATTTCGTTTCGCTTTCATTACGTTTGCCATGTGATGTTGCGCAACGTTGTGGTGGTCGCGCTCGCGCTCGCGCCAACGCGGATTTTGTCGGCAGGAAAAATGGTCCAAATAACCGTTCGGTTTGTATGCGTACCGAACCGGAAGCCTCGAACCGAAACGGTTCAATACCAATACACGTACCGTTACACCCCTAATATATATTATTAAAATAAAAATGTAATTAAAATGTGATAATTTGCTTCAAACCACTTGTTTATGAATTGCTTTCCCAAACTGTTATTTAAGTTTAATCCTTATTTGTCCCTAGTTTGAAAATGTAACTAAATCTCTCTTCTTTTTTTTTTTTGGTCATTCAATACATTTGCATTATTGTATAATCTAATTGGTTATAAAATATTTCTTACTTCCGCAGTGCTCTGATTGGTGATGTGGATGGTGTGAATAGACTCAGCTACCAGGTTCTTGTTTTAGCAAAACTTTTTATTTATTGAATTTTTGTCATGATAATGTAGGGCATTAATTTAACTTTACGAACACATCCGTTTTGTTTTTCCCCCTCAAAGGAGAGTGAATCAGACAGTGATGATGATGATGTCTGTGTGACCATCGGTGACATAAAAACAGGCGGATCTCAGGGCTCGTGAGTAATTCAGTCAGAGGTTTTGACATTGTCAAGCCTTCTCATGTCATACAGAAATACTTATGATGTCTTAAGGCATTTTGGGTCTAATAAATTGCAATAATGATACTTCATTGTCTCTTTGTGGTTTATTATGTAGGTCATTTGGTTCCAGTTCCATCAATCTGAACATAAAGTCCTCTGTGTCAGGTAATTAATCTGTTGATTTGATATTCAACTCATATACTTCTCTAGTAAAAACTATTTTTAAATATTATAACAGTTTAATTACCAAACATGTAATGTGCGCCAAATGTACTGCATTATTTTCCCCCATTACATCATTTGGACCTATTGCTAACAAGTAAAAAAAGAAAATTCTGTTTTTACAAATATTGCAGTGTTGAGTGTATTCCACCCCGATTTTTTTGTAAAATGAAAAAATTATCAAACAAATATTTTTCTTTAATTTATAGAAAAAATATATATATTTTTTTATCATTGAATGGAAAACAATACAATCTTTCCAAGGCTCATCTAATTGTGTTTTAATTTGACCTCCTGAGGTTGACATTTTCCAATGGAAAACTTTCCGTTCATTGACCATTTATTTGATAAAATAAAAATAAAAATGGCACGTCTTATATTATTATAAGGATCCCTTTAGGAAATTTCTCTGGGTTTATTTTGATCTGTATGTGGGAATCTAGCCTCTAAAGTCTTACCTCCTGTGAGTCAGGCTCCAAGTCTAGAGGGCTGGATCTGGATGCTGAAGGCAGTCTCCTGCAGGTGGATGTGGAGTCCTTTGAGGAGAAGCCATGGAGGAAACCAGGTGCAGTTGTTTGCGTTAAGACTTGTAAAGTGTGTGTGTGTGTGTTAGTGTACCTCAGATTCAAATGTACGTTTTCTCTAGTACAAACTCTCACAGCGCATGTTGTGTATAAACGCAGGTGCGGATCTGTCTGACTACTTTAACTATGGTTTTAATGAGGACACCTGGAAGTCATACTGTGACAAACAAAGACGATTACGCATGAGCCTAGAGATCCTGAGCCTGTCATCATCCAGCAAAATAATGGTACTTTTAGCATATCAAAATATGCCCTCACTTCTCTCATGATGTTTTATACTAGGATGTTGATAATGAGTTGTGACAGGGCATTTACTGCTGTTTCAGACTTGCTTGCTTTGTTCTTAAGCCTAGTGAAATACCTTGCTAAATTGGTTGCTGCCTACATAGATAGCTACCTTCGAAGGGAGCATCCTAACTGTCATGAAACCTCATAAGAGACTGATTTGGGAAGTCGTTATTATGGTGTCAAGTACATTCACATCACTTTAGTTGGAGCAAGTTGCCGATGTACCTATTTTATAAAAAATATGCTACTTCTACAAAATATGTTGTTTATGTGCACTAACCCGTAAATACAATCTTCCAAGGTGACTTGAATGCACCAACAGTCCTTCATGCAGTATACTCGAATTTCAGTTAATTCCTAGTTTAATGATAGCATGTTGCTAAGCTAATAATAAGCTCTCAGACACAAATATTGGGTGACACAACACATAATGAAATTTATTTTTTAATAATTATTTTATATTCCTGTAGCTTAAACAGTAGAATATCAGTATGGCTTTAGAAATGCCAAGTTCATGGTTTGATACCCTGGGAATGCAGGAACTGTGTACCTTAAAAATACAACATAGAGTGGTGAAGGTATGACGTCACTTTGTAGGCCAACCGGCAGTTAGCATCACACTGGTTCCCTCGAAAAAAAACCCAGTAGGATTTTTCCGTAGGCTTTTGGATTATCATAAAAACAAGCTCTGTGATGAAAAAATTTTTTGTCCATCAAGTTCATTTTCACAGATAAACAACTCTTTCTGGTTTTAGTGACAGGCCCCCACGGAAGAAAATTTTGAAAAATAACCCCTGAAATTCATACATTTTATAGCACATTATAATGCAACTTATTAGGCCAAGTTGCATTATGTATTTTTTTATATTATAAGTTGCACAAAAATACTAATAGCAAAGGAGGCTTAATCAATATACAAGTCTTTTACCACTCAGATGGCTATCATGATCATTTTGCCAAAAATGAACCATGTATTTGTTTAGTTCATAATACGTTTTATTTTTAACTTAAACAAAGACAACATACAGTATAACATTCAAAACTCATCGGCTTACTGCATTTGAAGAAAAATAAACACATCAGTTTTCTGTAGCCTTGTGCAAACTTATTCAATAGAATTAGACTTCTAGAATGTTCTTTCCAGTGCAAAAAATTATATTTTTAATGTAGAAGTTTTGCTTATCATAGCCTACAAATGTCTCATTTTACTCGATTTACTGAAGCCTGTAACACGCATTTGCAAATGCACAGCCGTGTGTGTGTATATCTATGCTGCAGAGCGTCTGGCTCGCTCATAGGCTGCGCTGCGGACACTGCACATCCAATGGCGCGGGCGCCTCTGACGTGCGACCAATGAGCCCGTCAAGGGGGCGCCAAGTCCCCGAATTTGCCATTATAGCAGCGGGTCTTTGTTCATAGTCTGTCTGTGAAGATATATTAAAGGTATGCGTCTGTCATGGATTTACACTGAATTGATTTTCAAAAATACGGAACAAAGTGCGTTCCGTATCAGTTCAATACAGAACAAGCCTTTCATGTGTCAAATACGGAACGATTCCGTATTATACGGAACGGTTGGCAACCCTAAATATGACTGGATTTTTACCCTTTAATACACATTTTACTTTAGAAGCACCTATGGTGACTTAAAATGCTGCCACTTTAGAAGGCCCAAGACGTTTTAGATCACTTGTCTACACAGAATATGTCTATTCATATGAATGTGTGCTCTCTCTCTCTCTCTCTCTCCTTCTCTCCTCTCTCTCTCTCTCTCTCTCTCTCTCCTCCGTTCTCTTTCCAGGTGCATCAGAGCTCTAGTGATCTGCTGGAATACTCATCCAGGTGTGTACTGTACATGAACCCTAAATCAAACTTATCAGTATTAACCAATCAGACCAACCCATACACACATTTCAGACACTTTCTTTCTTGGAACAAGATGTGGTCAATGATAACAGATTGTTAATTTTCCTGGTGAACTGTCCCTTTAAAACACTGACAATAGCCAACATTTTGGTTTAAAATGTTTTTGTCTTGAGTCCTAAAACCATTTACAGGTATTTTGAAGTATTTTCCCAGAAGTAGAGAGGATGCTTCCAAACTCAGCACACGATAGGCTATATATCAGCCCACTATTAGCTGTCATTTAAATTGAAGAGGTGCACCTACTGAACAGCCTACAACACGACGCGTAAGAGAAGGCCAGTCAGCCTTTGCATACAGTGTAAAACAAATTGTATCAAGAATCTCTAATGAAGAGGCAGTAGCATTACTATAGTTTTTTTTTTTTTTTACTTTTTCTCTTACCTTTTCCTGGTCTGTTCCCTGCTGGTGGAATGACCTGTCCAACTCAACCAGAGCCCGCGTTCATTTTCAAGAATCGGCTGACGATCTATTAATACTAACACTTTATCTTCTATTCTATATCTATTATCTTAAAAAAAAAAAAAAAAATATATATATTATATATATATATATTATATATATATATATTTATATATATATACATACAGGTACTGCGTTAGATTAAACTGGGAAGGGTCATAGCACTTGCATATTGTTGTCCTATTGTTAGTTTAACTGCTTCTATTGTTCTCATTTGTAAGTCCTTTGGATAAAAGCATCTGCTAAATGAATAAATGTAATTTCTGTCTGCGTTTTCTGTATTTTCTTGAAACATCATGTTTAGTTGAATTGTTTGGGCAGTATAGAGAACTTTTATTTACTTTGCGTGCCAGCCATGTTCCCTGTAACAGCAGCATTTTGGGATAATGGCTTTCTGCTGTTGTCCTAAACGCTCCGTACGCACGTTATCATCCCTGTTTACGCCGGTTTTAATTCTTTCTTTTTTTCTTTTTTTTTTAGCTCTTGATTTCTATCAGCTCTTGTTTTCTGTTCTCCCCTGAAGAAAACATCCTGACTGTTGAAACCTCCTAATATTTCACTATTACTTTTCTGAGACACAACACAAATACACACACACCATGGTTCAGTCCTGGTGGTCCAGACTGCCTTTGGTCCTGGGCAGGAGTTAGCGGGGGTGATTTTTAATCAGCCGTTCCTTGAACTTCTCTTCGATCCGTTGAAGGTTATGCCTTGCTCAGGGGGACGTGTATGAACTGGAGCATTCAAGGGTAAAGCAACAGTCCGGCTTTCATTATTACACATACACGCACAGACAGGATGCAGGAGTCAGTCACAGTACGCCGTTTAAACACGGAGCATGAGGTGGCATTTTCGGAATCGATCTAAGATTGTTATTCGATCTTGTTCAGCTACATTATAATGCAGTGTTTTTGCACCAAAAAAAGAGTTCATTTGAGTTCATGTGCATATTCAGGTATAGCTTGACTGCTTACTCTGTAAATGAGATGTGGATTTCTATAAATTCTATTTTCATTCTATTTAATTTTTTTTTTTTATCAAAATGTCATATCTGGATCTTGCAGTAAGTCTTCTCTCTGATGACATACGCATGACTTCTCCAATTATTTAATCCGCTAAAAGCCTGTCCCTGCCTCCATTTTTGAATGCAATGCCCACATCTCATAATCCAATCACGATAAACGTCACAATACGGAAGAAAATAATCTGTTGCTATTTCCATTTCGCAACTTTTAAAGGGATAGTTCATCCAAACATTCTGTCATTATTTACTCACCCTCATGTCTTTCCAAACCTGTATGATTTTCTTTCTCCTGTGGAACGTTTTAAAAAAAGTTATTTTTAGAAATGTCTAAATGTCAAATCTAATTGGTTACCAACATCTAACAAAAATATTCTTTTGTGTGAAGAAACTATTAGAGAATTTAAATTTTTTGGGTGAACGATCCCTTTAAATGGAGAAATCTCTGCAAAATGTTTACTGCATGAAGTACAGGGATTAAAAATACACAGAGCATGAGATGAGAGCAGACTGTGAATTTTTAATGTCCCTTTTTTTATAAAATCATGAGAGGGTAGCACTTAAATCCACTGTCGTGTCTGCTAAAAGTAGGTGACACACCAGTCAATTTCAGGCTTTTATATGTTTTTTTTCTGTAGTTGATTCTGTCCCAAACTTCACCATCAGAAAATGAACAATGACAGAGACTTTTGCAGACAGGCTGACCTTTACTTGGACACTTGAACGCTTACTTTCTTCCAGCATGCATAATGTTCAATTCAGTATTAATGTGCTGTTGTATTTGATGAATTTTAGTGACTGAAATAGGTTATTGCCTAGTTCATTTGTGCATTACTGAAGATATTTGTAGCCACGTTTCAGGGGACTTGAAGATTTATGAATGGTGATGACTACCACGGCACACATTCACCCAAGTGTGTAACTGCTGTGTGTACATGAGCTAAAAATATTGTTGTGCACATGAGAGGCAATTTTTCCCAGATCAGCAGGAAAATAGCGTTGACTGAGGTTGCATGTGTTTCTCTGCGTGCTAAGTGTTTCTAGAACAAAAAGAAAAAGTGCCAGGATCTTTTGTTGTCATAAAATGTGCACGGCACACTGCAAGCCATTTAATCCTCCTCACTCACACATATGGACTCAACATAATGATCTGACTTTGATTTATGTGTGTGGGTGTGAACAGGAAGTCGAGTGGTTCGATCAATGTTATCGGAGGACATGCAGGGACCATCAGTCGAGTGGAAGGCCGAAGACGTCACAGCGCTGATGAAAATAACATCCAGGTGTGTTTTTTTGTGCTTGATGGACATAAAGAGTACTGATCTCATATTTCTGTGTGATGTGTGTATTTTAGGTCGTTTCAGAGCAATCCTCGGACACAAAGCTGTCCTCCCCAAAGCGTTGCCCTTCTTTCCTCCTAACATCCCACCTCCACCTTTCCCTCCTCCCTCCATCAGCACACACCCCCCCTTATACCACCACCCGGTAAGCGAGCTCCACTGTACACTCATGCACACTCACTCTGTCAGCAGAAAAGGGACCGGCCCATGCTCTGTAGTGACGTAGTAGCATGTGAATGCTACGACATTGCAGGTTTTTCTTCCGCTTGTCCTTGAGCAAAACTCTCACTCATAATAGTTCCAAAATCAAGCATCAGAAAAGACTCAGTCCTGCATATTAACCAGCATGTTAAATATAAATCAGATTATTCTCATAACAATCGGGTCAGTCCTCATAATGCTAAGGTTAAAATGAAGAATAAGTTATATTTCTGAATAGTTTTGCTTAATTTATTATTGTAATAACTTACCGTTCAAAAATTAGGGAATTAATTATTTTATTCAGCAAGGATGCACAAATTTTATCAAAAGTGACAGTAAAGACATTTATAGTTTATAGGTTATTTTCTGGGTTTTTATTCATCATAGAATCCTAAAAATAAGTGTATTTTGGTTTCCGCAAAATATTAAGCAGCACAACTGTTTTCATCATTGATAATAATAAGAAATGTTTCTTTAGCATTAAACTGGCATATTAGAATGATTTCTGAAGGATCATGTGACACTGAAGACTAGAGTAATGACGCTGAAAATAGCACAGGAAAAACTTACATTATAAAATATATTAAAATAGAAAACAGTTCATTTAAATTGTAAATATTTTGACAATATTACTGGTTTTACTGTATTTTTGATCAAATAAATGCAGCCTTGGTGAGCATTTTTTTTCAAAAACAGTCAAAAATCTTACCAAGCCCAAACTTATACACATAGACAATGTGTGTGTGTATGTGTATATGTATGTATATATATATATATATATATATATATATATATATATATATATATATATATATATATATATATATACACACACACACACACACACACACACACACACACACACACACACACACACACACACACACACACACACACACACACACACGCAATAAGTCTTTAAATAAAAACATACAATAGATATAATGTTTTTAAAATGTACGTGTGTGATCCAAGTGGTAGATAATGCTGGACTTTTTTTGACCTAAGACCAGCACATTTTCGAACAGCCCAAGGGAGGTCAAAGGTTGTGTTGATGTTTTCATTGCACTGCATTGTACATATGGTCAACCGTAGGGAATTTGTGGTTGCCATGACAACATTTGTCCATGATGTGATTGATTCACACCCATGTTGAGCAACCTGCTGCCTTCTCCTGGTCTGAAGAGAACCTTAATATCCTAAACACATGTGTTATTAGTGCACTTAAAACATTTTTTAAACATGTTTATTTTTGCCAAGTATGATATAGCAAATTGCACTAAATCTACATCCATTGCCCCATGAAGTAGTTTGTTTATTTGTTAAAGGGTTAGTTCACCTAAAAAATTTATTTCTGTCATTACCCTCATTTCGTTCCAAACCCATAAGACATTCGTTCATCTTCGGAACACAAATTAAGATATTTTTGATGAAGTTCGAGAGCTTTCTGTCCCTCTATAGACAGCAACGCAACGACCACTTTCAAGGCCCAGAAAGGTAGTAAAGACATTGTTTAAATAGTCCGCGGACTACAGTGATTCAACCTTAGTGTTACGAAGCGACGAGAATACCGTTTGTGGGCAAAAAACAAAAATAATGACTTTATTCAACAAATGCTTCTCCTCTGTGTCAGTGTTTGACACTGTTTACATAGTGGATGAACAACTGTAGTCCCACAGACAATGTCTTTACTACCTTTCTGGGCCTTGAAAGTGGTGATTACGTTGCAGTCTATTGAGGGACAAAAAGTTCTCGGATTTCATCAAAAATATCTTAATTTGTGTTTCATAGATGAACGAAGGGCTTGCGGAGTTTGGACGGACGTGAGGGTGAGTAATTAATGAGAGAAATTAAATATTTTAGGTGAACTTAACCCTTCAATGTGTTCTCTGTGTTAAAATATTGCACACTAGGGCAATGCAGTGAAATGCCCCATGATGCCCCCAAATGGTGTTTTATGCTTCGGTTCAAGGTTAAACCAGATGCACTGCAGCAGCTGTGCATGTATCATTTGACAGTGACTAAATATTGAGCGTGCAATGCATGTGTCTCTGTAGGAGTCTGACAACATGTGTGCTTAAGCTAGTGCATCTGTATCCAGGTGTGTGTAATTCTCTCCAGGTTTTCATCTGCAGCGCAGGCTTGCTGGCTCTCAGCTTGGCTAACTTCCTGCTCAGATTCTGCTCCGCCTCACTTTCAACAGGAAGTCTATAGTTGAGCGCCCTTAACTCTTCTCCTCTTCTGCTTCAAAGCCCCATCAGAAATCGCCTCCTGCCAAATCGTACCACTCCTCCTCCAGCCCACTCAGACCTCTTACTGACTCACCCATCATACCCTTTTTTAGGACCAACTCATCCTTTTTAATACAGTCA